>HG992046.1:10032500-11417500 GCA_905220475.3 Ennomos fuscantarius
TTTAAGCTGGTAGATCTAACATATAAACGGTTTAAAGGCCAGTAGGTAGCGTACCCAACATGTTGGCAGCATTACCCTTGACTTGCAATGATGATTCGCTATTCTAAACTAATACCAGCATTTCGAAGTAAACAAGCTGCCATTTAGGCTGGTTACACTGACCTAGAGACAGTCTAAATGCCTACTGCCAGTACGTAGCGAACCCAACATGTTGGCAGCATTACCTTTAAGTTGCAATGCTTATTCGCTATTCCAAACTTATACCATTTCGAAATAAACATGCTGCCATTTAGGCTGGTCGAGCAGACCTCTAGATACTCTAAAGGCCTACTACCAGTAGGTAGCGTACGCAATATACTAACAGCATTGCCCTTTATTTGCAATGTTGATTTGCTATTCCAAACAAATCCCACCATTTCGAGGTAAACAAGCTGCCATTTAAGCTTATCGAGCTGACCTATATAATAAAATCTAAATGCCTACTACCAGTAAGTAGCGTACCCAACATACTGACAGCAATGCCCTTAATTTGCAATGCTGATTTGCTATTCCAAGCAAATACCAGCATTTTGAAGTAAACAAGTTGCCTTTTAGACTGGTTACACTGACCTATAGACAGTCTAAATGCCTACTACCCGTAGGTAGGGTACCCAACATACTGGTAAAATAAAACATGCTGGCAGCGCTGCCCTTAATTTGCAATGCTGCTTTGTTATTCCAAACAAATGCCAGCGTTTTGGTTACGCGTTGCATCGACTACACGTTTTGATAAACTTTCCAAGCCACCATGAGAACACCCTTGGAAGCAATATAAAATCGCTTACCACCACTATATAGTTTGGTCAAAAACAACACTAAAACCTGAATAACATTCATATTGTTTCACACAATTCACGCATTGCTTGTGCGTGTCTCACTGGTTTCATATTCCGCGAAACTAAGTAGTATAAGGATATTAAATATAATTATTATTGGCTTTATCCTTTTAGAAACAAAACAAAATTAACAGTTCAATATTATAACGTAGTTTCCTGTTGTCAAGAAACTGAACTTTTATTGTGTGGTCAAGAATTTGCGTGATTTGTATATGAGGAAGACGTTATGTTTTGTATCAATGCATATATTATTTATTTTAGTAAATATTTTATGAGTCAAGATATTATTTTTATTTTTAGTAAATATTTACTTAAAACTAAACAATATAATTTAGTATAAAATTATTTATGGATGAACACTTTTTTAGAGCCCTTTTTTTTCCGTGTAGTATTTGAGCATTGCAAAATTCGACTAGCTATTTCATAACCGAACGGTGAAGTTAATTGCTAAGCGCTAATGTGCTTCGGAAAGCAAGTTAAACCATCGGTTCCAGCCGTTGCTGTAAAACAATGGTCGTTAAGTCTTCGGGAGGCCTAAAACTGTGACACCACAGTGGGCTCACCACTTGCCTACATGGAAACCTGAACTTCAATTCAATTCAACTCAAATTCAATTAAATAACCGTGCTCGACCACATTATCGCTTAACATCAGGAGACACGTGGACAAATTAAAACCTATAAAAAAAGGGGAATTTTGCCAGCATTTTGGAGCACTTCGTAAAGTTTTAAGGATTGCCGGTCTATATCCATACGGTCTAGTCCGTATAGATGTTTAAAGATTACCTTGAATTTTATTTCATTTTGTAGTTAGTTTAATTTTATGTGCTACAAGTATTGATTTTGATTTATATCGAATCGAGTTCTTTAGCATTGATTATTTACATATTAGGGTTTCACCCATGGATAAAAAGTAGTGTCTTATGTGTTAATCCCGCATCCCTATCTGCATTCCGAATTTCATTAAAATTAGGTAGTTACGGAGATTTCACAGTGGTCACACAAACTATCGCATTAATAATATTATTAGAAAATAGGATGTTGGTATATAATATGTTAACACATTATTATTTTAAAAAGGATTAGTAAATACACAACTAAAACCTTAAAATTTGCTTAATGACTCAAAGCCGTGTCACTAAAACCAGCCCATTATAACTCCTTAAGTTGCACTCAAGTGTGTTAAACGCCGGCAAGTACACCCCCGCTGCCGGTTAACACTTGGTTAGAACATAATGGACATTTGAGATTTTACGGCTTTACATGCCTTAATTAAGTTGCAATGTGATTTTTTGTACCTTTAGTACGAGTATTATATTCTAATTTACCTTACTTGATAGCGAGTATTGTGAAATGTTTATATTAGGTCTTTACCTATGAAATTGCCGTTTTGTTTGAAAAAAGTTAAAGTATTATTTTTTCGAACTTATTTATTTCTTTTATTCAAAGTAATCACCCCTGCAATCAATGCATCTTTGCCAACGCTGTGGCAGTTTATGGATGCCCTTCTTGAAAAAATCAGCAGGACGGGAGACAACAAACTCTTCAAATGCGTTTTGTACTGCCTCTCGGGAATTGATTTTTTTCCCGCTAAAAAGTTGTCCAAATTTTGGAAAAAGTAATAGTCGGTAGGCGCAAGATCTGGTGAGTATGGCGGATGAGGGAGAGCTTCCAAACCCAACTCATGCAGCTTAGAGACGGTCAGTTGTGCAGTATGGGGTCGCGCGTTGTCATGAAGTAGCAGTGGAGACGACCGATTGACCAAAGCTGGTTGCAGACGTGCGAGTTTCGCCATCATTGTGGTCAATTCTTCAATGTACACATCTGCAGTAATGCTCTCGCCGTTTTGTAAAAAGCTATGATGAATCACACCAGCACTAGACCACCAAACTGTGACCATCACCTTTCTAGTGTCATTTTTCGTTTTGCACATTGCTTTGGTACCGAACCACGATCTAACCAACTTGCTGAGCGCTTTCGATTGTCAAAAAGAATCCATTTTTCGTCGCACGTAACAATTCGGTTCAAAATTCCTTCATTTCTGTGCCTGTTAAGCAGCGCAAGGCAAGTCTCGACGCGTACGTTGCGCTGGCGATCGTTAAGTTCGTGGGGCACCCATCTATCAAGCTTTTTTATCTTGCCAATCTGTCGCAAATGGACCAATATTGTTGATGCTAACATCAAAAGCTGCTGCCAGCTCAGCTGTAGATTGAGATTCATCAGCTTCCACAATCGCCTTTAATTCATCATTGTTGACCAAAGTTTCCGGACGACCACGAGGTTCATTTTTCAAGACAAAATTCCCAGAACGGAACCGAGCAAACCAATAACGGGTTGTGCGTTCGTTTGTACAGTTCTCTCCATAAACGTCGTTGATGTTACGTGTCGTTTGTGCCGCGTTGGTACCACGACGGAACTCATATTCCATAATTACACGAAATTTCAAAGTATCCATTATGAGGAAAAAGGTTGAAATGTAATGAAAATACAATGCTAATCAATAAACAAAAGACTTATATTGTAAATAGAATGTCATATTTTTAATTTAGAATTCATAGCAAATCAAAACTTTTTTTTGTTTGAAAAAGTCTGTACTGCAATACGGCAATTTCATAGGTAAAGACCTATTATGATATCCGAGATATATTGTTCTGTATCTGGGTGTTATATTGTATTCCTCCGATTCAAAGGTTGTCTGGAAGAGATCGCTCTAAGCGATAAGACTACCTATTGTACTAGTACTAGTTTTTTATGTAAGTTTTTCTTTTTGTAAATTGTTTTCTTCTTCTTCTTCTCTTCGTTTAATGGCCTGCTATCGCTTTTTAGCCATAATTCTGCCAATTTCAAGTGACGAATTTTGTACGGTTATGTCATGTCAAAGTCTTATTTTGTCAGTCAAAATGCCACAGTAAAATGGTGCATATTTTACTGAAACCTCTAGGAAGCCTTGAAGAGAAAACGAAAAGGCATGATTTTAAAACTTGGAACCATTTGCTAACACTGTGCACGTTCACGAACACTTAACGGATTATAATCCACCCTTATTACACATTAAAATTAAAAAATTAAATTGTTCTCTTTTTTACGGTGTAAAATAAAGTGTTGATTTATTTATCTATCTATCTATGTATGTATAGGCTGACGGGTTGTGCGTAGGTTGCAACCTATATAACTATAGGCTTTCAGCGTGCGCACCGGGCCGCGTCCGGAGCAAGAATGATCCGTAGTACACCGAGCGCTCCCTTTTTAAAGCCAGATGGGTGGGGGAGCGATGACAGTTGCCGGTGTTGCCAGTGTAATAAATTTAAATGCTACCACAGGGTAAATTACGGTACTACCCGCTGCACATAGAGTTTACAACTGGACGTTGCCGTCATCACATGTATTTACAAACAAAAAATATCTAAATATTGTATCAGTTATCTGGTTCCCATAGTACAAGCTTTGCTTAGTTTGGGGATAGATGGCGCTGTGTGAAATGTCCGCCGATATTTATATATTTATTTTATTTCATAATATTGTATAAGTACTATATACCTCCCTACTCTCGTTAGATTGCAGTACGAGTATTAAAGTCTATCAAATCGCAAATTTCACAATCTAGTGTACAACTCTGAACAAAATACTTAAGCTATGCTCTATAAAATTTTAATGTGAATATTATTACTAGGTAGTAGGACTTTTCTGCAAAGTTTGTCTAGGTAGGTACCACCGCTTTGCCAGTTATTCTGCAGCCTAGCAGTAGTGTGCAATCAATAATGTATTCCGATTTAAAGGGTACAGTGCCTTGTGAAATTACTAGGCAAATGAGACTTTATGATCTGATCTCACAGTCGAATGATCTTATTACAAGACTGTGCTGATGTCTCAGGATGTGTTGGTGTTTGATCGTTTTAGCAAATAAAAGTGGTAACGTAAAATATATATTAGAAAGAACAGATTGGTTGTTTCACAGTTTTCTGGTAAGTGACGGACAAAAAATCAAAATTCAAAATATACAGTCGATGACATATCATTAAAAGAAATACAAAAGAGTTAACTTTCTTACTAGATAGTTAACTCTTTTAGAGGTTAGGATGATGTGCGCGGTGCAGTGTCACGCAAAACTATATTTTGTTGTTCCAAGTGACACTGTTCTGTTATTGGCAGCCGTGTCGCTTAACATCAAGTGAAAGACTAGACCGTCGCATCATTCACTTACATAAAAAAATCTTACAAAGAATGATTAACAAAAAATGTATGTGACGTCCATCCATACAAAAATTACGTCGTTTGCATCCATTTAATTATATAAAAAAGCTGCTTATTTTAGCACGTCAAAGTAAACAACTTTTGTGTCCAAAAAAAGTTTTCTCATACATCTGTCAACCTTAAAAGGAAGGATTCTGAATTTGCGCGATACATTTTAACGTTCAACTTGGGAGATGGGAGACGGCGGAGCGATCGCATCAAAGGCGCGTGTTAGAGAAGTTTTGATACCCAATTTCGAAAGAAGTTTTGCCTGTTACAATACCGTTGCTTTGACTGTGGGCTAGGGAACCAGCGGTTAAAAAACGAGTGTGCTTTAGACCACATGACTGAAGTAAAACTTCTTTAATTTAGCTCCATCTATCGGCCGGTATTACTTTGTTTTTTCTTTGTTTAATGTTAATGTCACCATCTTGACAATTGTAAATTGTCATTTTAACAGACAATAATAAAAAAATTTAACTTTGTTATATTGACAATGGAGATCCACGTGAACCAACTTTGAATTCTGTTCGCCTCGCATTCACCAGCTTACTCCCTAAGTCAAGCGTGCGTAAAGAACTTTTACTTAAAAAAAAAAGATAAGGTTGCTCTTTCACATAAAATAGACAGATCTTGACAAGCTGTTATTTGATGAGAACAGTAAGATCGCTAATGAAATCAAAAGCATTGAAAAAAATAGATTTCTTGCTTCTTCTTTCACCTATAAGATGTGAAATGAGCGATGCGCTGCGGTCTGTCTCTATAGCTACAACATGCCGCATTTAAAAGGAGATCTCGGAGTTTTGGCGGGAAAGCGAAAAAGATTGCGTCACCGCATTGTATTATTTTCCAAAATTTGTGTTATTTTCAGTGTTAGTGCATAAAATTGGTGGCATTCTATTCGTTAAGTGCTGGATTACAGGCGTGAGTGTGGGAAAATGGTATAATAATGGTGAAACGTTTCTTTTCGTGTTGTTTCCAAAACTCCATAGAAACTTCTAGTAAAGTTGCCACCACTTTACTAGGAGTATGACTTTGACTAGACTATGACTTGACTTGGTGACTTCGACTGTGACTTGACACATATTTACGTGAAAAATCATTAACTTGATAAATTCTCAATTACTTGACACTGGCTAAATACACAAAAGTGTGGAGCTAAAACCTAAAAAAGGCGATCTCGCCAGGTGACGCCATAAAGGTCGGTAGAGGCCAACAGCATTGGACCCTAAAAAATAAATGAAAAGGGGGGTCAAAATAGTATTGTCACAGGGTAAGCAACGCATTATTGTCACGGCTACTATTGTCACACTCACTATTGTCACAGATGTCTATAGGCTACGATGACCAGCAGAGCTGTATGATTGTTTGCTAATTTTCTTCTTTATTAGTGTAATGGGTTTACTAGGTGGTAGGACTATGTTGCAATGTTCGTCTAGGTAGATACCACCGCTTTGCCAGTTATTCTGCCGCCAAGCGGTAGTGTGCAAGCACTACTGTGTTCTGGTTTGAAGGGTACTGTAGCTAGTGAAATTGCTGGGCAATTGAGGCTTTATGATCTGATTTCAAAGTCAAGTTATCTTATTACCACACTCTGCAGATAGCTCAGGATGACGTGCGCAGTGCAGTGTCGCTCAAAACTATGTTTTGTTGTTCCGAGTGGCACTCTTCTGTTATGGGTGGCCGTGGGGCTTAACATCAGGCGAACGAATAGTTCGTCACATCAAAAAAAAACGCGTAAGTTTGTATGTATGGATGTTTGATACTCTTTCACGCTTTTTTTTTTAATTTTTGGCTCCACACCTCCGTGTATTTAGCCAGTGTCAAGTAATTGATAATTTATCAAGTTAATGATATTTCATGCAAATATGTGTCAAGTAACAGTCGAAGTCATCAAGTCAAGTCATAGTCTAGTCAAAGTCAAATTCATACTCCTAGTAAAGTGGTGACAACTTTACTTGAAGCTTTTATGGAGTTTTGGAAACAACACGAAAAGAAACGTTTCACCATCATTATACCATTTTCCCACACTCACGCCTGTAATCCAGCACTTAACAAATAGAATGCCACCAATTTTATGCACTAACACTGAAAATAACACAAGTTTTGGAAAATAATACAATGCAATGACGCAATCTTTTTCGCATTCCCGCCAAAACTCACCTTTATGTTTACAGCATTCAATTTGAATTTGACACACATTTTCATGGGTCAATTTTTTTCAGGTTTTTGATTTGGTTCCACACTTATATGTATTAAGCCAGTGTTAAGTTTTTGATAATTTCTCAAATTAAGTCAAAAGTCAAGTCAAGTCATAATCTAGTCAAGTTGTACTCCTAGTAAAATGGTGGCAATTTTACTAGAAGCTTCTAAGGAGTTTCGGAAACAACACGAAAAAAACGCATTTGATATTGCGCACTTTTTAATTTCATATTCTTAGAACATTAATATAAGTATTTTGAGTATTCGGAATATTATTTATAAAAGTGCTTAAATTATGCAATTTGTAATAAATTACGTGATATTGACTTTGACAATGTAGTATAAAAAAGGGAAGTAAACGGGATAAAGAATCAATTTAGTGGCCACAAAAATCTGAATACAGAATAGACCTGTATACACACTCTAGACTCCATTCTGGGGATTTACATTTTTATAACTTTGCTTTGCAAAAACATTCTCGTCTTAAAAAATACATAAGACTGCCTTTTGAGTTTGAAAATTAATGCGTAAATAAGAATTATTTTGGAACTTAATTTGGAATCTAAACGAGTTAAAATGTTTCATTAAAATTTTAATCTATATGATGTTAGTTTGTTGATTTATTTGAAAAGTTTGTAAAGTAATAATGGATAGTAAATAGTCAGTGAACTTATTTTAATTACAATGATTAGATCGTCTCCATCCACAGATTTGGGAGAGGTTTTATGACAGTCAAACAAAAATGGGATTATATATAAGGTCATTTTTTATGTTAAAGAATGACGTGAAGAGCAAGTCGTTCGTTTGATGTTAAGTGACACGGCTGCTCATATACGTTGCTTTTTTAAAAATATCACTCTAATATTATAAAGGCGAAAGTTTGTATGTGTGTTTGTGTGTATGTTTGTTACTCCTTCACGCTCAAACGGCTGAATGGATTTAGATGAAATTCGGTACCAAGACAGCCTATACACTGGATTAACATATAGGCTAACATTTTATCCCGGAATAGTGAAATGTTCCTGTGGGATGATCAATTAATTAAAATACTTTCTATCCGCGGGTGAAACCGCGGGGCGCAACTAGTAACTAATAAAATTTCTTCTACAACTAAACTACTCACTTACTTTTTTCCCACGGCAAATTGCCTTTATTTTCTAAAAATAACCTACTACAACTAATACAAATTATATTCTATATATTCTGAATATATAGAATATAATTATATATAGCTATATTCTGGCCGCGATGACCTATAGACAGTCCAAATGCTCCAGCCCACTACCTAGGTAGCGTATATATATATACTTACTCAATAAAATATGTATATCAAAACATTTTATTTACTAAAAGGCTAATTGAATATCTAATTAGGGATTGCGGACAATAGCAGGGCAATAAATAAAACCCACTTCATAGTACCAAACAATATTCTCCCGTTGATTTTCCCGAAGCGTAGAGCGTATGCCCTCTTAATAAAGCATAGCGTCACAGAGTAGCGAAACGCCGGGAGACAGCCCAATTTTACGCGTAGCTGACTTCCGATTTGCCTATCCTGTGTACCGGCGTGGTATCAAATACGGCTGAGGTGTTTTTAGTGAGAAAAGTTATTGAAAACTCTTTGATTGTAAACTTTTTGATTTGTGTGTTTCGATGAAAATTAAATAATCACAATCAGATTTGCTTTATTATCGTCTACCTATTATTGTCTACAACATTATATTTTATTACGAGTATTTTGCTGATAAAGTAAACCATTGAACCACATTTTTATTGGTGACTAGCTGACCCACCCCGATTTCGCACGGGTGAATTAGTAAAACACGATTGAACGGGATAAAAAGCACCCTATGTCCGTCTCCTAGTTAAGTTTTAAAATTAAGCTACCTTACCAATTTTCAGCCCAATCGGTTCAGCCGTTCTTGAATTATAAATAGTGTAACTAACACGACTTTCTTGCGACAAAGTTTCAATTTTGACAACTAATTTTGATAAATCAACGGACATGTCAACTCAGTCAGTCAACAGTCTTTTTCTTGATATATTTGCAGTTTCATAACAATAGCTTTACAAAAAAATATCTCTCCATACAAACTTTACCCTTTTCACCACTTTAAGGGATAATATTTCAATTATCTGAGTCTATACAAAGCTCTACATTATTAAGTGAACAGTAAGATGGTTTTATACGGTCACGCAATTTGTTCGTTTGTTACTTTGCTAGTTCAGAAAATGTATGATAGACAGCTGTCATAATCACCCTAATAAAACTTCGCCTGTATGTATACGCACATAAACTGCGTATTGAAAACTGTTAAATCCATATATATTTTAAATCGTCAGCAGTCCTTTGATTGCGATGCCATCATGAGATATTTCATTCTTCATTTGAATTTTTCCAATGAGTAGACAATGCCCATAAACTGCGTATTGAAACTGTCAAATCACATGATCGCTTTGCCGATTCGTTTGCTTTGGACCACCCCTACCATAAATAGTACCTTATCTTCTATTCTCCAACGTTTCTTTTCATAGTAAAACTCCTTATGTTGCGTTTTCACCGCTTTTTACAGAAAGTGCGCTCTCAGCGTTTTGTGATTAATCCGGAGTTGAAATTTATTACGTTCCTTGAAATATATTTTTTAGTTCACTAAGTTTTGGCAATTTATCATGAGATATTCGGTGCTTTGAGGTTGAATATCTTGATCACTAAATTTTTTTGTAATGTGTAAAATTGAAGACAAAATACTAGCAGATATTGGACAGTTACTTGTTATTTGAACAAATCAATACTTTTGTTCTTTTCATTTTTTTTTCTACTATTTACGGTCGATAATTAAATAATATGGTTATTTTAACAAAAATTATACTCTACTGATATAATATAGTTTTTATGTGTTTATTAAGTAGTTGTTGCGTATTAGTTGTGTATTAGTTGTTGTGTATTAGTATTAAGTAGTAGTATGTGTTTTTTATGTGTTTTAGTCCACACAACTGAAGTAAAACTTTTTTAGTTTAGCTCCATCTATCGGCTGGTACCTATAACTTTGTTTTTGGTTTGTTTAATGTTAATGTCGCCATCTTACCTATTGCAAATTGTCATTTTACCGGACGTACCAACATAATAATACAAATTTTAAGTAATTTTTAACCTTGTTATGTTGGCAATGGAGATCTACGTGAATCATTACTAACAGTTGATATTGTTTGGTTAAGAAATTCAATGTTTTTTTTAATACAATGCAATGTTTTGTGCTCTCTAAGTTTAATTACGTTGACTGTGTCTATGGTCCCTGTCTTTTTTCAAAAACCTCGCGTCTCATTCAGAGAGTGCAAAACGCATGTGCTCGGTTTTGCTTCCGAATACCGCCGCGTAGCCATGTAACTCCCTTCTTAAATCGTAATAACATTTTGAATATGAAGCACAGAAGGGACCTGCATTTGGCTACTCTTATGTTCGGAGTGGTTAAGTTTAAACAGCCTCAATATCTTTTTTCAAAATTTGTATGGGCCAGTGACCATAAAAAATATGCTATGAGAACGTGCTCCTACCAATTGCGTACACCGCGTCACGGCACAGCTGCATTTCGTGGCAGTTTTCGTTTTTGTGCCACGAAGTGCTGGAACTCTCTTCCTCCACCCATACGAAATATCAATTCAAAATCTAGTTTTAGAATAAAATTCAAACACTATTTGTTACAACAGCAAAAGCTACTGTCTATATAATTTTTATATTTTATTATTTTTATTGATCTTTTATTATTATATTACTTTAAAATTATGATTACTATTGATTCTTCTATATACTTATAGGTATTTTAAATATATATGTATATGTGCTTGTATATTTGTAGCTATATTAAAAGTGATATACCCCCAAAATGTGCCGTGACGGCTTGTTTATGTTTATTTTTTATTTTATTTGAAAATTCGTTCTCTTGTTGTATGGCTGCTATGTTGGTTGTTTATTTATTTTATTATTGTTTATTTATTTTTTTCCACCTTTACATTCTGTTTATACTCTTTTTGAAATCTCTGATTATTGTTTTTAAATTAAATTATTTATATTATTTATTTATTTATTTTTTTTTACACTAAATGTTATCACTATATAATTAAGGTTAAAAATATTTTCGTCACTCGAGGTCTGGGCTGAAAATCAGCGCCCTGGACTCGTCCACGGCACATGCTGAGCTCAGACCGTTTTGTACAGCACTGTACACAGCAACGATGTTCGCACACAGTAAGGAATAGGTTATAGTTATAAGTTAGTTTTAAATTTCACAAGATTATGTTTTGTTTTTTTTTTTTTTAGTGTAATTATGAATGTTGTGTACAGTCCTTACAAATAAAGTGTTTCTTTCTTTCTTTCTTTCTTTCTTTCTAATACATATAAGATTTGATAAATGGTTTTCAAAATCTGTGGTTTATAATAAATATCTAATCCACTAAAAGACTACGTTCTCAGCATAAATATACTTACATTGTTCTTAAATTAAAAATACATATTAATAATTGTATATCTAAATAATGTAATTAATTCTATGATACTCAAGATTAATAATTACTGTGGCGACATGTTCGCCTTAACTTCGACCTTACAACTGTTCGACTTCGATTCAGACTCCAAACAGCTCAAGTCGTTGCTATCTTGAATGAAATGCGAGTTCTATGTGATTTACGACTTAACTTGACGTGTCGTTTTTGTGAAACTACGGGAAGATTTCAAGCCCCCCTTTAATAAGCTTCCGAAGTAGCGTTTCATGGGGAAGGCCAATATTCAGCAGTGTTTTTCAACTGTTAATGTGTGATGTGCTATTATTGCACGTTAACACGTCGGTCCCGGCTGTTGTCATAAAACAATCAGAAGCGTTCACGGCTAAAAATTTCTGACATGCTGGCACAATGAATCAGCATTGCAATTCCACCAGGCAATGCTGCCAGCATATATGACAGCTATAACTGTCCGATAGCTCAGTTGGTAGTAACAGCCTTTTGGCTGTAGGTTATGGTTTCGATTCCCACCCAGGACAAATATTTGTGTGATGAACATCGATGTTTGTTCTGTCTGTGTGTTATATTGTATTCTATGTACGTATTTACAAACAAAGAGTATCTAGGTATTGTATCAGTTATCTGGTTCCCTTTGTACAAACTTTGCTTAGTTTGGGGCTAGATGGCGCTGTGTGAATGTGTACAAAAATATTTTATTTATGTTTGGTATGCTACCTATGGACTACGAATCAGCAGGACGAAGACCGAGTGTATGGAATGTGACTATGATGGTAATGAAGATATTGGGTGTAATATACATATTGACAACGCGCCCCTGCCCAAAGTAACACGTTTTAAGTACCTCGGATCTGTGCTCACCAACAACGCACTTGTAGATGACGATGTGAGTCACAGAATAAACACCGCTTGGCTCAAATGGAGATCTCTATCCGGTGTGCTTTGCGACCCCCGGATGCCCGTGAGGACTAAGGGCAAAGTCTACAAAACAGTTGTCAGACCAGCACTCATGTATGGATCAGAGTGTTGGACTACGAAAAAGACTCATGAACAACAACTACATGTAACTGAAATGAAGATGCTAAGATGGGCTGGAGGAGTCACCCGTCTCGACAAGGTCCGAAACGAATATATAAGGGGCTCATTCAAAGTTGTACCAATTACTGAAAAACTTAAAGAGGCCAGGCTTCAGTGGTTTGGTCATATAATGAGGCGGAACGATAACTATGCCGTCAAGAAGGCGCTGAATATCCCAGAAGGCCCAAGGGGAAGAGGCAGACCATTATCCACGTGGTGGTCTAATGTCAATAAAGATGTGAAGAGCCTAACCCAACCTGTGACAACCCAGGATAGATTATCCTGGCGCCGCATTACGAGGAGGCCCGACCCCAGATAAACTGGGAACATGGGCAGGAAGAAGAAGAGAGGAGTTTGGTATGCTACCTACCGTTAGTAGGCTGGAGCATTTGGACTATAGGACATTGCGGCTAATATTATATAGTTCAAATGTATGTTTTATAATAGGTAGTGTATTTAGTAGTAGTATTCATATTGTAGTCGTTAAATAGTTAAAAGAATAAAGACATTATGCTCGAAAAAAAAAAAGATACGCCGTCTCTTATTTGCGACAACTTTGCAATTAGAGTTGAGATGTTCAAGTGAAATACCTATCAGGTTTCAGGATTATTTTGAAATTTGTGAGTTTTGTGACTCAATAAAAAACCGGGATTTTAAAACAGATAACGGAATAATTTTAGTTAAATGGTCCTGGGAGTTTTCAAGTCAAGAGTGAACAGGTATCTAGAAGATACCAAACATACATGCCTTATCTTAGACCACGTCACTTCTTAACATCAGACGAGGCAGTGGTCAAATGATTTGCCTATAGACAATAAAAAAAGTCAACATTTTAGGCTTTTATCCTGACAACTTGGGAAATATTGTGATGATTGTTTTGCTACATTAGAAGTATCTAGCTATATAATGTACTCATTGGATAATTTAGTATATAATAATGATACCTACGGTTGTAGACATACCAAAATTTTTAGTTTTTATATTGCTCAGTAAGGGCAGATATTGCCTCTCGCTGGTACCGCGCGTCAGTCTCAATATTCTACGCGATACGAACGCTGCGATATCGGAAAACTCCATCTCTTCTCAATTTAAAGACAATTCTCAACCTCGCGAGTGACGTGAAGGCTGTCAAATCTGCCACTGTGAAAGTGCTTGTTGTGCTACTTTCCACTTGGACGGTACCGTCATTACCGAGCTGAACTGCTGCTGAGTTGGCTTATATTCTTACCTATTTCTCACTGAGCTCTAATAGGCTATTTGACTACCATATTTTTATTACATACATAAATAATATACCTCAAAAAAATAGATAACTGTGAAAACAAAACTTGAATATCTCAAAAAATGACTAAGTTACAGGCATTAAGAGACAACTCAAACACGCAGTGACGTCAGTTACCAGTCCTCACAGTAACTCATTACTAAGCTGTGGTAGCTCTAAATACAATCTTTTTGGCATGTGACGTCACAAGCCATGCCTCCATAGTAGCTGTGAGGAAGCTCAACACGATCTCTGTTTTGCGAGAAAGGGACAGGCGATGAAACTTTAAAAGCGTACTACTCCGTGATTAACTTACCGATTTTACTTATTTTTACAATGAATACATTCATTTTTAACCTACTTTATGAAAATAATATTTACTTGTTCATTTTTAATAGTAGTCAAACAGCCTATTGTGTTGTTCTTTTGCCTTGGCATCCACCCCCAAAATAACGCACCCTCGATTTGCGGAGGTGCGCAAACACTTACCGTATGTATTTTGTAAGCGTATTGACATGAGCTAAATGACTTGATCATTGGATTTTGCAGGCGTTTGATAGTTAGTAGACTTGCTCATTGGATTTTTGTAGGCGTATTGATAGTAAGATGACTTTCTCATTGGATTTTTGCAGGCGTATTGATTGTTAAATGACTTACTCATTAGATTTTTGCAGGCGTATTGATTGTTAGTCGACTTGGTCATTGGATTTTTGCAGGCGTATTGATAGTTAGTAGACTTGCTCATTGGATTTTTGCAGGCGTATTGATTTTTAGATGACTTGCTCATCAGATTTTGGCATGTGGTTTGATAGTTAGATGACTTCCGCATTGTAAGTTTCGCATGTTTATTACAATTAGATATTTGACGTTAGTAATTGAATGGTTGGCAGGCGCAGTCACACTTATTGATATTAGTTGGGTGATTTTCTCATTGGATGTTTTGATCACTAGACGTGTTTCTAGTTACATGATGTGCTTATTGGACATTTTAGAAAACATAAAATGTATAAAGCTGCTAATTGTCAAAAATCGTAAGATTCAAAATGTAAATAACCTTTTTGGAGAACTACCCCATTAGAAGAAGGACAACGAAAACATCCGAAACCTGATCAAAGTAACTACTACTTTGGCTAAACGTGACGTGTG
Organism: Ennomos fuscantarius; assembly: GCA_905220475.3. Lineage (NCBI taxonomy): Eukaryota > Metazoa > Arthropoda > Insecta > Lepidoptera > Geometridae > Ennomos > Ennomos fuscantarius. Next base: position 10,047,803 of record HG992046.1, read on the forward strand.
TTAGACGTTATTAATTTTCCATTTTTTATACATTTCACACAACCCATGATAGTTTTCAAACTAATATCATCTTATCACAAATACATAAACAAGGCTCCAGACAGACGTCAAACGTGTGTTTTACACTACAAAATAGTAGATGAACACTAGATTAAGGCTTGTTTAAATCTTTTGTAGTTAAGCCTGTAATATCCTTTTACGAAACCGGTTATATTTAGATTTGAAACGACTGAATCCATTTTGATGAAATGTTGTGTTAAAAGAAGTTTTAAATAGTACAGTTTATAAATGAAGGAGTTCTAGGGCAACATAATATAAAAATAAAAAAAAAACAACTAAACCAATGATCTCCTCGCTTAAAGGGAGGGCCCATTTATGCCAATAAATTACGTTTTTTTACCATAAAACTGGAACCAGTTAATATCCTCCATTAAATTCCAGAACTTTCCTCTAACAATATTACAAGATGCCTCTACACTTACAGCCATTAATTACCCATTTAGACGTCACCCATTTAATTTGCGCCGCTCTAAATGGGGCGTGATATTCGACGGTGACATACATTTTATGTGATATCATTTACGTTAACATTTAAGTATGCCTTATAATTAATTATACTATCTAATACTGACTGTGAGATCAGATCATAAAGTCTCATTTGCCCAGTGTTTTCACTTGCTGCAGTGTACTAAAATACAATAGTGCTTGCATACTACTGCTTGGTGGCAGAATAACTGGCAAAGCGGTGGTACCTACCTAGACGAACTTTACAGAAAAGTCGTAAGCACCTAGTAATTTTTTCCGCTATTGATCGTTTATTAGTTCTTTCTAATATTCCCACTACGACTCCCAGTGCTGGGACATGGGTCTTCTCTCATAGGGAGAAATAAGTTATAATCTACAATGCTGGCCAGATGTGGATAGTCGAATGACGCGTACTTACGTCATCGAATTTTGTGATTCTTGAACATTTTCTTAACGTTGTTTTCCACTATCGTTGTAACAGCGAGTGCAAATTTTGCACATAACTTAAAAAGTAATTGGTGCAGAGCCTACGTGACCTACAGTATATTTTTTTGGTGAAGGCCCTACGCAACTTATCAGTTTTTTTTTTATTGCTTATAAACAACGCATTTGACCTCACCTAGATTGCAATTGGGAGGGGATTCAGACACCCTTTTTAATGATTTGATTTCGTTACGTCAATAATTTTGACTTAAGTTACTGGGTATAAATAAATGTTTGTGGACATTTTACACAGCGCCATATAACCCCAAACTAAAAGCTTTCCACCGCTGCTGATACCAACAAAATGTAATAATAATACCATACCAGATAATTAATCCTCCAAAAAGCATACATATTACTCTAACCGCATGTATTCTAGCGCACCCGAACAGTATTTAATAATAACTAGTATTCATATCATAGGTATTTCATTATATCATAGGTATTTCATTATATCATAGGTATTTCATTATATCATAGGTATTTCAGCAAATCCTGTACTATGGGATCCCGATAACTGATACAATACTTACTTTTTTGCTTGTCAATACACACATAAAATACAATATAACACCCAGACACAAAACACACATGTTTCCTCACACAAATGGTGGGTGGACACCCCTCCTGGGTGGGGATTGAACCCACAACCTACAGTTCAGAAGGCAGGGTTCAACGGAGGTATCGGGTCAGTGTAAATATAACATAATATGGGTGTAAATATGACCTCAACCCAAAACCACAGTCTAAAAATCATTACCTACATGGCTAATATCTCAGGATGTCATCCGCATTGAAGTGTCATGTGGCAAGACCTTATATAATAAATATTCTAGGCATTTTTCATAAAGTAGGTAAACCACAATTTCATACATGACAGCTTCTGTGGTGTGGTGGTTGAGCAGGTCGGTTCATAGCTTGGACGCGGCTGGCTCGATTCCCGCGGCAGGACAGGTATTTGTTAGCTAGGTGGAAGGACTTTTCTGCAAATTTCGTCTAGGTTTCCCGCACCGCTTTTCAGTTCCGGTTTGAAGGGCACAGTAGCTAGTTAAATTATTGGGACTGCTGATGTCTCAGAATAGCGTACTCAGTGCAGTGACACGCGAAACTATTCTTTAGAGTTTCAAATGTCATTGCAACTGATATGGGCAGTCGTGTCGCGTGTAACATAAGGCGAGCGACTAGCTAGTCATGTCAATTCATAACATAAATAAAAAAAGAAAAAGCGCAAATACTTGTTCTGAGTCTGGGTGTTGTAGGACCATGATCCTCGTAGTCCCTGGACCCCTGGATACAGGTAATCCTAGATAGGGTTTAGGATCTATGTATTTGATCTTTGGGCGTTATTCTTATTAATGTTACAACATTTTGTCTCCAAGAAAACGTCCCATACTGAGCAAAACGTGAAATATTACGAAAGATAATCCTGAAAACGGTTCCAAAGGACATAGATAAAACAATTTCTATATCTTATTAACCCATCATCCTTTCATAATCACGTAAACGCGACAGTAGCAAGAAGTTAATTCCGTTATTTACGTGGCACGGGACCGGAACGAGTACGTGACGTTTACGTAACGTAAATTACCCGCTATCCCTTTAAGGGGTTTACTTGGTGGGTCGGTTCGGGTAGATTAGGGGTCTGATTCGTTTCCAGATTTATTTCATTGGTTGGATAAGATGATTAGGAAATGTATTTGGTGTGAAAGTAATGATAATGAGCGTATTGAGTTAAGTAAGGACTCAAGATGGGATTAGTATTGATTAATTTGGAATATATATAACTATCTTCTGCCTGCGGCTTCGCCCACGCGGCCTGTAGGTAACGAAGAAGAAAAAATTGTTCAAAGATTATTCAACCACTCATTTCACCCTCTTATGAATGAAATTTTGATAAATCCTTTCTTAGTAGATACTTACAATTTACAAAAAACACACCCTCCAAATTTCAAGTCATTAGGACCGACGGTTTAGGTTGTGCGTTGATATATAAGTCAGTCATTCAGTCAGGACTTTATTTTCTAAATACTACAATAATTTAATAACTAATACTAAAAACTACTTACTACTACTACAAAAAAAAAACGTTTGGACTATATACTGGCCGCGATGACCTATAGACAGTCCAAATGCTCCAGCCCACTACCAGTAGGTAGCGTACCCAACATGCTGCCAGCATTATCGTTATTAATAATAATTATACATAATCATTATCATTGTCAGGACTTTGAATTTTATATGTATAGATATTGTATCCATATTTTCAGCAAATAAATAATTTGATACAACTCAACGCAAGCCTGAAACTTACAACTGATGTAGGACTGAAAAAAAAAACAAATCTTAATCAACATTATAATATAATATGCCCGGAGTTTCTTGATAAAATCTGAAATTTATTAATACGCCTGAGATGAAAGCTCATTTAAAAATCACAAATATTTGCTTTATTTTTCCTTATATCTAAGATAAACTAAAGATTAAATAAATTTGCAGACAAAAAGCGTCACTCGTCTATGAAAGTGTCACTGGCAGCCGTGGCGTGGTTTAATTGATCCCTTATCACTGTCCTCCCGTTTCCCAAATATCAGACATGGACGAAATATTTTTGTCCCTTTTTTGTTGGAACTATTTGCGAGATGGGTAATAATAATATATTCATGGCAGGACTCAAAGCGGTGTAGAATTTAGTATCGTACACAGAACAACGCTTATATGGTGGGTTTTTTAATCTGTGGTCATAATCGAGTTGACTGTTTTTTAAGTTGGCTAGAGTTAAAAGCGTAACATGTCAAACCACTCAGCGTTTTTTGATTGTTTAATTAACTATTAGTTAGTATTAATATTATATTAAATTATATTTATAAGTCAATATAATTAGAAAAAAAAAAAGTATAAATACTCACAAAAATGGTGTAATTTAATTGTAAAAATATCTTTTAATTTATCTAATTATATTGACTTGTAAATATAACTTAATATTAATACTAACTAATAGTTAATTAAACAATCAAAAAACGCTGAGTGGTTTGACATGTTACGCTTTTAACTCTAGTCAACTTAAAAAACAGTCAACTCGATTTTGACCACAGGTTAAAAAACCAAGAAAATACCAAATTAAAATCATCATAATTATAATTCCTCCTTTTAAATAGTTTTTTTTTTCTTTTCTTTAACGTGCTGACTTCACCTTTCGAGAAGTACTGTAATCTTTGGTAATCGTTACAATTTTTATTATTTTTATTATTTTTTCAAGATTAAGTGTATTTAAAAACTATCAGTTCTCTGGCTCTCCAGTACAAGCTTTACTTATTTGAGGCTAAATGGCGCTGTCCGAAGTGTTCGCAATATTCATTTGTTTATTTATTTTTATTAGACTACAAAAAAAGATGGTTCTCCATTCGGTTCTATTTTTTAGACACCTCAGAACTTCACTTTAACAAACGTTTTTGACTTTTAAGTTCTTTCATATTTATTAAGTTCATAAAATGGAAACTAGTTTGAAAACCTTGTCGCCTAATTTTACGTTGTTTAGGTAAATATAGCTCTCATAATTTGGCATGAAAATCTCACATTTAATGTTTTACGATCTGCACACGGAAATGCATCATCTGGCGTAACTCCTAGCGGCACTTGAGATGTTTGCTGGATTAGTAATTTGAATTCATTAGTCAATAATAAATAAATTATAACGCCCAATGATCACATACATAGATCCGGGACCTTAACCAGGATTTTCTGTATCTAGGGACCCAGGAACTACGAGGACCATGGTCCCACAACACCCAGACTCAGTACAAGTATTTGCGCTTTTTTCTCGGTGCACAAACACTTGTCCTGCCGCGGGAATCAAACCCGCCAACTCCGGGCTACGAGTCGACCTGCTCAACCACCACACAACAGAAGCAGTCAATATTACGAAGAATGTTATTAATTTATTAATTAGAACGGTCATTTACACTAATCATTGACTTATCACAATTGAAGGGGTGAGAACAAAAAGGGTTTAACTGATTTTTTTCACAAAATGACTTATGGGTATCATTGGATTCATTCGTGAAATTATCTACAATAATACATTCTCAAAATACCGAAATGAGGCTTAAATCTCGAGATTTTGAGTCTGAAACGGTTAATCTGTCACAGGAATACGGTTCGCTATAAAAACATTATTATATTTATTTTATTATATATTATTTTTACAGTAATTGTATGAATTAGTACTATATTTAGTATTTTAAAATAGAATTAAAACATTTTCAAGCAACTGAAACTTACATAAACCTTTTCTATTACCTTATAAGCACTCCACATTAAAATGACGCCGTTGAGGTTTAAAGTCAATTTTCTCGAAACTAGTAATTTGACAGTTAAACCCTTTTTATTCTCAACCCTTAAATTATTAGAATAAACACACTTAAACTGTTATTGGCGGCCGTGTCGCTTAACATCAGGTGAACGACTAGCTAGTCACGTCATTCATTACGATTATAAAATGACAATGAAATGAAGAACAGTAACTATTATATTTATTTCCGATTTCTGTGATTATTTCAGGATACTCTTTTAAAGTATTGTAGCATGCAGTATTTGCCTGTAATTAATAATATGTAGGCTGGAGGGCTTGTGCGTAGGTTGCAACGTATATAACTATAGGCCTTTAGCATGGCCTTTAGCATGTCCACACCGTGCCGTGTCCGGAGCTAGAATGTCCCGTAGCACGTCGGGCGCTCCTTTTTTATAGCCAGACGGGTAGGGGCGCCATTATAGTTGCCGGTGTTGCCACTGTAATAAATTTAATGCCACCACAGGGTAAATTACGGTGCTCGATCGCTGCCCGCTGCGCATAGAGTTTACATTTACAACTGGACGTTGCCGCCGTCATATACTTATTATAGTCATGTTTGTTACGTTAGTTTTAATGATATAATTGTTGGTAGACCTATTAAATAAAATAAAAATAAATAAATACAAAAATGTTCTGTAGGTACGTAGGTATACTCAGTCAGTTGAACTGAATTTAATTGTCTTCATTTCATAATTAGAAGTACCTACTTTGTTTGATGTTCGAAGATATTTATTAGATCGTCGCCAATTACAAACAATAGAACTCAAGAAAGATTTATAATTGGTCTCTACGTACATGAAAATACATTTATATTTTTTCTTTCTATTATTGTACTGAACGTACCTCTCCTTTTCATAAGTTTGTTTTTGACTACTTCTGGTTGTTGTTTTGTCTTTATGTATTTCTTTTATTTTTTTATCTATCACCTAAACCATCAGCTATTGTTTTCATTGCAAAAGTTTGTATGCCTTATCATTCTAATAATTTCTAAGGTGAAAGAATATTGCAGCTAACTCTATTGAGTTAATAAATCAACATAAATCTAAATATATTTAACTCAAAGGTGACTGACTGATTGACTGACTGACATAGTGATCTATCAACGCACAGCTCAAACCACTGGACGAATCGGGCTGAAATTTTGCATGCAGCTAGATGTTATTACGTCGGCATCCGCTAAGAAAGGATTTTTCGAAATTCCACCCTTAAGAGGGTGAAATGGGTGGTTGAATTATTGTCCCATAGGCCACGCCGCAAGCAAAGCTGCGGGCAGAAGCTTGTAGGACATATATTTGTATAAAACGTTTTGATGTAACCGCAACTTTAGAAACTGCATCTTAAATCATAAAGTTTATGCATTTTGGCAAAACGTTTTAATGGAGGGCATTATCTTCAAAACGGTCATAGAACTATTTCCTGCATGTGTCGGGAACAAATAAAGAAGACTATTGCTAGTGCTATTTTATTTATGAATATAATGACGTGTTGAGCTTGTCTTTCAGCTGATGGTAAGCGTCACGACCGCTTATAACAGTAGCAGTACCAATCTACACAGATAAATTCAAATGACATTTTTGATACTACCTATTTACGTTATCTCTACCGTGACTGAAATCATTTCTAAGTTCACGATACTTTGACGCAGTCACATGCACCATGTTCACAAAAATGCGGGTAGATGTTAAAAAAGTTCAAAATATTAGGCGCAAATAAATGTACTTCAGCCGGTACGTGGGTACCATTGGTAGTCGAATTCAATCGTAAGTCTCTTAAAAATGTTGTGAAAAATGGTGAAAGTTAAAAACAAATATAAGATCATTAATTGAAAGCTAAAATGGCACATCTTTACATATAAAAATGAATCTCTATTTCCCTTGGTCATCGCATCTCGCGTGAACGGATGGAACATCTTCGCAAATTCTTTTTTGTTGTGTTTATTATTGTCAAGACAAGGTTCTTATGAAAGAAAAAAAAAAATGCTAGAACATTTTCCGTTATTTTAGAAAGCGCAGGACGCAGCTCGTATAAATATACAGGGTTATAGGAAAAATTGTGCTAGATCAGTTAAGGGCGTGGAGTACCCATAATTTCTGACTTAATTCACTATGAAACACCTTAGCCTAAACTTAACTCTCTTCGGCTTTTAATTTTTTTATTGAAAATTGCCGATTTCTAGGCTACAAAATTAAATTAGGTTTATTTTATTTGGGGGCGAGTTGGCCGGGGGGCGAGTTGGCTTGACTGCAGTCGCAACCCCTTCTCGCCCCCGGTACGGTGGACGAGGGCTCACGGTGGGGTTTTAGAGGGTTCGAGTCCCACGTACTCCCTGAAGTGCGGGGGCAATTCCCCCTTCAAAAAAAGGGTATATACTCCACGCCCTTAACGGATCTAGCACAATTTTTACTTCTGGTCCTGTATATCCAAGTTCAACTTACAACACCACTCTGTCTGATCAGAGGTTAAGCTCCTCCCGCATAACCTGAAAAAATATTTGTTTACTCGATCATATATCAAGCTTTAATATGTCAATACAATAAGACGTGACCATGCAGCGACATAAATTTAGATACAGCATAAATCTAAGCACCACGATTATTTTTTACCCAACCGTTCTACCTTATTTTCTAAGGCACAGGGGAGAAAATCGTCAATTTTATAAGAACTTTTAAGCTGGTTTTTATCAACTTACGTGCGGTCTTCTCTTGCACATTTATCACATGTCGAGCGAAAATCGATTCTAAGGGTAGAGCACGTGGAATTTGTATGTTTTAATTTTTTTTTCTGCGATATCGTAAAATATGTTGGTTTTTTCTACAAAATCACTGTAGAATTGTAAACCTATACATAGGATCACAAGTTATTTGTAATCTGATTTTTATTGTTTTTTTTTAAATACTTTACAACTATTAATTGAAGGGGTGAGAATAAAAAGGGTTTATCTGATTTTTTCCGCAAAATGACTTATGGGTATCGTTGGATTTAGCATGAAATTATCTACAATAATACAATCTCAAAATACCGAAATGAGGCTTGAATCTCGAGATTTTCAGTCTAAAAACGGTTTATCTGTCACAGGAATACAGTTCACTTAGCATAAAAACATTATTATATTTATTTAATTATATTATATTTTTATAGTAATTGTATTTTTATGAATTAGTACCGTATTTAGTATTTTAATATAGAATTAAACATTTTTAAGCAACTGAAACTTACATAAACCTTTTCTATTACCTTATAAGCACTCTACATTAAAATGACGCCGTTGACGTTTAAAGTCAATTTTTTCGAAACTGTCAATTTGTCAGTTAAATCCTTTTTATTCTCAACCCTTCAATTATATTCATATTCATATATTTGCATTTATATACAATTTATATATTATGTCAGGTCTTAAAAACTAGTTTAGTAGGTACATGAACCCTATAAGGGCGCTTGCAACTGAGTGCGTTCAAAAATAATATTTATTGATTTTAATTACATAACAAATATATCGTCAAAATTTAATAATATATTTTCAAGCACTTAATGATTTAATTATTCAATTAGTCTATTGAAGCAGGCAACTCTATAGGTATTATGTAATTCATCAAATCAATCAATCTATTTATTTCAGTCTTTTACTGTTACTACCCTCGACAGCCTCTATGGTGTAGTGGTTGAGCAAGTCGACTCATAGCCCGGAGGCGCAGAAAAAAAAGCACAAATACTTGTTCTGAGTCTGGGTGTTGTGGGACCATGGTCTTCGTAGTTCCTGGATTCCTAGACACAGGAACCCTAGTTACGGCCCAGGATTTATGTATTATGTTTATTATCTGTGCAATAAATGCTTGAGTATCGAACTATAACTTTGCTCACATCTGCACATTTCTGTTATCTTTACAATAGGCATGACGACAGTATCAAAAAATGGTCGATTTAATGTTTTTAGGGTAAAATTTATATTAAATAACGTTGAAACACTGGTTTAGTTTTATTAAAAATATTGAGATTACTTTGATTTTCAATAAAATAAAACATTAAAATACTGCGATCGGCCATTTTGACTGAAACGCCAATCAAAGCGCATGACGTCACACGTAGATTTTTGCTGTTGTGAATATACGCATTTGGATTGATTTTGTTATTTTGTATTCTTTCGTATTCTGACATAAACATGTCATTGTGTAGGTAAACACCTAGGAGTGACGTCAGAGCCGACGCCATGACACCTCGAGCTGTTTTCGCGCCGCAATTATGAAAATGGCTTTAATCTTGGTTAAAATTAAGTTTATTACCGAAATAAAGGTTTTTTCGTAAATAGTAAATGTATACCCACATTACGGAAGAGGATTTCAAAATCTTTCGTCATGCCTATTCAAAAAATAAACTAACGGTGGATCTAATTGGAATTGTGCAAATACTATAAACGCGAAAGTTTGTATGTATGAATGTTTGATACTCTTTCACGCCCAAACGGATTGACGGGTTTCAATGAAATTTGGAACATAGATAGCTTATGGAGGACTAACACATAGGCTACGTATTATTCACGCATGAAAACGCGGGGCGCAGCTAGTATAAAATTATTGGGGGCTCTTTCATAGTCGATCATTTTGGGGTATCATACCAGAATTGACCTTTATGTTTATAGCATTCAATTTTAATCTGACACACATTAATTTTCATGCGTCAATTTTTTTATTAGTTTTTGATTTGGTTCCACACTTATATGTGCCAGCCAGTGTTAGGTATTTGATGATTTCTCAAATTAAGTCAAAAGTCGAGTCCAGTCACAGTCCAAGTCATCAAGTCAAGTCATAGTCTAGTCAAGTCGTACTCCTAGTAAAGTGGTGGTAATTTTACTAGAAGCTTCTATGGAGTTTCGGAAACAAAGCGAAAAGAAACGTTTCACCATCATTATACCACTTTCCCACACTCATGCCTGTATGCCTGCACAATTTTATGTACTAATACTGAAAATAACACACGTTTTGGAAAATAATACAATGCGATGTGACGAGACCTTTTTCGTTTTCCCGCCAAGAAAAAAAAACTTTCAAATATTTATTTTAGACTTAAGTATAGGTCAGTGTGGCCAGTATACCGTCCTAACGTTTTTTGTAATAGTTACTTTAAATAATAATATGATGCTTTGCCCGTTTAAAAAGAAGTTAAATATTACACAAGTCACTTCCATTTACTACCTTTAGCGCACAAAAAATGTAAAGCTCGTTTAATCTTAAAGCAAAAAGTCAACTAATCCGATACTGTGTCTCAATATTGAAGATTTCTTAATAACGCCCACAAAAAAATTCACAGTCTATCCCAGTCCTGAACGAGATCGAAGTTTCATCCATAAATCACGTTAGATTTACATATGAACGCCCTCTGCACAGACCCTATCGTTTCAGGACGACTCAGCTAATTTCAAATTGGCATTGAAATACCCGGCTATTGATAAATTATGCTAATACATTAACGAAACTAGTTTATGACTGTGTGTTTGTGTGATAGTTTTAAAACTTGGAACCATTTGCCAACACGCGTGCACGTTCACCAACACTTAACGGGGGGAAATCCACCCTTATCACAAATTAAAATTAAAAAATACACGTTATTAAAAAAAAGAAAAATTTTCACAACCGCCATTTTTGGATTCAACGACCCCCCGCTATAATACTTTTCAAGTGTTGTATTTTCTCATATTATGATAGAGCGAGATTTGACATTGTCAATAATATGACATAAATAATCAACTGTTGAAGTTTTGGCGGGAACGCGAAAAAGATTGCGTCACTACACTGTATTATTTTCCAAAACTTGTGTTATTTTCAGTGTTAGTGCATAAAATCGGTGGCATTCTATTTGTTAAGTGCTCGATTACAGGCGTGAGTGTAGGAAAATGATGGTGAAACGTTTCTTTTCGTGTTGTTTCCAAAACTCCATAGAAGCTTCTGGTAAAGTTGCCACCACTTTACTAGGGGTATGACTTGACTAGACAAGACTATGACTTAACTTGATGACTTGGGCTATGACTTGACTTGACTTGACACATTATATAATATTAATTAACATGAAAAATTATCAATTACTTGACACTGGCTAAATACACAAAAGTGTGGAGCCAAAACAAAAAAAAATGTCATGAACAACACTGACAAACTCGCATCAGCTAGTTTTGGCGGGGAAACGAAAAAGATCGCATCATTGCATTGAATTATTTTCCAAAACTTGTGTTATTTACAGTGTTAGTGCATACAATTGGTGGCGATTTATTCGTTAAGTGCTGGATGGATTGATGGTGAAACGTTTCTTTTCGTGTTGTTCCCAAAATTCCATATAAGCTTCTAGTAAAATTGTCTCCACTTTATTGCCACCGCTTCACCTTGTCGCCACCAGTTGAGATGGCCCGTATCAGATTATAAAGTCTCAATTGCCCAGTAATTTCACTGGCTACAGTGCCCTTCAAACCGGAACACAGCAGTATTTGGGTACACTTCTGCTTGGCGGCAGAATAACTGGCAAAGCGGTGGTATCTACCCAGTCGAACTTTGCAGAAAAGTACTACCACCTAGTGAAATCGCAAATATAAGCTCGAAAAATGGCTGCAATATCCGGGTACTATTATGTATTTTGCGACAATACTTAAAGCCTTGAGGGGGAATCTGAAATCCAGCATATCTCTACAGAAAAGCTCACCGACTGTTGATTCATTCCCCCTGACATCCAGATTGTAGTGATCGGCAAATACGCAGCTCGGGGAGAGCACTTCGATGATTGCGGAGGCTTAGCTTAGGTACTTACGGTACGATATTAGAACATATTTAGCGGGTTAGTCGAATTCTAACAGTGCTTATGTCTTTTGAAATAAAACCTTTTTACACACGCTTGATTTGTGGAGTAAGCTGCTGCATGCGTAACGAAGCGAATAAAAGTTTAAATTTTTAGTTTACTTACATCTCTATTGTAACATAACAAAGTTAAAAATTTGTATCATTAAATTCGTATGTCCGATAAAATGACAATTTACAATTGTCAAGATGGCGACATTAACATTAAACAAAGCAAAAACAAAGTTATACCGGCCGATAGATGGAGCTAAAATAAAGAAGTTTTACTTCAGTCGTGTGCTCTAAAACCCACTTGTTTTTTTTTTCCGTAAGTGATTTTCCCAAGAAAAAAGTTAAGGTTCCATTTACTGAACCGAAAATTTTTCTTTTTAGTTATGATTGTTTTATTATTTTTAGACCTAAAAACTTAACTATACCTAAAAAATTAAAATTGATACAACTAAAAAAACCTATAATCGTTGGTGCTGTATAGTGTAACTCGTTGGTGGACGGAAGTGCCCAAAATGTTGGCAGCATTACCACGTTAAATGGCAATGGTTGTTTTTTGTGCAAAATAAAACCCATTATTTTGGTATATGATTGAGTATACTTAATTCTAATGTCAAGATAATAAGATTCTGCGTTATAATTTTAGAGGCAAATTTTAATAATTTATCATCATATCATAATCGCACTATACAAAATGTGGAAAAAGTATCAAAAATTGGTAATAAAATGATATAATTGGTAATGGATCAGCATTATATACATATACACTAGCATTATTTGATCCTACATCAACACATTTAAAAGTATTGCCTTGCTTCTTCAAAAAACTGCCTGTTTATTGACAGCCTCTGTGGTGTGGTGGTTGAGCAGGTGGGCTCACAGCCTGGAGGCCGCAGGTTCGATTCCCGCGGCACAAGTATTTGTGCACAGAAAAAAGCCGAAATACTTGTTCTGTGTCTGGGGTGTAGTGGGACCATGGTCCTCGTAGTTCCTGGGTCCCTAGAAACATGGAATCCTAGTTAGGGTCCAGGATCTATGTATGTGATCGTTGGGCGTTATTATTATTATTATTATTTGTGGTATAAATGTTCTAGCCCCTAATAATAAATAGTCCTTGAACTTCAAGACGTCCAGTAATAAACGGTACTAAAGCTTCATCAGCATTACAATCTCCAAGATCAGTTGGCAATGAGAGCAGTCAACACAAATGTAACAGCAAGCAAGCATGTGACATAAAGTAAAACTGCAGTAAACCTTCATCAAAAGAAGTAAAACGGTACAAGTTTTCAAAGTCACGTACATTTTATCTGGTTTACTTTACGTTTTAAATTGGATTTGTGGATCTTGGAATGGATTTTTATATACAGATATTAAATTCTTACAAAATTTGGTAAACAGCGCGATTTATATCGAGCCTTTTTTTTGCTTGGACTCGTAACTAGGACTCCCTGTATGTAGGAACCAGGGACTAAAAGGTCCATAGTCCCACAATACTCAGACTCAGAACAAGTACTTACGCTTTCATCCAGTGCACAAAACTTGTCTTATCACGGGAATCGAACGCGCTGCCTCCGGGCTATGAGTCGATCTGTTCAACCACCATCCAACAGAGGCTCTCATCGGAGTTTTAATCATAAAAACATATTATCTTAAGTAAGAGAGATAGATATATATATATAGAGGTATTTTTGTGACCTGACAGAACATTATTTTCAAGTCCACCTACACTGATTATTTTTTTTTACTGAACACAGTTAATTTGAGAACCTTATTGAAGCCAGCCGAAAACTTCACGTAAATCCATCCAAAAATTTTGGAAAATTCGACGGTCTTATTTTTTTGAAGGCGGTTAAGCAACAAACATCAAAAACTGCACGAAGCTGCATTAAACGGACATAAAACCGTTTACAACAAACTTCAACAAGTTTCAAAGTCACGTACATTCTACGTTATCGGGGCAAGTTTGGCTATAAATTAAGTTCATGTGTCCAACCTCGGTGAAATATTGGATCAGTTCAACTTTATTTTATGACTTTGTATAAAAAAATTGGTTCACTTTAAATGCAGACTTTACATTAGTTTCTCCATTTTCATCATCAGCTGGATGAAGTCTATTATTATTAATCTTTTGATTAGGTCTCACGCTTGGAACACTGTTTTGAGCGGCTGATTGCCTCCTGCACCACCCAGTGAGGGGCCAGCCAATGCTGCATCTTCCGGTTCATGGTCGCCACTCGGCATTTTATTTTATTTTAAAAGCTATGGCGGACAATATAAGAGTACAATATTTATTAAAAACTATCGTTAATTGTCGTAAAGTAAAGATGATTTAGAGAAATAAAAAACAATACTCAATACGAAACGACTTTCGTTTATTTTGCAAAAAGCATATTGTTGATTACACGCACATAATATCAGGTAAATACCTAAAGGTTAAATCTCACCATGCATCATATTTAAATTAAATAAACCTTTTAACGATACAATTAAATTATGTTAATTTCATTTATCACTTATGGCGTCAAACAATATTTACATCTTAATTAAAATGATAAATTAACAAATGTAAATAAATAAACAAAATTTTATATATTTCTGTGATACTGTTTAAATATTTATGTAAATAACATAATAGGTAACATTTTTAAAGTATCACAGTTCAAGAGGACATTTATAATAATGATCTAATGATTTTTCAGTGTAGCTAATACAGAAAAAACTCATTATAATCTTTTAAATTATATCTCACAACACCAACAACTTGATGATAACAACTAAATTTGTTAGAAAGTGTAAAAAAAGTAAAACAAAACAACAATTTTAGCTGCTTTCATATACGACTGTTCTGTTCTTTAACAAAAAATATTAGAAAATACTACTCAAAATAATACACTATGATCACAATTAATAATAATAATATTTGACTGGCCCGATAGCTCAGCTGGTAGTAGCCCTGCCTTCTGATCTGTGGGTTGTGGGTTCGATTCCCACCAGGGCAAACATTTGTGTGATGAACATTAGTGTTTGTTCTGTGTCTGGGTGTCATATTGTATTATATGTATGTATTTACAAACAAAAAAAAGTATTTAAGTATTGTATCAGTTATCTGGTTCCCATAGCACAAACTTTGCTTAGTTTGGGGCTAGATGGCGTTGTGTGAGATGTCCACACATATTATTATTATTATTATTATAATAGAGCCCCGTAGTTATAAAATATTAATAAATTATTTTATTATTTAAAAGGTAGCACAATAATCATTTCACAGACTTGATAGAGCTATGCGATGGCATGTGACTTCAACGATGCAAATGCAGCGTTGCATCGCTTTTTTATACTAAAACATAATGGTGACTATGCAGTACAAAACAATTGAAGGGGTGAGAACAAAAAGGGTTTAACTGTTTTTTTATTACAAAATGACTTAAGGGTATCGTTGGATTCAGCGTGAAATTATCTACAATAAAACATTCTCAAAATACCGAAATGAGGCTTAAATCTCGAGATTTTGAGTCGGTTTATCTGTCACAGGAATAAATTTAGCATAAAAATGTTATTGTTGTTATTTTATTATATTATATTTTTAGAGTAATTATATGAATTAGTACTATATTTAGTATTTTAAAATAGAATTAAAATATTGTCAAGCAACTGAAACTTACATAAACCTTTTTTATTACCTTATTAGCACTCTATATTAAAATGACGCAGCTGAAGTTTAAAGTAATTTTTTTCAAAACTATCAATTAGACAGTTAAACCCTTTTTATTCTTAACCCTTCAATTAATACTGTAAATAATGTAAAGATTTTAATTTTACGAAATATAATACAGCTACTCTAATGCATGTACCTCTAATGAGGTCACATCGCAGTTTAGATTTTTTACTTAACTTTATTAGTGGCAAATACAAATCAATTAGTACTGTAATGATGTAACATTTTCTTTAAAGTAAGTTTATTTTGAAAAGTCATTGTCGCACCAACTACGTGTCTAGGCTCCGAAGCTCTTTTAAAGATATGCGATTCGTTTTTATCATAAATGTTGAATAATACATAACGAAATCTTATGCAGTTTGAATTAAACTATACGAAGAACAGAAATCATTGTTATTTTGTCAAACAAAATAATTGCCTACAATCATAAAAAAAAACATAAGTTAATAGTTACCACAACGAAAAATTGAGCTTTAGCATCAACGTGTTTAAAAATTCCATAAATCTTTCGGTACTGCAAATCACGCGTAATTATGCAAAAGGCAGTTTTAAATCGCCATTTTACACAGAACTACTTAACAATAGATTATTTTTTAGTTAAAGTTACATATTGCTGTCTTTACGAGTATGTCTAAGTCTCTTGCTAGTAAACTTTAGTTAGATTCGTGAAATAAATTAATATTAATTTCTAAGAAATATGACGTCTTGCTAGTATTCAAAGTTTATTTACAAATACTGGATTCGACACAGATCTACAATAATACATTTCTAACACGTATATTTTTGAAATACGACAAGCTACTTTTAGAGATAGTTGAAAGAAATTATTGGACGGATCGTAAAATAAAATAACCGAACAAACGAAATTAATAAATAAATCTTATAATTTTATCATATTATAGGGTGAATAATGACTGAAATATTCGAGACGTACATGAAGATTGACATTGAAAATTAAATAATCATCGTAAATTATTACATGATTTTGTTACTGTTACAACACTCGAAGATCCAACGCGGTCCAATCCAAAGGATCATTGAATAGTCAAAAGGATCACCGAACGATCCACAATGCTATGAACGCACGCAGCAGGAGCGCGATTCAAAGAAATTTGTTTGCAATCGGTACGTTGTGGATCATCCGGTGGAATATTTAGTGTGGACTATACACTGAATATTCCACCGGATGATCCACAACGTACCGATGGAATATTCAGTGTGGACTATACACTTAATATTCCACCGGATGATCCACAACGTACCGATGGAATATTCAGTGTGGACTATACACTTAATATTCCACCGGATGATCCACAACGTACCGATGGAATATTCAGTGTGGACTATACACTGAATATTCCACCGGATCATCCACAACGTACCGATCGCAAACAAATTTCTTTGAATCGCGCTCCTGCTGCGCGCGTTCAGTGCGTGATCCTTTGGATTGGACCACGTTGGATCATCCAGTGTTGTAACAGTAACAAAATCATGTAATAGCCATTACACACAGTACACAGTAGAAAATTATAATGACACTAAATTTCAGTTGGATTTAGTCAGTTGTAATATCTAATGAAGTCACAACCATTAATTATTACTACTTTTTTTACATTTACAGCCTGTAAGTATCCCTCAATATTAACGGGCACATACGTAAAATAATAACACTAAAATTGGCTACATGGTACCTACCTAATACACGTTATTAAAATTGTTCTTACTTAAATTTTTATATTTTTACATTGTTGAGCCTATAATAGTATTTACTTATTTAAAAGGAAGACACATTGAATTTTCATCAGCGAATGTTGAAATGTAGTTGATTACCTACCTATGACTATTTATACATTTTAGGACTTAAATAGACGGACTGCATTTGAACTGCACGCCAACTGCAAAATTGCAGCATGTATTAGATTTTTGCGCAGCTGACATAGCTATGGAAACTGCCTACCAACTGCGCAGTTCACTTGCAGTCGTTTTGCAGTTAGTTAATTGATTCAACTGCAATATTTCATACGTGCAGCTAGCTTTAAATCAGCGTGTAATCTTGAACTGCACGCTGACTGCAAGCGAACTGTGCAGTCGGCTAGTAGTTTCAATGGAGTTTCAACTACAACCAAACTGTTGCAGTTGGCAAATACTCAAATACTCATTTATTGTATTTTTTTTGCATGCAATTCAATAGTAGTCTATCTCAGCCCATAGAAATGAATCCAATTGGAAGTTGACTTTACAAAACAAAACTGAGACTAGTATATGTACTAAGGTACTAAGGCTATTTGAAAGTACTTATATAACGCAAGTGATTTAAGAAATGTTATTGGGACTTGGTCACTTTAAAGAAACAGGAGTTCTTGAATGAAAGTTACGATATACTCAATGTATTTATGTATTTTAATATCTTGGATAGTGAAAATCCCGTTTTGTACGCGTAGTGACGGAATAAAAATCCTAGTCACCAAAAATCGAAATCTGCTACCAAATACAATGCAAGCGCAGTCGCAACCCAACACAAAAATCATAATTAAATATAACTTTATATCGCTCAAAGATAAAGTGGTTTTCTATAAATTTAGAAAATGACAAGTTTTCATAATATTAAAATAATTATGCAGAAACGATAATATTTGCGAATGAAGCATAAATATTTTTTAAACTAAGCTTAATTTATTAGATAATCATTTACGTTTCATCATTGCGACAGAGAAAACGCGGAAATTTAAGCTAAGTTACATTTTACATTGACAAGAAAGAATACAGGTTTAAGAAGAAAACAGGAATATCCAATTTTGACATGGAAATAATGTTCTTTATAAATCAGGAATTGTAAAAAAGTCAGCTTACAAAATATTGTGCGAATTCCACAATAGTTTGGTGGTGTTATGGTTTAAGAAATAAAATCAATTAAAACCTACTGTTTTATCAAATTTATTGAAATACATATTTAAAATAATTCAAATATTGCATTTTCTGATGTTTATCGAAAAACATAATAACAATCAATGTTCACAATCAATTGTTTTAAATTATCTGATGTTCGTGATATCATGACTACAGGTTCCGCCTGAAAATTAGATTTTAAGGTCACGCGCTGAGTCGGGACCTGGTCATGACTACATCGTTGTAACATGTAACGTTGTTGTTGTGTACGTTGAGTGATGTCATGACATCACTCAACGTTACAACGTTACAAAAATGTCATTTTGTCTCTTGTCTGAATTATACTGTATGTCTCATTCATTGTAATGTATTGTTGTGTGATGTCCTGAATAAATGTCTTTTCTTTCTTCTCTTCTTTCTTTATAAAAAATGTACCTATATAATGTTTTTTTGGAAAAATATGCATTTGAACATTATTTTCGTGTCAAATATCGGTGAAGTACCAATTTCTGAATTGGTTATTATAATGTTAATATTTTTTGTTACGTTACATTACTTTTGTTTGACACAACACTGACACACCAAATCTAACGGAATTGTTATATTAGTTAATTAATCGTAGCACATCAATAATAATTAATAATCTTTAAAATTGTTTTTTTTTTCTATTGAAGCGTTATTTGTCCCCATATTTTATCGTATCTTCCTATTCGAGTTTATAATTATTTATTTGCTAAATTAAATTCTACGTTATGTTTTCGACTATTGAAATAACTTTTTTACAACTAAGCACACTTCGTGTGAACTTATGGACTAATGCAATACCTAGTCATATCTATTGGATTCCTGCACTCTTTATTCTGTGGATTAAAAAAAAATGTTTTTGACTGTAGCAAACATTTCAAACTACTATTAAGTATCTATAATTATATAAATTATCAGATTCTATTATCTTTTCAGATATTTGTTTGATTCCTAAACTAAATTATTATTTCAATTTTAAATTTAATTTTTAGTATGTTATTTGTTATTATTTACAATGCTTTGGCCTCTTTAGAAATACCTATACATTTTTAGGCCATTTAATATTTAGCCTAAAATCTACTACAATTACTACAGAGCTCACATTTTGATGACTAAATTGATCCTTTATTTATATGGAATGATACTATCATTTAAAATTCTCTGTGTTTATACAATTTTAAGTTACTCTAATTAAATATATTGAGGAAAACATAGGAACATAGGAAAGTAATCACACGAGAGTGATAAAGTCATATTGATTAATATAATAGTCATGATGATTATTCATTAATATTATATACATGTTTCTCCTATTATTATTATTATTAAGGTAAAAATCATTTTATTCAATGTATATTATCTAAATTATTCGTTAAAATGACACATACAAGATTTAAAATTAGTTACGTAATATATTTACAGTCACGTTATTATTATTATTGAACTCGCTTATAAATAAATAGATAATAATTTACATTTAGAAATAAATTAAATTTAGGTTATATTAATCTCTGCATTAATATATTCAACAACAAAAATTAAAATTTCACACACTACTTGTTATAAAAATAAAACGTAACAATAATGTAAAATGTAATATTCAAATAATATTCATCGCAAATGAACGTATCAACTTTGGTTAATAAAACGTTTTTATGACACCTAAATTGTAATTAATAAACACTTCTAATTAACTCGATCACTGTTTTTGCAATACCGATTCACTTTTTACTCCGGTATACAGACACTTTCTAAAAATATCGGTCACGTCGATTTGGGAGTAAGTACATGAACATTTACAAAACTTCGTTGAGACTAATCTAGGCCTCTTACACGGCTGATACTGCCGCTTTTGGCAGCTCTCAAAGGGATGCTAAATCACTTTGTCTTCTTGAAGGTACGGGCACTCTCAGTTGAGCCGACCCTCGTCGGTCCAACCTCTCCAGCGCGTCTAAATCAGACGCATTCCGTCTACAAAAACTACAAAAAGCACACGCTAGCGTATTCTTAAAAGCGTTGCGGAAGTCTCTGTTAAAATACGCATATATAATGGGATTCAATGCGGAATTGAAGTACCCCGTCCAGAACATGATCACTGTTACGTAATCAGGGCAATTACAGGTATCGCATAGTGACGTTGATACGTAGAAGAGGAAAAAAGGCAGCCAGCAGAGAATAAAGGCTCCCATGATGATGCCTAAAGTTCTGGCTGCTTTGTGTTCCCGCTTCATTTTGAGTATGTTGCGATCTTTGGTAGGGGTGTTAGCGTTAATATGCAAAGCACCGTTTTTGTCACCAACTTCTCTAGAATGCCGGTGCATTAGCATTGCGTTACCAGCCCTAGCGTGTAGGGCTTTCTCTTGTCTGTTAGCTTCTTTGAAAATAGCTAGGTAGGTGAATATCATGATGGTGCATGGAATCCAAAATGATATTGAACTGGATATGACTGCGTATGGTTTGTTCACTTTGAAGTCACATTGGTTAGTCTGTATAGTTTCTAGATGGTCACTCGTCGTGTACCAGCCCATGAAGATCGGGACGTATGATATAGTTATGGGGCTTAGCCATGTCGCTGCTAACATTACGTACGCCATCTGAAACAAATGTTTAGATTATATATTTTGTCGCTTAATGTCTTACTATGTTTGGTATATCACCACATTGTCAATTAATATCAGAAAATGGTAGTAAGACTTTTCTGCAAAGTTCATCTGCCACCGCTTTGCCAGTTATTCTGCCGCTAAGTATTAGTATGCAAGCACTATTGTGTTTTTTTTGAAGGGCAATGTAGCTAGTGAAATTACTGGGCAATTGAGACTTTTGATCTGATCTCACGAGTCGAGTAATCTTATTACCAGACTGTGCTGATGTCTCAGGATGATGTGGGCAGTGCAGTGTCACGTGAAACTTTATATTTTGGAGTCCCGAGTGACACTGTTCTTTTATGGGGGGTCGTGTCGCAACAGGTGAACGAATAGCTTGGATGGACTTTCCTTCTTATGTTGTGTCAGTAAAGTAAACTATAAAACTATTTCATAATAGAAAAGAAAAAAAGTGTAATGATTTTTACATACTTATGTATAAATTATCTTAATGTTTCATGGACCATACCGTTTATTCGATTAATGTTTATTTTTGCTATGAAATTAATTTGATTAATTTAAGTATTTCATAATTCTATTTTGATTAAGTTGGAGTTATACATAATTCTATTTTATTTTAGTTGGAGTTATAATTTTGTATATTTTAGTTGCAGCTGATCACAATATGAACTTAATACTTTTTATGATATCATCTATTACGATTAAGACTTATGTATCATAAATAATCTGATTTGATCAAATTTTAATGGAGGTCAAGAACCCATGTGGAATGGAAGGAACACGAAACATTTAGATTTGTCAGCAAATCCTACTAACCTTCTTAGTCATCTTGATAGGATACTTCAGCGGCTTGACTATAGCATAGTACCTATCCACTGATATACAGCACAGGTGCAGTATGGACGTCGACGTGAAGTAGACATCGGATGAGTTCCACAGGTCGCAGATGATTGGACCAAATACCCAGCCCTGGTTAAACTGAACGCTGAAGTTGAAAGGCATGACCACCATGGCTACAAGGATGTCGGCGAATGCCAGCGAGACGACAAAATAATTTGTGATGACGCGAAGTTTTCTGAAAAAACAAGTGTAGATTTAATAGATGTAGTTTATTTTGAGGATGTTTTTAAAGGGGTTCTTTACATTTTTAGTTAGAAAGTTGATGACAATGAGTATGTCTTGATCTAAGTTAGAGTCACACCATGAGGTATAATACATGTTCATAGTTTAAATATGTGTCATCAGAATCTTGATTTTATTCATATATATTGCTTTGGACTTCATTCAGAGTCGAGCCAAAAGATTTATCGGCAATGAAGCATTGGTAGAAGCCAAGTTTAGAGCACTAACGTATAGTTGCCAGTTTATCGAGTTTCTGTAGACTGCATTTTGAAGAGTGTGAAAAGAAATTGCATAATTTTACTCGTCCATCTCTCTTATTTCATTTGTGTTTTATGAGATTTCAACCATATGGTTGAAATTCTATCAGCCTGTCTTTATAGTGTGAACAGCTAATGAGTGGAACAACTTGCTGGCGTCAATGTTTCCACTTTACTACAATCTGGGAATCTTCAAGGCAAGACTGAGCGAGTATCTTCTAGGCAAGAATACACCATCCTAGACTGCGTATTCACTTTCCATCAGGTGTGACAATAGTCAAATGTTTAGTCTATAAACAATTTTAAAATATAATTTTACGTGTTACATTAGAAACGCCCATAAACCATGCCTCAAGGTTCTAAAACTCAAAGATTCGAATATCGTTCCATCGTTTCTTCAAGTTTTTTTTACGTATGTCCCCACTGACTTATTGTGTTCCTAACGAATCCCAACAAATCGTGCTATATACTAAGATTCGAGGATTTCTTTTTCCCGATTAATCTTTCTCTAATAAAAAAATTACCTGTGCCTCATAACACTGACGATGACAAGCAAATTCCCAAGCACTGCCATGATGACGATGAGCAGTAGCACCGACATCTGGATCTTGAACAACACCCCTTGGTGATCAGAATGTTCGGTCGTGCCATTGCCCGACGTCGCATTGACGTCGTTGGTACCGTTTATTGAATCCATATGGCGCGATCTGGGAAAATTATATCTTATCAGTTAAACACGATCTCGTTTCATGAGCAGACAAGCCTACACACTCCGTGCTTTAGGTATGGTGATTCAATTACATGGGAGCTAACCGACTACTAAGCCACCCGCCACCTCGCCTGGTGACGCTGTAAAGGTCGATAGAGACCAAAAGCATTCGCACGTTCAAAAAGGAAAATCCAGGAAATGGGCAGCAGCATTCCCCTTGGTCTTTATGATAATGTACTGCAATCACCAAGCCTGACAATCATGGTGATTATGGCAAGTCGTTCATAAGCGCTCAAAAAAGATTTTACCACCGCTTTGTCAGTTATTCTGCCGCCAAGCAATAGCGTGCAAGCACTACTGTTTGAAGGGCATTGTAGAATTGTAGAAATTACTGAGCAAATGAGACTTTATGATCTGATTTCACAGGCCAGTAATCTTATTACCAGAGTGTGCTGATGTCTCAGGATGATGTGCGCAGTGCACTGTCACGCAAAACTTTATATTTTGGAGTTCCGAGTGACTGTTCTGTTATGGGCAGTCGTGTCGCTTAACATCAGGTGAACGACTAGCTCGTCACTTCCTTCACAGTGGACGACTTACAGCTGTTGATGAGTGAGTCAGAGATGAATCAGAAGAACAGCCCTTTGTGGAGTGCAGTTTTTGTAACTAAACGGTTATTTATTCTTCTGTGACGTAACTAAAATTTTATGCATTTTTTATTTTTGCACTTGATTTTTTTAGCTTTGTAGATTTTTGGCTGTTTGTTACAGCTATTCTGCATGCCTTTTCTTATGCTAGTTTTATAATGTTTTTTTTTTGTTTTGGTTTTGGCTTCACACTTTTGTATATGTATTTAGCCAGTGTCAAGTAATAAATTTTTCAAATTAATTTATATTATACGTATGTATGTTGTATGTTTCAGTCAAGTCACAGTCCAAGTCATCAAGTCAAGTCATAGTCTAGTCTAGTCAAGTCATACTCCTAGGAGTCGTAAACACTTTACTAGTAAAGTGGTGGCAACTTTACCAGAAGCTTCTATGGAGTTTTGGAAACAACACGAAAAGAAACGTTTCACCATCATTATACCACTTTCTCACACTCATGCCTGTAAAATCCAGTACTTAACGAATAAAATGCCACCAATTTTATGCACTAACACTGAAAATAACACAAGTTTTAGAAAATAATACAATGCGGTGACACGATCTTTTTCGTTTTCCCGCCAAAATTTTAATAATTTTTGGATATACCATTATAAACCGTAAGATGGGTCTCAATTTTTTTGCCCTTATTATTTATTATATAACATAAAATTCAATTATAAACATACCTTTATCTCGCTTCGTCTATTTTCGTGTCAACAATCCAACCACCGACTTCCTTCCTAAAGTTCCTCGATATATTCGTTTCATTCATTATAACAGTGTCTTACATTACACTGGTCATGAAAAAAATGATATTCAGGATTGAAATGTTTTCATTCATTTTCTTTTTCACCGTCTCGGATTTCAAGTTTGTCAACAATTCTTGAATACACATCTTCACTGTTACGTTCTTCTGTTACAGGTCTGGTAGCTGTTCCATCTTCTCATTTGTAACTATAACAATACAAATTATTGTTAAGGGAATTGATGTCTTAGAAATTCTTCTAACATAGTCAGTGTTTAGCAAAAAAATGCAATTGTAAATCGTGCATCTTACAATACGCCGATATTTATACCAATAGAATTACAATTAAGTGTAAAACTATGTTTCTGTTTTTCTCTGTTAAAGTGTTTGAAATTTGCTTATAAATAATATAAAATGCCGATTCACGTCTGTAATAATGATACATATTACAGATACCATCACATCCAAGCAGCGCTGTCTGTAAAAGGTAACAGGTGCGCCATCGTTAAAACTAAACATTTCGAGGGAAACGACAATATGCCCAAAAAATAAAACCTCAATGGCATGTGAATAAGACATATATTACCAGCCCGCACTGAGCCAGATTGGTTACACAAGATGTCTACATAGAAATGATAACTAAATATTAGTAGGTACAATACGAGTAATTCTTCTCCAGATAACTACACCAATAAAAAAACGTAAAATATATTTTGGTCTTGTATGTGTAACCAGCTCTGTATATATAGGAAATCAGCAAGCTGAAGTGGCAACGAGCTGGGAATATCTGTCAAAATACCGATAATCGATAAACATGTTCTTCTTTTTCTATTCGTAAATATTTGTTAATGAGTTGTATTTTTTTATTTATGTAAAAATGTGACATGAAGAGCTAGTCGTCAACCCGATGTTAAGTTACATGGCTGCTCATATCAGTTGCAGTGTCACTCGAAACTCCAAAATATTAAGTTTCGCGTGACACTGCAATACGCACGTCATCCAGAGACATCAACACAGACTGGCAATAAGATTATTTGATTGTGAGATTAAATCATAAAGTCTCGATTTTGCCCAGTAATTTCATTAGCTACAGTACCCTTCTAATCGGAACACAGTAGCGCTTGCACACTACTGCTTGGTGGCAGAATAATTGGCAAACCGGTGGTACCTATACCTAGACAATCTTTGCAAAAAATTCCGACTATCTAATAAACTAATAACCATTAATATTAGTTAATGAATGAGTAATTCAATTAATATAATTAATGAGTACTTGATTATATTATATAAATTCTATTGCATCTCTTGACTGTATTACTGCCTGACTGCTACTTCAATATCCCAATGCTAATTAATATAATTAATATAAGTTAAATAAAGAACTCTATATCAAGTACGTAGTATGATACTTAACTACGATTATAGCACTTAATAGAATAATCATAAATGATGATAGGTCTTTGAAATTGCCGTTCTGCAGTACTGGCGATTTCAAATATATTTTTTGTTTTTATTTATTTTTGATAGTTTCGCGTTTGATCACAATTGCACCTGATGGTGAGTGACGATGTGGTATAGGATTTAACACCCTTGCCTAGATTTTTTTGAATTCTAATAGAATGGATTCACTTTTTTTTAAGATAAGTATTGCTGTTCTTTGAAGAAATAAATGCAACTCGTACGTCTGTAACCAATTTTGGTCAATTGCTCGTCTCCGCTGCTCCTGCACGACCAGATACTGCACAGCAACGACTCTAAGATACAAGAACTGGAGTTGGAAGCTCTTCGCTCTCCGCCGTATTTACCAAACCACCAACAGACTTCTAACCTTTTCCAGAATTTGGATAACTTCTTGTAGGGAAAAAGTTCAATACCCGAGAGGCAGCACAAAATGCCTTAAAAAATTTGTTGCCTTCCATTCAGCTGATTTCTTTAAGCATCAATAAACTGTTGTTGCGTTGGAAAAGATGCATTACTTTGATTGATAGAAATAAAATATATTGAGAAAAATTACGGTAGTTTATGTCAAAAAAAAAAAACCAGCGTTATCATAGGTACAGATCAATACGTAAATAGTATTCGTTCGGAGGTACTTCAGGGTTAAAATACAACCAAAACCCTTCAAAATATTCATATTAGTATAAAATCTCATATGACATCTTTTCGCATGATCCAGACGAGTATTAGCTAAGCGAAAGATCTACGTTTTAGGATTATTTTAGGATAGCCCTGAGGGACTATCAATTCACGGTACATTTGTTTAGGGAGCTGCAGTACGTAAGGTTCAGATTTGCACAGACGTTAATGAACTGTAGGTGTGCTCTATTTTTTTATTAATGATGTTAGCTTTCCACCACATTTCACTATTGTTTATCCACTTTGCGTGTGTCTAACCATTGGGTTAGAGTATTATTAGACTGTCTATATAAATCAACATGATCAATATTACAGTCCTGCGGCTGTGTGGTAGGTAATTCAGCTATCTTATCGTCTGGGTAGGTACCATCGCTTTCCCAGTTAGCCTGCCGCCAAGCAGTAGTGTGCAAGCACTGCTGTGTTCCAGTTTGAAGAGCACTATATCTAGTGAAATTAATGGGCAAATGAGACTTTATGACCATATCTCACAGTCTACTAATCTTACAAGATTGTGCTGATGTCTCAGGATGACGTGCGCAGTGCAATGGTAAGCGAAAATCTATAGAGTATCCGAGACTATCCGAGTGCCACTGCAACTGATATGGGCAGCCGTGTCGCTTAACATCAAGCGAACGGTTAGCACATCACGTCGTTCTTTAACATAATAAATGCAGCTATATGTTGTGGGTTCGATTTCCATATAGGACAAATATTTGTGTGATGAACATAGATGTTATAAGCGTCCTTAGGTCCGTATTATAGAACGATGCTCAGTTATTGATCGCTGCTCAAGCAGAGATTTCATTCACTAATTGATCACTTTATGAATGTAATCTCTGCTTGAGCACTGATCGATGACGGAGCATCGTTCTGTAGTACGGACCTTAGAATTGTAAATTTATACGTTGTGGACAAAATAATACCGTGCAGAACGGCGCTCTTGACATCCATACTACGTTTGGAAATACCACAGAAATACGCGTGTAAGCAAAATTGTACTGTTCATGAGAACTCATTTTCTGTCTTTTACGTTAAAGTAGCGTTACGTCATGGGCCTTTAATTTGAACATAAGACAGCTGGGACAGTCTAATCGGGTCATGTAGCAGATATATTTCGAGACAACGTTTAGAAAGGTAGTACAAAATACTATTCAAGGAGTACAGGGGCTGTGTACTTGGACTATTTATGAATCAGCGTAGTATAAAGTCTAACAGCCTTATTAATAAACGGGTATTAGTCTCCGATTTGTTACTTCAGCTTCTGTCCTTTTTTGCTACTGGAATATTTAGCTGGATCGAAAGAGACAAAAGATGGTTTAACTAGTCTAAAGCTAGTTCGTGTTTATTAATAAGGCTGTAAGTGTTTATGTAGTAGGTATTGATAATTTGTATTTGATAGTAGTTAAAAAATAAGTTTGTTTAAAAAATAAGAGCTTGTTTTTTTATAATGGATTAATCCCACTTTTTGTTATTTATACAATGATCCACTTAATATTTTTTAACCGACTTCAAAATAAGACAAAGTTTTCCATTAGCTTGTATGTTTTTATTTTCTTTTCTTTTATGTTATTTCCTCATATCTTTGTCATTTATGTTTTTAATGAGATGAGATGAGAATGGTAATTATTTTTTAAAAGGCTTTTAAATTAGCCAGTTAAAAATTTAATCAAAATCAGTTGAGGTTTGGGTTTTAAATAAATAAATTTAAATATCATCCTAGTATGTTTTCGGTATGTTAGTTGTTAATTGAATTCTGTTTAATAATAACAATAATAATAATGCCCAACGATCACATAAACAGACCCTGAACCCTAACTAGGAGTCCCTCAAAACAAGTATTAGCGCTTTTTTCTGTGCACAATAACTTGTCCTGCTGCCGAAATCGAACCCGCTACCTCCGGGGTATGAGCTGACCTGCTTAAACACTACACCACAGACTGTAGCCCCTTTTTAAAAGGGTATTATTATTTATAATACCCTTTTAAAAGGGGGCTACAAAACATTCTGCTGCTGCTTCTTTGCTGAGGTAATAAAAAATAAGCAAAATTCATTAAACGGGAACATTCTCCACAAGGACTTGCTTTAACGTTTTTATTCGACCGTATCACGAGATTAAATAATAAATCATACGATATTATCCTCTAGTGGGAGGTTATTCTTTATTATTTTGCCTAAAATGTCAAATAAAATGGTTCATTTTGGTGAATAGGTACTTGCTTTTAGGACGTAAATTGATTTTATCAAAGATTTAATTTTATTAACTTAATTATAATATGTATTAATTTTTTATTATATTTTATTTGCTGTTTACCAGGGCAATGCTGCTAGCATGTATGGTACGCTACCTTCTTATTATTACCTACTGGTAGTGGGCTAGAGCATTTGGGCTACTTATAGGTCATCGCGGCTAGTATATAGTCGATTTGTAGTAGGTAGTGTTTAGTAGAAGTTAGTATTATATCATTGTAGTATTAAGTTGGAAGAATAAAGACATATTGCCGGTAAAAAAATAATGGAAAAATTCCGGAAATAATTTCTGTAATAAATTTTGGACTTTGAATGAAGATAAATAAGTAGGGAATTATATCAATAAAAATTTTACAAACATGACAATAATTATGTAAACAATATTTATTTTTGATTTTTTTTTTATAACGAGTAGGCTAACGTTTGACTGCAACTTGCCTGATGATATGTGAGATACAGTCGAAGGTGTACCTAAAATTTAAATAAACATTGTTTTTTTAATGGTAAAATGCGTTTGACAACAACACACCTGATGGTAAGTGACGAAGTTGTCTAAGGTGGAGCACGCTTGCCCATGAGATGCCCATTCACTCTTGACTTAAAAGAGCTATACCCAGGAGGAAACACTGTTGTTGGAAGATAAACATAACATAACATATTTTTAGTGACATAAATATTATTACATTATTATAATGAATCATAAATTTCAGAACTAGTTTTTAAACTATAATTATTTTAGGAATTTAGTGGCTACCCCGCATTTTTAAAATTTTATGATTATGTCATAGTAGGTACTAATAAATAAACAACATAATGACTTGCCCGATAGCACAGTTGGTAGTAACCCTGCCTTCTCAACTGTGGTTTGTGGGTTCGATTCCAACCCAGGATAAACATTTGTGTGATGACCATCGATTTTTGTTCCGTGTCTGGGTGTTATGTTGTATTCTATAAGTATATACATAGTGTAAATACATAGTAATGTATTTACAAATAAAAAATATCTAAGTATTGTATCAGTTATCTGGTTCCACTATAGTATTAGTAAGCTTTGCTTAGTTTGGGGCTAGATGACGCTGTGTGAAATGTCTAAACATATTTATTTTATTTATTTAATGACTAAAACTAAATCAAATCTAAAACTAAACTATATGTCATTAAAAAAGCCAAATTATAGGTAAAAAGAGGTAATAAATAAAACACATAATTACGATCACACAAAAAACAGCAAGTGAAATAGTCCAACCAGCAATTTTTATTTTTAATTGATATATTTACAACTGCTAATCACGAATACTGAAATAGTAATATTTAGTATTCGTTGTACTCACGGAATTTTAAAAATAAACGGTATAAAAAATGATACAAAAGGTAATAAAACTACAAATACATACAAAAATAACTAATTCTCAATCAGACCATCACCCACACTATTATTAGAAGCTATTAACTACACAGAACAAAACATAACAGACCGGAAGAGCCTATTTAAACTTGTGGGAGTCTGCCTTTGTTTGTATGAATAGATTTACTAGAAGTGCTACGTTAAAATTATATATAAAATAAAATCATTTATGATGGTAATGGTGAATAGTGTTGCAATCAAAACTCTTAACCAGCCAAAAGTACACTTTTGACTGAATTTAAAAACAAAACATAAAAGTTTTACTAACACTCATAGTCAAAACTACTTAACAGGGAAAGTATCAGTGCTTGACCAGCTGACGCTTGCTTTGCTTTCTCGCCTCGTGCGTTGTGCTGTCGTAATTCTAACCTAAACTAATCTAGTGTTCTGCGTTAGATACTTTTAGCGCCTCGCCGTTGTTATCTTCTTTAAATTTTTAATATTTTTGACCGATTATATCGGTCTTTTGGCAGAATCAGTCTGTCATACTTTTGCACTGTTTTCAATTATATGGCTACGTCGCGTATTTGGGTTAAATTCCCACGACAGGATAATATTTTGACACAGAAAATTCGAATTTTTGTTCTGAGTCTGGGTGTCACGGGATCATGGTGTCCGTAGTTCCTGGGTCCCTAGATACAGGGGATCCTAGTTATGGTCCAGGATCTATGTATGTGATCGTTGGGCATTACTATTGTTATACAAAATATTAAAGAAGAAAAACCTTAATAAATGCCCAAGATACCAGCAACCTGCCACTTACAATTTAATTTTTTTATTGAACGATAAGGATTTTTCATTTTATTTTTGTAACGTATCGAAAAAAAGTCACTTCCAGCATTCTTTACAGTGGCGTCATGCGGCCAGCATTGGCACAGGATGCGACTAATGCGTTATTTCCTCAAATTCATACCAATCAAAACTTCTGAAGTGTTTTAGAAAAACTAAAACAAAAACTATTTGTTGTTGTTACACAATTAACCCACTTATAATTAAACATTTTTGATGTTCAATAAAAGATTGAAATGGAGTGGATGACGCAAAAATTGTGTGCGACGTGATCTATACGCGGCTGTTTGTGCGTCACAATTTTAAGCTTCAAGGTACATTTGTGTTTAAAATTTTAATTATAATCAAATAACAGTAAGTATAAAATTTCATTCTCAGCTAAAATATTTCGTTAACGAGCATGAAATAAAATATTTTTGCTTTCAAAATACAATTAATTATAGATCTAAATGGAAACATACAGTTAGACTGTTGAAATTAATGAAATATCTCAACATAATTAACAGCGATATATCTTGTATATTTGACTTACACTAGATAACTTGAACAGAAATTGATCTGTGATAACTCCTGAGTGCGTAAGACTACAAAGATTTCTTATATTGATTTCAAATTAAAAAGTTAGCATTATCATAAAAAATAAAATTCATAATCACATTCATATAAACAAAGGGTCAAATAATAATAATAATAATAATAACGCCCAACGATCACATACATATCTATGTATGTGATCGTTGGGACCTGGACCCTAACTAGGATTCCCTGTGTCTAGGAACCCAGGAACTACGAAGACCATGGTCCCACAACAACCAGACTCAAAAGAAGTATTTTGCGCTTTTTATCGGCGCGTTTTTATATAAATCGTTTTTCTTTATAATTTTTTATCATTTGGTGTGTAAAATAAATAGTTCATCTATCTATCAATCATAAAACTTGATGTTAGATATGAGGAGGCAATGATTAATTGATTTTTTGGATTGAATGGCAGTTTTTTATGAATGGGCTCAATTTTTTAGTATTCGTTGGGCCAGCGGGGAAGTATATCAATTAAAATCAAAATGTTTTATAATTGAACGATATATCAGTTAACAAATAATAAAAAATACAAGTAAATAAAAAACTCCTTCTTTTTGAATCAGTTGAAAACAGTTTTTAGCTCGTCGCAGTCGCATCACGCATCAGCTTGTTCTAACGACTCTCCAGAACATGAACACCCTGGTCAG
Source organism: Ennomos fuscantarius (assembly GCA_905220475.3). NCBI lineage: Eukaryota > Metazoa > Arthropoda > Insecta > Lepidoptera > Geometridae > Ennomos > Ennomos fuscantarius. Next base: position 10,080,488 of record HG992046.1, read on the forward strand.
CAAACTCTCATAAACCCTTAACTTTGAAAGCATTCAAATTAAATCCGCGTATAACTTTCGGGCTTTGACTAAAAAAATACGAAAGACGGAGTCGTTAAACAATGAACGGTGCTTTATAATTCTAATACCAGAGCTAGTCTTTCGCATATTCCAGAAGAAAGTATATGGATTGTGTATAAGAATAGTTCCAAAGACGCTATATTGTCATTGTTAAAAGTAAAAAAATTTACACTTTCTCGTATTGAACTCATATTGTAAAGATAACCCTGTACCAGTCCCCTCATGACCACGACCAATGTTACTTGTTCGAAACGTCAAGGGTCTTCAAAATTATGTTTTGATAATTTTACGCATAAAGACCCGTTTTATCTTTACAATATAAATGTTTGAAAGTATCTTGGAACGTAAAAAAGTCAACTAAAGTGACGTTTTTCTATTAGTGATCAAGAGTTACGTACTCTTAAACTATTATCAGAATTTTTATAATGTTTAATACCTAAAGCTACAAATAGTGTAGTTATGACAAAAATACATAAGGTATTTTTGTCGCTACGCTGCATCTAAGATTGTTGATAAGATTCTGATTGCTGCTCAAGAACAATGAAATTAAAATAATAGGTCTTTACCTATGAAATTGCCGTATTGCAGTACAGATTTTTTCAAACAAAAAAAAGTTTTGATTGGCTATGAATTCTAAATTCAAATTAATTTTGTTTTAAAAATATGACATTCTATTTACAATATAAGTCTTTTGTTTATTGATTAGCGTTGTATTTTCATTACATTTCAACATTTTTCCTCGTAATGGATACTTTGAAATTTCGTGTAATTATGGAATATGAGTTCCGTCGTGGCACCAACGCGGCACAAACGACACGTAACATCAACGACGTTTACAGAGAGAACTGTACAAACGAACGTACAACCCGTTATTGGTTTGCTCAGTTCCGTTCTGGGAATTTTGACTTGAAAAATTAACCTCGTGGTCGTCCGGAAACTTTGGTCAACCATGATGAATTAAAGGCGATTGTGGAAGCTGATGAATCTCAATCTACAGCTGAGCTGGCAGCAGCTTTTGATGTTAGCATCAAAACAATATTGGTCCATTTGCGACAGATTGACAAGATAAAAAAGCTTGATAGATGGGTGCCCCACGAACTTAACGATCGCCAGCGCAACGTACGCGTCGAGACTTGCCTTGCGCTGCTTAACAGGCACAGAAATGAAGGAATTTTGAACCGAATTTTTACGTGCGACGAAAAATGGATTCTATTTGACAATCGAAAGCGCTCAGCAAGTTGGTTAGATCCTGGTTCGGTACCAAAGCAATGTGAAAAACAAAAAATGACCCCTAGAAAGGTGATGGTCACAGTTTGGTGGTCTAGTGCTGGTGTGATTCATCATAGCTTTTTACAAAACGGCGAGAGCATTACTGCAGATGTGTACATTGAAGAACTGACCACAATGATGGCGAAACTCGCACGTCTGCAACCAGCTTTGGTCAATCGGTCGACTCCACTGCTACTTCACGACAACGCGCGACCCCATACTGCACAACAGACCGTCTCTAAGCTGCATGAGTTGGGTTTGGAAGCTCTCCCTCATCCGCCATACTCACCAGATCTTGCGCCTACCGACTATTACTTTTTCCAAAATTTAGACAACTTTTTAGCGGGAAAAAAATTCAATTCCCGAGAGGCAGTACAAAACGCCTTTGAAGAGTTTGTTGTCTCCCGTCCTGCTGATTTTTTCAAGAAGGGCATCCATAAACTGCCACAGCGTTGGCAAAGATGCATTGATTGAAGGGGTGATTACTTTGAATAAAAGAAATAAATAAGTTCGAAAAAAAAATACTTTAATTTTTTTCAAACAAAACGGCAATTTCATAGGTAAAGACCTAATATTATGGTATATTTCTAGGCAATAGGTAGTTTAGTCGAAACATTAACTAAATTGCTCCATTTTTAGTTAACCGGGCGCAGTCTATCTAATATTTTAGTCCAAGTGGACGGGTACTAACCAGTTTTTAATGCATGCAGAATTTTAATCTCTCATTTAAAAATAATCTGACTTTATGCAATTCCTGCTTTTATATGAACTGAAAAAAAGTAATTTTTGTAGAGGGTGTATTTATATACATTGACTACAAATATGTTTAGACGGTGCATTTTTATAAATTGAACAAACTACAAAAATGTATACAGGGTGCATTTATATAAATTGAAAAATCTACATAATATATGTTTGTAGAGGTTGCATTTATATAAATTGAAAAACTAAAAATATGTTTAGAGGGTGCATTTATATAAATTTTAAAAGCTACAAATATGTTTGTAGAGAGTGCATTTATATAAATTGAAAACACTACAAATATGTCTGCAGAGGGTGCATTTATAAAATTGTAAAAACTACTACTATGTTTGTAGAAGGCGAATTTATATACATTGAAAAAACTAGAAATATGTGTGTAGAGGTTGCATTTATATAAATTGAAAAAACTAGAAATATGTGTGTAGAGGTTGCATTTATATAAATTGAAAAAACTACAAACGCGTTTGTGGAGGGTACATTTATATAAATTGAAAAAACTACAAATATGTTTGTAGAGAGTGCATTATAAATAAATGAAATAAATAGCTACCAATGATCACATACATAGATCCTGAATATTGTAAGGACATATTATACCGTCGCATACGAAATCGTCTAAACTTACCCATTATATAAAACATATCATAATGTCACGGCCACAAATTGGCTGAATTGTGAATTATGGCCGACACAGTGGGTTGCGTGCTAATTAACGGTATTATGATACGTAACTATTGTATCGTACAATATGTGGTTGTATAAACGGGTTTGGGTTACAATATGATAAATAATAGGCCTAATTATTAGCCGGAGGATTCGTTTCATTTAATTTAATTTAAAAAAATTAATTACACAACGGTTACATTTATTACTGATTGCCTCTGTGGTGTGGTTGTTGAGCGGGTCAGCTTATAATCAGGAGGCGGCAGGTTGGATTCCTGCGGCAGGACAAGTGTTTGTGCACACGAAAAAAGTGCGAATACTTGTTCTGAGTCTGGGTGTTGTGGGACTATGGTCCTCGCAGTGCCTGGGTCCTTAGTAACAAAGGATCCTAGTAAGGGTCCGGGAACTATGTATATGATCATTGGATGGTATTTATTTATTAAGATGTAGTGAAAGATAGTGACGTAACGAATAAAATTGTGCAGGTTTCTAAAACCAACGTATTTACCCAAAACTGTTTGATAAACTTGAGGGATGAATTAAGAAGTATTTACTATTTTTCATTATCATCATTATCATGATCATTATCATCATCATCCTCATCATAGTAAAACAACTTAATTTTAAGTACCTTATATAATTTTGACTTGCCAAAGTGCTAAAAATAGCCTATTTGCAATAAATCTTTGACTTACTACTATATATATATATATATATTTGACTTTATCTCTGCGGATGACTCATCGTTTCATCTAATCCATTCAAAGTCAAAGATTTATTGCAAATAGGCTATTTTTAGCACTTTGGCAAGTCAAAATTATATAAGGTACTTCAAATTAAGTATATATATATATATATATACGCGGTGGCATTTAATTCACTCTTTTCCTTAAATGTATGCACTCAGACCATTCTATAGAAAATTCGTACTAGGTCCAATTTAAAAAATAATAATAATTTTGATTTAGTATTTAGTGCGTCTTAAAATAACTGCATGACAGCTGAAATGTCTATTTAACGGTAGACACAGCGCGGGCACCAGCTAAGTGCTTTGTAAATGTTTCGTAGGCAATAAAACACCTGCTATGTTCAATTTTAGAAAGCTTTTCTTTAGAATTTAAATTTGATAATACCTAGATTTAAGTTATATATCATAAGAACTTTTTTTAGTTAGTTATATGGGAGCATTCTATCGCATGGGCTGAATACATACATGAAAGGAAAAAGACTAATTAAATTCCACCTTGTATATCCCAATCAGAATTTGGAAAAATTAACAACGGCTAAACTTACGTCAATTAAGTCAAAATCACTCCGACCAGGTTTCCGGCATATACGAGTATGTCCGAGAAGAAGGGCATTGAATATTATTGAATGCCTTTCAGGGAGCCAGTTACTATAGTATACAAACTAAGATTCTATTAAAATACTCTAATATCTAAATGCTTACATCCAAATTGCAACTTAGACGTTTCGCTCTCTCAACGAGACAAGACAAAACGAGTCAAAGTTCTAACTTTCAGACTCCCATGATCACATCTTTCCAAACCATATAACTTCACACTCGCGTTAATTAAACAAAAGCGGGTCATATCCCCCCTCTCCTTTCAGGCATAACTCATAAATCGCAGACTACAGTGCGCATAACAATGGGAGACTGTAGAAGGACGGTAGTTAAGATTACGAGGTTTGACTTACGCACACTAACGCACTTTTGCTCAGTAATAACAGTAGCAAAGGTTTTGACAATAGGCTATTTGACCACTATTAAAAAACGAACGTAAATATGTAGTTTTATGTGTAAGTATTCTTGTTTATCCATTGTTTAAACATTAATAAAAATATCTTTTTCGAATTTGTGCATTGGTTCCACCCCCTCTGGGTCTAGGCTGAAAATCAGCGCTGGATGTCTTTGATGACCAGCAATATGCTGAGCCGACGCCCATTCGATACTTGTTTTTTTTCTATTCATTATGTACATATTATGTGTATAAATTTAACCTGTATTGAATAAATGTTTTTCTATTCTTTCTATTCTATTCTATAACGAGTCAATATTATTTTCATGAAGTAATTTTAAAATTTATGTAACTATTGAAAAAATAAGTAAAACCAGTACAATAATCACGAAGTAATACACTTTTAAAGTTTCATTGCCTGTCCTTTTTTCGCAAAACAGAGATCATGTGAAGCTTCCTCACAGCTACTATGAAAGCATAGTTTGTGATGTCACATGCTAAAGAAATGCTATGATGAGCTACCATAGAGGTAAGTAATGAGGTATGGAGAACTGGTAACTGACGTCATTGCGTGTTTGAGCTGTCTCTTTCTATTCCTGTATTTTAAAATGTTTGTAACTTTGTAGTTTGTTGAGGTATTTATAATTTTGTGTTCACGACTGCCCGTTTTGAGGTAGGTATATTATTTACTAGTTGCGCCCCGAGGCTTCACCCGCGGATAAAAAGTATTTTAAGTATTTGCTCATCCCATGGGAAAATTTCACTTTTCCGGGATAAAAGGTAGCCTATATGTTAATCCGGTGCATAAGCTATTTTGGTACCGAATTTCATCCATATCCATTTAGCCATTTGAGTGTGAAGGAGTAACAAACATGCACACATACACACAAACACACATACAAACTTTCGCCTTTATAATATTAGTGTGAAGTGTGATAGTGTGATTTATGCAATAATAAAGCAGTAACAGTTTACACTTCACAATAACAGCTTATTGTGAAGTGTAAACTGCTAATTACTTATTTTTCATGTCAATAAACCTTGACTTACATAACAAAAAGCCTGAGTGTACCCCTTTTAGCGATATGGTCACCTTTTTTATCTAATAAGTTAGTATTATATTAGTTATCTGATTGCCTTAGTATGAGTTTTGCTTAGTTAGGGCCTAGATGACACTGAGTGAAATTTCAACAAGTTTATTTATTTAAGCGACGCAAAATTAAATTATCGTCACGCTAAATAATCGAGGGATGGTAAGTAACAGACATCTTCGTAAAATTGATCCTCGCACGTCGGCTTTTCTTTTTCTTCTAGCCATCACTGGGCCAACGTTTGCATAGGCCTAAAATGGGAGTTGATATACTGTTTCCATATCTACTGTGTCACAATGCGACATTCCTGAGGAAGGTCGGAATAAATGGACCACGCGTTTTATTAAGGTCGCAAAGATAGTTCTTCGGATTATTTTATGTCTTTGTTATTTGAAAGTCTATCGGTTTGAATGTAATGTGACGGTTCGATCGTTCGTTATCGTTCGTTTCATGTCTATGGATTTTAAGGGCAATGTGAAATCGATTATACCAATTCATTTTTATGGAAGGGAATATGGGAAGGAGATTACGAAAAAGTTACAGATTAAAACGCTCAAAATATATACCATTGATCACGAAACTTTGATTGCAATGCAACAGGAGAAATTTATATAATTACTATTCAGGTAAACTGAGTATCGTAACTATCAGATCCATACAAATTTGCTATTGCTATTATATTATGTGAAACACAACCTTCAATGTATTGAAGTGAATATTGAACTGACTTATATATCAACGCACAGTCTAAGCCGCTGGTCCTAGAGACTTGAAGTTTAGAGGGTATGTTCTTTGTAAAGTGTAGTTGTATACTTACACTTTACAAAGAACACACCTAGTTAGTGTTAGTAAGTAGTGAGAGGATACTAAGAAAGGGTTTTTTGAAATTCCACCCCTAAGATGATGCAATGGGTGGTTGAATTATCTAAAAAAAAGTCTTCGTCTCCTATAGGTTCCGCAAGTGAAGCCTCGGACAGAAGTCAGTGTACACATAAAATGATAATTAAAGTGAGCTCACTGTTTTATTTTATCTATGTTCCAAATGTCATCCAAAGCCGTTTGAGCGTGAACGAGTATGTAACAAACATCCATAGATACAAACTTTTTCATTTATAATAAGAGGATAGGATAAGGGTTAAAAGAACACACTCACACACTCACACACACACACACACCCACACACCCACACACACACACACACACACACACACACACACACACACACACACACACACACACACACGCACACACCCACAAACGCGCGCGCACACGCGCGCACGCATGCACACACTGAAGTTCGTGATGTCATCATCTAACGTGACTATAGATTCCGCCTGAAAATCAAAATCAAATCTCATCTATTGTAATGTAATGTTGTGTGTTGTTCCGTTTAAAAAAAAAACAATTGTTTAGGTTCACGATTTGGGTTAGGCCATTTTTATTTTTCTCTAATCTGTTTAGGTTAATTAAACTGTTTTACAACGCCTATCCAAAATCTTAAATGACTCAGGTGCGATTTTTTAAATCTTAATTTATAAAAATGAATCTCTATTTCTCGTGATCCTCGCATCACGTGTGAACTGATGGAACATTTTTGCAATTTCTTTTTTATGTTTCTATGACTGTCAGAAGAAAATTATTATTTCTTAAGAAAGTTGGGCGGAAAATTGGAAAATTTTCACCACGTGGGTAAAACCGTGGGGCGCCACTAGTAACTGGATAATTTTATTTAACTAACAAATTATAATATGACTAAAATAAAAGTACGATTATTACTGCAGTGTTCACTATACATACAAAATTAATTTTTTTTACAGTGTGTTTTGTTTTATCCAATGAATAGCTTTTAGGTTATTTGGCGAGAAAACGAAAAAGATTGCGTCACTGCATTGTATTATTTTCCAAAACTTGTGTTATTTTCAGTGTTAGTGCATAAAATTGGTATTTTATTCGTTAAGTGCTGGATTACCGGTATGAGTGTGGGTAATTGGTATAATGATGGTGAAATGTTTCTTTTCGGTTTGTTTCCAAAACTCCATAGAAACTTCTGGTAAAGTTGCCATCACTTTACTAGGAGTATGACTTGACTATGACTCGACTTGGATGACTTGACACGTATTCACGTGATATATCATTAACTTCATAAATTATCAATTACTTAAACACAAAAGTCTGAGCTAAAAAAATAGTTTTTATTTGATTATAAAAAAACCGCGCCTTAACTTTATAAAACTAAAAAAGTATTCCGTACAAAACGGCAACAAATCCTTCTTTTCAGTACTTTATTGCGGAAATAAAAAAGATAGAGCTTAAATTAAAAACTCTTTTGAGAATGAGACGGGAAGGAGCAGTGAAAGGAAGGTATTTCTAAGAGAATCCACAGACGAATTTAAGATAATATTCAGACGATTCTGGCCCTTTATAAAGATCCTTTGTGAGAATTTAGAGGTTTTTCGGAAGCGATCCAATTTATCCCTCTTTTAGTAATATATTTATTGTTTATAGAATTACAATGCGAGTATTTTCAAGAGGTTATTGAATAAAACTTCTATACGCACGCTTTACTTTCAGTGTAAGCTGGTGAATGCAAGGCGAATGGAAGTTGGTTCAGGTAGATCTCCATTGTCAACATAACAAAGTTAAAAAAAATTATGTTGGTATGTCAATTTTAATTGTCAAGTTTTTTTTATGTTACGAAATGACATGACGAGCTAGTTACTGATATTAAGCCCATGCTTGCGCACTACTGCTTGGTGGCAGAATAACTGACAAAGCGGTGGTATTTACCTAGACGAACTTTGCAGAAAAGTCCTACCACTTAGTAAAATGTAATAAGTATGCTAATCTATACATATAAAATTCAAAGTCCTGACTGACTGACTGACTTATTACTCGTATATCAACGCACAGCCTAAACTGCTGGTCTTAGAGACTAGAAATTTGGAGGGTGTGTTCTTTGAAAAGTGTAGATATCCATTAAGAAGGAGGTTTTCGAAATTCCAAAACGTGAAATGAGTGGTTGAATTATCTATGAAAATATTTCTTCTTCGTTTCCTATAGGCCACGCGGGCGAAACCGCGGGCAGAAGCTAGTCTAAGTATAATCGAAAATAAAATATCCATAATCATCCTCGCAATAATTTTGTTTTGTATCAAACAAAGTAAACAAAAATATTTGCACAAAAAAACAGTATTCCAAACAAAAACAAATCCGCAAAGAACAGTAATCAGACGATTAATAAACAAAACGCTGTGATTACACCGCGGCGAATGATCAGGGCCCGTCGGTGGCGTGACGGTGTAATGGCAGCGGATCACGCACATTCAGACGCATTTACACCGAAGCGAACAAAGACTTGGTTAGCCATGCTCGGAGAACAAAGAGTTTGTTGCCTATGCATATGACGGCGGCGACGTCAAGTTTTTTCTTAAATGTTTTGGCTCCGCACTTTTGTGTATTTAGCCAGTGTCAAGTAATTGATAATTTATCAAGTTCTCACGCAAATATGTGTTAAGTCACAGTCGAAGTCATCAAGTCAAGTCATAGTCAAGTCATAGTCTAGTCAAAGTCATACTCCTAGTAAAGTGGTGGCAACTTTACTTGAAGCTTCTATGGAGTTTTGGAAACAACACGAAAAGAAACGTTTCACCATCATTATACCTTTTTCCTTCACTCACGCCTGTAATCCAGCACTTAACGAATAGAATGCCACCAATTTTATGCACTAACACTGAAAATAACACAAGTTTAGGAAAATAATTCAATGCGGTGACGCAATCTTTTTAGCTTTCCCGCCAAAACTCCAACGTCAAGTTATAAACTTTATGCTAATTTACCCTGTGGTAGCATTTAAATTCATTACAGTGGCAACACCGGCAACTGTCATCGCTGCCCCACCCATCTGTCTATATAAATGGAGCGCTCGGTGTACTACGAGGATTCCTGCTCTGGACACGGCGCGGTGCGCATGCTGAAGGCCTATAGTCATATAGGTTGCAACCTACGTACAACCCGTCAGCTGATACATATATTTTCCTTGTGCTCCGGAAGGATATAAAATGTTAAAAGGATCGAACTGTTATATCTGCTTCTTGCACCCCCTTTTTCCTACTCCTAACCTTTTCCTACCGACTCATCGTTTTCCTTGTCATAGAACTCAGTTAGCCCTCAGCTCCAGTCAGTCTTCATCCAGCTTTCCAATCAGACGGTCGTCTTAAAATTAATTTCATTTATTTTATTTCAATTTCCTTTTTTTTTAAAAGGCTTCAGCCAGTAACCTTATTAGAACGTAACTATGTTTGTATGTTTTTGTTTCGTTGTAGTTATAGTACCTACTGTCTTTAAAAAATATTAGTTATCAGTATTTCAAACGTAACTCGGGCGGAGGTCTAGTTAGTTTCAAAACTAATTTTCTTTCAAGACTTTTCTTTCGACCACTCTTGGCAGGCGTTTTGGTGATCACCAAACAAAAATAGATTATTATAATAATAATAATAATAATAATAATAACAAATATCAAATATTAGTACACATTTCACACAGCGCCATCTAGCCCCAAAATAAGCAAAGCTTGTACTATGGGAACCAGATAACTGATACAACACTTTTTGTTTGTAAATACATACATAGAATACAATATAGACACCCAGACACAGAACAAACATTCATGTTCATCACACAAATGTTTTTCCTGGGTGGGAATCGAACCCACAACCTACAGCTCAGAAGGCAGGGTTACTACCAACTGAGCTATCGGGCCAGTCATAATACAAACCTAAGAAAATTAATGCTGTTGCTCATTGTCTAGATATTCAACGGAGTAGAGAGAGAAAACAACACTAAAATGTTCGATATTACGTAAAAATTATGAAGTAAAACTTCTTCACGCACGCTCAACTTAAAGAGTAATCTGGTAAATGCGTAACGAAGCGAACGGAAGTTTAAAGTTGTTGATTTACGTAGATTTCCATTTCCAACATAACAAAGTTTATGTTATGACGAGCTTCTGCCCGCAGCTTCGCCAACGGTGTGTCTGGGAAAATAATTCAACCACCCATTTCACCCTCTTAAGGGTGGAATTTCTAAAAATTCTTAGCGGATGCCTACGTCATAGCATCTACCTGCATACCAAATTTCAGTCCGATCCGTCCAGTGGTTTGGGCTGTGCGTTGAAAGATCTCTATGTCAGTCAGTCAATCAGTCAGTCAGTCACCTTTGAGTTTATATATTTAGAAGATGTTGGTATATCCGGTAAAATTACAATTTACAAAACAATTTGTCAAAATGGCGACATTAAACAAAGCAAAAACAAAGTTATGCCAGCCGATAGATGGAGCTAAATAAGTTTTACTTCATACGTGTGGTCTAAAGCACACTCTTTTTTTTATTAAGCGAAAGATGTCGGTATTCAGCTTATCAACCACCTTTTGCTCGATAACTTTTATCATTTTCTATAAGTATTTCAAGTTTTTATTTTTATTAGACTATTTGATTCTGCCACGTTTCAAATATAACAATAATATTGCAAAACGTAAAAAATATAACAAGAAAAGATGTACTCGTTACGTTATGAAATTCCCGTCCATTGTTTGCGTAATATACTTGAGATCGAGAAGTTCAATATATTAATATGTTGGTATACACATATAAAGCTTGAACATGATAAATGATACTTTGGAGCAATATGATAACAGTAAGGGCACTGGTATTATGGGAATAATAATAATAACGCCCAACGATCACATACCTAGATCCCGAACCCTAACTAAGATTTCCTGTATTTAGCCCAGGAACTACGAGGACCATGGTCCCACAACACCTAGACTGAGAACAAGTATTTGCGCTTTTTTTTTGTGCACAAATACTTGTCCTGGCGTGGGAATCGAACCGGCTGTGTCCTGCTATGAGCTGACCTGATAACTCCACACCACAGAGGCTACCACAGAGGACCTAGGAACAGCTACAAGGGCCATTTCTTGTAGTTCCTGGGTCCCTAGACACAGGGAATTTTAGTTAGGGTCCGGGATTTTTTAATGTGATCGTTGGACGTTATAATTTAAAAAAAAATATTAGACTGCTTTGATGAAATACTTGAGAAAAATTAGTCTGTAAAAAAATGCACATGTGTTATTATAAATAAATAAATATAAATATCTGCGGACATTTCACACAGCACCATCTAGCCCCAAACTAAGCAAAGCTTGTACTATGGGAACCAGATAACTGATACAATACTTAGATACTTTTTGTTTGTAAATACATACATAGAATACAATACCACACCCAGACACAGAACAAACATCGATGTTCATCACACAAATGTTTGTCCTGGGTGGGAATCGAACCCACAACCTGCAGTTCAGAAGGCAGGAATACTACCAACTGAGCTACCGGGCCAGTCATTTACCTTGTTATTATTATTACCTATAAATTTACAAATTATTATATTAAAATCGACGAAAAAGCTATTCTACTCATACTGTTTATAAGAATTGTGATTTGTAATTTCTATAGCATATCGATCACGTGCTTGCCAAAATATACACACCTACTACCTCTTTATAAAAGCGGGAAAATCTGAAATTTAATAATCATAAGCTTTTGTGTTTATTTTTACGCTCCGTATGAAGAAATAACGAATGTAATGAATATTGTATTCGAATATTAAAATTGTTATTGATTCACTGGAGAACATTTCATTAATTGTTTGATTTAGTTTAGATTACAAAGCGAGCGAGACAATTAAAATTCAATATCTATGTTGGATTTCATAGGTACCTTCTATTTTTTTTAGACTTTTTTCTTTTTTTTTAAGATTTGGCTGCACACTTATGTGTATTTAGCCAGTGTCAAGTTATTGATAATGAAAAAAAAAAGTTATTGATAATTTATCATGTTATCGATATTTTACGCAAACATGTGTCAAGTCACAAGTCGAAGTCATCAAGTCAAGTCATAGTCAAGTCTAAGTCAAAGTCATACTCCTATTAAAGTGGTGGCAACTTTACTTGAAGCTTCTATGGAGTTTTGGAAACAACACGAAAAGAAACGTTTCACCATCATTATACCATTTTCCCATACTCACGCCTGTAATCCAGCACTAAACGAATAAAATGCCACCAATTTTATGCACTAACACTGAAAATAACAAGTTTTGGAAAATAATACAATGCGGTTGGTTCTTTTTTTGTATACATAATCTACGTAAATTGAAAAACATGCTAATTCACGTTCGGTCTTGAATGAGATGCGCATGCACCGCGCTCTGTCAAACGAGTCGGTCGTTGAACTTCACCGCGCTCGCACCGCATCTGAGTTTCCCTCAAAAGTTACGCTGGAAACCTTTGAATTTAAGGGTTGATATAGCCCTTCCCCCGCACCGCGACACCCGCTTTCTTTTAAGACATTACTCAAAACAATCCGCTGTGAAATATAAGTGCAGTGAAAGTGTAAAGACTGTGCGCCCCCGCCGCAACCGCGGCGTATATATTTGTTAAGGACTGTACCTAGGCACTCTGGAATCTCTGCAGGACGACGCTGTGTTGGTATGTACAATTTGCCTAGATTTTTGTGTCCAAATTGAGAACCAATCCTTCGTCAGGTCTTCCAGGAATTTCTTACGCTTACCTCTGTCATCCGCACACCATAAAAAGAATTTGGATTCAAACCAGCCCCCCGCATCCCGCGCGGTAGGAAATATCTTTTTTCCCCCATTTCTGGTCCTTCGAGCCGGATTTGTGTCCAAATTCGGTGTTTTAATGTTCAAGCACGTGCGTTGTCGCAGTGCATTGAGCCGCCATCTTAGTGCCTACCATTGCAGTTGTTGACAATATATTCGCATATTTTTATAATCCTTTCGTTATATAACCGCTACGATATACGTATTATCCATATTTGTCGTAATCCCGCATTTCTATTTTTAAAACCGCATTCCATCGCATTCCTTATCTCTTAACTATAACTCATAATAGGTTACCTAAACGCATCGTGCCACAATGGCTCCTTCCGCAAACGAACAAAAATTAACAGTTTTAGAAAGTCATCGCGAGATACTTTATGAACGGTTGCAATCAATTTACGATAATTCGCGCCGCGATCTCAGTGATCCCGACATATTAGAGGATTTTCTCTGTTCTGTTATAACTTTAGACGAAATTAGAGAAAACTTTCAACAATGTATCAAAGAAATTAATACTATTTCCATTAAATTGAATGAGGAAGCGAAACCTGATTTTAAAGCATGGCTAGCTTTCGAAGATCTTTATTGTCGCATTAAACGTAAACACTCTTTGTTTTCTGATAAACCGCGTAGTGATAATAAGTCACTACCCTCCTCTTTTAGTTCAAAACACGGTGTCAAGCTAGCACCCATTGAGATTCCCGAGTTTAACGGTGATCCAAAAGATTGGCCACTATTTTACGCAACATTTCACAATGCAGTTCATTTAAATACATCGCTATCTGATACAGAAAGAATATACTATCTGTTAGGTAAATTAACCGGAAAGGCAAGGTCGATTTGCACCGGTATTGTGCCCTGTGGTGAAAACTATAATGCTATTTACGAGGCGCTAATTGCAAAGTATGATGATAAGCGCAGCATAGCCGTTTCGTACCTAGATCAGATGTTTTCGCTAAAGCCTATTGTTTCCGCTACCGCTAATAACCTTGAGTCTTTTATAGATCAGTTCGCAAACGCACATTTAGCGTTAAAAAACCTAAAGTTACCTGATTTATGTGACTTTATTCTATCTTACATCGCGCTGCAACGTTTAGATAAAGATACCGCTCGATTATTCGAAATGGAAAATAGATCCGCCGAAATACCTACTTTGGATAGTTTGATTTGTTTTGTACGCGACCGCATTAAAGTTCTTACCCGCACCGGGGATACCTCCCCAGGTTATAATGCTTTAAATACTAAACCTAAAACGTCAAATAACACCGCTACAAAAAATAATGTACGTTCATTTGTTGTAAACAACAACAACCGCTCTAATTGTTTACTGTGTGATAAGTCAGATCATGATCACTTGTATTTGTGTTCCCGTTTTCAATCGATGTTACCTCGCGATCGTTATAAGTCGATTAAAGATTTAAAAGGTTGCATAAACTGTCTCAGTACGAAGCACGCCGCACACTTATGCAAATCACTAACTACATGTAAACAATGTCACAACAAACATCATAGTATGTTGCATTTCTCGTCACCCCCCGATACGAAGAAAGAATCTTCTTATCAAGCCGCCGCAAACGCGAGTAGGCCTACATTACGTAATAATGACGACCACCGCATAAATAGTCAGGGAGCCTCTGGTAATAATATTTCCGTGACTTCCGACTCGGCTTCGTATAAGGCCCGAGATAATGTAGTCTCACTTTGTAGTATGTCCGCGAACTCTGACCGCCCGCGAAAAACCCAAAAGGTTTTATTAGGTACAGCCCTAGCTGATGTTAAAGGCAAGGACGGATCTGTCGCTCAAGTTAGGATCTTAATTGATAACGGATCTCAAAAACATTTTATAACTCGACAGACTTGCAAACGCTTAGGTATTCGTATCTTTAATGATTGTTCAGAAAGATCCGTAATGGGAATTGGCAACAGCTCCCAAACTATTTGTGGTATAGTAGACTTAACTTTATTTTCGAGATATGATTCCTACTTCTGTTTGCATATACAACCGCTTGTTCTTAAATCAATTTCTAGTGACCTGCCCAGCTGTGCAGTTGATACCGCGTCAGTGACCTACTTATGTGACGTCCCGCTCGCTGACCCGCATTTCAATACTCCTGGACCGATTGACATTTTGTTAGGTTCCACGTGTTTATTGAAATTTTGCGATCTGGTAAATTACTAGGACCTCCGGGACAACCCGATGTTTTAGAAACCGCTTTTGGACATGTAATTATGGGGTCAATAACCTCGCTACCGTGCCATACTGATAGCTCGCAGAATAATAATAGCAACCGCGCCTTATTCTCATCAGGTGATGAGTCAATAGAAACTTTAGTCTCCAAGTTCTGGCAGCTTGAGTCCATACCTACTCAAAAGCACTTGTCTAATGCTGACCAGGAATGTGAGCGAATTTTTGTGTCTAGCACGCACCGCGATAATGATTCTAGACGTTATGTCACCGCATTACCTTTTTCGAAACCTACGTCTATGTTGGGAAATTCCTTAACTACCGCTTCGCGCCGCTTTGCTTGTCTTGAGCGTAGATTCAAGACAAACAATATATTAAAAATCGAATACGACAACGTAATGAGAGATTATCTTACAAATAATATTATTTCACCCGCGCCCGCTTTAATTGCTGATCATGATTATTATGTAATTCCGCACCATGGTGTCTGCCGCCCCGACAAACCGGTCCGCATTGTTTTGAACGCCAGTGAGAAATCGAGCGACACAAACATTTCCCTTAATGATTGTTTACATTCTGGGCCGAACTTACAGGCCGATTTAACCGCGATAATTTTAAAATTTCGTCTTTTTCCTGTAGCTTTAACCGCTGACATTAAACAAATGTTTTTACATATTGGAATTCGAGAAGAAGACCGTCGCTTTTTAAATATTTTATATAAATTTGATAATAATGATTCTGTTAAGATGTACCGCTTTAACCGCGTCTGCTTTGGACTTCGTTGTTCGCCGTATCTTGCTATGCGAACGGTGAAACAACTCGCACAAGATGAAACTGACCTTCCCCTCGCGTCCAAGGTCGCGTCTGAGGATTTATACATGGACGATCTAGGATCATCAGTACGCACGACCGAGGAAGGAGTTCAGCTCGCCCGCGATTTAATTGATTTATTCAAACGAGGAAGTTTTGACTTAGTTAAATTCATGAGTAATTCTTCTGAAGTATTGAAGTCCATTCCGCCGGACAACCGCTTGTCTTCAAATGTAGAATTTGATAAAGAGGATCATTTAAAGCTCTTAGGCTTAATCTGGTCACCAGCTGAAGATGAATTTTCTATCGCAATTAAATTCAACCCGCAAACTAAATGCACTAAACGCCTAATGCTTTCGACTATTGCAAAGTTATGGGATATTAACGGGTTCTGTGCGCCTGTTATATTACATGCAAAACTTTTGATAAAAGCGTTATGGATAGCTAAGATTGATTGGGACGATCAGCCGCCCCACGATATTTGTGTTGCTTGGAACCGCTTTCTAAGCGAACTGCCCGCATTACAAAGCTTTAAAATACCGCGTTTTCTAGGGATTGTTCCCGATTCCCGCGTCATTTTATTAGGATTCGCCGATGCCAGTGAAAAGGCAATGGGCGCCGTGATACACATTTGTATACAAACCGCTTCTAAACCTAATCAGATCAACTTAATCGGAGCCAAAAGTAAGGTAGCCCCACTTAAGGTTGTATCCTTAGCCCGCTTGGAGCTCTGCGCGCTCTTGTTGTTGACGAAGCTCTTTCGATTTGTAATCGAAACTGTTTCCGCCCGCTGTCACATAGATGACATTTTCGCGTTTACCGATTCGACAGTGGCCCTCCATTGGGTTCATTTGTCCCCGCATCGCTTCGACACGTTCGTAGCAAACCGCATCTCTCAAATACAGGACAATCTCGATCCTAAACATTTCTTTCATGTAGAAACCGCGCTAAATCCTAGTGATTGCTTGAGCAGAGGGCTTAGCCCCGCTCAGTTATTAAACCACCCGCTTTGGCTCAACGGTCCGCCGTGGGCTCGTGACGAATTACACACTTGGCCAATTAATAGATTCACTTTTTACTCAAAACAAGATGAAAAATTGTTAGAGCTTAAAACCAAAACACAAGTCTTCATCAGTACTGATGAACCACCGCAACCTTTTCTTTGCACGCTAGCAGAAAAAGTGTCTTCTTGGTCCAAGCTACTCCGCATCGTAGTTTATTTATACCGCTTTTTAGGAAAAATTCCGCGTTCTGATAAAATGGAACTTTCGCATCTGCAGTTTGCCGAAACTTCTATAGTAAAAGCTCTGCAGCAGCATTACTTCCGGGACGATATAAATGCCTTATCAAAAAACCGCAAAGTTTCTAAACCGCTCGTACCGCTATCTCCGTTTTTGAAAAATGATTTACTCCGCGTCGGTGGCAGATTAGAAAAATCGTCACTAGACTTTGATAGTAAGCATCCAATACTGCTCCCCAAGAAAGATCGCATTGTCGATCTCATCATCGATTATTATCACCGTAAATATTTACATTGTGGTCCGCAATTATTATTGTCTTTACTAAGACAAAAGTTTTGGATAATTTCCGGACGTAGTACTGTAAAGCGACGCTTTCATCTTTGTAATAGCTGCTTTAAAGCACATCCGCGAACTAAAGCGCCCTTCATGGCTGCTCTCCCCGCTCCCCGCGTTAATGAAGCCAAACCCTTTCTTTTCTCGGGTGTGGACTATGCCGGTCCCATACACATATTAATAAGTAGGTACCGCGGTGCCCGAAAAGAAAAAGCATACATATGTCTTTTCACATGTTTTGTGACCCGCGCCGTTCACTTAGAGTTGGCCGTCGACCTATGTACGGATTCGTTTCTCCGCGCGTTTCGACGCTTCATATCCCGAAGAGGAAATTGTAGTTCGTTATTTTCAGATAACGGGACAAATTTTATAGGAGCGAAAGCTCAACTCGATGAGTTGAATGGATTTCTAAAATCCAAGTCCTTTTGCGATTCCTTTGCTGAGGAATCTCTAGCTCAAGGTATATCCTGGCACTTAAACCCGCCTAGCGCTCCGCACTTCGGAGGAATTTGGGAGACGAAAGTTAATCTCGTGAAAAATCACCTTCGCCGCGTCATAGGTGAAACTTTACTCACTTATGAAGAACTACTTACCGTTCTCACTCAGGTTGAGGCAGTACTCAACTCTCGACCGTTAACTGTGTTGAGTTCCGACCCCGCAGAGCCCGTAGCTCTAACGCCCGCGCATTTCTTGACCTTAGGCCCGGTAAACTCCTTTCATTCGGATTCGCACGTTAGACCAATGTCTGTAGATTTAATCCGCAATAAACATATGATTGATCAAATAGTTCAGAGATATTGGAACCGCTGGAGACGCGAGTATCTTAATACATTGCAAACCCGCGCTAAATGGAATACTCAATCGAATCCTGTAACGAAAGGAACTGTAGTTCTTATTAAAACGGAAAACTCGCCGCCGTTACAATGGCCTCTAGGCATTATTGAGAATATACACCCTTCATCAGATGGTATAGTTCGAGTTGTAACGGTACGCACTAAAACTGGCCTCTTTTTTTTTTTTTTTTTTTTTATGTTAAAGGGAGCAATCAAGCATACGGCCCACCTGATGGGAAGTGGTCACCGTAGCCTATGGACATCTGTAACACCGGAGAAGGCGCCACCAATGCATTGCTTACCCTGAAGGACTCTTTTAACCCTCCTTTTAAAGAACTCCATGTTGTAACTCATTGGGAAGACCGCGGACGGGAGCTCATTCCACATTTTGCAGGTGTACGGCAAGAAAGGGCGCATGAAACGAGTCGTATGCGACTTCCATGACTCAATAATATGTGGATGAGCTTTTTTGCGGTGGCGAGAGGTGCGATGGAAGAAACGCGATGCCGGAATCAGGTTGAATAGCTCTTCAGAACACTCCCCATTGTAAAGGCGGTAAAATATACACAGAGATCCAATATCCCTACGAATATTGAGTGGTTCAAGGCGCTCAGTGATCTTGGGACTGCCGACAATTCTGATAGCTCTACGCTGTATCGCGTCAAGAGGCTGGACTTGATACTTGGATGCTCCATTCCAGAGGTAAGAGCAGTACTCCACGTGAGGTCGGACTTGTGCTTTGTAAAGCACAAGTCTTTGGCTCGGCGTGAAGTACCGCTTCGCCTTATTGAGCACGCCAAGTTTCTTAGAAGCAAGTTTAGCCTTGCCCGCAATGTGACAGCAGAACTGTACATTGGCAGAAATGTCAACACCCAAGATCCCAATACTGTCTGAAACCGTAAGGGGAGCATTCTGAAATTTGGGAGCCACAACAAATGGAGCTTTTTTAGCGGTGAATGCGCAAACTTGTGTCTTAGCTGCTTGTGCTTAGTGTTCAGATTGGGGGAAACTGAATTTAGTGCAATTCAACCCAGCGGGTTGAATTGCACTAAATTCAGTTTCCCCCAATCTGAAACATGTTCAAGGGAAGCTTCAACTTCAGACACAAGCTTGTTCCTACTTTCTACAACTTTTTCGTGAGGGGTATTTGCATGACCGGCATATTGTGCATCACCAGTGCTGTCATCCGCATAGCAATGCATGTTGCTAGTTTGCAACATGTCATTTATATGCAGAATAAACAACGTTGGTGAAAGCACAGATCCCTGAGGGACGCCAGCATTGATAGGCATACTCTCGGAGCAGGAGCCCTCAAGAACTACCTTAATTCTCCGGTTGGAGAGAAAGCTGGCGACCCATGCACATAGCCCCTCGGAAAGGCCGTAAGATGGAAGCTTCGATAACAGTGCCCTATGCCAAACCCGATCAAAAGCTTTGGCAATATCAAGACTGACTGCCAGAGCCTCCCCTCTGCTCTCCACGGCTTCGGCCCAGCGGTGAGTAAGGTAAACCAGGAGGTCACCAGCTGATCGACCGTGACGAAAACCGTATTGACGGTCACTGATAAGCTGGTGATCTTCAAGGTAACCTAAGAGCTGGGTATTGATTACACGCTCCATCACCTTACAGAGCAGAGAGGTAACAGTTATAGGTCTGTAGTTAGTACAGTCTGATCTGTCCCCTTTCTTAGGGATCGGGTGGACTAAGGCAACCTTCCACGAAGATGGCACACTTCCAGTTGAATATGAAAGTAGAAAGAGGCGCGTTAAGACTGGAGTCAATTCCGGAGCGCAGGTTTTTAAGACGATAGCCGGAATACCATCTGGCCCACTCGATTTATGCACATCAAGAGACATGAGTTCCTTCCGTACCAATTTCTGAGTGAAACGTACTTCTGGCATGAAACTCCCACATCGCAGAAGAACAGGCGGTGTGGTGCCACCATCGTCAAGGGTCGAGCTAGAAGCAAAGAAACTGCCAAGAATGTCAGCCTTTTCCTTTGCACTATGAGCCAGAGTGTCATCCGACCTACGTAATGCTGGTAATGAGGGTTGACAAAAATTGCCTTCAGCAGCTTTGGCGAGCGACCAAAAGGCGCGGCTTCCCGAAGGGAAGCTTGCCAACCGGTCCCCAATTTTGCCAATGTGGACTGCTTTGGCCCTAGCCATAACTTTCTTGCTTGATCTGGAGGCAGCGTTAAGCTTCTTTTTTAGCACGGCTGTGTTGGGGTCCTGACGTAGGTATGCTTCAGTCCAAGATGCATGGGCTGCGTTTTTGTGGCGAGATGCGATAGCACACGATTTATCGTACCAAGGACGACTCCGGCCACCAATGCGTACCCGGGAGCTAGGAATAAAACATTCCATACCCTGCAGCACGACATCAGCAACGGAGTCAGCACACACGTCAATACCATCAGAAGTAAAGCACTACTGCCCCCAAGGATAAGAAGCATAAAACTCTCGCAATCCGTCCCAGTCCGCCGCCTTATAGTGCCAGACTTTACGCCTTCCTGAAGGTATGGTCTGGGCGATGTCAGGTCTATGTCAGACCTGTGGTAAAACTGTGTGTTTTACCTTCCCAATAAAGTTACTTATTTTTATAGTTTCGCACACCTTTTTATCGAGGGTGTTTTCCTAGTTTAAGTATTAGTTTAATATTTCTTATTTTGTAATCTCTTGAGACATCTGTCTTACACATGATGCTCTCTCACCGCACCGCACCGCGCCGCATACCAATTAGGCACTATTTAGTTCTCCCTTGTCTCTTGTTGGTTCAGGAGACATCTTTATCTCCTGAAGGCCGGGGGTATGGTTCTTTTTTTGTATACATAATCTACGTAAATTGAAAAACATGCTAATTCACGTTCGGTCTTGAATGAGATGCGCATGCACCGCGCTCTGTCAAACGAGTCGGTCGTTGAACTTCACCGCGCTCGCACCGCATCTGAGTTTCCCTCAAAAGTTACGCTGGAAACCTTTGAATTTAAGGGTTGATATAGCCCTTCCCCCGCACCGCGACACCCGCTTTCTTTTAAGACATTACTCAAAACAATCCGCTGTGAAATATAAGTGCAGTGAAAGTGTAAAGACTGTGCGCCCCCGCCGCAACCGCGGCGTATATATTTGTTAAGGACTGTACCTAGGCACTCTGGAATCTCTGCAGGACGACGCTGTGTTGGTATGTACAATTTGCCTAGATTTTTGTGTCCAAATTGAGAATCAATCCTTCGTCAGGTCTTCCAGGAATTTCTTACGCTTACCTCTGTCATCCGCACACCATAAAAAGAATTTGGATTCAAACCAGCCCCCCGCATCCCGCGCGGTAGGAAATATCTTTTTTCCCCCAGCGGTGACGCAATCCTTTCGCTTTCCCGCCAAAAACGCCTTTTAGAATTTAATGGATATCGCAAACACATTATTCAAATTAAAAACTTA
This sequence comes from Ennomos fuscantarius, assembly GCA_905220475.3. Classification (NCBI taxonomy): domain Eukaryota; kingdom Metazoa; phylum Arthropoda; class Insecta; order Lepidoptera; family Geometridae; genus Ennomos; species Ennomos fuscantarius. The sequence continues at coordinate 10,102,589 of HG992046.1, forward strand.
AATTAAAAAAAAGTTTAATATATACTTACCAAACTATGTAAATCAGACCTAAATATTAAGCGATGTGAAAATGTGCAGATAAAACATTGAATCAATATAATTGCTAGAGATTTAGAAAATAGATTCAATATCCGACAAATTTACTTTTTACCAGTGTATTTACTCATGTATATAATTTATTTAGAGCCATTTCCTTACAAAAAGTGTTCTAGTTTAAACGGTTAGGTTCTTAGTTTACTTTGTAAACTGTACATGTATTTCAGTCAGTAGTAGATGTCGTATAAAAACTAACTATAACTATTATGACATATAACTATATGATGGGTACCTATATTGCCCGAACAGCTCACACACATGTCTAATGAAGCCGTTCTGACGAGTAGATGTGGACAGTTGTGTTGGGTATGCAGACCGGTATTGGTGATGGAGATGCTTTCGCGTCGGAGACCTTGCTTCGGAGGGTAGCGGGATCCGAAGCACGGTGCTCTCTGCTGGCCAACCGCAAGTTGTAGGGGGCCCAAGTAGTAGTCTAGCCAACTACGAAAGGCTGCCCCACCGCTTGTGTAAAATCCTGAGGTTGTCCACAGGGCCAGTTGGCGACTGGAAGTGAGGAACTTGTGGGCAATTTCAGGGGGGTTCGGGCGTCCCCGCAGTCTCCGCGCAAGTTCTCCATTGGCGTAGGAGCTTCTCTATTACTGAGGGTTAGCATCCCAATATCTCGTCCACTTCCTACTCGTCTACCTAACTCACCCAACTATGAAAAAGTCAAATAAATTGAGCAAGTTTAAACGGCAGATGCACGTCCTCACTCTTAAAGTGCACCTCACAAATATTCGTGGGCTGCACTCAAATCTGCAAGCGGTCCATCATCATCTGGAGACCAACAAACCGCACTTGCTCTTCTTGACTGAGACGCAAATAGGATGTCCATCAGACACGGCATATCTGGACTATCCAGGATTCATCTTGGAAAACCGCTTCCTTCCACGCGCTGGTATCTGCGTTTACGTCCGTGATGACATTTGCTGTTTGCGTCTCCGAAACCTTGAACATCCCCACTTTTCGGTGATTTGGGTGCTTGTGGACACCGGCATTGAGAAAATTCTCTATGCTGGTGTGTACAGATCACATAGCGGTGACCGGGAGACAACTCTTCTAATGGAGTATCTCAGTGAAATGGCAGATGTGGCTCAGCAACGCTATCCTTCGGCTCAGCTTGTTGTTCTGGGGGACTTTAATGCTCACCACCAGGAGTGGTTAGTCCCACACCGGATCACGGACCACGCTGGGAGAGAGACGCGTAAGCTCGCTTTGGCACTCAATTTAACGCAGATTGTTAAAGAGCCAACGCGAGTGCCTGATATTGATAGCCACACTGCTAACTGCCTCGACCTTCTGCTCACGACTGAACCAGACCGATACTCTGTGGCGGTATCCTCACCCATTGGTAGTTCCGATCACTGTCTGGTCAAGTCCGTTTCAGTATACTCCCCGCCTGACCCAAGCCCTAAGAGCAATCGGCGTGTCTGGAAATACAACTTAGCAGACTGGGACGAGATGCGACATTTCTTCGCTTCATATCCTTGGCGGCCAACGTGTTTTTCTTCTGGAGATCCGACAGTCTGCGCGAATGCGGTTACTGAGGTAGTATGTCGGGCTATGGAATATTTTATTCCATTTTCCGATAAACCCGTGACCAGCAAAGCCAGCCCATGGTTTGGAGCCGAATGTGCACGTGCTGAAGCGCAGAAGCATGCGGCATATCTGGCATGGGCTGACGCTCGAAAACGCAAGGCCTCGGACACTCGAGCTAAGAAGAAAGCCTTTAACGTTGCCGCCAAGGCCTGTAAGAAGGAATTAAGGAAGGCTCGTTTCAATCATATTGGTCGAATAGGGACTAAACTTGCTTCCTACCCAGCGGGTAGTAAGGCTTTTTGGTCCCTAGCCAAATCGGTTGAAGCGAACTTCTGTCGATCCTCACTGCCTCCATTATTGAAACCAGACGGATCGCTGGCTCACACTGCAAAAGAAAAAGCAAACTTGTTTGCCACTCTCTTTGCAGAAGCTTCGCGTTTAGATACTGCTAATGAGGTACCTCCCTGCCTTCCACAATGCGGTGTTTTCATGCCGGAAATACGCATACGTCAGAAGGAAGTACTAAAAACATTACGCAGTCTAGACGTGAACAAAGCCAGTGGTCCCGATGGTATACCTGCAATTGTGAGATTGCAATTGCAAGAGCTGTGCACCCGAGTTGTCTCCCATTCTAACACGCCTATTTCGCCTCTCTCTAGACACCGGAATAGTTCCTATGAGTTGGAAGCTAGCCAACGTACAACCTGTACCTAAGAAGGGCAGTCATGCTGATCCTGCCAACTATCGACCCATCTCAATTACCTCCATTCTCTGTAAGAGTATGGAGCGTATAATTAACAACAAGCTCTTGGCATACCTTGAAGACAATGATCTCCTCAGTGACCGGCAATATGGATTTCGCCGAAACCGGTCCACTGGGGATCTTCTTGCGTATGCCACTCACATATTGAGCGAAGCCTTAGAGATGCATGGAGAGGCATTTGCTGTATCTCTAGACGTCTCTAAGGCATTTGATCGGGTCTGGCACGACGGTCTTCTGAATAAGCTTCCATCTTACGGACTACCTGCTGGTTTGTGCACTTGGATATCAGACTTTTTGAGGGAACGATCGCTTAGAGTAGTTCTTGATGGCTGCTCTTCCGATCAATTAGCTATTAATGCTGGTGTACCTCAGGGGTCAGTTCTTTCAGCAACACTATTCTTACTCCACATCAATGATTTGCTAAAGCCCGGTACCTTTGGGTATGCAGATGATAGTACTGTTGTTGAAAGATACACATCCAGTGCCCAAGCCAGTGGTGACGACGTCCGGATTGAGAGAGAGGCTATGGTTGAGCGCATGAACCTGGCTTTGAAAGCCGTGTCCGATTGGGGCGATGCTAACTTGGTTAGGTTCAATGCTGCAAAAATACAGGCGTGTTTATTCACTGCTAAAAAGAGCCCACTCCATCTGGCTCCTTCATTCCGTGGTGTATCTGTAAGTTTAGGAAACCATCTTGAGCTTTTGGGTGTTGATCTCACGTCAAACCTAAACTTTGGATCCTACATCGAGTCCAAAGCCAAAGTAGCTTCAAAAAAACTCGGCATATTGTCCAAGGTAAGGCGGTACTTCACACCTGGACAGCTTCTAAATCTGTATCAAGCACAAGCATGTGCTCGTTTTTGCTTCAAGGTTCCTCCTCGTTCACATATTACTCCATTTCTAAATCAGGCAAATTTAATGAAAATGTCAGCTCGTAGAAAGCTTCACCTGGCAACTTTGCTATTTGGTGTTATCAAAAACTGCAAGCCTGAGTATCTTTTTAAAAAACTGGTTTGGGCTCAGGAGACTCGCAGGTATGAAGCAAGATCAACAACATTTGTACTCAAGACACATCAACACAGGTCTGCAGCCTTTAGGGGGAGTTTCAGATTTGCTGCAACCAGCTGCTGGAACTGTCTTGATCCTCCATTCCGTGGCCTGAAAACAGTTCAAATCTTTAGTAGGCTTTTGAAGTGGCACCTAATGAATAACCAGAGGGCTTAAGGGGGAATGTAACAGTATTTATTTTTTATAAAAAACACATTAAGATTATTTCCTTTTACTTCCCTGGCATATCTTGGGTGTTTATTTCTTTCTATTTTTTATTATTTTTTTGGTATTTATAATAGTTAATATGTATCTACTTACGTGTTAGGTATGCTCGAAAAACCAAATGCAAGTCTGGGACCACTTAGTTTTTAGTTTTATGATTAACCATCATTATTTGCACTTTCCAGTTGTTATATAGTCCTTATGATCGCTTTGTTTTGTCATGTCACGTACTTTTCTCCTTCTCTATCCTTCAATTATTTTCGATTATTTACTGTTTAACGTTTAGTGATTGGATATATAATTGGAAACACCATTTGAATATTGTTTTCCGAGCAGTAGCAGTACTACCAATGAATGAAATAGGAGCAGTCCTATTTTAATCTTTGTATTTAATTTAACACGATACCACGAAATACTTTTCTTCACACGATACTGAATATGACGTGGCAGATGGAAAACGATTATTCCAAATGCATATCCAAATTACAGACTAAGTATAAGTGTCAATGTGTTTGTCACTACTTTTGTCACAGATAAGGTAGTGGATACCTCTATGAAATACGATAAGGTAATACATACTTTAGCGTATTTAGCCAATGATAGTTGTTGTTTTTGTGCCGTTATGCCTTTGTATTATATTATTTTTATTTAGTGATTTATATATTGTATGTGTTTGTATTACATTTCTTGTTGGTGTTTCAAAAATCTTATAAAAGATATATAAAAATTGTTTAAATTCTCTGATGTTCGTGATGTCATGACTACGGGTTCCGCCTGAAAATCAGTTTTTTAAGGTCACGCGTTGACCTTAATCTCATGCTGAGTCGGGACCTGGTCATGACATCACACAACGTTACATTTGTTTATTTATCTGTTCTTTGTTTCTAAATTATACTCCATTCTCTTATAATGTAATGTAATGTTGTGTGGTGTCCTGAATAAATGTCTTTTCTTTCTTTCTTTCTTTCTAAGTCCGATCGTGTATGGAGTACTGCTGCCACCTGTGGGACGGGTCTGCCAAGTACCAGCTTGAGGCTCTGGACTCGATTGAACGGCGTGCCAAAAGGCTCATTGACGACGACACTTTGGTTGGTGAAAGGCTCCAGAGCCTTGCACATCGACGTAAGGTGGCAAGTCTGTCGGTTTTTTACAGATTACACCACGGTGAATGCGCTCAAGAACTGCATGATCTAATTCTCCCATCACCATTCCACTACCGGACTACTAGACGCTCGGCTAAGCGCCATCCTTTTGTGGTCGAAATATCACCCATTCGTACCAAGCGATTTGACTCAACGTTCTTAATTAGAACGGCTAAGGAATGGAATGCCCTGCCAGCGTCTGTGTTTCCGGCGAAATATGACCCGGGCGTGTTCAAGAGAAGAGTGAATAGGTATTTACTTGGCTAGCATGCTACACCTTCGATCGCATCGTCACTTCCCATCAGGTGAGAGCGTGGTCAAATGCTAGACAAGTTTGAAGTAAAAAAAAAAAAAAAAAAAAAAAAAAAAACACACACGGCTAACACTCACGAGATAAAGTCGAATAACTCGACCGAATCTCGCGAGTGTTAGCCGTGTACTAGTTGTAGTTATGATTCTACTCACGTCGGTTTCTATAATATAATGCGTATAAAAACTGTTCAGATAAAGTCATGCAAATTTCGATTCACACGAATTTATTAAAAGCAAGTAAAATTCTATAGAAAACTCATCCTCCAAGCAAAGTTTATTTTCATTGCAAAAGAAAGCATCAGGTAAAACTTACTTCAACTTAGTGAAACCATGAAACCTTTCTTGTAAAATAACTATTCTCCAGCGTCAGCCATTTCTTAAGATAAGGGTTGAATCCCAGCGGGGTAGATGCAATAAAGCAAAGAAAATGTTTTGTCTGACGGCGTCCGCCGGATTAGGTAAGGGCATCAAGATGTCGTCACAAACTTTGTGGAAATAGTGAAACAAAGTTCATTCTTGCTCGATGTAGTCAAGTGTTAGCCCAAGCGGGGTGATCACTAGTGGGGCCACTGGTGGAGAGTCGGAAGACTCTCCGTCGGCTTGCACAGCCCCACACGTCTGGTGGGTGACCTTGGTGAGCAGGCTCACCCATCCATTGACGCGAGGAGGCCCGAAAGGTCCTGCCGCCGGGGGTGAGCTGGCTGGACTGCAGTCGCGACCCCTTCTCGCCCCGGTGCGGCGAACGAGGGCTCACGGGGGGGTTTCAGTGGGTTTGAGTCCCACATACCCCCTGCCACCACCCCCATGGTGGCAGGGAAGTGCGAGGGCATTTCCCCCCTCAAAAAAAACGGGATCACGAAACTGATTGCAATGCAACAGGAGAAATTTCCATACTAACTATGCACTACGCACATGAACTGGGTATTCAAACTGTCAAATCCATGAAAATATGGGTTTCTATAGACTGCAATCGAGTTACGTGCTCGCCTAGCAGGTGTTCGAATTAAGCCACTTTAAGCCTGCTGACAGATCTTTACAATAGTTATTTTTTAAACGCCCAAAGATCACATACATAGATCCCGGACCCTAACTAGGATTCCCTGTGTCTAGGAACCCAGAAACTACGAGGACCATGGTTCCACGACACTCAGACATAGAACAAGTAATTGCGCTTTTTTATGCGCACAAATACTTGTCCTGTCATGGGAATCGAACTCGCCACCTCTGGGTTATGAGCCAACCTGCTCTACCATCACACCACAGAGGCTATCAATATTATAAGCGAGTATGGCTCAGTGAATCTGAGGCGACTTTTCCGATGCACCCTGGATTAAAATTTTGCTTTTCCCTACATTTATGACTTTTCGAAATTTGCACTCACTTTTAAAATGATAAAGGATAATTGCTTTTAAAAAAGGGATTTATCCGACTTAAATCCCAATGAGTCCATAATAAATGTAGTCAAAATCGAAATACGCATTATTAGAGATAATAATTGACTGGCCCGATAGTTGGTAGTAACCCTGCCTTCTGAATTGTGGGTTGTGTGTTCGATTTCTACCCAGGATAAACATTTGTGTGATTTACATTGATGTTTTTTCTTATTTACATTACATTACTTGGTGTTATATTATATTCTATGTATTACAATAAAAAAAGTTTTGTATTAGTTATCTGGTTCCCATAGTACAAGATTTGCTTAGTTTGGGGCTAAATAGCGCTGTGTAAAATGTGTACAAATATTTACTTGCTTATATTTACGAAACGTTTGTCCTGGGATGGAATTGAACCCAAAATCTACAGCTCAGAACGCAAAACTACTACAAACTGATCTAGCAGATTAATTTAAATAGCTACAGAATTTTTTGATGTATAAAATAAATGTTGTTGAAATATAATTTTTGTCCAAGTCGGTTTTGATCCGCTGTTAGGATAATGCTTTTATTTTACATTGTTGAAAATAAAAACATTCATTTTGTCTTTCTTAAGTTACACATCATTTTGGACATCAACGTTATTAATTTTTATTCGAAGTATTTTTTGAAGTAAAACTTTTTTACGCACGCTCGACTTGGGGAGTAATCTGTTGAATGTGACTGAAGTAAGACTTCTTTAGCTCCATCTATCGGCCGGTATAACTTTGATTTTGCATTGTTTAATGTTAATGTTGCCATCTTGAAAATTGTAAATTGTCATTTTGCCGGACATACCAACATAATAATACTAATTTTAAATATATATTATGTACCATGGCGTGCTTCAATAAAATTTTACGTAAACATTTTAAGTATCTCTTAACTCTGTTACATTGACAATGGAGATCTACGTGAACTAACAACTTTAAACTTTCGGTCGCCTCGTTACGCAATCACCAACTTACTTCCCAAGTCAAGCGGGCGTAAAGAAGTTTTACTTCAAAATTATTCATAATATTATTTTAGCTGCATTTCGGTGTAATTGCGGCTTAATACTTAGGAATAGTAATATTTTATAGAAACCATAACATTTGCAGTATAAAAAATGGTGCTGAAGTTATTGATAAATTTTAATTTTTTCGTAAGGACATCTATAGGTTTTAAAATAAACAGCTAGGCAAACATGAAACTTGATTGCACCTAATAGAAACACAATATTGAATGGTTCTGACAGTTTCAATACAAAGTTTATGTACATAGTTACTATGGAAATTTCTAATTAGGAATAAAAAAAAATTGTCTTGACGAATTGCAATCAAAAGAGCTGAATCAGACAGATATGGGTATGGGGCATACGACTCAAAGATATCTGAAATATGTAATGATCCGTTATTTAGGTAGATATTTAAAACTATTTTGTATCATTGGGAAAAATCTATGATTCCATTTTTTTGAACGGGCTAATTCTTTGGTATTTTCAGACCTTTATAGCGTAACCGGGTGGGGTCTATAATTCCGGTAAAACTGTTTAACCAGGAAGCCCACGACCGATATAGTAACACTCTTTTAAATCGTTTTTCATTTCAAAAACGTGCCTAATTAGAATTCAATTAAAAACAAATCCATTAAACCGTAAGCCAATTATCATCTCCCATTGAACGAAGTTTTGAACGTCTTCTTAATTAATTTGAACCCTCATTCAACTTGCCAAATAATTGTTAAACAGTTTAAGCGTTCAATAAACGTTCATTTATTACTTAATTTCGGAAGATTCTTATTTTAGTATAGTAAAATTTAATTAACGATAAAACTGTGATGATTAAATGATGTATTCCTACTTTTCAAAATTAATTTGGTTGAAACAGATTCATTCAAGGTTCTATCAGACAGACGAGGGCCCGCCGTGGGCGAGATGGCTGGACTACTAACGGTACCCTTCGCCCCGGTACGGTGTAAGGCGGCTCACGAATTTAGTGGGTTCGAATCCCGCATACCCCCTGCCACCACCGTCGTGGTGGCAGAGAAATACGAGGGCATATCCCCCTAAAAAAGAGGGGGGAGTCAGGTGGCTGAACAAAAAGAGCATCTGTCAATTAGTCTTTTGGCTTTCAAGTGAAAATTATATTGACGAATGAAGAATAAGCAGAAGTTTACAAGGTGTTCTTGGTTTTATTTACAACAAAACAATGTTTTGTAAGATCATAATTATACTGTTAGAGGCGACCCATCAATTCGCCATCAATTTAATATTCTTATTCAATTCCAAATTTTTTGAATTAACAAGTTTTATTGACTATGGGCAGGTCACATCGCTTGTAGAACTGATAATCGATGTGGATGAAAGCTTCTCAAGTGGCGATTATGAATCAGAAGATGCATGTACCCCCAATAGATAGACCAATCTTGTGAAAAAGCCGATGAATGCAGCTGCGCCTAGTACAGCATCTAGAGATCTGTAAAATGTTAAAATGTAAAAAAAAAATACTATGTTAATTCATCCTTCTTAAATATGTATCTTGTTTCTTGTGTATAAATAAATCTTCTATTATATAAAAACTCAAACTCAAAGGTGACTGACTGACATAGTGATCTATCAACGCACAGCCCAAACCACTGGACGGATCGGGCTGAAATTTGGCATGCAGGTAGATGTTATGACGTGGGCATCTACTAAGAAAGGATTTTTCGAAATTCCAAATTCCACGCTTAAGAGGGTGAAATGGGTGGTTGAATTAGTTCCCCATGCCACGCCGCGGGCGAAGCTGCGGACAGAAGCTCGTAAATAATAAACATAAAAAAATCAATCCCTTAAAAGTAAAAAGGGGAGTATTAAGACAAGTGACTAATAAAGGCACTCACAATGTAAAAAAATAACACATAATGATATATAAGGGAGATATATCAACTTGTTATCCTAAGTAAAGAATTTCAGACAATGATGTATCTTGGTCGAAACACCGATCCCCAAAAGTAAGGTCTTATTTCAACCAAAAACAGCACAATCAGTAAACAAAACAACCAAATAGATGGGCATTACAGGAAACACGTAGGAGCAGTAAAAATGTTATGATGATGAACTCTGTAAGAAAGTTTCAGAGTTCCGAAGGCGGAATAAGTACGAAGTAAAGGTTGATACTCACTGTAAGAGTTACTAGAAATAAACCTATTTTCTTACAATAGACAATTTTCTTTTCGTTCGTTTCCATTTAGTGGTACTAAATCGAGCTGCAAAATTGCTGAAAAGTCGGTATCATTTAAGCAACTGCCTAAGTTTGGGGCAAAGCATTTTTGACGTACAACTTCTTTACGCACGCTTTGGAAGTATTCTGGTGAACGAAGGACGAGGCGAACGGAAGTTGAAAGATTTTAGTTAACGTAGATCTCCGTCATCAACATAACCAATTTAAAAACTACTTAAAATTTGTATTATTGTGTACTACAATGATTTAATAACTAATACTAAAAACTACCTACTACTTCTACTACTACGACAAAAAAAAAAACTTTTGGACTATACACTGGCCGCGATGTCCAAATGCTCCAGCCCACTACCACGGTTGGGTAGCGTACCCAACATGCTGGCAGCATTGCCCCATTGAATTGCAATGCTTACTCGTTGTGCCAAATAAGTGCCAGCATTTTGGTCACGCGTGGCGTCGATCGGACGCTTTGATAAACTTTTGAAAACGCGATGAGCTCCCGGCCCCCAAAGACCCAGGGTCTCAACACCAATTATTATGTTGGTATGTCCGGTAAAATGACAATTTAAAATTGTCAAGATGGCGACATTAACATTAAACAAAGCAAAAACAAAGTTATACCGGCCAATAGATGAGCTAAAAAAATTTCACATCAGTCGTGTGGTCTAAAGTACACTCGTTTTTATTATTGTTAAGTAGGTCCAAGAAAGAAGTGCAAAATAAAGATCTTTGATCAATGATAGAGTTATTGTAACTAGAAATCACATTTGACATTATAGTTGCATTAAGAAAAATAAGCGCTAGTGTTGCCAGTGTACACAGCCTTTATGCGCCCAATAAAACTTCCTTGAGTATACACAAGTAGAGTTATATTGCAATTGATGGGAGCTAGCTGTTCAGTTTGATAGTTTCCTATCTTGGAAGTAACTTGTTGAAGTTTGGAAAGATAGTTTGGAGAACGTCAAGTATGATGACAGCAATGGATAAAATATGAAAAACTTAGGGAGATAATGGGTCCATGGTGGCTGACTGTCATGGAAACATACAGAGACTTGGCCAAACGTTTGGTCGAGGCGTCAAGTGACCAGATCGCTGGATTTTATTTCGCCCAAATAATAAGCATTGTTATTCAACGTGGTAATGTTGCCAGCATTCTGGACACTTTCCCTTTTCACTACAACTCATCACTACAAATTTACCGCTACCCCTACAATATCCCCTTTTACCAATGGGCAATTTTTAGTTTTCAATTTTTAGATCTAGTTTAGTATTATGTTCATATGTAGTAGAGGCTATGACATGGAATTCTGTATTATTTTTGCTATATCAACACTACAAAATATGTGAAACGTAGTTTAATAAAAATTGACCAGCCTTATTTGCTTTCAATTTGGAGGGTAGGAAAAAAGTTTTTTAATTTGGACTCCAGCCAAGCCGAACGGTCAAAGGTGACCTAGCGTATTATTTTATATGAAATTTTTGTGAATCATGTCTAAGGATTATAATTGTTTTGTAAGATAGAACTATCTGTAAGATGGATAGTAATAAATTGGGTGGAAAAATTATGAATGTAGATTAAATAGCCTAGTTCTTTTCACCGTCCAGAAAACATCTGCTAAACTCCTCCATAGAGCATCTTGAGTGGCTTTTTGCCTCTTGGATTTAATATCTCCCTGTTATTTTGACTAAGTCATTGGCCGGCCTATTACCCAGTGAAAGGCCGGCTTAAATTTTTATCTCTACCATAAATAGTTTTAGAATTCTTAAATGATAATAGATGGAAAGTCCGTCTGTCTAGGTATCACAGATGCATTTCTCAGGAAATACTTCTGCTATCCAATTGTAATAGAATAATAATGTAATTAATAAATAAAATAATAATGACCAATATAGCTATTAAAATTAGTAAGCTTAAACGTCAATGAGTAGCCACATTGCTCGTAGACCTATGAACCGATATGGATGAAAGGTTCTCGAGTTGCAACCACAAACCAGAAGATGCTGCGAAGGCCTACCCCCATTAGATGGACCGACGTTCTGGTTAAAACTGAGAAGAGCCAATGGATGCAGGAAGCAAGCAGCCACTCAAAGTGGCGCTCTGTGGGGGAGGTCTATGTTCAGCAGTAGACGTCTTCTATATCAATATATCAGCTGAATTTAAGCCGTAAATAGATATCAATCGATCAGTATCACCTGCCATATCGCACGGTGTGCAAGCTTAAGTAAGCTGAATTGCGCAAACTGTAGTACACGCTGTGAGAATTGACCAACTGACAGTAAAAGATAGATGTAATACCGTGAAAGAGCTTTCTACCATTTAAATAAGCCACGTCAATTATGGACTTTATGTGAATGAATTCACTGTAAAGTTACGCATGTCTTACGTCTATACCTCTATAGTAAGTATTATAGAGATATAGACGTAAGCAGCTTCGGAAAAAAAATATGGCGTAGAAACAGATTGGCCATGGTAATGCGTAGATAACAATAACTGTATCTGCATTTGCAGTTACTTTCACAAAAGAATACATTTAACTTGACCTCGATTTGACCCCATATTTTAAGATTACCTGGTTTAGTTGGGCATAGACTATTAATAATCTTACCAAGTGAAGTTTATCATCACAATTATATTAGCGGGATTAGTTTCCGAGAAAAAGCCCATTTATATTTTATTTGGTTGAGAAAATTTCTGCTGTACATGTGCGCACGTGGAATGAGCCAGCCCCACTTCCAACCAGCGGTCTTTTTCCGTAACTACAAAACGGAGCAGTTCAAAGGGATGGTTTAAGTCAGCGTCATAAAGAACTTACTAGGAGTATGCCTTTACTATTCAGTAAAGGCCTACTCCGTTCCGTTCAGTTCCGCTAGGTATACCTACCTGGCAAGCAGTCTGGCTACCTGCCTATTCTGCTGCCAAGCAGTGGTGTGCAAGCACTATTATGTTCCGGTTTAAAAGGCACTGTAGCCAGTGAACATTCTGGACAATGGAGACTTTATGGTCTGATCTCACAGTCAAGTAATCTTATTGCCAGACTGTGCTGATGTCTCAGGATGATGTGCGCAGTGCAGCGTCACGCGAAACTTTATACTTTAATTCTGAGTGACACTGTTTTGTTATGAGCGGCCATGTTGCTTAAAATCAGGTGAACTCGTCACATCATTCATTAAAATAAAAAATAGTAAGTTTAAAGTTTTCTATAGGATAATCAACGCATTACTGATACCTCCAGTGTGACAGATGTCTATAGGCTTCGATGACCGCTTCCCATCAGGTGGGCTATATAAGTGTATGCTTGTTTGCAATTAAATTCAATTCAATTTATTTATTTATGTAGGTACACAACACGTTACGCAGGTACAATTACGATGGTCAGGAGTTTACAATTGCTTACCTTATAACTTAAAAAAATACCAAAATATGATGTTACTCAACGCTTACTTCTCGTTCGAGAACAATTTTCGGAAGGCTTCGTATTTTGAAGTTGTTTAAATTAACACGACAATAAAGCAGAAGAAACTGGAATAATTTTTAGAAACATATCAATAAGATTTCTTTTCTTAGGTACGTATTACTGGTAACTTTGTAATTTCAAACAAATTATAAAAACTTTTCAATATAAATCAAACAGATTCATTTCCATCATGTTTTCGTGTCCCAAACCGTCCATTAAGCATAATTTATACAACTTGGGTTGCTTTCGTGACAATAATATATATATAGAAAGTTTGTAAAGTTTCGGTACAGCGATTAAATATGAATCATTATTTAGACTAATGCATGGTAATTTTACTTTTTCTCGTTTTGAAAACAATGCGTGTTTGGGTGATAAATTGTATTTGACACTTTGATCCTTATAGAAATTAATGATATTGTGTATCAACTCAGGACGGCTTTTTTTGGTGAACTAATGACATGATGTTGATGTGTCTAGATTATTACGTAATTTGGTTGAAACTGATACTTTTGTGTAGATTTGTAGGAACACAAGTTGTTTACGCTATTGACGTCGACCTATATATAAGGAGTTGCATAAAACAGTTGTATAAGCCTTGACAGCCTCCTTGGTTGAGCAGGTCGGCTCATAACCCGGAGGCCGTGGGTTCGATTCCCGCAACAGGACAATTATCTGTGTCTGGGTGTTGTGGGACCATGGTCCTCGTATTTCCGGTCCCCTAGACACAGGGAATCCTAGTTAGGGTCGAGGATCTACCTCAGATATGTTATTACGTAGATATTCTTGTTGTTATTTCCGAGACTGACGATTTTATAGCTCCCGTTTTTCTTCCATCAACGGGAGAGCTGGAACATAAACAAAGATTGATTTTGACGAATATAGCTGGTAATTTTCTCAATTTTTAACGTTATAAATATCTTTCACAAGCTGTGGTATTATCAGTATATTGTTGCATGTAAAAAAGAGTGTGCTTTAGACCATACTGATGAAATAAAACTTTTATTAGTTTACCTCTAACAATTGGCTGGTATAACTTTATTTTTGCTTTGTTTGATGTTAATGCCACCATTTTGACAACTTTAAATTGTCATTTTACTGGACATACAATAACAAAAACAATGTTATACCGGCCGATATATGGACCTAAACTAAACTACTATCTAAACTAAAGCAGTTTTACTTCAGTCGTGTGGTCTAAAGCACACTCGTTTTTTTAACATTATTAAAATTATAGTTTTTTTTTTTTTTCAATTTTATTTTCGGAACATAATCCAAATGCTGGAGCTATGGAGATACCGCTCATAGAACCAATAGTAGGAGTTTTGGTGGGAAAACGAAAAAGATCGCGTCGACGCATTGTATTATTTTCCAATACTTGTGTTATTTTCAGTGTTAGCGCATAAAATTGGCGGCATTTTATTCGTTAAGTGCTGGATTACAGGCATGAGAGTAGGAAAGTGGTACAATGATGATGAAACGCTTTTTGTGTTGTTTCCAAAACTCCATTGAAGCTTCTGGTAAAGTTGCCACCACTATACTACTTGACTGACTATGACTTGACTCTGACTTGACTTGATGACTTCGACTGAAACCTGACACATATTTACGTGAAATATCATCAACTTGATAAATTATCAATTACTTGACACTGGCTAAATACACAAAAGTGTGGAGCCAAAATAAACCACTAATAGTAAATTCTTCCCTCAAACATGGTCCCGTATTGATTTTGTTAAAACAAAAATACAACAACAAATACATAATTATTATATTTTAAAAACATAGACCGAGGAGTCTGTGGTAAAGTAGAATTAAAAAAAAAAGAGCCACTCGTAACGTGAATCTACGGAACGATAAAGAATAGTCTGCTACTATAAATTCAATTGTCCGCTAATCAAAGTAACAAATGCGTCCAATAAACCCTGAACGGAACAAGAACTGAATTGGTCCCAATTTGTGGAAATTTACGATCTACACAGGGCATTACGATTTACGGCTTACTACTGACACATAATGCCTACTGTAGTTATATCCCAATGAATGAACGTTGATTGTTACACCATTATAGATGTAGTTACCATATGAATAAAGGTCATTGGAGTAATCATTTATTTATGTTAAGGGATGACGCGACGAGCTAACCGTTCACCTGATGTTAAGCGACACCGCTGCCCATATCAGTTGCAGCGTCACTCGGAACTCTAAAGTATAAAGTTTCGCATGACACTACACTGCGCACGTCATCCTGAGTCATCAACACAATCTAGTAAAAAGATTACTAGACTGTGAGATCAGGTCATAAAGTCTCATTTGCCCAGTAATTTGACTAGCTACAGTGCTCTTCAAACCGGAACAAAGCAGTGCTTGCGCACTACTGCTTGGCGGAAGAATAACTGGCAAAGCGGTGGTACCTACCTAGACGAATTTTGCAGAAAAGTACCTACCACCTAGTAAAATTGAATGAAAATGAATTATTTTTTCTCAAGATACAGGCTTCGTGCTTAGTTTAGGGATCATAGTTATGTGTGTGTGTAATGTAAAGTTTCTCGTAACACTGCACACGTCCTGAGACATCAGTAGTTTGGTAATAAGATTACTAGGCTGAGATCAGATCATAAAGTCTCACTACCCAGTAATTTCACTAGCTATACATTCCCCTTCAAACCAGAACACTGTAGAGTTTGCACACTACTGCTTGGCTGCAGAATAATTGGCAAAGCGGTGGTACCTAGACGAACTTTGCAAAAAAATCCTACCACCCAGTTAAAGTCTTTTTTTTGTTTTGAGAATTTTCGCTTTCTATTTTATCACGAGCTTCTGCCCGCAGCTTCGCCCGTGGCGTGGCCTATGAGAAAATAATTCAACCACCAATTTCACCCTCTTAAGGGTGGAATTTCAAAGAATTGTTTCTTAGCGGATGCCTGCGTCATAACATCTACCTGCATGCCAAATTTCAGTCCGATCCGTCCAGTGATTTGGCTGTGCGTTGATGGATCACTATGTCAGTCAGTCACCTTTGAGTTATATATCACCTTTGAGTTATATATTATATAACTCAAAGGTGACTGACTGACATAGTGATATATATTTAGATAATTTATAATTTATTTAATAATCTAAATTCTGTTTAGCTCCTAACGATCTTAACAGTGTCACTACGCATAAGGCGCCCACCCAAAGTGGAACCCAACTGGCTTAAGGGTTTCCCTGAGGTGTAAGCTTCACGTTACTGGGAGAAGAAAGTTTATTAATGAATTCCTTTTAAAAAAAGGGTTTTAACCAACTTCAATCCCAATTACAACATCATCAATGTAGTCAAAATGGAGTACATTGAGTAATTCTCGAAAATACGCATTATTAAGTATAACTCAAAAACTACTTGTCAGATCTTGATCTAATTTAAATGGGACCACGGGAAATACGCGCTTTAATAAAAAAAGAGAATCACTAAAATCGGTTCACCCAGTGGAAAGTTACCATATATAAAAATATAAAAAACAAATATAAGAAAGTCGAATTAAGAACCTCCTTCTTTTTTTAAGTCAGTTAAAAAGAAGAGGATCGCTAAGTAACTCACAAGAAGAAAGAACTCACAACACGTGAAATATTTGTCATCGATAAACAATTTATCACGCTAATCACACTTCACGCTAATATTATAAAGGTGAAAGTTGGTATGTGTGTATGTGTGTTTGTGTGTATGTGTGTTTGTGTGTATGTGTGTTTGTGTATGTGTGTATGTTTGTTACTCCTTCACACTCAAACGGCTGAATGGATTTGAATGATATTCGGTACCAAGATAGCTTATACACTGGATTAACATATAGGCTACATTTTATTCCGAAAAAGTGAAATTTTCCCGTGGGATGAGCAAATAAGTTAAAATACTTTTTATCCGCGGGTGAAACTGCGGGGCGCTGCTACTGGGCTACTAGTTATTTTATATTTTGGTTATTTCCCTATTATGTTATTGATGAGTGTAATGAGACCCATTATTGTTACGAGCATTGGGTATCTCGAGCTTTATGTCCCGAGATATAATTATTGGCAGTGATTTTATTACCAGGCTATTAAGTTCCCAATTTTGAAAGAGATGACTGTACTCCATAAGCCATAACGCTGCCTAATTACCAACGTTGTGGGATGAAAGATATGTTTTGAATTTAGTGATTCTCAAAATCGTTGGTTACTCCACGTATTTTAAAGCAACTTCAAAGATACCGGCCAAGTGTGAATCGAACTCGAGCACTGAGGGTTGCGTACACTAATACTTACATTTACGATAAGATCAAATAAAACAGCTCCTTATACTGACCAGTTAAGTATTTTCATAAATAAATATGTAAATAAATATTTATATATATAGGCTGACGGGCTGTGCGTAGGTTGCAACGTATATATCTATAGGAATTCAGCATGCGCACCGGGCCGTGTCCGGCGCAAGAATGATCCGCAGTACACCGAGCGTTCCCTTTTTATAGCCAGATGGGTGGGGGAGCGATGACAGCTGCCGGTGTTGCCACTGTAATAAATTTAAATACTACCACAGGATAAATTACGGTACTGCCCGCTGCGCATAGAGTTTATAACTGGACGTTGCCGCCGTCATATACATTTCACACAGCGCCACCTCTTCCCAAACTAAGCAAAGTTTGTACTATGGGAACTAGACAATTGATACAATATTAGGTACTTATGATCTGTAGAGTATTCAATATATTCTGCGTGGGTACAGTAATTAATGTCTTCAGGCTTTTCAGGATGATGCACTAGTTAAGATTATTATACCGATGTAAATATGTTTATCCGTTTTAAATACAAGAAATAAAAAATCATTTAAATAATGTTACTCGTGTGGGGACTGCCTCTTAAATTTTTCCATCGGCCCTTAAGATTTACGATTAAAGATGTATTTATGGATCATTTAAAAAAATAGATGCTAAGTATAAGAGCTTTGTATACGGAACCCTAATAAAAAAGCGAGCTTCCGTTGCATTGGGAGGAAGGGATGAAGAAGCAAGGCAAGCATATCCCATCTTAGACTATGTCATTGCTTAATATCAGGCGAGACAGTGTTCAAAAAGTTAAAAGTAGTAGTAGTAAAAAGAAGGTTTACTTAATTTATTTATTTATCCGTTCAGTAGTTTTTGCGTAAAAGTAAGTAAGTAGTTAACGTGCAAAAAGCCCGCTGCATTGCCTTCGTAGTGTTCGATAATTGTCCCACAGGAAGGTACTATCGTTTACTTTTCTTCTTTACTTATCTTTTTTTGGGGCGGTAGTTGCAAATTAAACATCTTAAATTTTCGTAAAATTTTTAATTAGATTTATTAAATACTTTTACAGTCTATTTTTACATGGATTGTATGTCTAATTAAAAGTAAAGTCACTGTACCTGCCGAGTAGTGTTTTCCTCACTAAACTACACACCTATCACTTAGTTTTTGCACTTTTGTGTTTGGCACTGCACAACTACAGAGCAAGATGGAGGATATAAAGGAAACTATGTCACAGATGACACAGACTTTCCACCTTAAACTGGCCGAATTTGAGAAGAGGCAGCAAACACTCGCCTCTGCAGTGTCTACGGATGCCACAAGCCTTGCTGCAGAATTTTCTCTCTTCAAGACTTTTACCTTGAATGCCCTCCGGGTTTTGCAGAATCAAGTAGAGGTTTTGGCCCATAGCAATGACAGCTTAGAGATGCATAGCCGGCGAAAAATATTGCTTTTCCATGGGATACCCGAGGAGAAGCAGGAGGATGCCTCGGCTACGATTGTCAAGGTAGTTGCAGATAAATTGAAGCTACTCGAGTTCAAAATGGAACATATAAATGATTGCCATAGAATGGGTCGTTCAGCTTCACTCGACAGGCCAAGGCCTATCCTGGTCAAACTCCGCGATATTCAAATGCGTTCTAAGATCTGGAGTGCAAAAACCAGTCTCAAGGGCTCAGGTATCACCATGTCCGAGTTTTTGACGAAGTTGCGACATGAAACATTTATGGCAGCACGTCAACGGTTTGGGGTAACCAAATGCTGGACCCGTGACGGCTTCATCTTTGTGTTGGGTACCGATGGTACGCGACATAAGATCAGCTACATGGCGGAGCTGGATAAACTCGATAAGCAGAGTGTTGCAGTTGCTGTACCGAAGAAGAAAAAGGCAGTTGCTGCGGCTGACAAGGAGCTTGAGTTGGCGATTAAGCCTAGGCGCCCGGCTGTGACGAAAAAATGATCTTTCTTCTTTCTCTTCATGCTAAATTCTTGCCGTATTTTCATTTTTATTGTAGTTTCTTTTTTCTTCTTGTTTAATATTTAATCTACCTCTTTTTCGCAATGGAAATCAATTTTAATTTTTTTTGTACTGATCAATATTGTATACATAATGTTATTGTTAGTAAATGTCAAAGTCAAACGTCAAGTTAATATCAGCTGTCAAATTAGCTATTGTCGACTGACTCTGACAGTTATTTTAGTAACTATCATAGACAATACAAAATTACGTTTCATTCCACATAATATTGTAAGCATTGTTTTAGGTATCGATTATTATTATTTATTGTTTTTGTTGTGGAGAAAGGGGTTGCCTATTTGATATATTGCAGTTGTATTGTCATGCCAAATTACCTTTTGGCTATGTAGTACTCTTATCTGAGTTTATTGTTTGAACACATTTGCTACCGGCAGGTGGAGTGTATAAGTAATTTAGTTTGTTCGTATAATTTTTTTATAATAGGATATTTTTTATTTATCTATTTTTTGTTTTTTATTATTATACATATATTATTTATATTATATTTCTATTGTATATATCTATGTTAAACATATTTAATAGTAGCAATGAAAGTGATAACTTCTTATCTATTTCTTCCTACGATAGTAGTAGCAGCAATGACAGTTTTTCTAGTATTCCTTCTCTCTCTGACACACTGATAGCTCATTTTTCTGATGTACCTAAGAACTTTAATATTGTCCACATAAATGCGCAGAGCATTCCGGCACATTTTTCTGACATGCAGACGTCTTTTGCCTTAAAAGATATTCACGCTATATTAGTCTCCGAAACTTGGCTTAAACCATCTCTTCCCTCAATTTCCTATACTTTGCCTGGCTTTAACCTGATTCGCAACGATCGGACAGGAAGCGGCGGTGGAGGTGTTGCTATTTACCTTCGTGCGCACATTCCTTTCTCCGTTATAAGCACCTCCACACAGCCGCCTCCCCCGAATGCTGGCGAGCATCTTTTTATTGAAGTTCTTCTTTCGCACTCTAAAATCCTTCTCGGAGTCTACTATAGCCACTCATTACGTAATAATTTTTTCTCTTCCTTCAACAAGATCTTAGAAGATCTTTGTCCCTCTTATAGTCATACCATTGTGATGGGTGACTTTAACACTTGTCTTTTAAAAAATGACCATCGTTCTTCCCCTCTAGAAAACATCATTAGGTCTTGTAACATGCATCTTCTCCCCCTTAGTGCCACTCATCATTTCCCTAACTCAATTCCGTCTCTGCTAGATCTCATGATGGTATCATCACTAGGACATGTTGCTAAGTATGGCCAATGTGCAGCTGATGCCTTCTCATATCATGATTTAGTCTTTTTATCATATAAAATCCGTCCACCTAAATCTAAACCAACTATTATTCTGCAGCGCAATTTTAGTGGTATAAATAATGAGGCTTTTTTAGCGGATGCCCAAAACATTGATTGGTCACCTGTAATCAGTGCAGATTCCATTGATGAACAAGTAGCCTTATTTAACTCTCGTATTACCCAACTATATGACGTTCATGCACCCTTGAGATCTATTAAAATTAAACACGTACCTGCACCTTGGCTCACTAACGACATAAAGGTATTACAAAATAAAAAAGCTGCTGCCAAAAGTAAATTTAAGTGTCTACCGAATGATGCTAATAAGGCTCGATATATCAAGTTTAGGAATCGCTGCAACGTGGTGTGTAGGGATGCCCAACGACGCCATATCCATGAATCTGTTCAAAATGAGGATCCAGCCAAAGTTTGGAAATTCCTCAGGTCGTTAGGAGTTGGGAAATCTCGCCTAGATACTGTTCCTAAAAATTTAGACATTGAGGCTCTTAATCAACACTTTTCCGGGTCATGTTCTATTGACCCTTTAATTAAAGTCCATACCATTAATCATCTTTCCAACATTACAGCTCCTAACTTTTCTCCGTTTGTCATAAGTCAATTTAGCCCTTGTGATGTTAAGAAGAGCATAATGTCCATTACATCTAATGCTGTTGGAGTCGATGGCATAAGTCGTAACATGTTGATTCCTATCCTTGATTCCATTCTTCCCATCCTCTGCTTCATACTTAATTTTTCTATATCTAATGGCGTCTTTCCTGCCATTTGGAAGGATGCCCAAATTATCCCACTACCTAAAAAAGCCAATCCTAAATCCTTTTCCGAGTATCGTCCTATATCTATTCTTCCCTTCTTGTCCAAAGTTCTAGAACGTCTGGTTCATAATCAGATCAACATCTTCCTTACTCGTAACAATCTCCTGAATCCCTTTCAATCCGGTTTTCGACCTAATCACAGTACGTTAACTGCACTTGTCAAAATCACTGATGACATACGTCTGGGGATGGAAAACAGTCAGTTAACTGTGCTAACACTTTTAGATTTCAGCAACGCTTTTAATACTGTTGACTTCGATATTCTCTTAGAACTTCTTCGCTCTATTAACATATCTCCAATGGTGATTGACTGGTTTCGTAGCTACTTGTTCGGTCGCCGACAGCGGGTTCGTCTCGAAGATTCTCTATCTTCGTGGAGGAGCACGTCAGCTGGCGTACCACAAGGAGGCGTCTTATCTCCTCTTCTATTTTCTATATTTATTAACTCTATCTCTCAAAATATTTCATCTTCCTACCACCTGTATGCAGATGACCTACAACTCTATCAACAAGCTCCTCTGATTCAGCTATCTGAGGCAGTACTATCTACAAATAAGGACTTGGACATAATAGCTATGTGGAGCAAAGCTTATGGACTAAAGGTAAATCCACTTAAAACGCAAGTTATTATTGTAGGCAGCTCTCGTACCATCTGTAAGATTAACTGGAACCTTTTGCCCAAAGTTGTGTTTGACGGAGTCACAATTCCTTTTAGTGATACAGTGAAGAACCTCGGTATAACCATTGACAAGTGCCTTACCTGGGGTCCGCAACTTGCTCACACAAGCCGCAAGATGTTTGCTTCTGCGGGCTCGTTGCGTAAACTACGTAATTTTCTTCCAACTACCACTAAGATTGCGCTTGCACAGTCTCTTTTGCTCCCTATCCTTGACTATGCTGACGTCTGTTATCTCGACATTACGCAGGACCAGTTAAATAAACTTGAGCGTCTCCAGAATTTCTGTATAAGGTTTATATTTGGCTTGCGCAAATTTGACCATGTCTCTGCTTTTCGTACTCGGCTCAAGTGGCTTCCCATAAGACTTCGTCGGAATGCTCATATATTGTCCCTTTTGTACAGTGTATTGTTTCATCCTTCCTCCCCGCGCTATCTTCAGGAACGTTTCGAATTTCGTCACGTTTCTAACACCCGTTCTTTGCGGTCATCAGAGTACTTTATGTTAAAAATGCCGATCCATAGAACCTCTTTTTATGATTCTTCTTTTACTGTCGAAGCGGTTCGTCTATGGAACGCGCTTCCTTTAGATATTAAACGTGCACCTTCACTGAACATTTTTAAAGATAAAGTCAAAGCTCACTATCTCGCGCTATAGCTTCTAACCTACGACGCATTTAGTATCTACTGTTGTTTTAATGTTGGTACCTATTACTTTTGTAATGTCTTCTACTATTATTATGTATGTATGTATGTATGTATTTGTGTATATATTTATGTACCTATATATGTATAAGTATATGTTAATTTATATATATATATATATATATATTTTGTTATTATTGTTATTAGCATTAAGTATAGTTTGTATAGCTTTTCCTGTATCTAAAAACCACCGTCCTTATTTTTATTGTTTTTCCTAAATTTTTGGGTTGTCTGGAAGAGATCGCTTTAAGCGATAAGACCGCCCATTGTGACACTTAATTCTTAAGTTTGTGCCTGTAAATTGTTACTACAATGTGGTGTTTCAATAAAGAGTTTTATCTATCTATCTATCTATCTATCGGAATAAAAAGATTCCTATGTATTAATGCAGGTTATAAACTATCTGTGTTCCAAATTTCATCAAAATCCGTTAAGTAGTTAACGTGCAAAAAGCCCGCTGCGTCGACCTCGTGGTGTTCGATAATAGTCCCACGGGAACGTACTATCGGGATAAAAAGGATCTTATGTGTTAATCTAGGTCATGAACTATCTGTGTTTCAAATTTCATCCAAATCCGATCAGTAGTTTTTGCTTGAAAGAGTAACAAACTTTCATCCATACATCCATACTCGCAAACTTTCACATTTATAATATTAGTAGGATGAGTTGACTTACTATTTTTAAAGCATTATCGTCAATCCTTTCTCGGAGCCTTTTGCTTAAAATAAAACCCGGCTTTGCAAAATATCTGTTAAGCCTCAAAAAGCTGTTTTATTTCTGTAACTTTTCTGAGTATTTTTAGGGATTTGAATACACAATGACTGTTACGTGGATTGAGCTTTATTCGTCTGTGATTTTGGGGCAAACCAATAAAGCTGTTGTGAAAATATGATTAGTCACGTGTATTTTGGAAGTAAATCTTCTTTACGCAAGCTTTACTTGGGAAAGTAAGCTGTGGGATATGTAACGAGGCAAACGGAAGTTAAAAGTTGCTGGTTCACGTAGATCTCCATTGTCAACATAATAAAGTTAAAAATGTGTATTATTATGTTCTGTCTGGTCTGGTAGAGTACAAGCTTTGTTAAATTTGTGGTTTTAATGTCCAAAAAAATTGCTTTGAAATTTTTACCATTTTCATGAGCAAAATTGTTGCCTTGTGGCACAGTTACAAAAAATACAAAGCGTCCCAGTTTCAAACTAAATATCCCCCATTCAATTAATTAAAACAAATTATTCAAGCAATAAACATACTGCATTGCGGTGGACACAGCTCAATTGGATGATAAAATATAAACACGGCAGCCGGTACTGAAAACCGTCTACTATTATTTAACTGTGCCAGAGATAAATTAGGTAGTAGTAGGTAGGTAGTTACAGCACAACGGTGCTGCCAGAAAATAAAAAAAATTCAATGTTTCAAGTAGATTTTCAAATATGGTTTCACTCAAAATTACTTTAATTTTTTTATTTCAATGCACGTTGGACACACATTTTGTGTGACACTTGTGTGAATTAAAATAGATAGAATCTACGAAAATTTACTAACTTACTTTACGAAAATTTACTAACTTACTTTATAGTCAAAGTCAAAGTCAAAAGATTTATTGCAAATAGGCTATTTTTAGCACTTTTACAAGTCAAGATTATATTAGGTACTTTAATGTACTAAGCATATACATATAAAATTCAAAGTCCTGACTGACTGACTTATATATCAACGCACAGCCTAAACCGCTAACCCTCGAGACTTGAAATTTGGAGGGTATTTTCTTTGTAAAATTTAGCATATGCATAGGTGTAGTTTATCCACTAAAAAGTATTTTTCGAAATTCCACCTCTAAGGTCCATACAAAACAATGCTCAGAGATCGATCGGTGCTGAAACAGAGATTTAATTCACTAATCGATGACTTTATGAATGAAATCTCTGCTTGAGCACCGAGCAATGACTGAGCATCGTTCTGTAATACGGACCTAAGACGGTGAAATGGGTGGTTGAATTATTTATGAAAAAATTTCTTCTCTAGATCAATTGGCTCTAAAATTTATTCACAACAAAAAAAAGAATGCCTTCGTTTTTTATATAGCAAACCCATTACAATATATGAGTTTGATAAAAAAAAAAGTTTTTTTTTTTTCTCACTACTGGTGCAAGCAATCTGCACAATGCAGAGCAGAATATAAATCTAACAACCCGCACTTGGCTAAGCGTGATAGCCTAGTCAAGTGCAATGACACAATCATGTTTTCAAATGACGTTATTCTTAAACAAGCTGGTTTTCTCAAGATGTCTTACCCTCACCGTTGCACGTCAAAATTCCACACCTAGAAAATTGTTGGTGCAGGTTTGAGCGGAATTTGAACCTGGATGCTTCGGTTTGAAAATCGCATGCGCTGAGTCACGCTCGCTTTGTATTTATTCGCATGATCGTATTATTTCTCTGTTAGTAAATAATGTGGTTTTAAAACCAGGCTAATTGAAATCCAATGTAATTATTTACCTCGCAATTTAATGCACAGGATCATGAATATCTGAAACAAAAAACATGATATTAAAATCAGTTGCAAATGAATTCATAATTTTGAAATGTATAAATTAGGCATGTAGGAAAAAGAGCGATGAATGAATGACAGTCTATTTTCTTTTAAAAATATATTTTTAGATTTTTTTTTCAGTTTTTGACCGGCTCATTAACTCAGTTTGTAGTAACCCTGCTTTCTGAACTGCATAGATTCATAGCAGGTTCATAGTTCATAGAATTCTGCAGGTTGTGGGTTCGCTCATAGAAAAAACATTTGTGTGATCAACATCGATTTTTATTCTATGTCTGGATGTTATATTGCATTCTATTTAGAAATAAAAAGTATCTAAGTATTATATAAGTTATCTAGTTTCCATAGTACAGGCTTTGCTTAGTTTGGGGCTAGATGGCGCTGTGTGAAATATCCATACATATTTATTTATTTAGACTGAACAGGCCAATAGTTAGAAAAAGAGTCACCTAATTTAGCTAAGGCTTTTAGCGCATGTGCAAGCTATGATGACGTCACACAGCATTATATTTTTAGTTTCTCTCGTCTTTGTTGCGTGATTTTTCTTGTACGAGTCTTATTTGTAAAAATGTAATGTTGTGTAATGTTTTGAATACATATATTTTCTTTCTTCCTTGCTTTTGGTTCAAGCTGAACTGCACTTTATTACGTTTATTATTATTACATTTATTATTTGCACTTTATTTGTAGCTAGAACACAAATTATAGAGTCGCCATTAAATTTTTAGAAGATAAAAATAACTTTTTTGCATTATTATTATGAAGTTACGACATATTTTTTAGTTTAACTTAGCTCGGATATTTTGTACCAAACTTATTCCAAAGACATATATAAATATATATAACTCAAAGGTGACTGACTGACTGACTGACATAGTGATCTATCAACGCACAGCCCGAACCATAATTAATATTTTTTATTAATAATTTCGTTAACCAAAATACATTTTTTACATGAGCAGTGTGTCTCTCAGTAATGTGTCATAACGCTATGATTAAATGAATTCATAGATATATTTATTCTGTATAGCAATCGTCGAATATGTATAGATAATAATACTCCTTGTATGTTTATAGCCTGAACCTCTGAGGGTGCCTGGTTGCTAACGAGAACTTTTTGGTGTTGCGGCTCAACGCAGCTCAGTTTCAGCGCAGCTTGGAGATCGACACTTCGATCCAGTTTTTACCGAGTAAGCCGCCAGCAGTCTGATATAGCAGTTATGTGTGCTGCTAGCGGTATGTTTTTTTTCTTAAACTTTACCAAAGACATAACATGTCAAAAGTGCATGCTATGTTCTTGTTCTCATCTTGTTTGTGCTGGCCTCGGGTTATTTACGCTAACAATATTGGACTGCTGGCATGAATTTCTGTCAAAGTCCAAGCTGCGTTGTATGCTGGTATACCAGACATCCTTATGGAAAATTTAATGTTGGAACAACAGATGTTCAACAATTGTTTTTGTAACGTTATGTTTATACTTCTATATTGTTTTAACATTTATGTTCAGTTCTTGGGCTCAAGCTTAGGTCTCTTCCGGACACTAGTTTTTATTGTTTAGCGGTTAGTCGTTGTAATGCAGGCGGTTTTGACATGAAAGGGTTGTAGTAGCCATTGATAGTGAGCTATACCCAATTTTAATCTGGATGAGGATGGATGTAGGTTATAAAATATATATTAATAATTAATGTTCAATATAGGTATGTTAGATTTAGCGTGATAGGGTAATTTGTGTCATTAACGTGTCATTTTCGATTTTTCCGTTTTCTTTAAAGCTGGGCTGTCTATAGATGTCTATTGATTCTGCTGCTGTTCTGGACACCATTCTTAATGTGTTCTGGGTCATTACCTTTGTGATGCTTGATGTTATGATGATTTCATAATTGGACATAATGTTTATTGTTCAGTTCTAGGACACTGTTGTCCTAGGATTTTTTTGACTGTATGTCAGTCTTTACTATTTGATTCTTTGTTGTTCAACCTACGGACACCTCTATTTTGGGATAACACTCTTTTGAGTTTTTTTTTCTATTGAAGAAACTTGTTTTCTTCTATTTTCTTATGTATATAATCTTAGCTATGTTTGTGTGTTCTTTAAAAATTAAAATACTTAGGTATTTTAATTTTTTCGGGGTTGTTGGGGAAATGTAGGGTTACCCCTACGCCATAGTGCTTAGTAACACACTTTTCTTAATGAATAGTTTCAGTTATTATGATATTACGGCTTTTGGTTTTTCATTTTTTTTCTTCTGTAAAGCATAATCTGAACGTTCCTTGCAGGTTCCTGAAATGTTCCAAAACACTTTAATAATACCTTTTTGTTTTCTTGGTTATTGTGAATAAAATGTTGTGCTCTAAAATTGTATTTAAAGCCTTTGGTATGGGTTATTTTGGCAGTGGATCGGTAGATATAGATCACAGGAACATCTTACGTGTCGTTTCCCTAAGTTTTTCTCTAAATTACGGGCGTTTCAGGAAGAAATAACTTTTTCATATTACCTCACAGATCTTCACCAAATTTACACTGGTATTGAAGCTGATTTTATTATGGCTTTTCATTGCATTTTTGTAGTGATTCTTTCATTAGATGCACTAAAATAACGATTTTAATGTTTGTTTACTTTTTAGACAGATGTCATCTATTGACTTTTCTAATTCCCTGAAAGAGATTCTTACCATAAGTTTTCATGAATTTACGACATTTTAAGGTTAGGTTGTTTAGGATTTTGTATTAGTCTTTGCTCATCAACCTATTTTAATGCTAGCTGATATTAAATTGTGACAGGATTTCAAATATTTCGTTCTCTCGATTTTCAAGGATTTTGTCGGTTGTTTTGGTGACTGCGTGAGGCTTGATAAAACTGAAAATAGCGACGCGAGGGCAGTCTTCCTCTGGACTTCACCACTAAATTATATTCTGTACATAACTATATTCTTTAATCTGAACAGTGTAACTGAAGTGTACTTGGTGCTGCCGTGCAAGTGGCACTCTGTGTGGCCACGGATAGGCAGTTTTCCGTCCTAAGTTCCTCTCCGCTTCGCCTATCTATTCGTGACGGTTGCGGACCACCCCTGTTTAAACCAGGCCTTAAGCGGTGGCAATCTCCGCCGGTGACGGCGGCCTGCAGTGGATTAGGCGTGAACAGTTGATAAGACCTTTTCATTAGCAGGTGGCTTTCTGTGACGGCTGCCCGCCGTGTTGCTAAGCTCGGCACAAGCAGCGGTCATTCGCTGCGCCTCTGGACGTCTCCCTGCGGCTACATCGACTCCAGGGTGTGCTTCGGGGCCATACTTTGCTTCATCATCTTCAACTTCAAGTCAAGTCAACTTCCTGTCATCGCTTCTTCATCTCCAACTCGGTTACGTTACATTATATATATATTTTAGGAATTTAATTTAAAATTCAGGGCATACCATAAATAGGGGCTTATGTAAATAAATGTATATAATCTATGTAAATAATGTTTTCTTTTAACTGTAGGCTACACTACAACGGATCGGGCTGAAATTTGGCATACAGGTAGATGTTATGACGTAGGCATCCGTTAAGAAAGGATTTTTGAAATTCCACCCTTAAGAGGGTAAAATGGGTAGTTGAATTATTTTCACACAAGCCACGCCGCGGACGAAGTTGCGGGCAGAAGCTCGTCACATATAAGAGGGATTTAACGTAAAAAATACAATAAATAAAATAAATTACATAGGTACATAAATGGTTGAATTATTTTTCATTGGCAACTCCGTGGGCGAAACTGCGGGCAGAGGCTCGTTAGTCATAAAAATTAACCTTCAATAATAGCTGTAAATGAACCGGTTTTGATGAAATTTCTATGGAACCAATCTGAAGTAAATGTTCTTACTTAACCAGTAATGTAACAAGGTTTTTTCTTCCCAATGGATAACCAGTTATCAAACTTGGTACTCTAACGGGAATAAATCATAGTTTAAAAAAACCATTTTATAAACGACTGGCGATCCGTCCCGGATTTGGATATATTCTATCGCCTATGTTTATCAGGAATAATGTTGGATTCTAATGGTGAAAAAATTTTTCAAATCTTAGTATTCTGATACTACTGGACCGATTCGAAAAACTTTTCAATGCAAACAAACAATAAAATCTTTCCTCTTTATATTAGTTTAGATATAGTTCTGAGACAACACACAAAAAATACAATCTAAATAAGAACCTCCTCATTTTGTCAAGTTGGTTGAACGCTACTGACCTTTAAACCATAACAGCCTTATTAATAAGCACGAACTAGCTTTAGACTAGTTACACCATATTTTGTCTCTTTCGATCCAGCTAAATATTCCAGTAGCAAAAAAAGGACAACAGCTAAAGTAATTAATTCGAGACTAATACCAGTTTATTAATAAGGCTGCAAATGATCCATTTTGAGACTACCCTCAACGTTCAAACGTGTAATTTGAGTCTACATGGGAACCAGCGTCAAGTGTACGGATTCAAAGGGCTCGAGTGCCAATAATATCTCTGTCCCTTAAGGCTCGAGTGGTTGGGCTTGCTATAGAGCCTCTTGAGGGTTTTTAGGGCAATAAACAAGAAAAACTCGGGGGTTGAAATTTTGGGGTGGTATCGTTTCGGGATCGGAGAAGGTGGAAAGGTATTTGCGAATGTTGTGGTAGAACGGATCTGTTGTGTTTATTTCAGTAAGTCTCATTTGCCCAGTATATTCACTACTGCTCTTTAAACCGGAACACAGTAGTGCTTGCACACTACTGTTACAGAATAATTGGGAAAGCGGTGGTACCTGCCTAGACGAACTTTGGAAAATATCCTATCACCTAGTATTTTTTTTTAACTTGGTTGATAAACCTATATATTAAGACGTGTATGAAATAAACTTATACATATTTAGTACAAAAGCTAAGTGGTAGGACTTTTCTGCAAAGTTTGTCTAGGTAGGTACAACCGCTTTATACTGAGTTCTGGCTTGAAGGGCATTATAGCTAGTGAAAATTAAGACAAAAATTAAGAACAAGAATTGTATGTTTCAAAACAGCATCTCCATCTGGACGCGAGCATAATTTGTTTCCTGTTTGATCTGAAAGTTTCTCACAGTTTTAGAAAAGTTTTATGAACAAAATAAGAACAAAGACAATGTTAATAAATGGCCGGAAATTTCGTTTTAAACCACCGCTAAAAGCCTGTCAATGTTGGAGCGTAGATAAAATAGGGAAAAAGTGTTTTTAAAACTGGTAATCTACTTACGGGTAGGAGACATAAAATATTTTTAAATCTGTGGTTTTTAAATACATAGTGTACTTTAGTTACGTCAGTTTAATTGGATTTGGTCATACGAATATGGATAAAGCAGCCAGTAAAAATGTTCAGTCTCGGGTCACA
This sequence comes from Ennomos fuscantarius, assembly GCA_905220475.3. NCBI lineage: Eukaryota > Metazoa > Arthropoda > Insecta > Lepidoptera > Geometridae > Ennomos > Ennomos fuscantarius. Next base: position 10,133,513 of record HG992046.1, read on the forward strand.
GAATAATAATCAATAATATTATCCTCCTTCATGATCATTCCAGCTTTCCACCTGCTTCGTGGTCTTCGCTTCAAATATTGGCTATTCACCAAATTTAGATTCAAATTCAAGTTTAGAACATCAGTCGCATTTTCATATTCCATACATTTTTAGCATTCTAATTTATTATTTTATCTTTTAGAATTTGCTAAATAACAGCTATATTATTAATGTTTTACCAAGAATATACAGTTTTCAAAGATTTTATTTTAATTTCATTTTGTTCGCACACCCACTACGTGTTTCCGTGAGTGTCCTTCCTACAGAGCTGCTGGGGAAAGGTTAGGAAGGACCTTCGGGACAACGCAAGGTTGGGACGGGAAGCCGTCTTGGAGTTCATGGACGGCTTTAGCCCCTCATAACTTGAATCAGCACCCTGGATAGTCTTGGAGGCAGTGGTGCGAGTGGGGAGTGCTGCAAGGGTTCCTTCACGTATTCCTCTGATAAGCAGAGGTCACAATGTAGATATAATAGAAATGCCACATATAGAAACAGCTGCTCAAGTCGCCTATAAAGTTGCCTTGTGTATGGTCGATACCTTACAATTTTAGTAAGGATTATAATTAAGTTATATATTAATTTACTACAGACGAGCTTCTGCCCACAGCATCGCCCGCGGCGAAGCCTATGGGAAAATAAATCAACCACACATTCCACTCTCTTAAGGCTAGAATTTCGAAAAATCATTTCTTAGCGGATGCCTACGTCATAATATCTACCTGCATGCCAAATTTCAGCCCGACCCGTCCAATGGTTTGGGCTGTGATAGATCACTATGTCAGTCAGTCAGTCACCTTTGAGTTATATATATTTAGATATAATAGTATTGGGACTTCAATAATAAGTTTTTACCAAACTAAAAAAGCCTGTTAAAATCCAAGATACGGCTCAGCAGCACTATGTCATCTGCGCAACTTATATTATTAATACAAACTCCATCAATATGATAACCAATGCTTGTGCCTGTAAAGTTTTTTGATATCATTTTAGGCTCGTAAGTTGTAACTCTCATTATTTTCTTTTACCGCTCGGTAAATACGATCTTTCCCTAAGAATATTACTTTCGCTTCGTAGTAAAACATAACCAATTTTCCGCGTGATTCTATTCGATTTTACGGTCGTTATGTCCCGGAAGCCTGCGGGAACTCCATATTTTGAGGAAGGGAACTCACGCGAGGCAGGTAGGGTCGCGTGTTAGACTTAGTGTAATGGAAACTACTTAGTCACTGTGTAGGCGAAATGTATAAGCTTTTAAATTATAAAATACTAGTTGCGCTCCGTGGTTTTACCCGTGAATAAAAAGCATTTTAGTTATTTGCTCATCCCTCGGAAAAATTTCACTTTTTCGGGATAAAATGTAGCCTATATGTTAATCGAGTGTGTAAGCTATCTTGGTACCGAATTTCATCCAAATCCATTCAGCTGTTTGAGCGTGAAGAAGTAACAAACATATACACGTACACACAAACATACATTCACACATACAAACTTTCACCTTTATAATATTAGTGTGATGTGTGACAATGGTCGATTTTTGATTTTTTTTCTTTTCTCGGTGAGTAAAAAATTAAATTGGTGTAAAATATTATTTTTGTAATATTACTAGCCATGAACAGTTTCTTTTGTTTCTCTAATTATAAATAATGAGCACGTTCTCATCGTTTTAGTTACTCAGATATGAAAATAATTGGTCAAAGTCCACCGTGGGAGAAAAATAAAACATAGATACGCATTTTCTCATCTATTTATTCTGTCTCTACACGATTTACTCAGTTCACTCAAGTCCGTATTACAAAATGATGACGTTAACTGTGTCTTAAAAATAACAACGCAATCTCGTCACATTGAAACCAATAACAATTAACAAAACAAACTAGCTCAGCAGAAAGTTATTGCAACATTAATGAACTCGAAAACAAACCGTTACAGCTCGGTTAATCAGAATTTATCTCACTAATAACGGTGAATAATTTCACACGTGGCTCGGAAATAGGGTGGTAAGGTATGAAATATAAGACTCTATGGGGACCGGTCTAGGGTTTGTTTTGCCTCGGTTTAAAAGTTGACTTAATATTTTAATGGGTCCCAAGGCATAAACATACTTTGTTCTCTCATTTAGTTTATAATATTGTTAATAAATATCTATTAATATCTCTTCTAAAATACACACAAAAACGAGTGTGCTTCGGACAACGCGACCAAAAGCCCGTTAAAAAAAATATTGGAAAGGTTATTGAGTCACGGCCATGAATTGAAAGATGCACTAGGTGGACCAACGATAGATGTATGACGCAAGTAACCTCTCAAAGCGCTGCTCCACGAGGAAGGCAATCGAGTAATCTTATTACCAGACTGTGCTGATGTCTCAGGATGATGTGCGCAGTGCAGTGTTGCTCGAAACTCTATTTTGGGGTTCCGATTGACACTGTTCTGTTATGGGCAGCCGTGGCGCTTAACATCGGGAGAAAGGCTAGCTCGTCAAATCATTCAGTAACATAAACTAACCCTGGAGATGATCACAAAACTTTGATTGCAATGTAACAGGGGAAATTTCCATATGCACATAAACTGCGTATGGAAACTGTCTAATCCATACAAATTTTATGTTTCTATTGGTTACAATCAAGTTACGTGATCGCCCAGCTAGTAGACGATTACAGAACTTGATTGCAACAAACTTAATTGCTAGACGGTGGTCATGCTTATTTCATAGTCTCGTAATTGAACCCCTCCTTTTTTAACGTAAAACAAATGAAAAATATATCCTTTAACGCAATAAATCTGAAAAATACCTTTCACACACCACAGCGTCCCACGGGAAAATCTGACGTGAAAAACAATAACGTTAACCGGTCCCGTGAGCCCGTGAATCTACGTGATGCGTGGCCACATGACCGTTGTACGTGGTGAAATTAAAACGTAAACGCGTGACATGAATGGTGAGGATTAGGCGTTCAATGGAACGGAGTTTGCTTTGTAATTGAAGACTAGGATGTATAGTTTGCTTTGTAAATGAAGACTAGGATGTATAGTTTGCTTTGTAAATGAATACTAGGATGTATAGTTTGCTTTGTAATTGAAGACTAGGATGTATAGTTTGCTTTGTAAATGAAGACTAGGATGTATAGTTTGCTTTGTAATTGAAGACTAGGATGTATAGTTTGCTTTGTAATTGAAGACTAGGATGTATAGTTTGCTTTGTAAATGAAGACTAGGATGTATAGTTTGCTTTGTAAATGAAGACTAGGATGTATAGTTTGCTTTGTAAATGAAGACTAGGATGTATAGTTTGCTTTGTAATTGAAGACTAGGATGTATAGTTTGCTTTGTAATTGAAGACTAGGATGTATAGGAAATGGAAAAAAATGAGTGTGCTTTAGACCACGCGACTGAAAGATTTTTTTTTTTAGTTTAGCTCTATTTATCAGTCGGTATAACTTTGTTTTTGCTTTGTTTAATATTAATATCGACATTTTGGTTTTAGGCGGGATAACAAAAAAGATCGCGTCGCTGCATTGTATTATTTTCCAAAACTTGTGTTATTTTCAGTGTTAGTGCATAAATAGTGTTAATAGTGTTAGTTGTGTTATTTTGGGGTTCCGATTGACACTATTCTGTTATGGGCAGCCGTGGCGCTTAACATCAGGTGAACGGCTAGCTCGTCAAATCATTCAGTAACATAAAAAAAAATTGTGGCATATTATTCGTTAAGTGCTGGATTACAGGCATGAGTGTGGGAAAGTGGTATAATGATGGTGAAACGTTTCTTTTCGTGTTGTTTCCAATACTACATAGAAGCTTCTGGTAAAGTTGCCACCACTTTAATAGGAGTATGATTAGACGAGACTAGACTATGTTATGACTTGACTTGATGACTTGGACTGTGACTTGACTTGACACATAATTATATAATAAAATATTAATTAACTTGAAAAATGACTTGACTCTGGCTGAATACACAAAAGTGTGGAGCAAAAACCAAAACAAAAAAAATATCGCCATTTTGTATGGTAATAATTTTATATGGTCATTTTACCGGATATCCCAATATAAAAATGCAAATTTTTTACTTTGTTATGTTGACAATGGTACCTACGTGAACAAACAACGTTCAACTTACGTTCGCCTTGTAACGCATTCATCAGCTAATCACCAAGTCGAGCGTGTGTATAGAAGTTCTAATTCAAAATTCCTTCCTTCATTGCCTAGGATAACAAGTGTTGTTTGGACGTTGTTTTATTGACCGGTCAATATACTTATCCCCGTCTGCATTAAAGCCTACTAAATACGACTTAGCCAAGTAACATTTTCCCCGGGATCTTGTACGTTTATCAAGTAGAACGCTGATTGGTTGCCTACTTATCATCGGCTGTCTTCAACCAATGAGCGCTTAGTATTTGTTGTGTTGACTTGACATGATTTTGAGTAATGTACGAAAAACCACACCACCTAGCCGCAAACTAAGCCAAGCTTGTACTATGGGAACCAGATAACTGATACAATACTTAGATACTTTTTGTCTGTAAATACATAAATAGAATACAATTTAACACCCAGACACAGAACAAACATCGATGTTCATCACACAAAAGCTTATCCTGGGTGGGAATCGAACCCACAACCTACAGCTCAGAAGGCTGACTTACTACCAACTGAGCTATCAGGTCAGCCGAATTACATCATCAATTATCCTTTAAGCAAATGTGCAGGCGGTTCGTAAAACTAAAGTCTGTTACGGCCTATATCGACCTTGCGCCGCTCAACCGGTTGAACAAATCCAGATAAACCAGCTAGGTAGCAGCGTAGGTAATATCAAATAACGCCTTTTGAAAACAAAAGAAAACGTACTGCCAATAAATTACAAACCTGGCTCTTATCGTAAATTCGGCGAACGCTCGCCGAAAAAATTGGTTGAATACCCAAATGCCTTCGTGTGCACGAAAAATGGCGGCATTGTTCGGGAAAACGGCTGTTGCAATTAAAATGCTGGGATCCCGCGTCCTTTGTGCCATTTGATAACTACAGGCGCAAAATAGAAGAGGTTTGAGTCATAGCTTTTATAAAAGGTAACATTTGATAGCTATCAAAACTGACTTTGTAGTGTATACATTTGAAACCGATTAAAATAAATAAATTTTAAATATGTGTAGACATTTCACAGAGCGCCATCTAGCCCCAAATTAAGCAAAGCTTGTAACATGGGAATCAGATAAATGATACAATACATAAATACTTTTGTTTGTAAATATACACATAGGGTACAATATAACACCCAGACACATAACAAACTTCGATGTAAATCACACAAATGTTTGTCCTGGGTAGGAATCGAACCCACAACCTACAGTTCAGAAGGCAGGATTACTACCAACTGAGCTATCGGGCCAGTCAACGTAGAATCAAATTGACTTTAGTAGTGATTGTTGTGTATCATGTAGAATAAGACAGATGGCGCGACGGGGACGAATAGAAGGTTTTTTCAAGATGGTGGCGGGATAAGAAAAACAATAAAATTAGTTTAATATACATGATAATAGTCTTTATAAAACAGTGATACTTAAATTTTCAACTTGTCTCCTATTTTTGCTCTACCGGATACATATTATAAAACTTTTACTACTAGGAGGACTTTTCTGCAAATTTCGTCTAGGTAGGTACCACTTATTTACCAATTATTCTGCCGCCAAGCACCACTGTGTTCCGGTTTGAAGGGCACTGTAGGCAGTTGAGACTTTATGATCTAATCTCACACAGTAATCTTATTACCAGATTGTGCTAATGTCTAAGGATGATGTGTGCAGTGCAGGTAATGTCATGCGTAATATAATTCGTTTATATTTTAGGATCCCGAGTGACTGTTCTGTTATAGGCTGCCGTGTCGCTTAACATCAGGTGAACAACAAACAAAAAAAATTCTCAAAAGAATTAATTTTAATAACTACTCCCCAATATACATATGTTACTTTGCAGAAAATTCATAACGCCTAGTAAAATCAGGACAAAGTCTAGTAAATAACTTCAAATTTAAGACATTTAAATATAAACCACAAGTAAGCAAATTAGACTGAATCTAGAAGAAAAAGAGTATAAGAAAATGTTGAGCAAATTAGGCCAAATGTATAAAAGCTTAGAGCACCTATCTCTACAACAGTTCCCTACAGGCGACACGTATTGAAGTTTATCGTCTGATAGAAATCGAATTGTAAGGCTCAGACGTTGAAGACAAAGGAAGGTAGAATATATATAGAAATGTGCGTAGGTATTGTATCTGTTATCGACAATATTGATTTGATATACCACGTCTATTGAAAAGGAAATGGTAGACTGTTTAATGTGTAATCTGCAAAAGTTGAGCGATAGCAAATAGGGTTGGACCAAACCCGCGTGGCTGCATATGGCTTATATAAAAAACGAATGTCTTTAGACCACACGATTGAAGTAAAACTTCTTTAGTTTAGCTTGACCGTTATAACTTTGTTTTTACTTTGTTTTACGTTAATGTCACCATCTTGACAATTGAAGGGGTGAGAACAAAAAGGGTTTAACTGTTTTTTTTTTTTTTTTTCACGAAATGACTTATGGGTATCGTTGGATTCAGCGTGAAATTATCTACAATAACACATTCTCAAAATACCGAAATTAGGCTTAAGTCTTGAGATTTTGAGTCTAAAAACGGTTTTCTGACACAATTCGCTTAGCATAAAAACATTATTATATTTATCTTATTATATTATATTTTTGCAGTAATTGTATGAATTAGTACTATATTTAGTATTTTAAAATAGAATTAATACATTTCAAGCAACTGAAATTTACATAAACCTTTTCTATTACGTTATAAGCACTCTACATTAAAATGAAGCCGTTGAAATTTATAGTCAATTTTCTCGAAACTATCAATTTGACAGTTGAAACTCTTTTTATTCTCAACCCTTCAATTGTAAATTGTCATTTTACCGGATATACCAACATAATAATAATCTTATTAGTAGCAATAAGACGCTTCATCAGCTCTTTCAATAATACTTGATCCCTTTTCCCTTTGTCTTATCCAAGCATTTATAAGTCATCATATTACAAAAGTCTACAGATATCGAGTCTGGAGAATCCTAACAAATGAACTGAAAATATAATTAATTATTTGAAACCTATAAAACTAAATCAATTCGAATTCCCAATTGAAAAACTTGGTTTCTTTAATCAATGAGTATTGTAATTATGAGGTTTTTGATATTGTTGGTTTTGTCTTGATCGAATATCAAAAGTTGAGAGCAGGATAAATAAATATAAATATGAGTGGACATTTCACAAAGCGCCATCTAGCTCCAAACTAAGCAAAGCTTGTACTATGGGTACCAGATAACTGATACAATACTTAGATACTTTTTGTTTGTAAATACATACATGGAATACAATATAACACCCAGACACGGAACAAAAATCGATGTTCTTCACACAAATGTTTGTCCTGGGTGGGAATCGAACCCACAACCCACAGTTCCGAAGGCAGGGTCTACAATCAACTACCAATCTACTACCAACTGAGCTATCGGGCCAGTCATAAAGAATCAGGATAAAATAAAGGTTAGGACAAACCAGCGCGATTGCGCGGCCGAGGATACAATCTAAGACAGCTCTCCACGGGGAGCAGTCATATATTATATTTGACAGTCTCTGTGGTGTGGTGGTCAGCTATGTCGCTTAACATCAGGCGTACGGTTAGCTCGCCAAGTCATACCTTAACACTAGAGTACACGCGCCCCTTTTTTTTACTTGAGTACACGCGTGGCCTACTATATTAGGCCATTTTAAAATGTCAATAAATTGTATATTTATAAATATTTGATGAAAATAATAAATGGAACGGTAAAGTTATTTATATTACTTAGTATTACTACATTACAATTTAAATATATTATTAAAAATAGTGATATTTTAGCAATTTAGTAAATATCTAAGAAAAAGTAACAAAAATCGTACTTCTGATAGCAACGTAATTTTTTTTTAAAGTAACTCCAAACTTAATTACTATTTTCTTTATTTTAGTAATATTCGGGATACATTACTGCTTGGTGATCGGGACAAATCCTTTTGTAGCAAGTCTTGCACTACTTTTTTATCGATCGAATTCAGGCTCTCGACTATAGTGCACAATGCACATCAACCAACTCGTCCTGTCTTTAGTGTCAAATCGTGTTGAGACTTTTGGGATTCTTGGGCTGTGCTGCTCAAAAGTCGAAGGTGATGATATATATTTGTGCCAAATAGTTACGGTCGCCGATTTGTAGACTGGACCAAGCCTTCCGGATGCTGGTAGAGAGAGTGGAGCGTTATTTGAATCTGATGCTTCGTCAGATTCACTCAACCTTTCCTTTTCATTTTCCTGGAGCTCTGACTCACGAACTAGGGCCTGTAAGTCTGGTTCTGGCTCAGCTTCATCATCTTCACTTTCAATCACATCTTCATCAGTAACTAGTTCATGTAGCTACTTTTCCACTTCTGCATCATTCATGAAAATAATCAAAATAATATACATTTAATAATTTTAAAATAAGAATAATTTAATAAACATGCAAATATGCATACATATTATAACTGGAAAACATTATTTTAGCGTCATTAATCAATAATACACGAAAAGCTACTTACCTGATTTTGATACACCAATACACGCGCGGACTACTTTAGTAGGCCCGCGCTTTTGGCGCCAAATATCTCGAAAGTGCATTCGCGCGGGGATCGCACGGGGTCCTGAGGTTGCGACAAATATACCAGACGAGGCTTATCTGGAATCGCTAGTTTCTACCGCGCAAAACTAAAAAGTTACCGCAAAAAAAGTGACCCTGGTCTACTATAGTAGGCCACGCGTGTACTCTAGAGTTAACATAAAAAAAAAACCTAGCAATTGATTGGTTCTGTCCGATTCTGTACATACTCTAAACACGTCCCGTTTTAAATTAAAACAAAAGTTAACCAAAAAAACCTACAACGACATATCAATTTGATTAAAAACCCCCACTTTGGTGTGTATGAAGTATTTTTCCATAGGCGGACATATTTTCGACATTTCTCTGCTCATTTTACCCAGACGGATGAGATGCCTCGAATACGTCCAAGCGGGTAAAGTGGTGGTGCTACTCTAAGCGGGGAAAATAAATTCCTGAATAAAATATATTAATGGCTCTACACTTTTGTGTATTTAGCCAATGTCAAGTGATTTATTTCATTTTAGTTCAAAGTCCATCAATTCAAGTCATAGTCTAGTCTAAATCATACTCCTAGTAAAGTGGTGGCAACGTTACTAGAAGCACAAAAAGAAACGTTTCACCATCATTATACCACTTTCCTACACTCATTCCTGTAATCCAGCACTTAACGAAAAAAAAACGCCACCAAGTCTATGCACTAACATTGAAAATAACACAAGTTTTCGAAAATAATACAATGCGGTGAAGCGATATTTCTCGTTTAAACGACCAAACTCCTATCGTTATTTTAATAATAAATAATAATAATAACGCCCAACAATCATATACATAGATCCTGCATCTTAACTACAATTCCCTGTATCTAGGGACTCAGGAACTACGAGGACCATGGTCCCATAACACCTCGACACAGAACTAACATCGTTGCTCATCACACAAATGTTTCTCCTGGATGGGAATTGAACCCACAACCTACAGTTCAAAAGGCAGAGCTACTACCAACTGAGCTATCTATATATATGAGTCAGTTACTCTCTTCTCAAACAAACACTATTAAGTTTTGTTTTGTATTCTAACACCGATCACGTCACTACCCGCTACATATCTCGCACTACCCGAAACCTGGATTAATAAAGTACAACCAGATATGAATAAAAATTTCCACTCGCAGCGAAAATAAAAGAACATATCTATAACAAAGTAATATAGAATAGGTTTAGTCTTAGTCTTTGATCTAGATTCAAGAGCACTATGGACGTCGCTTTATATTAAAAGCGAATGACTTAGATTATTTAGCGTTGTTTATGTTTCTACCGACACGATTTTGAGACTCCCATCACCAATTGTGAAACTAGAAATTAAAAGCAATCACACACAGAATCCTCGTATTAGGACTTTCTGTGTATAGACTAGCTACTACATTACACTAGCACTAGCGTAGCTAGTGAAATTACTGAGCATTGATACTTTATGATTTGATCTCCCAGTTTAAAAAAAATATTACTAGACAGTTGTGTTTCAATGCCGCACAAAACTTTAGTTTACAGTTCCGAGTGACACTACAGCCGTCACGCTTAACATTAAGCAAATGACTAGCTCGCCGCGTCATTTCTTCACATAAATAAATTGTAACTAGAAGTAAAATTTCATTTACTTTATTAGAAATAATTATTAATAATATAGGTATATGTAAATGTGGTGTATATTTATAAAGGTGTATGTTTGGTAGACACAATATGAGATCATTAAGGTTACCCCGTAAGGATAATTAATTCACATATCAAATTAATTGTGTAAAATCACACAATTTGTATTTCAGTCACGGATTATAACGTCATGTAATTCATAATATAATGAGCGATATAAAAATCTATATTTAGTTATACAAAGCACCCATTAACATATTGTTGTTCACGACACACGATTGTAAAGGTTGACGAACTTTTGACCGAGCTAAATGAGCAAGCAAAATTGTTCGAAAAATGTAAAATGTTAAGTACATTATAAATTTTCTGCACAATTTTGCTTGTTTAAATTATTCATAAACCCTGCTGTAACCATCTTTTAGGAAATCAGGAATAAAGCAAAATAATGTTATCAATATTCACACAAGAACGCAATTTTTAATAACGTAATTAAATAAATAAAAAATTATTTTTAATAATTCCACTCCACGTATATTATTGCTAAAAAGCCTAATTGTCTGTGTAACTGACAACTTATTTACAAAATTAATTTTGATACTTTATACCTTGTGCTAAAAAAGCCGAGTAATTTGTGATTTAAAAATTTATTTTCAAAACTTCAAAGTTCACATTTGCACGTCACCAAGTATATTTATGTTAAAAACGCGTCATTGGATGCTGAATATAAAAGTATTGTAAATATTTATAAAAGACAATTCATTAACTCAAATAAACATCTTGAATCGGACGTGCGCTCTCATTCAATTGAAACTTTACAAACGGTTCATTGGCACAGATTCAGTTCCTATAATTAGATAAATATGCATTTTATTTATGCAGAATTAATAATGTTATTTTATGAACTAAAGTATTATAAAATACTGGTACAGTATTAATACATCCATAGATCAAAGCTTACGCATGAACCAAATTAACACATGCATAAATATACCACATTATATTCACATCATTATCCAGAGACGTCCACTGCTGAAATTAGGTCTCTCCCATAAAACTCCACTTTTTACGCTTCTATCATGAGGGGGAGGGATTTTTCCATAATCACCGCGTTTAGCAGGCACCGTGATGATTGCGGAAGATTTTAATGTACCGAAGAGAATGCTGCTGCCCATTCCCTGTATATCATAGGTATATTCAAAATCCTGACTGACTGACTTTTATATATATATGTGACAAGCTAGTCGTTCACCTGATGTTGAGTGACAGGGCCGCACATAACATAACAGTATCACTTGGATCTCCAAAATATGTAGTTTCGCTTGACACTGTTGCGCACATCATCCTGAGACATCAACACAGTCTGGTAATAAGATTACTCGACTGTGATGATTATAAAGTCTCAATTGCCCAGTAATTTCACTAGCTACAGTGCCTTTTAAACCGAAACACAGCAGTGCTTGCACACTACTGCTTGGCGGCAGAATAGCTGGCAAAGCGGTGGTACCTACCTAGACCTAGAAACTTTGCAGAAAAGTCTTACCACCTTGTCAACGCACAGCCTAAACCTCTGGGCCTAGGCTTGAAATTTGGAAGGTGTTCTTTGTAAAGTGTAGGCATCCACTAAGAAAGACTTTCAAAATTCGATCTCTAAGAGGGTGAAATGAGTGGTTGACTTACCTATGAAGAAATTTCTTCTTCGTTTCCTATAGACCACGCGGGCAAAACCGCAGATATAAGCTAGTCTCGTATATACATGTTTGGTTTAGTGACAATATGGCTGAGCGGTTTGACGTTACCCCTGGATAAAAGCCAATACGCAAACCACCTCACATGTGCGGCTGCTGCAACGCAGGTTCAGGTGTTTGGCAATAGATTATGGTAACTAGCCAGTAAAGCACGTAGTACGAAATTAACTTGGAATTTAACCTTACATTTTCTACCTATGCTATGGTTAAAAAAAGCTTATATGTGCTGATTGCAGGATTTGAACCGATGATTGCAATTTCAAGCTATCGGCAGCCTCTGTGGTGTGGTGATTGAACAGGTCAGCTCATAGTCCAGAGGCGGCAGGTTCGATTCCTACGGCAGTACAAGTATGAATACACAAAAAAATGCAAATAATTTTTCTGGGTCTGGGTGTTGTGGTCCATGGTCCTCGTAGTTCCTGGGTCCCTAGATACGGAATCCTAGTTAGGGTCCGGGATCTATGTATGTGATCGTTGGGCGTTATTATTATTATTATTTTGTCACTGCCAACTGGGTTGATCACTAACTTTACACTGCTTTAAACTTGGAGCTTCAAATTTATTAGTTATGTTAAAAAGGCATATTATAAGCTATGCCATTCCGAATTCCATTCAAAATCAATCAGCTGCTGCGGCGTTGAGAGGAAACAAACACACATCCTACACACAAACAATATTTTTAATGTACAGTATTATTGTGTAGGTTTAAAGAAATTTATTCTCAAATAAGACAAAAAAGTCACTTCCATGAGAACATAGTTAGACTTAAAAAAATTAAATACAAGCACATTCTTCGTCACTTTAAATAATGTATATAGTAACATAAATATAAATACGTGTTTAAGTAACATACATTTCACCACGGCTTAATTTAAAATGTTTACTTCGGCAGCTCATCCGTCGTAAGGTATTGAGTCAATTGCTTCTTGAATGCGTTAAATGAACATATTTTTTTAATATGTGAGGGTATTTTATTATAAAGTTGTGCTCCTTCAAAAGTAAGCATTGTTTTGCCATAATTTGTTCTAGGTTTCGGAAGTACAAGAAGGCTACCGCGACGATTGCTGCGCTTGGAAACCTGTTTTAATTAAACTTGTCTAATTCTCGGAAATGTCACAACTACTTGTACGTCGCTCATACTTCACAGCATGATCATTAATGACCAGCTACAATCACGTTTAGAACTGCATGCGGTTTATGAAACAAGGCATGACTAATTGCTCATTGTTGTCCGCATTACTCGTCATTCTCTATACATGTGTGTAGTCTTAATTGCTGCTTGGATGAATGAAACGTTGTCCTTGCAATGCCTGGAAGCATTTTGTGATAATTTGTTAGATTTTATGATTAATTAGTAATTAGTTTTGTTATTGGTGAATAATTTGCATCCTAGTGTTGTAATATTTTTCCCACAACCTTATTGGCTAAGTGATAAAGGTTATATATTAGGTCTTTACCTATGAAATTGCCGTTTTGTTTGAAAAAAGTTAAAGTATTTTTTTTTCGAACTTATTTATTTCTTTTATTCAAAGTAATCACCCCTGCAATCAATGCATCTTTGCCAACGCTGTGGCAGTTTATGGATGCCCTTCTTGAAAAAATCAGCAGGACGGGAGACAACAAACTCTTCAAAGGCGTTTTGTACTGCCTCTCGGGAATTGAATTTTTTTCCCGCTAAAAAGTTGTCCAAATTTTGGAAAAAGTAATAGTCGGTAGGCGCAAGATCTGGTGAGTATGGCGGATGAGGGAGAGCTTCCAAACCCAACTCATGCAGCTTAGAGACGGTCTGTTGTGCAGTATGGGGTCGCGCGTTGTCGTAAAGTAGCAGTGGAGACGACCGATTGACCAAAGCTGGTTGCAGACGTGCGAGTTTCGCCATCATTGTGGTCAGTTCTTCAATGTACACATCTGCAGTAATGCTCTCGCCGTTTTGTAAAAAGCTATGATGAATCACACCAGCACTAGACCACCAAACTGTGACCATTACCTTTCTAGGGGTCATTTTTCGTTTTGCATATTGCTTTGGTACCGAACCAGGATCTAACCAACTTGCTGAGCGCTTTCGATTGTCAAAAAGAATCCATTTTTCGTCGCACGTAACAATTCGGTTCAAAATTCCTTCATTTCTGTGCCTGTTAAGCAGCGCAAGGCAAGTCTCGACGCGTACGTTGCGCTGGCGATCGTTAAGTTCGTGGGGCACCCATCTATCAAGCTTTTTTATCTTGCCAATCTGTCGCAAATGGACCAATATTGTTTTGATGCTAACATCAAAAGCTGCTGCCAGCTCAGCTGTAGATTGAGATTCATCAGCTTCCACAATCGCCTTTAATTCATCATTGTTGACCAAAGTTTCCGGACGACCACGAGGTTCATTTTTCAAGTCAAAATTCCCAGAACGGAACCGAGCAAACCAATAACGGGTTGTACGTTCGTTTGTACAGTTCTCTCCGTAAACGTCGTTGATGTTACGTGTCGTTTGTGCCGCGTTGGTGCCACGACGGAACTCATATTCCATAATTACACGAAATTTCAAAGTATCCATTATGAGGAAAAATGTTGAAATGTAATGAAAATACAACGCTAATCAATAAACAAAAGACTTATATCGTAAATAGAATGTCATATTTTTAATACAAAATTAATTTGAATTTAGAATTCATAGCCAATCAAAACTTTTTTTTGTTTGAAAAAGTCTGTACTGCAATACGGCAATTTCATAGGTAAAGACCTATTACTTTTGATGGTCTCTGTGGTGTGGCATGCTGGATCATATCCTAAGTGCAGCTTGAATTCGCGCAACAAGACCAACTATTCGTGCATAAAATATTGTACTTTACCTTTTTCTAGGTATTTTTGGGACCCAGGAACTACGAGGACCATGGTCAAAAAACACCCAGACTCAGAATAAGAATTTGCACTTTTTGTGCGCAAATAATTGTCCTATCGAAAGAATCGAACCCACTGCCTCCGGGTATGAGTTGAACTACTCAATTTGCACACCACAGAAGCTGTCAGATAAGTTTTTTTTTTTAAATAAGGTACAGGTTTTGTTGGAAAATATATTTATATTTAAATGTAAGGACTGTGGTTTTCGTTTTACAAATAAGATATATTTCATAATTTCATTAAATTAATTTTTAATGTTAAGAAGGCTCGTAATTGTTACCAATTCGTTGAGTTACACACCAAAATATATTCCCCGTCGCTTGAAACCCCACGTTAATCTGTCCAAAATTCAGCCACCGCCATTAAATTTACCCCCGGGAATCACGCAACATTACACGCGCCTCATAAAAAAACTGCGTAAATGCAATTCAAACGTATAAGCAAAAGGTTCCGTAGAAAAAGCCTGGCCAAAGATAAGTATTCAGGTCTCGGTTTGATTCCCACTACTGGGATATGGGTTTTCTACACATGGAGAGAGGTTGGATTAAATTTACCACGCTGGCTAAGTGCGGTTAGTGAATGACATGTTCTCAAAAATATTCTTGAATATTCCGGTTTTCTTACGATTCTTTCCATTGTAAGTACAAGAAAATTCACATATACCTTGAAAAGTCAGTGGTGCAAAGCCGAGCGGGACTTAAACCTGGGTGGTTTGGAAACTGAGCCATACTCGCTCAATAGATAAACATTACTTTTGTCATCAACAGAAGATCATCACACTATCACACTAATATTATAAAGGCGAAAGTTTGTATGTGTGTGTGTGTGTGTGTGTGTATGTGTGTATAGTTGTTACTTAATCACGCTCAAACGGCTGAATGGATTTGGATGAAATTTGGTACCAAGATAGCTTATATACTAGATTAACATATAGGCTACATTTTATCCCGGAAAAGTGAAATTTTCCCGTGGGATGAGTAAATAATTATAATACTTTTTATCCACGGGAGAAACCGCGGGCTCAACTAGTTATTGTATTTTCATATGAAAAATTCATAAAGATTAACTTCTAATATAAATCTTCTAAAAGCTTTGGTTCTTTAACAAACATGTTGCAAATATTTTTATTCTGATTTTGAAACTAAAATCACAGATTATTATCAATCAATTATCAAAAATTCTTTATTGTACACCAGAAAAAAAAAGATGTTGAAACTTAAAGCTAGCGCGGCGCGGTTTAATAGGCGGACTTATCACTTAAAGCGATCTCTTCCAGTCAAGCTTTAGATGGAAAGAATTATTGGAGAGATAGAGGTCGGTGGTGTAAACAAATTAATAATATTCATGTAGAAACAATTTTATCTTTATGTTTCTGAGATTAAATAAGAAGTAGAACTGGATTATTCCCGACCCTGCCCACTTGGACCAGCCCCACTAATATAGTATAATATGTGTGGACATCTCACACAACGCCATCTAGCCCCAAACTAAGCAAAGTTTGTGCTATGGGAACCAGATAACTAATACAATACTTAGATACTTTGTAAATACATACATAGAATATAATATAACAACCAGACACAGAACAATCACACAAATGTTTTTCCTGGGTGGGAATGGAACCCACAACCCACAGTTCAGAAGACAAGGTTACTACCAACTGAGCTATCGGGCCAGTCACTAATTCTTAATAAATTATTGTTTCACCCAGCGCCACTGGGGCTTGTTGGAGATGAAAAATATTTTTTTTTTTTCTAATGCATAGTTTTTTAATTTTATTTTAGTTTTATTGTTTAAAAACCTATTAATATTATTCTTTGCCTATAGATTTTGTTATATGTTAAAATTTAAGATTATTAAATTTATTTTTTAGTGTTCCATTATTCCAGTTAGTTTTTGTCATTAAATCTTTTACCGGCACTCATAGTGAAGTTTGACTATATTTAATGGGTGATTACTACAAAAATGCTATTTTCAAAACGCTACAGAGCTTTGGAAGGCACTTTCGGGTCAGGTTTATATCGTTGGGCAAAAGTCATTTAGCCAAATTTGAAAGCTATAAGACTCAGAACACATGTCTACACAATAAAGAAGGAAATACAAAAAATCTCAACAGTAATGGATAAATTACGTTTTGGTTTCTACCCCCAGACCAAAGTCTTAATAATCTTGATGGCTATCAAGACTTTGACATGACATGACCGTACAAAAATTCCTTTTATTTTTTCCTTTTCCTTTATTGACATTGGCTTTGGCTTTGGCTTTTTTTTTTTTTTTGGGCGGGTAGTCGCACAACAAACACTAGGTTTAATTAGCTCCTGTTTTGTATTTAAATTAAAAATAGAAAAGTCCACTTTTATTGGACAACTCATGCATAATTATAAAGTATAATAGTGTGTACCTGCCAATTTGTGTTTTCTCCAACATACACTACACCATTTACAAGGAAACAGTTCAATAGTTTCAGTTCTAACTATTGCACTTTAAACAAGATGGATGCTTTAAAGGAATCAATAGCTCAGTTATCACAAGTATTTCATCAAAAAATGGACAGCTTTGAGAGTGAGTACCAGAAGAATCTTAATGCTGAATCATGCACACCATCAAGCCTAACATACTCCGAGTATGCTTCTTTCAAATTGTTTATTGTGGCTGCACTTCGATCACTGCAGGATCAAATTGAGGTGTTGGATAAGGGGATTGATAGTATCGAAATGAGGAGCCGGCGGAAAATGCTTCTGTTTCATGGTCTGCCAGAAAGCAAAACAGAAAACACAGCTGCTGTGATCACTGGGACTGTGCTCGAACAGCTTAAGATTTCTGGCTTTGCAGATACTGACATTGTTCGCTGCCATAGAATGGGCCGCTCAACTGTATCCAATAAGCCAAGACCAATTCTCGTAAAGTTCCGAGACATCGCACTACGCAACAAGATTTGGGCATCAAAAACTGGTCTTAAGGGCACGGGAGTGACTGCTTCTGAGTTTTTGACTAAGCCGCGTCACGTAACATTTATGGCTGCACGAGAACGCTTCGGCGTGACAAAGTGCTGGACGCGTGATGGTAGTATTTATGTCCTTGACGGCGATAACTCCCGACACCGAGTTAACTGTATGAAAGAACTGGACAGCATTGCACGGCCTGTTGCCACAATAGCGAAGGCTCCTGTTGTCAAAAAGAAGGCGGTGATCGTGTCACCCCCTGCGGCTCCTAAAGTAAAAAGGGCCGCCGCCATCGCCGCTGCATCCAAGAAATAGTCTCCCTATTATGCATCCGTACGCCTATTTCATTCTCTTAACGTAAACTTTTATATAGTATTTACGGATATCTACTGCAGAATTATCTATGCGTTGTAATCACTTAAGTTTACTACCCGTTTTTTATGTTTTTTGTTATATTTTATATACTTTTCTTTTTCACATTTGTAAAAGCGTAAACAATACTTGTTTTTTGACAGGTGACAGGAGTCAATTCAATTGCTCAAGATTGTCAGCTGTCAACAATAGCTCACACTTGACAGTTGGCAGCTGACTTTTGCACAGATTACGTATAGGATGGTAATTAACTGTTTTGTCTCTGTTTTACTGTTACTTTCCTTTTTTCAATGTACCCAAAATAATAGTGTTTTTTTTTTTTTTTGTTTTTTTTTTCAACGTTTTGTTACACGCATTAACGGGTTGCTTTTAATTTTATTGGAAGTTTTGCGTGAATTTTGTAGTGGTTATTTTATATTTTTATTTGATTTTATAAACACCATAATTGGCAGATGGAGAATTATTATTAGATTTACAGACAAAATACTGTAGATTATATGGTATATATATTTTAGGTTAAAGTTATAATTTTATTTTATTTTATTTTATATATAACTATTAATATTTAGCATATAATTGTATTGATTATTATGTTAAATTTGTTTGATACCGATTTCGATATTGAAAGCGATAACGATGATTTTGTTTCTCTCTCTTCATCGACTTCTACTGATGACAGCTTTGTTAGCATTCCTTCTCTTTCCGACTCATTAATTTCTCATTTTTCTAGTGTGCCTAAAAACCTCAATGTGGTCCATATTAATGCGCAGAGTATTCCGGCTCATTATCCAGATATGCTGGCGTCTTTTGAACAGCAGAAAAATATTCACGCTATATTGGTCTCCGAGTCGTGGCTTAAGCCATGTCTACCTTCTATTTCGTATCCTTTACCTGGTTTCCATCTAATCCGGAATGATCGCACAGGTGGTGGTGGTGGTGGTGTGGCTATATATCTTCGCGCTCACATTCCTTTTTCTATTATTAATATGTCTGCACAACCACCCCCTTCTTATGCTGGCGAACACTTGTTTATAGAGGTTCTTCTATCACACTCAAAAGTGCTACTCGGGGTCTACTATAGCCCTTCCTTACGTGTCAACTTCTTTTCTTCTTTCGAAAAGGTACTTGAAGACCTCATCCCTTCATATAGTCATTCCATTATTATGGGTGACTTTAATACCTGTCTTCTTAAAAAAGATTTTAGATCGTCCAAATTGGAATCCATCATTAAATCTAGTAACATGCATATTCTTCCATCCAATGCGACGCATCATTTTCCAAATTCAACTCCTTCTCTTCTTGATTTAATTATTGTCTCTTCTCCTAATCATGTTGCACTTCACGGACAGTGTACGGCTGATGCTTTTTCGTACCACGACTTAGTTTTCCTTTCCTACAAGGTTCGTCCTCCAAAAGCTAAGCCAAAAACTCTTCTGCTGCGTAACTTTGGTAATATGAGTCTTGATAACCTTCGTTATGATGCTGAGAACATCGATTGGGCTCCGCTACTTAACTCCGATTCAATCGATGACCAAATTAATATTTTCAACACCACATTACTACAATTGTATGATGTTCACGCCCCACTAAAGCCTATCAAGCTGAAGCACTTGCCTGCTCCTTGGCTTACAAAATATATCAAGGCGATTATGAATAAAAAAGCTGCTGCAAAAGCCAAATACAAGTCTTGTCCTACTGACCGAAATAAAACAAAATATTTTGAATGTCGAAATCGCTGCAATAGAGTGTGCAGAGATGCTCAACGTCGCCATATTCATGAATCAGTCGATAACGAAGATCCAGCCAAGGTCTGGAAATTTCTTAGATCTTTAGGAGTTGGCAAAGCAAGACAAAATTCTATTCCTCATGATTTAGACATCAATGCTCTTAATAATCATTTTTCGTCATCATCCTGTATTGACAGGTCTGATAAATCTGATACACTTAGACTACTTTCACGAACACCAACTCCTAACTTCACTTCTTTTGGTTTTAGTCAATTCTCGGACTGTGATGTTAAAAAGAGCGTACTATCCATTGTCTCTAATGCTGTCGGTATTGACGGTATTAGCCGCAATATGATAGTTCCCATCCTTGATATTATTCTTCCTATTATTTCTTATATCCTTAATTTTTCCATAACTCATAGTGCCTTTCCTTCAATATGGAAAGATGCACAAATTATTCCACTACCTAAAAAATTGAATCCTAAATCTTTTTCTGAATACCGGCCAATATCCATTCTCCCCTTTCTATCAAAAGTCCTTGAAGTCGTTCAAATAATAATTCACAACCAGCTAAGCAGATTTCTTAATAGAAATGATCTCCTTAATCCACTTCAGTCTGGTTTTCGTCCAGCTCACAGCACAGTTACTGCCTTGGTCAAGATTACA
Organism: Ennomos fuscantarius; assembly: GCA_905220475.3. Classification (NCBI taxonomy): domain Eukaryota; kingdom Metazoa; phylum Arthropoda; class Insecta; order Lepidoptera; family Geometridae; genus Ennomos; species Ennomos fuscantarius. The sequence goes on from HG992046.1 coordinate 10,154,244, forward strand.
GATGATATTCGATCTGGTATGGAAAAGGGTCAGTTAACTGTGCTAACTCTTCTTGACTTTAGCAACGCGTTTAATACCGTTGATTTTGATATTCTCTTGGAACTGTTACGCTCTATTAACATATCTCCTACCGTGATTGATTGGTTTCATAACTACTTGTTTGGACGTCGACAGAGGGTTCGCCTTGAAGATACGTTCTCTTCGTGGTGCACCACATCTGCCGGCGTCCCACAAGGCGGCGTACTCTCTCCTTTGCTTTTCACTACTTTTATTAACTCCATCTCCAACAAACTTACTTCGTCATACCACCTCTATGCAGACGACCTTCAAATTTATTCCCACGCGCCACCACATCGGCTACATGAATGTGTTGAAACCACCATTCGTGATTTAGAATGTATATCCGAGTGGAGCAAGGCGTTCGGCCTGAGTGTTAACCCAGTTAAAACTCAGGTTATTGTGATAGGTAGTTCCCGTATGATACCTAAGGTAGACTGGTCTAATTTACCTCCAATAATTTTTAACGGTGTAATAATACCTTATAGTAAAGAGGTACGAAACTTGGGGTTGATCATCGATCAAACTATGTCATGGGGACCCCAATTGCAGGCTGTCAGTCGTAAAGTGTTTGCTTCTGCAGGCTCTATCAAACGACTCCGGAATTTCCTTCCAACTGCTACCAAAGTTACGCTCGCACAATCCCTGTTGCTCCCTATCTTAGATTATGCTGACGTCTGCTATCCTGACCTTACAGAGGACCAGCTAAATAAGCTTGAGCGCCTTCAAAACTTCTGCATCCGGTTCATATTTGGTCTGCGCAAATATGACCATGTTTCCAAATTTCGTCACAAGCTCAAGTGGCTTCCTATACGCCTTCGCCGGAATACTCATATTCTCTCACTGCTGTACAATATACTTTTCAACCCTATGTCCCCGCGCTATCTTAAAGAAAGATTCGGGTTTGCTCACTCTCAGCACTCCCGCACTTTGAGGTCGACCAAAACCCTTCTTTTACATATGCCTTTGCATACATCTTCTTTTTATGATGCCTCTTTCACCATAGAATCTGTTCGCCTTTGGAACAATTTGCCGGTGTCGATTCGGCACTCTAAGTCTCTGCAAATTTTTAAAGATAAAGTTAAAAACTTTTATTTGTCGCAAGTCGGTGTAAAGTAATTTTACTGGTAGTTGGTACAACTCCAATCTTCTTTTTTTTATTTACTTTTTGTTAAAGAAGGTACCTGTATATAAATATGTTAATCAATCGGTATATATATATATATATATATATATATATATATATATACATATTTAATTATATATATTAATATTATATAGTATGTATATTTGTTTGTATGTTTAGATATTATTTGTATATATACTTATTTTAGTTAACAATGTAGGACAACTTATTGAAATAGTTTTAGTTCATTTTGTTTTTACCTGTACACCAAAGCCCAAAATTCTAAGCTACAGATTCCTCCGATTCAAAGGTTGTCTGGAAGAGATCGCTCTAAGCGATAAGACCGCCTGTTGTACTAGTACTAGTTTATTATGTAAGTTTTTCATTTGTAAATTGTTTTCTTTTTTACGGTGTACAATAAAGTGTTTATCTATCTATCTATCTATCTATTGGCAGAACTATCACTAAAAAGCGATAGTGAGCCATTAAACGAAGACAAGAAGAAACAACCATCAAACCAAACCTAACTTTTTTTTAACGAAGTCTAATGCACGTCTTTGAAAGCTTCTAAGTTTGCACTTATTTCTCGGTGACACCCAAATGCATTGCAGTAGTTTTCCGTAGAAGGCTAAGTGCGAACTTAGGAGATGTCGAGCTTTAGTAAAAACGAGCGTTACAGAACCCTAAAAACCTAATTTTAAATCGACCCCAATTCCCTTCTAATGGGCCACTCATGACACTGTTTACTAAATAAATTTGCGCTGAGCCCGCTTAGACGTGTCCGCGAATTATTTTAATCCCTATTTATAGGTACGTTAAGGATGAGACTGTCACGTAATTTGCTAAACATTTTATTACGTGTGTCACAAATTACGGTGGGTACTTAATTTTTTATTTTCAACCGACTTCAAAATGCAGGAAGTTCTCAATTCGGATGTTTTTCTTTATATAAATAAATAATGCCCAACGATCAAATAATAATAATAACACCCAACGATCACATAGATTTCGGACCCTAACTAAGATTCCCTGTATCTAGGTAACTATTGTAACTACGAGGACCACTGTGGACTATGGTCCTATAACAGCCAAACTCAAAACAAGTACTTGCACCTTTTCGGATTCGAACTCGCCAACTCCGGGCTATGAACCGACATTCTCAACCAACACACCATAGAGGTTGTGGTGTCTGCCTGTGTGTATGTGAATGTCTATTACCCAAAAACTCCTTTATTAAAACCGATTTAAACAATCTGAAACTGAGAAGATAATACACTTTAGTAATCTTATTACTGGATCGTGCTGATGTCTCTGGATGACGTGCGCAGTGCAGTGTCACGCGAATCTCTATACTTTAGAGTTCCGAGTGACACAGCAGCTGATATGGGCAGCCGTGTCGTTTAACATCAGGCGAACGGCTAGCTCGTCACGTCATTCCTTAACATAAAAAAAAAATAATAATAATATACATTCATATTGGTCCCATAGAGATGTTAACAAATCAATATAATAGTTTGGGTTTTATCAAAGTAGCTGTACAATATAATATACGAGTATGTTATGTACTATCCAAGTATTTAATAGTATTATTACACATGTAGTACATATGTATGTAGTGTATATGTAATACGTATTTATATACTGTGTATGTATTACATGTGTAATACGTACGAAAAATGCAGCTACTAAGCCAATAATTTATTTTTAATTTAATAACTTTAATGTAATTTATTTAAATTTTATAATGTAATATATTAAGTAATTTTATAATGATGTATAATTTACACATAATATATGTTGTTTATGAATAAAATACAATACAATACGTATGTATAGATTGTGTATGTAGCTCGTTTGTATGTACTATGTACTGCTATAATATATATATAATAATAATAATATAAGTATATTTTTATTTCCAATAAACATTCATCGTTCTTAGCCTAAGTTGGTTAACTATTAATACTAGTGAAATAACAATAAATAAATATAATTATACATTTTGACAACCATGCTTAGGAGTGTCGTTAGTGGCCGTACTAGGATGCCCTATATATATAATAATAATGTTTCCATGTTCTTTTTTATGTTAAAAAATTACGTGACGAACTAACCGTTCGCCTGATGTTAAGCGACACGGCTGCCCATATCAGTTGCAGTGACACTCGGAACTCTAAAGTATAGAGTTTTGCGTGACATTGCACTGTGCACGTCACCCTGAGCCATCAGCACAATCTAGTAATAAGATTACCAGACTGTGAGATCAGGTCATAAAGCCTCATTTCCCTCGTGATTTCACTAGCTACAATGCCCTTCAAACCGGAACACAGCAGTGCTTGCGCACTGCTTGGCGGCAGAATAACTGATAAAGCGGTGGTACCTACCTAGACGAACTTTGCAGAAAAGTCCTACCACCTAGTAATGACATAAAAGCAATTTAAGTCGGTTTAACCTACTTTTTAAAAGGATATTATTTGGGTTCCAATAAAAATAGGAATCCTCATTAAATGATCCATTTCTCCGTCTGAATCCTTCCTTTATCAAAGAAGCGATGTCAGTAAAGATATACCCTCATCTTCCTGCTTCATAAACATGTATGATTTTAATCACGAAAATATAATTTATTGACGATGAAAAGATGTAAACAAGTAAAAAATTATTTTAAATTTATTTGAGAATGTTTAAATTATAAATCACACGACAAAGTATCCTTGGTGGCGTTTTTTTTTTCTTTGAAGTTGTTTATTTCACATTTTATTTATAGTAATGGGGTTTTATTGAACTTCTTTCCTTTTCGTAGTTAGCCATAGTGTTAAAATTTTTACACATACTTGAAGGTTTTATTAGACTTTTTTCCTTTTCGTAGTTAGCGGTGGTTTGAAAATTTTTACACATACTTGAACATGTTGCCTTAACAAAACGACAAGAATTGATGACTTACGGCGGAGTGTAACATTTATTTTTTGTACGTTTTGGCTCTACTCTTATGTGTATTTAGCCAGTGTCGAGTAATTCATAATTTCTCAAATTAATGATATTTAATGCATTTATGTGTCGTGTCGCAGTCCAAGTCATCAAGTCAAGTCATACTCCTAGTAAAGTGGTGGCAACTTTACTAGAATCTTCTATCGAGTTTTGGAAACAACACGAAAAGAAACGTTTCACCATACTGTTTAATGATATAAATAAATAAAATAAATATTTGTCAACATTTCACACAGTGCCATTTAGCTCCAAACTAAACAAACTTATACAACGGGAACCAGATAACTGATACAATACTTAGATGCTTTATATTTGTGAATACATACATAGAATAGAATATAACCCCCATATAACAAAGATCGATGTTCATCACACACGTCGAGGACGTCGGTGGTTCTTTATACAATCTGGGTGAATTGCAGTATCTGCTATCAAATCCTGCATCAAGCGAGGCCCAAATGATTTATGAGCTGGCGACACCCTGTCTCCAGCTCATACGTAATGCTTAACATTTTTTTTTATTTTTCTTTTAACTCTTATATGTTTTGTTTTTTTTTTGGTTCATCTTTTATAAATATGTATGTATAGTTAGGGTACAATGGGGCTGGCATAAACTTTGTTTAAAAGCACCTTAAAAAAAAAAAAAACACACAAATGTTTGTCCCGGGTGGGAATCGAACCCACAACCCACAGTGCAGAAGGCAGAGCTACTACCTACTGATCTATTAGGTCATTCAAGTATAATAATTTATGATTTGTATTATTATTTATTCTGTGATATCGCAAAACGGATCAGAAACGGCTAGTCGTGCTTGACCGTGAATTGAACTCATAAGATATGGAACGATTGGATACTATAATATGCAAATGAAATAAAACCCAAATCCAGAGTCTAGACTACCCACCTTTCAAATCTGTTTATCCGTTACAGAAGATTTCATTCCAACTCACCCATACGCTCCGAAATTATCATTCTATCTCACTCACACACTCAAAGCTGATACATAGAAGAGAATAAATAAGTGAAAGTAAGTACTATAAATCTAATCTAAATATATATAACTCAAAGGTGACTGACTGACTGACATAGTGATCTATCAACGCACAGCCCAAACCACTGGACGGATCGGGCTGAAATTTGGCATGCAGGTAGATGTTATGACGTAGGCATCCGCTTAGAAAGGATTTTTCGAAATTCTAACCTTAAGGAATTCCACCCTTCAGAGGGTGAAATGGGTGGTTGAATTATTTTCGCATAGGCCACGCCGCGGGCGAAGTTGCGGGCAGAAGCTCGTCACATATAAGAGGGATTTAACGTAAAAGATAGAATAAATAAAATGAATCACATAGGTACATAAATCTAGAACCCTAATAGGATTCCCTGTATCTAGAGACCCATAACCCCTATTCAGTATTTTAGATGTATTTAGAAGTTTCATAACTGACCTCACATTCAGTATTCACGTGTACACATGTGTCAAATTTTTTTTTCTTTGTTTAATGGCCTGCTATCGCTTTTCAGCGACAATTCTGCCAATTTCAAGTAAGGAATTTTTGTACAGTTATGTCATATTATAGTCTTATTTTGTCAATCAAAATGCCACAGTGAAATTTAAAAAAAAAGTGGAAATTTTACTAAAAGCTCTAAAAAGCCTTGAAGAGTAAAATAATAAAATAAAATAAACGAATAGGCATGGTATCAAAACTTGGAACCATTTGGAACCATTATTGAATAATCCACCCTTATTATAAAATTCAAAAGTTCACGGGTTAAGGAAAAAATCTAAATTAACAGCCGCATTTTCAGATTCTTTACAGCGACAATTATTACTATATATATATTGAATAAATAAAGATCTTTTAATATACACACCGGCACAATTAGCGGAACACAAAAAAGCAGTAGAACATCGTCATTGGGATTTGAACGAATGGCAGCAGGTTCTCTTTACTGATGAGTGCAGAGTTCTTTTAAAACAGATCGATGGGAGACAGCGAATATGGAGACGCAAAGGAGAACGCCACATACAGTCTAATTTTGAACACACAGTGGCTTATGGTGGCGGCTCGATTATGGTTTGGGGAGGGATATGTTTGGGAGCTCGCACGGAGTTATTTATTGTAGCATTTATTGGTGACTACTTTATTCTAATGCAAGATGATGCTCGTGCTCGTAGTGCACAATCGGTACAGGCATATCTGAGCCACGTAGGTATACCGGTGATGCAGTAGCCAGCAAATTCCCCCGATATGAATCCGATAGAGCATGTCTGGGACTTGCTAAAAAGAAGGGTTAAATCCAGAATGCCACCCCCGACAATCTGAATGAACTTGGAAACGCATTACTTGAGGAGTGTGAGCGGTTGCCTCAAGAAATCATCGATAACATAATCTGTAGCATGCCCAGACGAATGGAAACCGTAATCAGAGCAAGAGGGGGAAACACTCGTTATTAATTTTGCTTTAATTTTATTGTTAAATCATTTAATGCTTACTTTTTTTTATTTTTTGTGATGGTTCATAATCATCTAAAAATTTTACTTATTTCAAATTTCTTTATTTTTCAATAAAAAATAATGAAGACTTTTCAAAGTCGTTGTTAAAAGATGTTAATCAATTTGTTATTTTGTGTCTAATTACATTTTCGTCAAATATATGCGTTATTATCTCATAGTCTCACTTTTTTTTCTGTTCCGCTAATTGTGCTGCAGGCTTAGCACGGCATGTGGAGAAATTGTCTTTCCCCCGGTTTTTTCCACCTGTCAGTTAAAATAATCCCCCTCTCAACCTTACGTAGCACGGCAACGAGGAGAGGAAAGAAATATTTCCCTTTGACATTATCATAGACATTATATCCCGCTACTCCCAGCTTCAGAACACGGACTCGGAAGAAAGTGGATAATATTCTCTTGAATTGACATAAAGCAGAGAGTATTTATCTTCGACTCTTGTAGGTGGGTATAAGGAAGTCAAAGTGTTTTACTAGGCACAAAAATGTCGCGTGCCTATTATAACTATGTTTAATCGCGGGAACTCGAATTTTGGAGCGAATGTTACACCGGGAGAAGCATTCGGAATACAAGTAATCCCTTCGAAATCCCGAGAAATGAGTTTCAATACAAAAAAAAAAATACATAGCGAAATATTCGTGAAAATACAATTATTAGTTTAGTTTTAATAAGGAAATAATTTAATTTACGTAATTAACTTAAATGATGCATATATTTTTTGAGTATATTTTATTATAAAATATATACATATAAAAATTTAAAATATAACTACTATACAATAATTAATCACGTTTTTCCGCTCATATTACAAACAAAATAAAATTTTAATATAAACTACTCACCTACTCTCACTCATATACATAGTAGTCGTTACATACTCTTTGATTAACACAAGGACACAGACTCAAAAACCTTATTTTTTCTTAATTTTTATATTTTGTCATTTTGTTGTTGTGTGTTAAAAACGCTACTCCCGCCGTTTATCCGGGGGATAAATGAGGGGAGTAGCGTTTTTAGTTTTCTCTACCGTATTGTTGCCAGTATGAGAAAATTTAACTAAAATGACATTTCATGCTTCAATATTTTGTTCAGTCCATCAAACCGTCGATAATTGTTCGGCTAAATATACTGGTATTGAAGACAAATTATAAAAAATTAAGAAAAAATAAGGTTTTTGAGTCTGTGTCCCCGTGTTAATCAAAGAGTATGTAACGACTACTATGTATATGAGTGAGAGTAAGTGAATAGTTTATATTAAATTTTATTTTGTTTGTAATATGAGCGGAAAAACGTGATTAATTATTGTGTAGTAGTTATATTTTAATTTTATATATATATATATATATATTTTATCATAAAATATACTCAAAAAATATATGCATCATTTAAGTTAATTACGTAAATTAAATAATTTCCTTATTAAAACTAAACTAATAATTGTATTTTCACGAATATTTCACTATGTATTTTTTTGTATTGAAACTAATTTTCCGGGATTTAGAAGGGATTACTTGCATTCCGAATGGTCCTCCCGGTGTAACTTTCACTCCAAAATTCGAGTTCCCGCGATTAAGCGTAGTTATAATAGGCACGCGACATTTTTGTGCCTATTAAAACACTTTGACTTCCTTATACCCACCTACAAGAGTCGAAGATAAATACTCTCTGCTTTGTGTCAATTCAAGAGAATATTATCCACTTTTTTCCGAGTCCGTGCTCTGAAGCGGGGAGTAGCGGGATATAATGTCTACGATAATGTCAAAGGGAAATATTTCTTTCCTCTCCTCGTTGCCGTGCTACGTAAGGTGGAGAGGGGGATTATTTTAACTGACAGGTGGAAAAAACCGGGGGAAAGACAATTTCTCCACATGCCGTGCTAAGCCTGCTGGTGTGTATATAAACAGCAGAAACTGTCACAATCTATCTGAATCCACTGTACTGACATGACACATGACAGAGATCTGTCAGTCTTAACTTGTATACCAAATGTGACATTGCACGTTGGTAGAGCCATTTTAAATCTGTATCTCTTAAAAGATACAGTTGCTTTTTGTTTGTAAGTTTTTCAAAAAGATTGCACTGACATTGTGTCTATCTGGCCGAGGTCCAATTTATGGATTTGTAAATAGATTCGCGAATTTAATCGTCAGTTCAATATCTTATGTATAAAACATTTATACATAATTAATATATATGATTTTAAGATTGTTAAAATGATATTAGACCTTGACTCCAGGGAGCAGAGACTAGTTCTATAAAACATAGAACGTTTTATAAAAAACTGTTATTGGTAATTGTATGACATCAAACTAATAAATGTGCCTTTGTGGTGTGGTGGTTGAGCAGGTCGGCTGATGACCCGGAGGCGACAGGTTTGATTTCCACGGCAGTATAAGTATTCGTGCACGGAAAAAAAAGCCCATATACTTGATCTGTGTCTGCGTGTTGTGGGACCATGGTCTTTGTAGTTCCTGGGTCCCCAGATACAGGGGATCCTAGTTAGGGTCCAAGATCTATGTATATGATTGTTGGGCGTTATTATTATTATTATTACTAAGGGCTCAGAATTCACCCTATTTTAGTTATTATCTTAAGGACGATTTATTCAATGGCTGGAAAAGGTGACTCAATGTATAAATGCGGGACTAAATAAAAGGTTTCGATTTTTTAAAATCGCGTCTTAGTCTTCACTGTCTAACCTAGGAATAAGAACTAGCTTAACCTATCGGATCGGAGATCTAATTAACCTGGAGGTATTTAAGCGAATTGTAGAAAAGGTTAGTCGATTTGCTTAGCAGACCTTCTGAGTGTTAGATATATTGCCACTTGAGAAAATGCTACAGAAATGTTAGATGTTTTGCTACTTCGTCGATTTGCCTACTTGATCGTCTTAAATAGCAGTCGTTCTGATACAAACAGGAATCCATAACTCTACACAAACACTAATTTCATTACTTCATTGATTTACGGAGTAACTGTTACGCCATCTGTGCTACGATGACGCGACATCATATTTCCATTCAAAATTGGGCCATAACTCACAAATATTAAGATCGAGAATATTTTACAAGTTTTAAATAGTTTTAGCAAAAATAATGTTTGAACAGGTGTATTTGTTTTAATCTGGATAATATTTAGTTTATTTTCAGAGTTTTGATATTGCGATTTTATATCTATGTGATGAAATGTGGGTAGCAAATTGAGTTTGCATTATTTTTGTCTTTCATTCACAGATCTGACTGTAGAGCCTGGGGACTTTATCAGCTTTATCATCAGCTTCTATTAGTCCACAGCTAGACATAGAACTCCCTCAAAAAGATTTTTCATCCAAATTCTACATCTTTTCATACTCATAAGTCAAAGTCAAAGGATAAATTGCAAATAGGCTACTTTCAGCACTTTTCCAACTCAAATATATAATACACATTTATATACATAGATTTTTGGTCTGTGTCTGGGTGGTAAATTGTATTCTGTGTATGTATTTATAAACAAAAAATATCTCAGTAATGTATCAGTTATCTGGTACCCACAGTATCAGTTTTGCTTAGTTTGGGGCTAGATGACGCTGTGTGAAATGACGCATATTTATCATTATTATCATCTATCTATCCATCATTTGTTTCTTCATTATTGTAAAAGCGAGTGAAAATCCCGCAGGTAGCTTGAACAGTCATTGGTGCTGGACCGTGCGGGATTTGAGCCGGGGTGCGCCAGTTTAAAAGAACGCTACCACTGAGCCACACTCGCTTCCTTGTGTGTAATTATAATATTAACTTGAAGTATTTAACAGTATCTAAAAACAGTATTCAAGTAAAAAAGAATATAAAAACATTTTGCGAATGCATGGAAATACTAATGAACAATTTTCTCTTGGCGGAAAATTCTTCCGCCGTTTAAATTTTCATAAGAATAACAAGCATATTTTTCTTTGTATTTACATCTTTCACCAGTTGAGAATTATAGCGAGAAATTCATTCAAAACAACGGGTAAAATGGGAGCAAATACTGCAAACGTTTAATTAGGTGTTATATACTTGGTAGGTACATAACAAGGTGCTTAATGATCGCTATTTACTTTTATTATGTAGTTTTTAGCGCCGACAATGGAACCTAACTATATGATTTTAACCATAATAATAATAATAACGCCCAACGATAACATACATAAATGATCTTGGACGCTAACTAGGATTCTCTGTGTCTAAGGTCCGTATTATAGAACGATGGTCAGCCATCAATCGGTGGTCAAGCAGAAATTTCATTCATAAAGTGATAAATTAGTGAATAAAATCTCTGTTTGAGCACCGATCGATGACTGAGCATCGTTCTGTAATACGGACCCAAGGACCCCAGAACTACGAGGACCATGGTCCCACAACACCCAGACTCAGAACAAGTATCTGCGCTTTTTTCTTCTATGCACAAATACTTATTATGTCGTGGAAATCGAACCTGCCGCCTCCAGGTTAATTATTCGGGTTAATCATTCGGTAAAATGAAGCAATGGTTGCTGCAGTCACTAGTTAGATGGATCCTTAGCAGCTAAGACCATTGGTTCTGGATACTGGCATAAGGCAACAGTCTTAAAGCAAAGTCAACAAGCCTTCAAGCATATACAATAAAATTTGAAAAAAAATAAATAAAACTAGTCATATATCTGTGTCGACCTTTACGACACAGTGGGAGGGCAGGCGCTTAAGGCGCCCAGACGTCAAAAGTGGGAGGCAACTAGCTCAAGGGCACCCCTGGGGTGCGAGCCTCGGCTTGGGCCGTTGCTGGGATAAGAGGATCGAGAAGACTACGTCTACTGGAAGAGAGTAATTGCCCTCCCGGCTGCGGTGAGGCTGTAAAAGTCAGTAGAGAAAAGCAGCATTAGCCCGTTCAAAAAAAAAACCCAATATAAAAATCTTTCATGTTGATTCAAAACCGTATCGCGACGACGAACCTGTCACCATCCATAATTATTTGGATGACACTTCGGCAATTGTGTTTATTTAGAAAATAAACCATTATCCAATATTAATCATTGAAATAGTTTTAATTTTCTTTGTGTTTTCCCGTAACGTGAATGGGTAAATAAGGTTTTTACCCTGTTTTGTGTTTCCGAAATTAGTCACTATCATTGATTGAGATGCAAGTGTGGCTCAGTGATAGCCCATGTGACTTTAAGCCGGCATACCCTGGTTCGAACCCCACTTATCTATGTGTCAATGATTTTAATAACAAGTTACCCATTTTCGGATTTTATACTCGCTCTTACATAGGCGAAGGAAGGAAGCATAAAAGCTATAAAGAAGGCATCGTCATCATCATCAAATCATCATCAATCATCATCATGATCATCTCATCTTAAAGAAGCCAGTATGTTCAGGAATCACAAAAGTCGACAACATGATGATGTGGTGTTTCGATGAAATGGGCTTTTGATTAAAGAGCTTTTCAATTATATGTTATACGGCATGATGGATTTTTTAAAATTGAAGAATAGCATGGTGAGCTAGTCATTCGCCTGATTTTAAGCGACAAGGCTGCTCATATGAGTTGCAGTATCACTCGGACCTCTAAAGAATATTCGCGTTACACTGCATTGCGCACGTCATCCTGAAACATTAGTACAGTCTGGTGATCAGAGCACTGGACTGTGAGATCAGATCATAGTCTCATTCGCCCAGTAATTTTACTAGCTACAGTGTCCTTTAAACTAAAACACAGTAACTTTGCAGAAAAGTCCTACCACCTAGTGAAATGCCCATGGTTTATGATATTGAGTACGAAATTCTATCTAGTAACTGTTAGTAAAGCCTTTTTCGTATAGTATTTAAATTCAAATAATTTATGTTCTATGTCCTTTTGATACCTGCCTTTTGTATGTCACTTGAATATAAAACTTTACAGCATATACCAGGTTGTTTTATATTTTATCTTTTATTCTCTAATATTACATATTATATTATTCTCGCCACTTCCACATTCTCTCACGAGAAACGTAACCCTAATAATGGTTATGGGCCCAGAACGGAAGGCGAAAAATATAATATTGTAGTGAGTGTCATTGCTGAAAAATAATTTTCTATATAAAGATTGTGCTGAAGGAAACATTGAGAGCTGAGGTAATTTTATTGAATAGTTAAAATGGCTACAACAAGAATGATTGAAGTTTTAACCAGAGAAAATTACGAGAGCTGGCGAGTACAAGCAGAGGCTTTACTGATCAAGAATGATGCGTTTGGGTATGTGGATGGTAGTAAACAAAAACCAATGGAGGAAAGAGCAGCGCAGGCGTGGATTGTTGGAGATTCCAAGGCAAGAGCTGACTTAATCCTGAGTATGTCTCCTGGTGAGTTACGGCATGTAAGAGGGTGCAAAACGTCTAGAGAGGTATGGTTAAAGCTAGAATCCATATATGCATCAAAAGGACCAGCAAAAAAGGCTACTTTGTTGAAAAGGTTGACGATGATGAGATTCACCGAGCCTGGCGACTTTTATGAACATATTTCAACATTTTTTGATATAAAGGATAAACTGAGTGCAATGGATGTGGAGATTCATGATGACCTATTTTCGATAATGTTGCTCTATAGTCTTCCTACAGAGTTTGACAATTTCCGATGTGCAATAGAGTCTCGAGACGAAATTCCGAATCCTGAAACTCTAAAGATCAAAATCGTTGAAGAATACTGTTCGAGGCACAATTCTGAAGAAAAAGCAATGATCGCAAAAGAGAATTTGAGAAAAAAGAAGTTTAACAAACAACGGGAAACATTCAAGTTTAAATGTTTCAAATGCCATAAAGTTGGACATAAAGCATCAGAATGCACGGAAAACAAAGAAAAAGATTCTGCAAAATCAATGTAATGGTGTGTACAACGGAAACGGAAACTGGATCTTAGATAGCGGGTGTACATCACATCTATGTAAGGACGTAAACAAGTTTGTGAAGGGTTTGTTACCGTCATCGAGTCAATTAAATTTAGCTTCCAACTTGACCACAAAAGTTGAAGGTAAAGGTATGGTCACACTGTCTGCATGTAAAGGTGAATCCAAAACAAATGTTCAATTGCCAGACACATTGTACGTTCCCGATCTGCGATGTAACCTAATTTCAGTGGCAAGGATTACAGATAAAGGTTATACTGTAATGTTTACTAAGGATGAGGCCATAGTGAAAAATTGCCATGGGGAAATTGTCGTAGTTGCGGATCGTAAGAGTAATTTATATTACGTTAGGGAACAGAATGAATCTGCATCAGTAGTATCAGAGGATAATGTATGGTTGTGGCATGAACGAATGGGACACTTGAATGCAAGGGATTTATTGAGAGTTTTGACCAAAGTTGGTATAAAAACTCAGAGGATAAATGAGCGTGAGCTGTATGATTGTGACGTGTGTGCAAGAGGGAAAATGAGTGCGTTACCATTTTCAAAATCAAACGGACCCTGTAGTGAGGTTTTGAGGATTGTATATTCAGATGTGGTCGGACCTTTTAATACGCAGGCGATAGGTGGCGCAAAATATTTTGTTACTTTTATCGACGATAGTACACGTTGGTGTGAAGTGTACCTATTGAAACAAAAGAGTTCCGTTTTTACTGTTTTTAAAATTTATAAAAATTATGTTGAAAACGTAACGGGTAAAAAGATAAAATATTTGCAATCCGACAACGGAGGTGAATATTGCAATCGAGAGTTTGATGAGTATTTGAAGAACGAAGGTATTGGTAGAAGATTGACAGCTCCTCGGACTCCTCAGCAAAACGGAGTTGCTGAGAGGATGAATAGGACATTAGTCGAAATGGCGAGATGTATGCTTATATCTTCAGGTCTTTCGGCGGGTTTTTGGGCAGATGCTGTGGTGACGGCTTGCCATGTCAGAAATCGATGTCCATCGAGTGCACTTGAAGGAGATATACCATATGAGAAATGGTATGGCAGACCTGTTAAACTGCATTACCTACAGAAGTTCGGAACCAAGGTACATGTTTTAAATAAAGAACCCAACCAAAGTAAGTTGGCAGAAAGGAGTCAAGAAGGTGTTTTTGTTGGTTATCCAAGAGATGTCAAGGGATATAGAGTTTGGATTCCTACCGACAAGAAAATCATAGTATCGAGAGATGTTAGATTTCATCAGAGCGGAGATCGTTTGCAGGATAATTTAGAAGAAGATCCGCTTAACATTGGAAAATGTGTTTCTCCTTTGAAAATGCAACCTACATATGCGGAGATAGAGATTACTTCGGCAGAAGTTTCTGATCGTAAGTTAGATGAAGTAGGACCCGATGGTGAGCATACTTGCGTTGATTCTTATATTGAACCAACGATGTCATCAATGCCAAATATCGAATCACACTGTGATGTACTTCAAAGTGGTGATATGAGACCGGATATAAGGCATGAAGAATCAGAAAAGATATACAAGAGAGCTCCAGGGAGACCACGCTTAGATAAAAGTGGTACGGGTCGTCCGAAGAAAATATACAAATTGGTTGAAGTGACATCAGAAAGAGAAGAAACGTTACCACAATATTCATGTGAGGGCGAAGGTGTATCGTCAGACCCGGATGAGTTTACTGACTGTCAAGATTTTGCAGGTGTTACAGAAATAACATTAAAACAAGCTCTTTCTAGTAATGAGAAGTATGGATGGGAACAAGCTATCTTATCTGAAATCAAAAGTTTGCTGAAGAATAGAACTTGGGATATTGTTAAGAAACCGGCAAATCGTGACGTAGTGGGATGTCGCTATGTTTTAACTACGAAGTTAAATCCAGATAAAACTGAAAAGAAGAAAGCTAGATTAGTAGCGCAAGGTTTTAGCCAGAGGTATGGTATTGATTTCCATAGTACATTTGCTCCTGTGGCGAGACTTGAGTCTGTGAGACTGTTAGTGGCTCTTTCAGTGGAAATGGACATGGAAATTCATCAGTTGGACATCAATACAGCGTATTTAAATGGAATTTTGGAAGAAGAAATTTACATGAAAATTCCTCAATTGCTTAAGGATTGTCTTTTGACCATTTCAAGAAATCAGAGTGAAGATTTAGGTATTAGAGGCAAAGCTGAAAAGATGTTAAAGGATCTTGAAGCCGGGGGAGATGTTTGCCGATTAAATAAGGCATTGTATGGTTTGAAACAGGCGGGACGGCAATGGAACATAATGCTGGATCAAAAACTTATTAAAATGAAATTCAAGGCTTCCAGAAATGAACCTTGTTTGTATTTTAAGGAGGAGAATGGAACAAAACTTTTTGTTTTGGTCTACGTTGATGATATTTTGATAGCATGTAACAAAAGAGTTCACATTGACGACTTTAAGAAAGAACTATCCAAAGAGTTTGAACTAAAAGACTTTGGACAGGCCAAATATATTCTAGGTATTGACATTGTCAGAGACAAAGGTGTCATTACGTTGTCACAAACGAAATATATTTGGAAATTATTACAAGATTTTGGAATGGAAAAATGTAAAGAATCTGTTGCAATTCCATTGTGTCCGAATGAAAAATTAATATACTCTAAAAGTGAAATTAATGTGCCTGTTGTGAATGATACACATGGATACAGGGAGCTCATAGGAAGCTTGATGTACTTGGCAACAGGAAGTAGACCAGATATAATGAATTGTGTGGTAAAGTTAGCACAATTCAATGAAAATCCGAATGAAATGAGTTGGAATTTCGCAAAGCGTGTGTTGCGATATTTGAAAAGAACACAGAATTACGGTCTTTCGTTTAAAAAGACTGGTGAGTCAATGGTAGGATACTCAGATTCGGACTGGGGAAGTTGTGAACTAGATCGACGTTCATATTCCGGGTATGCTTTCATTTTAGGTGGTGCGTGCGTTTCGTGGAAATCACAGAAACAAAGGTGTGTTTCTACTTCGTCTTGTGAGTCAGAATACGTGAGCCTATCACAATGTATGAAAGAAGCGGTTTATCTGAATAGTCTGCTTACTGAAATTGGGTTACTCAGGTATGCTAGAATTACTTTATATGCAGACAATCAGGGTGCTATTGCGCTAGCTAAGGATCCAGTTCTCCATTCTCGTTGTAAGCACATAGATATAAGATACCATTTTATTAGAGATGTGTTAAAGAATAATAAGGACATTTCTTTACGATACATTTCTACAAATGATATGACGGCTGATATATTAACGAAAGCCTTGCCTAGATGTAAACATTATAAATGCATGATAGGATTAGGGCTTCAAGATAATATATGTATAACTTAAGGGGGTATGTTGACTAGGCCTTGAGAGCATAAATTAAGGGGGCGTGTTAGTAAAGCCTTTTTCGTATAGTATTTAAATTCAAATAATTTATGTTCTATGTCCTTTTGATACCTGCCTTTTGTATGTCACTTGAATATAAAACTTTACAGCATATACCAGGTTGTTTTATATTTTATCTTTTATTCTCTAATATTACATATTATATTATTCTCGCCACTTCCACATTCTCTCACGAGAAACGTAACCCTAATAGTAACCTTCACTAGGGACAAGGGATACAACATAATAGTCAGAAATATTTCCTAGCTAAATAATTGAAATCATGTTTTGAGAAATAATTGTAAAAATTCCTAAAAGAGCACCCATTTTTGCTCTTATAATATAATATAAAAATAAAATGGTATTTTTAAACACAGTAGCTACAGTTCTTCATGATGGCTGCACAGTACATTCGCTAATTATCTTTATTGGAAACTAAATTCATAGTGAGTGAAAGAGATGCAATGTCATTCTGAAAATGTAAAACAATCCACGTTGACAAAGTAAATATTTAAAGACATTAAAAATAAATTGTGAGCGACAAACGACGCCTACTGAAAACTGTAATTTATGATCCTATATCTCAAGAAAACATGAAATGATCGCGTAAATATATTCACATTCTAAAC
The DNA here is from genome assembly GCA_905220475.3 of Ennomos fuscantarius. Classification (NCBI taxonomy): domain Eukaryota; kingdom Metazoa; phylum Arthropoda; class Insecta; order Lepidoptera; family Geometridae; genus Ennomos; species Ennomos fuscantarius. The sequence continues at coordinate 10,171,824 of HG992046.1, forward strand.
TTACAACAACAAAATTATTTTACATGATCTAAATAAAGAATGACATCGAATTTTAAATTAAAACTTTCGTCATAACTGAAAATAAAATCTTGGTCTTATTTTTTATTTTATAATTATTGACCGATTAATAAACCAAATAAAAAAACGAGCGTAATCACACGACTGAAGTAAAACATATTTATTTAAATTCCATTTATCGGCCGGTATATTTTTTTTTTTGCTTAGTTTTATGTTAATATCGCCATCTTGAAAATTGTAAATTGTAATTTTACCGGACATGCCAACGTAATAATACATTTTCTTACTTTGTTATGTTGACAATGGAGATCTACGTGAACCAACTTCAACTTCCGTTCGCCTCACATTCACCAGCTTACTTCCTAAGTCGAGCGTGCGAAAAGAAGTTTTACTTCAATAAATACAATCAATTATCCGAACTCAATCTCAAAAACCTCTCACCGAAATAACTAGAACATGGGGATTCCCGAGACAAACTCCATTTCGGATGTAAATTAAAAACAATAATTTTACATGAAAAACCTCATCCTTTTCAGTAACAGCAAAAACAAACGTTAATTTCACACCATAATTATACACATGTAGACTAGTGATGGGTGGCCATATCGATAACGATAAAGTGGTACTAGAGAAAACGGGCCAATGTGTGACAAGCTATACTAGTGTAGAAACATGCTAAATTCATTATTTCTTTATGCTAAAATATGCCTGTAAGCAGAAACGGGTTTGTGCACGGGTTGTGCGTAGGTTGCAACCTATATAACTATAGGCCTTCAGCAAGTGCACCGGGCTGTGTCTGGAACAAGAATGATCCGTAGCACACCGAGCGGTCCCTTTTTATAGCCAAATGGGTAGGGAAGCAACGACAAATGCCAGTGCTGCCACTGTAATAAATTTAAATGCTGCCACAGAGTAAATTAAGGTACAGCCCGCTGCGCATAGAGTTTATAACTAGACGTTGCCGCCGTCATGCCCATATTTTTGACAATGTCTCATCTGATGGGAAACTACGATGTTGTAATAAGGTAGACGTGTGCCTATGAGACGCTCATTCACTTGAAGAGACTCAGGTTAATGACTGAACGGAAGAATAATCAAACGACATCACATTAAATACTTCCTTTTTTTGATTCTGGAAAAATAATCAAAGTCTGCCGAGGTTTCAAATTTCAACTTTTTTTAGACACTGACCGATGTCTACATTATAATTATGTCTATGGACGCGCTGTGACTTAACCATATAGTAACAAATTGCAAATTTTTCTCCACTACTCCATGTGATTTTATTTATAATACAGCAAGAGCAGAAAATAAAACAAAAATGTTTCCCAACCAATCAATGGTCGACATTACATAATTACAAATTATCGACGCTGCCCATCCCTACAGACAATATAATAACGATAAGAGCATAACGAATAACTACAGAATGCTAAACAATTACCATAACGAGCAAAACGAGCACCGTCGACCTCGAAACTTGACCTTGGCGAGCTGAATTCATGATATAAAGATACCAAAAATAGTTTTGTCCCCACATAATGAGACGACATGGACGACTGCCAAAATAATAGCATTATCAATATATGAAACTGAAATACAGCGAGAATCGTAAGCGGTCGATGGAGATGGACAATAGTAATGGATTTTAGTGAAAAGCGTAGTTTTATATGCAAGACTGGAACAATCATGTAATACTAGTTGCGCCTCGCGGTTTCACCCGCGGATTAAAAGTTTTTTTAATTATTTGCTCATGCCACGGGAACATTTCACTTTTCCGGGATAAAATGTAGCCTATATGTTAATCCAGTGTATAAGCTATCTCGGTTTCGAATTTTATACAAATCCATTCAGACGTTTGAGCGTAAAGGAGTAACAAATATACACACATACACCCATACAAATTTTCGTAGGCCAGTATACAGTCCAAATGTTTTTTTTTTCTCGTAGGTAATGTTTAGTAGCTGTTGTTATATCATTGTAGTTTTAGTCGGAATATGAATGATATAACTCCGTGATATCTGGTCCATGCCATGATTACGGAAAAAGTCCGCCGCGCGCTGTCACTCGCAAACTTTGCATGACAGCCGCTGTGATAAATTATGGTTTGTGGCGCAAGCTATAAACTCTTTTCAGTATTATCGTTAAAACTTTCACTACAAAAATATTCTTCGAATATTTCATATGAAAATAATATCTAAGTTTTTATACATAGACTGCCCTCTCATTTAAATCTTAAATCTAAATATATATAACTCAAAGGTGACTGACTGACATAGTGATCTATCAACGCACAGCTCAAACCACTGAACGGATCGGAAAATTTGGCATGCAGGTAGATGTTATGACGTAAGCATCTGCTAAGAAAGGATTTTTCGAAATTCCACCCTTGAGAGGGTGAAATGGGTGATTGAATTATTTTACCATAGGCCAAACCGTGGGAGAAGCTACGGGCAGAAGCTCGTGAATCAATATATTATCTTCTCAATCTGCTAGTGGAATGATCCTGACATTTTTCCGAAAAATGACCGTATGTAGAGCTTCAAGAAAAGTAATAATAACAATAATAATGCCCAACGATCACTCATACATCACATTCATAGATCCTGGACCCTAAAGAATTCCCTGTGTCTAGCGACCCAGGAACTACGAGGAACACGACCCCACAACACCCCAGACAAAGAAAAATTAGTGGTAGTTCCTGGGTCCCTAGATACAGGGAATCCTAGTTTGTATCTGAACAAAATTGACCCGAAAATTTAGAATGTTATCACTTAAACCTATAACTCAAAGCATTGTCTTGCAATTTCGTCATATAGCCAGCACATCAAAATTGCTGTATTTTCTTTTTCCTTTCGCGTTTCTATTACATAACTTTGGAACGTTTTATATATGTTTTCTTGAATATGAATACTTTGATACTCCTAAATTTTGGCATTGTAAAACATGGTTATGATTGATGCGTTGAATTACAAAGCCAAGAATGGTCGGACAATTTTTATTGTTGTTGATTTTGGAAGGATAGAAATGCTCTTGCTCATCGTTACTACTATTGGAGTGGTAGTCACATCACACTAATCACACTATCACACTAATATTATAAAGGCGAAAGTTTGTATGTGTGTTTGTGTGCATGTTTGTTACTCTTTCACGCTCAAACGGCTAAATGAATTTGAATGAAATTTGGTATCAAAATAGCTTATACACTGGATTAACATATAGGCTACATTTTATCATACTTTTTATTAATTATATATAATTATAATTATAAATTTTATTCATTTATTAATACATTTGTTTGTTGTATTTTAATTTTAAGTATGTGTATTAATTACTATTTACACAAATATATGTTTATATTTTCTTTATAATTTAGAACATTGATGTATGTCTGTTCTGTGGCTTCAGCAAACGGTCCCAACGGAAGACCAGCGCTGGTTCGTAAGAACTAGCACCATGCTGAGTTGGGGCCGGTTTGTGACAGAACTTGAAAGCGACGTTCTTAGGTAATTTTCGTGTATTTTTCTATGTTCTTGTTCTGTTACAAAATAAATTTACTTTATTTTTCTTTCTTTCTTTCTTATCCCGGAAAAATGAAATTTTTCTGTGGGATGAGCTAATAATTAAAATACTTTTATCCGCGAGTGAAACCGCAGGGCACAACTAGTAAGAGATAATGTGAGACTCAAACTTACAAAATCCCTCCAAAAGTAGTTCACAGAAGAGATAGGGTGAGATGGGGTCGTTAGCATTTACCATCTCACGGCGTAGTAACGACCACTGTAACAACGCTCTTCAAAGGAAACCACAGAAACTCCTCACGCGTGCGTTTATTATTATACTAGCGGCACGTCCCAGCTGCGCACGGGTATTTTATCTATATACTAGCTTCTGCCTGCGGCTTCGCCCGCGTGGCCTATAAGAAACGAAGAAGAAAATTTTGATGATAATTAAACCACCCATTTGACCCTCTTATGGGTAAAATTTCGAAAAAAACCTTTCTTAGTGGATACCCACAATTTACAAAGAACACACCCTCTAAATTTCAGGTCTCTGGGACTAACGGCTTAGGCTGTGCGTTGATATATAAGTCAGCAGTCAGTCAGGACTTTGAATTTTATTTGTACTCGTATCGTTATTCTATCGCTTATGTTCATCAAGAATAATGTAGGATCTAATGGTGAAAGAATTTTTCAAATAGGACAAGAAGATTCAAAGTTTATTTAACGCAAACAAACAATCAAATCTTCCCTCTTTATAATATTAGTTTATACAAAAAGAGATGAGATGCGGTTTTATCAGCAACTGACCTATTTTTTATGGGAACTCAAATTTACGGGATAAAATGTACCCTTTATTGACCTCGATGTCATAATTAGTCTTATTATCCTGTAGAGAGGCCTTGTTTGTCTTTCAGCTGTTAATTGTTGATGACCATCAGTTTTGATTTTTAATCTTATCCTGATGTATTATAGAGTGATGTTTGATGACAGCCTCTGTTATTGATGGTTGAGCAGGTCAGCTCATAACCTGGAGGCGGGCGGGTTTGATACCCGCGACAGACAAAAAATGCGCAAATACTTGTTCTGTGTCTGGGTGTTCTGTGACCACGGTCCTCCTAGTTCCTGGGTCCAGGTAATACTAGTTAGGGTCCAGGATCTATGTATGTGATCGTTGGGCGTTATTATTATATATTATTATTATTTTACTTAGATTACTTTAGTGGCTTTGACAATCTATCATTACTGAACTATTTTGTGGCATTTTTGTAAAGAAATTTGGCTTCTATATCTTCTATATTATATTATCTCATTTTTGATACATGAACAGACTGGTGCCATTCCAGCTGTGGTTAAAATATTTGGGATGCGATTGAATATTTTATGAGGCAATAATTTTTTTATGCCATTTTGATGCGTTGATATACTTACTTCACAGTTTTATCAGAGCTTCTAAACAATGACCTATCTACGTTATGGGTTTGTGGGTTTAAAGAAATTTATTCACAACTTAGACAAAAAATTATATGAGAACATAGTTAGACTTAATTTTTTAAATATAAGTACATTCGTCGTCACTTTAAATATTGTAGGTTTAGTAACATAAATACGTGCTTAAGTAACATTACATTTCAACATAATTTAATATGTTTACTTCGGCAACTGATCCGTCGTTGTATACTTAATTAACTTCTGGAGTTATATACAGCAACGAGCTTCTGCCAGCAGCTTCGCCCGCGGCGTGGCCTATGGGAAAATGATTCAACCACCCATTTCTACCTCTTAAGAAAGAAGTTTCGAAAAATCCTTCACCTTTGAGTTATATATATTTGTATACTACCTAGCTTTTTATACATGCCGTTTTCTATCAAATATATCAAACCATCAAATTTCAAAGTGAGAAGTTTAGTTTTCTAATTTTCATTGAAATTAAAAGCAGCATTAAGCGCTTCAATTAAGCATTAAATATCATCAGCCTGAAGAGGTCCACTGCTGAACATGGGCCTCCTCTATGGAGCACCAATTTGAGCGACAGCTTGCTTATACATCTACCGACTCTTCAAGGTTTTGAAAAGATCGTCAGTCCACCTAGTACTGGAAAAAAGATGCATGATATAGTTAAAATAATGGTCGAATACAAAATTTCGCTATTACAATTTGTTGGCTAAAAGATCGTTCGTATTTTGAAAATGCTAATGCTGTTGGTCTCTACTGACCTTTACAGCGATGATGCTTAAGGCGCCCAGCCGTTAAAAGTGGGAGGCAACTAGCTCAAGAGCTCTACTGGGATGCGAGCCTCGGCTTGGGCCGTTGCCGAGGTAGGATGATGGAAAATACTCTTTAAATAGTCTGATACAGATAAAATCCGAATTAAGGAGATCGGCAGAAGAATGAAAGTTGAGATAGCTCTTGAGATTCCCAAGACGAAATAGTAATGAGCAGGCCACATAGGGCAGTGCCGTTAATAAATATAAAAACATTGAAAAAAAAATACAACAGCCGTTCAAAGTGGCGCTCTATAGGGAAAGCTCAGTAGACCTCTTATGACAAAGACGATGAACTATGCAAAACGTTCAAGGCTATTTAATACATATTTGTCTATTTATGAAGATATTGAAAAAAAATCTGATGCAAAATATACCAATCACTAAGAAAAATGTCCAAGAAAAAAATCTAGAATGCCGTTTCAAGATTTTTACAAATCCCGTTATACGCATAAACCCTAAAGTTTTCTGAACAAACAAGATAACACCAAATAAACAGGCACCCACACAAGTTCTCGACAAAATAGCCCCATGTCTACTTCAAAAGACATCTCTTTTTATTTACTCTTTATATAGAATCGCATATTTACAGTAGCGCAAGTCTCAACATTCAAATAGTGGACAACCGTCTAGCTGTAAACATGGTACATACCACCATGGTAATAATCATATATAATAATATTTAAAACTTTAATTTTTTTTATTAGGTAATAAATAAATTATAATCAAAGATTCCAAAAATCATTAAAACAGAATGATAAGGTAAAAAAAAACAACCAATAAATGGTATTAAGGGTCACTACACAACGTCTGTTTTTTTTTCCTACTATTGTAAATAAAACCAGCAGCACCTCTCCAAGCAAACCAAACCAAGGGTACAGAATATAAAATAGTTTAATTCGATCGTTTTTCCTATTCAACCACCTTACTCACAAGTCCATCCAATCGACCGTTAGCCAGAGCTATCAACGAGAAAAAAACCATTCTAAAAACCTAATTTAAAAATATAGGAGCATTTTAATTAATTTACCATGTGTTATGTTGTATTCTATGTAAGTATTTATAATCAAAAAGTGTTCTATCAGTTATCTGGTTCCCATAGTACAAGCTTTGCTTTGTTTTGGGATAGATGGCGCTGTGTGAAATGTCCACTGCCATTTTTTTGATGTTTCGTCCATACCGTGAATAGTGCGCTGTAGAGGAAAGCGTCAATTTTCTTTTTTATAATAATGCTCGTCTTTCGATACCCTTTTCGAGTACTTTATGTTATTGATATTGTATGTAGTAAAAATATATGGGGTGTTTATTGGGTGGCTACGACTCTATGTATATTTGGAATTTTGGCGGAATATGTTATGATAAACCGTAATTTATTACGATGTTATAAATTGATAAAAATAACCAATATCGAAATGCAGTAACTGTTTAAAATAATTTCTTTTAAAAAAAGGTTTCAAACCGACTTCAATCCCAGTGAGAACATCATCAATGTAATCCAAATCGAAAAACGCATTATTAAGGATAACTCAAAAACGACTAGTAAGGTACTGATCAAATTTAAATGGGACCACACAAAAAGCACCAGCTTCCAAACAAATAATATAATGTACATAATAATATATAATATAATAACGTCCAACGATCACATACATAAATAAAAAATCATTGAAATCAGTTTACTCAGTCGAAAATTCTGAGATAACAAAAATTTAAAAAAAAAAAACCGTCGAATTGTTTCCTCCTTTTCTGAAGTTGGTTGAAAACTTCACTGCGCATGATTTTAACAGTTTTAATACCCAGTTTATTATATGCATAGCATACTTTAAAGTTTAAAAAAATCCCAAAGGAAACTAGCGTGCTTTAGACCACACGACTGAAGTAAAACTTATTTAGTTTAGCTCCATCCATCGGCCGGCATAACTTTGTTTAATGTTAATGACGTCCTCTTGACAATTGAAGAGGTGAGAACAAAAAGGGTTTATCTGATTTTTTTCATAACATGACTTATGGGTATCGTTATAATTTCAGCTTGAAATTATCTACAATAATACATTCCCAAAAAACCGAAATGAGGCATAAATCTCGAGATTTTGAGTCTAAAAACGGTTTATCTGTCACAGGAATACAGTTCGCTTAGCATTTAAACATTGTTTTATATTTATTTTATTATATTATATTTTTACAGTAATTATATGAACAGTACTATATTTAGTATTTTAAAATAGAATTAATTCATTTTCAAGCAACTGAAACTTACATAAACCTTTTCTTTTACCTTATAAGCACTCTACATTAAAATGAAGCCGTTGAAGTTTAAAGTCTATTTTCTCGAAACTATCAATTTGACAGTTAAGCCCTTTTTATTCTCAACCCTTCAATTGCAAATTACCTGACATATCAACATAATAATAAAAAAAAATTAAAATTGCTATTTTGACAATGGAGATCTACGTGAAACAACTTCAATTTCCGTTCACCTCACATTTACCATCTTACTCCCCAATTCAAGCGTAAATAAAGAAAAATTACTTCAAAAACATACGTAAATTTGATCACGTTCCTAACTTTATAAAAACTATTTATTTATTACAAGTGAGCAGTAGCACTTTAAGTCGTTGGTCCTAGTTGTTGTCGTAAGAAAACAGTAGTCAAGGCGCGGTGTAAGCCAAAAATCATCAAATACCGATTAAACTTGCCCGTATAGTTTGCTTATTTTTTTTTTTTTTAAGGAATGACCTGGCAAGCTAGCCGTTCGCCTGATGTTAAACGATACGGCTGCCCATATCAGCTGCAGTATCACTTGGAACTCTAAAGTATAGAGCTTCGCGTGACATTGCAATGCGCACGTCATCCAGAGACATCAGCACAATCTAGTAATAAGATTACAAAACTGTACCACTCGGAACCCTAAAACATAGAGTTTCAAGCGACACTGCACTGCGCACATCATCCTGAGACATCAGCACAGTCTGGAAATAAGATTACTCGACTGTGAGATTAGATCATAAAGTCTCATTTGCCCAGTAATTTCACTAGCTACAGTGCCCTTCAAACCGGAACACAGCAATGCTTGCGCACTACTGCTTGGCGGCAGAATAACTGGCAAAGCGGTGTTACCCACCTAGACGAACTTTGCAGTAAAGTCCTACCACCTAGTTGCAGTAAAGTTACATTATGATTTAACCATTTTTCTTCTGTGACTGCGTGACGAAACGTCATGCGCTCCACAGTATTTTCCTGCAGACAGCAGAAATGTGGACTGGATATAGAACTGATTATTTTTGGGGTATTAAAAAAGAGAGAGATAAAAAAACAAGAGATGGAGAGAAGGAGTAAGAGTTGGTGAGAGATAGAAATCCACACCAAATAATTGAACAATTTAATTCAAAAGTCTTCTCTGAGTCCCAATGTTTCCCGGTATTGATTAAACAACTTTGGCCAAAAATGGTGTCCAAAAAACACGGTGAATTTATGTTCAATTTGTTAATTGGCGCGAACGTTCCATTTAATGTTCTGAGTAGTAAGTAGCCTTTTGGCTCCACGAAAAGTATTTTCATTTTCAACACTGATATTTTTATGTATAACTAGTTGACCTGCCCCGGCTTCGCACGGGTGAATTAATAAAACGCGGTCGAACGGGATAAAAAGTATCCTATGTCCATCTCCTGGATCTAAGTTTTATTCGTTAAATGCTATATTACAGGCATGAGAGTGGGCAAGTGGTATAATGGTGATGAAACGTTTCTTTTCGTGTTGTTACCAAAACTCCATAGAAGCTTCTAGTAAAATTGTCACCATTTTACTAGGAGTGCGACTTGACTAGACGATGACTTAGCTTGATGACTTGGACTGTGAAATCAGATTAGAAATGGTCAAATACTTGACACTGGCCAAATACACAAAAGTGTGGAGCCAAAACAAAAACAAAAAAAAACAATAGAAATATGATCTCTTGTTTTTATTAACGCATTAAACTAATCTATTACCCATTTCAACCCAAAGGTTCCAAGCGGCGATCACCGATCTTTGTAACCTTGAGTCAGTTGTGAGTAATCTTTGAATGATGAACAAGCGTCTGTTATGCGATACTGACTATATTGTAGTTTTATTGTTTGAGCGGTTTTTATTGCCTGTTTATTGAACTTTTTTCACGTGTTTAGATTTTTTGTTTACGACTATATTGACGATAAGGTTTACGGGATTGGATGCCATTAAATATTAATTGGCATTAATTTTACTATAACTGAGATGAATAAAGTTATTTTTGGTGACTTTACTGATATTAGCTGTCTGCCCAAATCGAGGAAGTTTTTGAAGTAAACCTTTACGCACGCTTGACTTGGAGCGCAAGCTGGTGAATACGTAGCGAGGCGAACTGAAGTTAATTCACGTAGATCTTCATTGTCAACATAACAAAAAGTGAAAACTTTTTAGGCGCACTAAGCACTTTTTGGGTGAACAAAAATCATGGAAATCGCTTCATCGTCACCGAACGCTTTCCATGAGCTGTATACTGTATGTATATGTGTACTTTTTGGGTGAACAATAAGAGTGAATTTCGTATCATCGTCATTGTATACATCCAATGAGCGATATCTCCCAAGTTGCTTAGTTTTCCCTTCTTTTGGCAGTTCCCGAAGACTGCCCCGCACATTTTTGTTTCAGCCTTGCAGGGAAAATATGGTGGGGTAATATTTAAACCGATACCATACGTCAATGTAAACGTAAACTTTAAACAATTAATATGACAAAAACGATAATAATTTGAACTGAAAATTAAGCTGATTAGCTTCATTGAATTACCCCGATAGACAGCAAACCTCATTATAAGAGGCGGCAAACAACCCCCGTATATCGTAACTAGCGCAAATAACTATCAACTCAGTTATGTGCGATATTTCCAACTGCAAAATCAAACGTAACGATTAATAATAATCTAAAATAAGTCACATGATACTTCACACTTTATATCCACGAAATAGGGCTTATATTCTCAAAAACAAATGAGTGTGCTTTAGACTACACGACTGAAGTAAAACTTCTTTAGTTTAGCTCCATCTATCGGCCGGTATATGTTTGCTTTTGCTTTGTTGAATGTTAATGTCACCATCTTGATAATAATTGAAGGGGTGAGAATAAAAAGGGTTTAACTGATTTTTTTGACAAAATGACTTATGGGTATCGTTGGATTCAGCGTGAAATTATCTTCAATAATACATTCTCAAAATACCGAAATGAGGTATAAATCTCGAGATTTTGAGTCTAAAAATGGTTTATCTGTCACAGGAATACAGTTTGCTTAACATAAAAACATTACTATTATTTTTTTACAGTAATTGTATGAATTAGTACTATATTTAGAAATTTTAAATAGAATTAAAAAAATTTCAAGCAACTGAAACTTTCATAAACCTTATAAGCACTCTACATTAAAATGACGCCGTTGACGTTTAAAGTCAATTTTCTCGAAACTGTCAATTTGGCAGTTAAATCCTTTTTATTCTCAACCCTTCAATTGTAAGCGCCTGGTCGAAGCGACGGGTGACAAAACATTGCACTTATTTAGCACTACTCTTGATTATTCTTAGTTAGGGTCCAGGAGCTAGGTATGCGATCGTTATTATTATGATTATTACTACGCATCCGCATTGCAATTCAACGGGGCAACGCTGCCAGCATGTTGGGTACGCTACCTGCTGGTAGTGGGCTGGAGCATTTGGACTGTCTATAGGTCATCGCGTCTAGTACCTATATAGTCCAAATGTTTTTTTTAGTAGGTAATGTAGTTATTAGTACTTCGTAGTAGTTGTAATATGATTGTAGTAGTTAGTTAGTTAAAAGAATATAGGCACTTTGCACTTTGAAACTTTATTGGTTTATTCATTAAGTTGAATATTTTACTGTTTGTTTCTTTGAAACATTTATAGTGTACTAGCTTCGAATAGGAACGCAGAAGAAATTTTTTAGTTTTAGAATTAGTTTAGTTCAACCACCCATTTTACCATCTAAGTGGTGGAATATCAAAAAACTCTGTCTTAGTGGATACCTACACTTTAAAAAACACACCCTCCAAATTTTAAGTCTCTAGTACCTGCGGTTTAGGCTGTGCGTTGATATATAAGTCAGTCAGTCAGAATTTTGAATTTTATATGTAAAAGATTAATAAATATAGCTCTATAGCTCGGCTGAAGTCGTTTAAGGAAGTAAACACATCGGTAAAGAATATTTTTTAATAACAATATGTTTATGTATTGCTGAGAAATATATTTACAGTTGAAAAGGTTGAAGTAAAAAAAATATCAGGTTTATTTAAGCCTTTTTAAAGTATGTATTTACGTCATTATTGTATAATTAATTATATTTATTTGAAAGATAATAAATAATATTTTTTTGTTACAAACACTTTTTGCGTTCTTTGATAATACCTACCTATTATAATTAAAATAAATATAATTATAAAATAAGCATATTCCCGTATTTATAATGCTTAATTCTTAGTTTGGACAAGCTTTGCTTAGTTTGGGGCTAGATGGCGCTGTGTGAAATGTATACAAATATTATATTATTATCTTATCTATCTTGTTATATATATAAAGTTGTGTTAATTACTCTATTTATAACTCAAGAACGGCTGAACCAGTTTGGCTGAAAATTGGTGGGGAGGTAGCTTAGAACCAGGAGACAGACATATGATACTGTTGATTACTTTTTTATTAGTTTTTTTTTTTTTAATATAGATAGCTTATATAGTGTATTAACACATAGGCCACTTTTTGGGAAACCGCGGGGCGCGGCTAGTATATTATAAAAGCATTCTAGAATCACAAAATGTACGGCAGTTTCATTTACCAATCTTTATCTAAAATTACGTGCTGGTAGTCACTTTAGACATTTGATTCGACAAACAGGCTCATGATAGGACCAGTTTCATGCAGAGAGTAAATATTCAACCATTTCATAATGGATGTAGTTTGTTTGCTGAACAGATATTGTTAAATGTTTACTATCAGTTAATAGTAATAATTAACAATATCTCTTTTTTCAATATTCAATTCACAATTTCAATCACAATTGCTTTGATAAAATTGAGACGTTACATTTTATAAGAGAAATAACGACTAAAACTTACGTGAATTAAAAAGTCGGAATCCGTCGAAACTCCGACCCAGGGGCCTTACCGCGTAAGTCTGGTGGAGATCGTAATCGTGTTCTCTCTTGCTCGCACTCGTGGACTTGTTAATTGGCGCGTGCAGGATGGCAGGCGAAGCCGAATCCCAGAACAGTTACGTAGTAGGAGTGCAGCATCCCTAACGCGTAACCGTTCTGGGAATCGGCTTCGCCTGCCATCCTGCACGCGCCAATTAACAAGTCCACGAGTGCGAGCAAGAGAGAACATGGTTACGATCTCCACCAGACTTACGCGGTAAGGTAAGGTTTCACACATATTCGATGTTTTTCTTCTGGGAGCTAGTTACTAACGCAGCGGCTTTTGGGCTACGTGCAGACGCTCGCGAATCGAATCTACCGGCTCCCCTTGGTTCTGATTCTGACCTGAAGATAATAAAGCCACTTGATAGCTCGTGAACACAATTTCTCCTACAAATATGACTCACTAGCGGGGGCAGGGGGTGAAGTAACAGCAGAGTACTACATATTACTTATTCTGTAGGTATTTTCTATGCTTGCGAATGACGCAAGAGCAAGGTTAAAACGAGACAAAGTCATACGAAATTACAAAAAGCAGAGTAGGACGGAGCAAAAGACATCAATGGGTTCCCACTTCTTCTTCTTCTTAATGTTCTTTTTAATTTTAAGATAGATGTAACTAAATTTTCTCTAATTACCATATGAGAATTGCTTATTTGTGGAATGATATGCCGTCCTTTGCACAGCCAGATAATATCTTGCTATTCTCTCCGCACAATTTCACTGAGCAATAACTCGTTTTTCTAATATTCTGTGATTATTTTCGTTAGATGTTTCTCCGCAGAAATCCAAAACGAAACTGACATACTCGCAAAGGCTAATATTGGAAATCAACTACTATTTTTCGTATGAAGGGAAGTTGTATCATTGGTCAAGTGGATTTATAGTCAATGGTTCTGACCAACACGTTGGTCCAACTAGTGGACGGAAGTTTCTACACAGCAGCATTACATAAAAAAGTGTTTTAAATAAAGCTATACGTCTAAATACAGTAGCACTGGCCTACATTCACGAATAGTATAATAGTGCAGCATCTCCATTTAGCTGGGTGTGCTGTGATTGTGTGGGTACAATACCGTGATATTTGATTGTGTCGCTGACATGTTCATTGTCTCGCCGAGCAGCTTGCAGTTTGTAGAATAACCAGCTTTTCATTATACATTTTTCGAAGTAAAACTTCTTTACGCATGCGTGATTTGGGAAGTAGCCGAAGAGCGAGTGTAGCCTAGCAACATTGGCAGTGAGTGGGAATTTCAAACCGATGCACTCAAATTCGAATTTAAGAATCGAAAAATTGATTAGGTACTTCAAGCTTAGTTCTGAATTTGCGTGTACTGATACTAAAATTTTTTGGTTTGGCTCCACAATTTTATATATTTAGCAAGTGTCAAGTAATTGATAATTTTTCAGGTTGATTAATATATATGTGTCAAGCCAAGTCACAGTCCAAGTCATCAAGTCAAGTCATAATCTAGTCTAGTCTAGTCAAGTTATACTAAAGTAGTGGTAACTTTACCAGGAGCTTCTATGGAGTTTTGGAAACAACACGAAAAGAAACGTTTCACCATCATTATACCACTTTTCCACACTCATGCCTGTAATCCAGCACTTAACGAATAAAATGCCACCAATTTTATGCACTAACACTGAAACTGAACTTTGGAAAACAAGCAGATTGCCCTGCTGATAATAATAAAAATAAAGTGATCTTATAAAGCGACTTTAAAAAAGGAGGAGGTTGTCGATTTGGTTGAATTTGCTTTTATGTCTGTGACTTTAAAAATCCATAATATTTATAAAACAATTTGTATTTTTTCAAACATTTGAAACTGCGAAACTATACTTTAAGTTGGTTTCATAGAAATTTCATTAAAATAGAATCAATATATTCGATTTTTTTAAATACGTTATATAAATACTTCTCACTCTCATCTCAGTATCAAATTAAGGTGATGGATGACATATCGACCCTTTTCAGCCACTTTGTGTAGGCACTTATTGGTATTTTACTAACTGAGTATTTATTCTGTGACAAACCCGATGAAACTGTGTCAGACCATAAATATTAATTAAAGTTGTAAACAAAACCACTGTTCGGTACCATCGATTGATCGGGTCTGAAAGGATCGGGGAACTATTTCTGGAATTTTCGTTACATTAAACAAGAATTTGACTTTGGTAAATGGTTTTATCTGTAGGTATTGGTATGTGAGTATATTGAAATTGTAGAAATAAAACTAATCAATTATTTGTTCTATGGGAACCAGATAATTTATGGTAATTTACTATTACTAGCTTTGCTTAGTTAAGGAGCCAGCGTGCAAAATCTCCACACATATTTATTTATTTATTAATATCGTCGGCCTTTGTGGTGTGGTGGTTGAAAAGGTCGACTCATGACCCGGAGGTGGCGCGTTCAATTCCTGTGACGGACAAATATTTGTTATAGAAAAAAAGCGCAAATACTTGTTCTGTGTCTGGTTGTTATGGGCCCATGGTTTTCATAGTTTCTTGGTCCCCAGATACAGGGAATCCTAGTTAGGGTCCAAGATCTATGTATGTGATCGTTGGGTGTTATTATTATTAATAATTGTCTCCGTGTATTTATTATTTTGTTCAAAAATTAAAGCTTCTTTATGAATACAGTGAATTGAGACTCTCATACTTGACATACCTGCTTAGAATTGGATACGGTAGCTTTCCCCTTTTTGGAGGATATAACACTCTAAACAAAAACCACCGGCTACGAAAAAATCTACGAAATTGTAGAAACCTGTGTTATACCAAGTATCGTCAAGATTACCTGAAAAATACCAGCTGTATGCGAATACCAATATCTTGATAGATAAAAGCAAACGCCAACTGAAGCATAAACTTCGCTCACTTATTCACGCAGTCAAAAAATGTGATTGATGTGGTTTTATTGATCCTATTTTGTTATTACAATTAACTACTACTCTTATACTACGTAATATAATACTACGTCTTAGTTTTAACCCGAAATGTCCTGGCCTACATTCAAATCGTGATTTTTTAAATTTGTACATGGCAAGCCTATCTCAAGACTACCCTACAAGGACGAAAAAAGATTTTATAAAAAAAACTTTCTATTTAGACCGCAACGTCACTTACTATGCTTTAGTGAAATAGTGTGTGTGTGTGTTCAGATAAGGTTGTGGTTAAAAGTTAGAAAATTCGAGGTAATTTACGAGATTATATTTCACTAGCTAAGCAGCCCGCAGCTTCACCTGCGTGGCTTATAGGAAACGATGAAGGAAATTTTTCATAGAGAATTCAACTATCCATTTCACCCTCTTAGGGATGGAATTTCGAAAACAGCTTTCTTGGTGGATATTAACACTTAAAAAACACACCCTCCAAATTTCAAATCTCTAGGACCAGCGGTTTAGGTTGTGCGTTGATATATAAGTCAGTCATTCAGTCAGTTAGGATTTTGAATTTTATATGTATAGATTATTTAAAAAATATCGTACAATATTAGCCATTTCAAAATTAAAAGATTACGCAACCAGTATTGTATTCAATAGCCTAAAATATGCGCTTAGCTTTGAGTAATTAAAAATCACAGTAAAGTAATGTATCCTTTTCAACGTACGTTTACTTTTGATGAATAACAAAGAATAGGACTTTTTGTATTTGGAAATGTATAATTTATTTCTCAATTCTTCGTAATAAAATGATTGAGCAGACAAAGAGTGATTTGGTTTTGTACGATGAATAAATCTAATATTGATGACTACCGCTGTAAAATTTCGATGTAATCTCAATGTAAAATCGCGACGTAATTTCACTGTAAAATGTTGGTGAATTTCGGAACAGTCTCCAAGTTTCAGGTGAAAATTCCACGGGGCTACGGAAATGGCGACGCCTTAAAATAATAATAATAATAACGCCCAACAATCACATAGATCCTAGACCCTAACTAGGATTCTGTGTGTCTAGGGACCCAAAAACTACGAGGACCATGGTCCCACAACACACAGACTCAAACCGAGTATTTGCGTTATTTTTACAAAGTTTTATGCTATTTAATGCTAAGTTGGAACCTATATCGTGGCGTCACGCAACGGTACATTTTTTTTGTCTAAATTTTACAATTATTTGTCTGTGTTTCGATTTGTTATAAAGATAAAACGTGTGTCCTGAATAAACGTATTTCCTTTCCATCTTTCTTTTACACTGACTGAGCTAAGTCGCCTTCCTACGCCACTGAATCAGGTATTTGATCTTCGGGGACGAGTTGGCTGGACTGCAGTCGCGACCCCTTCTCGCCCGGCGGCCGAGGGCTCATGGGGGGGTTATAGTAGGTTCGAGTCCCACATACCCCCCTGCCACCAACCCGTGGTGGCAATGAAGTGCGAGGGCATTTCCCCCCCCTCAAAAAAAAAGTATTTGATCTATATTTGACATTTTGTTTAATTGAGTAGGTACCTTAATGATAATTTGAGCAGTTTTTATGAATTCTATATTAAAAGTTAAGATAAATGAATTAATTATAAGTAGATATTTAGCAGTATTGCAGAACTTCTTCAAACATTGAATATTAGAGCTAATTCAATAATATTATTCTCCAACTTCATGGCCAATCCCATGTTGAATTCTAATCAATCAATACCGAATCCAAGATTCTGGAATGTACAATGAGCCTCTTTATCACCCAAAGAGAACTTTAACGATGATAATAATAAAATACTTACGTTTGACTAGTTCATTTTTTTGGTAGTAACCCTGCCTTCTGAACTGTGGGTTGTGGGTTCGATTACCATCCAGAACATTTATGCGATGAACATAGATGTTTGTTCTGTGTGTGGGTGTTATTGTATTCTATGTATGTATTTACAAACAAAAAAACTATCTAAGTATTGTATCAGTTATCTCGTTCCCATAGTACAAGCTTTGCTTAGTTTGAGGCTAGATGGCGCTGTGTGAAATGTTCATACATATTATTATTATTATTCATTTTAGTCATTTTAGGTGTTCTGAAACGTAAGCTTCTAATAACCCATGTTTTCGTGAAAACTCAATTCCGGGATTTTAAAAAATCCCTAGAAGATTTTGATAGAGTAAGCAATCTGTATGCAATTTCACCAAAACTGTTCCAGTCATTTTGATCAACGTGAAAGACACAAACAAAAACAAACAACGTTTCAACTTATTTGTTACAACGTTGAAATTTACAACTTGGTCCCGGTGAAATGATAGCACCACCAATCTATAAATCTGTTTCTGTCTATTTGATACCTCTGCGATCATGTAATTTGATTGCAACCAATAGAAATACAAAATTGTATTAATTAAACAGTTTTTAAATGCAGCTTAAAGATAAAGATTATTTATTATAAACATGGGTAAGTACATAATTTTTCAAATGCAGGTGGTAAAATTTTATAAAAGTAGCGCACATGTTTGGCCTGGTTAGGCGTACAAAAAAAATTGGTCAAAATGACCATGCAAGAAAACAACAAACAGTTTGGTGAATTTAAATCACAGATTGGAGCAAAAAATACACGCAGATTCATTAATTAATTAATGTAGATGTAAGTAATGTTAGAAGAGATATATAATATAATTTAGGCAAGTACATAATTAAATTTTAAAAAGAAATTGATTATGTAATTATTATGATAAAATATCTATTAAATGTGGTTAAAAATAATATGTACAATAGTCAATCAATTATTTATTTAGCAATTTATGCCCAAGAAATAGTTACCTGTTCTCATAGTTACTCGTAAATGTGCTGTTAAAACTTGTCATTCAAAAAATCCTGTATAGAATAATAGCATTTTTAAATTAATGATGTTTACAGTGTCCTCTTAAATTAACTATTATTAATTAACCTTTTAAATAGAACTGTATTCATATCTTTCATATATTAAGGTATCTAAATATATATATAACTCAAAGGTGACTGACTGATTGACTGACTGACATAGTGATCTATCAACGCACAGCCCAAACCACTGGACGGATCGGGCTGAAATTTTGCATGCAGGTAGATGTTATGACGCAAGTATCCGCTAAGAAAGGATTTTTCGAAATTCCACCCTTAAGAGAGTGAAATGGGTGGTTGAATTATTTTCCCATGGGCCACGCCGCGGGTAAAGCTGCGGGCAGAAGCTCGTTTTATTATATATAGCTTAATCAATTATGCACGTGCATAGTAAATCAGATCGATTTTTGTATAATCGTAAAGACAAATAAATGATCGGTCTGATTCAGTGTATACAATAAGATGCGATGGTTTGTAAGAAAAAGTTTGTTTTAGATAAATTCACTCTACAAAATGAACATTCCAAGATTTATGTAGTTACATAAGTAATGCCACCGGGTGCTCTTTATTAGTAAAACATTTCAGAAGTTGTCTTATAATGTTGCCAGACCTGACGAAGTTGTAACGATGGTGGAAAACTTTTGGAAAGAGTAATTTATATTATGGCAATTGTTTAAAATGTTCTGCTAGGCGATCACGTAACTCGATTGCAATTGATAAAAACACAAATTCGTATGGATTTGACAGTTTATGTTCATAGTTATTATGGAAATGTATCCTGTTGCATTGCAATCAAAGTTTCGTGATCACCCCCAGGTATCTCTATCTAAATAACGCGATCGCTGGCCGCCTTCGAAAGTTTATCTTAGGCTCGCTAAATTTTCGTATTAGAATCATTTTTTCCGGGAATATTTTTGACCTTCCATCTCTGGAGTACATATCATGTAACTCCTGGACGCGTGCAGCTCTTCTGTTATAATATTTTAAACAGTCAAATTGTTCTCCAACATGGTACACCACATCTGAAAATGGTTATAAATAGATTAATTTTAATGTAAAGTAATTATTTTAATCGGGTTTTAAACCCTATTCATCTGTCCATACCTAACTAAAAATAACACAAGAATCAAGCGTCTTCACCTGAATAGAGACAATAAGAAAAGTGTTATTGTACACAGTTTTAGATAATTAGGTGTTTAGAAAATTAAGTTAAATGTAAATTATTTATTAGTCTCGTCTATGGCTAGATCGTAGTATTAGTTAATACGTATTGTACAATTTGTAATACGGACCTTAGATTAAGAAAGAAAAAAATATGTAGCTATTCTTCTACAATGGAGGAGCGTCTATAAACAAAATCGTGTCAGATATTGATGTCGATTCTGTGTCGCATTCTCTAAAACTAAAGTAAACTTAAAGTATGGCGGTACTCTTCTGATAAAGGGGAAATGAAAAAGACGGAAATATGTTAATTTCTTTTAGCTTTAGAGTATGCGACACAGAATCGACACCATTGATGGTATAATTCACGATAAGACAAATTTGTGTACAGAATAAAAAGTGCAAATACTTGTTTTGAGTCTAGGTGTTGTGGGACCATGGTCCTCGTAGTTCCTGGATCCCTAGATACAGACTCCAGGATCTATGTATGTAATTGTAGGGCGTTATTATTATTATTGAAATAAAACTAGGGGAGTAATCGACTGAATATGTAGTGAGGTGAACGGAAGTTGATTCATGTAGATCTCTATTGTTAACATAGCAAAGTTAAAAATTTCAATATGTTGGTATGTCCGCTAAAATGACAATTTACAATTGTCAAAATGGGACATTAACATTAAACAAAGCAAAAGCAAAGTAATACCGGCCGATAGATGGAGCTAAAATAAAAAAGGTTTACTCCACTCGTGTGGTCTAGAGCACACTAGTTTTTTTTAATTATTAATTATTTAATGCTGAGGCGTGTTTTTGACGACGCAGTATACTCTTCCAGTTTGCTTATTGTCTTTTATTTCCACGGCAAATTGTCTTTATTTTCTAAATACTACAATGATATAATAACTAATACTAAAAACTATCTACTACTACAAAAAAAAAATGGAATATATACTGGCCGCAATGACGTATAGACAGTCTTATTGTCTTACCATCAGTATGCACAGTTCCAAATAGGCCTCCTCTAGTATTTGTTCGGTATATACAATTTTCCAATTCTATTTCACAAACACTGTAGTAATCCTCGTTATATTGATATTCATAATGATACCCGCAAACTTTGTGGAGAATCGATCTGAGTATATAAAATTTTACTTTTTTTTTTTTTTTTTATTTTTTTTTTTTATTTATTATGAAACACCAACAGTATATATATTTAATATTATCTATAATAGATCTTAAACTAATACATTTTTTCTGATATATATACCCTTAACAGGTGCTTACAACATTAGCATATATATTGTGGTAAGACAAAAAAAAAGTTAAACAATAGATAAATACTACAACAGCATATACATCTATATAATGATAAATACATGAAAAAAAAAATACATACAATATAATTAATGGTAAGAAAATAATAATAATATTAAAATACAGGTTTGACATAAAATTAAAAAAAAAAAGAAACGTTAATGTTTATTTACATGACACGACATGACATGACACTTTATAATAAGTAACAGCACCTAGAGGTTTTTTTATTTTATTTGTTTATTTATAAACCTATATTATAATGGATAAATAAAACTGTAAAAATTAAAACGAAACAATCTAATAAACCACTACCAGTAGGCAACGCGCCCAATATGCTGGCAGCATTGCTACGTTGCATGGCAATGCTCAATCTTTGGCTGAAGTAGAGGCCATCAGTTTCTATCAAATGGAGAGAAGGCTCAAAATTATTCGGGAGTAGTTTTACTTTTTTAGGGATAATCCAACCACCCATTTCACCATCTTAAGGGTAAAATTTTGAAAAACTCTTTCTTAGTATCTACACTATACAAATAACACACCCTCCAAATTTCAAGTCTCTAGGACCAGCGGTTTAGGCTGTACGTTGATAAATAAGTCAGTCAGTCAGGACTTTGAATTTTTTATATACCTATATATATACGAGCTTCTGCCCGCAGCTTCGCCCGCAGCGTGGCCTATGGGAAAATAATTCAACCACCCATTTCACCCTATTAAGGGTGGAATTTCGAAAAATCCTTTATTAGCGGATGCCTACGTCATAACATCTACCTGCATTTCAAATTTCAGCCCGATCCGTCCAGTGGTTTGGGCTGTGCGTTGATAGATCACTATGTCAGTCAGTCAGTCAGTCAATCACCTTTGAGTTATATATATATAGTACATATATATATATATATATATATTTTATGTTAAATGGAGCAAACAAGCATACTGCCCACCTGATGGGAAGTGGTCACCGTAGCCTATGGACATCTGTAACACCGGAGGAAGTGTCACCAATGTATTGTTTATCCTGAAAATAAAATAATAGTTAAAATGAATTGCTTACGTCCGTCTTACACATTTTACGTATCGAGTATTGCAGTCGCTCTCTAGTATTTGCAAATTTCTAGGATGTTCCTTCCAATCAACGCCTTCAAAATAATATTGGTATGTAGTTGACGGCGGTATCGTCGGCGGAGACGAAGGCAGAGTAGTTACGTTTAGGTTTTTGTTCATAAATTTTTGTATGTCACTTAGAGAGAATCCCATAGTCACTGGAAATTTTAATGTGGCTAACAAGGCTGAAAATTAATTATCGTTTTATTATTCGGCGAGCCAAATGGACGTTGAGTGGGAGATATAAGTTTAAAAAAGAGTGTTATGTTTTGTATATTACTGTAGGGGCAAGAGAGAGAGCAGTGCGTGCGCACATTTTCTTTCTCTCTTCTTCTCATAGCCAGTGCACGTTTTCTTTACTAAGTTTTACTTCAGTCGTGTAGTTTTAGAACACACTCGTTTATTTTCTATTTTTTCTTTCTTTTGATATTATTTTACTTCTATTAATCAAAGCACTTAGTGTTTGTAAAGTTGATTTTGGAATTCTTAGCGAAGCAAATTTTTTTGTTTAATGATTACTACTGCAGAACGGTAATATCAAAGATCTATCATGTTTCCTAAGCAAGTGAAAATCTAAGCATAATAAGCTTTTGAAACTTACCCGTTATGGTCAGTATTAAATTAAAATGATCCATAATATTTTTCCAGCAAAGAACCAAGCCCTGTCGTATTTGGGAAAGATCTGCGAGTTTCAAAGTAAGTATAAAGACAATTAAAAGTAGCTAATCAACTTCGTTAATGAACTATAGACACAGAATAAATCAAACGAAGTTTTAATGAGATTTCGCTTAATGATAAAGCGATAAGCACTTGCGAAAATAAGATAAGATTTTAATTAGAGACTAGAAGATCACATCTTACTCGCTAATTACCCGTTTCCCCGTAGAAGGTTCATTGACGACGACACTTTAGTTGGTGAAAATCGTGAAAGGCTCCAGAGCCTTGCACATCGACGTAAGGTGGCAAGTCGGTCGGTCTTTTACAGATTACACCACGGCGAATGCGCACAAGAACTGCATGATCTCATTCTCCCATCACCATTCCACTACCGGAACTACTAGACGCTCGGCTAAGCGCCATCCTTTCGTGGTCGAAATACCACCCATTCGTACCAAGCGATTTGACTCAACGTTCTTAATTAGAATGGCTAAGGAATGGAATGCCCTGCCAGCGTCTGTGTTTCCGGCGAAATATGACTCGGGCGTGGTCAAGAGAAGAGTGAATAGGTATTTACTTGGCTAGCATGCTACACCTTCGATCGCATCGTCACTTCCCATCAGGGGAGAGCGTGGTCAAATGCTAGACAAGTTTGAAATTAACAAAAAAAAAAAGAAATTCTTTGATTTACCAAAATAAAAAACCAGCGTGCTTACACATGACTGAAGTAAATTTCTTTAGTTTAGCTCCATCTATCGGGCGGTATAACTTTGTTCTTGCTTTGTTTAATGTCAATGTCGCCATCTTGACAATTTACAATTATTCTACAATTATTTAATAAATAATCACAGAATTTTTTTACTTAGTAATGTTGACGATGGAGATTTTCGTTAACCAACTACTTTCAACTTCCATCCGCCCAATAAAAAATAAAATAAAAATAACATGTATCGAATGGGCATCGGCTCAGCATATTACTGGTCGTTGAAGACATCCAGCACTGATTTTGAGCTTGGACCGAGAATAATATTTAATTGCAGCCTTTATTGACCTATATTCGACAACACACGTGACGCTAAACTGCTCATTTCATTTAACACATACCGCATCAAATTCTTCGCAATTCACGTCCATTCATTGAACACGACCCACATTCACTGCGTTCGTTGCATGCTTCGTATCATTCATTGCTTTCATAACACTGATGATGATGACGACGGATTTTGGAAGGCCAGCAATGGATGTGAATTTTTGAGTAGCAAAAGTACCGAATAATGCAAATTTTCCCGTACAATGCTTGAAAAATAACAATTTTGATTTTGAAGTAAAACTTCTTTACGCACTTGGAGAGAATTTGAAGTTGGTTCACGAAGATCCCAATTGTGAACATAACCAAGTTTTTTTAATGCTAAAATGGGCATACTTTTGACAACAACTCACGTGGTAAGAGATGAAGTTGTCTAAGGTAGAGCACGCTTGCCCATGGGTTCCCTTTTACTTGACTTAAAAAGACCCAGGTTATACTCAGTAGAAACTGTTGCTGGAAGAGCGTTCTATTCTTTCGGACTATGAATGACCCAGCAAAATGCTTAGTGTTTATATGTATTATTAGTTGATAAGTCCGGTAAAATGAGAATTTACAAGATTAACATTAACAAAGCAAAAAAAAAAGTTATATTGGCCGATATATGGAGCTAAACTAAATAAATTTTACTTCAGTCATCTGGTCTAAAGCACACTCTTTTTTATATATTACTTACTATACTATACTTATTTACTAGGTGGTAGAACTTTACTGCAAAGTTCATCTAGGTAGGTACCACCGCTTTGCCAGTTATTCTGCCGCCAAGCAGTAGTGCGCAAGCACTGCTGTGTTCCGGTTTGAAGGGCACTGTAGCTAGTGAAATTACTGGGCAAATGAGACTTTATGATCTAATCTCACAGTTTAGTAATCTTATTACTAGATTGTGCTGATGTCTCTGGATGACGTGCGCAGTGCAGTGTCACGCGAACCTCTATACTTTAGAGTTCCGAGTGACGCTGCAGCTGATATGGGCAGCCGTGTCGTTTAACATCAGGCGAACGGCTAGCTCGTCACGTCATTCCTTAACATAAAAAAACACCCGTTTTTTACCACTTTAAAATTTCTTTTGTAAATTCTTTTCTATTAAGTAGCTACCAAAGAGAGATTTGAAATAATATCCACATTAGGCACATTTCTTGCTAAATATACTCAAGGGAACAGACATCTGGTTTCAATGACGGTACCGACTATATTTTTCATTCAGTGACTTAACTTGGACGGAAATCGCTCACAGCCTGAAAATGGTCAAAATAACACTCCTAAGATTTTGTCTTATAATAATATGATAGTAAAGGCGAAGCAAACAAAATTTAATTAATAACCGATGATAAAACTGCGAGGAACGATTATTTATTGAATATTATGAGAAAACCAGTGTACCATGCTTTACTAGCTTTTGCCCGCGGCTTCACCCACGTGGATAATAAGAAACGAAGAAGAAAATTTTTCATATATAATTTAACCACCCATTTCACCTTCTTAAGGGTGGAATTTTGTAAAACCCTTTCTCAGCGGATACCTTCACTTTGCAAAGAACACACTCTCCGAATGTCAAGTCTCTAGGACTAGCGGCTTAGGCTGTGCGTTGATATAGAAGTCAGTCAGTCAGTCAGTCAGGACTTTTAATTTTATATGTATAGATTACAACATACTCTGGTGCAATTTTTGTTTGGGATTTGACGAATTCAATGAACTAAATTTAAGAAGCCAATCAAAATGCGCGTATTTCCTAATGAATTTCGGGACGTCCAATAGCAAGTGTAGTTAATTACATTACCCGATGTACGAATTTAAGGTTAATGGAAATTTATATCGAGATCAACTTTACTGGTTTCCCAATTTGTGATAATAAGCTACCTTCTTTGATTACTTTCATATTAAATTAATTTATTAAAGTTTTTTGAATTACAACTCAAGGCGAGTTGTGCCCTTTATCAACTGCGCCCTTGAATTTGTTATCAAACCCGATTTATCGATGCCTTTTGCGTCTTTTTATCATCGGCGAACACAGTAAAGACCCATTGCCAATTGATTTCTGACAGTCTATGTGGTGGCGTAGTAGAGCAGGAGCCTTACGCGGTAAGGCTACCGCATAAGTCTGGTGGAGATCGTATTCGTGTTCTCTCTTGCTCGCACTCGTAGACTTGTTAATTGGCGCGTGCAGGATGGCAGGCGAAGCCGATTCCCAGAACGGTTACGCGGTAGGAGTGCTGGTGGGCTCATAACTTAGAGATGATAGATTCCCGCGATAGAACAATATGTACAAAAAAGAAAACGGAAATACTTGCTCTGTATATGGATGTTGTGGGGGTATGGTACTCGTAATCATGGTCCCTAGACACAGGGAATCCTAGTTAGCGTCCAGGACTATTTATGTGATCGTTAGACGTTATTATTATTATTATTGTCATTGCAGATGGTGAAAGAAGATTATTGGGCATTATCTTTTTTAAACCATAATCAATAACTGCGTGTTTAAAGACGCATTTCAACCTAAATTTAAAATAATAGCAAGTAAAGAAACTGTTCTTAAGTATATTTGTACAGGTTCAAGCTAATTTACAAGTCTTTTTCAAGTCCAAATTTTGTGTAACTTTGCACAACTTTGTCCGAGTTCAGTTTTGTACAATTAAGAATTTAGTTCTTGGGGAATATGTACTCAAATTAGGTGTTTAGGGACTTTTAGGGCCCGCAGTTTGTATTTAGTGAGGATGTAGAGTTTGGAGGGATTTTTGATGAGTATTACGGTAGGTACTTTGTATGTTTTATCACAGAACACTGAACTTAATTACCTACATAAAGAACGGTCGCTTTCTTCCTCTCCCTATTTATTCCTCGTAAGCGAGAGAGAGAGAGACAGATAAACTTATTACAGATAGAATTATTTTTTTGGGAAAACCTTACTTTGCACATTAACGAGAATACAGAGTAAATTGGCGTCAACGACTGTAATAAAGAGATTCCATTAATTTATTCCTTTATCGCCTATTTAGCTAATAAAATGCTGTTAAAACCACTGATCTGTTTGGGTTATTAGTAAATAAGAGAAATTGATTGTAAAATTGCCATATTTTAATAGCCTTTAGACACAGATATTACGGTGTTGCGATACTTTTTTAAGTGTAGTCGCGAGTGGTTCAACTAGACAAGTGTTGTCTGAGACACTTGATTAGAGCTGTCC
Organism: Ennomos fuscantarius; assembly: GCA_905220475.3. Taxonomy (NCBI): domain Eukaryota; kingdom Metazoa; phylum Arthropoda; class Insecta; order Lepidoptera; family Geometridae; genus Ennomos; species Ennomos fuscantarius. The sequence goes on from HG992046.1 coordinate 10,199,101, forward strand.
ATCGCGTGATGTTAAGGACTGGGGATTGATCTTTGCTTCAGATGACTACATTTACTGTCCTCCAATTGGTCAAACGGTTTTTTGTATGACATGATACTTTGTATGTGCAGGAATGTGGCATGGCTGCCGAAACTTTGACAGATCTATCATAAATTCTTAGTGATTATCCAATCACTAAGCAACATTATCAAGACAAATATTTAAAAAATAGTGGCTACGTTTTATTGATTTAAGGCATCTAGCTACGTTTGGGATTGGATTGGCTATGAAGTGAGGTTTCTTGAACACTTATGCTCGTATTACAGAACGATGCTCTGTCGTTGATCGGTGCTCATGAGATTTCATTCATAAAGTGATTAATGAATTAATGAAATCTCTTGAGCACCGATCGATGTCTGAGCATCGTTTTATAATACGGACCCTAGTGCTTAGTGATAGGAGTTAAGTTAGACGGACAATAGAAAACGCTCTACACACATAGTTTATTAAGTAATTTTTTTTTCTTTCCCCTTTCGAGGAATGAATGGCGCCGCACATCTTGTGCATTTGCCAGGGTCGTGTTCTTGAGTCTTCAAACGTTATATTTTTAAAACAATAAAAAGTGAGGAAACGTATCCGCGAATATTAAGTTTTATGCAATTCAATCATAGGATCAGGGAGAGACTAAATGTACTTATAAAATTATAAGTAGGATCAGTAGATAAATATATACAATTGTTCGTAAAAATTTCAGTAATTTTCCTTCAACAAGAACTCAAGTTTCTTATGCTACGACCACGACCCACGATATACCATTTTAGTCGGATACCTTATTAACAAACGATGCGAAAAACTTACGTATTCTTCCTATTTTATTTGAAAAGCTTTGTCGGTTAACAATCACATCGCTCTGTTATTAAAATCACAACACCCGATAGCTGAGTTTGTAGTACCCCCTTCCTTCTTAGCTGTAGGTCGTGTTCGATTCCCACCCACGACAAACATTTGTGTGATGAACATTGATGTTTGTGCTTTATCTGTGTGCTTTATCTGTGTGCTATCTATGAAAGTAAAAATTATCTAAGTATTGTATCAGTTATCTGGTTTTCGTAGTACATAGCTATGTTTGGGGCTAGATGGCGTTGTGCGAAATGACCACAAATATTTATGTTTATTTATTTATATATTTAATTGTGGCCCTTACATAAGGATAACAATTCAAACCAAATGTTTCCATTGTCCGACGTAGATTCCTCTGAAATGTTATTGCATGTAATGTATATGCATCTATACATTCCATATATTTGACAGCCTCTGTGGTGTGGTGGTTGAGCTGGTCGGCCCATAACCTGGAGGCAGTGGGTTTGATTCCCGCGGCAGGACAAGTATTTGTGCACAAAAAAGCAAAAACTTGTTCTAAGTCTAGATGTTGTGGAACCATGATCCTCGTAGTTCCTGGGTCCCTAGACACAGGAAATCCTAGTAAAGGTCCAGGATCTATGTATGTGATCGTTGGGCGCTATTATTATTATTATTATTATTATTTATTATCTATACCTCTTGCAGCACCAAACTGCGTACGTATATAGCAAGCTCTACGTCTATTTTCTTCGTTGAAAACATTTACCTGTAACAAAAATAAAAATCTTTACTACAAGTTATGTACCTAATCTTATGAAAACGTTCTCGTAAAAGCCTTATTAATAAAGTAAGGGTAAATGAAATCGTTCCCTCATTTTCCGCCCCGACGAGTGATCGTGTTATTTTTATATTGAGCCCTGGGGCAAAGTAATCTGAGCTAATAAAATCTATTAAACGTAGAAAAACTCCGATAAATTTAATTGGAGTATCGGTTACATTTTGTTACGTCACGTCTTCTCTATTCCAAACAGCGAAAATAGGTTTAACTTATACATTTGATTTTTTTCTTGCGAAGTTATCTTATTTTTCTTTTATATATTTTTTTTATGTTAGTGAATGATGTGACGAGCTAGTCGTTCACCTGATGTTAGCGACACCGCCGCCCATAATAGAGCAGTGTCACTCAGAACTCATAATATAAAGTTTCGCGTGACACTGCACTGCGCACATCATCCTGAGACATCAGCACATTCTGGTAATAAGATTACTCAATTATAATTGTGATCACAAAGTCTTAATTGTCCAGTAGTTTCACTAGCTACAGTGTCCTTCAAATCGAAACACAGTAGTATTTACACATTACTGGCATACTGGAAATAATTAAACATTTGGACTATTATTTTAGCTGCGATGACCTATAGACAGTCCAAATAGACAATAGACAGGCCATGGTCCTCGTAGTTCCTACGTCCCTAGATCAGGGTATCCTAGTTAGGGGCCAGAATCTATGTATGACTGTGATCGTTGGGCGTTATTATTATGAATGCTTCCCGCTACCAGTTGGTAGAGTACCCAAAAAGTTGGTAGCAAAATTAGCTATTAGCTATAATAAAGTTTACCTTCTCTGCGTATTTGTTTTGTGTGAGGTATGGACCCCTATTTACTCGGACCTACGTCAAAACGGATACCATTCACGGCAGCATATTTATTTGTGCAGTGGCCCGGCAAAGCACATTACACGGTACCCGGGTCTAGTGTTGGGAAATTATCGACATTTTTAACGATAGAATTGGTCGTATAAACTATGAAAAGTATCGTTAATTTAAATGTAATTAATAAGTTGTTATCTACTTGTTTAATATACATATAACAAAATGTTTAAATTCAAATCAAAAATAAATAATCACTCTTAACGGTATTCACGGCACCATATTTATTTGTGCAGTGGCCGGACAACGGTACTCAGGTCTAGCGTTGTGAAATTATCGACATTTTTCACGATAGAATTGGTCGTAATATTTATGAAAAGTATCGATAAGTTGGATGTAATTCATGAATTGTTGTACTTATTAACCATACATATGAAAAAACAAACATCTTTAAACAAAATCAAATCAAAAAGTTATTGCACTCCTAACAGCATACTAGGTGGTAGGACTTTTCTGCAAAGTTCGTCTAGCTAGGTACCACCGCTTTGCCAGTTATTCTGCCGCCAAGTAGTAGTGCGCAAGCATTGCTGCGTTCTGGTTTGAAGGGCACTGTAGCTAGTAAAATTACTGGGCAAATGAGACTTATGACCTGATTTCACAGTCTAGTAATCTTATTACTACATTGTGCTGATGTCTCAGAATGACGTGCGCAGTGCAGTGTCACGCGAATCTCTGTACTTTAGAGTTTCGAGTGACGCTGCAACTGATATGGGTAGCCGTGTCGCTTAACATCAGGCAAACTGTTAGCTCGTCGCGTCATTCCTTACAATAAAAAAAGCAAAATAAGTTTCATATTTTGTTCATCTAAAAATATCATCGATAACAATTTAACGGATAATAGAAAAAGCAAATACTAACTGCAACCCCTTGTACTTACATTTTATCGATATTTATGCGGTAAAATTATCGATGGTCTCATAAATCGTCCATACCACAGAAAATAGTATTGTACCTACTACTTTAGTATCGATATCAAAACCTACTTGTCCTATTTTTCTCAATACATTTGGATCCTATTTACCGAAGCTACAAGCGTTGTCATTCGTGTCTTAATTTCACAAGTCCACCATATGAGACCGTTTTTTTAATTCTGCTTTACCACAGACTCCTGGGTCCGTGCTCTTTTTTTAATATACAACTTACATATTAGTTTGTTGTATTTTTTTTTTTAACAAAATAATAATAATAATAACCTCCAACGATCACATACATAGATCCTGGAGCCTAACTAGGATTCCCAGTCTAGGAGACCCAGGAACTTCAAGGACCATGGTCCCACAATACCCAGGCTCAGACAAGTATTTGCGCTTTTTATTCTGTGCACAAATACTTGTCATGCCGCGGGAATCGAACCCACCGCCTCCGGGTTATGAGCCGATCTGCTCAACCACCACACCACACTGTCGAATCATATCAATAAAATCAATACGGGAGGGACATTTTTTTTTCTCCTCTTTTTTCTTATAATTTTGAACACTATGTAACATTTGATTATCGGGAATATGAAAGACTTTATTTCTATTTGCGTATACACCACAAGCAGACCAGCTCCCGGAAGAGACTTGTATACTTTTGAGACTTGTAAGTAGGTATTTACAAAGTTCATCAACATTTTTATTGTGTTCATTTTCTACCATCAACTCATAATGACGTACTCACAGTTTATACGGATAAACAGTGAACACATAATGGGTAAAATTAGTGCAAGACCTGCACTGCTTTAACAATTTTATTTTTATTTTCATTTTTCACAAGAGTTGTAAACTGCAATAAAAATTGCCCTATTTTTAAGAGCTTTAGAAGTACAGATGGACTCTAAGGGGTAGTCAATTAGAGGAAATTGGATCGCGACTGCCTTTATGTCTGCAGTTCGGAAAAATCTTGAATTTGAATAGGATTGTATTGAACTGCAAACAAAGTTTTATTTACGTGGGCTATTCAGTTTCCATTTGAATGTGGATTTATTGTCTACGCTGTTTTTTTAAATTGAACTATCGGATGTTTATGAGACATCCATATTGATTTTATATCCCATCACAGCATATCTTCTTAACTCTTTTATAAACAGAGCATGTAGATCACATAATGAGAAATTCTCTTATTGTGATATTTTTAATGCATCCATATTAAAGTTTAAATCTCAAGTTTATAATTTGAGTAAGTAATTATATAGGTAGTTTATTTTCCTCTATATTAATCGTGTTGTATAATTTTATTATTGTTACGTAAATTAATTATAATCAAGTATGTATGTTAATTTTGTGTCGAGTGCCGTTTTTTAGTATTTATAGAGTTTCTATTGGTGGAAACTTTATTGGTGTATATATTTCTATATAATAAGTATTGTATATGTATATTGTAAATTGTTTGTGCCTTAATAAAATAAATTAAAAATTAAGTAAGTAGCAGTAGAGAAAATGGAGTAATCTGCACAAGGTTAGGAGTTGGTTTAGTTTATATGAACGCGTTAATCAATAGTACAAATGATTAGTTTTCCATCACCATCACTGAGTGACTGACATAGGTTATTTTTATTGTGACACAACTTCATCAAAATCAATAATAAATAATAATTATAATAATGCCCAACGATTACATACATAGATCCTGGACCCTAACTAGGATTCCCTGTGTCTAGGAACCCAGGAACTACGAAAACCATGGTTAATTAAAGGAACGCCACCGTTTACATTTCAGTTATCGTATATTTACAATATTTTTTACTAGTAGCACCTTTTTTATAAAGGATATTATTTTAAATTATTATGGAAACTTTTTTCTTTTTGATTTATCTGTAGCGTAAATTAAAGCGCAAAGTTCGTTTAATTAAAGATTTTTGATTACTCGAAATCTGTCCTTCATTAATCTTCAATTAATTAAAAATGTATCTCACCAGACGCTTAAATAAGACGGATAGGCATTTCCAAAACATTAATAATTCAGAAGCACTCTTGACCTGGTTTTTGTGGGAGGAAGTTCATATTTTTAATGAAACTCGTTTGGGGTTTTAATATTTTGATGGCTTCGTTAATAAATATTCATTTTAAAGTAAATTCTCATAATTTTAGTATGGTCACATCTGTTATAAATTCAGAATATCCTGTCTGATGGAAATGCAATAAAACAATGATCCATTTCAAATTTTTTAAAGAGCTATAACATACTTTACAAAAGTAACTAATTTAATACAACTACGAAAATATTGGAAAAGTTCTAAAAAGAAAACGTACGACCATATTTTTCAGCTTAGAGTGTATAAAAAATCATGGAAATCTGATAACATTTAAAGGTAAAAAACGGTGCATTTTTTATGGTTAATAAGTTGGTGTGCTCTAGCGTTAACCAAAGGATGAATCGACACCATCTATAGCTATTAATTATTGTTTAGTAATTCCACTGAGTACAATAACCAAAATTACTTATAATTTGGCTGGTAAGTACATTAAAAAACCACACATTTTCATTGTTTAGCCGGCTTTCTTGCCAAAAAGGTATATACTCTATACTAATTTATTGTTTTCACAATAAATTTTATAGTTTTTATTTGAAATTTAATCCATCAAAGTTCACCATTGCAATCGCCCTCCATACCGCAATTTTGCGGGTTTATTCTCGGTCGCCAGATGTTGCATAACAGTCAATCCGTCAACTGCAGAGTCCAATGCAGCTCGTTGGTAATCTCTCCTTCCGGGGCGCGTATTTACGAACGTTGTCGATGATACTTCTGTCGATATTTTTTATCGACTTAAGTTATATATTATCGACTTGTTGTTGTTATCTCAGAATTCCGTCATTTAAAAACTGATTCAAAAAATCATTTTTTTTTTTGTATCGATATAATTTTTAAATTGTTTACATTGAAATGTGTTCAGCCTCCTCAAAATAACTGAATAAAAAAATTGTCTATGTACTTCTAAGTGTCTGACTGTATTTTTCGATCTACGGATCTCCATAGATCCAAAAATACAGTCAGACACTGACAGACACAGATCACATTGCATAAGACGTAATTTTGTGCAGTGCTAATGCTCATCTTGATAAGCAATACAATTAAATATAATGAAATTTTGTCAAAAAAGCCTGTCTTGAAACTTCAGTATTGCTTTATGTATATGCTATTTATTCTATTAGTGTATACGAATTATGAAATAAAACCGACTAAATAAGTATGATACCGACTGATATCAGTTTTCGGGCATAATTCAATGTTTACCAATTCAATATATATAGTTCTTTTTTTCTTTATTTAATTGGCATTACAAAAATCACATATAGGACGAAAACTCTTAAGAGTCACGTACTTATCCAAGCTTAGAACAGTCCCGGGTTCAAAATTTCAAAACAAAACTAGTGATTGCAAATACGCCTCAGGTCACGTAGAGTCGACGGCAATTGTGGGCTGTGCTCGTACTATTTATCGCTATCAGGCATGGAGGATGGATTAATACAAGACACCAAAACAATATTACACGGTTATTTTCTCTAGTGGAAAATTACACTATCATCGCAAAATTATGATAAATATTACAGTGCATTTATATTATTAAGCTTTCGTTGCAATAGTGTTAAGGTATACAAGTGATATTTAAATAACACAATTTTGTTAATTACGTGTAATTTTGGAACATAGACGTCTAAATTAAACTTAGGACAAGAGCAATTTTTTATAGAAGAAGATTTCAAAATTTTCACTCCAAAAATTACTGAGTTTAACCATTTTAAAATATTTTTATTCCAGGTAATTAAGATTTCCCCTAAGTTGTTAGTTTATTAGCATATATTTATTCTATCTTTACACAATAAGCACTTTTTGTGCTGAATTTTAATTAAGTGATTTCAGCTTTTTTGACGTGATTGCCTCACAAGTTTTCTTATTCCTCTCTAGTATTCTTATTGTGTCTAGATACTGCTGCACTGATCTATAGAAAATATCCAGTTTTATTATTTTCTTTTTTTTAATCTGCATTTCCACAGACCGAGAGACCTGGTGCTTTTTGTTAAATTATTTTTATATTTATGAATCAAGCCTATTACTAACAATGAACATACATAACAGGAACATTGTTCCTACAGGAAGGACAATACAGCCAATAACAAGAAAATACATAAACATAAGTACTTAATTCTAATTGTGCATACACCACGAGCAAACCAGCTTCCGCAAGCAGCACCCGTTCACGAGCAGTTTTATTATTCAAACGCTTTATTACCAGTCAGTTGAAAGTTGCCTACAAATATAATATGCCTCCAACGTCTTTCCATAGCTTTGACGGCTATGCTAGCTATGGAGAGCGTTGGTCAGCCGCTCACTAGCCGCTCTGTCTTCCAGTTTAATTTTACATGAGTAAAAATGCACTATGCATCTGAAGTTGTCAACCGATCACCAGTCCATATATTTTGTAAGTCAACGGCAAATAGGGGAGCAGATTCGATTAACGAAGTACCTACCATTCTCGAACTATTGAGCTACGACCAGCTCTAAGTGCTAGACTAATAGATCAGAGATTTCAAATTAAATCTTATGAATTCAACGAATACAATCATATTTTATGGCTGCGTCGATTCCCGTGACATGAAAAGTATTTGTGCACAGGAAAAAAAGCGCAAATACTTGTGTGTCTGGGTATTGTGGAACAATAGTTGTCGTAGTTTCTGGATCCCTAGACAAAAGGAATCCTAGTTAAGGTCCAAGATCTATGTAAGCGACCGTTGTGGGTTATTTAAAAAAATCATAGAAGCATATGATTTTTCAAAAAACACCCACACAATACACACATAATGGACATAAACTGCGATGTTTGCCTGAAATACGAAAAATACAAAAAATATTTTATTCTTAGAACGCAGCTTTCACACGCCAAGTAATAAAATGTAATAAAAATTTACAGTAAAATAAAAAGCCAAGCATTTCATTAATAAAACTCCAGCAAAGAAATTACTTTCCAGTTTTTCCTTTCAAAATAACTCTTAAAGCCCACAAAGTGAACGCTTTGCTGTGCTATACGAATCGTCGTTGGGAAGGGAACTCGAGTAAGTCAGTTACACTCATTTCATGAAATATTTTCTAGAAGCTCATTTTATTATACTAATGGTTCTATTTATTATAGTTTCATTTCAAACAACGTCTGAATATTTTACAGAATAAGTTTTATTCCTCGCTTTTTGTCTCAAAAATAAAACTTTTTACTTTGCAAACCTATGCTTATTTAAAAAGGTTTTATTCGATTAAACCCTTTTTTTCATTAACAACAGCATTTTTGGTAAATTATTTCATAATGGTTATTTATAATAACAATAATTTATTAATTAAGTAAATACAACTTTGATAATAATAAACAAAAGTGTGCCATACGACTGAAATAAAACTTCTATAGTTGTGCTTTGTTTAATGTTAATGTCGCCATCTTAACAATTGTAAATTGTCGTTTAACCGGACATACTAATACAACTTTTTAAGTAATTTTTTACTTTATTGTGTTGGCAATGACAATGACATTTACGTAAACCAACAATTTTTAACTTCCATTGGCCTTCACCAACTTACTCCCTAAGTTAAGCGTGCGTAAAGTCGTGCGTTACTTCAAAATAGATACCTTAATACATCTTAGCTAACTTTAAAAGCAACGAAACAAACTATAAAAACCAAGTTATGCTCTCCCACACATGGCCGTCGACATGTGTACCTACTATGCATCTAGTGAAAGAACCACCGCGCTTGACCTAGTTCCCGCATTCAGCAAGCTAAGAGAATCTTAGGCCTCCGTTATTTTTATACAAGATGGCACGAGAAATGCATTACTAGCTAGCACGTATCTTGACTAGACTTGGTTTATGTAATCAGGCATGCAATAAGCGTAGGGGATTATTATTTTTTTTTTTGTAATTTTTGGCTCCACGTTAATCTTATGAAATATCATTAAGTTTTGTCAAGTAAATGATATTTCACGCAAATATGTGTCAAGTCACAGTTGAAGTCATCAAGTCAAGTCATAGTCTAGTCAAAGTCATACTCCTAGTAAAGTGGTGGCAACTTTACTTGAAGCTTCTATGGAGTTTTGGAAACAAGACGAAAAGAAACGTTTCACCATCATTATACCATTTTCCCACACTCACGCCTGTAATCCAGCACTTAGCGAATAGAATACCACCAATTTTATGTACTAACACTGAAAATAACACAAGTTTTGGAAAATAATACAATGCGGTGACGCAATCTTTTTCGCGTTCCCGCCAAAACTCATTAATTTTCATTATAAAAAAAATTTCATAGATAATTCAACCACCCATTTCACCCTCTAAGGGTAGAAAAACCCTTTGTTAGTGGATACCTACACTTTACAAAGAACATACTCTCCAAATTTCAATTCTCTAGGACCAGCGGTTAAGGCTGTGCGTTGATATCTCAATGATGGAGTATGTTTTAGAAGATCGGTTTACTCTAGCCTTTAAAAGTCCCAGATTATATTTGTCAGGAAACAATGGCTCTGTTAAGGTTCCATTCCTTTGCTGTCTGAATTATAAATGAGGAATCAAAACGCTTTGTACGTATACGAGGAAATTCTACCATATACGAATGCCGTGTTCCTTACGTTTCTTGTCATATGATTGTAAAATGGAGATGGGGGAATTAAGCTGTGCAATTCCATCCATTTTAAATCCAAAATTACAAAATCATTAAGAAAACGGTTAATAAGAATTTACATTTGGAGCATTGCTTTGTATGGAAGCGAGACATGGACGATGACCCAAAGAGACCGAGAAAGGCAGGAAGCATTCGAAATGAGGTGCTGGAGGCGTATGGAGAGAATAAGCTGGATGGAGCGAAAAACCAATGAAGAAGTACTTACCCTGGTTCAAGAAAAACGGAACATACTAGCGACAATAGAAGCGAGAAGAGGAAAAATGTTTGGCCACCTTATACGACATGACAATCTTATAAAAAACATCATAGAAGGAAAGATAGAAGGGAAGAGAGGAAGAGGCAGACCTAGAAGGGCTTATACAGGTCAAATAAAAGAAAAAATAGATGTCATGTCGTACAAGGAGGTTAAAACGTTGGCCGAAGACCGAGAACGATGGCGATTACTCCACCGACAAGAGCTGGACTCTTAAATAAGAAGAAGAGAATTCCATCGCAAACATTTTGCAACGCAATTTGAAAAAAAAAAACGATAAACTGGCAACCTAACGTCAGTGTTCGAGGCTTGAAGTTTAGCCTTCAATTTATCGTCGCCAATGAGCTTTATGGCTCGTTTTGTATTGAGTCAAGAGTTTTGAGCTGATACTTAGCCTATCCATCCCAGAGATAGCTGCAGTATTCCACACATGACCGGGCTTGATATTGATAAAGATCTATTCTGATGTGAAATACTGTCTAATCTTCCCAGAAATGTCCAGCTTCTATGCAGCTAATTTAGCGTTCCTATTATCTTATTAATAAGATATATGCCCATTTATTAAAGATAAATTAAAATTAAATAAAACAGTATTTTTTGTTTTGTAGCTGTAATCTACATTGTAGAATATCAATAATTTAGAAAATAATATTAGTGAATACTAAAGTAATTAATTTGTTCCATAAACAAGGAAACACAGAATTTCATTTCACAAAAACCTGTAGCCAGCTCCATCTAGCGAGAAAAAAAAATGACAATTAGAAAATTGCTCATTCTTTATTTGTTTACAGTTGGTTTTTTTTTATTTATGTTTGGCTCCACACTTTTGTGTATTTAGCCAGTGTCAATTATTGATAATTTTTCAATGATATTTACGCAAATACGTGTCAAGTCACAGTCGAAGTCATCAAGTCAAGTCATAGTCTAGTCAAAGTCATACTCCTAGTATAGTGGTGGCAACTTTACTTGAAGCTTCTATGGAGTTTTGGAAACCACACGAAAAAAAAAACCTTTCACCATCATTATACCACTTTCCCGCACTTATGCCTGTAATCCAGCACTTAACGAATAAAATGCCACCAATTGTATGCACTAACACTGAAAATAACACAAGTTTTGGATAATAACACAATGCGGCGACGCGATCTTTTTCGTATTCCCGCCAGAACTCTTATAGTTGGCTTCAAAAAATATTTGAATAGAAACTGACAATAAATTAAATCTAGCTGCCATGATTGGATAAAACAATAATAATTACAGCCAATCAAGACGAGGTACTTCCCGAACCAAACAATCAAAGATCGTTTACTGATTACTGGTTACTGAAGATCGTTTTTGTCCATAGCCTACGGTGACCACTTCCCATCAGGTGGGCCGTATGCTCGTTTGCTCCCTTTAACATAAAAAAAAAACTGAAAAGGGGCGTTGTTGGTTAAAAATTATTTTTTAAACCAAAAACAAGGATAAAAACATAAAAGTTACAAAACATAAATCACGTCAAAAACAAAACCGTGACAAGAAAATATAAAATGACACGCACCAGCTCACGCCAAAGTTTGCCCACACCCACTACGACAAATTGACAACAAACAACGAGAACAAAATAAATAATGTTAGCTAAATTCCCTAAAAGTGGTACAAAGATATTAACCACCTGAACACACAGGGACAAAGGAACTTTTCTTACTGTCGAGGAAAATACGCGTTTGGATTTTTTTGGCACATTTGACATGGGAATTTGTTGACCCACTTCGAGGAGGCTTGGACTGAGTAATCTTTTTAAGTGTATAATATATCTAATCTCTTTTTTTTCGGCTCCACACCTCCGTGTATTTAGCCAGTGTCAAGTGATTGATAATTTATCAAGTTAATGATATTTCACGCAAATATGTGTCAAGTAACAGTCGAAGTCATCAAGTCAAGTCATAGTCTAGTCAAAGTCATACTCCTAGTAAAGTGGTGACAACTTTCCTTAAAGCTTTTATGGAGTTTTGGAAACAACATAAAAAGAAACGTTTCACCATCATTATACCATTTTCCCACACTCACGCCTGTAATCCAGCACTTAACGAATAGAATGCCACCAATTTTATGCACTAACACTGAAAATAACACAAGATTTGGAAAATAATACAATGCAATGACGCAATCTTTTTCGCGTTCCCGCCAAAACTCCTCCATATCTAATCTACTACAAGAGTCGTGTCAAGTGTCAAGTGACTGAAATCATAGTTTTTTTTTGTCGATTCTCAATGTTAAAATTCACAATCTCTATGTGCTAATAAACAGACAGACTAGAGAGCTGTAAAATCGATTTTAATAATATGCAAGTTTATACTCCGTACTTAAGACATAGAACATAAAGCATTATTAGGTTTAGGTATAAAATAACTAAATCGTTACAAAAATCATGCCCGTAATGACTACATTTTATTATATTACTTGTATAAATTCAAACCTACTTTGCCAAACCCCCATAAACCCGGCCGGTAGGTACATAAAATGTTTGAGCAAAAGTTCTTATTTATTTGTTTGCTCTCTATATTTTTATTCTTGATTTCCCGATATCATTATTTTTATTTTATTCTCAAAGGAAAACTTACAGCTTGTATACAGAAAGCTTAAAGATGTTCTTTTGTCTGCGTTCAGCAAACATTTTCAACCTAAAATACGAGTGAGCTTTAGACTACACCACAGAAGTGAAACTTCTTTAGTTTAGCTTCATCTATCAGCCGGTATAAGTTTTGCTTTTGCTTTGTTTAATGTTAATATCACCATATCGATTATTATAAACTAGTTGCGCCCCGCGGTTTCACCTACCGATAAAAAGTATTTTAATTATTCGCTCATCCCACGGGAAAATTTCACTTTTCCGGGATAAAATGTAGCCTATATGTTAATCCAGTGTATATGCTATCTTAGCACCGAATTTCATCCAAATCCATTCAGCCGTTTGAGTGTGAAGGAGTAACAAACATACACACATACACACATACAAACTTTCGCCTTTTCATTTTACCGGACATACAAACATTATCATACAAATATTTAACTTTCTTATTTTTTATGTTGACAATATTATAGAGATCTACATTAACCAACAGCTTTCAACTTCCGTTTGCCTCGTCAACTTACTCCCTAATTCCAGCGTGCGTAAATAATTTTTACTTCAAAAAGTTTACTGATACGTTTTTTTTCTTGATTAAAGCCAATTCAAAACAATCCAAAAATCTGAAATTCTATCAATAACATTCTCAAGCACCTTATCAGCCTTATTAATAAACACAAACTAGCTTTAGACTAGTTACACCATCTTTTGTCTCTTTCGATCCAGCTAAAGATTTCAGTAGCAAAAAAGGACAAAAGTTGAAGTAACTAATCCGAGACTAATACCCGTTTATTAACAAGGCTGTATAAGTATAACGTACTTGAAAAGTTTAGTAAAATTCAACCCTCAAAGGTGTTAAAAGGGTATTAAAGTTTGTATTTACACTACGAAATCTCATAGAAGACTCTAGTATTAATAAAGTGACACACTGGCAGATAGCCAACGCGATGAAAGAGTAACCACCACAGCTGTAAAGGCCAGAAGCGCACATTACACCTATTTACATTGAACATTGAACTTGCCATTGAATTGCAATTGCTAGTCTAAAATAGTGTGCAATTTGTGAACGCATATTGATAAAAGCAAAAGCTTTTACTGAAATAACTATCGATTCTTGTCAGTTTCAATCAGGTACGTATCTGCGATAATAGGGCCTTTGATTTGGTGCTTCGATTTGAAATAATGTTGATGAATAATAACTAAATATATAAATTATATAATTAACAGGTTCCTCCGATTCAAAGGTTGTCTCGAAGAGATCGCTCTAAGCGATAAGACTGCATATTGTACTAGTGCTAGTTTATAATGTAAGTTTTACTTTTTGTAAATTGTTTTCTTTTTTACGGTGTACAATAAAGTGTTGATCTATCTACCTATCTATCTATTTATGTGAAACTTTTTCGACCATATATAAACTATATATTAAAGCGAAGTTCGATACACTTTTGTTGTAATAGAAGGAGGTCCATAGGTTTGCTGAATTAATGATATGCCGATTGACTTTGTATAAGATATATTAATTAAAAAGATATTTACAAAAACCAAAATGCGGAAAATAAAATTTTCTCTAATGTCAAGTCTCTATCAACAACATTCGTTGCCCCTAGCAACGAGCTGGAAAAGTTCTCTATTAGAATGGTATTGAAACTTTTTCGTGGGCTAGCACGCCACATCACCCCCCTCCAGAGACCGTCCTACGGGCGATAATATTCTGGAAAACGCACTGTTCGTCCTGATCGAGTGGTGGTCACTGGAGCGTCTCGGGTCTCAGGTGCTGCCACGGCGGGAGAATGGTCCAACTCACGAAGTATGTAGGCAGGTTTAATGCGGTCGACTGATACCGTGACTTCTTTGCCTTTTATGCGGAGCTTAAAAACTTTATCCCCTCGTTCTATCACCTCATGCGGGCCTGTGTAAGCTGCTTGAAAAGATGGATGCGAGGTGTCATCTCTTAGAAAGACGTGGGATGCTGTTGCTAAATCTTTGAAAATGAATATGGAGCGGTTATTCCCATGGTGAGAAGTTGGTAATGGCAACAATTTTTTGGCGAATGTGCGCAGTCTTTCAGTGTATACTGTCAAGTCCTCTGTGCCATCAGCCGATTGACAAAAAATGTCACCTGGGAGTCGTAGTGTCTCTCCATATACGAGCTCAGCTGGAGTCGCTTGTAAGTCTTCCTTAAATGCCGCCCGGATTCCCAGTAGTACAAGTGGAAGTGTTTCAAGCCAGCTGCTCGTCGCATGACATGTAATGGCGGCTTTAAGCTGTCTGTGGAATCTTTCGACGAGTCCATTGCATGCTGGATGGTAGGCTGTAGTTCGTCTGCGTTGAAATCCGATGATGTGGGACAGATGCTTAAAAAGTTCTGATTCAAACTGTCGACCACGATCAGTGACGATATCTTCAGGGCAGCCGAATCTGGATATCCATCCGTGAACTAAAGCTTTTGCCACTGTTTCAGCTGTTATCTCCTGTAATGGTATAGCCTCGGGCCATCGTGTGAAGCGATCTACACATGTGAGACAGTAACGATACCCCTGTGAAAGAGGTAAAGGTCCGATCAAATCTATGTGGATTTTCATGAATCTGGCTCGAGGTAAGTTGAATGATGCTAATGGAGATGAGACATGACGTGTTATTTTTGATCGTTGGCATGCTAGGCAGGAACGAGTCCACTCTCTGCAATCTTTTCGCATAGTAGGCCATACATAGCGTTCCGATATCAGTTTCGTCGTCGCATTTGTGCCAGGGTGGCTAAAAGAATGCAAGTTTTTGAATACTTGCCGTCGCATGTCTTTGGTCACATAAGGTCTGGCCACATTGCTGCTCTTGTCACAATAGATTTCTGTGTGAGATCCAGGCAGTTTGATTTTTGTCAAGCGCAGAGAAGTATCGCTATCCAAAAGTTGTTCTAGTTCAGGATCTGTGCTTTGTGCTTGAGCAAGCTTGGATAGATCGATGGGCTGAGTAATATCTTCGATGCGTGATAAACTGTCAGCCACAACGTTATCCTTTCCTGAAATATGCCTGATATCTGTGGAAAACTGTGAAATAAAATCCAGATGTCTGAACTGTCTTGGCGAGCACTTTTCTTTTCGTGAATGAAATGCAAAAGTTATGGGCTTATGGTCAGTGTAAATAATGAAGTCTCTCGCCTCCACCATGTGACGAAAGTATTTTATTGCTTCGTAGATGGCGAGAAGTTCCCTGTCGTAAGGCGAGTATTTCTGTTGACATGGTGAAAACTTTCGAGAGAAAAATGCCAAAGGTTCCCACAGGCCGTCTCTATGCTGTTGTAAAGCTGCGCCCATTGCTGTGTCTGAAGCATCGGTGACTATAGCGAGCTTCGCTTGGCAGTCTGGATGAGCGAGTAGTGCTGCTTGGCAGAGACTTTCCTTGCAGGCGATGAATGCTTTATTAGCTTCTTCTGATAAATGCACGGGATGTGAACCTTTAACTGATCCTGTGAGCAGTGCATTCAGAGGCGCTTGATGCCGCGCTGCGTCAGGAATAAACCTTCTGTAAAAGTTCACCATTCCTAGGAATCTTCGCAGTTCTCTAACGGTTTTCGGTGGTGGGTAATTCGCAACTGCTTCTACCTTCGATGGTAATGGTTTAGTCCCAGCTGCTGAGATGCTGTGTCCTAAAAACGTTACCTCTGATACACCGAATATGCACTTGTTCGTGTTGATTACCATGCCGTATTCCTTGAGTCTGTTGAAGAGCAGATGAAGGTGCTTCTTGTGTGATTCCTGATCAGGTGAGAAGATCAAAAAATCGTCCAGAAACGGGAAGCAGAACTCTTCAAGGCCCCTAAGCATCTCGTCCACAAATCGTTGAAACGTTTGGCTGGCATTACGTAGTCCGAACGTCATAAACGGAAATTCGTATAAACCAAACGGCGTCGTGATTGCGGTCTTCGGAATATCCTCAGGGCAGACAGGAATTTGATTATAAGCTTTTACGAGATCGATAACCGAGTATACTTGACAGCCGGAGAGACAATGTGCAAAGTCATGTATGTGTCGAATG
This sequence comes from Ennomos fuscantarius, assembly GCA_905220475.3. Lineage (NCBI taxonomy): Eukaryota > Metazoa > Arthropoda > Insecta > Lepidoptera > Geometridae > Ennomos > Ennomos fuscantarius. The sequence goes on from HG992046.1 coordinate 10,216,185, forward strand.
GGATAGCTGTCTGGTACGGTTCTAGCGTTGAGCATTCTGTAGTCACCGCATGGACGCCAGCCGTTATCTTTTTTAGGCGCAAGATGAAGTGGTGATGACCATGGTGACTTTGAAGGTCTGGCTGTTCCGTTCCTCAACATATCTGCAAATTCGTCTTTTGCGATTTTTAATTTATCCGGTGCTAGTCTTCGTGGTGTGCTGCTTATTGGCGGCCCTGCAGTAGTTTGTATATGATGCATGGTATTATGCTTCGGAACACGGTGGACACCGGAAGGTCTAGTAATCTCAGGGTATTCGCTTAGTATGTTATGATATACGGAATTTCCAGAAATAACTTTTACCGATGAAATGTTCCCAGTTGACTGTGCAGGTGAAGCTGGGGACGTAAGGCTTGTAGTGTTGTCGATTAAACGTTGATTTCGACAATCCACGATGAGGTTGTAAAATGATAAAAAATCTACACCTATTATGGCCTTTGTAACGTCCGCTACGATGAATCGCCAAGTAAAGTCACGGCGCAAGCCTAGGTTCAGCACTAAATGAGCGTAGCCGTAAGTAGAAATGGGTGTACCGTTTGCCGCACACAGCTCATAATTTGTTTTCTCACGACGTTCCTTGAGTGCCGATCGGGGGAAGACACATACGTCACTGCCAGTATCGATGAGAAACTGCATCTTCGTAGCGCCGTCCGTGACAAATAGGCGACCGGAAGTTTGGCAATCGGTCGTCGCCATTACCGACTGCTGTTCGCGTTTCCCGCATGGTAGTCGCACGGTTTTACGCACTTACTTGCTTCATTGCCGAACTTATTATGATACCAGCACACAGGAAATTTTCTATAGTTCGACTGTGATCGTGTGGAGCTAGAACGACCGCGCGTTTTCTTGTTTGAACGATTCGGTGCACGTGAATGCCGGTTCACCTGCGCAGTTAGAGCTTGCACTTGTTTGGTAAGTTCAGCAATCTGTTGGTTCATGGCTTCTAAAGAGCTTCCTGGTATGGCACTTGATGTTGATGCTACGTGCGCTGTAGGCGAAACAACGTCATGGATGCGGTCAGCGAGATCTGCGAGCGCTTCCAGTGAAGACATCATCTGCGAAGCGATTATCGTTTGCGTGCTACTTGGTAAGCGACTGGTCCAGATAGTACGTAGAAAATCTTCGGGAACTCCAGGTCCAGCCAAATGTTGCAAATGTCTTAGAAACTGAGATGGCTTACGGTCTCCAAGTTCTGCGTGCATAAGTAATTGCTTGACCTTCTTTTCTCGTGACGCGGACAGTCGTTTGATAAGTTCCGACTTCAATTTTTCATACCTGTTGGTGTCGGGCGGGTTGATGATTATATCTTCCACCTCAGAAGCATACTGCGGGTCTAGTTGGCCGATAACGTAGAAAAACTTCGTATTGTCCGTAGTAATGTTCGATATCGCGAATTGGCCCTCGATCTGCGCGAACCAAATGGCCGGCTTTTCAGGCCAAAACGGCGGAATGCGCACGCCCACACGACAAATATCTTCGTTCTTATCGGTTGAGAGCGACATCTTTATGTGAATCAGTATCAGAATTATCGCAATCAGCAACAAAATCAAAATCACACACATTTACTGCAAACGTGGACTTTCGGTTCAAAACAGGTCACCAGTAAAGCGAAGTTCGATACACTTTTGTTGTAATAGAAGGAGGTCCATAGGTTTGCTGAATTAATGATATGCCGATTGACTTTGTATAAGATATATTAATTAAAAAGATATTTACAAAAACCAAAATGCGGAAAATAAAATTTTCTCTAATGTCAAGTCTCTATCAACAACATTCGTTGCCCCTAGCAACGAGCTGGAAAAGTTCTCTATTAGAATGGTATTGAAACTTTTTCGTGGGCTAGCACGCCACAATATTAAACAAACACCGCCCAGTATCGGTTTGATATTGATGGTTCAATTTAAAAAAAACTACTTTAAAGAGACGAACAATACAACAGTTTTAAAGATACAAAATAATATGGAATAATATATTTCAAGAATTTCGAAAAATTTTGCTCCAGATACCACACCACTAATATTATAAAGGCGAAAGTTTGTATGTGTGTTTGTGTGTATGTGTGTGTGTGTGTATGTGTGTATTTTTGTTACTCCTTTACGCTCAAACGGCTGAATGGATTTGAATGAAATTTGGTACCAAGATAGCTTACACACTGGATTAACATAAAGGTTACATTTTATCCCGGAAAAGTGAAATTTTCTCGTGGGATAAGCAAATAATTAAAATACTTTTTATCCGCGGGTAAAACCGCGGGGCGCAACTAGTTCACTATAAACTAGTGACTTTCATTCCTTGGCGGATAATTTTGTTCCGAATTCGGCTCAGTAAAGATCTTTTAATTTGGATAACCATCTCTTTCCACAGCTTTCTGACCAACTTTAGGATTTCACTTGACTCATCATGGCCCACGTCTTTGATCAGTATGTAATTACGAGCAAGACGCGCTGGCTGGACAATGTAGAGTCAGAGAAACTTACTTACTTACTTGTACTTTTTTTTAAAGTTTTGGCTCCACACTTTTGTGTATTTAGCCAGTGTCAAGTAATTGATAATTCATCAAGTTAATGATATTTCACGCAAATATGTGTCAAGTCACAGTCGAAGTCATCAAGTCAAGTCATAGTCTAGTCAAAGTCATACTCCTAGTAAAGTGGTGGCAACTTTACTTGAAGCTTCTATGGAGTTTTGGAAACAACACGAAAAGAAACGTTTCACCATCATTATACCGTTTTCCCACACTCATGCCTGTAATCCAGCACTTACCGAATAGAATGCCACCAATTTTATGCACTAACACTAAAAATAACACAAGTTTAGGAAAATAATACAACGCGGTAACGCGATCTTTTTCACTTTCCCGCCAAAACTCCTTACTTGTACTTACTGGTCACTTCAATTTAAATTTATTTATTTGTTAAATATAACATATAAGTCAAATAAAGGAATACAGAAAGAATCGCAATATTTTGAAGCTATCATATTCGATGGAAGCAATTTGTAGCCGTTTTTTTTAGTAAATAGTACTATGCGATTATGCCACACAACTCTATCCTTTGTCTTTCCTTCACAAACATCCATCAATCTATATATATACACAGAAATTATTATACTGACATCAAATACGATAGTGTGATCATAAATTTTTACGACCAAATATTTATAGCTATAAACTGGGCGCCGATTAATATGTTTTAGGAAACGAGAAACTAACTATAGAGGTAAACTCAGGGTCAATGGCACAGATGAATAAATAATAATATAATATAATATGTGTGGACATCTCACACAACGCCATCTAGCCCCAAACTAAGCAAAGCTTGTGCTATGCTGCGTGCTATGGGAACCAGATAACTGATACAATACTTAGATAATTTTTTGGTTGTAAATACATACATAGAATACAATATGACACCCAGACACAGAACAAACACCTATGTTCATCACACAAATGATTGTCCCGTGTGGGAATCGAACCCACAACCCACAGTTCAGAAGGCAGGGCTACTACCAACTGAGCTATTGGGCCAGTGAAATATGTTACTACGTAATCAATGGGTCAGTCGCTATTGTAATCAATAACTGGAATGGCAACCATAATGCAATTAATCGAAGAATGTTGTGTTTTCAATTTGGTTTATAACATTTTGCTGATAGGAACGACTAGTCTTATTGGTCAGATTCAATCCTCGCTAAATTATATATCAACATTTTCGACGCTGTGTAAGTTTTGTAGTCGAAGCATGTGACGGAAAATAATCCTTACTAGTAACGTAATAAAAATTATTCTAAATTAACCCACTTCTATTTTATTTTTGCAAATGTTACGGTGTAAGGGTGTGGTGTCTTTTCTTAAGTCTCAACTTGTGCTGTAAGGTTGTAGCAGTGTGTAATATAACCGCTACGATAAGGTCGTACGTAGATTATCTTTCTGGCAAATTGTATTGAAAAGTTTCAACAATAAAATAATAATATTAATTTTACGTGATAATACCGGTTTCATAATATTTCTAAGAACTCTGTATTTAACCATATTTCCGTGCACACTGTTGTAATAAAAAAAAAAAAAATACTTCCGATGATATAGGTAACAGGAAAAGATAACACTGGTATAAGATACTAAATCGGTCATATATTTTCGTAACATACAGTTTACTACATTCATTAGGGAATAGTCTAATGGACTATTAGTGAAATGGGAAAAAACCTTTGATAGGATGAATGTCTTTTGTTCCCTTCCATTAATTTTATTCGAAGTCTAATCAGAGGTCACTGAATGTTCTTTTGTCGTAGTCTTTGAGCTGTGGTGAAGAGCTTACACCAGTCAGTAATGTAGAAGGAAGAAAATAAAATTACAAGACGTACATTTTTTTTTAATTGTAACGAATTATGTGACGAACTAGTCGTTCACCTGATCATAAACAACACGGCCGCCCATAACAGAACAGTGTCACTCGGAACTCTAAAATATAAAGTTTCGTGCGACGTTGCACTGCGCACATCATCCCGAGACATCAACACATTCTGGTAATAAGATTACTCGACTGTGAGATCAGATCAAAAAGTATCAATTTTTAGTGATTTCACTAGCTACAGTGCCCTTTAAACCGGAACACAGTAGTGCTTGGACATAACTGTTTGGCGGTACAATAACTGGTAAAGTAGTACCTAGACGAACTTTGCAGAAATGTCCTACCACCTAGTACAATGTACTAGTGTGTAATGTAGTGGTAAGATAAGAGCCGTCTAATGAATGGGCAGCAGCATTTTCCTCAATCTTTTTACACACTTTTTACACCAGCAGTAGACTATATTAAAAATAATTATGGTGACCTTCCCCACCTACATCACATCACACTAATATCATAAAGGCGGAAGCTTGTATGTGTGTTTGTGTGTATGTGCGTATGTTTGTTACTCCTTCACGCTCAAACGGCTGAATTTATATGAATGAAATTAGGTACCAAGATAGGTTATACACTGGATTAACATATAGGCTACATTTTATCCCGAAAAGTGAAATTTTCCCGTGGGATGAGCAAATATATCAAACACTTTTTATCCGCGGGTGAAACCGTGGGGCGCAACTAGTTACCTTATAAAGTCCTAGTAATTTTAGTCCAGATAGGAGATTGTCATCATCTGTCTACTCTTATCAGTTACCTAGTCAAATTATTTAACTACATAGAATCATCATCCTTCAACCCACACGAACGTATCGGGCTAAAGAGGACATATCCAAATATCGGCAAACTCTTAACCACAACGCATACCAATTTAGCGCATTCGAAATTAACTTCAAACTTTATATCTACAGTCCTAGATATAAATTTGCAATGACTATCACCCACCCAGTTCATGAATTAAGCGGAACTTCTTGATTTTGCATGTTTGCCAAAACACTGGACGGTGCCAAACGCAAGGTTGATTACGAAGAGATATGAGGCCGAAATACTAAAACTGTATGTTAATGAAAATTTGTTGGTGACAAAATTACGTGGACTTGTAAAACGTTCGTTTAATGAAAACATTAAGAGTATGTTGGGCGTCAAATAAGATGTACCAAATCAAATCAAACTAAAGTACTTACTTAAGAAAACGTTGTTTATCAATTCAATCCCTAAGAGGTCAAATAGGCTATTAAAGATTAAACAAATAATGATTTACATAGTCAAGAAGTAAAATTAACTAAATAGTCAGCACACCTGGATCATGCAACGCGTGCCCAAAATGTTGGCACTTATTAGGCACAATGAATTAGCATTGCAAATCAACGGGGCAATGCTTCTAGCATGTTTAGTGCGCTACCTACTGGTAGTGGGCTAGAATATAGGTATTAGTAGTAGTAATAGCAGTAGTAGATGGTATTAATATAATACTTAGTTTAAAGAAGAACGGCCGTAAAAAAGCCAGTAAAAAAATTAAAATTTAGCAAACCTATAACTAGTTACTTTTATTTGAAGCCGGCTAATATTTCATATGTGCAGGGGAAATTACGTGTCAACTACAAAAATAATTGAAAATATTACTAGTTATAAAGTCCTTCGTCTAAAATAACATTTTAATTTCTACCGTGAATCATTTCAGGAACCAGTCTGCAATGATTTTTAAAAGCGCTCAAGATCACTCGACTTCATAATTGCCTCAATACTTTGTACCTTGTCTCATTTTAAAACGCTGTCGCTCGTTTTGAATCGTTACGGGAAGTGCCACTTTGATGACTGTGACAAGGTTACTAAGTGCTGTACGCTAGTTGTAAGTATGTCACATTACGAACTCAGATTATCTTCAGTGTCAATCTTTTGTTTATTTTGGACAGATTTTAACAGATGATGTCAACTGTTTCAGTAACATGCCAATGAACTTGTCGTGTTTTTACATTTACACCTTGAAATGTATGTCTTCCCAAGATATCATTGTTTACATTTCCACAACAATTAAATGTAGAAGTTTTGCTGTGTCGAAAGGATTCCAAGGTGTCTCAAGCTATAATGGCAGTGGGCTGGGTCATATCTCTAGAAGATTAGATAACCGTTACAGTAGGCTCGCCTTTACCCTCTTTGATATTACCGATAATGTTATGTTTTCCAGCGTCAACATCTTGTACAGATAAAGTTGAATTTACAATCAATGATTTTAAATTCGTCGGGAGACATTTGCTGGTCAGAAATTGAATACGTGAAAAGAAAATGTAATTACTTGAAAATTATCGGACGTCATGAGAGATTTTGTATCCTAATCTCACAGTCTGGATATCATATAAGACTGTGATTTGACCAAAACTACATTTAAACTCAGTTACTAAATTAATTGCTGATTGCTAAGTATACATACATAAAATTCTCTTTCTATTACTATCACAATTACTATTTTTACTAAATGGCTTAATTTTAGTAACCTTATTAATAAGTATTAGGCTAGGTCCCCAGGTTGGGTAAAGACCTCCTTCAAAGATGCCCATTTTTTTTCTATTTTGTGCTATTTGCCACCAATTTGAGCCAGCAACTTCTCTCCAAAAGGTGGTATGTAAGTCCATCTTCTATTTTTAAGCCTCGCTATGTGACCAGCCTCCATTTTAACTTTAGTGCGTAGCTCAAGGCGTCATTAGCTTTTGTTATTGCTCTTATTTTGTGTGACGGATCTTATCTAGTTTTTTTTTACTTTAATCATGCTTCTCTCTATTCCTCGCTGGCAGGTCGAGGTCGAGGCGCAGTGCATTAAATAGCCAAATTAAGTTCATCCACATTATTATTTAGTCAAATATATAATAATAATACACGACTGGATTCATGCGTTCGTGCTTTCGTTTGTACCATCGTTACAATTGTGGGATGAGCTTCTATGAACACTTTTACCGCAGAGCTTACAACATGGAACACTTTAAAAGAGTGTTAAAAGAGATCTACAAAGTAAGTGACTTGAGAGTTACAGATGTTCATAAGCTATAGTGACCGCTATCCATTAAATGGGAACCTATGCTTGATCTTTTTACATAATATAAAAATCAAAACCCTTGGTATGTATAGGAGGGACTACCATAATCCTATGATCTAATTTTACGCAGCCCATTGGGCCTAATGGCGAAATTCCATTCAAGATTGTATCAGCTGGTGAAGCGAAAGGTTTGGAAGGTATCGGTATGCGTGAACGCGTTTTTTGTATTATATCCACGTCTTTTGGCTTTCAAATCTGGGGCTGGAGTATCGAGTCATTAGGGTCACCCTTTTTTATTTTTAGATGACTTCATTTTCACGTTTTCTTACTTGAATATAAGTTCCTGCTTAAGTAAAAAATAGGCACATTTACTCTGAATGTACATTCAAAATTATCATAGTTCTTTTTTTACTATTGTAGCAGAAACAGATAACTTTTTATTACCGCTGAAATATTATTTAAATATTTGTTGTGGTTTAGCATTTCGGCTCATAACCCGGAGGCGGCGGGTTTGATTTCCGCGGCAAGACAAATATTTGTGCACAGAAAAAAAAGCGCAAACACTGGGTTCTGAGTCTGAGTGTTGTGGGACCATGGTCCTCATAGTTCTTGGGGCCTTAGACACAGGGAATCTTAGTTAAGGTCCAGGATCTATGTATGTGATATTTAGGCGTTATTATCATTTTATTATTGTTAGTATGCTAACATAAATATTTATAATGTCTCATAATTTTTTTATTTTCAAAGCCCAAAAATGTTAGAAATATTTTTTTCATTGCGGTATTTATAAAAAAGATTTGGAAGCGCCAGCTACCAATTCTTTACCATAGATGTAATTAAATAAAAGACGAGGCAAACTAGCACTGCATCGCGTTCTTCTTGTCACTCTATGTTTTTTTCGCTCAGAGAACTGCGTGCGTTGCAGCAAGTTTACGTGAAGCACTTTTCAGAAGAAGTTGACTTATTTTTCTTTTCTTATTTACATCTATAAATTGACTATTTTAATTTTTATGATACTCACTCTGGCTTATGACTGCCGTTAGTATTTCTTAAAGCGATGTAGAATATCGAAATAAAAAATGACTAATACTCTTTTAAGATTGAAACATTTTGTTTATTGTTAGTTCGTCTTACCTTTATAAAACAGCTGATGCTATGAAATTGCCAATCTGAAACAAATAAAATCATACTAAAATGTCTTGTAATAAAGCAACATTTTGATAATTCTAACGTATAGAGAAATTATATCCATATTCATATTCATTTATTTGCATTCATGTACAATTTATATAAGGTCTTTACCTATGAAATTGCCGTTTTGTTTGAAAAAAGTTAAAGTATTTTTTTTTCGAACTTATTTATTTCTTTTATTCAAAGTAATCACCCCTGCAATCAATGCATCTTTGCCAACGCTGTGGCAGTTTATGGATGCCCTTCTTGAAAAAATCAGCAGGACGGGAGACAACAAACTCTTCAAAGGCGTTTTGTACTGCCTCTCGGGAATTGAATTTTTTTCCCGCTAAAAGTTGTCAAAATTTTGGAAAAAGTAATAGTCGGTAGGCGCAAGATCTGGTGAGTATGGCGGATGAGGGAGAACTTCCAAACCCAACTCATGCAGTTTAGAGACGGTCTGTTGTGCAGTATGGGGTCACGCGTTGTCGTGAAGTAGCAGTGGAGACGACCGATTGACCAAAGCTGGTTGCAGACGTGCGAGTTTCGCCATCATTGTGGTCAGTTCTTCAATGTACACATCTGCAGTAATGCTCTCGCCGTTTTGTAAAAAGCTATGATGAATCACACCAGCACTAGACCACCAAACTGTGATCATCACCTTTCTAGGGGTCATTTTTCGTTTTGCACATTGCTTTGGTACCGAACCAGGATCTAACCAACTTGCTGAGCGCTTTCGATTGTCAAAAAGAATCCATTTTTCGTCGCACGTAACAATTCGGTTCAAAATTCCTTCATTTCTGTGCCTGTTAAGCAGCGCAAGACAAGTCTCGACGCGTACGTTGCGCTGGCGATCGTTAAGTTCGTGGGGCACCCATCTATCAAGCTTTTTTATCTTGCCAATCTGTCGCAAATGGACCAATATTGTTTTGATGCTAACATCAAAAGCTGCTGCCAGCTCAGCTGTAGATTGAGATTCATCAGCTTCCACAATCGCCTTTAATTCATCATTGTTGACCAAAGTTTCCGGACGACCATGAGGTTCATTTTTCAAGTCAAAATTCCCAGAACGGAACCGAGCAAACCAATAACGGGTTGTACGTTCGTTTGTACAGTTCTCTCCGTAAACGTCGTTGATGTTACGTGTCGTTTGTGCCGCGTTGGTGCCACGACGGAACTCATATTCCATAATTACACGAAATTTCAAAGTATCCATTATGAGGAAAAATGTTGAAATGTAATGAAAATACAACGCTAATCAATAAACAAAAGACTTATATTGTAAATAGAATGTCATATTTTTAAAACAAAATTAATTTGAATTTAGAATTCATAGTCAATCAAAACTTTTTTTTGTTTGAAAAAGTCTGTACTGCAATACGGCAATTTCATAGGTAAAGACCTATTATATTATGTCAGGTCTTAACAACTAGTTTAGTAGGTACATGAACCCTGTAAGGGCGCTTGCAACTGAGTGCGATTAAAAATAAATTTATTGATTTCAATTACATAATAGATAATTATATCGTCAATATTTAATAATATAATATAATATTTTCAAGCATTTCATTACTTAATTATTTGCTTATTTAATTAATTACCTATTGAAGATGGCAAATCAATAGGTAATATGCAATTAATCTAATTTTGTCATCATCAATCAATCATCTAAAATTAAATCAATTTATTTTAGTCTTTTCTTCTACTACCCACTCTTTACAAAAATAAAAATAAATCCCACTGGTTAAACGTAGATAAGGCAAACAAGCATAACTAGATAGGTAGGTATACAACACATGGTGGGCCGGTTTATAACTGGACAAATTTTATGTTTATTTATTGTTATGAAACTCTTCGACCGAATAATAATATTTTTTTAATAGATAGCTTTTTAACTTACTAGCAAAAATTTCGTCTTTTACAACTTCTTTTATTTCGTTGGGGATTCTATTATAGACGTTCACGAATCTAAAGTTAGGACTTTTTCCAAATATATGTAATTTTGCAGTTGGAAGGACAAGATTGTGTTTGTTCCGTCTGTTGTAATTTTGGTGCAGTTCTGAGTTCGATTTGAAAAAGTGTCTGTGTTTTCTTACGAATATGCCTATTTGCAGTATGTATAAGCTCGGTAAGGTGAGTATTTTCCTTTCTAATTAAAGAGCATTCTTTGATAAGCGAAGCTCTAATTTATTAATAATCCCGTGACACATTAAATGCTGCGGTGAATTAATATAATTCTACAATTTCAGAAAACTAGCTAGCCTAACATTCACTAGCACTGAGTTTTATTATACTAGGTGGCAGGAATTTTCTGTAAAGTTCATCTAGGTAGGTACCACCGCTATTCCAGTTACTGTGCCGTCAATCAGTAGTGCGCAAGCTCTACTGTGTTCCGGCTTAAAAGTTTCCTAGTGAAATTACTGGGCAATTGAGACTATGATCCGATCTCACAGTCGAGTAATCTTATTACCAGACTGTGTTGATGTCTCAGGATGACGTGCGCAGTGCAGTGTCACGCGAAACTTTATATTTTAGATTTCCGGATGACACTGTTCTGTTATGGGTTGCCGTGTCATTTAACATCAGGTAAACGGCTAGCTCATTACGTCATTCATTAGTATAAAATATATAATAGTCACTACTTGAGAATCTCTCTTCCCCATCGGTTGACAGTTCTACGAGCGATGTGGCCTGCCCACTGCCATTTCAACTTGCTAATTCTAAGAGCTATATCGGTCACTTTAGTTCTCCAGTGGATCTGAATCACTTCTTCACTAAACATAAAAAAAATTAAGATTAATTTGCCTTTAAATTAATTATTTAATTAAATTAAAGGCAGATTGCTTTTTATGCACTTATGTTTGTTTGTGTGAGTGTATACATTAATCATAATAGGATATTTCCTATCTGGCTGGTGAGTGTATATGTGGGCAGGAACGTGTTGTGGGTAGGTTGCAACCTATATAACTATAGGCCTTCAGCATGTCCACACCGCGCCGTGTCTGGAACAAGAATGATCCGTAGCACACCAATCGATCCCTTTATATAGCCAGACGGGTGGGGCAGCGACGACAGTTGCCGGTGTTGCCACTGTAATAAATTTAATGCCACCACAGGGTAAATTACGGTGCTCGATCGCTGTGCATAGAGTTTATAACTGAACGTAGCCGCCGTCATATACATTCATCAGAATAGGAAATATCCTCTCACACTCACACAAACATACATAAGTGAACAAAAAGCAATCTGCCTTTAATTAACCACAAAATGTGGTCACTGCATCCAAGGCAGCAAAATCTGATTATTTTGCGGTCCAGTGCAGGCAGTGGTGAGTGACACGAGAAAAATAAACTGGTTGCTGACAAAGAACTCTTAAATGGAATAAGACGACACAAAATTATTTGATTGTAAGCTATTTTTGTACTTTTATTTTTAGTTTAATGATCTCTGTCTACATTTTCATCAAATCTGAGTCTGAGGTCCGTATTACAGAACGATGCTCAGTCATCGATCGGTGCTCAAGCCGAGATTTCATTCATAAAGTAATCAATTAGTGAATGAAATCTCTGCTTCAGCACTCATCGATGACTGAGCATTGTTCTGTAATACGGACCTGAGTGTGTAACATAGAAGTTTCATCGTAAAATGATCGTGTTTTGATAGATTGTTTTTTTTTATTTCCTTATATAATGTCATCGGATATATTGGATTTATTATTTCCTTATATCAGCACGTAAAAGGATTACCTAAAAAAACCTGTTCACTCTCGGTTTGAAGACTCCAAGAATGTTTATCCTGGGTGGGAATCGAACCTACAACCTACAGTTAGGAAGGCAGGGCTACTACTAACTGAGCTATTGGACTATAGTATAACAGGCCACCATAAATTACTATTATTTCCTATTTAGGTTTGTGAGCAACAAAAGCACGAGGTTTAAGGACTTAAAAAATATTATCACATCAAACTAATATTATAAAGGCGAAAGTTTGTATGTGTGTATGTTTGTTACTCCTTCACGCTCAAACGGCTGAATGGATTTGGATGAAATTCAGTACCAAGATAGCTCATACACTGGATTAACATATAAGCTACATTTTATCCCGGAAAAGTGAAATGTTCCCGTGGGGTGAGCAAATAATTAAAATACTTTTTATCCGCGGGTGAAACCACGGGGCTCAACTAGTAATAATAATAAAAACAATCAACGATCACATAGGTACATAGTACACAGGGAATTCTCCTCAGGATTCTCCTCGGGAATTCAGGATCTCCTGGACCCTTAGAATTCCCTGTATCTAGGGACCCAGGAACTACGATGACCATGGAAAACACCCCGACACAATTCATCCTTTTAATTATTTCGTGACTAAAGACTAAAGAAGCAATACGATTAACTCCTGCTACATATAACAACAGAATGAAAACTAAGATGGCGGTTCATTTTAATATTAAAATCGATATTATATAATCGAGTTTACAGATTAATTTTTGCAGATCAAATCATATAAAACCACATTCCCTTGGGATATGGAACCCTAAAAACTAGTCGTATGCTGCAATGCAGATATCCAGACACGGGGTTTTTATATCTCTTCAGGGAGCAGTTTGCTTACTCTAATAAAAGTATGCCCTATATAATCTTATAGGCCTCCCTTTTTGGATACAATACTTTTACGATATGTAACAGTGAAATTTTATCACGCGAGAGGTTTTAGTTTGAAAATGAGTATGACAAATTTTGAAAGTTAACTTACGTCAATTAAACCGGACATATTTTTATATCAATGATCGTTAATACAAAACTAAACTAGACCTAAAAAACGTTAAAACGTTTGGTGGAAGCATCAGGTGACCAGAATGCTGGCTTTTATTTTGCTCAAAAAATAAGCATTGCCATTCAGCGTGGTAATGATGCCAGCATTCTGGACACTTTCCCCTCTACCAACGGGTTATTTTAAATGTTTAGTTTTTATTTATTTTAAGTTGTTAGGTATGGTTTATTTTTTTAGGTCTAGTTTAGTTTTGTATTAACGTCATTCGAAAAAGTCGAAATTTAAAAGGTTTTTTATTCGTAAGTCGGACATATTCGGTGCCCTTCTTCTCCCGAGTTTTCTGCAAAGTTCTTCTAGGTAGGTACCACCGCTTTGCCAGTTATTCTGCCGCCAAACAGTAGTGCGCAAGCACTACTGTGTTCCGGTTTGAAAGGAATTGTAGCTAGTAAAATTACTGGGCAATTGAAACTTTATGATCTGATCTCACAGTCGAGTAATCTTATGACGAAACTGTGCTGATGTCTCAGGATGATGAGCGCAGTGCAGTTTTGCGAGTAACTTTATAGTTTAGAGTTCCGAGTAACACTGTTCTGTTATGGGCGGCTGTGTCGCTAAACATCAGGGGAACGACTTGCTCGTCACATCACTCATTAACATTTAAAAAAAAGTCACATTAATTTTTCATGAAACTAAGTTTCTCCAAATTTAAATTAACAAATAATAATAATAATAATAATAATATCTGTGGACATCTCACACAACGCCATCTAGTCCCAAACTAAGCAAAGCTTGTACTATGGGAACCAGATAACTGATACAATACTTAGATACTTTTTGTTTGTAAATACATACATAGAATACAATATAACACCCAGACACAGAACAAACATCGATGTTCATCACACAATTGTTTGTCCTGGGTGGGAATCGAACCCACGACCCGCAGTTCAGAAGGCAGTGTCACTACCAACTGAGCTATCGGGCCAGTCAAAAAACAAAGACGGAATGAATTTCACGCCTTTTCAATTTATTAAAAAAAAAAATTCGCGCGTTTTTCATATGCTTATATTATCTATGATTTACCGTACAGCCTGAATTTTTTACATATAACATTCGTGATTGTGATCGTGATCGTGATTGGTGATTGGAATTTTCACTAACAATATCCACATTTCAAATTCAAATTACTTTTAGTCCCTAGGAATCAAATAGTTTTATATTCCCTGTTTACTGTTATCCAACTCGGTTTATAAAATGTTGAAGTTCTGAGGTACCAAAAATTAAAAAAAAAAAACAACGAAATTTGAAAACGTCTTTTTTGAAGTCAGTTAAAAATATACCCGGTTTTATATTAAGAGGAAACTGTTCATAAACCACAGAAATAATATTTGCTCGTGTTTAAATCTACTGCGTTTTCATTTGTTTTTACCGCGAACTGCGAAATCAAAGCGCTCGAAATGGACGAAACCGCGTTTCGACCGCTATTTGTGATTTAACTTAAGTACATATTCATAAAGGTAGATTAATTTTGTGTTACGTATTCATAAAAGGAAATTAATTTCATGTTACTGGCGAGTGGAGAAACACAATAAAAATTACATTACCATGAGCACATTTGTTCCCATTGCTGTTATACAGGTTGCTCTCACAGGGTTGATAGTTATCATCAGCACATTTGTCCCCATAGCTGTTATACAGGGTGCTCTCACAGGGTTTATAGTTATCATCAGCACATTCGTTCCCATGGCTGATACAGGATGCTCCTACAGGATTGATAGTTATCATCAGCACATTTGTCCCCATAGCTGTTATACAGGCTGCTCTCACAGGGTTTATAGTTATTATCAGCACATTCGTTCCCATTGCTGATACAGGATGCTCCTACAGGATTGATAGTTATCATCAGCACATTTGTCCCCATAGCTATTATACAGAATGCTCTCACAGGGTTGGTAGTTATCATCAGCACATTTGTCCCCATAGCTGTTATACAGGGTGCTCTCACAGGGTTGGTAGTTATCATCAGCACATTTGTCCCCATAGCTGTTATACAGGGTGCTCTCACAGGGTTGATAGTTATCATCAGCACATTTGTCCCCATAGCTGTTATACAGAATACTCTCACAAGGTTGATAGTTATCATCAGCACATTTGTCCCCATAGCTGTTATACAGGGTGCTCTCACAGGGTTGATAGTTATCATCAACACATTTTTTCCCATTGCTGATATAGGTACAGGTTGCTCCTACAAGATTGATAGTTATCATCAGCACATTTGTCCCCATAGCTGTTATACAGGGTGCTCTCACAGGGTTGATAGTTATCATCAACACATTTTTTCCCATTGCTGATATAGGTACAGGTTGCTCCTACAAGATTGATAGTTATCATCAGCACATTTGTCCCCATAGCTGTTACACAGGTGCTCTCACAGGGTTGATAGTTATCATCAGCACATTCATTCCCATTGCTGATATACAGAATTCTCCTACAGGATTGATAGTTATCATCAGCACATTTGTCCCCATAGCTGTTATACAGAATGCTCCCACAGGGTTGATACTAGTTATCAGATAGTTATCATCAACACGTTTGTTCCCGTTGCTGATATACAGGGTGCACCTAGGATTGATAGTTATCATTAGCACATTTGTCCCCATAGCTGTTATACAGGTTGCTCTCACAGCGTTGATAGATATCATCAGCATATTGGTTCCCATTGCTCTCACAGGGTTGATAGTAGTATTATTATTTATTTTTATGCATCATATCATTTAAGTATAGGTTAAGATATATTATTTATTTGCACCGCCGTCCTTGCTCATAGTGTCTCATATCTCTGTCCATCCAAAGGTTGTCTGGAAGAGATCGCTCTTAGCGATAAGACTCTCTTTTCTACATGTTTATTTTTGGCGTCAATAAAGCGTTTTGTATTGTATTGTTTTGTATTGAATACAGTTTAATATCTACCTCTAATAGCTTTCTACACAGGATTTTAGTTTTTATACTTATCAAAATATAGACTAAAGGTCATAAAAGAGGCAATACACAACCAGACGTAGGTATTCTGAGACCTTGCTACAGCATATTTATTTTTGCATCGGTATAATTTTATATTTAGCCCACCCTAGTAACCTCCTTCAGGGCTACATAGATTTATTTTCAGGTGAATAATTTCTAACGTAATCTCATTTCTCGGGTCATTAATTTTTAATTTTGTCACCTTGAAACCTCTGAGGTAACAACCCTGAAAATTTGCGATCTACTCTCCCGCGCTAATGTTACAGTATAGAACAAAACAGTAACACAACATACTACATTTAATAATGTTTTATATCAAAGATCACATACATATTTCGGCAGAACGGGTTCTGCGTAGGTTGCAACCTATATAACTATAGGCATTCAGCATGTCCACACCGCGCCGTGTCTGGAACAAGAATGATCGTAGCACACCAATTGATCCCTTTATATAGCCAGATGGGTGGGGCAGCGACGACAGTTGCCGGTGTTACCACTGTAATAAATTTAAATGCTGCCACAGGGTAAATTACGGTACTGCCCGCTGCGCATAGAGTTTATAACTGGACGTAGCCGCCGTCACATACACCGTGGACCCTAACTAGGATTTCCTGTACGTATACTGTATTTCATCTGTGGTCCTGCAACACCTTTTTTTTGAACAGGCTAATGCTGTTGGCCTCTACCGACCTTTACAGCGTCACCCTCAAGGATGCTTAAAGGCATCTCTGGGGTGCGAGCATTGGCTTGGGGCGTTGCCGGGATAAGAGGATCGAGAAGACTACGTCCACTGGAAGAGTGGACCCTATTGAAAGTCGCGACTGTTCTGATTTATTTACGGGGGGTACGTCGAACTCGCCGGCAAGGTCAAAAAAAGTCCTACAACACTTAGACACAGAAGAAGTATTGGCACTTTTTTTCTGTGTACAATGCTTGACCAACCGCGGGATTCAAACCGCTGCCTTTGGGTTATGAGCCGACCTGCTCAACCACTACACCACAGAAGCTATCAATGAGATAAGTAAGTATATTTAATATAATTAGGGTACACTTGTCAATAATTCCCAAACCCAGTGTAGAAAAGTTTTGTTTAAGGAAATAACTGTGTAAATAAAATAATATCACACGTAAAATCTGTATACCAGTTTAGGAATTCCATTGTAGTTACCGATAAAAAAATGTTGATCTATTTATATTCGGCTGGCGTTAAATCATCACAAAATTTTATCACATAAATAGAATACAAAGCAGCTGCCATGATTAAGATGTGACCTACTATTTATGTACTTACTTGCGCAACATTAAGTTTAAGCTTAAGTGATAATATGATATAATGATTGTAAAGTTTCTTGTGGCTTCCACTTTACAGGTGTAATCTAATTTTAATTATGCTAATTTTGATTGCTTGCACTAGTAATGGGAAAGAGGAGTGGTTTTTGTTGAGCATTTTGTGATTTTACTCGTATATAATAGGTCTTTACCTATGAAATTGCCGTTTTGTTTGAAAAAAGTTAAAGTATTTTTTTTTCGAACTTATTTATTCCTTTTATTCAAAGTAATCACCCCTGCAATTAATGCATCTTTGCCAACGCTGTGGCAGTTTATGGATGCCCTTCTTGAAAAAATCAGCAGGACGGGAGACAACAAACTCTTCAAAGGCGTTTTGTACTGCCTCTCGGGAATTGAATTTTTTTCCCGCTAAAAAGTTGTCCAAATTTTGGAAAAAGTAATAGTCGGTAGGCGCAAGATCTGGTGAGTATGGCGGATAATATGGCGGAAGTATAAACCAAAAATATACCTGCATATACAAAGTATGTTTTTTGATTTGCTCAATGTAAAAGTGCTAAAATTAGAATTAAATTGTTGGAGCTTTATGTTGATTTATTTGTCATTTTAGCATCTAAGTACACCTATATACGAGTATGTCGAGCGGTCATAAAGACATAAAAGTATTTGTCTACAATTAGTTATCATTCCCTAAACATAGCACTGTATGGACTTGATTTACTGTTGCTACTCCCATACTGTGTGATTGCCACGTGTTACAAGGATTTGTCATTTAGTCTTGATTTTTTGTGAAATATTGACAGGTAATTTTCTCTGCAACTTCCCGTAAAAGTGCTCCTTCTTTTGTTTATTTTCCTTCTCTCCATCCAATATTTGGCATGAGTAATGATTTAGCTAGATATGTATTTATTCCGTAAATAGGTATATTTATTTTGTTATGTTTAGTGAAGAAGTGATTCAGATCCACTGGAGAAGTGCTCTTATATCTATCTTATACAAATATAGCTCTTAGAATTAGCAAGTTGAAATGGCAGTGGGCAGGCCACATCACTCGTAGAACTGTCAACCGATGGGGAAGAAAGGTTCTCGAGTGGTGACTATTATATATTTTATGCTAATAAATGACGTAACGAGCTAGCCGTTTGCCTGATGTTAAACGACACGGCTGCCCATATCAGTTGAAGTGTCACTCGGAACTCTAAAGTATAGAGTTTCGCGTGACACTGCACTGCGCACGTCATCCTGAGACATCAGCACAACGTAAGAGTAAGATTACTAGACTGTAAGATCAAGTCATAAAGTCTCATTTGCTCAGTAACTTCACGAGCTACAGAGCTCTTCAAACCAGAACAGAGCAGTGCTTGCGCAGTACTGCTTGGTGGCAGAATAACTGGCGAGGCGGTGGTACCTACTTAGATGAACTTTGGAGAAAACTCCTACCACCTAGAACACATATGAATTGGAATATGAAGCGTAGGCCTCCCATGGGTACTGGAGGCAAGCAGCTGCTTGAAATGGCACTCTGAGGGGCAAGCTTAAAACCGTAACAGATGTTCCGCTGCTGCTGACACCGACAGATAAAAATCCTCCAACAAGCATACACACACTCCAACCGCATGGATCTAGGCCGTCCGACCAATAGCACACTAATATTTTAAAGGTGAATGTTTGTATGTGTGTATGTTTGTTACTCCTTCACGCTCAAACGGCTGAATGGATTTGGATGAAATTCGGTACCAAGATAGGTTATACACTGGATTAACAAATAGGCTACATTTTATCCCGGAAAAATGAATTGTTTCCGTGGGATGAGCAAATAATTAAAATAGATTTTATCAAAATATCAGTACTTCTGATTATAACTATAGTAAATAGTATGGAAAATAGTATAATATCAGAAATAGTATCAAAAATAGTATATATATCAAAACAGTACAATTCAAAGCTGTGCTATAAAGTAGGTATACAATATCAGTACTTCTGACTATAATTATAGTAAATAGTATCGAAAATAGTATAATATCAGAAATAGTATCAAAAATAGTATGGTAGTAAATCAAAATAGTACAATTCACAGCTGTGGTGTAGGTACACAATATCAGTACTTCTTACTATATAGTAAATAGTCGTTGAATTCCCAGATGTCACCATTGTGGAGTCGTAACTCAGCAAACACTATTGTTTGGTTACTGACTGTACACTGTATCGACAGTATGGGCGTTCAATTTGTAATAGTTTCTTTTTGTATTCCCAGTACCGTTTGATCTCGTCTGACCAGATTGTTTAGTATTTTGAGAGTTATTTGACGATCTCGATTAATCAATCAATCAATCAATATGTATTTATTTAGTAATGGTTACAATTTGTAAGCTGTAGAAGCATTGTAACTATGTGTATACACAAATGGACGCTAATTTTCATACCGTCATACAGACACACAACGGACCACGATTTACGGACGGATTAATAACGTTGTGTTGAGGAAGAATTATGATTTTGTGTTTTGTTTCTTTTTATGGAATTTCAATTAAGTATAACTAAACTAAATACTATACAAAATAGTATATATGTATATATATACTATTGTCAGCCATGTATTGTTTTTTCTAGCTTTAAATACTTGTAAAACTAGAAAAAACAATAAATAGCTGGTTCCATTATCATGCATGACAATAAATAAAATATATGTGGACATTTCACACAGTGCCATCTAGCCCCAAATTAAGCAGAGCTTTTACTATGGGAACTGGATAACTGATACAATACTTAGATATTTTTGATTTGTAAATACATACTTACATAGAGTACAAAACACCTAGATACAGAACAAACATCGATGTTCATTAAACAAATGTTTGTCCTGGGTGGGAATCGAACCCAGAATCCACAAATCAGAAGGCAGAGTTACTACCAACTGAGCTACCGGCCAGTCTAATTGACCCAGCTTGTTCCAGTAGTGTTTACATTGTCCAACAGTGTTTATTAGTAAGATGAAATAATATTCAAAATTATGATAACGATTCAATCCCGTGATAAATTTAAATTTAGCTGCATTTTTAATTCACGATCGTTCAGCCAACCTCTTCTTATTAATCTTGTATTTTTTATAAAACCATAGTTTTTGGAATGTAATGTAATGTAATGAACGTGTTAGATTCATTTCACCTCATTTAGGGCCAGGTGGAGCGAAACGAATCTAATACGTTCATATCATTACATTTCCAAAACTACGAATAAAATTGAAAAATGTAAAGATTTATAAAACAGGTTAGATGATGAATTAAGAAAAATCATGAATGAAATATGTAGCTTGACCCAAATTATATTACAATGTCATCGGAGATGTGATAATATAATAGATTTCAATTTTTAAAATCTGTTTATATTTGGGATGATGTATGTCATCCAAGTACTTCCCAGAAAGAAATTTGAGCGTTTGAAGTTTAAACCGTTTAAAAAAATATATTTTTAGGAATCAGAAGTATTAAAATATAAAAAAAAAACATTTACACGTCATTACTCTAATTTAATACAAAATCAACATATTTCAGCAATAATTTACTAGACAAACATAGTTTCGAACATATAAACAGCCGTTAATTTACACACAATGATAATTATCACAATCAAATAAAATGACAACAAAAATAAGATATGGAACGAACTGACAGTGGACAACATCGAAACCAACCACCTTACCGATCGGCGACCGAACAGCAAAGAGACGGTATTCAACTGAGCGCTTGCTTTTATAGGCGGTGGTGGGTACCGATATTGCCTACCACTAGATCGGCTAATAATATTATTTAGGTTAGTTCTCAATAAAATGTAAACCCCCATACTGTTTTCATATTATGTATGTTTGCTACTATAATAGCGCAATGTGGCTGCGCTCGCCAAGTGCGTCTTTGTATTTGTCCACGTGAACGTACAACGATGCCGTTCGCGCATATTTATATTGAGTGAAATAAGTTAGCCAATTTTGCATTAAAATAATGGTTATAAAATAGATGCAGTGTATAAATTTCATTGTAGATTTTATTTAAATAATCCAAACCTCACATAAGTATAATGTTTTTTTTAAATCTACTGCGAGCAATAATGAAAAAGTTAGATATTTTTTTTATTGAAATACCACATCTGAAGTAATACACAAATATTATAGAGGCGATAGTTTGTATGTGTGTATGTTTGTTACTCCTTTACGCTCAAACGGTTGCTCTGGATTAAAATATAGGCTACATTTTTTTTAAACACGGCAAATTGCCTTTATTTTCTAAATACTACAATGATTTAATAACTAAACTACCTACTACTAATACTACTACAAAAAAAAAATTGGACTATATACTGGCCGCAATGACCCATTAGACAGTCCAAATGCTCCAGCCCACTACCAGTAGGTTTTATACCGGAAAAGTAAAATGTTCCCATGGGATAAGCAAATAATTAAAATACTTTTTATCCGCGGGTGAAACCGCGGGGCACAACTAGTCTTAAATAATTTAAAAAAGTGAATAAACTAAACCAAAGTGTACTAATGGGCGGTCTCATCACTCAGAGATCTCTTTCAGACAACCTTGAGAAGTAGTTACTGGATGAAATTTACGAAGAATTGAAATGAAAAAATTAAATTGATATTGACGTGGACAAACGTTTGGTAGAGGCATCAGGTGACCAGAATACTGGCTTTTATTTGGAAAAAATAAGCATTGCCATTCAAAGTGGTAATGCTGCCAGAATTCTGGGCTCTTTCCCCTCCACCAATTAAGTATATGATATTATTTTAGGTATAGTTTACTATTATGTTTATATGTTTTTGCTTTGTTTAATGTTAATGTCGCTATATCGACAATTGTACTATGTCAATTGTGTTACTAGGTGGTAGGACTTTACTGCAAAGTTCGTCTAGGTAGGTACCACCGCTTTGCCAGTTATTCTGCCGCCAAGCAGTAGTGCGCAAGCACTGCTGTGTTCCGGTTTGAAGGGCACTGTAGCTAGTGAATGGGCAAATGAGACTTTATGAACTGATCTCACAGTTTATTAATCTTGTTACTAGATTGTGCTGATGTCTCTGGATGACGTGCGCAGTGCGGTGTCACGCGAGCCTCTATACTTTGGAGTTCCGAGTGACACTGCAGCTGATATGGGCAGCTGTGTCGTTTAACACCAGGTGAACGGCTGGCTCGTCACGTTTATAAGTAATTTTTAACTTTGTTTTGTTGATGGAGATCTACGTGAACCAACTTCAACTTCCGTTTGCCTTGCATTCACCAGCTTACTCTCCAATTAAAGCGTGCGTCTAGTAATCAGATTACTAGACTGTTAGATTAGCTCATCAATCCTCATTTGCTATGTAATTTCACTAGCTACAGTGTCCTTCAAACCGAAACACTATTGCTTGGTGACAAAATTACTAATAAAGCGGTGGTACCTAATTAAACAGAATTTGCGAAAATTCCTACCAATTATTTCTATTACTGTTCACGGACTGGTTAAAAGAGTATTAATAAGGAAAGGTATATATGCTGTTACTGTATATATAGGAGAGACCAGCTGTGTAATCACGTAATTCAATTGCATCAAATAGAAACACAAATTTGTATGGATTTTTACTAGGTGGTAGGACTTTACTGCAAAGTTCGCCGCTTTGCCAGTTATTCTGCCGCCAAGCAGTAGTGCGCAAGCACTGCTATGTTCCGGTTTGAAGGGCACTGTAGCTAGTGAAATTACTGGGCAAATGAGACTATATGATCTGATCTCACGGTTTAATAATCTTATTACTAGATTGTGCTGATGTCTCTGGATGACGTGAGCAGTGCAGTGTCACGCTAACCTCTATACTTTAGAGTTTCGAGTGACACTGCAGCTGATATGAGCAGCCGTGTCGTTTAACATCAGGCGAACGGCTAGCTCGTCACGTCATTCCTTAACATAAAAAAAATAAAAAATTGACAGTTTGAATACGCAGCTTATGTGCATAGTTATTATGGAAATTTCTCCTGTTGCATCGCAATCAAAGTTTCATGATCACCCACTGAGGTCACTTTCAAGGCCAGAGTAAGTTGTTATCTTCTAGACCACGATGCACCATCGCTGACTTGTCACCACTTACCATCAGGTGGTACAGTGGACAAAAGTAAAGCATATCATAGTAAAAATACCATATATTCTGTAACGTAAAAAACTATACGTAAATGTACAATTTCACTATATCATACGTCACAATGACGTTTCTCTTGTTATTTTTAGTACGTTATGTAAATATTATTCACCTGATATAATAAAACGTTGAATTCGTGACGTATTTTTATCAACGCAATGTGATTTTACATAGATATATCAAACAAATTAATTTAATTGAAAAAACATTTTTTTTATATATTAAATTCTTAGGTATAATTTAGTTTTTAGGTCTAGTTTAGTTTTGTATTGAAAAATAAATAATATATATTGTGGCCATTTTACACAGCGCCATCTAGTCAAAAACTAAGCAAAGCTTGTACTATGGGAACTAGAAAACTGATACAATATTTATATACTTTTTTGTTTGTAAATATAATAGGTCTTTACCTATGAAATTGCCGTATTGCAGTACAGACTTTTTCAAACAAAAAAAAGTTTTGATTGGCTATGAATTCTAAATTCAAATTAATTTTGTTTTAAAAATATGACATTCTATTTACAATATAAGTCTTTTGTTTATTGATTAGCGTTGTATTTTCATTACATTTCAACATTTTTCCTCATAATGGATACTTTGAAATTTCGTGTAATTATGGAATATGAGTTCCGTCGTGGCACCAACGCGGCACAAACGACACGTAACATCAACGACGTTTACGGAGAGAACTGTACAAACGAACGTACAACCCGTTATTGGTTTGCTCGGTTCCGTTCTGGGAATTTTGACTTGAAAAATGAACCTCGTGGTCGTCCGGAAACTTTGGTCAACAATGATGAATTAAAGGCGATTGTGGAAGCTGATGCATCTCAATCTACAGCTGAGCTGGCAGCAGCTTTTGATGTTAGCATCAAAACAATATTGGTCCATTTGCGACAGATTGGCAAGATAAAAAAGCTTGATAGATGGGTGCCCCACGAACTTAAGGATCGCCAGCGCAATGTACGCGTCGAGACTTGCCTTGCGCTGCTTAACAGGCACAGAAATAAAAGAATTTTGAACCGAATTGTTACGTGCGACGAAAAATGGATTCTTTTTGACAATCGAAAGCGCTCAGCAAGTTGGTTAGATCCTGGTTCGGTACCAAAGCAATGTGCAAAACGAAAAATTAGCCCTAGAAAGGTGATGGTCACAGTTTGGTGGTCTAGTGCTGGTGTGATTCATCATAGCTTTTTACAAAACGGCGAGAGCATTACTGCAGATGTGTACATTGAAGAACTGACCACAATGATGGCGAAACTCGCACGTCTGCAACCAGCTTTGGTCAATCGGTCGTCTCCACTGCTACTTCACGACAACGCGCGACCCCATACTGCACAACAGACCGTCTCTAAGCTGCATGAGTTGGGTTTGGAAGCTCTCCCTCATCTACCATACTCACCAGATCTTGCGCCTACCAACTATTACTTTTTCCAAAATTTGGACAACTTTTTAGCGGGAAAAAAATTCAATTCCCGAGAGGCAGTACAAAACGCCTTTGAAGAGTTTGTTGTCTCCCGTCCTGCTGATTTTTTCAAGAAGGGCATCCATAAACTGCTACAGCGTTGGCAAAGATGCATTGATTGCAGGGGTGATTACTTTGAATAAAAGAAATAAATAAGTTCGAAAAAAAAATACTTTAACTTTTTTCAAACAAAACGGCAATTTCATAGGTAAAGACCTAATATATTTAGAATACAATATAACACTCAGACACAGAACAAACACCTATGTTCACCACACAAAATGTTTGTCCTGGGTGGGTATCAAACCCACAATATACAGTTCAGGAAGAGCTACTACCAACTGATCTATCAGTTCAGTCAACCAGTGTCTATATTTTATATCTATATAATAATGATTTTCAAAAGTCATCTCTCGGTCGCCCCAATTTTGGTTGTTTTTAACCGATATTATCCCATGCGTACAATAAGTCATTTAGCCAGCGTCTTTGTATCACCTAGGCCCTCAAACTCGCGATTTATTTTTATTTAGAGAGACAAACTTAGCTCTCATTTTGAGGCATTGGTTTGCCAAGCGATTTTCACCCATGCTTGCAACAGGTTTTATCAGCCAGCGTCATCCGGGTGTGATCACGAAACTTTGAATGCATGAACAGGAGAAATTTCCATACTAACTATACACATAAATTGCGTATTCAAACTGTCAAATCCATACAAATATGTGTTTTTATCGGTTGCAATCAAGTTACGTGATCTCTCAGCAGATCGGGCTTACTACGGGCAAACGCATGGATCAACTATTTAAAATAATAGATTTGAGTTTACTTACAATTTCTCGCGACCTTCTGATATTAAGTATTGAATCATAATTAACAACCTGAAAAACCTCAAATATCGAACTAAAACAAATCAACAATTTCAAACGAAACTCATTCCCCATTCATTCCACCGCTCATCTTGTCTGAAGTCACAAAACTTTAAAACTATTATCAACCTTAACTAATGAGAACTTTAACAAATCGTCTTTTAAATAAACATTTCATGAATTATTCAACGCTTTGTTTCGCATTACAACGAAATATTAAATAGGCTGAGACATGACAGTTGTTACAGAAAAGGCTGACTGACAAGAATTTAGCTTGTATTGACAGTATGGACGGATGCGCGGGAAAGAGATTTGCAAGGAATTGTATTCTACGGCCAGCATCAAGTGTTACTATTACTCTGTTCCGGGCATAATTGCATGAATCACAATTAATTTTAGGTTAATAATGCAAAATTTGCCCTATATTCATCAAATCATCAGGTTGGTGATGGTAAAAAAAGAGTTCATGTCAAAATTATGTCACACCAAATATTCCTTATTGTCGTACACAGCAGTTTATGAGTAAGAAGCTTACAAGAATCCTAACAATTCTAATAATAATCCAATAATTTACTAAAAATACAATCTGCTTGCTTATTAAATATCTTTTCAATCTTATTCACATTTCACATTATTGAATAAATAGTTCATCACTGTGGTTTCACACGGCAGTTGAATATCCCTTACTGTTACTAGTGTGTTGAAAATATTTTAGGTAAAACGTGCTCCGTTCAGCTGTTTTCTAGACTTGAGAAATTACAAGCAGAGACAAGAATTAAAATAACTGGTAATTGTGTATGTGCGAAGTGTTTCAATTGAAACTCTACACATTTCAGGTACAATTCAGGTGGTGTTAGTGGAATATTCAATATGCCTTTAAAATGGTGCTCTTTTGGGAATACTTCATTATGAATTCGTAAAGTAGGCATTTTATTTAAAGCACATTAATTTTAAATTATTTTGTAGTAATTTGATCATGTTTAGTGCTAAGAAAAGCCTATGGATACTAATAAAAAACAGTATAATATAATTTTTGTGGTTTTGATGACTAAATGGCTGAATCAATGTGTATGAAATTTTGCACACGGGTTGATGATTATTGAAGTTGTTCCACATAAAATAAATTTCATCTCAGTGAAATTTTGAACTCCTGTGGGTAAAAGGGGAAGTTGCAGGTTCTCACCCTGGGAAAATAGTTTTCAATAATTTATTTGCCTCTTGCTATGACATATACATTATACGCAGCTATAAAAAGGCTATTCACTTTTTTTTCATGGTAAAATGGGCATGCGTTTAACAACAACTCACCTGATGGTAAGTGACGAAGTTGTCTAAGATGGAGCACGCTTGCCCATGAAAATATATCCTTATACGAGCTTCTGCCCGCAGCTTTTCCCGCGGCGTGGCCAATGGGAAAATAATTTAACCACCCATTTCACCCTCTAAAGGGTGGAATTTCGAAAAATCCTTTCTTAACGGATGCCTACGTCATAACACCTACCTGCATGCCAAATTACAGCCCGATCCGTCCAGTGGTTTGGGCTGTGCGTTGATAGATCACTATGTCAGTCAGTCAATCAGTCAGTCACCTTTGACTTTTATATATTTAGATATAACCCTATATGAAACAACCCTTATATACCCTATATGATATAACCCTTGTTGAAATAAAAATAAATACATTGTGGTGGCTAGGGTAAATACCCTAAATGTATATATTTTTTATAGCTTATTTAAGCTGGCCGGGGTAAACGTACAAAAAATCCCATGTGGGGTAGCAGTGGAGGCCTTTATCGAACCCATAATATAATAAGAAAAAAACCAATGATGGCATGGTCCTTGTAGTACTAAAGCCATGGGTAAATATTATTTTCCATAGTACTACCAACTTGATTAGTACAAGAGCCATGTAAATCTGCCAAGTTTATTTTCTTATCCAATAATATGCTACACGATTTCTATGAGAAAATTTTCTTTGCGTCCCATAATCTGAGCACAATCCGATCAGCGAAATAATACTGAGAAAAAAAAAACAGAAAATTCTTCAAATATGTTCCACATAGAGCTAACTACAAGTCTCGTTCTACTAATACTGGGTTCCGTAT
Organism: Ennomos fuscantarius; assembly: GCA_905220475.3. Lineage (NCBI taxonomy): Eukaryota > Metazoa > Arthropoda > Insecta > Lepidoptera > Geometridae > Ennomos > Ennomos fuscantarius. The sequence continues at coordinate 10,244,501 of HG992046.1, forward strand.
GAAATTAATTATTTTTTTAACCGACATCAAAAAAGGAGGAGCGTTAAATTGGCAACTCCAAAGTTAACAATTTATATTTAATTCATTATAAAATTTACAATAAACAGAAAATTATGTACTTTAAAAAAAGATATTTACAAAATAAATATGCCATCCAACTCACCACCGCGTGGTAAGGTTCCCAGAATACTGGCAGCATTACCTCGCTGAATCAGAAGACTTAGCTTTTGAGTGAAGTATGTGCCAGCTCAGGGTCCCCCGAGGCTAGGAATAGACTAGAAATTTGCATTAAAAAAATTGTGTCGGATCCTACGGCCAAAAAGTCTGAAGTTGGGTTTTTTACGTTTTGCGTTTGTTGAAATATTTATTTTATTAATAAAGTGCGACAATATACGCAAAAACATTGCAGCGGCAAGGCAAATATGATACCGAAATAAGCTCAAATATATAATTAATCCTTTTTTACTACTCTACAAAATTAGTAAAACACCTAGTTGTTTTTAATTCTTTACTACAGTTTCAAAATATTTCTGACAATAATTGCATGCAATACCTATGTTTTTTTAAACCACAAAATATATGACTAAAAACTTAATTAGATAGTAATTTGATACACAAATTATATAAACATTTCAGTTAACAATTTAATCGCCCCTCCGTTTCAGACTGACAGCTATGCGACGACATAGGCTTAGCTCTAATCGCTTAAGCACGGATTCCTAAATATAATATTTCACAAGATATTTTTTGTAAGTCTCAAACAAAATTGGTTTCCGTAGATTTTGCGGATTACACAACTCCACTTTGTATCAATATAGATTTTGGATAAAAGCTATGTTCCTTCAATAAAATGTTTGTAGTAGCCATTTTCAGTTTATTCGGGCCTTACCCGAGATTTTTAGAAGGGTTTTCGCCTTATGAAGTTTATATTTCATGGTGGAATAAGCAGTCGAATGTAGGGTAAGTTGAAAGCTTGCGCTAGTTCGAAGATTCCATAAAAACTTATTGGGAAGGAATTTGTTTATCTTGAGAGTTGTTCTGAGAGCGTCATTTTTATTTATAGCCATTGAATATTTATTCAACCATATAGTCATAGCAAAAGTCAAAGAAATTTATTTCAAATAGGCTTGTTTTTTAGCAATTTTACAAGTCGAAAGTAAATAAGGTACTTAAATTATTGTACTAAGCAAAATACAAAATAAAATTGAAGGTTTGAGAATAAAAAGGGTTTAACTGTCAAACTGATAGTTTCGAGAAAATTGACTTTAAACTTCAACGGCGTCATTTTAATGTAGTGCTTATAAGGTAATAGAAAAGGTTTATGTATGTTTCAGTTGCTTGAAAACGTTTTAATTCTATTTTAAAATACTAAATATTATTATATTATTCATACAATTACTGTAAAAATATAATATAATAAAATAAATAAAATAATTTTTTTATGCTAAGCGAACTGTATTCCTGTGACAGTTAACCGTTTTTAGATTCAAAATTTCGAGATTCCGTTTCGGTATTTTAAGAACGTATTATTGTAGATAATTTCACGCTGAATCCAACGATACCCAAAGTCATTTTGTGAAAAAAAAATCAGTTGAACCCTTTTTGTTCTCACCCCTTCAATTACAAAGTGCTTTTTGTTAAATATTATATAGCAAGGTAAAATATGTAAGTTTGAAAAAAAAGAAGTTCTCTTTTTCACTACTGGTGCAAGCAATCCGGCACGATGCAAAACAGAAAACTCCGATCCAAAGTGTCTATTACACCTGTAAAGAAGCAGCAACAAGAAATTTTTTAGTGATTTAAGTAGATCAAATAAATAAAAAAGACATTAGCTTATCAAATATATTCCACTCGTAGTAGGTGCACTGCACACAATTTTTTAAATATTTTCATGGAAAATAAGTCGATGCTTGTAAAGCAATGCATTTCATTTGAATTTAAACAGACGGTCGGAGAGCGTTCTAATTTACATTAATATTTCTTTTCTGCAGTGTGCCGGATTGCTTGCACCAGTATTATAATAGGCTTTTATATAATGTAGGACTTGTTAGAGTTCTAAAACCACCGCAATTTTCGACACTACTGCTTCCGTGCTATATGCACTCTTATATTTCTCTAATTATATACTCTTTACTAGGTACTGTTTATATTTAATTTTATTTTCTTGTTGTATGTATATTCTTGAAAATTTTATTTTATATTTGTAATTGAGTGTTGAATAAATGTTTCTCTTTCTTTATTTCTAAGAATAGTTTATTTGCAATAAAATTATTTGCCTTGGCTAATGTTTAAAAAAGTTAGTAAATGATGTAATGATCTAGTCGTTCCCCTGATGTTAAGCGACTCGGCCGCCCATGACAGAACAGTGTCATTCTGAGACATCAGCACAGTTTCGTAATAAGATTACTCAGTTATGAGATCAGATTACATAAAGTCTCAACTTATTTTTATATGTTTTGGCTCCACACTTTTGTATATTTAGCCAGTGTCAAGTAATTGATAATTTATCAAGTTAATGATATTTCATGCAAATATGTGTCAAGTCATAGTCGAAGTCATCAAGTCAAGTCATAGTCAAGTCAAAGTCTAGTCAAAGTCATACTCCTAGTAAAGTGGTGGCAACTTTACTTGAAGCTTCTATGGAGTTTTGAAAACAACACGAAAAGAAACGTTTCACCATCATTATATCACTGGCATGAGGCATGACTCATGCCACTAATTTTATGCACTAACACTGAAAACAACACAAGTTTTGGAAAATAATACAATGCGGCGATGCGATCTTTTTCGTTATCCCGCCTAAAACCAAAATGTCGATATTAATATTAATATTAAACAAAGCAAAAACAAAGTTACACCGACCGATAAATGGTGCTAAACTAAAAAAGTTTTATTTAAGTCGCGTGGCAGACATTTTTTCCCGTTCCCTATACATCCTAGTTTTCAATTACACTCACGCCTTTAATCCAGCACTTAACGAATAGAATGCCACCAATTTTATGCACTAACACTGAAAATAACACAAGTTTTGGAAAATAATACAATGCGGTGACGCAATCTTTTTCGCTTTCCCGCCAAACTCCAAAAGTCTCATTTCTTAGTAATTTTATAAGCTACAGTGCCTTTCATGCCAGAACACAGTAGTGCTTGCACAATATTGCTTGGCGGCAGAATATCTGGCAAATGCGTTTGATGCATCGGTTTAAAAGTCGCAACTGGAGCTTAGCCGTCAACCACACCAAGGTGCATCTATCGTTTATTTTTTGGTATATCGCTCGCCACTATTGCGTATATTGCTAACCGTTACAACACTATCCTATCTCTCGTAAAGCCTCTATTGTACCGATTCACTCACTATCGATATTGGAGCTGCAATGCCATCTGCAACGTTGCATGTCAACCAATGTGACGTGTAACATAATACTGTATAATATGTAAATCAATATTTAATGTTACTAATGACCGCATTTGATAGTAATGCTTTATAGAAAAATAACTCCTACCCGCGGCTTCGGCCTATAAGAAACAAAGAAGAATTTTTTTCATAAATAATTCAACCACCCATTTCACACTTTTAAAGGTAAAATTTCGAAAAACCCTTTCTAAGTGGATATCTACACTTTACAAAGAACACACCCTCCAAATTTCAAGTCTCTAGGACCAGCGGTTTAGGCTGTGCGTTGATATATAAGTCAGTCAGTCAGTCAGGACTTGGAATTTTATATGTATAGATAACAATCTATACATATAAAGTTATAAGAACAACTAACATAACTATGTAACTACCGACAGAGCTATCAAGTCAATTAAAATGACATAGATACATAAAATATACACCTTATTCTAAAACATAAATATAATAATCTCTAAATGTTATCGTATGATATAAAAATACCTTTGCATTTACACCATTATTATAAGACTAATTAAACATGTAATATCATAATGACTGCAATATAAAATGATAAATACACCGCGTGTGTAACACGTAACTAGCGTAGTTCTTACGAAATAACTTCAATTAACTTTATGGCATTGGTTACCGCCTTATACGTAAACAAAACAATGAAAATTTATTCTATATGAAGATAAATTACACTGGTAAAATAGCGCTCGTAGCCTAGCATAACTAGACATTCTTGCCCGATCGGTAAAGTTAAGCAACGTTGACTGCGGTCAGTATTTGGATGGGTGACCGGTACAAAAAGTGATACAACTAAGAAGCTACTGTACTGCGGAGGGTGCGTAAGTGTTGAGGCACATCTGCCAACACGGAATCGTTCACGGAAAACTTCTTTACGCACGCTTGACTTCGGGAGTAAGCTGGTGAATGAGAGGCGAACGGAAGTTAAAGTTGGTTCACGTAGGTCTCCATTGTCAACATAACAAAGCTATGTTTGTATGTCCGGTAAAATGACAAATTACAATTGTCAAGATGGCGACATTAACGTTAAACAAATCAAAAACAAAGTTATACCGGCCGATAAATGGAGCTAAGTTTTGGCGGGAAAACGAAAAGGATCGCGTCGCCGCATTGTATTATTTTCCAAAACTGGTGTTATATTCAGTGTTAGTGCATAAAATTGATGGCATTTTATTAGTTAAGTGCTGGATTACAGGCATGAGTGTGGGAAAGTGGTATAATGACGGTGAAACGTTTTTTTTTTTCGTGTTGTTTCCAAACTCCATAGAAGCTTCAAGTGAAGTTGCCACCACTTTACTAGGAGTATGACTTTGACTAGACTATGACTTGACTTGATGACTTCGACTGTGACTTGACACATATTTGCGTAAAATCATTAACTTGAAAAATTATCAATTACTTGACACTGGCTAAATACACAAAATTGTGGAGCCAATTATGTTAAGGAATGACGTGACGAGCTAGCCGTTCGCCTGATGTTAAACGACACGGCTGCCCATACCAGCTGCAGTATCACTCGGAACTCTAAAGTATAGAGGTTCGCGTGACACTGCACTGCGCACTTCATCCAGAGACATCAGCACAATCTAATAATAAGATTACTAAACTGTGAGATCAGATCATATTAATTGCCCAGTAATTTCACTAGCTACAGTGCCCTTCAAACCAAAACACAGTAGTGCTTACGCACTACTGCTTGGCGGCAGAATAACTGGCAAAGCAGTGGTGCCTACCTAGACGAACTTTGCAGTAAAGTCCTACCACCTAGTAACATAAAAAAAATGGAGCTAAATTAAATAAATTTCACTCCAATCGTGTGGTCTAAAGCACACTCGTTTGTTTTTTTTCCCTATCCTTTACTATCGCTCAAGATCGTCATTTCCTGGAGCGAAATTGATAGCGGAAGTGCTATCACGCGTGGCGGGCGTCAACGATGCGATAGCACTCACGCTATCTTTCTCGCTCTGGAAGGTGACAATCCTGAGTGATAAAAAAGGATAGAGCGTGGAAAAATGAGATTCCTTGACAGATAATAAATAAATATATCGCTCAACAATCACACACATAAATCCTGGATCCTAACTAGGATTTTCTGTGCGTATTGACCCAGAAACTATGCGAACCGTGATTCCAAACTTTCCAAATACTTGGTTTATATATTTGAGTTTTTTATCTGCGAACAAATAATTGCTTTTTTTATCATAAATAATTAAACTTTCGGGGGAATTGAACCTGCCACCGATATAAGAAAATCTGATATTTTCAGTCTAATTGAAACTTTTCGTCGTGTCTTTTCATAGTTTTCATCGCCCATACCGCAATGTCTTAAGACGAAAGTCTTTAACCAGTGCGTCCTACCAGTCATGACCTACGGAGTCGAAACGTGGACGCTCACGGTAGGACTGGTTAAGGTCGCTCAGCGAGCTACGGAGAGAGCTATGCTCGGTTTATCTCTGCGGGATCGAATCTGAAACGAAATCATTCGCCAGAGAACTAAAGTTACCGACATAGCTCAGTGAATTAACAAGCTAAAGTGTTAGTGGGCTGTCGAAGAACCGATAACCGTTGGGGTCGACGTGTTCTGGAGTGGAGACCGCGAATCGGCAGACGTAGTGTAGGACGACCTGCGGCAAGATGGAGCGATGATACATGCAAGGTAGCTGGCAGTAACTGGAAAGTAGAGCCGAAGACCGGGCTCAGTGGCGTGCCTTAGGAGACGCCTATGTCCAGCAGTGGACTAATATAGGCTGATGATGATGAAACTTTGCTAGATATACGGACAAAGGCATATGCAAGATTATTACGTGTTCATTTCCTTCGTAAAAAAAATCGTATATAAATAGATATCTATGTTAACTATTGTTTAATAATTTGTTCTTGCATTTACGCCTGCGTGTACTATGCACCATATCATTTAAAATCTATTCTTATATTATAAACAGGAAATATTTGTATGTGAGAATGTTTGTAACGAATTGGCTCCAAAAGTAGTGGACCGATTTTGAAAATTCTTTCACTATTTGAGTGCTAATTACTGATTAATATAAACTATTTTAATTGCAAGAAAAAAATGAGTATCCCTACTAAAAATACAATACTATTACTCAAGGTGTAAAAAAATGCCTATAAGATATCTTTCTTCGCATTCGCTGCGAAAACTATTGATGATAGAACAAAAAATTGTTTCACAATAATAAAGAACATAATCAATATCTACAAAAATTTTTGCAATAGCATGTGCCTAACTATTGTAGTTATGTCACTATAATTGTTATTTAGGTATGTCCTGAATTTATTGTAGGTTTATGCCAAAATGTTTAAAATATAAATGTCCACCCGTCCGAAGCCGGGACGAGCCGCTAGTCATTTATAATTAACTAGATTTCTCAGTGAGTGAACCGTGTTCTTTGAGATATAAAGAATCTTAAACCAGAATAGTAGTCAGTACAGTAGACAGTAGTTAAAGCTAATAACCTATAACCCCTAATTATCTTTTTCCTTTGTGGCTGCCAAGTTGTGGAATTCCTTGCCTAAGGAATTAAAAAGATTACGTCCAAAGATGTGTTTAAAAAGCCAGTTCGCAATTATTATGTCAAAAATTACTGAATAATTAAACCCCCCTAATCATTACTGTTAATAACCGTTGTTGTTTCTTACAGCTATCATAATATGCACTCTTCAATCTCGACGTTATATAAGTGTAATAAGTTTTATATATGTGGGTAATTGTATTTACTATAATTATGTTAGTAAGTATATTACAGTATTTTTATAATTAAGTATATTTTTTATTTTATTTTTATTATTAAGTATATTATATGCATCATTTTTATAAGTTTTTGAATATACGTATTTTATTCTAATATCAATTTACTGCACAGCTACCATTTCTTTTCTTGCAAATCCTGGTTGATTGGTAGATAATGCTTCATAGCATTAAGTCCGCCTTGTACATTATTTTGTGTTAAAGTATAAATAAAAAATAACTTTTGGGCCTTTTATTTTATATATCTAGAAAAAGAAAATCGATTTAGATCGTAAGTATCAGTAATATTCCACTCCAGGTGCTTTTAAGTTCCTCAAATCAAAGGAATCGTTCTCAACCCCTCGCTAAGCACCTTCCCTGTATATATTGATTTTGCAATTACTAAAAAAAACGTTCGAAGGAAAATACCCAATGCTAAATGGGATGCTGGAGTTATAAAAAAACGAGTGCGCTTTAGACCACACGACTGAAAGAAAACTTCTACACGAAACGTAACACTATTTCTATCTTCACTAACTTACATCTCCCTCTCAACTTCCGTTCACCTCGCCTGATCAGTTTCCGTAACGCTCTCGTCATGCATTCACCAGCTTATTTTACAAGTCAAGCGTGCGTAAACAGGTTTTATTTCAACAAGCAGTCAGAAAATAATGTAAGTATCGGCCTAAAACTGGAACCTGTCCGTTGTAACTATTACAAACCAAAGTAACGGCTTTCCTAAAAACTCCGGATATCAATTAAGTTACGCACTATACAACAACAATCATAAAAAGGGCCTTAATTATAAACGCTTCATAAATTTAAATACCAGTGCATATTTTTAAGTAACGTTTAGCTTTAAGAGGCGTTTACAAATAAGGCCCAAGTTGTTCAATGTTCTTACTTTTAAGCGATGGCAGTTGATAACAGAAATAATTTTAGTAGTAATAAATAATAATAATTAAATTTTGTGGATATTAATTCACACAACGCCATCTAGCCCCAAACTAAGCAAAGTTTGTACTATGGAAACCAGATAACTGATACAATACTTAGATCATTTTTGATTTTAAGTGCATATATTAAATACAATATAACACCCAGACACAGAACAAACAACGATGTTCATCACACAAATGTTTGTCTTGGGTGAGAATCGAATCCACAACCTACAGTTCAAAAGGCAGAACTATTAACCAAGTTGTCAGGCAAGTAATAAATTGAAATATTTAAAACAATATTTCTACGTAAGTAATGAATCGATTCGTTATTGTAAAAATATAATATAATTATATTTTAGATAGGTTCGTTATCAGTTATAATTGCTAATCAAATATTTAGACGGCGCATTTCACGTCTGAGCCGCGCTTCTCAGTCCATAATACGCTGCTTGAAAAGGCATACTTTACATTATGTATTCCACCAATAGAAACTCGCGTTTGACACAGCTTACGGCTTGATGTGCCCACCGAAGCATGACAGCGCTCAGTTTTAAATATCACTTTATTAGTGGTCACCTATCCAAGCAGTGACTGCAGCAAACCTTGTTATTGCTTAATAACGGTAGAGCTTTGTATGAGTGCTACAAAAGGTACACTTACTATAGTACAACCTACTTTTTATTGTTTATTTTTTATGTCTCAGGATGACGTGCGTGGTGCAGTGTCATGCGAAACTTTATATTTTGGAGTTCCAAATGACACTGTTCTTTTATAGGTGGTCGTGACGCTTAACATCAGGTGAACGACTTGCTCGTCACATCACTCGGTAATTTAAAAAAAAATGCCGTCCTACATAAATTGATCGCACCAACAGACAAGGCTTTGTGGTTATAGACGCTAATGTGGGAGAGGCACAAAAGTATAAAAACACGCGTATTGGTGCTCCATTGGCGTCTTTTCGTTAATGTTAGTTCTATATAATAGGTATATCTTGCCTTAAATTATTTTATCCTTTGTTTCTTTTTATGGCAGAATTTTATTGTCAGGACACGTTTCACGGTAATCGCCTTTTGTTTTTTCTTTTACATCAAATTTATATTTCTTTCAAACGAATTTCGTAAGCGGATTGAACTTTTGGGTCTGTATTTATTTTTTCTTATTTATCATAATTAGGGACAGGAAATGTTACTTTACTGTAAGTTAATGTTACAAACAGACAGACTAAATAATTTTTGAGTTGAAAACATTATAAAATTGGATACGCACGTATGTGTTTGTGTATTTAACGCTGTTTTATTATATAATAATATATTTGTATAAATGTATATATTTATGTACTATGTATCTAGTATCTTAGTTTTGTATTTATTATACCTAATAGCATGCCATTAGTATATAAAATAAGCATTTTTCTTCATGTTGCGCACCGCTGTCTTTTCCAATACTATCCATCCAAAGGTTGCCTGGAAGAGATCACTTAGTTATAAGTCCGCCCATTATGCTACCTATTATGTATATATAGTACTATGATGCCTAGTTGTATTTTACTAGGTGGTAGGACTTTTCTGCAGTTTGTCTAGGTAGGTACCACAGTTTAGTTAGTTATTAAGCCGCTAAGCAGTAGTGTGCAAGCATTACTATGTTCCGGTTTGAGGGGCATTGTAGCTAGTGAAATTACTGGACAATTGAGACTATGATCTGATTTCACAGTTGCGTAAGCTTATTACCAGACCGTGCTGATGTCTCAGGATGATGTTCGCAGTGCAGTGTCGCGAAACTTTATATATTGGAGTAGGAACTCTAAGGAACAGTGTCACTAGGAAGTGACACTGTTTTGTTATGGGTGGCTGTGTCGCTTAACATCAGGTGGATGACAAGCTCATCACATCATTCTCTAACATAAAATAAAAAAATGGTATGCGCAATAAAGAGTTTGTCTATTCTATTCTATACTAGGCTTTAGTTTATAAATGACTAGTTGCGCCCCGCGGTTTCACATGCTGATAAAAAGTATTTTAATTATTTGCTCATCCCATGGGAAAATACGTGGTAGGACTTTACTGCAAAGTTCGTCTAGGTAGGTACCACCGCTTTGCCAGTTATTCTGCCGCCAAGCAGTAGTGCGCAAGCATTGCTGTGTTCCGGTTTGAAAGGCACTGTAGCTAGTGAAATTACTGGGCAAATGAGACTTTATGATCTGATATCACAGCTTAGTAATGTTATTACTAGATTGTGCTGATGTCTCAGGATGACGTGTGCAGTGCAGTGTCACGCGAAACTCTATACTTTAGAGTTCCGAGTAACACTGCAGCTGATATGGGCAGCCGTGTCGTTTAACATCAGGCGAACGGATAGCTTGTCACGTCATTCCTTAACATAAAAATAAAAATCACTTTTCCGAGATAAAATGTAGCCTATATGTTAATCCAGTGTATAAACTATCTTGAAACCGAATTTCATCCAAATCCATTGAACCGTTTAAGTGTGAAGGAGTGACAAACATACACACATACACACAAACACACATACAAACTTTCACCTTTATAATATTAGTGTGATACATGAGAATAAATAAATTATTTAAATAAAGACAAATTTGACAGCACTTTTGAGTGTTCTATAAAGTAAATACAAAATAGTTATTTTTATTCTTGAAAAAATTATAAAAGTGTACAGATTAGACACGTTTAAAGTCATAAATTCGTCCACATGCCGTTTCTTCTCGTAAACACAAACAAAGTAACATCACAGCGAAAAAGTATATCGGAAATAATAATTATCTAAGTTGTCAAAAGTTTCCTTACTTTTGTTACATTTGCGAAGTAAGCAGCATAACGATGTATTTACGATATTTGTATAATATATTTATGATACTTTTTGCTCTTGTTATTTCTTTGGGAAACAAATTATAAGTACATATTTATGTGTGTTTTTTCTCAAGACTCGGTACTTTAATATTTTCTGAAGGTATTAATTGAAGGGTTGAGAATAAAAAGGGTTTAACTGTCAAATTGATAGTTTCGAGAAAATTGACTTTAAACTTCAACGGCGTCATTTTAATGTAGAGTGTTTATAAGGTAATAGAAAAGGTTTATGTAAGTTTCAGTTGCTTGAAAATGTTTTGATTCTGTTTTAAAGTACTAAATATAGTACTAATTCATACAATTACTGTAAAAATATAATATGATAAAATAATTATAATAATGTTTTTATGCTAAGCGAAGTGTGTTCCTGTGACAGATAAACCGTTTTTAGACTCAAAATCTCGAGATTTAAGCCTCATTTCGGTATTTTGAGAGGGTATTATTGTAGATAATTTCAATCCTGTGTCCAACGATACCCATAAGTTATTTTGTGAAAAAAATCAGTTATACCCTTTTATTCTCACCCCTTCAATTATTAGAAGTCTTGTTTACGTAGAGGTATCTCTTGGTTGTTTTAGTGCACTGAAAGCCGAGTCAGAAGTTTACGATTTTGAATCCAATAGCTCTAGACTGGCCCTATAGCTCAGTTGGTAGCAACCTTGTCTTCTGAACTGTAGGTTGTTGGCTAAATTTCCTCGCAGGACAAAATATTGTGTGATGAACATAGGTGTTTGTTCTGTGTCTGGGTATCAAATTGTATTCTATGTATGTATTTACAAACAAAAATATCTAAGTATTGTATCAGTTGTCTGGTTCGCATGGTACAAGCTTTGCTTAGTTTGGGACTAGATGGCGCTATGTGAAATGTCCACATATATTAATAATGAAACTTTGCAAATATATCAAGAAAAAGAAAAAAAAAACTACACGTGTTTCACTGTTTTTGAAAAGCAACCCTTAAGTGGGTGGTGTTAAAGTTTGTGTGGAGAAACATTTTATTCAATTTTGTTATCATGTTAAGCAAATGGCTATGAAACGTTTTTTTTCACTACGACTTCATTTTTGACTGACTGAGTTGACATGTCTGTTGATTTATCAAAATTAGTCTAGACATATAAATATGTCTAGACTAATTTTGACAAAGCAATGACGCAAGAAAGTCGTGTTAGTTACACTATTTATAACTCAAAAACGGCTAAACTGATTTGGCTGAAAATTGGTAAGGTAGCTTAAAACCAGGAGACAGACATAGGATGCTTTTTATCCCGTTCGACCGCGTTTTACTAATTCACCCGTGCGAAGTCGGGGCGAGTCAACTAATTCACCGGGGCAAAGCCGGGGCGGGTCAACTTGTATATTAATATGTTATTTTTATCTCAGTAATGATTGTATGTACTTTACTCCAAATTTAGTAACGAATTATATGTAAATTGTTTGCTGTACAAAAATATTCAGAGGTACAAGGAGACAATAGTCATTAAAGTTTTTTTTTACAAAACCAATAACAAAGTTGGTACATTAAACATACATTTTCCTTGTAACAACTTGAAATTTGCAACAAAGTATTTTATCTCCAACATTACGTTTCCTTACAACTATTTTATGTCACTCAGAAGAAAATGATTTGATTTATTTACCTACTTTTTCTTTTGTCCCGTCTACGGCGAACGTGTGATTTCATTACGCTTCTATAGTTCTTTGTCTTTGATCTACTTTTTCTGCTTTTTGCGCTTTTTGAACGGCTATTATTATGGGATAAGAGGTTTTGTACTTACTTTGTGTGTGACATTTTGAGTCAAAGTCCCAGATTAGGGATATGTGTCGAGGTATAAATAACGCAAAAGTATAAGTATATTTATCTACATCCCATTTGTACGCAACATATACACAAAATTCCGTAATTATATGAAATCTTTACAACCAGATGTTTTGGGCGCAACGAGGAAATTGAAATCAGCGCTTTCAAAACTTTTTTGTAATTTCCTTTTTTTATCGCGTCAATAAAAGGTATTAATTTGTAATAATAATATGTTTGTTATTTTCTAGAGACACGAGCCTTCAATGTACTCTGCAAAATAAAAACATATCTAGATTTATCGGTTGCATAGTAGCCTATATACTAAAAAGTAGTGTAAGACAAAATGGCAGCTTCTTCAAGTATGACGAAAGAAACGTTTTAGTTTTGTTCACATTTCAACTTTACGCTAATGGTACTGGGAGAAAATGTGGCTCAGCAGTAGCCCGCGTGACTTTCAAACCAACGCATCAAGGTTTTAATCCTGGTCGGCCATGCTCCAATGACTTTTCAAATGATGAACCTAATTTATTTGATTAATGAATTGATTATTTTGCATTTAAGATACAAATCGATACCATAAAAACATATTAAATTTTTTACTGACTACTTATTTTACTTTTATTTAACCACCCATGGTACCCTTTTAGGGATGTAATTTTGAAAAACCCTTTCTTAGTGGATACCTACACTTTACAAAGAACACACCCTTCAAATTTCAAGTCTTTAGGTTTAGGCTGTGCGTTGATATATAAGTCAGTCAGTCAGTTAGGACTTTGAATTTTATATTTAATCAGAGTAGCAACTTCTTACGATGTCTATTCTGCCTTATATCTGATTGTGTTGGCTTATTTTCCACGACTAGGACATACAGAGGCACTTTTTGCGTGAGGTGGCACAAATCAGTCCAGCCACCCAGATGTCACCCAAGAAGGCCAGCAGGCGGTGGACGTCAGCGTAAACCTCTTTCATTATTCCCGAAGTCACGTGGAACTCCAGGCCCACACTGCTGCACTTAACCAAAGTGCAGCAGTTTCTTCTGTCCTTGATAATTGTAAACAAGTGCTTGTTTATGAAACAGTGACCGGTGAAAATGTCAACGACGAGGCGGAGTTTCTCCCATTTTAAGCTTTCAGAAGTATTTTAGGCCTGCCGTATGAAGCAGTAGTGGTGTGTTCTAGCTAGTTCATAACATTCGTGTTCATCCGTACTATCCATACGTAAATGAATGGGCACTAGTCATTTAAATTTCATGAGTGGCTTCTTCTAAACGTGGATAAAGTGCTTTAAATTTAAATGAAGATATTTCAATGTAGTGCTGATTCATATCACTTGAACTGACTGCGGGAGATATAGTATATTTCTGGTTTTAAGTGAGCGCGATAAAGTAGTAAAGCACTTAAGGGTAAACACTATATTGAAGGTCTATCTCGGATCATACAGGGCTTGGAGACGTTGCAAGATAGTCTAGAATGGCCCGATAGCTCAGTTGGTAGTAGAATTTAACTTAGTATAACTTTTTTTTTTTTACTTCAACCTTGTCAAGCATTTGGCGACGCTCTCACCTAATACAGTAATAATGCACCAAGGTAGCATGATAGCATGATAGCCAAGTAATTCTAAATATATATAACTCAAAGGTGACTGACTGACATAATAATTACGTTTTAAAATCTTGGGAGAAGCCACTGATTCCTGAAACACAGTTTAAAAACTAGTTAGGTATTATGGGTTATGGATTCATTAATTTTATGTGATAATATTTATGTCAATGAACATTTTTGTATTTTGTATTTGGGTGTTATATTGTATTAGTTTATGTGTATCGAATTCATGTCTGTTACTTCTCAATTCATTTCATAGGTTCACTAAAATCACAGCTTAAAAAAATTACAAAATTCAGTTCAACTCAGATCAGACAACCCGTAAATATTTCGGCGAATCCTCCAGACACAATTTTACTGAACAACCTTAAATTTCCTGCAGACCTAAAGAATTTAATAACCCTGTAAAATATTTGTTTAGTACACAATAATTAATTGTGTTTTACTATGTAAAACAATTTTGCTAGCTCCTTTTTAATTACGAGGGTAAGACTTGACCTTTTAGTTAACTTCAAACAGGGTGCTCCAAAATTGGGCCTGAAAATCCAGAAATGGTATATTAAATTGTGTGTGGTAGGTTTTACGCGGCTGGTTTTAATCTTCAGAGATTTTGTGAATGAGGTTTCATTTATTTGAATGTGAAATGCCAGCTTTAATTACAAGCTTTTATTTGTACTCCACGATAAATTTGTTTATAGGGTAAAAAACCTAGAAATGTTTTTTTTTTGCTCCTCACTTATGTGCATTTAGCCAGTGTCAAGTAACTTATAATTTCTCAAGTTAAATAATATTATATAATGTGTCAAGTCAAGTCATCAAGTTAAGTCATAATCTTGTCAAGTCATACTCCTACTAAAGTGGCGGCAACTTTAACAGAAGATTCTATGGAGTTTTGGAAACAACACGAAAATAATCGTTTCACCATCATTATACCACTTTCCCACACTCGTGCCTGTAATCCAGCCACCAATTTTATGCACTAACACTGAAAATAGCACAAGTTTTGGAAAATAATATAATGCAGCGACGCGATCTTTTTCGTTTTTCCACCATAACTCCATGAATTATTTTAGTACGACATCCAGCGGTCCGATCGAGCTAAAATTTGGTATGGAACTGTATGTTTACAGACTTTTGCTCCCTATGGTATTTATAAGCAGGTTTGATGATTATCATCAAAGTTGAAGCCAGAATTTCATGAATAGTCAATTGTTTCAGTGGTATTTTAAATACATACAAATATATCTTCTATCGCTGCACAATAGAGACTCAGGGCGGTATATGTGTTAATTTTACTGAAACCGATGATTAGATAACCGAAGAAAGAAAAGATGCAGTTTTGGCAGGAAAACGAAAAAGACAGCCTCACTGTATTATTTTCCAAAACTTGTGTTTTATTTAGTGCATAAAATTGGTGGCATTCTACTCGTTAAGTGCTGGATTACAGGCGTGAGTGTGAGAAAATGGTATAATGATGGTGAAACGTTTCTTTTCGTGTTGTTTCCAAAACTCCATAGAAGCTTCAAGTAAAGTTGCCACCACTTTACTAGGAGTATGACTTTTTATGACTGACTAGTTTATGACTTGACTTGATGACTTCGACTGTGACTTGTGTGACTTGACCAATATCTGCGTGAAATATCACTAATTTGATAAATTATCAATTACTTGACACTGGCAAAATACACAAAAGTGTGGAGCCAAAACTTAAAAAAAAAAAGAGAGAGAGAAAAGATTATGAACCCTAAATCGGCTGAGTTTAGGGAAACTCCTGATTATACAAAAACGATTTGAATTTGGAACTAGTTTCTTTAATAAACATAACTATAAAAAATTAGTGTGCTTTAGACAACATAACTGAAGTAAAACTTTTATACAAAACGTGACTCTCTCTCTCCTATCTTCACTAACTTATTAACTTAACAAACACTCCCTCTCAACTTCCGTTCGCCTCGCCCGATTAATTTCCGTAACGTTCTCGTCACGCATTCACCAGCTTACTCCCCAAGTCAAGCGTGCGTAAAGAAGGTTTACTTAATGAATGAATAATTAAATAAATAAAACTACATATTTCCTCCAAATAAATGAATGTACCTAAAGTTTGTACACAATCACACTAAGTACTAGATGGTAGAACTTTTCTACAAAGTTGGTCTAGGTTAGTGCCTAGAACAACTTTGTAGATATACAATAATAACTGGCAAAGCGGTAGTCCGCTTTGCCAGTTATTCTGCTGCCAAGCAGTAGTGTGCAAGTTCTACTGTGTTTGCGTTCGAAGGGCACTGTAACTAGTGAAATTACTGGGCAATGAGATGACCTGATCTCAGTCTAGTAATCCTATTACGTAACGAGTGAGGCTACAACTGTCATGGTATCGCTTAACATCAGGCTAACGACAAACATTACATCAAACATTAACAAATAAATGATTCCTTTAAAAATAAACGTTTGACGACTTCAATCCCATAGATAATATCATCA
This sequence comes from Ennomos fuscantarius, assembly GCA_905220475.3. NCBI lineage: Eukaryota > Metazoa > Arthropoda > Insecta > Lepidoptera > Geometridae > Ennomos > Ennomos fuscantarius. The sequence continues at coordinate 10,261,355 of HG992046.1, forward strand.
ATATAGTCAAAATCGAAATAAGCATTATTAGAATAAATGTGTTTTATTTCTTTTCTTTTTTTTAGGGATAACTCAAAAAATACTTGTCAAATCCTGATTAAAATTAAACCACATGAAAATTACCAGCTTTCAAATAAAAAAAAATAACGAAATGGATTCACCCAGTCAAAAATTCAAAGGTAGCCATTAAAAAAATAACAGTTCAATTTTTTCCTCCTTTTTTGAAATCCGCTAAAATCACTGCTAAATCCTGTAACATACCATGTACCTACCATGCCACTATCACGGAAACATTATAGAATCCTTATCCATTGAAGTTTTCATAATACTGTTTTCAAAATAACGTAAAATGTATTAAAATGTACGTGCAAAGTTATTAGCAAGGTACAACCTTTAATTTTGTAAACAAGTAAACTTCGTTAGCGAATTTCCTATAAGAACATTAAAGCATTTTCCAATAAAATACCTATTGTGCTTTGTTTGCATCGTGTCAATTAAATAGTCAAGTGAATTACCATCATATTTTAAGAGTCATTCAGGACAGGCCTGATGGCTCAGTTGGTAGTAGCTCTGCTTTCTGAACTGTAGCTTGTGGGTTCGATTTCGACCCAGTATAATCATTTGTGCGATGAACATCGATGTTTGTTCTGTGTCTGGGTGTTATATTGTATTATATGTATGTATTTACAAACGAAAATAATTACGAATTGTATCAGTTATCTGGTTCCCGTAGTACAAGCTTTGCTTAGTTTGGGACTAGATAGTGCTGTGTAAAATGATCAAGATCAGCCCGATATTCAAGAAGATTCGAAAACAATTTAAAATGCTATATCTAGCAATTTTGAAGTAAAACTTTAACGTCTTTACGCACGTTTGACTTGGGGAGTAAGCTGGTGAATGTGTAACGAGGCGAACGGAAATTTGTAACGTAAACCTTCATTGTAAATATTAGAAATTACAAAAAATTGTATTTAGTATTATTTTGTTGTTATGTCCAGTAAAATGAAAATTTACAATTGTCAAGATGGCGACATTAAAGAAAGCAAATACAAAGTTACACCGGCCGATAGATGGAACTAAACTAAAATTTTACTTCAGTCGTGTGGTCGTTTTCTCTCTCTCTTGGGTTCGTGTAAACGTAGCAGTAAATCAGTATGTATACACAAAAGAAGGTAGAAACCGGCAAAAAATACAGTAACGTCAATCTCTTGGGACGTTTCCTACTTTCAGCAGACCATGCCTACCTATTCGTTTACTTTTTTTTAGTACAACAGGCTTGAGTTGTTTTTGCTGATTCAGAGAATACTGCTTTAGACGCTTTTAGTATTATATAGAAATTCTTAATGGGACGTTACAATTTCGATACTCATTTTTGAAGTAAATTTTTCTACGACCGCTTTACTTGGGGAGTAAGATGGTAAATGTGAGGCGAACAGAAGTTGAAGTTAGTTCACGCAGCTCTCCATAATGGTGTATCAACATGATAAAACAAATTTATGAATTGTTATGTTAACAATCATTGTCAACGTAACATAGTTAAAAGATTATATTTTTAATGTTGGTATGCACGGTAAAATTTCATTTAAAATTGTCAAAATGGCGACATATACATTAAACTAAGCAAAAACAAAGTAATACCGGCCGATAGATGGAGCTTAACTAAAGAAGTTTTACTTCAATCGTATGCACACATTCGTTTTTCTTATGTTTGTGTGCAAGTACATAGGTACCTCGTATATGTACATAATGTTCCAAAAGCTGCCATTGGGAGTCAACGTAATTTATTTGTCTGGCCTTATAGCTCGATTGGCCATCTTTGCCTCCTGAACTGTAGGTTTTGGGTTCGATTACCATCCAGGACAAACATGTGTGTGATGAACATAGGTATTTGTTTTATGCCTCGGTGTTATATTGTAGTCTATGTATGTGTTTACAAAAAAGTGTCTATTTAGTTATCTGGTTCCCATTGTACTTTTCGTTTTTTATTTTCGTTCCACTCTACTACTTATAATAATATATAATATAGAACCTTTGCTTAGTTTGGGAATAGATGGCGTTGTGTGAAATGTCCACAAATATTTATTTATTTATTTCATCGTTGCTGTCTTTCCTTAGAACTACAACAAGTGGAATTTTAAAAGGAGGGTCAAAAGATTATTTTCACTGGGAAAGCAACGTATCACACGTCTAGACGCATAACCCATGGATATCTAGACTAGTCTAGATATCCAGACTAGTCTAGATATCCATGGGTTATGCGTCTAGACGTGTGTGTGATGGACGTGTGGACGTGAACCCATGGATATCTAGACTAGTCTAGATATGGATATCTAGACTAGTCTAGACTAGTCTAGATATCCATATCTATATAGTCTAGATATCTAGACTAGTCTAGATATCCATGGATTACGCAGTGACCTCCCACCATCAGGGAGGCCGCATGCTGGTTTGCTTCCTATAGCATAAAGGTGTACTACGGTGACAATGGGTTCATAAAAATGACTTTCCATTCCACTCTACCGTTAACTCTTCCAATACAAACTACATTGTAGATCAAGTAGCTTGTAGAACCTTTTATAGGATTAACTTTAAACAATGCCTGCCCTCTCAAAGTTAGTCTTTGATTACAAGGTAAATATTCAAATCGGAGTTGTACTTGATCTGAACAATTTTGTAGGTCTAATTTTACCTTTGCAAATATAAACGAGCAAAATTTTCTGCTCGCGTGATTTTAAAACGTCCGTTGAATTCAAATTTAGCACTTTATTCCATTAACAAAAGAACATTATAGCATTGTCATCGAAGGAACGTAGTCGGTCCCATGAAATAACAACACGTCATACACTACAGCAGCATTTTTTTTTTGTCATCTGCCTAATAATCAGTTCGATAATCTGCCTAATAATGAGTTTACTTCTACCTTTCGCATAGATATCCTGTCCGATTTGATGATTTGTTTTTTAATCTACACATGTTAAATTCTATATCCTGACTGAATGACTGACTTATATATATATATACGCACAGCCTAAACCGCTGGTCCTAGAGACTTGAAATTTGGAGGGTGTGTTCTTTGTAAAGTGTAGGTATCTACTTAGAAAGAGTTTTTCGAAATTCCACCCCTAATTGATTGAATTATTAGTGGTTGAATTATCTATGAAAAAAATTCTTCTTCGTTTCCTATAGGCCACGCGTGCGAAACCGCGGGTAGAAGCTAGTATAATATAATTTCATTTTTCTTCGTATTATTTTTCTCGTGTTAGTAGATCTGCTTTGGTATCAAAATTATAAGGCCGCTAAAGGCTTCTTGACTTAGCGTAACGACTATTGTCTTATGAAAATAGCCGGAACTGGCGACTTAACGTGTCCTCCAATGCTCGGTAGCGCTCAGTTGTTAATAGCATATACTTTAACGGTTACCCATCTAAGTTCACGTCTAAGTTTATCTAAGTCTGTTGTTTAACTTTGCTGATCTGTCAAAACTAGGCGAGTTTCGCTATGAGCGCTGCACCGTGTTCGAATGAGCTTAAATTATTATGACCTTTTTCGATTAAATAGCTTTTCGATGATTATGACGTAGAAATGGGCTTCGTTAAAATGGTTTTCGATAATGAGTGTAAGTTATTAAATTCAGCTGTATTATGTATAGGTCAAATTACATAAATAAAATAGAAAAAAATAAAAGAAATAGAACTTAGTTCCATGCACTTGTACCGAAAGAAAAATACATATTAAATTAAAAGTACGAAATGAACTAAGTAGTACTATATTTATCATTTTGAAGGTTTACCGTAGTATATTATATATATCATAGAAACTGACGTGAGTAGTATTCATAACTACAACTAGTACACGGCTAACACTCACGAGATACAGTCGAATAACTCGACCGGTGTACGGGCAATATAGATGGCCATCCTCATTTCAGTCGAGTCATTCGACTGTATCTCGTGAGTGTTAGCCGTGTACTAGTTGTACTTTACCGTACTAATGCACGAAGACCGTTCAAAATATAAAAGGCCATTACAGAATAGATAAGGTAATTTTGTTTTAAACAATTTTAGTAACACCCTTATAACCTTATTAACCTTATTTTATTCACCCTTATTTAACTTCAGGCTGATCACACTGAATTATAGGATTCATAGCTTCCTGACCATATATTCTATACACCTGAGTATTTCGAAATAACAAAAATGTGTTGTTAGATCCGTAATTCCTCTCCCACATTGGCGTGTTTCACCAAGAAGCAATCACACTAATAATATAAAGGTGAAACTTTATATATGTTTTTGTGTGTATGGGTGTATGTTTGTTACTCCTTCACGCTCAAACGGCTGAATGGATTTGGATGAAATTCGGTATTAACATAGCTTATACTCTAGATTAACATATAAGCTATATTTTATCTCGGAAAAGTTACATTTTGTCGTGGGATGAGTAAATAATTAAAGTACTTTTTATCCGCGGGTGAAACCGCGGGGCGCAACTATTAGTTTATATTTTTGTCGTAATTTATTTACCGTATTATAGGATGGTATTATCGCCATGCGTCACTCAGATTACATGACAATACACAATAGGCACAACCAGAGTAATCCGGCTGGCTACTAGGTGGATCAAGAACTTGGTCAGGAATGGATGGATATAAGAGACCATCAGCCGCTCCTCTATGGGAGAGGCCTATGTTCCAGCCAGACGGGCTTTTTTTTATCACAATCATCACATCATAAACCTTTTTTTGTCCTCTATGTCATGGTGGTTGAGCAGGTCGACTCATAGCCCGGCGGCGGGTTCGACTCCCACGGCAGGACAAGTATTTTTGCAGAGAAAAAATTAGCGCAAATATTTGTTCTGAGTCTGGGTGTTGTGGGACCGTGGTCCTCGTAGTTCTACACACAGGGAGTCACAAGTTCACAGGAAGTCCTAAGTTAGGGTCCAGGATCTATGTATGTGATCGTTGGGCGTTATTATTGCCAAATAACATTGCCTTCTTCTTTAGAGGTAGTTATTCGCCATGATCATCACGCAACGTGGTGATCACGTTAGATTACAATGAATACCAATATATATAGGATAGGTATGGTTTTTTTTATATGTAATACAATGACGTGACGATTTTGCCGTCCACCTGATGTTAAGCGACACAACTGCCCATATCAGTTGCAGTGTCATTCGGAACGCTAAAATATTGAGTTTCGCGTGACACTGCACTGAGCACGTCATCCTGAGACATCAGCACAATCTAATAAGATTACTAAACTGTGAAATCAGGTCAAAAAGTCTCATTTGCCCAGTAATTTCATTAACTACAATGCCCTTCAAACCGGAACACAGCAGTGCTCGACGGCAGAATAACTGGCAAAGCGGTGGTACCTACCAAGACGAAATTTGCAGAAAAGTACTACCATCTAGTAAAATGTTGATGTTCATTTTTTGTTTGATAGGTTTGCGTTTGACTACTATCTCACCTGATGGTGAGTGGATCATTATCTCAGTCTGAGTTTTTGATACACTTTAAAAAAATTCATATATATATTGCCTCTATCGGACGATAATGTGAGAGAGGCATAAGAAAACGATATTAGCTAAATGGACTGATACGCGCGTCGCTTTCAAGTGTGGCATCTTGCCAAGTCACTTTATATGATAGTTTACAGTCTTCAAAAAACTATTCACCCTGCGCCCTTTGAGTTATTAAGGACACCTGCATCATCAATAACAGAGTTTTGTGGATGCTGCCAAATTTTCTTGGTGGACAATGCTATATATACTGCTGGGTGTGCCAGTGAGCAAATTTTATATTGCATTTATTTGGGATCTGTATTTGAAACCATGTGAAATTAGTTGAACTCTTTTATAAAGTACCCACAGCTTCTCCTGCGTGGCCTATAGGAAAATAATTAAACAATTTATTATCTTGCGAATCAAAGCAAATTCAACCACCCATTTCACCTTCTTAGGGATAGAATTTCGAAAAACCCTTTCTTAGTGAATACCTACACTTTACAAAGAACACACCTTCCAAATTTCAAGTCTCTAGAGGACGTTGATATATATTTCAGTCATTCAGTCAGGGCATTGAATTTTATATGTATAGATTATTATTGTATCTTAGAAACGAATCCTCAATAATTTACCTTTGATTATTCAATTTCTAACGAATTCTAAATAAAATATTTGAAAATAGATAATATTAAATAGAAAATATTTTTGATGAGTTCGGTCGTAAAGATTCGTTTACTTATACAGTTTCGTAATTTTATTTTCTTGTAGAATATTTTACGTCTTCTTTTTGGTTTTTTACTTTGTAACGAGATACTAAAGCTTTCCTATTCATACAATCATAAAGCTAAAAACATGTTCAATAATCGCTAAATTGTTATAAAGGAATCAGGCTAATTGGAAGTAGAAAATGTATTAATGACAACGAACTATATCTATCTAAAATAACTCAAAGGTGACTGACTGATTGACTGACTGACATAGTGATCTATAAACGCACAGTCACTGGACGGATAGGGCTGAAATTTGGTGTGCAGGTAGATGTTATGACGTAGGCATTCGCTAAGAAAGGATTTTTCGAAATTCCACCCTAAGAGGGTGAAATGGGTGGTTGAATTATTTTCCCATAGGCCACGCCACGGACAAATCTGCGGGCTGAAGCTCGTTGGAATAATAAATGATAAGCAATAGTGATTCCGGATGGATTTCACATAGATTATACATTAAATTCATATAGATTAGATTATACTTTTTAATAAGAACTGTAAAAGTATGTATAACGGTTTGCCCTGGTCGATGTTTCCAGTGAAATACAACCACATACGTAGACCCTGGACCTTAACTAGGATCCCTTGTGTCTAGGAACCCAGGAACTACGAGGACCATGGTCGCACAATACCCAGACTCAGAACAAATATTTGCGCTTTTTTTCTGTGCACAAATACTTGTCCTGCCGCGGGAATCAAACCCGCCGCCCCCAGATTGTGAGCCGACCTGATCAATTACCACACCACAGAGGCTGTATAATAATAGTAATAATAAACACCCAACGATTACATATATACATATAGCTTGAAGGCTTCAGGGTCCCCAATTACTACGCTCCGGGACTGCGCGCATTTCCAAAATAAACCCCGTGAATGTAAAGTTATCCCATCTTTTTATATTTTTAGATGAGATGCTAATAAATTAAGCGGAGACGAGGAAAATCCATTTGCCCAGTCACAATAATGGTCTATTAATTTTGGAATTGAAATGTCTTAAGTGTTACGCAGAGCAAAAAGTTTAGACATGCTGATGGATTTTTTAGGAATCACACTAATATTATATAGGTGAAAGTTTGTTTGTGTTTGTGTGTATGTGTGTGTGTTTGTTACTCCTTCCCGCTCAAACGGCTGAATGGATTTGGTTGAAATTTAGCACCAAGATAGCTTATACACTAGATTAACATATAGGCTACATTTTATCCCGGAAAAGTGATTTTTTCCCGTGGGATGAGCCGATAATTAAAATACTTTTTATCCGCGGGTGAAACCGCGGGGCGCAACTAGTTAATAATAATAACAATAATAACGCCCAACGATCACATACATAGATTCTGGACCCTAACTAGGATTCCCTGTGTCTATGGACCTAGGAACTACGAAGGACCATGGTCCCACAACACCTAGGCTCAGAACAAGTACTTGCCCTTTTTTTGTGCACAAATACTTGTCAACAAACTTTCGCCGTTATAATATTAGTGTGAAGTGTGATGTGATTTCAGGAACTACTGGGATACAATTAATCAGTCTTGAGATAAGGGCGTTATCAATTTAGTAAGATTTTTTTTAAGAACAGCAACGAATATACGACGACCAGTGGCACGCCGCGGTTCACCAGCCATTTACCAGTTTTCCAGCGAAAATTTTATATTCCAGAATAAGTCTTTTTACGTAGATTTCAATAGTAAATAGCAATCTGTGTGCCAATTTTGATCCGAATTGGTTAAGTGGTTTTGGTGTGAAAGCTGCAAACATACATACAGACGTTTCATTTTATATATTTTGGAAAGAATTTCATATAGCAACAAAAGAATAAAACAGAAAAATTTTGAAGTATTACCTCATTATCTTTTGAATCAAAAATCGGACAATGAAAAAATTTATAATTTTTTAGCTAAAATATTTCTGTGATTATCTTTAAAATTGTACAGACCAACACAAATATATTTTATCAGTGTCTACTTTGCCTACAACCACTCGCCTACATGAGAATAAATGCTTCAATTTATAACTTTATCAAATAAATTAACTTTTTTAAAATTAGAGTTAAAGACAAGTAGTGTTTGATAAAACAGTACCTATGATTGAAAAAAATAATAACACAATAAAAAAAATACATTTACCGTCACTTTTCGCTTGTTAGGTAATTAAGCAATTATTTAATTTAGTGTTTCAAAGTTTAAAACAATTAATGACAAAAAACCTTGCATTCGAATGATTCAAGTCATAATAAAAAAAAAACCAATGAGGCAATGATGAATCAACTTTGAGCTAAGCTATCGTATAGCTTATTGCAACCGGTAGAAATATAATATTTTCATAAATTTGATAGTTTTAATACGCAACTTATATGCATAGTTGCTTTGTAAAACTTTAAATTAGGATTGAATGAATTTTCGCAAGCAAGTTTTTATATAACATAAACGTTATTGAATGATGTGATGAACTAGTCGTTCACCTGATGTTAAGCGACACGGCTGCCCATAACAGAACAGTGTCATTTGGAACTTCAAAATATAAAGTGAAACTGGGCAAATAAGACTTAATGATCTGAGCTCACAGTCGAGTAATCTTATTACCAGACTGTGCTGATGTCTCAGGACAATGTGCGCAGTGCAGTGTCACGCGAAACTTTATATTTTGAAGTTCCAAATGACACTGTTCTGTTATGGGCAGCCGTGTCGCTTAACATAATATCTATAACAGCTAAACGAAATGGGTATGATAGCTTTCATGACCCGCTTAGCATTTGAAGGGAACTTCAAACCGGAACACAGTAGTGCTTGCACACTACAGCTTGGCGGCACAATAACTGATAGCAAAGCGGTGGTACCTACCTAGACGAACTTTGCAGAAAAGTCCTACCACCTAGTAAAACCTAAGAAGTTTACGTGATACCAGAAAATAAATCCATTTCTCCAATAGATTACTATAACGCGTCTTCTGCTTTCATTATATTGTTCTGCGAAAGTAATCTAAAATGCTGTCACATAACCTACGTCAAAATGACATTGCATTAAACTTTTGAATTCAAACTTGGAATCACATTAGATCCCGTGGCACAGTAACCGAGTTGACAGCACGGAAGCTAAACGAAATGGGTATGATAGCTTTCATGACCCGGTGTTACAATAATCAGAAGACATTAAATAAAATCAAACTCAGTTCAAATAAAAAGGATCATACTATCATACTAATATTATAAAGGCGAAAGTTTGTATGTGTGTTTGTGTGTATGCGTGTATGTTTGTTACTCCTTCACGCTCAAACTGCTGAATGTATTTGGATGAAATTCGGTACCAAGATAGCTTATACACTGAATTAACATAAAAGCTACATTTTATCCCGGAAAAGTTAAATTTTCCCGTGGGATGAACAAATAATTAAAATATTTTTTATCCGTGGGTGACTAAATCAGTTTTTAATAATACAGATAACCTTTAGGTTTCTATATAAAAAAATCGTCCCTTAATCCAATCGAACAAATAAATTGATAAGTCATAATAATTTGTCGGATGAATTCAAAACCCTCACCTCAAAAACCGGTAAAAACTAGTTCAAAATGTAATAGAATTATTTATTAAATGGCACGACCCCACTTGAATTCACTCCAATCAAATACCGATTCAGCGCTCAATTGATCAATCAGCGGACTTCTGCCTCTACAATGACACACACACCTATTATAAATACATTTACAGCAGTTAAAAAAAAAATTCCAAATTCAAAGTCTTCAAAATCCGTACAGTAATTAAAGCGATTTATGCACGTTTAACTTCACGCTTACCCTTTTGTCTGTGCGGCTCGGTCCAAACACAAAAAAATCTGTTTTCCACTTAAAACTCACATCACCACACAAATCAGTATCACAGTCACAGATTATTTTATCCTTCACGAAAATTTTGTCTTTATTATTTTTAGTCACTGTGTCGAAAATAGTGCGACATCCGTTTAATTTTTTACGGTGGTAATGATATATGACGAGACGCGGCGCGGCCTACCCGTGCGGCGGCTCGTGGGCAACTAACTGTCCGACTGCCCGCCTGGGGGCGGCGCGCGGAAAACGCGGGAAAGCGACGCGAAAAACGCGCGAATCCTCACAACTTGAGCATGTCTTGATGTAGGTAATGGCAACCATGAAAAAAGAAAAGCAATACAAAGCTTCCTGCATAGAAATTACCTAATTTTCTGATATTGTTATGCTATTTTTGGGCAGATTATGCAAATTTTATAGGAAATATCGGCCCTTAGTTAATAGGAGACGAGAATTAAAAAAGTTGTTATATTGATGTAGTTAAGGAACTTCCGGCGAGCGACGGAGGAGATTTTCTCTCAAAGACGGTTTCTTTATTAAATTTATCTTGATATTCAATCGGTTTTGGGCAGGAAATTTATAGCGTTAGAGGGTCCCAACTTGAACAAGATCTTATTTCTTGTACAGATATTTTATTTTCATAAGCAGCCTTTTTATATATATAGAAATATTTATTATGTTTTCGACAGCTCAATTAACCATAGCTTTGTAAAGTGGCTATGAGTTTTGTGTGGGTATAAGTCATGCATTTTGTATTTTGTCAGATGTGTTGGAAAATGGTTCAAAGTTTTAAAACCATGCCGTATCGTTTTCTCTTTAAGGTTTCCTAGAGCCTTTAGTAAAATAACCACCGTTTACTGTAGCATTTCGACTGACAAAATAAGACTTTGATATGACATAGCAAAAATTCCTTACTTGACATTGGCAGAATTTGCACTTAAAGGCAATAGAAGGCCATTCAACGAAGAAGAAGATGTAGTTTTTTTTTATTTTTTTTTTTGTTTTTTAAATGTTTTGGCTTCACACTTCCGTGTATTTAGCCAGTGTCAAGTAATTGATAATTATCAAGTTAATGATATTTCGCAAATATGTGTCAAGTCACAGTCGAAGTCATCAAGTCAAGCCATAGTCAAGTCATGGTCTAGTCAAAGTCGTACTCCTAGTAAAGTGGTGGCAACTTTACTTGAAGCTTCTAAGGAGTTTTGGAAACAACACGAAAAGAAACGTTTCACCATCATTATACCATTTTCCCACACTCACGCCTGTAATCCAGCACTTAACGAATAGAATGCCACCAATTTTATGCACTAACACTGAAAATAACACAAGTTTTGGAAAATAATACGATGCGGTGACGCAATCTTTTTCGTGTTCCCGCCAAAAAACCGAAGATGTAGTTATTTTGAAAGGTAGAGTGACAGTGATAACTTGCGTAGCTTCAAATCAAGAAGGTTGCATCCTCTTTCTTTTTTTTTTGATACATACTTTTGTCAATTTTGCCAGTATCAAGTGATTGATAATTTAAGTAATTGAAATGATCAAGTTAATAAATATATATATATGTGTCATCAAGTCAAGTTATAATCTAGTCTAGTCCTAGTCAAGTCATGCTCCTAGAAAAGTGGTGGTAACTTTACCAGAAGCTTCTATGGAGTTTTGAAAACAACACAAAAAGAGACGTTTCACCACAATTATACCACTTTCCCACACTCATGCCTGTAATCTAGCACTTAACGAATAAAATGCCACTAATTTTATGCAATAACACTGAAAGCAACACAAGTTTTAGAAAATAATACAATGCGGTGACGCGATCTTTTTCGGATTCCCGCCAAAACTCCGGTTGCATCCTCAACAATTGAAGAGATTTAACTATTTTTTTTATTAAATGAGCAGTATTTTGTGATTACGAACCTTAAAGTCGAGGTCGTTAGAAAGAATCCAAAAAATGGCGGTTGAGACGTTTTTTTACAAATTAATGTATAAAAACCCTTATTACACAATATATCTGACAATAAAATAGAAAATAATGCTCAGTAAAATAACTTAATTTTAAGTACCCAATATAATGTTGACTTAGAAAAGTGCTAAAAATAGCCTATTTGCACTAAATCTTTTGACTTTGACTTTGAACGTACATGAGTGTTAGCAAATCCGGATCCAACTTCAGCTGTTGAGTTTTGGCGGGAACACGAAAAAGATTGCGTCACCGCATCGTATTATTTTCCAAAACTTGTGTTATTTTCAGTGTTAGTGCATAAAATTGGTGGCATTCTATTCGTTAAGTGCTGGATTACAGGCGTGAGTGTGGGAAAATGGTATAATGATGGTGAAACGTTTCTTTTCGTGTTGTTTCCAAAACTCCTTAGAAGCTTCAAGTAAAGTTGCCACTACTTTACTAGGAGTATGACTTTGACTAGACCATGACTTGACTATGGCTTGACTTAATGACTTCGACTGTGACTTGACACATATTTGCGAAATATCATTAACTTGATAATTATCAATTACATGACACTGGCTAAATACACGGAAGTGTGAAGCCAAAACATTAAAAAAAAAAAAAAAAGAAAAAAACTTCAGCTGTTGATGTGAACCGTACTAATGTTTCCTGATTGGATAAAAGCGATAAAACGTCATTAAAAGAAACAGAAGCAAAAGAAGCGAGAGTCTTACAGGGTAAGCAATGCATTAGTGACGCCTTCGGTGTTACAGATATCCATAGGCTACGGTGACCACTTCCCATCAGGTGGGCCGTATGCTTGTTTGCTCCATTTAACATTAAAAAAAATCAAAGTTACAGTGTTACCAACATCATAGATGCCTGAGTAAATCACTTTTATTCTAAAAAAGACTAATGTTTACAAAAAATACAGGAAATTTGGGAAGGAAAACTGGGGCTCACCTGTAGTGCATTATAACTTAGCACTATATGCAGGTACTTAGGCCTCACCTACCCTATCTATTGTTATAAAACCTGATAAAACGCTCTGATAAGGCCCAAGTGTTGCCATTAAAAAGCTGTATCTTTTTTCATGGGCCGTAAACTTTATAATGTCATTGAATGATCGTATAAAAGTCATATTATTCAATATTTCACATTCACGAACATTCTAATTTACGATTACAGATAAAAAATACGTGAATTTCGTAAAATTACAACGACGACAGCCATTTACGTAACTTAATTTATACAATTTTGTTAAATATTTATGGACCGAAGGCTTGCGTCGTTTAAATGTAGGTAACCTTAAAAGATTCATTTTCTTTAATTAATTATATGTTTAGCTATAAAAAAAGCAATAAATCTATGTAATAATATCTGTGTCTTTCTATCTAGGTAGGTAAGTTCAAGCTTTTCCAGTCCTGAAATTCCCAACGTCATAATAGCGAAAACAAATTTCCGACCTAGCATTTTTTCTAACTTACATCAATTAAGTAGGTATGCACATTACGTAATCTATATATGGACGATTTATTACTAATTTAATTAAATGAGTAGGTAATGGTAATAATAATAACGCCCAATGATCACATACAATAGATCCCTGACCCTAACTAGGATTCCCTGTGTCAAGGGACCCAGGTACTACGAGAACCATGCCACAACACCCTTTTTTCTGTGCACAAACATTTGTCTTGTCACGGGTATCAAACCCGCCGTCTCTGTGTTATGAGTCGACCTGCTCAACTACTACATCATAGAGGCTATCTTATAGTACCTACGAGTATAAAGTATGTATTGAAATTTTTTTCACGGTTTTATATTTTATTTACTCATTAGTGAAACAAAACATTAGAAGAGTTCATTATACTGATACTAACTAGGCTTTGAGCCAAAATAAACAATTTAAAAAGATGGAGTAAATTTATTTTATGCCGGATGTACAAAGCTTCGGAGAAAGCAAATAAATAAGTACTTCGTAGTAAAAATTCTAATTAAAAACTATGTAGTGACTTAACTTTAACTATTTTTTTTTACTTCAAACTTGTCGAGCATTTGATCACGCTTTCACCTGATGGGAAGTGACGATGCGATCGAAGGTGTAGATGCTAGTCAAGTAAAAAAAATATCTGAAATTGTTTTTCTATAGTTAAAATATTTCAAAACTGATTTAAATTTTTCGACTAAATCATTAGTATTGTTGTAGTAGTTAGTTTACAGAATAAAAGAAATTAAGGCACTATAATAATCTGTAGTGCCCTACAGAGTCCATGATGTTACTACTAATATACACAATGTATGAGTAAGCTCAATATGCACATATCGTGAAAACAAGAAGTGAATATAAATTATACAGGATGACGGGTTGTGCGTAGGTTGCAACCTATATAACTATAGGCCTTCAGCATGCGCACCGGGCCGCGTCCGGAGCAAGAATGATCCGTAGTACAGCGAGCGCTCCCTTTTCATAGCTAGATGGGTGTGGGAGCGATGACAGCTACCGGTGTTGCCACTGTAATAAATTTAAATTCTATGACAGGATAAATTACGGTACTGCCCGCTGCGCAAAGAGTTTACAATTGGACGTTGCCGCCGTCAAATATGTATTTTCCCGTTGTTTTTTATAAATATGTATACATGGCACATCTTTTAAATGTACATCATATTTATTAGGTGAGTTTTGTTTAATTATTACAAATAAGAAAAACAATGCGTTATTGCAAATAGGTGATCCTATTGCTAGAAATACTTTTGCACAGCTTTTAAAAAAAAACGTAATAATTAAAAAAAAAAACCAAACATTCACTGATAAAAAATATTATTATATTTTTGAGTCTATGAAAGAATTCTTCAATTTTCTACGTTTTGTATTTCTCCGGCAAATTAAGTTGGCTATCCAAATGCTATCCGGCCAAACCAACACCAAAGGCCGAAGCAACAGCCCTCTCTCTAACCGTTCCAAACGAACTCAATTACTTGATTACTCAAATTCCACCAAACGGCGTCTCAGTGTTGACATCAGCTGTTCCTATTTAGTTGGTTTTAGATTTAGTTTTGTTTACACAATTTACTATTCGCTTTGCAAAGACGATGAGTCAAAATAGAAACGCCAGTAGGAAGTTTTTGAACAATTATGTAGCTTAAATTAAATTTCTGGGTCAATATATTGGTCTTTACCTATGAAATTGCCGTTTTGTTTGAAAAAAGTTAAAGTATTTTTTTTCGAACTTATTTATTTCTTTTATTCAAAGTAATCACCCCTGCAATCAATGCATCTTTGCCAACGCTGTGGCAGTTTATGGATGCCCTTCTTGAAAAAATCAGCAGGACGGGAGACAACAAACTCTTCAAATGCGTTTTGTACTGCCTCTCGGGAATTGAATTTTTTTCCCGCTAAAAAGTTGTCCAAATTTTGGAAAAAGTAATAATCGGTAGGCGCAAAATCTGGTGAGTATGGCGGATGAGGGAGAGCTTCCAAACCCAACTCATGCAGCTTAGTGACGGTCTGTTGTGCAGTATGGGGTCGCGCGTTGTCGTGAAGTAGCAGTGGAGACGACCAATTGACCAAAGCTGGTTGCAGACGTGCGAGTTTCGCCATCATTGTGGTCAGTTCTTCAATGTACACATCTGCAGTAATGCTCTCGCCGTTTTGTAAAAAGCTATGATGAATCACACCAGCACTAGACCACCAAACTGTGACCATCACCTTTCTAGGGGTCATTTTTCGTTTTGCACATTGCTTTGGTACCGAACTAGGATCTAACCAACTTGCTGAGCGCTTTCGATTGTCAAAAAGAATTCATTTTTCGTCGCACGTAACAATTCGGTTCAAAATTCCTTCATTTCTGTGCCTGTTAAGCAGCGCAAGGCAAGTCTCGACGCGTACGTTGCGCTGGCGATCGTTAAGTTCGTGGGGCACCCATCTATCAAGCTTTTTTATCTTGCCAATCTATCGCAAATGGACCAATATTGTTTTGATGCTAACATCAAAAGCTGCTGCCAGCTCAGCTGTAGATTGAGATTCATCAGCTTCCACAATCGCTTTTAATTCATCATTGTTGACCAAAGTTTCCGGACGACCACGAGGTTCATTTTTCAAATCAAAATTCCCAGAACGGAACCGAGCAAACCAATAACGGGTTGTACGTTCGTTTGTACAGTTCTCTCCGTAAACGTCGTTGATGTTACGTGTCGTTTGTGCCGCGTTGGTGCTACGACGGAATTCATATTCCATAATTACACGAAATTTCAAAGTATCCATTATGAGGAAAAATGTTGAAATGTAATGAAAATACAACGCTAATCAATAAACAAAAGACTTATATTGTAAATAGAATGTCATATTTTTAAAACAAAATTAATTTGAATTTAGAATTCATAGCCAATCAAAACTTTTTTTTTGTTTGAAAAAGTATGTACTGCAATACGGCAATTTCATAGGTAAAGACCTATTACATAACATAATATCCTTCTAAATAAATTAAAAGTAAAACAAACATTTAAATTCGCCATCATGGGCCATCCGAGCTTAGAATGACGTCAATTAGCAAACTATAAACTGAACGTGCGTCTAAATTTCATCTCAATCGGTTGAGGATAATTTATTGAAAATTCAGCTGCAAGATTTGACTCAACACGTATACTTACACACAAACATTGCAAATTAAATAAACAAAAAAGTTTATTAAAACACAATTTTAATGAAAAACATAAATTAAAGTACCTTCCTATATGGAAGACGATTGAACAACATAACTTCAAACATAAATAATTTACATTTTATTTTTTTTATTTCGACAGCCTCTGTAGTGTGGAGGTTGAGCAGGTCGGCTCATAACCCGGAAGCGGTGGGTTTGATTCCTGCGGCAGGACAAGTATTTCCGCACAGAAAAAAGCGCAACTACTTGTTCTGAGTCTGGATGTTGTTGGACCGTGGTTCTCGTAGTACCTGGGTCCAGGGAATCCTAGTTAAGGTCCAGGATCTATGTATGTGATCGGTGGGAGTAAAAAAAACACTTTGTTTTTCTCTAACACAAATGCGTTTTCCTTCGATAGCGATTACCATCCTACCAATAAATAAATACAAAAATACTCCCAAATTACTTCAAAATGTCTCCATCTAATGCGAAGGGTGAGTTCAAATTGAACGCAAACAAGTATTGAGTCGATCGCGATGGATATTTGAACAGGCTGTCAATTTCACGCGAACGTGGTTGTGAAAACATCGCATATTTACTACATCTCGCATATACACTACATTACTAATATTCGAAGCCCTGATCCATTAGGATGGAGAAAAAATTCTTACGTACGACTTTCGTACATTTCGAACAAAATACGAAAAAATTTAGCTGTATTTTTGAAGTTAAATTTCCGGACTGTAAAAGTATGAATTAACGTTCTACTATTCTAGCATTTTTTTATGTTAAAGAATGGCGTGACAATTTTTTCGCCTGATGTTAAGCGTCTTGGTTGTCCATATCATTTGCACTGTCACTCCGAACTCTAAAGTAGAATTTTGCGTGACACTGCACTGCGCACGTCATCTTGTGACATCAGCACCGTAAAGAGAGTCAGAGAGAGAGAGTGAGTTCATATCGTAATGCCCTTCAAACCGGAACACAGAAGTGCTTGCGCACTACTATTTGGCGGCAGAGTAAATGGCAAAGCGGTGGTACCTACCTAGACGAACTTAGCGGAAAAGTCCTACCACCTAGTAAATAACTTATACATACACACATACATGATCAAATAGCATACATGATCCTTAAGCGGAACTATTTTGTTTTTCTGTCATATTTTTATTTTTATTGAAAAGCAAGCAATTATAATGCTTTTTTAGTTAATGTCACTCATTTTTTACGACGGGAAAAATGGAATCAAATTGGAAATTATTTTTGACAAATTAATGTATTGTATTATTTTAATTTGCATTCTTCTAGTAATACCTTAAGATATAATGTAACTATAAGCAAAAAAAATGATTCCAAATTCGTACCAAATATGAAAAAACGTTTTCTCCAACCTATTATTTGTATATCGTCGAGGAAGTAGAGACATATTTATTCGTTTGCTTTGAGCCCTAGAACTGTAGGCAACACTATAAATAATAGTACAAAAACGATAGGCCATTATTGGTCATGTGTAAAGTAGTTACACTAGATTAGTGGAAATATTTTAATTTCGATAAAATTTATAGCAAGTTTTATAATCGCGAAAGCGTTTTATTTCTATGTTATAAATTATTATGTTGGTATATCCACTGTCCGCCATCTTGGTTATTCTTCACAATACAGCGCCACCAGCGTAACTTTGTTAGTGTATACTAAAAACGTGACGTCGGAGATTTTGTCTCACACAAACTTTGTTTAAACCTAAAAATTATCTTCATAGCAAAATAATAAAACGTATTTTTTTATACATATTACCGTGTAAAAACATCATGGCAATGTCGCATGTCTATTTTTGCTCTGCTAAATATGTGTGCTTAAGTTGTCAACGAAACTAATATCAGTGGCGTGAGCATATTATAATTATTAATGTTGTGTAATTTTTTCAACTGAAGAGTAACATGTTGCAGTTGATGATGTAGTCACGTTGATCGTAGAACCGACAATCAATGAGGAAGAAAGATTCTTCAGTGGCAAACATGAACTTGAAGACGCAACGTAGGCCCGCCCGCTACTAGCTGCACTGACGACCAGCTGGGCGATCACGTAACTCGATTGCAACCGATAGAAACATATATCTGTATGGATTTGACAGTTTGAATGCGCAGTTTATGTGCATAGTTAGTATGGAAGTTTCACTTGTTGCATTGCAATCAAAGTTTCATGCCCCCTTGCAAATTCCGCCCATGACTTGGATGTCATTGTTACATTGCCAAGCGTGGTTTGAACCTGAATGCGTCGGCTTGAAAGTCACATGAGCTACCCACACGCGCTTTTCGCACGTAGCTTTAATTCTACGAAATGCGTCGTCGTAGACGTTTGCTACGGCGGCAGCTACGTCGTGTCATAACTTTCACTAAACTTCTTTTCCTACAACAACCAAAGAGGAATGTGAGTTTATTTCTCACGCGCAAAAAGTTTTGTATAGTCTATTTTTCATGTCCGAGTAAAACGTTTACAGAGCCTTCCTTAGTTATCGGTTGTTAGTCCTACGAGCGACGCGGTCTGGCCATATTTTTTTTAAATTCAAACTTGTCTAGCATTTGACTACGCTCTCACCTGATGAGAAGTGATGATGCGATCGAAGGTGAAGCATGCTAGCCAAGTAAATACCTATTCACTCTTTTATGCCCCGGTCATATTTCGCCAGAAACACAGACGCTGGCCATATCATTCCTTAGCCATTCTAATTATGAACGTGGAATCAAATCGCTTGATACGAATAGGTGATCATTTCAACTTGCTAAAATCAAAAGCTTGTATCAACATGGATGACTATAATTCATCATAGCCATCTTCAACATCCTGTTTTTACTCACTGCTGAACATATTAGGTCTCTCTTTATTTGTGCCGTTTTCCCCAATCTCTCACAACTCGTATCCTAGCATTTTTATCTAAATATATATTATATAACTCAAAGGCTGATTGACTGACTGACATAGTGATCTATTAACGCACAACCCAAACCACCAGATGGATCGGGCTGAAATTTGGCATGCAGGTAGATGTTATGACGTAGGCATCCGCTAAGAAAGGATTTTTCAAAATTCCATCCTTAAGAGGGTGAAATGGGTGGTTGAATTATTTTCCCATAGGCCACGCCGTGGGGAGCTGCGGGCAGAAGCTCGTTTATGCACAAAACTACATCCAAATCGGTTAAATATTAGTAAGATTTCTATGGGATGAGAATTGCATGAATTCACTGTTATAACAAAAGTAGAAAACGTTAAGTGCAATGGGAAGTCAATCGTATAGGGAAGCAGTACGTCCGCTCGATCGTCTCATCTGTAATCCCGTTGTGCGGAGATGAAAGAATTAGGCGTTTCCATTTTATTTCTTATTCTTTGAAATGTGGTGTTGAAGCTGGTGACTGATATAATCATTTTTATGCTATTGAATGATGTGACGAGCTAGTCGTTCACCTGATGTTAAGCGATACGGCAGCCCAAACAGAACAATGTCACTCGGAACTCTAAAATACACTGCGCACATTATCCTGAGACATCAGCACAGACTGGTAATAAGATTACTCGACTGAGAAATCAGGTCATAATTTCTCATTTTCTCAGTAATTTCACTAACTACTGTGGCTTTCAAACCGAAACACGGTAGTACTTGCACACTACTGCTTGGCGATGGAATAACAGGCAAAGCGTTCGTACCTACCTAGACAAACTTTACAGAAAAGTCCAACCATCTAGTAAAGTCATTTTGCCCGATGTGAGTGGTCGTGATGAGCATTTGCTCACTTTTGCTCATAGTGAGCTTGCTCACTAAACCCGAGTATTCATTTCGAATATTTGCTCAGTTATTTAAAACTGTCTTCATGTGTAGGGTTAGTTGGGGATGACTGCAGTTTTTTTTTTCTTTTTTTTTTTTTTTTTTAATAATAAATAATAAGCATTTAACCTGATTTCTGTGCAGTTCACCAAATGAAATATCGAAACGGCGACGCGTGCGCTCGCGGACCTTTTCATAGAGAAAATAGGCTATAATACAATCTGGCCAAGTGCGGGTTGGTAGATTACTTAATGTCCTCGAGTTTTATGATTACCTATTTAACATGCATGTTTCTCACGATGTTTTATATCGCTGTTGTAAAACGTGTGCCATTCCACACGTAACTTGAAAAGTTATTGATGGCAGAGCCAAGCGGGATTTGAACCTGGTTCGGTTTGAAAGTTCACGTTTCACCGCTGAGCTACACTCACTCAATTTATTTCGAGATTTACATTAGATAATCTATAAGCAGTGAAGACAAGTCTAGAATCTGTGAGATATTCCCATTTTTATTCTCAGCAAAATGTATAAACCGTAACTCAAAGGAAAGGTCAAGCGACTATTTCAATGAAATGCTCGAACGTGAAAGAAATATGTAGGGGCAATAACACACCCTCGCACTACCCTTATAATATTTTGGGTAAAATATACCAACCCTTAAAAAATAATAAAACTTCGCGTACCGTTTAACAGGGTATTATATTATCGTGTGGGGGTGGAATTTTTTTTTCATAATGGATCCATTAACCTTTTTTGGTAAATTGACATTACTTTTTTCTTAAAAATAATCATGTTTGGCCTGTTGGTAGCATCTCCGTCATCTGAACTGTAGGTTGTGGGTTCGATTCCTACATTTCAAACATTGATGAACACAGGTGTTTTTTCTGTGTCTGGGATATTGTATTCTATGTAGAGTATTTACAATCAAAAAGTATCTATCTATTCTATCAGTTATCTAGTTCCCATAGTACAAGCTTTATTTGGTTTGGGGCTAGATGGCGTTATGTGAAATGTCCACAAATATTTATTTATTTAGATTAAGTTGGCGACATTGGTAGAGAAAGCCCTTATTATATTTATGGAAAAAATGAAAGTTTTTATGTTTTTAAAGAAATGTCAATTTGAAGATTGTAATAAGCATATACTTTAGTTGACAGGCCGAAATGTTTTAGGCAATTAATTTTTTTCTAAGTCGTGGATATTTCTCACTACGCCATCTAGCGCTAAGCTGAGCAAAGCTATGATAACCCGATAACTGATACAATACTTTTTGTTAGTATTTATAATGTAGTGATCATAGCGAAGAATGACTAGATAACCATTCTTAAACGATCATTAAATCAATCAATCAATCAATCAATCAAATGTTTATTTGCTAGAACACAATTTACAAGAGATGATTACATAAGTTACTTAAAATAATTAGACATTTTGTGTTCAACCTGCATGCAAGTGTGCAAATATTAAATAATATTTTTGTTACAGTACATTTGGAATTCCTTAATACTATAAAATGCGTGTTGTAACAACCAGTCATACAAAGTTTTATTAAATAGTTTTCCCTTTAAAATTTTAATATCATTAGGTATACAATTATATATTGATATGCACATATTATAAACGTTTCTCTTATATTAGGTCTTTACCTATGAAATTGCCGTTTTGTTTGAAAAAAGTTAAAGTATTTTTTTTCGAACTTATTTATTTCTTTTATTCAAAGTAATCACCCCTGCAATCAATGCATCTTTGCCAACGCTGTGGCAGTTTATGGATTCTTGAAAAAATCACCAGGACGGGAGACAACAAACTCTTCAAAGGCGTTTTGTACTGCCTCTCGGGAATTGAATTTTTTTCCCGCTAAAAAGTTGTCCAAATTTTGGAAAAAGTAATAGTCGGTAGGCGCAAGATCTGGTGAGTATGGCGGATGAGGGAGAGCTTCCAAACCCAACTCATGCAGCTTAGAGACGGTCTGTTGTGCAGTATGGGGTCGCGCGTTGTCGTGAAGTAGCAGTGGAGACGACCGATTGACCAAAGCTGGTTGCAGACGTGCGAGTTTCGCCATCATTGTGGTCAGTTCTTCAATGTACACATCTGCAGTAATGCTCTCGCCGTTTTGTAAAAAGCTATGATGAATCACACCAGCACTAGACCACCAAACTGTGACCATCACCTTTCTATGGGTCATTTTTCGTTTTGCACATTGCTTTGGTACCGAACCAGGATCTAACCAACTTGCTGAGCGCTTTCGATTGTCAAAAAGAATCCATTTTTCGTCGTACGTAACAATTCGGTTCAAAATTCCTTCATTTCTGTGCCTGTTAAGCAGCGCAAGGCAAGTCTCGACGCGTACGTTGCGCTGGCGATCGTTAAGTTCGTGGGGCACCCATCTATCAAGCTTTTTTATCTTGCCAATCTGTCGCAAATGGACCAATATTGTTTTGATGCTAACATCAAAAGCTGCTGCCAGCTCAGCTGTAGATTGAGATTCATCAGCTTCCACAATCGCCTTTAATTCATCATTGTTGACCAAAGTTTCCGAACGACCACGAGGTTCATTTTTCAAGTGAAAATTCCCAGAACGGAACCGAGCAAACCAATAACGGGTTGTACGTTCGTTTGTACAGTTCTGTCCGTAAACGTCGTTGATGTTACGTGTCGTTTGTGCCGCGTTGGTGCCACGACGGAACTCATATTCCATAATTACACGAAATTTCAAAGTATCCATTATGAGGAAAAATGTTGAAATGTAATGAAAATACAACGCTAATCAATAAACAAAAGACTTATATTGTAAATAGAATGTCATATTTTTAAAACAAAATTAATTTGAATTTAGAATTCATAGCCAATCAAAACTTTTTTTTGTTTGAAAAAGTCTGTACTGCAATACGGCAATTTCATAGGTAAAGACCTATTATATATCTTTACGACAAGGAGGTTGATGCAGTAGGTTCGTAAATTTAAATCTTTTTTGTCGAGTAATAATTTCACTGCGCTTATGAAATAAACTTAAACTTAAGGAATGTTCGTTGCGACCAGTACTTGGGGTAGTACAGAGATCTACCGTACTTCGGGTACTATCAACTAAGCTATCTGGCTAGTGAAAAAAAAATTAAAGAGGGAAAATAAGACAAGGCATTGTATGTATTGACGAGCTTCTGCCCGCAGTTTCGCCCACGGCGTGGCCTATGGGAAAATAATTCAACCACCCATTTCACCCTCTTAAGGGTAGAATTTGGAAAAATCCTTTCTTAGCGGATGCCTACGTCATAACATCTACCTGCATGCCAAATTTCAGCCCGATCCGTTTAGTGGTTTGGGCTGTGCGTTGATAGATCACTATGTCAGTCAGTCAACCAGTCAGTCACCTTTGAGTTTGCGATGTGATCGTTCGTTATTATTAATAACTTTTAAAAGTAAGGTCTTAAACTTAAATATTCAAAGTGGACCCAGATATGAAGTATTTATACACACAAGGCGGCTAGCCACTCCACAAAACTTTGTTCTGAACTCTGTAGATGTTTGGTACAAGTTCGAGGCGATCGGACCCACATAAAAAACAGTCCCAATTGTGATGAATGATTCAATATTTTGAGGTGAAAAATAAGGTATCCGTAGGATGTACACAGAAGGACAGCATGGCATCTTCAGTATAAAGTGTTTTCGTTTATGTAAACGAAAAAAAATAGAGAAAAAAAATAGGTTTGATCCCATATAATCCATGAAAATTCAGTATAGTGAACATACAAAATGTTTATTAGGATTGAAATAAGATAAAACTATCAAAATTTTATCTATGGTTTAGTACCTTTTTACTAGGTAGTAGGACTTTACTGCAAAGTTCGTCTAGGTAGGTACCACCGCTTTGCTAGTTATTCTGCCGCCAAGCAGTAGTATGTAAGCACTACTGTGTTCCGGTTTGAAGGGCACTGTAGCTAGTGAACTGGGCAAATGAGACTTTATGACTTGATCTCACAGTCAAGTTATCTTATTTTTTTTTTTTTTTTTTATTTATTTAGGATCAACAAACAGTACACAACAAACATAATCTTAAAGTAGTTTAAGCCTTAGAATGTAGGTAGTTAGTGTACCAACAACGCTGACCACAAATTAATAAGAAATATAACGAAAACAGAACAGAGAGATGTAACTTAAGATATTTAGTAGGTAACTGATTCCTAACTATCGCCTTAAAGTGAGTATCTAATTATATACTATAAAATAAAAAGTGTTTCTAGCATTCTAAATTACAATCCAAAGGTAAAAAAGAAACCTAAGATAGTTGTCGTAGTCGGCAGGCCAATAGCAGTGATGATGCAAACATATCCACGAAGAAGTAGACAAGGCAGGTACATGTAAGACAAGCAAACTATCAGGTGGAATGCTTGTTACCATCACCACCCAAGACCTCCAACGCAATCCTCCGAAAATCGAAAATATTACCGGACTGTGCTGATATCTCGAGATGTTGTGCGCAGTGCAGTGTCATGCAAAACTTTATATTTTGGAGTTCCGAATGACACTGTTTTGTCATGGGTGGCCGTATCGTTTAACATCAGGCGAACGACTTGCTCGTCACTTTATTCACTAATATACAAAAACTACCTAGTACATACAGTAATGTCAAAAAACTTTGATACGTATTTCGATATACACACTGATAGGAGGACACATTTGATCGAAGCCCGAAACTTTTTAGGCCTGCCAGGTGTTGTAACACAACCACTCGTGTATTCCCGCTAAAGTTTTCATGTTAACCCACAGTCTGCGTTATCGACATGAGAACACAATAGAGTAAGAAGTTCCGCCAAAGTGTTTCAGTCTATGTCCCACTTATCTAAGTTGTCATCTCAGACTACATTACCTACCTACCTAGTAATATTACGTTCAAAATTTTGAACAAAATTGCCGTCCAATTGCAATATCCAACCGACTCCAAACCTTATTACCAACTTTATTCATCTAACACCAGTTCAAATCGGCGGAATCGAGTTGTAGGAGGAATCAATTGGTGCCGATTTGAATGAAATCCGATGAACGAGGCAAAATCCTTTTTACAAGTTTTCTCAGCATTTCTCAGCGTGTTTGGATTTCCAATGAATATAGTAGATTTTAATAGAAAATATGTCAAATTTTACTTCATCTATTTATTCAAATAAAAGCAATTATTTATTAGTTTGGATGAATGGAACCTTCCAAGGGCGCATTAAAATCCCACTACATAGAGTAAAAAATATAAACTTTGTAGAACAATAAATTGAATAAAAATGTTCATATAAAATACACGTATTTAATTAAGTTGAAAGACAAAGAGCCGGCAATCTTAATTGCGTAAAAATTAATTCCTTGACATTGATGCATGGGCAAATTGGAAAATCAAGTTGTAAAAATGTGGGAACTATTTAGTTAACCCACACGAAGTATTTCGCTACTAACTTTGTAGCGCAAACAGCTAATGAGTGGAACAGCTTGCTGGCGTTCTTTTTTTTTTTCGTTATTTTCTTTATTTTTTCGTTATTCGTTCTTTTTTATTTCCAGTTGACTGTAACCTGGGAGTCTTCAAGTCAAAAGTGAATAGGTATCATCGAAGCAAACATGCCCTATGTTAGACCACGTCATTACTTAACATAGAGCGACGCAATGGTCAAATTAAAAATCGGTCGGTTTCGTCAGTCTCACTTGAGAGCCAGTCCAGGCGTGACACTACCTCTAGTTATATTGTTAAACGAGCTTCTGCCCGCAGCTTCGCCCGCGGCGTGGCCTACGGGAAAATAATTCAACCACCCATTTCACCCTCTTAAGGGTAGAATTTCGAAAAATCCTTTCTTAGCGGATGCCTACGTCATAACATCTACCTGCATGCCAAAGTTCAGCCCGATCCGTCCAGTGGTTTGGGCAGTGCGTTGATAGATCACTATGTCAGTCAGTCACCTTTGAGTTATATATATGTAGATAACAGTTTATCATTAGGTAAATGCAATTTGACAAAAAGGCATCGATAAAAAATGGTAGATATTTCACATAGCGTCACCATCTAGCCAAAAAAAACTAAAACCTTCGACTCCGACTCGTAGTGGAGCATTTGGACTGTCATAGGTCATCGCGGCCAGTATATAGTCATATATATGGACTACAAAAAAATGTTTATTTTTGTAGTAGGTAGTGTTTAGTAGTAGTTGTTACATCATTGTAGATTTTAGTTGAAAGAATAAAGTCCAACATCACAGAGTATATAATAGTAGGTACTACGTACTAACGTCTCCTACACTATATGTACTTTAAGAACGTTAATTATAAGAATTTGTGACATTAATTAATATATCGCATGGAAACACCTTTGATGTCTGTAATTTGTTAATATCTCAATACGTAAAATGAATCATTTACGGATGGCAAATATTAATTATTTGCTGATAGATCAAAGACCCGGTAATATACGCTTATATCATTTGAATGTCGTAGAATCTTCGTAATTACTTTTAGAAAATTATCAAATTACTACCTGTAAATGTTAATTACAGAATTGATTATGTAAAATGATAATGAAAAAAATAAAATTATGTATTGCTGCATAAAAACTTATAAATTGAACATGCTTACATATAAAATTCAAAGTCCGGTCTGACTGACTTATATATCACCGCAAAGCCTAAACCGCTGGTTCTAGAGACTTTAAATTTGGGAGGTGTATTCTTTGTAAAGTGTAGGTATCCATTTAAAAAGGATTTTTCGAAATTCCATCCTTAAGAGGGTGAAATGGGTGGTTGAATTATCTATGAAAAAAAAAATCTTCGTTTTCTATAGACCGAGCGGGTAAAGCCGCGGGCAGTAGCTAGTACCTTATGTTACTGTTTCCTAGGATTTATTTAGAAGGATTAGTAACCAGATACCCAAAGTTACCTAATGACCCCACCCTAGGCTCAGCGTGTATCGTGGGGCCCTGGGTATAAATAAACAAGATCATCAGCTGATAAATAATAATATCGTATGTTTATATAATAATAATGAATTGACAGCCTCTGTGGTAAGGTGGTTAAGCATGTCGGCTCATAACCCTGAGGTGGCGGGTTCGATTCCCGCGGCAGGATAAGTATTTGTGAACAGAAAAAAACTCTAATACTTGTTCTGTTTGGGTGTTGTGAGACCATGGTCCTCGTAGTTCCTGGGTCCCTAGACACAGGGAATCCTAGTTAGGTTCCAGGATCTATGTATGTGATCGTTGAGCATTATTATAAAAAAAAAACTTATTTATATATCTTGGTACCTTTTTTAAAGAATCCACATTGAATAATTACGGGAATACTTCAGGGGTAAGATTGTTTTACATCTGTTGCTAAGCTTTATATCGCTCCAATTAACAAACAATATCCGACAAACATTACTATAAATCGGATCTTTCGCTTATCCGAAAACAATGATTAGATTTATATCGAATCCAGTATACGGTTCAATAGCCCTGTGGATTTACGGAACGAGTCAGAAAAAAATATTTTTTATAACGGGTAGAATGCTTTTATTCTTTCAACTAACTAAAAATAACAAACAACATAACAACTACCAAAAACTACTTATTTAAATAAACAACACTATTTACTAAATAACAAAAACTTTTGGGCTATATACTAGCCGCGATGACCTATAGACAGTGGTGTAAATAGGCGTGGGCGAAGGGGGCTCTCGCCCACAGCCTCGCACTTAAAGGGTCCTCGCGAAGCCTCTTTAAATGCCATCAAACTTAAAATACTGTTTTGAAGTTTTTCTCCGTAAAAAAGTTTTCTAAGTTAAAAATAATAAAAACTACTTAATAAATAGTATGGAGCAGGACTGACTTTAGCAATACTCTCAATCAAAGCAGATTTAGCTGCCAAAATCAATTACAAATCCTTACGAGAGGACTTCTGTAAAGCAAAAAGCCGAAGAACATTCATTACTTTTCTAAAAAAAATAAACCCTTAAATTATAAAATCTAAACTAATAACTAATATTATTTTCAATATTCTTCCACTGCGCATTTATATTTTTTCACTAGTTGCGCCCCGCGGTTTCACCCGCGGATAAAAAGTATTTGAATAATTTGCTTATCCCACGGGAAAATTTCTTTTTTTTGGGATAAAATGTAGCCTATATGTTAGTCCAGTGTATAAGCTATCTTGGTACCGAATTTCATATAAATCCATTCTGTCGTATGAGCGTGAAAGAGTATCAAACATACAAAAACACATACAAACTTTCACATTTATAATATTAGTGTGACTATCATAAGTAGGTATGTCGTATCAGAGCATGTTTAGTTAGATAGATTTATTGGGTAGATCTTGGGAACTATCAAATAACTTAGGAATAATAATGACAATAGTTATAATGATGATAATTATAACGCCCAGTTACCACATACATAGATTTTGGACCCTAACTAAGATTTCCTGTATCTACCCTGAAACTATGGTCAGAACAACTGTTTGTGCTTTTTTTTTTCAGTGCACATATACTTGTCCTGCCGCGGAAATCAAACCCGCTGCTTCCGGGTTATGAGTCGACCTGCTCAACCACCACACCACAGAGGCTGTTACAAGAATACTTTTTACCCACAGGTGAAACTACGGGGCGCCACTAGTTATATACATAAATAATAAAATGTGCCAATAAGTGATCAGACGTGAAAAATGTGACATAAATAAATTACATAAATTACACAAATTACACTTGTGGTTTACTTATAGTATATCTACTTCGGGAGCAACACTATTATCTGCTTAAGTGATGCACTTTGAATCCTACACTCCGCTCAGGATTTTACTTTAGAATCCTTTGCTCCGCTTTGGATTCAAAGAAACACTCTCGCCTTAATAGTTGTTGTTTGCATCCTTGGTAAACCATCTACTATTTGATCATTTCATTTCGGAAATTTTATTGCTGTATGCCGATACAAAAATATATTACATAATACTGTGCCGACAGTATTATGTAATATATTTTTTTAGCAGAGTGAGAATACTCTAATATAAAATAAATTAAATAAATTGAATATTTTACACAGCACCTAGCCCAGTACTAGGTGGTAGGACTTTTATGCAAAGTTTATCTAGGTAGGTACCACCGCTTTGTCTGTTATTCTGCTGCCAAGCAGAAGTGCGCAAGCATTACTGTGTTCCGATTGGAAAGGCACTGTAGCTTGTGAAATTACTGGGCAAATTAGACTTTTTGATCTAATCTCACAGTTAAGTAATCTTATTACCAGACTATGCTGATGTCTCAGGATAAAGTGCGCAGTGTCACGCAAAACCTTATATTATGGCGTTCCGAGTGATACTGTTCTGTTAAGTATGGCCATGGCAGTAACATTAAAAAGTTTAAAACTAAGCAAATCTTGTACTATGAGAACCAGATAACTGATATAATACTTAGATATTTTTGTTTGTAAATACATACACAGAATACAATATACCACCCAGACACAGAACTAACATCGATATTCATCACACAAATGTTTTTCCTTGTTAGGAATCGAACCCACAACCTACAGCTCAGAAGGTAGGCTTACTACCAACTGAGCTATCGGGCCAATCAAAGATATAATTTCTTGTTTAATTTTGTATTCAATGTGAATTTCAGAGAGAGAGAGACTTTTGAGGTCATGTCTGACTCAATCGATTTACCCATTTGTTAGTGATTTTGTATCTAACCACAAACAAAACCATTTCGTCGGTAATAAATAATAATTTACGGTTCGGCAACAACAATCGGATTTTCCGACCCAATATTTGGACGAAAGCAATGATTGCCTGTAGCGAATTATATCTCTTACCATCAAACTGCACTATTATGTCGATTATTCCCATATGGACCTTCAGTCTCGACCCCTTGGTGCCATTTGGGAAAATTTTTTTGTGTGACAATGGTACAATCATTGAATTTTATTGGTCAGATAGGATTGAATTTGATGTCAGGCGAGCTAGGATTTCGATTAATTATTTTTTGGGATCAAATTATTTTTTATGGGTAAAATCAGTTTGTTTGTATCTACTGGGATCTAAACGTTAATATTGGATTTCAATTTTGATCCATCTTCACAATAGATCGTGTATTCTATTTAAGTTTTTTTTAAATTTATTTTTATTTCAAACTTGTCTAGCATTCGACCACGCTCTCACCTGATGGGAAGTGACGATGCGATCGAAGGTGTAGCATGCTAGCCAAGTAAATACCTATTCACTCTTCTCTTGAACACGCCCGGGTCATATTTCGCCGGAAACACAGACGCTGGCAGGGCATTCCATTCCTTAGCCGTTCTAATTATGAACGTGAAGTCAAATCGCTTGATAGGAATGGGTGGTATTTCGACCACGAAAGGATGGCGCTTAGCCGAGCGTCTAGTAGTCCGGTAGTGGAATGGTGATGAGGGAATGAGATCATGCAGTTCTTGTGCGCACTCACCAAGTGTCAGATTTTTATATATTTTATACGATATCTCCTGATGAACTGATTTGAATGATATGGTTTTAATTCTGTAATCTGTAGTAAGTACCTATAGTTCCAGTATGGTCTTACGATGGGGAATAAGATATATACTGAAAATTCTTTGATGAAAGTAAAAGCTTCGGGAATCAGTATTTCATATTTTGTTTTAAGACCACAAAATAAATAAATAATTGTATTCGGTAAAGAGTAGCTGTTTCTGGACCTAGAATTTGGGCATTGTTTACGAAACTTCTAAGTGTGAAACTAAAATGAGTAAAGAAGGAAAAAAAAAAGATATTTTTTTCTTAAAACAGTTTATTTTTCTGTATAACTAGTTGCCCCCGCTGTTTCACCCGCGGATAAAAATTATTTCAATTATTTGCTCATCCCACGGGAAATTTAGACTTTTCCGGGATAGAATGTAATAAAATGCCTATATGTTAATCCAGTGTATAAGCTATCTTGGTACCGAATTTAACCTAAATCCATTCAGCCGTTTGAGCGTGAAGGAGTAACAATACACACATACAAACTTTCGCCTTTATAATATTATATATAATATAATATAATAATAATATATAAATAAATAGATAAAATATAATATAGATACACAGAAAATGCTTTATTGCACAAACAACAAATGGAGATACATAGGCGAGCTTATTGCTAGGGAGCATTATCTTCCAGTTCACCTGGATATTTAGTGTTGGATGGCAAACAAGCAGATGGCGACACCATTAATACCACCGACAAAATTAATTTTAATTAAAATATAACTATGTTAGAAGTTTCAATTTCGTGTTTTAATAGTAGTGGCAGTTCAAAATAAATTAGTGACTATGTAGTTTCCTATATAACTCTACGCTAAGCCCTAGGCGATCTAATTGAAATTAGTGACGTTTAGAACCTAATAGAATATTCAGTATAAATACGATTGGAATTAATAAGCACCATTAATCGGTTGCCAATTTTTGTTGTAGTTATTTTAATAATAGTAATAATATAGATCCCGAGTTTTGGCGGGAAAACGTAAAAGATCGCGTCACCGCATTGTATTATTTTTCAAAACTTGTGTTATTTTCAGTGTTAGTGCATAAAATTGGTGGCGTTTTATTCGTAAAGTGCTGGATTACTGTCATGAGTGTGGGAAAGTAGAGTAATGATGGGGAAACGTTTCTTTTCGTTTTGTTTCCAAAACTCCATAGAAGCTTCTAGTAAAGTTGCCACCACTTTACTAGGAGTGTGACTTTGACTAGACTATGACTTGACTTGATGACTTCGACTGTGACTTGATACATATTTGCGTGAAATATCATTAACTTGATAAATTATCAATTACTTGACACTGGCTAAATACACAAAAGAGTGGAGTCAAAACATAAAAAAAGTCCCAGCTGTTATGACTTGACTTGACCTATACAAACAATTAATTATTAATTAACTTGAGAAATTATAAATTATATGGTTTATGTAAGTATATTATTTTATGATATAGGAATATATATATATATATTATACTAACTACATATATTTATTATGTAGTTAGTATTATATTATGGTAAATTCTTTCATTAGTATGCTGTAGTTAAGTGCACTCCGTCCATACGACTTTGTATAAATCCTCTCCGTGCAAAGGTTGCCTGGAAGAGATCGCTTTTAGCGTTGTTCCCCACTACTTGTGATATATTGTGTTTGAGTTTTTCGGTTATTATGTGGTGTGTATTATAAAGAGTATATTTATCTGTCTTTAGCTTTCATTTATATATTAGGCGGGCTTACGTTTTAGCAAGATTGAAATACTTTTGGAACGGCAAGACGTCCGTGGCTTGGTGAAGTCAAACAGAAAGTAACTTGATTCAAAGTTGCCGATAGGAAATTGAGTTATTTACAAATCAATGAGTAGAACATTGAAATATCTGAGGGATTTCGTAGAATAGAGGTTACAAAATTAGTACTTATTGTATAATCGTTAAATGATTTAAAAAAAGAAGTAAACGAATTGAATATTTAACCAATTAAGGCAAAAGTTAACTAAGTTATCATTATCAAGTAATAATAAAAACAGAAAACAATAAAACTTGATCTAACAAATCACTACCAGTAGGCAACGTCAATATTTTTCATGAGCATTGCCACGTTGGCAATATTCAATCTTTGGCCGAAGTAGAGGCCAGCGTTTTGGTCACGTGTTGCTTCGACCAAAGGCTTGGATAAATAAAGTCATATTTAAGTTTACGTTACCGAAAATTACAAATTCTACTTTAAAATGAGTCTTTTTTGGTATTGTAGCTTTGCGGAAAGATCGCTTGAGGTAAAATGCTTCTCATACCACATTTTGCATATAAACGAAAAAAAAAGAAAGTTTGCGTGTTGGATATACAGACTTATTTGTATATCGTCTGTAGATGTAAATTTAGAGTTTACAAGAACTTAGTGTTCGATCCTTTGACGGATGTTGTTTACTTGGTTACAAGAGCAATCTTGAGTTTTGGCGGGAAAGCAAAAGAAATTGCGTCACCGCATTGTATTATTTTCCAAAACTTGTGTTGTTTTCAGTGCTAGTGCATAAAATTGGTGGCGTTCTATTCGTTAAGTGCTGGAATACAGGCGTGAGTGTGGGAAAAATGGTATAATGATGGTGAAACTTTTACTTTCGTGTTGTTTCCAAAACTCCATAGACTCTTCAAGTAAAGTTGCCACAACTTTACTAGCAGTATGACTTTGACTAGACTATGACTTGACTTGATGACTTCGACTGTGACTTGACACATATTTGCGTGAAATATCATTAACTTGATAAATTATCAATAACTTGACACTGGCTAAATACACAAAAGTGTGGAGTCAAAAACATAAAAAAAGAGCAATCTTGAATATGTACGTTTGATAATAAAATATTTTTTCTTATACTCATAAGTTGAATACTGTTAAATAAGCAATGTTAAAGAAACAATCACTATTTCACAATATTGAAGGTTGCCTGAATCAGAACAGTATACAATGTTGCTAACGTGTAATTCAGGAAATGAAATTCCACTGAAAAAATAGAACGGAGCACGAACACAATAACAAAGAATGCATGCAAACAATTTCATAAAATTGTTCATGTAACGGCTGTAATTGGAAAGTTCGCTGTACAAGGTATGAAGTGAATTTTTAGTTGAATATCGGTTTTGGAATGAGATATAAGTTTTTGTTTTAAAAATGCATCTAGGGATTACTAGGTGGTTGGCCTTTTGATCAGGTCATAAAGTCTCATTTGCCCTGTGTTTTTTTTTTTAAAATAAATATGTTCTCTATGTGTGGACATTTCACACACCGCCATCTAGCCCCAAAACTAAGCAAAGCTTGTACTGTGGGAACCGGATAACTGACACAATACTTATATACTTTTTGTTTGTAAATACATACATAGAATACAATATATATTTTTTTTTTTTTTTTTATGATAAAATGGGCATGCGTTTGACAACAACTCACCTGATGGTAAGTGACGAAGTTGTCTAAGGTGGAGCACGCTTGCCCATGAGATGCCTATTCACTCTTGACTTAAAAAGACCTAGGTTATATCCTGAAGGAAACACTGTTTTTGGGAGAGCATTCCATTCCTTGGCCGTTCGGACCATAAATGAGTCAGCAAAACGCTTAGTGCGGACTTGGGGTACACTAACAACGTAAGGGTGTGACGAATCACCAAGTCTTGTAGTTCTATGATGGAAAGGAGATGAAGGAATGAGTTGATGAAGGGCATGCGCACACTCTCCAAAATGTAGCCTATAGAAGACTGACAGACCGGCGACCTTGCGTCTGTGCTCAAGGCTTTGAACTTTCCCTTTAATTAGTGTCTCATCGTTGATAAGCCTCTTAGCACGCCGCTCAATTGTGTCCAAAGTCGCAAGCTGGTATCGGGCCGAGCCATCCCACAGATGGCTACAGTACTCCATGCAGGCCCTGACCTGAGCTTGGTAAAGGTGAAGCAGCTGATTTGACGAAAAAAACTGCTTAACCTTAGATAAAACACCAAGCTTCTTTGCAGCTATCTTGGCTCTGGACTCAATAAAGCGACCGAAGTTTAGGGTAGATGAGATTTGGACACCAAGGAGCTCAAGATGATCGCTAAAAGGTACTGTTAAACCCTCAAAAAGCGGAGTGGTAGAAAGAGGTGTCTTTTTAGCAGAGAACACACAGGCCTGGGTTTTGGAAGCATTGAACTTAACCAAATTAGCAGCACCCCAATGGGATACTGCTTCAAGGATTAAGTTCATTCTTTTTAGCATCTCCTCCCTTTGTGCCTGTGTGGCACTTGCTCCAGCATATAACACCCAGACACAGAACAAACATCGATGCTGATCACACAATTGTTTGTCCTGGGTGGGAATCGAACCCACAACCTGCAGTTCAGAAGGCAAGGGATACTACCAACTGAGCTGTCGGGCCAGTCAAAAGATTTCACTAGCTACAGTTCCCTTCAAACCAAAACACATTAGTACTTGCGCACTACTGCTTGGTGGCAGAATAACTGGCAAAGCGGATGGTACCTACATATAGACGAACATTGCAGAAAAGTCTAACCACCTAGTAGACTTTTGGTGGGTACCACCGTTTCACCAGTTACTTTGCCGCCAAGCAATAATACGCAAGCATTACAGTGTTCTGGTTTGAAAGGCTCCATACCTAGTGATGTTACAGGGTAAATAACACTTTATTTATAGCTTGGAGGTGCTGGGAGTGAATGTTAAATATGAACAAAGTTTTTCTTATGTCGTTCAAGAAAATCTCGTAACAAAATCCTCACGAACTTATAATCTTGACAACTACGAGTACTTTACCCATTTTGCTCATATTTAGAATTTTTGTTTAGTTTCGACTATTTTTCCAAATAGTAGGTATCGAAATCGGACAGTAAAAGATACCTCAGAAAACTTCTCCCCTTTTTAGGAGAAATAACCCTGTAATCAAAAATCACTAACGACAAATAAAATATATGTAAATATTAGAAAGTTTCGTGTCATGAAGATTACCAGCATCCATAATAATCTAGTTTTTAAGATTCATTTTATTTCTTTATGTATTCATTGGTAAAACAAAAATGGTTCTCAATATAATCGTTACTAATATTATAAACGCTAAGTTCGTATGTACAAAAAATACTGAATGGTTTTCCACGGGTGAAACCGCGGGGTGCAACTAGTTATCTATACCCGCATCGACATATGTACGCAAATTTCGAAAATTTTATTCCAAAAAATTTCCACGCTTCTCATGTTCGGTCAAAAAAGTATCCCAAAAAAGGTAACAAATATCCACGTCGTAGCATCAATCCCGGCGGATTACAAGACGGGACTCAACGGTAATAGCCATCCCTTTTCATGTACAAGAGTGTGAAAGGGACAAGCAAGGTTATAAACAAGAGATGCAGTTAATAAGCTCGATCATCATCAGCCCATTCCCTGTCATCGCCGCCGAGACACGGATAGAGGATCCTGTCAGATCCTATTAGATCTTTTCAGATCTTATTAGATCCTAACAGATCTTATTAGATCCTAACAGATCATATAATCATTGATATCAGCGATTGGACCTCGATAACGAGGTTACCTCCAATACTATTACACTAGATGATATGACTTTTCTGCAAAGTTCGTCTAGGTAGGTACCGCTTTGCCAGTTATTCTGCCGCCAAGCAGTAGTGTGCAAGCACTACTGAGTTCCGGTGTGAAGGGCACTATAGCTAGTGAAATCACTGGGCAATTGAGACTTTATGATCTGATCTCACAGCCGAGTAATCTTATTACAATACTGTGCTGATGTCTCAGTATGATTTACGCAGTGCAGTGTCACGACAACTTCATATTTTAGAGTTCCGACACTCTTCTGTTATGGGCGGCCGTGTCGCTTAACATCTGGTGAACGACTAGCTCGTCACATTATTTTTAACATGAAAAAAAATAGTAGCTCTACAAGTAGCCTCCAATATTACAATAGTTTAAACAAGGACGCCACTATTAGCTATTGCTCTTACTTCAGAACAAAAATATGCAGCAATTTAAAAGGAGGGTCAATCTTTTGAAGGGTTTGATCCTCTTTTTAATTTATTCATTGTATTATCACAGGGCAAGCAATACATTATTATTTATTTTTTATACCACAAAATGACATGACATTGTAGTGTCACTCGGGACTCTATGTATATATATTGAGTTTAGAGTGACACATACTGCATGAGTGGCACATCTTGTGCTACAGATGTCCTACGATGAGTTCTTCTGATAGGGCTGTATGCTTGTTTGATACCTATAGCATAAAAAACGAGTATTCTTTAGACCACATGACTGAAGTAAAAAATATTTAGTTTAGCTCCATCTATCGGCCAGTATGATTTTGTTTTTGCTATGTTTAATGATAATGTCTTCTTAGGACATAAACGTATGAAGTAACTCAGTAGTACTTAGAAACAATAATTATGTTAAAACCTAATGTAACTACCCTCGATTATGATTAAATGAGAACTTCAAATTTTTTACGTATTGTACTAAAAGTTTTAAAAAGGCGGTCTTTAGCCTGTAAAACATTTTAATTTTAAGATAGTTATAGCTTAGATTCTAGCGCTAAGTTGTACTTAACATGTAATATTTATTAAAATAAATAATTTTTGAAATAAATGAATGAATGAATGTTAATGTCGCCATCTTGACATTCGTAAATTGTCATTTTACTGGACATACCAACATTATAATACATTTTTTTTAAATTTCAAAATACTTTTTGAAAATGGAAATCTTTTATTTTTTTATTATTTTCTGTTTTATTTTTTTTTTTTTTTGATTGGAGGATCTGCCCTCGCACTTCCCTGCCACCACCCTCATGGTGGCAGGGAAGTATGGGTGAGCAGGGGTGTATGGGACTCGAAACCACTAAAACCCCCCGTGAGCCCTCGTCCGCCGTACCGGGAGCGAGAAGGGGTCGCCACTGCAGTCCAGCCAACTCGCCTCCCGAGATCTACGTTAACCAACAACATTCAACTTCCATTCGCCTTGACAGCTTACCCCCCAAGTCAAGCGTGCGTACTCCAAAAATTCTGCAAAACCAAGTCACTGACTTTGAAGTACATTGTGTCGTTATCTTGTGAAACACGCACGGTCACAGGGTATGTTTCGGGGTAGACAGAGTGTATGCGGTTGGAGTCCTGATTTTTTTCTATGGAAGGTAAATAAATTGGGTTCCCCAATTTATTCTAGTTCTGTGACCCTTTTTATAGGGAATAAAACTTTTGTCATTAATGCTGGGGGATGGATAGTAGTTGTTACTAATCCATTTCTTTGTTTTGGTCGAATTGGTTTACCGCGACTTATACATATAGTGTTATCTCTATACAGTTTCTTCGTATTTTGTTCGAGAGCCTTACAGAAGTTACGTTTTTTTCTTACGCACAAATACTTGTCTTATTACTGGAATCAAACTGCTGCCTTTGGATTATGAGCCGACCTATTCAACCACGACACCCCAGAGGCTGACAACACAATATTGTTGTACATATTTAAAAAAAGAAAAACAAATAATTAATACTAATTTATAACTTACTTTATCTTATTTTATAAGACGGAAAAAATAGATATTAATTATATAGTATCTCTTTAAATGGATCCTTTGAATGATATACCAAAAGCAGTCAGAAAAAATAGCAGCAACCAAAAAAAAAATCGAATTCAGACATACAAAATACGAAAAGACTTTTTTCTGCGACCTATTATTATTGTTATTACATGTGCCGTGGTTTAACTGAATTTTCGAAAAATCCTAAAGCTTCATATAAGTAGGTGACCGCTAAGTGGCGTTTTCATTGGAATATTTAAAAAAGCCATTGACTTTCCCTCTTTTGAAGTTATTTTAAGCAAAAGTCACGATGGTGACTAAAGTGACTAAAGATAGAAATTTAAACTATTTTTATATTAGTGAATGATGTGACGAGCTAGTCGTTTACCTGGTGTTAAGCGACACGGCCACCCATAACAGAGCAGTGTCACTCGGAACTCTATAACATAACGCATCATTCTGAGACATCAGCACAGTTTGGTAATAAGATTACTCGACTGTGAGATCAGATCATAAAGTTTCAATTGCCCTGTAATTTTACAAGCAATGCCCTTCAAACCGGAACACCGTAGTGCTTGCACACCATTGCTTGGCGGCAGAATAACTGGCAAAGCGCTGGTACCAAGACGAACTTTGCAGGAAAGTCCTACCTAGTAAATATAACCTCTCACAATACTAGAGCTTTTCTATTATATTCTAATACATAGTGTATAAGATTAAAACAACTAAACAAACTAAATTAGGAACAAAAAAAAATCAATGCCAAAAAGAAGGCTATTTGAAAAAATTGTGTGTGCCATCACTATTGTACAATAAAATGGTCAAGAAATCAAATTCTCATTCGTTCGCTAGAGCCGTAGAGTACGGCTTCAGAGCTCTCCCGAGGCCAGTGTTGGGGCAAACTAATCCAATCACTATAGAGGTGTTATACAGAATGTGTGGTAGAGTAGGATAACTTTAGGTTTGAGGTATTTAGTTGAATTAGAGTAAGTAGAGTTCGTATATTGAAAGTAGAGCAAACAAAATATTGGTGATCTATATTTCATTGTTGAGAGAAATTAATTCAATTTATTTATAGCTTGTAGTTTTTTTAGCAAGTAAAGTTCATGAATTAGAATTTTGTAAAATTTTCGTAATCATATTACAGTTTTGGAGTGAATTAATGTAATTACTGTAGAAGTGCTATACAAAATGTGCGATAGATTAGAAAAACTGGAGCTTTTATTATTGTTTTTAGGTAGTCTAGTTCTTTCAAAGCCAGTGCTTAGGAAAATTGATCCAATCATTAAAAAAAATAACAAAACTTGTAACGGAGTATCACAAATTGTTTTAGTTTTTTACGTAAGGTAGAGTTTATAAATTTTCAGAGCTCTCATTTAATTAATTACTGTAATATTATATGGAATTATACTAAGGACCTAACCTCTATCAAAGAATAAAACTTTCCCTTTTTGAAAATATACAATCTATTCATAATAAATTTTATAATTACTAAAGATATAAAAGTGGTCATTTTCAACATGGTTAAGAGTACCTTAATTATTTATGAAATTGTTCTACTGTTTTTGGCTTTACTACACCCAAATGTAGGTCTCTACGGTAGAGTATACAAAAGGATTGGCCAGCCAATGTTCGGTTTGTTTGACTCTACGTGAGGACTTTTACGGTATTTGTGTCACTTCAGACTCTAGATTTTTTTTAGTTCTGAGGATTTTAGTATTAACCTCCTAATATTATGAAAAGTTACAACTGAATTTATAAAGCTTATAGCTTGTATTTTTGGGTGATCAAA
Source organism: Ennomos fuscantarius (assembly GCA_905220475.3). NCBI lineage: Eukaryota > Metazoa > Arthropoda > Insecta > Lepidoptera > Geometridae > Ennomos > Ennomos fuscantarius. The sequence goes on from HG992046.1 coordinate 10,301,677, forward strand.
AAGCGTGAAACTCACGTCATCGTCACCGCACGCTTCCCATGAGCTATATGTGACAAGTTACTTAGTTTTCACTTATATCGGCAGTCCCCAAAGAAAGCCCATAATTTTTTTTGGTACCAATTTCGCAAAAAAATAATTTTGTAATGGTTTAAAAACACACGCTGATCTCTTTTTCATCACCCAAGGTGTAAGCAAGCGTAATATCGTAATATTAAATATACTTTTGAATTCTTAAGATAAACTCCGAAAGCTCTTAGTGAGCTTATTAACTACCCCACAATTAGGTAATAAAAAAAGTTGTTTTGGCCTAAAGCTTTCTAGTAGTATGTATTAAATTTTCGACACCGGAAGTAGATTGAGTTTCCGATTCCGCCGGAAATGAGCGACCGGAAACAGTGGCCGCCGGTCTCAGAGCGCAGATGATCATAAACATAGAAGCGAACGAGTTTTAACCACAAAAGATTTAAACAAGACTTAAGCTAGTGGTTAAGTGCTGTTTTGTATCGTTAAACACACGTTTGACGTTTGTCTAAGCTTTGTTTATGTATTAAGTCAAAGTCAAAAGATTTGTTGCAAATAGGCTATTTTTAGTACTTTTACAAGTCAAAATTATATTAGGTACCTAAATAAAATTGATAATAATTAAAATAAATAACTTAAGATAAAGTTATTTTACTAAGCATATAAGAAGGTGCATTTTACAAAGTGCTTATTGTTAAATAGTAGTATAGCAAGCTAATTTTTTTTAAAATCTGCATTTCCACAGACACCTGTGTCCATGTTTTTTATTAAATTATTTTTATATTTTTGAATTAAGCCTACTATTAACATGAACATATATATGACGAGGGAACGTGCACTTGAAAACTCTATGCGCAGCGGGCAGTACCGTAATTTTTCCCGTGATAGCATTTAATTTTTTTACAGTGGCAACACCGGTAGCTGTCATTGCTCCCCCACCTATCTAGCTATAAAAAGGGATCGCTCGGTGTACTACGGATCATTCTTGCTCCAGACCCGGCCCGGTGCGCATGCTGAAGGCCTATAGTTATATAGGTTGCAACTCACGCACAACCCATCAGCCTATATATATAATACAAGAAGGACAATACAGCCAATAACAAAAACATACATAATCATAAGTGCTTATTTCTAATTGTGCGTATACCACCGAGCAAACCAGCTTCGATCAGCACGTTTCGATCTTAGATAGCCATTTGCGCACCTGTGTACCTTCTCTGCTCCAGGGACCTAACACGTGAGGCCGAGGAATATATTTTTATTTTATTTTATTTTATTTAAGATTTTAAGAAAACTTACAGCTAGGTACACGTATAGAAAAGTAAACATATAAAGATACCGGAGTATATATCCCTCAACGCGTACGTGACATTCATAGGATTCCTGTGTGTGCATAACAACTCAAATCAATTCAAAAAGGGACAGAACGAAGTAAATTCCACCTTGTATATACCCGCATGGCTGTAGGATGGAAATTGGACAAGGAGAGAAATTACTTACTTTAAATATTGTAGGTAGTAAATATTCATTTATATTTTATCAACAATATGAACAGCGTTCAAAGATTTATTTAAATTACCGGTCTGAACCGGAAATTGAACCCACCAAATGTAAAAAATCACATGTATTTTATGATAACAATCGAAAAGGAGAGAGGTAAATCTTAATGATATTTTTAACCTAAACCAACTTTCTTTAGTACCTTGTAATATATACCTATAACACGGTAAAATTTTGTAAAATAATTATAAGTAATAAAGATATTATGAAATAAAAAAATATATACCTATATTATCTATGATCATGGCTGTAGGTATGAGACTTTTTTAGTCATTCTGCCTTCATTAATATCTGTGATCAAGAACTCTTTGTGATGCCAAAAATAAGGTCCCTTACACAATTATATACTTCTAAAAAGAAAGGAAAGAGATTAACAAAAGCTGAAAGAAACTCCATTTTACCGGCACTCTGTTTGATTACCCTAATGCCACAGACTATATGAACAATAATATAGACGGCGCGTTTCCCCTGGTACAAGATAAAAGCTTTTTTTAAAGGAGTAAAATTGACTTCCATTGAGGCCTTTGGGTGACCCAAAAATGACAGGTAACCTTGAAGTAGACGCAAAGTTGCCAGTTTATCGATTTTCTATCGGTGTGCATTGGAGTTGCATAACCTAATTCCACCATCACATTTCCACCATCGGACAACCAGGTGTACGAAAAAATGCCACCATCGTTAATATCCCACATGTGCGTACAAAGCGATTTGGCTCCACATTTATCATGCAAACAGCCAAAGAGTGGAACGCTTTACCGGCTTCCGTATTTCCCGATAACTACAACCTTGGAGTCTTCAAATCGAAAGTAAATAGGTATTTTCAGGCAAGCGTGTTACATCCTAGACCGCATCGTCACCTACCGTCAGGTGAGATAGTGGTCAAACGCAAGCCTAAAAAAAAATAGGTGAGAAACCATTTAAAAAAATATATCCAAGTCAGTTACAAAATGGATTTCAAACATACAAAAGCCGTTTTTCGAACATAACAGATGAAATAAAAAATAATATGAAAAAAAAAAATAAAAAAAAAAGGACTGAATTTTACCATTTTCATTTTTAACACAAAATCATCTAGCGCTAAACTGTGCTTGTACTATGGAAACCAGATAACTGATACAATACTTAGATACTCTTTTGTTAAGACGGAAGATTAAGAAATAAGATCGTGTAATTACTTCACACACTCTTCGAAATTCAGTCTATAGAAAATCGATAAATGCAACTTTAGGTCGGTCTCTGTATTACTTGTTCGGTCAAGAATAAGGATAATTACGTATATACAAAAACTAATTACCTTGAGGAACTAACTTGTACCTACTTTAACACAACAATAAACAAAGTTTAGAGGACCATCTTCAAGAGAAACCGAGTACCAAAGTGCGTGCCAGTAATTATAAACCAAACTAAACCAATAAACTTGCGAGAGGCACCGCCCGGTGCGAATCACTAACACCAAGATTATGCAAACGAACCCACCCATACATTGTTAAAGTTTTAATGACATTACTGACCTGAATTTCAATATTCATGGCCCTTGACCATGAAGTAAAACCAATGGAGTAGGTAAGTACATCATCAAGACGTCCATTGCTAAACATAAGCCTCCCCCATAGAGCGCAACTTTGACCAGCTGCTTGCTTTTTGCAACCAACGACGCCAAAAATTTTAATCAGGTCGTCATAGTAAATACACGTATGTAGTAAAATTTGGAATGAAGAGATCCGCAAAACACTTAAAGCTACCGGCTAAAAATATCAATTTGTAATGGTAATGGACAGGACATTTTGCTTGCAAAGCTGACAACCGATAGGACAGAAGGGATTATGAAGGGAAGGGAAGATAACCACGAAAGGGAAGACGTGCGTAAGTCAGCCGCTACTGGGTAGACCAGAGATATGGACTAAACTACGGGAGCCATTGGGTACACGGGTAAATAGCCAATTAAAGTGGCCCTCTATAGAAGAGGCATATATTCCGCAATGGATGCCTTCCTGATGATGATGGGACCATAGAGCTTCTCAGCCGCCACTAACCGACACATTGCTTATTTGGTTAATTCTATTGATTATTACTGGTCGGTTCACATATAGAATCAATGCAAAATTTAAATTCCTCTACCATGATTGGCAGAACAATTATGCTATGAATAGCAACTTCCCAGTGACTCGTAGGAAACAGTATTTGCAGTCAAATAGATTAATAGTCTTTGCCGTGGACCTTTGGGGTTCGATGATAACCTCTTTTGAGTGCTCAAGAGGGATGAAAAGGGTGAAAGTTCAAAAGAACACGTGAACGAACAATGTAAGAATGCATTGTTAGAAGATCGGTAGCAAGATGTTGGAGTACGAAAATCGTTTTTGTTAGCCAGTTTTAAATGGAGGTTAGAGGATAGAGAGGATAGAGAGGATTGCGGCCAACCATGCTGATTTGTTCCAACTTTTAAGGTGGTTTACACTTTTAAATCCGTTCCATGGTTTTTGGTACACGACAAATCTTTAAAGAATAGAATTCTTTTTTATTATTATTTTATTGGTTATAAAATTGAATACAGCGATATAATGCTGCTAGCAATTTGGGCACAATACAAGATTGCTGGATCGCTGATTGAAGGATTACTTGAACTATTTATAGAGATCGTTTTTCTTATTTTTAAGTTTTTATTTAATCGTAAGTAATTTAAAACAAAAGTAAGTACAATCATGTAAATAAGAGATAAGTTTCCCCATTAATCTTAGTTTTAGCGTATCCTAAAATTTTCAAAGAATCACTACCACCATTGTATTTTTTTCATCCTTGTAACCAGTTAAGTTCGAAGACTTTTTTACCCTTGTATGATACTAGTTTCGATCTAACACTTTTTGTCTTTGTACAAAACCAATTGAGATCGAAGACTGTCCTTTGACGAGACCAGTTTCAGTCTTATGATATATGGGCTATATTTCGTATAATATCAAAGTTAGAGATTTTTTTAAATCTTGTTTGGAGTAAAAATGCTTTTGCTGTGGCAAGATTGAAATCAAAACTGTCATGTGTTTTTATTACTACATGATAAGTTTCACCAGTTTTTTACAACATAAAATATCCATTTTCCTCTCAACTTTATAAAATCTACAAAAAGAAACTTCTTCGTCATCTACTGAATAGCTTAATATTTCAAATACGACTTTTCAATTAATCTACGCCCCCATTATCACAAAAATATGAACTTTCACCCCCGCCTGGGGACTGTTTAACGACAAACACCTAATCAAGGAAAACTCTCCTGCTGAGTTTCCGAAACGTAAAGAATAAGTTAAATCGTGACGTGGAAATAAGCATGCGTCGCTTTTGCGAATTCGTTTTGAGTTATAATTTTATACTACACTTCTGTACTCAACATGAACTATCGTAAAATATTGTATGGAATTCTTAGCTCAGTTGATAGCAACCCTGCCTTTTGAGTAATGGGCTGTGGGTTTGATTCCCACCCAGGACAAACATTTGTGTGATGAAAATCGATGTTTGTTCTGTGTCTGGTATTGTATTCTATGTATTTATTTACAAGCAAAAATACGAGTAAAAGTATCTAAGTATTGTATTAGTTACCTGTTTCCCATAGTACAAGTTTTGCTTAAGTTGGGCCTAGATGGCGCTGTGTGACATGTTAACAAATATTATTATTATTTTATATTATTACTTGGATACAAATAAATAAATAACGCCCAATAATCACTTACATAGATACTGGACTTGAAGTCGGTGGAAAAGAAAATATTTGTCTATTTGGATGCTTATTGGGCAAAAAGATAAGTATGCGTTGTAACCGCTTCATTTATCTTTTTGCGTTGTGCCGATTGTTAAAGCAAAACTCACATTCAAATTTCGCGCCTACGGAATCTTTGGATATTGGGACTGTATCGTTCTATTCATTCTTCCTGTTCGTTCCTTCACTCCATTCACTCATGCAGTTCCACCATACTTCTCAAAGCATCAAAGCACGTTGATGTAAAAATTATAATGAAATCCCATAAATTTCGATAAACGATGTGAAACTCATTAACCCGGATCAAAATACGTACAAAATGTGATACTGTGAACAGGGGCCCCCAAGAAGCCTTTAAGAGAAGTGAGTCCCAACCCTGTTCCATCCTCCCTTTTGAACCTATTCAAAATTTATGCTTATATGAAAATATAGTTTTCTAAAAACTTAGCACCGATATTGGGCCGCACTACCTTCTTGACTCGTGCCATGTAAACTACACGGGAAAACCGCTCTTAGGCGCTTATCACACGGCACTGCGTACCGCCGTGGTAGGTGGTGAGGTGGATTTCAAGTTGCACTGGTCTCTTAGTAATCCGTTGATGCTTAACGCACGTACAACGCCCGACCGCGCGTTCGAGCGGTGCTCTCGCCGCCACCACCCCTCTCCGCGGTCGGCCAGCGCGAACGCACCGCCGCGGTAGACGGTGAGGTGGATTTCACGTTGCACTGGTCTCTTAGTAATCTGTTGATGTACACACATACACCGCCCGACCGCGCGTTCGAGCGGTGCTCTAGCCGCCACCGCACATCCGCGCGGACAGCCAGCGCGAATGGGTAGCGCTGTACACACACGGCACCGGGTAACTGCGCGAAACATTGTGGGACAAGGACATGCTACAGTTTAAAAAAAATAGATTTCATGTCGAAAAGTTAAATCCATCCGTGGTTTTTGCGAGAAAACGAAAAAGATCGCATCGCCGCATTATATTGTTTTCCAAAACTTTTGTTATTTTCAGTGTTAGTGTATAAAATTGGTGGCATTTTATTTATTAAGTGCTGAATTACAGGCATGAGTGTGGGGAAGTGGTATAATAATGGTGAAACGTTTTTATCGTGTTGTTTCCAAAACTCATAGAAGCTTCTGGTAAAGTTGCCACCACTTTACTAGGAGTATGACTAGATTAGACTATGACTTAACTTGATGCCTTGGACTGTGATTTGACTTGACTTGACACATAATATAACATTAATTAACTTGAGAAACCATCAATTACTTGACACTGGCTAAATACACAAAAAGGCGGAGCCAAAACAAAAAAAATCCATCCGCGCGGACAGGCGCGTAAGCCGCCTCACCGCGCGGTGCACCGCTACAAAATTTGCTTCACCGCCACCGCTTCTTTCTTTATTTTCTTCCTTTCTTTGTGAGTCAATGCGGTCAGAAGTCTACATAAGTAAAACAACTAAGAGAAGCACCATTATTGCTAAGTTATTGATCTCATTTAACTTAAGTTCCTCTTAAAACTTATTTAACAAAACGTAATCTACATTTAAGTATTTGCGCAATAATAAACGAACAATACAAGGATGTATTGAGATTTAATGTAAATTACGTGAACGCAATTAAGTCGGCACAGGCGCGGAATGGGACGAATCTAATGAATACTTAAGGAAATCGCTTTATCGGGAAATGCTTTTCGACGGTTTTGGAATGAGAGACCGGGTTGGTTTAGAACGTTCTGTTTTAGTCTTCTACTTTAGTTGTCTGTTTTAGTTTTAGTTTTTGGGCTTATTTCACCTAGATAACAGTGGCTCTGTACCTGATCTTGTGAATCTGTTTTTGCATAGCTTATAACTGCAAAACTATGTTTTACGTTTTCAACCCCTATGGGCTAATAACCTGGAGGCGGCGGGTTCGATTACCGAGGCAGGACAGGTGTTTGTGCACAGAAAAAGAAAGCGCAAATACTTGTTCTGAATCTGGGTGTTGTGGGACCATGGTCTTCGTAGTTCCTGGCTCCCGAGACACAATGAATAAGTGAATACAAATAGAACATGAATAATAATATATCTCTAGAGGCTCTCACTAGATGGCTGGATCCAGAGCGTCAGAATCAGAAAGCTCCTTTTTTTTAACTGGCTGGTGCTGTTGATCTCTACCAACCTTTACAGCGTCATTGGGTGGGTGAAGATTCCTTGACTCGGTACGTATTCTCAGGAAGTTTCTCCTGTGCAGTCATAGCTACTGATAGCTTAGCCCTGCCCCGTTGCGGGCGGGACTCTAGACTTGAGTTTTTTAATAATATGATATTCAAAAATTATGTAGGAGTTAAGCTTATGATGAAGTAATTAAATATTTGAGTGTTTAATAACGGGTGGTTATTAAGGTTGATTTTAACATAGAGCACGGACCCGGGTGACCCGGAAATGCAGCTAAAAAATAATATTAGATATTATATTTTTATTAAATTAGGATGAGAATAGATGATTTAGTACTGAGCACCCGCAATCAATAAGTTCGATATTTAACCAATCATCCAGTTTCAAAAACAATCAACTTCAAAAACTACATATAGCTTGTAATATAAAATACAAAATTACTTTTCTCAAAAATTCATCTGGCGCTTGAACTATTTGAATTTGGTTGATATCAAGAGAGCGAAGGACTTAGGTTTTCGATCCAGCCTAATTTAGGTCTTACTAAATAGGTTTGTCTTCGCTCAGGGCGTTTTGAGAACACTCTAGTTTTATCAGTGAATTCATTACGAATGGAATAACAATTAGTAAAAGAAACAAAACTTTGTTAACGAGAGTTGAGAACAGATTTTCAGTTAAATTATGTTCCAAAACTGATTACATAATATGATGGAATAGAAAACATGATGGCAAAGTTAAATATTTAGTAAATAATTAATTAATATAAATATATATACAAACCTACACACGTACACATACACGTACACGTACAAGTGCATGTACACATACACGTACACGTGCACATACACGTACACGTACACGTACGCGTACGTACACGCATACGTATACGCATACCATTTGCCAACACTCGTGCACGTTCACAAACACTTAACGGATAATAATCCAACCTTATCACACACTAAAATAAAAAAATACACGGGTTATAGAAATAAAATCAAAATTCACTACCATCATTTTCGGATTCTTTTCAATGAATGTAAAAAAAAATATTACTGTCTTGGAAGGGGTGAGAACAAAAACAGTTTAACTGATTTTTTTCACAAAATGACTTATTGGTATCGTTGCATTCAGCGTGAAATTATCTACTATAATACATTCAATACAAATACCGAAATGAGGCTTAAATCTCGATATTATCAGACTAAAAATGGTACAAGTAAAAGAATACAGTTCGCTTAGCATAAAAACATTATTATATTTATTATACGATATTATATTTTTACAGTAACTGTACGAATTAGTACTATATTTTGTATTTTAAAATAGAATTAATACATTTTCAAGCAACTGAAACTTACATATAACATTTTCTATTACCTTATAAGTACTCTAAATTAAAATGAAGCCGTTGAAGTTTAAAGTCAATTTCCTCGAAACTATCAATTTGACAGTGAAACTCTTTTTATTCTCAACCCTTCAATTCACAAATTATCAATATGGCGAAATTAACATTGAACAAAGTTTTACCGGCCGATAGATGGAGCTATACTAAAGAAGTTTCACTTTAGTCGTGAGGTCAAAAACGTTTTTTACCATAACTAATTTCATATAATTCAGGTTTACAGCTCGTAAGATACGATCATGAACTAAAAAATACGGGATAAGAAAAGGGACGCCAGTTAATAAAACAGGTTTTTTTGATCTCTCACTTGGATATCAACGAGACCCACCTAATTAGCATCTCGAGGATCTGATGGGAAAAGGCAGGCATAATCGTTCGTCGAAACGGTGGATTTCCTACTTGGCGAAACAATAAAGTACAAAATGCAATTAAAATATTTTGTGTGATTCCGCTAAATCCAGATAATAAGATCATTCATTTTCGCACGAGCCTTCGTCGAGTCAACATCGGTCCTGAGGATGACTCGTGAAGAGGTCGTGTCGAGGGTTATATGTATTGGTGTGGAATTATTGTTAGGTCTATATAATTGATAATTATAATTTATAATAATCATTTTTTTATAATTTGTCATTGACATTTCAGGTTTTATTAACAATAATAATTAATTTAATAATAACAATAATTTTCTATTATTTGTTAATGTAATTTCAAGTTCATTTATAATAATAATAATTTATTTCATAATATACGAGTATTAACATTTTAATTTAACAATTAATTTAATAATCATAATATTTTTAAAACTTTTAAATTTAATTTCAGGTTTTATTTTTAATAATTAATTTAATAATAATAATATTTAATTTTAATTTCATGATAATAATAATAATTTTTATAACTAGTTATTTTTTAACTGAAATTACTTCAGGTTTTTTAGTTTTTTTTTTCTCAGGTTTTATCATTAATTTACCTACAATATTCTTTTGCAACCACCCCAATGTGGATGATCTTATTATCTGAATTTAGCGGAATCACACTAAATATTCTTATTTCATTTTGTATTTAAGATGAACTTCCGCAAAGTCACGCCTGATTCTATCAATCAGAAACAATATAGAACAAAAAAATGAGAGTACTTTAAACCACACTACTGAAATAAAACTTCCACACGTGACTCTCTGTCTTTCTATCTTCACTAACTTATATCTCCCCCTAACTTCCGTTCGCCTCGCTCGATCAATTTCCGTAACGCTCTCGTCACGCATTCATCAGCATTCCCAAGTCAAGCGGGTGTAAAGATATTTTACTTCGAAAATTTGTTTTGAAAATACCAGCAAGTTTCAAAGTATCTAAATGTAAAGACGTAACTAGACTTAGCCAATAATTAGAACCGATAGCTTATTAACTAGATTTTTCTCAAAATGAATTAAATTGAAATCTATGCATTATTAAGTTTTTTTTTTTTGCATTTTTGACCATAACCTCCAGTCTTGTCACAGACTATAACAACCTGAAGATGCCAGATAATAAAAATTTAATATATAAAAAAAAAATATATGTAGATATATATTTTTTTATATGCTTAGTAAAATAACTGTATTTTTAGTACCTAATATAACTTTAACTTTTGTAATGCTTTAAAAAAAGTAACTAGTTTCACTATTAGGGTTCCTATTGGGAACTGTAAGGGAAACACTGCACCTGGTTCATTAAATGTCTTTATTGTTAAGACAGTGAGTCAAGTATTAAGTAAGTAGTAAGTATTTAAAATAATGACAAGTAGTAAGTATAGTATATTATATATGTAGTATATTTACAAGGTAGGTTTTGGGCGCCGTTGAAATTACAATGCAGTGCTAGCCGGGCTATTAAGAGACTTAACAGGGTGTGTGGCTCGAGCTAGTAGCCCATACCTGCTTTGCAACCAGATAGCTAAGTTAGTTGGTAGTAGACAATACAAAAGTTAAATAAAAACGATCAGCTAGCAAAATGCTGGCTGACCGTGGTACCGGAAGGGACCCAACGGCACAGGGGGGCTGAGCCGGGCCCAGGACAGTGCAGACGGTAGGTGTAGACCCGTAGTACTAGGCTGGCGCTTCCTGGAGCCTGGTCTCTCAGCGCAGACCGCTGGTGACCTCCAGAAGCAACCCAACGGCACAGGGGGGCTGATCTGGGCCCAGGACAAGGCGAACGGCTGGGGGTAGACCCGTGGCGCTAGGCCGTCGCCTCCTGGAGCCTAGTCTCTCAGCGCAGACCGTTGGCGACCTCCCGAAGGGGGTGCGTTAAATTGGTTTTAAGATATACAAAAAAAAAACCCTGTTGAAGAACAGGAAAGAATTAGTTTTATTGGCACTTTTACCATGAAGTCTACGACTTGATGCACATTTATATTTAAAGATGGGGAGACTTACCCTGTAGAGGGGTTTTTCTTTCAATAAAGAGCGTGAGCTACAGGCTCACGCTGAGCGTGGTGGAGGTCAGCTCACTCCTACCACGAGGGTGACGCAGCAGCGGCCAAATGGAGGCAGCGACTTGCTACGACCCAACAACTCAGACGCAGGGCGCAGCTGTCTGCGGAAAGATGGTACCGGGTGAAGCTACCGGATTCTGAACACGGCACGGGGATGGAACCCGGCCCTCAATTATTATAAAATCTCATGGAAAACTCACCTGCAGCAAAAGAAGAGGTTGAATTGGCCGTTTGGGGACAGGCCCAACGGTCAGCAGCTACGCCCTCGCCGAAATCAAACAAACAAAGGGAGCGGCCTCCGACTTTTAAAGTCGTAACCGTCGTTCTCACTGGGCGGATTTTCGTCACGAGATCCCCCTCCCAGCCAATGCAGAATTCTCTCGAAAAGTGGTTGCCTGCATCCCTGACCACAAAAGTTGCTACTTCGCGTATTACCAAAAGCGAGACTCAAACTGGTGAACCAGGGACTACACTTTTCCACACGAGCTCTCACTACGAAGGTTGTTTATTCCAGTCTTTTCTATTATTGTTTACTAAAGAAAACGATTCGCTTGTTATGGTTTTAACTTGAAATTAGGATACAAAATAAACTATTATTATCAAAATTTGCACATTTCGCTTCGCTTAGGGTCACCCAACGATAACGTTATATGTCAACTTTAATTTTGACGTCGTTGATGTGACAACCAAACGTGACATTGACATTTCGTGTCGGAAAGTTATGGTTGTTGTTAAGTTTTTGAGACTGACTTGTGCCGGAGCATTATTTAGCCAGCCACAGGTTAAGAAAAATGAATCGAACCAATCTCAATTGAATTATTCGAAGAATGAAAAATAAGCCGTTACACTTTTAAAGTGCTAAAAAAAGCCTATTTGCAATAAATCTCTTGACTTTGACTTTGAACTACCGAAGTCTACCATTTTTAATCCCGTGGATACTTTACGCTCATTAACTTCGTATTTTGTGGAGACTGAAAAAAATATTCGCTGAAAAGTAGATCTTTTAAATTGTGTTGTGAAATGGAACAGCCTTGTAATGGTTGGCTTTGAAAATTTTTGTATAAATAAGTAAAAAGCAATGTTTTTTTTTTTAACTTTAAGAGATTTTATTTTGAAAAAATTGACGAAAAATATATGATTTTAGTTAACTTTCATCATCACCCACTGCTGGACATAAGCCTTTCCCAAGGTACGCCATTGAGCCCCATTGTTAACCTTCATATTTTTTCAAATTATAAATACTAAAAACTATTCATCCAAATAAAGAATGAAAAGACTTAAGTAGTTCTCTTATATTATAATCAACCACAGATTTACACTAACATTCAATTAAAACTATTTATTCTCATAAAATTGTTAAGATTTTACCACTAACGCTTCTGTAGTTTGGTTTATAAATCATAATAACTGGAAAAATATTTAGATGATATATATTTTTTTTAGATTTTATTTCTCAGCAGGAAATTAAGGTAAGTGCAGTCAGCTTAACCCCTCGACAGCCTGTGGCGTGTGGTTGAGCAAGTCGGCTCATAACCCGGAGGCGGTGGGTTCGATTACCGCGGCAGGACAAGTATTGGTGCACAGAAAAAAAGCGCAAATACTTGTTCTGAGTCTGGGTATTGTGGGACCATGGTCCTCGTAGTTCCTGGGTCCCTAGACACAGGGAAACCTAGTTAGAGACCAGAATCGCTGGGCGTAAATAACACTATTTTATTTTTATTTTTTTATTACTTGACACTGACTAAATACAAAAAAGTGTGGAGCCAAACCAAAAACAAAAAAAAACTATTTTTAAAAGGAGTTTAATTCATGAGTGTTTGCCTCGAACTTGCAATGTTGCAACATGAACATGCGCAGTCCGCACGGGCAGGCTTTTAAGAATATATTTCACAAAGTGCTCTCTAAAGTCACCTGGCAACTGGCAACACTTAATGACGCCTGGCAAAATGCATTTTGTATGAAACAGAACAGCCACACTTTAAGAACTTTATATCGTCAACCGAGTAAAGTGCTCCGAACTAAAAAGCTTTTTAAAAAATAGGCATTTTTGTATGTTTTAAGAAAGTACTAAGGAATTTATAATCTGCCCTTGTAGTTAGGTTTTATCACTAAAATATTATGTTTTTTATGTTCATATATGACGTGAAGAGCTAGTCGTTTGGCTGATGTTAAGTGACATGGCCGCGCATAGTTGTGCAATTCACCGGATTTCCGCAATTTTTTTTTCTAACCTGAAAATCCTGTATTGGTTTTCAATAGATTGCAATCTGTGGGCTAAAGTTCATGTGAATTGGTAGAGTTTATAAGATTTTTTTTGTTTGGTTTGTTTATTATTTGTTTGTATAGCTTTCATGACGATTTGTACATTAACACTATTATGTATATATACATTATACCTTTGCCCCGTGGTTTTACTCGCGGATAAAACGTAACCTTTGTGTTAATCCACTATATAAGCTATCTATATTTATTTTCTGGGAAAAATTGTTCCCCGGATTTTTTAAGGTGTAACAGACGTTAGCTGACCTCTATACGACAATGACGTATTAGTGCGTAGGTGTGTACAAATTCTTTCTAAATTATAAGCCAAGTCAGAAACCTTTAAGCGGCCTAAAAAGCTGACCACTTGCCTATACAACAACAAAAATAATAAATACATGTCTTATAAATACGGTCTTTTACAGATTACACCACCGTAAATGCGCACAAGAGCTGCATGATCTCATTCTCCCATCACCATTCCACTACCGGGCTACTAGACGCTCGGCTAAGCGCCATCCTTTCGTGGTCGAAATACCGCCCATTCTTACCAAGCGATTTGACTTCACGTTCATAATTAGAACGGCTAAGGAATGGAATGCCCTGCCAGCGTCTGTGTTTCCGGCGAAATATGACTCGGGCGTGGTCAAGAGAAGAGTGAATAGGTTTACTTGGCTAGCATGCCACACCTTCGATCGCATCGTCACTTCCCATCAGGTGAGAGCGTGGTCAAATGATAGACAAGTTTGAAGTAAAAAAAATTACATACAACCGGAATCTTCTAGGCTAGCATGCTTCATCGTCGGCCGTGTAGTCACTTACCATCAGTTGAGATAGTGGTCAAATACAAGCCTATCACAGGAAAATAACCCCTGTATGTAAAAGGCCCAAGAACTACGAGGAAAATGCATCCACAGCACCCATTTAAAAAAATTAATGCATGATGTGACGAGCTTGTCATTCACCTGATGTTAGGCGACACGGCTGCCCATAACAGAACGGTATCACTCGGAACTCTGAAACATAAAATTTCGTGTGACACTGCACTACGCACATAACTAGCACAGCGGTGGTACCTACCTAGATGAACTTTGCAGAAACGTCCTATCACTTAGTAAAGCAGAACACTTATTTCCGCTTTTTCCTGTACGTGTTTATTTGTCCTGTAGCGGGAATTGAACCCTTAAAAGCCAAGGTACTTATAACAACAAACTACAAGGCTGTCGACAAGAAGAAAAAAATAAGTTAAAATATAAGATGGCTTTTGATTTTACAAAGTTTTCCAACTTTAACTGTGTTTAAGCGTTTATCTATTACAGTGCTTCCTTACCTCCTCCTAACTAACAGCACTAACATGCCCATCAATTTAAACAACAGCGTTGCTTCTTTCAATACATCATCTTCAACTTTACTCCAATGAATATAAAATTCACTATCGCTTGTGTTTTCGATGTCAGAATTGTTTAGTGCTACTACTTTAACATCAAGGGATTAGCAACCGAAACGACTCCTATTTAAGGTAGAGAATAGCTTTGAAGTATGTCCTACGTAGACTTGTCACCAAGTATGATTTATACCTAACAGTTTAGGGAGTTGGAATTGTGGCTGCATGTCTGGGCTAGATCTAGACCAGCAATGGATTAAATTATATGGTTAGATAGTTAGCGGTTGGGAATTACTTGACTCGAGTCGTTCGAGTGAGATGATATTTATGATAATTACTTTGGTTGTTAGACAAAAATAGGCTTTAAGCGAAGCTTAAGAGGTGAGTTTTCTTTACCGCATTATGCTGGATTTTTTGCGCCAGTTTTGGGAAATGGAACGTTTTTTTTTTTTTTTTTTCAAATTTTATTTTTGCTCCCTATACTATTTTGACTGGCCCGATAGCTCAGTTGGTAGTGTTCCTGCCTTCTAAACTGCAGGTTGTGGGTTTGATTCCCACCCAGGAAAAACATTTGTGTGATGAAATCGATGTTTGTTCTGTGTCTGGGTGTTTATATTGTATTCTATGTATGTATTTAGAAACAAAAACTATATAAGTATTGTATCCGTTGTCTGGTTCCCATAGTACAAGCTTTGCTTAGTTTGAGGCTAGATGGCGCTTTGTGAAAAGTCCACACATATTTATTATTTTATTTATTTATTTATATCTGTAATTTTATATGATTAGAAAAATAACTTAAATTAAGTATATATTAATTATTCGGGTTTTGACATGTAAAGATGGTAAAATTAGCCTGCAATAAATTATAATAAAAATAATTATAATATAATAACGCCAAGATTCCCTGTATCTAGGGAACTACGAGAACCATGGTCCCACAACACCCAGACTCGGAACAAATAAATATGTGCGCTTTTTTTTCTGCGCTCATATATTTGTCCTGCCACGGGAATCGAATCCGCCACCTCCAGGTTGTAAGCCAACCCGCTCAACCACTACCACAAAGGCTGTTAAGTAGTATAAAAAGAAATTACAAAGTCCTATATATTAATACTAGCCAAATATTCCCCGGGTACCATTTCACATAAAAACGTATGAAAGAATAATTCAAATGGAACCTTTTCGTAACATACTTTATATTTTATTCCGTTTTGAATGGAAAAAGAGCCTTGCTACAATGTTTTGCTAACGCGTGTAGAAAAAAAATTGGGCTTGTTTCACAATAAAATGTAATTGATTAACTGTAGATTATTTTTGCTTAATATGTTTTTTTTCCAAATTATCTGTGCAAAAAGAAGTTGTTATAAATGTTCAAAACGATGAGTTTAACATTCTTATGTTTAAAAAAAATACAAAACAACTAAATTTTTATTAATGTTTAAATTAGCATGCTTAATGGTATCAATTGATCTAATGTTGTATTACTATTATATATATATATTATTATACGTTTAAAGAGAAACACCCAATAATGTGATATAAAAAAGTCCTAAAAATTTAAGACAAAAAGAGAGTCCTAAAATATTTAAGACAAAAAGAGAGCCCTAAAAAATAAGATAAAAAGTGAATCGTTTAACTAGGGACTCTCTTCTAGTCTAAGATTTTTGCAACTTTAGATTAACCGATGTTTAACATACCAATTTCATGCAATTTTTTTTTATATATGAACGTCAGAACAATTTTGTTAGGATTTTGGTAAATTTATATTAATCATCAATAGCCTGAAGACGTTACTCCTGAACATAATAAACTTAATTACTACAATATTATTTCTAAGTGAAGGCACAAAAATAACATATAAATAGCTCCACATTTTAAAAGTGCATGATTAAGCTTAACTTGTTGTTCTTGCTTCAACGCAAATCCCTTTGTTTTATATTAAAAAAAACATCTAAAAAAAAATACAGAGGGTATATTTTATTTCACCATGATAATTTATCAATTACATAAGGTCTTTACCTATGAAATTGCCGTTTTGTTTGAAAAAAGTTAAAGTATTTTTTTTTTCGAACTTATTTATTTCTTTTATTCAAAGTAATCACCCCTGCAATCAATGCATCTTTGCCAACGCTGTGGCAGTTTATGGATGCCCTTCTTGAAAAAATCAGCAGGACGGGAGACAACAAACTCTTCAAAGGCGTTTTGTACTGCCTCTCGGGAATTGAATTTTTTTCCCGCTAAAAAGTTGTCCAAATTTTGGAAAAAGTAATAGTCGGTAGGCGCAAGATCTGGTGAGTATGGCGGATGAGGGAGAGCTTCCAAACCCAACTCATGCAGCTTAGAGACGGTCTGTTGTGCAGTATGGGGTCGCGCGTTGTCGTGAAGTAGCAGTGGAGACGACCGATTGACCAAAGCTGGTTGCAGACGTGCGAGTTTCGCCATTATTGTGGTCAGTTCTTCAATGTACACATCTGCAGTAATGCTCTCGCCGTTTTGTAAAAAGCTATGATGAATCACACCAGCACTAGACCACCAAACTGTGACCATCACCTTTCTAGGGGTCATTTTTCGTTTTGCACATTGCTTTGGTACCGAACCAGGATCTAACCAACTTGCTGAGCGCTTTCGATTGTCAAAAAGAATCCATTTTTCGTCGCACGTAACAATTCGGTTCAAAATTCCTTCATTTCTGTGCCTGTTAAGCAGCGCAAGGCAAGTCTCGACGCGTACGTTGCGCTGGCGATCGTTAAGTTCGTGGGGCACCCATCTATCAAGCTTTTTTATCTTGCCAATCTGTCGCAAATGGACCAATATTGCTTTGATGCTAACATCAAAAGCTGCTGCCAGCTCAGCTGTAGATTGAGATTCATCAGCTTCCACAATCGCCTTTAATTCATCATTGTTGACCAAAGTTTCCGGACGACCACGAGGTTCATTTTTCAAGTCAAAATTCCCAGAACGGAACCGAGCAAACCAATAACGGGTTGTACGTTCGTTTGTACAGTTCTCTCCGTAAACGTCGTTGATGTTACGTGTCGTTTGTGCTGCGTTGATGTTACGTGTCGTTTGTGCTGCGTTGGTGCCACGACGGAACTCATATTCCATAATTACACGAAATTTCAAAGTATCCATTATGAGGAAAAATGTTGAAATGTAATGAAAATACAACGCTAATCAATAAACAAAAGACTTATATTGTAAATAGAATGTCATATTTTTAAAACAAAATTAATTTGAATTTAGAATTCATAGCCAATCAAAACTTTTTTTTGTTTGAAAAAGTCTGTACTGCAATAATATAATAATAAAAATCCGGCAATTTCATAGGTAAAGACCTATTATATATAACAAACTTTTTAATCATCTCACTGAAACGATGTCCGAACACTTGTCTCTAAATATAACTAACCTTCTCTACAACTGCAGTTAGCCGGGCAATTAACCTCGGTTTATTCCGGTAGAGCCGGGCCCAGTCACATAGCATACACAACGGAAGAGATAAACTTCGAACATAAATCCACTGTTGTCAGACCGTCGCGATAAGCCGGTTTGCTTAGCCCACCCCTTTACCTGGGGATGAGTGTCACACCGGACGAGTGATAGGTACCGGGATAAAATTGGCCAACCCTGGAAGGAGAATGATAACCACACCACACCATCTGTTCCCGTGGGTGTTTCAATAAGGGAATATATAGAAAACTTTCTTTCGGTACATTAAAATTAAAAAAGTTAAGTTTACGGACGATGGTTTTAGGTGAAAACGACATAAGAAAACACTTAGGCTAATCGTGCCTCTCTATCGCTTATTTCGCGTTCTCGCTTGCACGCTCGGCTCAGGCGGAACGTGACAAATATTCGTGCGTGCAGCCAGCGTTCATCTGTACATATAAAATTCAAAGTCCTGACTGACTGACTGAATGACTGACTTATATATCAACGCAGAGCCTAAATTGCTAGTCTTAGAATTTGAAATTTAGAGGATGTGTTCTATGTAAAGTGTGGGTATCCACTAAGAAAAGGTTTTTCGAAATTCTTCCCCTAAGAGGGTGAAACGGATGCTTGAATTATCTGCGAAAACAAATCTTTTTTGTTTCCTATATGCCACGCGGGCGAAGCTAGTCTTCTATAACTCGTTAGGTTGAGATAATATTAATTATTAATATAATAATAACGCCCAACGATCACATATATAGATCTTGGACCCTAACTAGGATTCCTTGTATCTAGGAACCTAGGAACTACGAGGAACATGACCCCACAACACCCAGAGCCAGTATTTTGTGTGCACAAATACTTTGTCCTATCACCGAAATCAAACCCGCCACCTCCATGTTATGAGCCAACCTGCTCAACCGCTACTCCACGGGGGCCACGAATGTATTGGGCTGATGTTGATTGAACGTGATGCTCGTTTCGGTATAACAGTAGCCCGACACCACCTTGGCACCGCAGCTAGTTCGTAACTCATTTAATGGTTGTAATATTAAACTCATGATTAAGAAGTTACCCTCTAGGGTGAATTGAGTTACTGTTACGGCTTGCTTGTGTGCACTTTAAGTTAGAACAGACTGGCGCAGTAAACCTATGCCAATAAAAAAATAAAAATATATATTTGTGGACATTTCACACAACGCCATCTAGCCGCTACCTAAGTAAAGCTTGTACTCTGGGAACCAAATAGATCTGATCTGATAGAATACTTAGATACATTTTGTTTGTAAATCTAGATACTTAGAATACAATATAACACCCAGACACTGAACAAACATCGATGTTAATCAGACAAATGTATGTCCTGGGTGGGAATCGAACCCAACTAAACTAATTTACCATCTGTGTCTAGAAAAGCTCTTACGCTAATTCACTCATTCAGAAGCTGTTATTTTGTTATGCAAGAAAATCTTTCAATTTTGTACTCTGTTCCTAAGTAATAAGACACATGACATTCTTACGTCATATCATGCCCAAAGGTTTAAATGGCAAGAACTGTAACGTATAAATGTATTCGTAGTTGTTATTATCAAAGACAACAAATCTTTCAAATAGGAAGATAATCCTAGTTAGTGTCCGGGATCTATGTGTGTAATAAATAAATAAATATCTGTAGACATTACACACAGCGTCATCTAGTCCCAAACTAAGCAAAACTTGTACTATGGAAACTAGATAACTGATGCAATACATAGATACTTTTTGTTTTATAAATACATACATAGAATACAATATAACGCCGAGACACAGAACAAACATCGATGTTCATCACACAAATGTTTGTCCTGGGTGAAGATCGAACCCACAACCCACAATCCAGAAAGCAGGGTTACTACCAACTGAGCTATCGGGCCAGTAAAACTGTGTGATTGTAAGGCGTTGTCAATTGGTTTATTTATCAAAATTTCAATTTCTGAGCACTTAAAAAGTTAAAGTTAATGATACCTGCAGAAGTACGAGACTGTGACATCTGCGACACAATCTCGTACTTCTGCCGGTGTCATCGATTCTCATTTGCTTTTAAGTGAAATTGTTTTTGGGTCCTAATAAAAAATACTTATTATTATTATTATAGATTATACAAATGAACGGAATTATAAAGAATTTAAGAATAAATTAAAAAGATAAATTCTATATTTCAATCAAGAAACCATTAAACTATCATTGGGAAACAGTAACAGGCCGTTATCGGTCCCGTATATTCCCTATAAAACGGCGAACACGCCCGTAAAATACGGCAGTTTCCGTAAATTTCATATTTTCGCCGCGTGGCAATGTGAGATTGTAACCACTCCGGGTAATAAATACTTAGTTACGCTCCGATTTTTTATTTATATATTTTCGTCGTGTTTTTGGAAATTATTTATTAATCAATATTATTAAGAAAGTAATCGTATAGTTTATGAAATTATTAGCACATGATCCATTAGTATTTCGAATACTTAAAGATTCAAACTAAATTTTAACATTAAAATATATTTAACCTTCATTTAGCGATTGTGAGTGTGAGTGAGGTGAGAGTGTAATGCTGCTAAAGCAGCTATTAGAGCTGGCAACACTGTACCTGTTATACATACTATACGCTATGACTGTACCTCAAATTGGCCAACAAAACGCCAAAAGTTTACGACAATTTGTCAATGTCAATCTACGATGTCAAGTTTGGTTTGTTTTTATTTGATTACTTATTATATAATTTGTATTTAAATATGGCCCTTTTAGTTACATGAGCAATCACTTCTATAATTGTAAAGGGTAAAAATAAAATAAACAATAAAAAATGAATGTAGCCAGTGTGCAGCCAGTAAAACAAGTTTTAACTATCCCCATGGAAAAACTAGGCTGATTACATACCGTAGCTAAGCTACAAAAATGTACACAATTTAAACACTTTGTATTTTGTATATTAATTAAAAATAGCTAAAATACTGTTTTTTGTATTTTAATTATTTGCGATAAAGTATTTTGTAATTTGTATTTCCATTAAAACAAAGCATATATTTTGCCCAGCCCTGCCCATACCA
This sequence comes from Ennomos fuscantarius, assembly GCA_905220475.3. Taxonomy (NCBI): domain Eukaryota; kingdom Metazoa; phylum Arthropoda; class Insecta; order Lepidoptera; family Geometridae; genus Ennomos; species Ennomos fuscantarius. The sequence continues at coordinate 10,323,187 of HG992046.1, forward strand.
GACATTTACCGCATTTTCAAGGTATACCTTACCCCAGGTAAGGTATGGGATGCATTCACCCCATTTTCTAGGTATACCTTGGAAATGCCTAGTATGGGATGCCATCAGTATCAGCTCTGTCGCTTACTTACAAAGGTTAAACCATCCTGGTCTCTTGCCGTTAGCCCTATAGCTCTGGCGGTTCAACCACACAGGACACATTATCCGAGATGAAAGTTCTACGGTTTATACCTTTGAGGGCATGGTGGTGAATATTAAATTATCAGGGAAACACTGATATTTTCTTATAAATAGTTAATTAATTATATCATTGTTTAATCAGCATCAAAGGATAGCAAGGGATAGATCGTTGTGGAGAACACTTGGGAAGGCCTATGCCAAAGAGCAAGACAATCACGAAACCGGCGTCTAATAAAAATAATGAAATTTAATTACATTGCTTTCATAAACAGTCATGTTTCATAATGACTACTATAGCAATACTAATCAAAATATTACTGTTAACTACTTAGTTATAAGAGGAAATGTTACATATTAAGATTGTTAATAAAGGTTATTATTATTATTGTTATTATTGTTTAATTTTTGTAGTTGCAATTGAGTGAAGTGTATAAATCAATCCTTGAATCTTTACATAGTATGAACGGCAAAAATCAAAGGATAAAGAGCTAAGTTCCAGTAAATCCAATAAAAATAAGAACTCGGAAAAATAAAACTTCTAATAACATACATTTTAGCGCGAGTAATACATTATTCATAAATCCATAAGTGTTCAAAAAAATCTTTTCGCTGTTTAATACCTTGTCACTATAAAAAGAACCGTACCATCGTAAACTACTTCAAGAAAGTCTGTCCTAATAAAAAAAACTCTTTGGTTCTTTGTATTATGACAGAGTTTCAACTCTTTGTCTAAAGCATTCTATCCGCTTAGCTTCCCTACAAACATCGTAAGTAAAACGGTTGTTTTTATTCCGAGCCGCTTTTTGTTCAGTTTCATTTCTAGTGCTGGTTCTTTGTCTCAGAGAAGGTTGAGGTACGAAATGCAGCGGATATCAGAATGCTGCAATACCCTCGTCTACTCCATCACTCCCGCACTAGAATGAGAGCAGATGAGAATAAAAGCATTATTATCCCACTATTGCTATTTACAAGTTATTCATCACTGATCAGAACGAGTGTTTCAAGCCGACTGACGCACCCAAGTCTAAATTTCATTCAACCAATGCCTTCAATGTATCTGCGTTTTAGAACTTGCTCTTACAACAGTGAAGGAAAAAAATATGCGGGGCACTCTTTGGGACCTGACAAAAGTGAAAACTAAGTAACTTGTCACTTATAGCTCATGGGAAGCGTGCGGTGACGATGAAGCACCACTTTGTTAATCCAAAAAGTGCTCCAAAGCGCCTTAAGAAGTTTTCACTTTAAAAAACGTGATCAAGCAAGATTAAGAATCACGAAAGTCAAGAACTTATTGTCAGTAAGCCCGTGTCCCAGCAGTGGGAATATATTGGGCGCTAACGTAGACGATAGTCACTGATATTTAGACTAGGCATCCATTGCATTTTGTTTCTTAAACAGCTACCAAAAATCTCTAAGAAAAAGTAATAACCTATCTATATCTGATAATATAGTTCCAACTACAATAGAATATAAATAGAGTTCTTTCTTCTTTACACATTATATTTAATAAGATTGTTTAGTGATTATCAAGTCAATCTACTTATTTCAAACGAAGAACTGTGTTGCGAGACTTGTTTTTAATATCATGTTTTGTTTTTGTTGACTTATTTCTATAAGTATTTATTTTGTTATTAACCAGCTAGGCCAATATCGGTCCATATCTAAGGTAATTATAAAGTTGAAGTTGAATATAGTAATCTTAATAGTGGTTTTATATTTGCGCCTTTTGCAGTTGAGATACTGGGACCTTGGGGATCGAGCGCTCACCAAATTTTTAAAGACCTACGTCTGGTCAAAACAACACGTGACCAAAATGCTGGCCTCTACTTTGGCCAAAGATTGAGCATTGCCATTCAACGTGGCAATGCTGCCAGCATATTGGACACGTTGCCTACTGGTAGTGGTTTGTTAGATTAAGTTCCTTTTATTGTTTCTGTTTTATTTACCTAAAAATGTGTTTTTTATTTTGGTAAAATACATGCGTTTGACAACAAGGTACAATGAAGCTGTCCAAGGCGGAGCACGCTTGCCCATGAGAAAAATGTTTTTCAGTCGAATTATGTATTAAATGATCTAAACTTCATTTTGTTAAATTCGCAGAATTCCAATTTACAGGAACCGGTCGCTCGTTTAAGAATATAAGCAAGAAACAAACCCAAAACGCCCATAAAATGTTTAAAGTTTCTTCGTTCCGTTTCAAAACAATCTTCTAAAACGATCGTTCTTTAGCACTCCAAAGCTTTATTTAACTTGTTTTATGTAAATTAAAAGGACAACACCATTACTTATTAAATCGCTTATCACTGACAGTCAGCCATTCCCCGCGAAAAGCTGAATTTACTTTCGTTTCCGATGCTTCTTTCCAATCTTACTTGGTGTCTTGCTTTTTTGGTTATTCCTTTCTGTGTTTTCTGTGTTGTTAAAACAAAGACCATATATATATATATATATATATATATATATGTATGTATATATATATATATATATATATATATATATATATATATATATATATAACTTCAACTCGTGTATATATATATATACGAGTTGAAGACAGTTTATGCATGCATAAGGTCGTATCACAAAAAACAAAGCAAGTTAAATATAACAAATGAAATCGTATTTAAATCGGTGGCATTTTTAGAAACAAAACTCTTAGTTCTTATAAGAAAACCGTGATTAGTAAGTTTTCGAAAATTAAAAAAAAGAGTGTGCTTTAGACTACATGACTAAAGTAAAACTTCTTTAATTTAGCTCCATCTATCGGCCGGAGTAACTTTGTTTTTGCTTTGTTTAGTGTTAATGTCGCCATCTTGACAATTCAAAATTGTCATTTTACCGGACATACCAACATAATGACATAAATTTTAAACTTTGTTATGTTGTCAATGGAGATCCAACACTAACTTAAAATTCGTTTACCTTGCATTCACCAGCTTCCCCAAGTCAAGCGTGCGTAAAGAACTTTTACTCCCCAAGTTTTGAAAGTAAACCTTGAGTTCCAAAAAGGTGCAGCTGGCTGTAAAATAGGTTATAGCTACAAACTAAATCGACATAGGAGTAAAGTGCAAGTTCCGTGAAACGTTGTCATCGTGAGATCTCCCTCGAAAATGGAGCAAGGTGGATGGTACAAGTCATAAAAGAAAGAAAATAAAGTAAATAAATTAGGGCTGGTGCCGCGGCTAATTCAGCCGAGCAGCTAAAACAGTGCTGATATAGTAACATCGGTAATATAATCTATAGATATAATATAATAGTCCAGCCGATATATAATAGTCCAAATGTTTTTTTTGTAGTAGTAGTAAGTAGTGATTAGTATTAAGTAGTTATTATATCATTGTGGCATTTAGTTTGAAAATAAAGGAAATGTAATATCAGGTAGTAGTTACATGCTTTAAGATCCTGGGTCCGTGGGGACCGGCAGCTTATCCGGACTTCCGAGGTTTTTTTTATCGTGATGACGTCTGGTAAATCGATGAACTCCGGCTGCACGCACGAAAATTTTTCACGTTCCGCCTGAGCCGAGCGTGCAAGCGAGAACGCGAAATAAGCGATAGAGAGGCACGGCGGCCTAAATGTTTTCTTATGATGTTTTCACCTAAAACCATCGTCTGTAAACTTAACTTTACAGACAGCCATTTTGCAATGCAATTCAATTCATTCAGCATTGGGCAATGCTGCCAGCACGTTGGGTACGCTGCCTACCGATAGTGGGCTTGAGCATTTGGACTATCTTTAAGTTATCGCGGGTTGTATATAATCCAGTAGTGTAATGTATCTAGTAGTACTTAGTAGTAGTTGTTATTATTGTAATAAATAGTTATTAGAATAAAGACGCTTCTCCCATTTAAAAAAATAAACGAGTAAAATGTGATATGTCTACTAATATTTAATCAAATATGGCCCGTGGGCCGAAATAATTATAATAATAATGATAGTAATATCTGTGGACATCTCACACAGCGCTATCTAGCCCCAAACTAAGCAAAGCTTGTACACTATATGTACACCAGATAACTGATACAATACTTAGATACTTTTTATTTGTAAATACATAGAATAAAACACCCAGGCACTGAACAAACACCTATGTTCATCACACATATGTTTGTCCTGGGCGGGAATCGAATCCACAACCCATAGCTCAGAAAGGGTTACTACCAATAATTGAGCTATCGGGACAGTCTAATATCCAGCCTAGTCATTGATACTGTTAAAAGCGATTTGGCTCCACATTTATCATGCGAACAGCCAAAGAGAGGAACGCTTTACCGGCGTCGGTATTTCCCGACAACTACAACCTTGGAGTCTTCAAATCGAGAGTAAACATGTATCTTCTAGGCTAGCGTGCTACATCCTAGACCGCATCGTTACTTACCATCAGGTGCGATAGTGGTCAAACGCAAAACTATCAAACAATAAAAAAAGCCGGCATGGGAACATTGATATTTTAAAAACAGGAAATAGCGGAACATTAATAAATATAATGTCAAACTGGAATCGATAACTACACTTCGTTAAAACAATTAGATCGAGATATTGATATTTTAAGAATATCAAGAAAACTTGATTGATATCATCTACATCCTAGACCGCACCGTTACTTACCATCAGGTGCGATAGTGGTCAAACGCAAGGCTATCTAACAATAAAAAATACCCTATTATGTTTACAAAGACTTGAAGGCTATGGCTTGTACCAAACCTCACCCACTAGCGCGCCGATCCCAACTTGGGCAGCAGCGCGTTTTATTTCAGACTGCAGTCTCGCTGCCTCGTACCTATACGGAGTTGCCGAACGTATTTCACTTTGAACTTGGCCTGTTTTTAACAGCTGGGACTTTTATTAGCCTGTAAAAACCTGGGGGTGTGGATTGTTTTGTGAAATTGCATTGTCTAGCTTTTAATTTTTTATAATAATGATATAATAACCCCCAACGATCACATACATAGATCCTGGACCCTAACTAGAATTCCCTGTGTCTAGGGACCCAGGAACTACGAGAACCATGGTCCCACAATACCCAGACACAGAACAATTTTTTATGTGTATAAATTTAACCTGTTTTTGTACTTTAATTTTAACACAAGTATTGAATAAATGTTTTTCTGTTCTATTCTATTCTGTTCTATTCTGTGCACAGATACGTGTCCTGTTGTGGGAATCGAACCCGCTGCCTACGGGTTATGAGCCGACTTGCTCAACGACCGCACCACATAAGCTGTCATATGAATACGCAGTTTATGTGCATAGTTAGTATGGACATTTCTACACTAACATAAAAGAAATGTCTAAGATTGAATACAATTATTGTTACACGTCCATAAATCTCCTTTAACGCTTCAGTTTGGCTTCCACAGCTTTAATATTAAGGAATTTGCAATTTAACTACCAACTTACTCAGATCAAGCAGTTCTATGTAAATTGGAGTGAGTACTCAATTTGAGTAAATACATATTCATCTTTAGTAAAGTCGGTTAACATTAAACGACACCGTTTTCGTTGGAGTAAGATATTCATTAAAATATGGTGTTTTTAAAAAGTCGTTGAGATGATAGACTGCTGTTCTCACTATTAATTATTTACTAGCGTCTGCGCGCGGCTTCACTCGCGTGGCCTATAGGAAACAAAGAAAATTTTCATAGATAATTGAACCCTCTTAGGGGTAGAATTTTGACAGCTTCTGTGGTGTGGTGGTTAAGCAGGTCGGCTCATAGCCCGGAGGCGGCGGGTTCGATTCCCGCGACAGGACAAGTATTTGTGCACAGAAAAAAAAAGCGCAAATACCCGTTCTGAGTCTGGGTGTTGTGGGACCATGGTCCTCGTAGTTCCTGGGTCCCTAGACACAGGGAATCCTAGTTAGGGTCCAGGATCTATGTATGTGATCGTTGGGCGTTATTATTATTATTATTATTAATTTCGAAAAATCCTTTCTTAATAATAGGTCTTTACCTATGAAATTGCCGTTTTGCAGTACAGACTTTTTCAAACAAAAAAAAGTTTTGATTGGCTATGAATTCTAAATTCAAATTAATTTTGTTTTAAAAATATGACATTCTATTTACAATATAAGTCTTTTGTTTATTGATTAGCGTTGTATTTTCAATACATTTCAACATTTTTCCTCATAATGGATACTTTGAAATTTCGTGTAATTATGGAATATGAGTTCCTTCGTGGCACTAACGCGGCACAAACGACACGTAACATCAACGACGTTTACGGAGAGAACTGTACAAACGAACGTACAACCCGTTATTGGTTTGCTCGGTTCCGTTCTGGGAATTTTGACTTGAAAAATGAACCTCGTGGTCGTCCGGAAACTTTGGTCAATAATGATGAATTAAAGGCGATTGTGGAAGCTGATGAATCTCAATCTACAGCTGAGCTGGCAGCAGCTTTTGATGTTAGCATCAAAACAATATTGGTCCATTTGCGACAGATTGGCAAGATAAAAAAGCTTGATAGATGGGTGCCCCACGAACTTAACGATCGCCAGCGCAACGTACGCGTCGAGACTTGCCTTGCGCTGCTTAACAGTCACAGAAATGAAGGAATTTTGAACCGAATTGTTACGTGCGACGAAAAATGGATTCTTTTTGACAATCGAAAGCGCTCAGCAAGTTGGTTAGATCCTGGTTCGGTACCAAAGCAATGTGCAAAACGAAAAATGACCCCTAGAAAGGTGATGGTCACAGTTTGGTGGTCTAGTGCTGGTGTGATTCATCATAGCTTTTTACAAAACACCGAGAGCATTACTGCAGATGTGTACATTGAAGAACTGACCACAATGATGGCGAAACTCGCACGTCTGCAACCAGCTTTGGTCAATCGGTCGTCTCCACTGCTACTTCACGACAACGCGCGACCCCATACTGCACAACAGACCGTCTCTAAGCTGCATGAGTTGGGTTTGGAAGCTCTCCTTCATCCGCCATACTCACCAGATCTTGCGCCTACCGACTATTACTTTTTCCAAAATTTGGACAACTTTTTAGCGGGAAAAAAATTCAATTCCCGAGAGGCAGTACAAAACGCCTTTGAAGAGTTTGTTGTCTCCCGTTCTGCTGATTTTTTCAAAAAGGGCATCCATAAACTGCCACAGCGTTGGCAAAGATGCATTGATTGCAGGGGTGATTACTTTGAATAAAAGAAATAAATAAGTTCGAAAAAAAAAATACTTTAACTTTTTTCAAACAAAACGGCAATTTCATAGGTAAAGACCTAATAAATACCTACATTTTACAAAGAACACACCCTCTAAATTTCAAGTCTCTAGGACCAGCGGTTTAGACTGTGCATTGATATATAAGTCAGTCAGGACTTTGAATTTTGTATGTATAGATAGTTAATACAGTATTGACTAGGTATTCAGCATTATATATAGTTCTAGGTAAGGCTGCGCATAGTGATTTGTGACCACATTTCAGTATCTTAAAAGAGCACCAATACTTTATAATTTTAGTGCTATTTTAATAATAGTTCAATTATTAATTTTATTAATTTATTTTAATAATAGTACTCTCATTTGAGCATCGCAGAAACCCCTTCGACATCACAGCTTCCGTGCTATCTCTACGGTTCTATTTCTCTTTGATTTCTCTTATTATATATTATTAACTAGGTATAAAATGTTTTTAATTGTATTAATATTCTTGTAATTTTTTATATTTGTAAGTGGTGTTGAATAAATGTATTTAATTCTTCGTTTTCTTTCAAAAAGCACCGATTCAAATTTATATCAATGCACTTTTGATAACATTTTAAACCTCACCCACTAGCGCGCCGATCCCAACTTGGGCAAGCAGCGCGTTTTATTTCAGACTGCAGTCTCGCTGCCTCGTACCTACACGGAGTTGCCGAACGTATTTCACTTTGAACTTGGCCTGTTTTTAACAGCTGGGCCTTTTATAAGCCTGTAAAAACCTGGGGGTGTGGATTGTATTGCGAAATTGCATTGTCTAACTTTTTATTTTTTGTTATAATGATATAATAACCCCCAACGATCACATACATAGATCCTGGACCCTAACTAGGATTCCCTGTGTCTAGGGACCCAGGAACTACGAGGACCATGGTCCCACAACACCCAGATACAGAACAAGTATTTGCTCTTTTTCTCTGTCCGCAGATACTTGTGCTGTCGTGGGAATCGAACCCGCCACCTCTGGGTTATGAACCGACTTGCTCAACCACCACACCACAGAGGCTGCCAACACACGTGTACATAGTTCACGTCTTGTTTCGCGCCCTGACACATTAAAACAACAACACGGGCCCCATTGTTCACGTGTTAATTTCCAACCAAAAGTTTCCAAACTCATACTCCAGAATTTACCTCGTTAAATTCTACCTAATTAAAGTTGTTCCTTGAAATAAATTCCACGTGGCGAAGGGGAAACACCTGTCATCGTAACTCAAAGCGAGAGAAAGCGCTAAGATATATAACCATGACGTTTTTGATACACCCAAGACCTTATCTTTTTGGAATGGATTGGTGTGAAAATTACTAATATCAAAAATAGTCTTGGAAAATTATACGTAATTTTTTTAAGCAAGCCTTGTACTATGGGAACCAGATAACTGATAGAATACTTAAATACAATATAATACCCAGAAACAGAACTAGCACCGATGCTCATCACATGTTTGTCCTGGGTGAGAATCGAACCCACAACCTACAGCTCAGGAAGCTGGGTTACTACCAACTGAGCTATCGAATCAGTCATAGAAAGAATTGCTACAGTAAGCAAAAAGGATAATTAATTTGCATAGCTTCGATTGCTATAGTTCTATGGATATACTTGGCAGAAGCACCCGTGATTACCCCATAAATTATGCATTTTCCATTCATTACATTTTTTTAGTATCCTGCTGTTGATCTCGATAGCTTAGGTAATCAAAATGCAAAGTTTTATCCAAATAGGTTCAGTTTTTTTGGCGTGTAAGTGACAAACAGACTGTTTACTTTTTATTTTAGCATGGACAAGGACATTGTTTATATGTTATTGTTTATATTGATTCATTGTATTATTTGAAATTTTAGTTATCACTTGGTGTGTATGACGGCGGCATCGTCCGGTTGTAAACTCTATGCGCAGCGGGCAGTACCGTAATTTATCCCGTGGCAGCATTTAAATTAGTTAAAGTGGCAACACCGGCAGCTGTCATCGCTCCCCTACCCATCTGGCTATAAAAAGGAAGCGCTCGGCGTACTACGGATCATTCTTGCTCCAGACACGGCCCGGTACACATGCTGAATGCTTATAGTTCTATAGTTTGCCCGCCATGCCTAATCCGGATCCTATATGTACATTAAAGAGTTTATCTATGTAAAAAAGATCTTAATTATTAAGAAAAAAACTATTTAAAACGCGCAAGCTTTGAAGTAGATAAATAAAGCATTTCAATATTTGAGTCCAAGAAATAAAGTTTTAGAAACTGGAATCTTAAATTGTTCGCTTCTTCATCCCCTTATCCGACTCTAAACTAATCAATACCTAACAGATTAGAGAAAGATCAAAGAAAGCCGCGGTCTGGAACGATGCGAATTGAAGGCTTTGCTATGGCTTAAGAGCCTTGCCGCTTCTTGGAGTGGTTTAATTTATTTAAGTCTAGATCTTAGATAAGTGAGTCTAAATTAAGTGCTCTTTAAGGAAGTACAGTTTGTAAAAGGTGTAATGGCTAATGATGCTTTTTACAAATTGGCACCGCTTTTTTTTTTTTTTTTTTTACTTCAAACTTGTCTAGCATTTGACCACGCTCTCACCTGATGGGAAGTGACGATGCGATCGAAGGTGTAGCATGCTAGCCAAGTAAATACCTATTCACTCTTCTCTTGAACACGCCCGGGTCATATTTCGCCGGAAACACAGACGCTGGCAGGGCATTCCATTCCTTAGCCGTTCTAATTAAGAACGTTGAGTCAAATCGCTTGGTACGAATGGGTGGTATTTCGACCACGAAAGGATGGCGCTTAGCCGAGCGTCTAGTAGTCCGGTAGTGGAATGGTGATGGGAGAATGAGATCATGCAGTTCTTGAGCGCATTCACCGTGGTGTATTCTGTAAAAGACCGACAGACTTGCCACCTTACGTCGATGTGCAAGGCTCAGGAGCCTTTTACCAACCAAAGTGTCGTCGTCAATGAGCCTTTCTAAATCGCTAAAGTTATTAATCGTCTTAATCCGATTGTTATCAGACACACCTTGATTTTGATTTGAGGTTGCTGAACCTTGAGGTTGCCGATTCAGTTAAATGTTTTATCTTTCTTTTTTAATATTTATTACTTGACTAGCTTCTGCCCGCGACTTCGCCCGCTTGGCCTATAGGAAACGAAGAAGAAAACTGTTCATAGATAACTCGACCACCCATTTCACCCTCTTAGGGGTGGAATTTCGAAAAACCGTTTCTTAGTGGATACTTAAACATTATAAAAACACACTCCAAATTTCAAGTCTCTGGGCCCGGTTTGGGCTGTGCGTTGATATATATGTCAGTCAGTCAGGACTTTGAATTTTATATGTATACGTAACCCTATAATTTCCTCTGTTGTGTGGTAGTCGGCTAATAACCTGGATGCGGTGAGTCTGCGTCTGCGGGGCTGAGTCTGGGTGTTGTGGGACCAGGGTCTTCGTAATTTCTTGGTCCCCTCAACACAGGGAATCCTAGTTAGGGTCCAGGATCTATGTATGTTATCGTTGGGCGTTATTATTATTACCTAAAATTATAAATAAAAACCCGCTTTAAGTCATTGTCTGCGAGCAAGGTGCCCAAAACATTATTACCTCGTTGAATGGCCAAACTTAAGTCTTTGGCTGAAGTAAGAGCCACCACTTTGCACATATAATTTTTATTATTTAAAATATTAATGTATGACTCATTAAAAGTTAACATTAAAAGTTACCAACTAGCAAATTTTGACCTTGAATTTCAGTAGCTATAATGCTCTTTAAACTGGAACACATTAGTACTTGCGCACTACTGTTTGGAGGCAGGATAAGGTAGACGAACTTGACAAAAAGTCCTATCCTTCCTCCTATCATATCCTACCCAGTAAAATGCTACATTTATGTAAAAGCGCGGGTAACTTTGTCATAAAATACAATTTCCAATCAATACGAGTCTCTCCATCCTAAGCTATATATACTCAGCACATTAATAAGGATACGCCCAAGCTCTCAGGAAACCCTCGGAAAAGTATAATGAAACCGCCCGCCCTAATCTCACGGTTGTGTTGGGCAGATAATGATGTCGCGGGACTTAGGGGGCGGACAAAGTATAAGCAGAGCGGAGCTAGAAATAAACGACTTTTGTAGTAATTACTAAGCATGAAATAAATTACATTACACATAAATTATATATGTATATTATTTTAATTTTTAGTGTCTGTCAGTCTTTTACAGATTACATCATGGTGAATGTGCACATAGAACTGCATGATCTCATTCCCCCATCACCATTCTAGCGGACTACTTGACATTTGGCTAAGCGCCATCCCTTCGTGGTCGAAATACCACTCATTCGTACCAAGCGATTTGATTCCATATTAATAATTAGAACAGCTAAGAAATGGAATGCCCTGCAAGCGTCTGTGTTTCCAGCGAAATATGACCCGGGCGTTTTCAAGAGAAGAGTGAATAGGTATTTACTTGGCCTATGGGAAAATAATTCAACCAACCATTTCACCCTCTTAAGAGTGGAATTTCAAACAAATCCTTTCTTAGTGGATGCCTACGTCATAACATCTACCTGCATGCCAAATTTCAGCCCGACCCGTCAGGCTGTGCGTTGATAGATCACTATGTCAGTCAGTCAATCAGTCATTCACCTTTAAGTTATATATATTTAGAAAGATTGAATTATTTATAAAATTTTAATTGTAGTCCAATAGCCTATTGTATCGCTTTCGTTCGTGACTTCAACCATTTTCATCGTTTTATAAACAAAATAAATTAAACAGAAGCTAAACTTTAGATTTATCGTTGAAAGTGGATTGACGCACACATTCACATAAAATTCACGTTTCTAACTACAACTGTTTCGTTTAGGATGCATATAAATGTTTTACGAGAGTTGGTAAAGGTTTTTGTTTATTGTGCAACTCATTAAAAACAGCAAAGACTTTACAAGGACTCCTAAATATGGAGTTATTTACTTATTCCTTTATTGGTTAGGTTATGGAATGAGGTGAGCATTACAGATACTTAATTCACTAAACTAATGTTTCACTTTTTGAAGCAAAACATCTTTTCGCACACTTGACTTTGAGAGTAATCTGTTGAATGCTAGGCGAACGGAAGTTGAAGTTGGTTTACATAGATCTCCATTATCGAAATAGCAAAGTTAAAATTTGTATTATTATGTTGCTATGTCCGGTAAAATCACAATTTACAATTGTCAAGTTGGCAACATTAACATTAAACAAAGTAAATCAAAGTTATGCCGGCCGATAGATGGAGCTAAACTACAGAAGTTTTACTTCAGTCGTATGGTCTAAAACACACTCGTTTTTATGCTTAACAGGCTTGCGTTTGACCACATATCTTCTGATGTTAAGCGACAATGCGGTCAAAATTGTAGCACGCTCGACTATAAAAAACCTATTCACTCACCTCTTGAAAATATATATTAAATACGACCATGACATGACATGACGACCTTACCGTTCGCTAGATGTTAAGTGTCGCCGAGCTATATATATTAGGTCATTACCTATGAAATTGCCGTTTTGTTTGAAAAAAGTTAAAGTATTTTTTTTTCGAACTTATTTATTTCTTTTATTCAAAGTAATCACCCCTGCAATCAATGCATCTTTGCCAACGCTGTGGCCGTTTATGGATGCCCTTCTTGAAAAAATCAGCAGGACGGGAGACAACAAACTCTTCAAAGGCGTTTTGTACTGCCTCTCGGGAATTGAATTTTTTTCCCGCTAAAAAGTTGTCCAAATTTTGGAAAAAGTAATAGTCGGTAGGCGCAAGATCTGGTGAGTATGGCGGATGAGGGAGAGCTTCCAAACCCAACTCATGCAGCTTAGAGACGGTCTGTTGTGCAGTATGGGGTCGCCCGTTGTCGTGAAGTAGCAGTGGAGACGACCGATTGACCAAAGCTGGTTGCAGACGTGCGAGTTTCGCCATCATTGTGGTCAGTTCTTCAATGTACACATCTGCAGTAATGCTCTCGCCGTTTTGTAAAAAGCTATGATGAATCACACCAGCACTAGACCACCAAACTGTGACCATCACCTTTCTAGGGGTCATTTTTCGTTTTGCACATTGCTTTGGTACCGAACCAGGATCTAACCAACTTGCTGAGCGCTTTCGATTGTCAAAAAGAATCCATTTTTCGTCGCACGTAACAATTCGGTTCAAAATTCCTTCATTTCTGTGCCTGTTAAGCAGCGCAAGGCAAGTCTCGACGCGTACGTTGCGCTGGCGACCGTTCAGTTCGTGGGGCACCCATCTATCAAGCTTTTTTATCTTGCCAATCTGTCGCAAATGGACCAATATTGTTTTGATGCTAACATCAAAAGCTGCTGCCAGCTCAGCCGTAGATTGAGATTCATCAGCTTCCACAATCGCCTTTAATTCATCATTGTTGACCAAAGTTTCCGGACGACCACGAGGTTCATTTTTCAAGTCAAAATTCCCAGAACGGAACCTAGCAAACCAATAACGGGTTGTACGTTCGTTTGTACAGTTCTCTCCGTAAACGTCGTTGATGTTACGTGTCGTTTGTGTCGCGTTGGTGCCACGACGGAACTCATATTCCATAATGACACGAAATTTCAAAGTATCCATTATGAGGAAAAATGTTGAAATGTAATGAAAATACAACGCTAATCAATAAACAAAAGACTTATATTGTAAATAGAATGTCATATTTTTAAAACAAAATTAATTTGAATTTAGAATTCATAGCCAATCAAAACTTTTTTTTGTTTGAAAAAGTCTGTACTGCAATACGGCAATTTCATAGGTAAAGACCTATTATTTATATATTGTAGCTTTTCGGTCACAGACGCTAGTAAAGAGTGAAACTCTTTAGGTGTAAATTTAAAATCCGATATACACCAAACTTCTAAATTATAAGTAATAAAAATTTAACATAACTTAATTATTTATAAAGTATCTTTCACATTAATAATAATAATAATATGTGTGGACATCTGACACAACGCCATCTAGCCCCAAACAAAGCTTGTGCTATGGGAACCAGATAACTGATACAATACTTAGATACTTTTTGTTTGTAAATACATACATCGAATACAATATAACACCCAGACACAGAACAAACACGTATGTTTGTTATAACATTATTATATTAGCTCGTATTGTCATGCTGCTGGAAAAAAGCTTTCCTCTTTTCATTCCAATTTTTGTGGCTGTTTTTAACATATATTTATTTAAATTAAGTACATGGATTCTGAGACCTCTAAATCAGTTTATGCGCTTCTTTTCACGCGTAAGCAAAAAGTTCATTTCATTGTTGACCATTCTTGGCCTTTATTTCAACCTTAGGTACTGTAGACATTCATTCCACGGTCCCACGCAAGTCGTTTGCGAACGGTCCCGTTGTAATATCATTTGCTTGATTATAACCTTTTCCGGATTTGTTGGCTGACAATGGTGGACTTTGCAGGACCTTTGCAATTGTCTCTCAAAGTTTGATTGGTTTTCGTCGAGAGTACTTTAAGCATAATTATGCTTTTTTACTTTTAAAAGTTAATGAACATGACAACCTTATCATTCGCTTGATGTTAAGCGTCACGATCGCCGAGTTGCTGTATCACTCGGAACTCCAAAATATAAAGTTTCGCGTGACACTGCACTGCGCATGTCATCCTGAGACATCAGTACAGTCTAGTAGTAAGATTACTAGAATGTGAGATCAGCTTTTGAAGTCTCATTTGGCTCTTAATTTTACTAGATACAGTGCACTTTTGACACACAGACATTTGGCGACAAAATATCTCCATCATTTTCTCTTCATTCCTCAATAACTTGCAACAGCTGGCAAAACAGTGGTAGACGTAATTCACTAATAAAATTTCTACCATCTAGTTATATATTAATATTTTACAAGTGCCGACGCAAAAAAGTTTTCACGGCACTGTCAAAATCCACTGACTAAGCAATTGTTTCCATTAACTGCGTTAATCCTCTACTTACCCACTTAGTTAATAATTTAGTACCCAAAGTAAGCTAATTAGATCCTTATTCCAGAATTATAGATAGACTTGGGTAAATACCTATGTTCTTCGATCGAATTGCCAAATTTAAATGCCAATGACCAAC
This sequence comes from Ennomos fuscantarius, assembly GCA_905220475.3. Classification (NCBI taxonomy): domain Eukaryota; kingdom Metazoa; phylum Arthropoda; class Insecta; order Lepidoptera; family Geometridae; genus Ennomos; species Ennomos fuscantarius. Next base: position 10,338,664 of record HG992046.1, read on the forward strand.
TATACTCCTTTGGAAGGTACATTAAGCCATCCGTCCCAAAGACAATAATTGTTAAGTCAAGTCTAGCCTAAAATGTTGATCTAAAAGTTCTGACACCACCAAAAGATATACGAGTACAATATTCTTTGATTTGAGAAATTAGTTTACACATAGATAGATAGATAAACTCTTTATTTACACCAAGGTTACAAATACAAAAACAGGAAATAACTAATGAGTAGGTTACAATGAGCGGTCTTATCGCTATCGGTCACATAGGCAAAACTGTTATGGTTTTGTTACCATAGCAGTAATCAAAATAGTTTGCATAGTGGAACATTTAGTGTTATATATTAACTAATAATTCTCATCTGAGTCATGCTTGTTTGGTACCTATATCATAAAAAAGTTATAAATATATTAATATTTGTGGACATTTCACACAGCCCCAAGCTACACAATGCTTGTACTATGGGAACCAGATAACTGATACAATACTTAGATACTTTTATTTATTTATAAATCAACATTACGTTTAGTAAACTTACTCATAATAATTGTATATAAACATTAATATTTACAGGCACTCTATAAATAAAAAGTTACAACTAATAAAACATTATTTACAAAATAAATACGCTATCCAACTCACCACCGCGCGGTAAGGTTCCCAGAATACTGGCAGCATTACCTCGCTGAATTAGAAGACTTAGCTTCTGAGTAAAGTATGTGCCAGCTCTGGGATCTCCCGAGGCGAGAACCTATAAAAAAAAAAATATATATATATATATATATATAAATGTATACATAGAATAACAATATAACAACAAATATTTTTTCTGGGTGGTAATCGAACCCACAACCTACAGCTTAGAAAGCAGGGTTACTACTAACTGGCCTGTCAGGTCAGTCAATAAAAAATTAGTTAAATATAATATACATTTAGTGATTTTGCGTTTGATTTTTAATTTGCTTTTCTATAAATGATGTCTAAGTCAAATCACTCCCCAAATATTTAATTTTATTATCTTCGCGCTTCTATTGAATTAAGGTCAATAGAAGAGAAATTGAAATAACTCTGGATTTAACAATGAAATAAATTTAGTATTTTTTTTTCAAAGATTATTTCAGATTATATGTAGTGTAGGGCTTTATAAATATATTCTTCAAATATACAGATATTCCAATTCATAACATTTATTTTTGCACTCAAGAAAATAATTTAAGTAATATTATTTATAGATTAATAATTGTGATATAATAATTTAGAAAAATAACTAGATATTGAAAGCTGTCGCTTATCTACACAAATGCATTGCAGTAGATACGCCATTGAAGGGATAAGTGCTTACCTAGAAGCTTTCAAACTTTAGTGCAAGTGGGCCTAAGACGATTGATGCTAGTAGAACTCAAGTACTGAAGAGTTTCCTTTTCGAAAATACTGTTTTATTGCCTATAACTAGTAATATGAACGAATACTAAAAATTAATAATTAATATACAGACACTTAGACGTACGGGAAAAAAAGTGAAAGAGTTTTTACTATGAAATAGGGAAATACGGTTTGAACCACAAAAGATTTAAACAAGACTTAAACTAGTTTAAACTGCTGTTTTGTATTGTTAAACACATTTTGACATCTGCCTAAGCCTTGTTTATGTATTTGTGGTAACACAGATAAGGTTTATTGGTTCAAATGTGTCTTGTTAATTTTTCTTTCGTCTGGTAAATTGTGTGTATTTATTTATTTATTTATTACATAATATTCATTTATACAGCTACGCCAAAACATTCACATTGTTATACTAAGTTCTTATATGGACTACCTTTTTTTTTATGTTAAGGAATGACGTGAAGAGCTAGCCGTTCGCCTGCCCATATCAGCTGCAGTGTCACTCGGACCTCTAAAGTATAGAGTTTCGCGTGACACTGCACTGCGCACGTCAACCTGAGACATCAGCACAATCTAGTAATAAGATTACTAAACTGTGAGATCAGATTATAAAGTCTTATTTGCCCAGTAATTTCACTAGCTACAGTGCCCTTCAAACCGGAACACAACAGTGCTTGCGCACTACTGCTTGGCGGCAGAATAACTGGCAAAGCGGTGGTACCTACCTAGATGAACTTTGCAGTAAAGTCCTACCACCTAGTAGTAGACTAAGCAATAAATATTTATAAAGCCGACTAATGGGGTCAGTATGCATGTCAGCATCTTGGACTTTGCTTAGGAAGCGGTTGATAACAGCTACAGCAACTTGCCGTTGGAGCATTACGAGCGTGCCATGGGCGTAAGGCAGGAGGCGCAGCAAACAGCTGGTGGCGACGTCTTTGACCCGCGCGCATATAGTTTTGCGGTACAAAGTAGTGCAATTTGCTTAACACTGAAGGATTGTCTACCTCGTTACGCATCAATAGACAGTAATGTATAATTAATAATAGTTTACGTCGAAGCTACAACGTTACAAGACCCACCATTCCTGATACAAATAATGAAGGAAAAAGAAAGGGATAGTATTGTGCCTAATTTAAAGATACTACTTAATGGATTACTTTCGAGAAGCTATAAGATAAAAGATATGGGAGCAAATTTACATTCTGTACCCATGAATGAAAAGTATCTTATGTAAATACTATCCGTGTTACCACAAATACATAAACAAGGCTTAGGACAGACTTCAAAATGTGTGTTTAACAAATTAAAACAGTAGTTAGCCAACAACAAGCCTTAAACAAGTGTTTAAACAAGTGTTTAAGGCTTGTTTAAATCTTTTGTGATTAAGCCATATCCATCCAACTACTACGTCACAAAATACAAATCACAACCCCAGAATATATAATAGTAAAATTGCCAGAGAACATCAAAGAACTGGATACTGTGTGCTGGACGTTTCAACATTTGCATTGCGGCTGTTGACTCGTGCTACGATCGCAAACACTGAATTCAAAGCGCAATGTTTACTTGCAACTTGCGACAGTCGCATTAGCAAATTAAACTAGTTTATAGACACGTTTAACTGGCATGCTGGTAATTTCAATAACAAACGTTGCTGAATTTCAAATTAACTTATTTTGTATGTATACAATTCTATACATATAAAATTCAAATTTCTGAGTGACTGACTTATAATAGGTCTTTACCTATGAAATTGCCGTATTGCAGTACAGACTTTTTCAAACCAAAAAAATTTTGATTGGCTTTGAATTCTAAATTCAAATTAATTTTGTTATAAAAATATGACATTCTATTTACAAAATAAGTCTTTTGTTTATTGATTAGCTTTGTATTTTCATTACATTTCAACATTTTTCCTCATAATGGATACTTTGAAATTTCGTGTAATTATGGAATATGAGTTCCGTCGTGGCACCAACGCGGCACGTAACATCAACGACGTTTACGGAGAGAACTGTACAAACGAACGTACAACCCGTTATTGGTTTGCTCGGTTCCGTTCTGGGAATTTTGACTTGAAAAATGAACCTCGTGGTCGTCCGGAAACTTTGGTCAACAATGATGAATTAAAGGCGATTGTGGAAGCTGATGAATCTCAATCTACAGCTGAGCTGGCAGCAGCTTTTGATGTTAGCATCAATACAATATTGGTCCATTTGCGACAGATTGGCAAGATAAAAAAGCTTGATAGATGGGTGCCCCACGAACCTAACGATCGCCAGCGCAACGTACGCGTCGAGACTTGCCTTGCGCTGCTTAACAGGCACAGAAATGAAGGAATTTTGAACCGAATTGTTACGTGCGACGAAAAATGGATTCTTTTTGACAATCGAAAGCGCTCAGCAAGTTGGTTAAATCCTGGTTCGGTACCAAAGCAATGTGCAAAACGAAAAATGACCCCTAGAAAGGTGATGGTCACAGTTTGGTGGTCTAGTGCTGGTGTGATTCATCATAGCTTTTTACAAAACGGCGAGAGCATTACTGCAGATGTGTACATTGAAGAACTGACCACAATGATGGCGAAACTCGCACGTCTGCAACCAGCTTTGGTCAATCGGTCGTCTCCACTGCTACTTCACGACAACGCGCGACCCCATACTGCACAAAAGACCGTCTCTAAGCTGCATGAGTTGGGTTTGGAAGCTCTCCCTCATCCGCCATACTCACCAGATCTTGCGCCTACCGACTATTACTTTTTCCAAAATTTGGACAACTTTTTAGCGGGAAAAAAATTCAATTCCCGAGAGGCAGTACAAAACGCCTTTGAAGAGTTTGTTGTCTCCCGTCCTGCTGATTTTTTCAAGAAGGGCATCCATAAACTGCCACAGCGTTGGCAAAGATGCATTGATTGCAGGGGTGATTACTTTGAATAAAAGATATAAATAAGTTCGAAAAAAAAATACTTTAACTTTTTTCAAACAAAACGGCAATTTCATAGGTAAAGACTAATATATCAACGCACATCCTAAGCCGCTGGTCCTAGAGACTTGAAATTTGGAGCGTGTATTCTTTGTAAAGTGTAGTCCACTAAGAAAGGATTTTTTTATATTCCACCCCTAAGAGGGTGAAATGGGTGGTTGAATTATCTATGAAAATTTTTCTTCTTCGTTTCCTATAGGCCATGGGAGCAAAGCCGCGGGCAGAAGCTAGTGCTATTATAATGCTGGGTGGTCCCAGTGTAAGAATATGTTTTCACTGAAGTTTTACTTCAGTCGTGTAGTCTAAAGCACACTTGTTTTTATTTATTTATTATAGAGTGCATTCCCTTCCTGTGAGAGAAGGCTTGTATCCCACAAGTGGGAACATTCTATACGTACCTTTTGCTGTCAATATAATCTATATAAGTCACCACAAGATAAAATACATAAATATTCGCAAATACGCTAACAATACAAAATTTCCACTAGGAAAAATGTATCGCAAGGACCACAATAAAGGACTTCTTAAAATGCTCCAGAAATAACGGGCCTATTGAACGGAAACCCTTTCTCTATCTCAACGTGAATACCCTTTCGCGAAGCCACTGGGTTTTATCTTCGCCATATAAATCTCGAGTAACGTCCCTTTTGATATTGGAAGCTGTCTTTTTAGTGATGTGATCCGGACATTATTTCGATATGGGAACATGGTGGCCGAATATTCTAACCAGCCATAAACAAATTATAATAACAGATTAAATGATAAGTACCTCATAAAACAAAACTACAGGCAAACTAAAACTATAAGAAAATCTAACAACCCACTACCAGCAGGTAACATGCCCGTAACGCTGGCATGCCATAAACTAAAAATACAACGTAAAAATAATTTTACAAAAAATAAAAACTTACTTAATCAACTAATACTGATACGATAGGCAGTCTTATTGCTTAAAGCCGTTCAACATGGTAATGAAAATTCAAATATAAATAAAATTTAAAAAAATATAAGTATTAATTTAAAAAATTCAAACACAAGTATTTCTAGGACAGAAGGATAATCCATAACATACTGTTGCTAAGTGACTTTTTGCACACCATAATACATAATTTAGTTTATCTGGAATCCGGCAAAATAAAACCGGCTAAAAAACCAGCAAAAACATATCTCGCACAGCTCTATCTTCGACACTATTCCTTTCTCAGACTATGTTCAGTGATATAACGATATTGACTTTTATATTTAAACTCAATTCAACTTTATGGCTGCGGAAACTTAAGTTTCAAGCTGACTAAAATGGTTTTTATCTGGGAAATGGTTCATTTTTCTAAACTATGTTGTTTTAAACTTACTTAAAGTTTATAGGTAATTTAATTTATTGTTCTATTTCTCTAAAATCTTAAAAATAAATAATTCATTTTACAAACAAAATTATGAGTAGTTTTTATAAATTTTCACGAAAATAACTATATTTTCACAACAAAAATAAACCATCCATTGATCATCCAATCAGTTGACAATAATTGGCAGAGATATCGAATTACATACACACACAAAAATATACACTTGAATAGAAAATAAACAAAACCTTTTATGAAGTCTCATTTAAAATAGTATGTAGTTCAAAATCCACCTAAAACTGAGAGCTTGCATTTCCCCGCCACAGCGTACAGAGCCGCAAAAATGTGAGTCAGCAGTAACAACGATTGGCATAATCGAGAGTTTATCACGTAGATTTCTATGGCTGAATCAGCCGGATATGAAATTGATATATAGGTAACGTCAAATGTCAGTTAAGCCATTTAAAAAGGCTCGTTTAAGGAGCTTCTTCAATTCATATTATGTTACAAAAAATCAGTAAATTTTATTTTATACCTTTTCTTCAATATGCCAAATAATGAAAAACGATTTAGATTGATTGACAGCATTTATAAAGACTGCCTGTTATGACTACGGCTTACTACTACTGGCCACTGGCGCTGTGGTAGCTTATTTTGAGTATAAGAGAGACATAGATTGGTGATGAGTATGTTAGCTAATTTTGAGTATTAGAATGACATAGATTGCTCATCAGTATGGTAGTTTATTTTGAGTATAAGGGAGACATAGATTGGTGATGAGTATGTTAGCTCATTTTGAGTATTAGAATGAAATAGATTGCTCATCAGTATGGTAGTTTATTTTGAGTATAAGGGAGACATAGACTGGTGATGAGTATGTTAGCTCATTTTGAGTATTAGAATGACATAGATTGCTTATCAGTATGGTAGTTTATTTTGAGTATAAGGGAGACATAGATTGGTGATGAGTATGTTAGCTCATTTTGAGTATTAGAATGACATAGATTGCTCATCAGTATGGTAGTTTATTTTGAGTATAAGGGAGACAGACTGGTGATGAGTATGTTAGCTCATTTTGAGTATTAGAATGACATAGATTGCTCATCAGTATGGTAGTTTATTTTGAGTATAAGGGAGACATAGATTGGTGATGAGTATGTTAGCTCATTTTGAGTATTAGAATGACATAGATTGCTCATCAGTATGGTAGTTTATTTTGAGTATAAGGGAGACATAGACTGGTGATGAGTATGTTAGCTCATTTTGAGTATTAGAATAACATAGATTGCTCATCAGTATGGTAGTTTATTTTGAGTATAAGGGAGACATAGATTGGTGATCAGTATGTTAGCTCATTTTGAGTATTAGAATGACATAGATTGCTCATCAGTATGGTAGTTTATTTTGAGTATAAGGGAGACATAGATTGGTGATGAGTATGTTAGCTCATTTTGAGTATTAGAATGAAATAGATTGCTCATCAGTATGGTAGTTTATTTTGAGTATAAGGGAGACATAGACTGGTGATGAGTATGTTAGCTCATTTTGAGTATTAGAATGACATAGATTGCTCATCAGTATGGTAGTTTATTTTGAGTATAAGGGAGACATAGATTGGTGATGAGTATGTTAGCTAATTTTGAGTATTAGAATGAAATAGATTGCTCATCAGTATGGTAGTTTATTTTGAGTATAAGGGAGACATAGACTGGTGATGAGTATGTTAGCTCATTTTGAGTATTAGAATGACATAGATTGCTCATCAGTATGGTAGCTTATTTTGAGTATAAAGGAGACATAGATTGGTCACCATTATGGTATCTTATTTTGAGTATAAGGGAGACATAGATTGGTCATGAGTATGGTAGCTTATTTGAATATGAGACAGGTAGACGCTGGTCATGATTATGAGTATGGTTACGTAACCATACTATATCACATGATATAGGTTATGAGAGACAGATGTTGGTCACGAGAACAATCTACGAGTATCTCATGGTTCCAAATCAGATCAACCAACGCATGATCAGAGCTGGTCATCCACTGAGTTGGGGCCAATTCGTGGCAACTGTGTGTGATCTTTGGGCGATATTATTATTAACTGTCAATTATATGTTACTTAAAATAGTTTATTATATTTAATGTTGTCATGACTAAAAACTTTCTTTCTACTTTTGTTGAGTTTAATTATTTTATTGTATTCCCTAATGTTGCTACAGATGTTCGTTTACTTAAATAGCTCATTATGATTCTGTGGAGCACCGAGCACGTAACATTTAAACAGATTGTAGTGAGACTGTGTCGATTTGTTTTGTTAACGTCAGCAATATTTAATACAAACTTTGTACAATAATAACCGCAAAAATAAAATGAACTTTAAAATTATTAAATTACACTTTTTGTATCACAAATGACTAAAAATTTAAATACATAGATACTACCTAATTTCGTCTGAAATTCCTTGAAGAACATTTGTTCATCTTTTTAGGATAACAAACAATGAGTTCTATAAAATAAAAACCATCAAGAAAAATAACCGAATATCAAATCCAACTGACAAATAAAACTTCGGTATTTCCTTGATACCAAAGAGCGAGTCCACAATAGAATTCGTTGGAATTCAAGCCTTTGTTGGAAACTGTTGAGAATTCTCGTTTTGTAAAATATAGTGGGAACATTGGAAGTTTCAATATTAGGAAGATAAAATGTTACGGTTTTTTAATACAATAGATTTTGGAAACATGTCGAATATAGATCTTACCAAATAGCGAACTGTAAATTATTAACTTTCGAATATACTAATTGTTTTTTTTTTGGCATTGAGCTCGCGCATACACTTTACAAACATGCGACGGTCTGACTTTCAAACCAACGCTCCCAAGTTCAAATCTCCCTCAATCCTGAAATGTCCACACATTTAGTCAATAGTAAAACGAAGGTGTGCATTCAATATATGGCAGATAAAGAATCTACCATATAAAGAATCTGCCGTATAAATAATTTGCCATATAACGAATCTGCCATACAATAAATCTGCCCTGTAACAAATGTGCTACACAATGAATCTGCCATATAACATATCTGCCATATTAAGAATCTGCCAAATAACGAATCTGCCTTAAACCGAATCTGCCATAAAATAAATGTGCCATATCCAGAATCTGCGCAAATTGAACAAGGGATGTTTAATACTGCTAGTTATATTTTTAGTTATACAAATAAATTAACCACAGTATAATTATATCATCCAAAGACCAGATGCATTTACAAAACAGTACATACGCAACATAAAACTGTTAATCTAAAAACTCATATTTCACAAGCACATACACGAAAGTATAACAGAGTCCATGCGAAGCCAGTAATTGCCCATTAGTTCTATCCCGGAACGGAGATTCACATTTACCGTGGATTTATTTACAGAAGCTATCTAAATTATACGGGAGGGCATTATGGACGAAGTTGTTTTTATATTGCACAAAATTTCAACCTCAAATATAAAAATCTTTAGCGTACAGCTCATTTGATGCTACAATTCTGTTTATGAATAAATAAATAAATAAAAATTTCAATACTGGCTCGATAGCTCAGCTGGCAGCTCTGCCTTCTGAACTGTAGGTTTTGGGTTCAATTTCCACCCAAGACATAATAATTGTGTGATGAACATAGGTTTTCAATACTTACTTACATGGCCTCTGTGGTGTGGTGGTAGAGCAGGTCAGCTTATAACCCGGAAGCAGCGGGTTCGATCCCCGCTGCAGAATATATATTTGTGCAACAAAAAAAAACAGTAATTACTTGTTCTGTATCTAGGTGTTGTGGGACCATGGTCCTCGTAGTTTCTGGGTCCCTAGACACAGGGAATCTTGGTTATAATCCTAGGTTTATAAATAAGGTTATAAATAAAACACAGCATTAAGATCACCTTCTGCGGGAAGCGTACCTAAAAACTGGCAACATTCCCTCATTGAGTAGCTAGGCTGATTCGTTTGCCGAGGTATATGCTAGCCTTTTGGACACGCGTCAGCTCAACCAAGCGTCTGGATAGCTCGTCGACAAGAAGCCACGCAGGCACGCGTAAAAAAATTACTATAACTAAATAAAAACCTTACATCCTTATTAATACTTAAATCCTACGCTGTAATGTCTCCTCATCAATTCCGTCAATTCATCCCATTTGTACAATTTGCTCCGAATATATCGATCACGCGTGGGGCGTCGTAATGCCGCTAACGTCATACTTTGCTAATTGATTAATGGATCAATTGAAGGGTATATTAGACGCGAAATGAATAGGTATGTTCGATATTGGATAGAACTGATATTTGTCCTTTCACCACATATTATAATGACTTAAAATCACTTTGCAAACGATTGCAAACAATGACGAAAAGTGACATAAATGCTCATAAATCCATCGGCAACATCCGGCTATAAACTCTATGCGCAGCGGGAAGTACCGTAATGTACTCTGTGGTAGCATTTGAATTTATTACAGTGGCAACACCAGTAACTGTCATCGCTCCCCCACCCACCTGGCTATATAAAGGGTGCGCTCGGTGTACAACGGATCATTCTTGCGCCGGACACGGCCCGGTGTGGACATGCTGAAGGCCTATTGTTATATTTATAGTTTGCCCGCCATGCCTAACCCCGGAGCCTATTTATGAATATTTTTGTCACTGATTGTATTTTTTTTTGTTCTCGTCATATCTTTATGCTCATGTGAAGCTTGACTGACCACGAAAAGTCTCAAAATATCTGACTGAGATATATGCCCCCAAAACTCATTTTCCAGACTCTCATTTCAGGCGTAAATGGATTCAGCGCTTATGTTATTAAAATCACAGCCTACGCTAATTCTTACACTACCTACGTAAGGTCTCTAAAACTCTAATTCTGAAATTCAATCCGTCTAATTATATATTATATAACTTGACGTCTATGTGTGGGTGTGTTCCAAATAATTTGTCATACACATTGCTGGCTATTAATAGTATGTGCTTTGCAACAGCTCAAATAAATATAGAAGGGTAACTATAGACATGATAACCAAATTTTACATTATTTTTTATACATAATAATAATAATGCTCTTAACTTCTAAATATTAGGTAGAGTATTTGCATTTAAATTTTTCTTCTGTTAACTTTTGAATAAATAAATTACGCCCAACGATCACACGATTAATATATCTTGGACCCAGGTTTTCCTATATCTAGGGACCCAGGATCGCAATTATTCGAGAACTTCTCTTCTCCGTTGGTTGTGGGTCCAATGTGACACTTGCCGATTGGCCTTTCATTGCTTATTTTGAGAATTATGAAACTTAAGTTCTTCTGCGATTTTTTTATATATAAATGAATGACATGATGGGATAGTCGTTCACCTGATGTTAAGTGACACGGCTGCCCATATCTGTTACAATGCCCTTCAAACCAAAACACAGTAGTGCTTGCGCACTACTGCTTAGTCACAGAATAACATGCAAAGCGGTGGTACCTACTTAGACGAACTTGGCAGAAAAGTCCTACCATCTAGTAAATTGTCTGATGTATCCTGTGTCATACATTTTGGAATATTAGTATATTGTACCATACCATTGAAACAAAAAGCATTTTTTAATACAACTACCTGTTTCTTTCCCCCAATTTTATAAAAAAGTCTTAGCCTTAATACAAAAAGGACTACTGCGTACCCTGTGTCCATTACCAATTAACACCCGCTGACTTAGACCCTGCATCATAATTGAAGGGCTGAGAATAAAAAGGGTTTAACAGTCAAATTGATAGTTTCAAGAAAATTGACTTTAAACTTCAACGGCGTCATTTTAATGTACAGTGCTTAAAAGGTAATAGAAAAGGTTTATGTAAGTTTCAGTTGCTTTAAAATGTTTTAATTCTATTTTAAAATACTAAATATAGTTGTAATTCATACAATTACTCTAAAAATATAATATAATAGAATAATGTTTTATATATTTATTTTTAATTAATATAATAAAATATAATAATGTTTTTATGCTAAGCGAACTGTATTCCTGTGACAGATAAACCGTTTTTAGACTCAAAATCCCGAGATTTAAGCCTCATTTCGGTATTTTGAGAATGTATTATTGTAGATAATTTCACGCTGAATCCAGCCATACCCATAGGTCCTTTTGTGAAAAAAAAAACAGTTAAACCCTTTTTGTTCTCACCCCTTCAATTATTATGTTTGTGGATGATATTCTGGCGCTCACCCAGCGCGGATATTCGTCATGTCGCCATGATTTGTATCATGTTTCCAAAAGAAAAAATACACGTTTACCTAATATATTATCTAATATACTTATTAAAAGTAGCGTTTTTGCCTGGGATTGATAATAGCCTGCAGGTAACATAAATAATCAATATGATAACATCACACTATCACATCACACTAATATCATAACGGCGAAAGTTTGTATGTGTGTATGTTTGTTACTCTTTCACGCTCAAACGGCTGAATGGATTTGGATGGAATTCGGTACCAAGATAGCTTATATACTAGATTAACATATAGGCTACATTCTATCCCGGAAAAATAAAATACTTTTAATCCGCGGGTGAAACCGCGAGGCGCAACTAGTATAACATAAATACAATTTCCGAAACAAAAACTGAAACATTAAATAATACGTATTTTCTAAAATTAACAATCGGAGCGTTAATTTCATACAATTTATATATGTATATATAAATTATCCACAACAAAACACCTTAGGAAAAATATTTTTATGTTTTTGTGAAGAAATAATAGTTAAATATATAAAGATTTTTTAAATAAAATATTTAATTAATTATTCATAAAACAGCCTCTGTGGTTTGGTGGTTGAGCACGTCGGCTCATAACCCGGAGGCGGTGGGTTCAATTACCGCGGCAGGACAAGGATTTGTGTGAAGAAAAAAAGGCGCAAATATTTGTTCTGTGTCTGGGTGTTGTTGAACTAAGCGGACCACTGGGGGACTCATAGTTACTGGGTCCCTGACACAAGGAATCCTAGTTAAGGATCTATGTATGTGATCGTTGGGCGTTATTATTATTATTATTAATATAAACAAAATTCTTTTATATAATGTAATGCACTACATTATTATTATTATTTACTAATTACATTAATATTATTATTATGCCATTCAGCGAAAACGGATTGCTTCATTCATGTCCAGGGTTGACATGAGTAAAAACACCGTTATCAAGAGCCTGGCAGATCGCCTGCTGCTATCTGCAACGTACCGACAATGGTTGGCTATTGCCACCTAAGGTTTTTATTCTTTTATTTAATTTTTATACATCATATTGTTTATTTTTGTATGTGTATATTTTTATCATGGATCTTGAATCTGATATAATAAATAAATAAATTAATTAATTAATTATTTACAAACCTTGGTGTAATAAAAAAATTCCATCATCTATTTACTAACTACGAAATATTTAACGAAATTCACGCGCCAGAACCCCATTTACACCAAACGGCGTCTATAATTTTGTGTAAAATCTCCAGGCGCTGAATTATCCCAGTTACAGTAATGTACACAATTCCCTCATTAGTAACATAATACAAGGCAAATATACCTAAGATACATATAGAGTGTAAATACGACAGAAGGAAAACTCGACTAAAATTCTTCAATATATCTGCGAGGCGAACGGAAGTTCAGAATCGGAAAAAACGAGTATGCCACGACTGAAGTTAAACTTTTTTAGTTCAGCTCCATCTATCGGCCGGTATAACTTTGTTTTTGCTTTGTTTAATGTTAATGTCGCCATTTTGACAATTGTAAATTGTCATTTTACCGGACATACCAACATAATAATACAAATTTATTTTGATAGGCATGCGTTTGAATATCGCACTAGATGGTAAGTAACGATGCGGTCTAGTGGCCATTTTCCGGCTGGTAATGTGATGTGTATAATTAGACTAGAGAATTCAATAAGTCATTTCTTCCTCCTAACACTGGTCTATCACATAAATATTACGAAATATCTAAATATTCGCAACTCAAAGGTGACTGATTTATTGACTGACACACATAGTGATCTATCAACGCACAGTCCAAACCACTGGACGGGTTGGGCTGAAATTTGACGTGCAGTTAGATGTTATGACGTAGGCATTCGCTAAGAAAGGATTTTTTGAAATTCCACCCTTAAGAGGGTGCAATTGGTGGTTGAATTTGTTTCCCATAGCCCACGCCGCGGGCGAAGCTGCGGGCAGAAGCTCGTTATTAATAAAGGGTAAAACTTGGTGTAGCTGGCCGCTATTCGTTATTGGCCACTATTTAATACATTTGCATGAAATAAGACTTACATTCACGTAACGCCACCTGTGAGTATGGTTTAACATTACCTTGTCTATAAGCTTTCATATTAGTTCACAATTTTTACCGTATGGAAACTAGCACGAACTAAAACGAACTGGCCAGTGCACCTAAAGTGGCCAGTTATTAGATGGTTTACCCTATTAAATTTTTTCTTTATTAATATAAGGTAATTATTATTGTCCTAGCACCATTGCTAAAAGCAAAGTTTTCTCTCTGTGTATCCCTACCAACTATGCAGGCTTACTAATGCTAAGCAATTTGCAAAATGGAAATAGGCCCCCTTGGAGGGAAAGGTCGAAATGGATTTGTGTCAATAACGACAATGGCCTGAATAACCCTATAAAGGAAAACAAAAACGTGAACCTTTTTAGGGTTACGACTCACTAAGGCGAAAACATACTCTGTTTTGTTTTTAATGCACTGCCTCTTCTTTTCTTGTCTATATTTATGTATTTTTTATATAATATCCATATTATGGCTTACACAGACGTCAAACGTGTGTTAAACACAAAACAGTAGTTTAACACTAGATTAAAGCTAGTTTAAATATTTTGTGGTTAAACTTTATATTTTTGTGTTTTTTGTTTTCAGCGAAACGTAATGAAAAATGGCATTAATGTTCATAACGATTGATAGCCAAGCTCTGAGTCAACTAATCTCAGTTACCGAGACCATTTATCAATGCTGTTGCATTTTGATGCATAGCACCTTAACTTAAGACACTAGCATAAGATACCAGTGCAACACAAACACGAGCCTCGCCGTGAGGTCAATGGAAGTTTACTAGACTAGTCGTGACTTTTCACAAGGTCTACTCTTTTTGTAGACGTAGTCATCTCGATCCTCTTCTCCCAGCAACGCTTCAAGCCAAAACATCTCAGGGCTATCGACTATCATTTATTGTTCTGCAATTTATCTTCGACATTCCATTCCAGTGGCCCACTTTGACATATGACATAAAAGGTCGAAAGAGAAACTAAATAATAATAATAATAACACCCAACGATCACATACGTAGATCCTGGACGCTTACTAGGATTCCTTGTAACTAGGGACCCAGCAACTACGAGAACTATGGTCCCACAATAACTCAGAACAAGTACTTGCGTTTTTGTTATCTGTGCATCTGTCTTTTAAAAAAAGATTGATTTGAAGTGTCATTAAACATTTTCGAGAGTATTTTTATAATAAGAGAGTTGATAGTATCGGCATAAAAATGGAAATGAGCTTTTTATGCGGGCCAAAACAAAGTACTTATTTCAAAAGCAGAACAATAAACGATTTTCAAAAATTTTTAAATTATAGTTTCAATATTCACGCCTAATCCAATGTTTTATCCTGTCAACAAAAATGTGGGAGGAAATCATAACGGACTCTAGGTAAGCTTCACGAATAGCCGCTGATTTTTTATTCCTTTTGGAATTTGAATTCTAAGCCAACTTAAACATCGAACGCCCGGCGAGTTTTGATACTAAAAAAACAAAAGCGTAGATCTCCGCTCGAGACTTATTCGAGGTGATTTTTAAAAGGGTTTTTGTGTTTATTGTTATTTTGAAAGATGGTGGCTATTGATTTTTTCAATTCTGTGAAACAGAAATAATTGAGTATAAATATTATTGGTTTAGTTAAGTGATGTATACAATAGTTCTAGAACTGATGAGCTTGATGGGGTTAGCCTCCCGTATATGCTTCAAAACCAGTCCATGGCAGAATCATAAAAAAGCCTGTAACAGACACATCGAATATAATCACGATATTTTCCTTTATTTCAGACTGCACCTATATCACACTAATATTATAAAGGGGAAAGTTTGTATGTGTGTTATGTTTGTTACTCCTTCACGCTCAAACAGCTGAATGGGTTTGGATGAAATTCGGTACCAAGATAGCTTACAACTTACTTAACTTACACTGGATGAACATATAGGCTACATGTTATCCCGGAAAAGTGAAATTTTCACGTGGGATGAGCAAATAATTAAAATACTTTTTGTCCGCGGGTGAAACCGCGGGGCGCAACTACTAATTAATAATCAAACAATCGATTTGAATTGAAATCCCGACTACTAAACTCTGACTCACGACTGAACTTGTCTCTACGAGCCTCTTCTTATTTTTAATTATGAGGATGATGATGATGGTGCTAGTGATGATAGTGGTGATGATGATGATGGTGGTGGTGCTGATAATGATGATGGTGATGCTGATTATGATGATGATGGTGGTGATGGTGATGATGCTGGTGATGATGATGATGATAATGATGATGGTGGTGGTGGTGGTGATGACAAAGCATTTCATACGGATGAGCTCAAGCATAACACCTAAAATGATAAGCGATTCTCGTGGTTGACGGATGTCAATATCTCAGTTCGTCGACACCTACGGATTTAATGATGTGACGAGCTAGTCTTTTACCTGATGTTAAGCGACACGACCGCCCATAACAGTGTCACTCGGGACTCCAAAACATAAAGCTTTGCGTGACACTGCACTGCGCACATCATTCTGAGACATCAGCACAGTCTGGTAATAAGATTACTTGACTGTAAAGTCAGATCATAAAGTCTGTTTTGCCCAGTAATTTTACTACTACAAACCGAAACATAGTAGTGCTTGCATACTGCCGCGTGACGGCAAAATAGCTGTCAAAGTAGTGGTACCTACCTGACGAATTTCGCAGAAAAGTTCAATCACCTACTAAATATCTCCATCATTTTCTCTTCATTCTTCAAGTTTTAAATAAGCTACCAAAAGAATGTAAATAAACTCGACAGCAACAGTTTCATAAACTACAATATCAAGTAATAGTCAGAAGCGTTTCCACAATAAATTTCGGTCGTTTGCTCTCTTTGACGGAAACTTATAATGAGTTTCTCGGACTCAGACATGGAAAGAAAATAAGTAAAAGGTAATAAGACTCTAATGCTCTGAAATAAAGTAGAGTATTATGTAAGGTAAATGATACACTATCATCATGTACTGCGACTGGCAATATCGTTATGGAGAAGCCAATTTATGTACTTGCGAAAAGATTATTGTACCGGGGAAACGAAGAACGAAGGTTTATAAGTTTCCGGAAAATTCTACAAAAAAGCTAGGCATCCACGATTCTTGCCACTCTAAACTTTGGATACGACGTTGAAAAGTCTTGTGCCTTATTACCTAGGTGACAAGGTTCATTTTTCAAAGGTCTGTCGACTAAATGAAAGAGCGTAATTAGGTAAGTTCGGAGTTGTGCAGCTCAACTTACACATAACATATTTCGATTTTCGATAGACTTTACATGGACGTCGAATTTATGGCATTATCGCACTTATTTGTAAGGGAAATAGCGCGAAAAATATAAAAGTCTCCAGGTCTTTCTGCATCGTCAATTAAGTGTTTTGAATGAAATTATTGGGTTGGGTGGGTTGATTTATTGTTATTGATTGGTGTAAAGCATTATTCTTTTGTATTTTATAGTGTAAATATTTTCGTAGCTGAATTTGTAATAAGAACTGAAGTTATACTAAGACTCAGTGCAACTCGGTGACAACGTGAAATATTTGACTTATGCAGATGATATGGTGCTTCTGAGCTACTATATCAATGACTTAAGAAAGCCTTCTATATGAAAGATGTATTAACGTGACTGTAATTTATTTGGTTTTTCATAAACTAATAGTTTCAAACTATGTTGAAGGTCTAGAGTACAATAATACGTGGGATGTCATTAGGCCTGACCCACAACACAATTATTATTATGACCTGATAAAAAGCTTCAAGTTATAAAAATGTTATGGGTCAATAAAAACAATTGTTTTTATGAAGTCAATATCTACTATTGCCCAGTTTATTGTTCTCTCAAGGTTAATGTCCTCTGAGATGAGAGAAACGGTCATTTTTATAGCTAACTTATTATGTTGGATTGGTGACAGAACTGTTTAATAAATAACATACTACACAAGCAAGCTCTTAGATATAAATTGGTTTATTTGTAATCTTGAACATGTCGGTTTACTCAGAATTTTTTAATGTTTTCTATGAAACAAAATTTAAAAAATTGGTAAGAGCAAGTACAAATGCCGTACATGTCTTGGAAAGTCATAAGCATGAGTTCCAGCGAGATTTGAACCTGTAATGCGTCGGTTTGGAAGACGCACTTGCTCAGCTTTTTTTGCTTACATGATATTAACTCTCATTTTAATAAAACTGTTAAAGGTAATTAGAAAAAACTGAATTTAATAAAAATTAAATGCAGTTATTTCGTAAGCACATCACGTGAAAAAATTTAGATTTCTTAAAGGTTTTTCAAATGTTTGTAATAGTTTTTAAAGAAGAAATGTTTAAATTTGGGAAAACCGAATTCCGTTTTTTTTTTTTTTTTTTTTTAATTTGAAGAGAACAAATTCTTTTAGGTCCTTCCATCCTTCCCTCCTACCCACCTACGTACGTAAGTATAGTACAAACTTTATTTAGTTTGGGATCTGGTGGGACTATGTTATGTAGCATCAGCATTTACCACCATTACAAGTGTATTTACTTGGCTAGCATGCTACACCTTCGATCGCATCGTCACTTCCCATCAGACGAAAAATAAAACATTTAACATCAGGTAAGACAGTAGTCAAATGCCTATAAATTATAAAATTAAAATGTCTAGACATAGTTATTTATTGATTAAATTGTTAAGTTATTAATAATAATAAATAATAATAATAATAACGCCCAACGTTCGTATACATAGATCCTGGACCTATCCGATTCCCTGTGTCTAGGGACCTAGAAGACCATGGTCCCACAACAACCAGACACAGAACATGTATTTGCACTTTTTTTCATGTGCACAATAGGCTATTTGACTACTATATTTTTATTACATACATAAATAATATACCTCAAAAAATAGATAACTGTGAAAACAAAACTTGAATATCTCAAAAAATGACTAAGTTACAGGCATTTTAAAATACAGAAATAGAAAGAGACAACTCAAACACGCAGTGACGTCAGTTACCAGTCCTCACAGTAACTCATTACTAAGCTGTGGTAGCTCTACATACAATCTTTTTGGCATGTGACGTCACAAGCCATGCCTTCTTAGTAGCTGTGAGGAAGCTCAACACGATCTCTGTTTTGCGAGAAAGGGACAGGCGATAAAACTTTAAACGCGTACTACTCCGTGATTAATTTACTGATTTTACTTATTTTTACAATGATTACATTCAATTTTAACCTACTTTATGAAAATAATATTTACTTGTTCATTTTTAATAGTAGTCAAATAGCCTATTACTTGCTCTGCCGCGGGAATTGAAACTGCCGCCTCCGAGTTATGAGCCGAACGAGCTCAACCACCACACCACAAAGGCTGTCGATATATGTTGATATATAATTCCTCATCCCTAAAATAAATTTTTGGCCAACATTTAAATAAATCATTTTGAATGAAAAGTAATCATTTACTTTCTTGCTTGGCTTCTAAAACAATAAAGCGAGGTATAAAAGTGTATTAGAAAAATATCTTCTATTAACTTTATAGAGGGCAAGAATATAAAAGAACTCCCGTCGCTGCTAATGGTCATAATTTACTTAACGTTCTGAGCCCGAGATAGGCGAATTGGATAGTCTAGGCGGGGCTATATCACATACTTAATACACACAGTAGGTTAACTCTAGCTTTTTGTACAGTTGCGCTCTAAAATTGTATCCACCGATACAGATAGCCTGTGTATAAACGGAATAAGTATACCACCCATTTGTACCAAGTGATTTGACTCCACATTCATAATTAGAACGGCTAAGGAATGGAATGCCCTGCCAGCGTCTGTGTTTCCGGCGACATTGTTCAAGAGAAGAGTGTATTTAATTGGCTAGCATGCACCTTCAATCGCATCGTCACTTACCATCAGGTGAGAGCGTAGTCAAATGCTAGACAAGTTTGAAGTAAAGAAAAAGTATGGCCTGCCACGCCATACTCTTGAAAAGTTATTTACAAGGTGGAATTTAATTCACTCTTTTCCTTAAATGTATGTACTTAGACCATGCTATAGAATGTTCGTACAAGGACCAATTTAGAAAAATAGGTTTTGTTTTAGCATTAAGTGCCTCCTAAAATAACTGCATGACAGTGAGACATATCTATACAGTGTAGACATGTCTGTTTAATGGTACACATAGCACGGGCACCAGCTGAGTGCTTTGTAAATGTTACGTAGGCAATAAAACACCTACTATGTTCAATGTCGCAAGGCTTTTCTTAGAATTTAAATGTGATAATACCTAGATTTAAGTTTTATTTCATAAGTACCTACATTTTTTATTTAGTTATATGGTAGCGTTCTACATCATGGACTTTATACATACATTAAAGGAAGAGAACGAATTAAATTCCACCTTGTATATGCCGATAATAACTAGTACTCTCATCCGCATTTGTCTCGATGATCACTTTATAATTTCAGATCATAATTTATAAGCATGTCTATTTGGAATAAGTCAATGATTGCAATTCGTTTTGTGTACCTATATAAAATAAATAAATACATAGTAACTGTGTCCACGCCGGACAATTCATCCACCTTCCAATCACGCGTGGTGGCTGTATCTACACAGGTGACTAGATGTGTTACCATAAGTAGCGATTTGAAGGAAACTCACGTGCCTCGCGTCGGAACGTGGTAGGTCGTACGGTGTGGACACGCCATTTACCTTTCGTTCGGAGTTTAGCTTCTGTAGAATTAATATACTATGACTTTATACTCTATTTTTATTGGCGGCGCAGGAAAATTGTTTGTAATACTTTCTATTATTTAGTTTTCGAAAGTTGACACGTAGAGCATCAGATACATACCCAAAAGAATGTAGTTGAAGTAAAACTTCTTTACGCATGCTTGGCTTGGGGAGTAAGCTGGTGAACGCGAGGAGAACGGATGTTGATTCATGTAGATCTCTATTGCCAACATAACAAAGCCAATTATTTTTATTATTATGTTGGTATGTCCGGTGTAAAATGACAATTTACTATTGTCAAGATAGCGACATCAATATTAAACAAAGAAAAAACAAAGTTATACCGGCCGATAGATAGAGCTAAACTAAAGAAATTTTACTTCAGTCGTGTGGTCTAAAGCACACTCGCTTTTTTTTAACGAAAGCTTGTGTTTGACCAGTTTGACCAGTTTTTAAGTAAACGTAGCCATCTGTTTATTATGTAGACGAATTTTTATCGCAGTAATAAAAGATTTATCTTCATTGGACAAGATTCTTATCACCACAGATCTTTGAGAAAAAGTGTTAATAAAAAATGATATAGATTATGTACAGATAATTTTCACAAAACGAAATTAACTGGAAGAAAACATCACAATTAAAAAAATACACCCTCGCAAAAAAACAAATGAACATGAGAAATTGTAGAATTTTTGAAGGGCAATTTAGGTAGTGAAATTACTGGGCAAATGAGACTTTATGATCTGATCTCACAGTCGAGTAATCTTATTACCAGACTGTGTTGATGTCTCATGATGATGTGCGCATTGCAGCAGTCATGCGAAACTTTACATGTTGGAGTTACGAGTGACACTGTTCTGTTATGGGCGGCCGTGTCACTTAACATCAGGTGAACGACTAGCTCGTCAAATCATTCAATAACATAAAAAAAAGCTTTCAATAACGTAAACCACAATAAAAAAGTATTCTCGAATTTTATTTTCAATCCAATTAAATATATGTCCGAATCTTTTTGAACAAAATAACCAGATTTCCTTTATTTCGCGTGGCCCGAAGCACTCAATAAGACCTAATACCCTTTGCACTAGTCCTGTAACGGATTTAATCAAAGAAATAAAAAAGTCAAAGGGGCGACCCTTTGCAAGATATAATTCAATCAGAGGACGACGTGAAGTGGGACAGTGGAGGGTAGCCATGTTTTTGTAAAAACTAGGAAAAACATTCGGCTTCCGCAGTTTTTGAAGTGTAAAATTCTTTAGGCACGTTAAGTACTTTTCGGATGAACAAAAATCATGGAACTCGCGTCATCGTCACCGAACGCTTTCCATGAGCTATATGTATATTGTGTATAAGTGTACTTTTAGAGTAATTAAAAAGCATGAAACTCGCGTCATCGTCACCGACCGCTTTCCATGAGTTATATGTATAATATGTATATATGTGTACTGTTTGGGTGAACAAAAAGCATGAAACTCGCGTCATCGTCACCGCACGCTTCCCACTATATGTCACATATTACTAGTTTTCACTTCTATCGGCAGTCTTCAAATATTGCCACGCACATATTTTTTCCCCTTTTTACTTATTGTTGCTTTGACTTTGCCACTGTTGTTTAGACTTTTAAATTTTCTATAAACAATGTATGGATAGAAACCATCGATAGATTGAAACCACGCTGTTTTGATTGGCCAGAATAATAATAACAGCCAATCAAAACAGTTTGTCTAGACGTCAAATCAAGTTTATATACAAATATCGTTTATAATATTATAGAAGAGTTTTGGCGGGATCACGAAAAAGAGTGCGTCACCGCATTGTATTATTTTCCAAAACTTGTGTTAGTTTCAGTGTTAGTGCATAAAATTGGTGGCATTCTATTCGTTAAGTGCTGGATTACAGGCGTGAGTGTGGGAAAATGGTATAATGATGGTGAAACGTTTCTTTTCGTGTTGTTTCCAAAACTTCATAGAAGCTTCAAGTAAAGTTGCCACCACTTTACTAGGAGTATGACTTTGACTAGACTATGACTTCACTTGATGACTTCGACTGTGAATTGACACATATTTGCGTGAAATATCATTAACATGATAAATTATCAATTACTTAACACTGGCTAAATACACAAAAGTGTGGAGCCAAAACATATAAAAAAATAATAATATAGAAACTGACGTGAGTAGTATTCACAACTACAACTAGTACACGGCTAACACTCACGAAAAACAGTCGAATAACTCGACCGGTCAGCGCCGAGCCGCCCCCGCCGCCGCGCGTACTCCTTGAGGATGGGCATCTATATTGCCCGAATACCGGTCGAGTTATTCGACTGTATCTCGTTAGTGTTAGCCGTGTACTAGTTGTAGTCATAAATATAGTTTATTGCAACTACTCTCCAAACTGGGCCAAACATATGCGCTAACTTTACAAAATTTAACCATCTTCACTAAAAATAATGTACTAACCCATGTTTTAAAATAAAATATTTTTATATTTTAACTAGGCGTTTTACAATTAAGTGTGATATTTATTGGTAATCGTTTTCTCAACGAATCACAAACAATATTAGGTCACTTTTGTTACTCTCCGAAAAGAAGCGATCACGTGAATTTGTCCTAAAATAAAATTAATTATGGCAACCCTTACAGGACTGAGATATTTACTTTTTTAGACCGGGCGGGAAATACAAAAAGCCTTTTCATTTTGGTAATAGGTCAGTATTTATAAAAATTAAGTAAGTACTTAGGCGTGTAATAGGATATTTGAAGGGGTGAGAACAAAAAGGGTTTAACTGATTTTTGTTCACAAAATGACTTTTGGGTATCGTTGGATTCAGCGTGAAATTATCTATAATAATACATTCTCAAAATACCAAAATGAAGCTTAAATCTCGAGGTTTTGAGTCTAAAAACGGTTTATCTGTCACAGGAATACAGTTCGCTTAGCATAAAAACAGTACTATACATATATAATTAAGAAAGGTAGAACTCATTTCTTAATGTGAATATTAGTAAGCGGGAGACTCAGAGACTGAATATAATAATAATAATAACACCCACCGATCACATACATAGATCCTGAACCCTAATAGGATTCCGTGTCTGGGGACCTAGGAACTACGAGGACCATGGTCCCACAACACCCATACACAGTATGCATACACAAGAACACAAGTATTTGCGCTTTTCTGTTCACAAATAATTGTCCAGCCGCGAGAATCGAACCCGCCCGGATCATGAGCCGACCTGCTTAACCACCACACCACAGAGGCTATCAACCGAGGCTGAATATCGTCACATAATAGGTAAATTTAATAATGGTCTCCTCACATGTGAAGAAAATTTACATTTTCATTTAACACACGTTCCAATCTTCTAAACTTATCATTATTTCAAACATCCAATCTATAAAAAAGCTATTTCATCGCTTTACAGCGAAATTGCGAATTTAAAAATGTATGACGGGACTGCGGGGCTTCACTCGGTTCCATCTATCAATGGAGTTGTAGTTCTTTTTTAATTTCCTGTAAAACTGGGAAATAATGGGCAGTCATTTGTTTTTAGTGGTATAGCAAACATATTTGACACAACAGTTTATGCAAAACTCAATTTTTTTTGCCGTTGGCCTTCGTTTATGCATAATATGTAAAGAAAACTATTATATTTAAGAATCTCAAAATCTAAGATCATGTACATGTCATACCCCAATCCGCCCTTGACATGGTGGATTAGGGCCTTCAACAAAACTCTCCATATGAGAGAAGGCTTATGGCACCAGTAGGATCGTGTTGGCACAACGTGACACAACAACAACATTATGACAACAAAATTGATTACGTACTTAAAAATCTCATAACATTTTTTGACTAATAACGTAGCTCATTTAAAAAAAAATTATTCATCACCTTTTTACAGCCGTAAATGTTGTTTTTTTTTTATCTAAACCAAGGGATTTCATTAAACAGCTATTAATAAATATATACAAATATATATAACAAAAACCATGTTTTGTTAATAATTTTTGTAAGCGAATAGAGCCGTTTTATATACAATATGAGCTTTTGATAAAATTAGAAAGTCACGAAAGGCCTGACTTCCAACCACGCGGAATGAAATCGATAGGGAATGCGACATGAGAAGCAGGTATTGCAATATTCAAATTGTCAGCGTTCGGTGCACCGTAGTTTTGAGAGGTTACTATGAGAAAAGCATTTCCTATTTTGCATTTGTAGTGAGATCACGGTCCTTGTAGTTCCTTGGTCCCTAGATATAGGGAATCCTAGTTACGGTCCATTATTTTAAGATCAACAAACAGTACAAAACTAAATATCATCTTACAGTCTGATCTTAATATGTATTTTTAGTAAATGTACCATCATCGTTGGCCACATGTTGATAAAACTTCATAAATACTGTTTTCTGCATAGTAGCCCCCAAGCACTAACTTTAATATCGGCGCGAAAATTTGTGGGAACCTCTTTGAAAGTATTCCATCCAATCTGAGCTTGACACAAACACACACACACACGGGGAATCTAGAATATTCCATAAATTTATGATAGGCATTCAATACCTTATTTTTTTTTGTTGTAGGTTGTTTTTAGTATATTTATTACATCATTGTAGTATTTAGTTTAAAAAAATGATTTGCTTATGACCGATATAAAATTAAACAATTGATAATGAATACAATCAAAATAATTTTTTAAGTACATTATTAATATTAAAATATTTTAAAAATTGAAGGAAACTTTTTAATCAATGACAATGACAGTTGAACAACACAATCACATGTACTTAATTAAAAAAATGCAAAACCACATTTGCCTGTAAGTTTTGTTGATTAAGATATATTAATTTTTAATCAATCAAATATAAAAAAAACCTATGTTGTAAATAAATTAACTAGTAACTTGACAGTCGTCTTTGAATCACCTTCTCAACCCGAGATAGGTCTCATAATATCAAAAAATACAAACACTAGAGCTTTCATTTTTTAAATTAATCGTAAAAACGTACAAACCGCTCATCATAATGTCATTTCCAGACCGTTTATTAATAATGGTATTCATCGATTTATATTCAATATAGAATTTTACTTTGTTAAAATCGACTAGATCTGCGATAAAGTTCTCGGTCATCGCGCTATACTACGAGTACAGTATGCTAGTGTTGTGAACCAATGGATAGTGTGCCGACTATTTATCGATACTATCATATCAAAAACTAGTGTAGTATAAAAAATAATAAAACTAAGATTAACTGATAAAAAAAAAAGATTTGATATTTTTTTATTCATAATATTAATAATGATAACGCCCAACGATCATATAATAATAATAATAATAATATGAGTGGACGTCTCACACAACGCCATCTAGCCCCAAACTAAAGCAAAGCTTGTACTATGGGAACAGATAACTGATACAATACTTAGATACTTTTTGTTTGTAAATACATACATAGAATACAATATGACACCCAGACACAGAACAAACACCTATGTTCATCACACAAGTGTTTGTCCTGGGTGGGAATCGAACCCACAACCCACAGTTTAGAAGGCAGGGTCAACTACCAACTGAGCTATCGGGCTAGTCATACACACTGATCCTGGATCCTAACTAGGATTCCTGACGTCTAACGACCCAGGAACTACGAGGATCATGGTCCTACAACACTCAGACTTAGAAAAAGTATTAGCGCTTTTATTCTGAAAAAAAGCACTATTA
The DNA here is from genome assembly GCA_905220475.3 of Ennomos fuscantarius. Taxonomy (NCBI): domain Eukaryota; kingdom Metazoa; phylum Arthropoda; class Insecta; order Lepidoptera; family Geometridae; genus Ennomos; species Ennomos fuscantarius. The sequence continues at coordinate 10,365,150 of HG992046.1, forward strand.
TTATTTTTTGTCTGGGTGTACTGGGGCCATGGTTCTCGTAGTCCCTAGATCTTTGCTTACAGGTGATCTTGGTTAGGGTTCGGCATATATGTGTGTGATCGTTGGGCGTTTTACAGATGGTATTAACATAGCGTCTACTTGCAAATCATCGTGACTAGTTGCAAAATTTGGTTATGATGACAACCGGTTTTTTTTGTATTAAATTGACATGTTTATTATTAAATCTCGGTACGATTTGTGTTATCGAGTTATACTCAATCGAAGAGCAATGCTTAGGAAATCTCATATATGTTTATGTCAAAATTTTATCAAGCGGTCTTTTAACTTAAAAATATCTGAAGTAGACAAGACTGTTGTAATATGATTATTTGTGTTAACTATCGATATCAAATTATCGATAGCTGTGCAACACTACTAGTACCTCTAGTAGTCGTAAAAACTCACCGCTTCGTGCTGGTATCGCACATCTGCGCAATGATAGATGGCCGACTGATTACGCGCCGCGGCATAGATTGAACACTCGCCGACTTGACTCTAATTAGCTTTCAGGTCTTCAGGGCGTGTTCTGAGACCTAACTCTATCTTTTGTACGGTAGACAGATAGATAAATCAACACTTTATTATGCAACGTAAAAAAATATTGCAAAAGAAAAACTTAGTTACTTAACTAATACTAGTACAATAGGTGGTCTTATCGCTTAGAGCGATCTCTTCCAGACAACTGTAGTATTGGAAGAAGTCTGTAGCTTAGACCTTTGGTCTTTGGTGTACAGGTAAATCAAAATGATAAAATAGCTATTAGGTAGAATAAATAACAAACGCAAAACTAAAAAATATATGGTTTTCTCATAAATGCCATTGTCAGAACTTGACCATTCGTTATTCGGTACTCACCTGTTCCAAAACATTCTATAAGTGTAACCTATGCCAGCAGAGGACGTCTCCCGGCTCATAGCCCAGAGGTGGTGAGTTCGATTCCCGTTGCAGGACAGTTATTTGTGCATTGATGAAAAATAAACAAATACTTGTTCTTTGTACGGGTGTTGTGGGACCATGGTCCTCGCAGTTTCTGGGCCTTTAGACACTGGAAATCCTAGTTAGGGTCCGGGATCTATGAATGTGATCGTTGGGAGTTACTATTATTACAATTATTATCACTTAATAATGGTCTTATCATCAGAATTATAATCTCTTCCAAGCTACAATTTGTACATTTTTAAAATCCCCATGATTAAATAAACAGTAAGTTAATGCACAAAAACACCTCGTTAATTACATAAAGACATTTCATGCAAGTTCACTCAAAAAAGGATTCTTAAAGTGCCCTAGAACATAAAGTTACCCTCGCTTCTCTTAGTCCTAGAGTAATCTTTCTCTAGGGTCCTGAAGTTTGAAATCTCCTTTGTTCTCTAATACTTGCTCTCAAGGCTCAAGGACGCACTTCAAGACAGAAAAATGGCTACATTACATTAACTACCACTTACGTACTGTAAGACAGGACTAGCCCGTGACCGTTGACGTAGTTATCTGTAGACTTGATTATACCATTCTTTCTTTTTTGAAGAAGTTTATTTTTCATTTATTTTTTATGTTAAATATGACGTGACGAGCAAATCGTTCGTCTGATGTTAAGCGACACCGCTGCCAATATGAGAGTGTGCATTGGAGTTGCATAACCTGATCCCACCATCACCATTCCACCATCGGACAACTAGATGTACGAAAAAGCGCCACCGTTACATGGTTAAAATATCCCAAATGTGCAAACAAAGAGATTTGACTCCACATTTATCATGTGAACAGCCAAAGAGTGGAACGCTTTACCGGCATCCGTATTTCCCAAAAACTGCAACCTTGGAGTCTTCAAATCGAGAGTGTACAGGTATCTTCTAGGCAAGTGTGATACATCCTAGACCGCATCGTCACTTACACACATCAGGTGGGATAGTGGTCAAATGCGAGCCTATCAAACAATAAAAAAAAATCAGATACAGTGTCACTCAAAACTCAAAAATATAGAGTTTGAATTGCGTTTGACACAACCGCGTTTGAATTGTGCAAAACAGCTATAAACAGTCGTTTAGCATAGTCCTTCATTGTCAAAAGCAGTTTAAAGCCGAGAAAAACTCTGCTGAATTGTCAAATAACACTAAAATCGTAGAAAATCAGACTTAGAAATTTTTTCGCGCTAAATCTATGGTGATGTAGATACGCTATTATATATGATCAAACGAACTTCTAAGTGAAGTTCGATCATTATTATATGAGTCACTTCATTTGAAGATATAGTATTATTTTTGGTATTAAACTGGTAGTACCTTTAACCTACGGGCAACATCGCACGTCTTTAGAGTAAGGTAATCGATTATTAGAATGTAAATCGATTCCTGTCATTCGGATTATTTACCCCACCTCTAGGACGGTCGGCCATAGTTCCTCATTCATTTTAGAGTTATAAAACAATACTTCATTGTGTGGGTTAAGAATAGGCCATGATAAGCCGTGTTCTTTCTTCGGGTGGGGTCGGGTAACTATATCTTCAAATGAAGTGACTCATATAATAATGATCGAACTTCACTTAGAAGTTCGTTTGATCATATATTATATTTCGTCACTTCATTTTTCAGATATAGTATTATTTTTGGTATTAAACTGGTAGATATTTAGAGAATGAAGTTTTGTTTTGTTTTTATTCCTACGTTAGGTATGTTATATAAATAAAGAATTTATTTTAAACCCAAATTTTTTAATTCTCGTAATTATGTGGCATATGTAAGTAATAATCATTTCGAATAACACATCTTATCTCTAAACAACAAAATCAGCCTTAATTTAAATCACATATCCAATAACAATTCTTATATCTTAATTATTATTCACATGGAAAACAGATCTGGCGAAATCACATTCTTTCGTATTAATAGTAGGTCTATTGTAAAAGCGAGCAAAGGTGTTAGATGTCGCTGTCCAGCCCGCTGTTTTCCTTATAACGTCTACGCTAAGTCCTGCGGAGCTCGCAGCGGACGTAGAACTGTGGCGCGTGCTATGTGCGCTAAAGATTCGTGTATCTATGCCGCTTTCCGACAACACTGCCTTAATCCAACGACTTATAGATTGGGCAGTGGCAACCTTATGTGGTCGTTTTGTTGTCAATAACAGTTTACCTACATTGGCGGCCCTCAAATTTTTTGTAACAAAAATGTAATCCTTGAGGGCTGAAGCAGGGCAAATCTTTGGGTTTTCCCGAAAAAACGGTAAAAATAGCAAAGGTTGCTCACGACCGGGTGCGGAAGTTTTAACTGAATCTGATATGGCTATCTTTATACCGTTTTCTGCAATTGTAATATTCTCCAGTCTTATCAATGACAAAGTTTGAACCCTGTGCGCTGTGCACAGTGCTAATAGCGTCACTAGTTTCTTTGTGATATTTTCAATATTTAACTCTAAATTTGGATACCAATTTGAAATGTAATTTAAAACTACTTGTGGATCCCACGTCGAGGTGTATTTGGGATAATTAGGCTTTATTTTATACGCTCCTTTAAGGAGACGCCCAATGCGGTCGTCAGATCCGATTGTGTCACCTAATAGTAACGACAGTGCTGATCGGTGGCTATTCAGAGAGCCGTAAGAACAGCCTTTGTTAAACTGCTCTGTTAAAAAGGACAATGCTAATGATATTGAATAATTAAATACGTCAATATTTTCCTTTGCACAAAACTGCCACCAAAGATTTAACGTTACGTTGTATTGCTTGAGGGTGTTGTCGGACAGTGACGCCATCATTAGGTCGAGTGCGGCAGGCGGGACGCTGCGGTGCATGAACGCTGTCCGCAGAGCTTCGCGGCACCCAGGGTAAGCGTGGCGTGCCAGGGGTGAAATAAAATTAAATAAGAATAAAAATATATAATTTGCTGAAATAAGATTGCAGCAAAGACTTACTGGGACTAAAATAGTGTATACTAGTTACCAGTAAATACTGTAAATGTAGAAATCATAGCTGTGGTGGCCAGTATGGAAAAACAAATATACCAGTGGCTTCGTCGTAGCTGATTTTCCGCAAACATTTTAAAATCAGGGAAAATAGGGGAATTCGTAAAATATTTATGTTCCCAATTCACGGTAAAGGCATCAAAAGTGATGGCATCTGGGTCCCGTTTCCAGAAAATTAATATACTTGGCATCTCTAGCAAGGCTACTTACGTGGTGAAATTGAATCTCTCCCATTCCGTTAACGTACCTTTCACCTAACGTTGACATTCTTAACGCCGTATGTACATATTTCGTATTGGTAATCTGTATTCTTTAAACTATGGAATATTGGGAAAACTTATTCTTTCCTACAAATCAAGTCTTCTAGGGTTTTAATTTTAGCCTCATAATTATTATTACGAGTATGTTCTTGCAGAGTGAGAGATTTTTGTTCTAAAATTTTGTATTCAAGAATCTATATAGTTATACATAAGCCTTTTTTTTTTTTTACTTAGGCGCCGAAAATATTTGTGATAGGTATTGGTCATTATACCATGTCAAATAACCTGATTGTTTATTATGTTTGACCAGCAATTATAAAATGAGTAAATCGAGCAACATGTACCTGTACTAGTGCTGAGCGTTGGCATGAGTCATGGGTTGGTACGGACTCCTCGACGGTGCTTGAGCCGTGGACGTGGGGTAGGATCGGCGAAATGCCGTCGACGCAGCTCTTGCACGACCTCCCCGCCCCCCCCTGTTCAACGGGTAACGAGGAGGTCCCATCCAGTTTTCCTGGTGGGTGGGACGATTGGCAGATGTTTGAAGAGTATCATTTTTCGAATTAGCTTTGCTTCGAATTTGGTGGCCTTGCCTTTCAATAGCCTTAGAGGCTTTAATTTTTTCAGCCACCGAGCTACCAAACAACGTGTCATCACGCTCGTTATCTTGAAGTACGTTTTGAAAACTCTTCTCTAAGCTCGGTATAATAAGCTTTGTTCTGTCCCTGGTGAAGCAGTAATGTAAATTTGATAAAAGACGACAACCGTCACTCAGGTTTTTTAGGGCTAGAACCTTATTATCAGTTTTTAACATTGTATCCATTCCACGATTCATGGCTGCTATGCCTGCTCCGAGTTCTTGTTGAAAACCCGTGAGTTTTTTATCGCGGCCTCTAACTATATCTGACACGGCCGCTGAAATTTCCGCATTGAGTTTCGGAGCTTGTAGAAGCTTGCAATTTGATGGAATCAAATATTCCTTCATTAAGTTATCTTTATCTTCTTTAGACAACCCCTTACGAAGTAAAGGGAGCCATAGGTTAGCTAAGCTAACGTGTATAGATTCGCCAAAATCAGGAGTGTCTGACGTACAAGCACCCAGTGCAGATAGTAGCTCTGGATCTAGGGGTGGTTCTTCAGATAAAGGCGCAGTCGTTACTTGCGTATGTTCTGGATTTTCCTGTTCCAGAACAGGGTCGGGAGCCGGGTTTGGTGGCAATGATGGTGGCGGCAATGCCGTCAGAAGGTCATCCGTTATACCCGCATCGGCATGACTTGTTTCTGGAACCCCCAATAGCTAGTATTATTGTATTTGTATAAGTCACTACGTGGTTTTTTTTTTTTTTTTTTTGGTACAGAATAATTATCAGATTATGTAACGCTAATTTCTTTAGAATTTGCGTATATTTTATATTTAATTTTATTCGAGGGTAGCTCGCAGTTACTCTCGTTATCGAGATAGACTCGCAGTCGATCCCGATATATTTAAATCAATATAACAAATTTTACGAATTGCAAGTATAGTCTTAAAACGCGGGTAACTCGCAGTTACTCGCGCTATCGCAATTGACTCGCAGTCAATCCCGATGTAACTTGTTAACACACGTAATGAAGTTGAATTATTTCTGTAGGTACGTAACCTACCTTCTATAATTTCCTCGTCTGATGAATCCGGGAGTGGTATTACGCGGCGTCTTTTCTTCACTTCTTTTATTTTCCTTATTTTGCGTTGATAATGGGCTAATTTTTCTTCTGCAGTACGTTTTGGCATTGTAACAACGTGCACTCGTCGCCGCGCACGAAAAAGGAATGAGGAACTATGGCCGACCGTCCTAGAGGTGGGGTAAATAATCCGAATGACAGGAATCGATTTACATTCTAATAATCGATTACCTTACTCTATAGACGTGCGATGTTGCCCGTAGGTTAAAGGTACTACCAGTTTAATACCAAAAATAATACTATATCTGAAAAATGAAGTGACGAAATATAATAAAATGACGCCACGATATAAAAACAAGTGAAAGTCAGATGAAACAAACTGCACTCCACAGCCAAAGAGTTCCATTTTCAAATTTTGTAATTACTTGCTAAATTTTTACAATAGTAAGCATTCTGTGAAAATACAAACTTGCAAGAACAACGCTTGATGGTGTTATTGAATTACAGAGTAAATCAAGAGCTTATCTATTGATAACAGCTCACAAGTTCCAAATAAAGCACCAAATCTCTTGTGGTGCCGTTGGCTACTGTTCGGCTGCTGGCGATAAAATAAAACTTAAGGTTCAATAGTTCATGTTTTATTTACAAAGTATCGGCCTTATAGTAATCTAAGCTAAAAGTAATAATAACAATTAACCTACTATCCTATGTCTAAACCTTACCTTCTAGAGAGCACCTATGTACAAAATAATGAATTACTAATCTATTTATCATCTTATTTCTATCTATCCTAAGGGAAATAATACTACGCACATATCTAGATCTTTATTAAATACTGTCTTAAAGCTAGGTCTATAATATTATCAAATATTTACATCGAATGCCGCAGTCGGCGTCCATATAAATATACGGTGGCGCTGCGTGCCCTCAGAATGCAGCGCGCCGCCAGCCGATGCACACGTCCGTTGCATGCCACCACAAATCAAAGAAAAATATAACTTACCAAGATTGAAATAAATAATAAAAACAGAAAACAATGAAAGGAAAATTTAACCTAACAAACCACTACCTGTACGAGCCCAATATTACAGCATTACCACGTTGAATGATAATGCTGAATCAGTAACAAAATGTACAAAACACCTATACTTATGTAAAGATAAAACGGGTCTATTCGCGTACACTAATTATCATAACATTATGCACCTATACTTTCTACTACATAAAGTCAAAGTCAAAATCAAAAGATGTTTTGCAAATAGGCTAATTTTAGTACTTTTACAAGTCAAAATTATATTAAGTACTTAAAGTTAAGTTATTTCACTAAGCATATAAAATTACAAAGTGCTTATTGTCAAATAATATAATTATAGCAATCCCATTACAATATATGAGTTTGAAAAAAACAGCAATTCTCTTTCTCACTACTGGTGCAAGCAATCCGGCACAATGCAGAATAGAAAACTCGGATCCGAAGCTTCGGTTACAACTGTAAAGAAGAAGCTACAAGAAACTACTGAAATTACTGGGCAAATGAAGCTTTATGATCTGATTTCACAGTTTAGTAATCTTATTACTAGATTGTGCTGATGTCTCAGGATGACGTGCGCAGTGCAGTGTCACGCGAAACTCTATACTTTAGATTTCCGAGTAACACTGCAGCTGATATGGGCAGCCGTGTCGTTTAACATCAGGCGAACGGCTAGCTCGTCACGTCATTCCTTAACATAAAAAAAAACTTAACAGTGTTGTATTTTTTTTTCTTCTTTCTACTACGTAAATGACTTTAAAAGTAATATTTCACCATAGTGTAAAATTTACCCTATATATAGTTTCATCGTAACACCGCGGAGGCTTCCAGATATTACTAGTCAATTCTGCAGGGTAGTATGAACACGGTTTTATTAGCTGTGGTACATTCCTGGAATCACAAGGAGAGGTTCGAAATATTAGAACAATACTCTCTATTAGGTTATTTTGACTTTAATTATAAGTAAGTTGGCCGTTTTCTTTGTTATCCACAAAAGTAAAAATGTATCTTGTTAATGCAACTTTGCTTAGATAGCTTGTCTTTTTGGTTAATTTGACAAATATATCTTGTTAATGCAACATTGCTTAGATTGCTTTTCTTTACGGCTAATTTGACATCCAAAGACCTGTTATTTAATTTTTATTATAATTCCCTCAAAATAATAACAAGTCAGTTAATAGGTACATTATATTTATACAAAACTAGCTGCGCCCCATGGTTTCACCCACGTGGTGATGAAAAATGGTGATGGTGATGATGAAATATAGCCTACAATCTACTCTCAAACCTAGTGATTTAAATTTTAAATTCTACATTTTTATTCTCGTGTCACAATGGATTTAACAAAACTCCTCTGAAAAAGTTGGACCAATTCTAATTAAATTTTGTGTGTTATACACAATAATTAGAATTGGTCCATGGTAAATTTTGTGACAAACACAAAATTTAATTAGAATTGGTCCAACCATTTCGGAGGAGATTTGTTACAACCATTGTGACACACAAAAATTTATATATATTGGGTAGTTAGTAGCTAGAGTAATTAGCCGTCACTATCTCTAACGACGAGCGTTAGAAGATACCCTACCATCAATAAGGCTTCATCACAATACTGTGTTGCCAGTATATTTTTTCATTTTCCTCGCCACATTCCTAGAACAGCAACATAATTTAACTTGTAACATCCTAAGCATTTTTACAGCCCCCGCGAGTGCCTTAAACTGGTGTTTATGGCGAGTGAAGTGTCGTTTACTGCGCTTTACGCTGTTTAACATTTTGTTTATGGATGCCGCAGTAAGCCGGTATGATGTAGGATCGTTTGTTGACAATTTTAGTGGAAAAAAATACAAATGGGTTCGAATAAAAATGATAATGATAATGATAAGTTTATTGATAATTATAAAAAATTACAAGTCTGAAATTATTAAATAAGCATAAAAAATACAATAATAAATGCAATAACATAATTATTGTGTAAAATAACGTTATTAAAATAGTAGGTATATAAAAATTAAAAATTATTAATATTATTCTATAGAAGCCACTCGCTGCTTTATTGTTTTATTTTTCGAAATATCCGCGCGCCTTAGATTTAGTAAAGTCAAAGGATTTTATTTCAAATATGCTACTTTTAGCATTTTTAAGTAAAAATGATATAAGGTACTTAAACTAAGTTATTGTACTAAATAATTACTTTTCTCTAAAGTAACTCAAGGAACTACAAATATAACCGCACAGTTTTTAAGAGGAACCAAAGTGTAAAGTCTTACCGACTCAACTAAGTTTATAATACTCCAGGCTTCTTTATAACTCGTCAAAAGGCGAAGAAAAACTTAGCGTTACTTAAATTTATAGCCAGTAATAAACTTGCTTTGAAAATAGAGATTGCTTTGCGAGAAAGTCTGCGAAAGTCTTTCAGTTTGCATAAAGGTTTCTTAAGTTTGTATCTATTTAGGACGTACCCAAATGCGTTGCAGCAGGTACGTCATAGATAAGTGCGAACTTAGGAGGTGTCAAACTTAAGTGCAGACGGGTATCAGAGAAAGGCTTTTTTAGGTTATGTTTTGTTGCGTGTATTTATCATAATATAATTTTCAATATGCTTATTAAGCTTTCCCACTTAAATTTCAAACGTACATAAATCGGTTGCGGATGTTGAAGGTATTCATTAAATTTTAAATATATTTGGGGATATAGTTACACAGTTACACAGTTTAATTATACGCATTATAAAAAATCAATGATAATGCAATGGTAAAACTTAATCTAAGAAGCCGCTATCAGGCAATTTACCCTCTGTGCTAAATAGAAATCACGTTATGGATATTATATTGAAACAATTATGATTATTCATTTTTTGTACTAGTAAATGACGTGCCAATCTAGTCATTTGCCTGATGTTAGGCGTAACGACCGGCCATATAAGTTAGAGTACAACAAACAAAAATTTCGTGTGATACTGCACTCAGCATGTCATTACGAGGTATGTATAGTCTAGTAATCATCTTAGATGGTGATTAGGTCATAAAGTCTGATTTACCGAGACTTTATGGTCTGATCTACTCATCATCACTAGTTACAGTGCGCTTCAAACCGTAATACTACTATGCCTGCATACCTACTACTGCCTGTTTACATAATATTTGGCAAAATGGTAGTATTTTCCTAAAAAAAACTATGCAAAAGTTCAAATCAAATAGTTTATAATTAATTCACTATATGTAGTACTTTTACAAGTTAAATGAGGATATAAAAAATTTTAATTCAATAGAACACCGTGTATTTTATCGAAAAGAACATATAAAATTTAGAAAAATTTAAATGTATATGTCCATACTGCATTTATATTATCATCCACTGTTGGATGTGAAAAGATGAAACGTATCCTTTTACAGTTATCAAAATGTAGATCTATTCAAATTGTATATTCGTAGCAAGCTACACAATGCTACAAAACGCTACGAAACCCTGAAAAATGCTACGAAATCCTATACTAAATTTTGCTACGACTTTGAATTCAAATAGCTTGACTAGCTCGTCAAGTTATTCATTGATATAAAACTATATATGCCAGATTGCTTGCACCAGTAGTGAGAAAGAGAACTTCTTTTTTTTTTTTCAAACTCATATATTGTAATGGGCTTACTACATATTATTTGACAATAAGCACTTTGTAATTTTATATGATTAGTGAAATAACTTAACTTTAAGTACCTAATATAATTTTAACTTGTAAAAGTGCTCAAAATAGCATATGTGCAATAAATATTTTGACTTTGACTTTGACTTTTATATATTAAGAGGAATATCGGTTAAAAAACAGCGTTAATTTAAACGGTATGAATTAATCAAATAATTACATCTTTTAACGGTTCATTTGCGAAACAAAGTTGTTTTTGTCTTCAGTATTATTTACTAGTAGAGTCACCCCGACTTCGCACGGGTGATTTAGAAAAACGCGGTATAACGGAATATAAAGTATCCTTTATCCGTCTCCTGATTCTAAGCTATCTCCCCACCATGTTTCAGTCAAATCGGTTCAGCCGCTCTTGAGTTATGAATAGTGAAACTAACACGACTTTCTTTTATATATGTCGGGGAAGCACCGTTCCCGCTGTTCCAAAAATTTAAAAGAATAAAGAATTTTGAAAGTAATTAAAATATAATCAAATAATATTGAGCATTATGCATGCAAACAGCAATCAACTGGACTACTAGCTTCCTCCGATATATATATACATATAAATTCTACGCATATGCATAGCTCACGTTTGTTTATTTCCTATGTCATATCAGAAAATAAAAGCATTAGAACGATAAATAAGGAACTAAATAAAAGGAAGCTTCGTTTCTACGAGTGTAAAGTAACGAGCTTAATCAAACTTCACAGTAGAATATCAGATGCAAGCAAAAATGGATGCGGCATTCATTTTATTCGTAGGTACTTTAGTTCTAATGGATGATGATGGATGATCTAGACTTAAGCGACCAGACAAGAAGTGTTTGTGTTCAACACTTTTCTTTTCTTTTGCTTTCTATATGATCACTTCCTTATTTTATTCATCTCATTCTTTTCTGAAATTGTATGCATATATTTTTGTTGTTTATTATATTGACATGTTACTTATAAAATTCTATAACCATATTTATAACATGTTTTCTATATAATTAATTATACTAAGGTTAAAAAAAAAACACGTTTAGTGTAGAGGTTATAAGCTAAAAATAGCCTATTTGCAGTAAATTATTTGACTTCAATTTCGACCTCTACCTCTATATTTACCTCTACTTTTACTCTTCTCTCTACCCTTACCCCTACCGCCACCCTTATCCCTACCCCTACATCTACTCTGCCCCTACCCTACCCCTACCTCTACCTTTACTAGGTGGTTGGATTTTTCTGCAAAGTTCGTCTAGGTAAGTACCACCGCTTTGTCAGTTATTCTGCCGCCAAGCAAGCTTGCGCACTACCATGTTCCGGTTTGAAGGGCATTGTAGCTAGTGAAATTACTGGGCAATTGAGACTTTATGATCTGAACTCACAGTCGAGTAATCTTATTACCAGACTGTGCATATGTCTCAGGATGATGTGCGCACTGCAGTTTCATCCGAAACTATATATTTTGGAGTTCCGAGTGACACTGTTCTGTTATGGGCGGCCGTATTGCTTAAAATCAGGTGAACGACTAGCTCGTCACGACATTCACTAACAAAAAAAAACTCTACTTCAAATATACCTCTACCTCTCTTTATCTTGATGTGCCATATATACAGTCAGTGTCAAAACTTCATAAAACACGATGAGTTAACTGATTCAATCTTATTTGGCTACATAAACCACATCAATTTCTTTACAGTTTCGAAATTCAAAGCCGCAACTCAGCTATTAATGTGATGAGCGAGCCGCGTTGGAAACATTCCGACCGGGATACTTGATTGGGCAGATGTTTGCGAATCCCGCTTCACTTACTGTAATTAGGATTGTATAAATAGCACCATCTATTGATTGGGTTATTGGTAATTTGTAAGAGATCCTGCTTTCATTTTCATGCTGGAAAAGATTTTTTAAGGGTGCCTTTGATTCATTTAATTGGATTCATTGATTAATAAAAGGCATGTTTTCATTTTGTGCTTTCAAAAAGATCAACTTGTTTGTCAAAGTCAAAGTCAAAAGATTTATTGCAAATAGGCTAATTTTAGCACTTTTACTTGCTTGTTTGATCAAGATTGCTTAGAATACAATAACATAAAACTGGACATAGACCTCCTTTCATTTCACCCGGAGTACTGTAAAGGTCGATAGAGACCAACAGAATTAGCCCGATAAAAAAAGAACTTTTGTCATAATCACCACGCTTAGGTGGCCTCATTTTGAACTACTACTGGGAAAGTTATAAATAACTTGAGAAGACTATTTTTACGTTCTAAAACCAAATCCTTGTATGTTATGAAAATAAGATTTATCACCTAAAAATCTGCTAAAACATATCATCTGAAAATAAAGAAGCCGCCAAAGACATCGGCGCTAAACTGAAAGAAACAGGGGCAGCCTCAAAGTTTAATCGAAAGGGTTATCTCCCGCGGCGAGAATAAAACCACCGGCCAGCAGGGGAGGGGAATAAATAAAATTCTCGACGCCGAGTTACTGACACACACGGGAATGGAAAACAGAAAACAATTTTATTTATTTTTATAACACTGCTTACTAACAATATTTATAACGTGATTTATCTATTTCAATATTTAAGAAATTAGAAATTATAAAAGTTTAAAATTTCAAATTTTATTTACCCACTAGTTTGCGCCCCGTGGTTTCGCCCGAAAAAGTATCTTATGTGTTAATCCATTGTATAAGCTATCAGAAATCCAAATTTCATCAAAATTTGTTCAATACTAAAAATAATAAAATAATAATAAAAAATTGATTGAAGAATGGTAACAAACATTCGCACTCGCAAACTTTCACATTTATAATATTAGTATGGTAAATTATGTATATATAGGAGGAACGGGTTGTGCGTAGTTTGCAACCTATATAACTATAGGCCTTCAGCATGCGCACCGGGCCGTGTCCAGAGCAAGAATGATCCGTAGCACACCGATCGCTCCCTTTATATAGCCAGATAGGTAGGGGGGCGCCGGTGTCGCCACTGTAATAAATTTAAATGCTATCACATGGTAAATTACGATACTGCCCGCTGCGCATAGAGTTTATAACTGTACGTTGCCGCCGACATATAAATTAAAGTCCGATCAATGATTATAATTTGCTGATTACTCTTTCCTATTACTGGCCACAGCAATGAAAACGTTTTTAATTACCACCCAAATATGTAAATATGTCAGTGCTCGTATTTTGTCTGCTGTTGATTACCAACTTTTTTGTGTAAACTATTGTATGGACGTGACAAAGTTTACCAAAACGTTACGGCTTCCTATAATAGTCAACAGTTGATACTTATCACATTTCTAATTTATCAAGTTCTGCGCGATACTATACTGCGCACGTCATTCATCTACCTATCATAAATACCCGAAACACAATACAATAAAAAACTATAAGAAAAAAGTAGCTCAGAGCTACACAATGGGCACACTTATCACTAAAAACGATGGATTCCAGGACCCTTGGATGGAAAACATAATTAGAGAGATATATGGCATTTGAAGGTATAAACCTAACAAGCCGGTCAACTTGCTCACAAATATGTTCGCCAACTTGCTCGTCATTTTTTTCATCCATGTATATCAACCCAGGAGAGCTCCGCGATTTTATAGCTACCCTCTCACGGCCTATACATAGCGAGGTCGGAAGACATCTTTACAACCGCCGCGCCGTGGCAGCCGAGTGCTGTTACGGAGTTATGTTCCTGGCAAGTGCCTATTTGGGCGGCTTAAGAATTACTTTACCTGGGCTATGGAGGTTCTAGCTAATTTAATGAAGTGCACTTTAAGTGTTTCAGGATTTATGTAGGGCTGTTAAAAACGGGGAAACGCTGTTAATATTTTGCTCGTAAAATGTTGGAGACTGAAATGATTTTTATATTAGAGTTAACAAATTTCGCCTGATCGTAGTTGGCGTATAGATATTGCTATAAATATGGTATAAATATCCAATGTTTTTTTATACCTTTATAGATTTACACGTAAACATCATGAGGAAAATGCGTGTTTGTAAATTGTACAAAAAAATGTTAGTGTTCAATGTACATAGGTGTTTGTTCTGTGTATGGGTATTATATTGTATTCTATGTATGTATTTACAAACAAAAAGTATCTAAGTATTGTATCAGTTATCGCTGGCGCTGTGTGAATTGTCCACTAATATTTATTATTCAGCCTCAGTATTCAGACAGCCTCTGTGGTGTGGTAGTTGAGCAGGTCAGCTGATAATCCGAAGGCGGCGGGTTCGATTCCCGCGGCAGGATAAGTATTAGTGCACAGAAAAAAAAACGGCGCAAATACTTGTTACGAGTCTGGGTATTGTGGGAGCACCATGGTCCTCGTAGTTTCTGGGTCCCTAGACACAGGAAATCGTAATTATGATTCAAGATCTATGTATGTTATCGTTGGGCGTTATTATTATTATAGTATTTAGCCTAATACCTTTATACCGCAGTATGCAGATACACTACGGCAAACCGTGACCTCTCATTTCCTGATGGATAACTTTAAATAGATATGCAGCGTGGAATTACTTTGAAAACTGGAGTTTAAGCTTGTATATGTGTGTGGGTGTGCATGTACCTGTGCTACGAGTATTTAACAACGCAAGCGTTATAAGCGGGTTTTAGCATAGTTTTGAAAGTTTAAACGGGGGTTGCTTTAAACTACTACTGTTACTTTGAAAATAATTAGTGATACCCATCGACTCAGCTTGACTCACCGTTTGTATTCATTAAGTCAAATATTTAGGTCTCGTTAAAATAAAGTGACTGCTTACTGCACTGACCCCGGTACGTCCGCTCAGCTCAGGGACTTACTTAGGCATTGCGAACTCTAGATTTAAAAGGTGCCTCGCTCACAAAGTGAATATTATCTTCGTGTGTAATTAAACAAAGAATAAACAAAAGGAATATAGATTATAATCGGTAAATCTAAGCAAGGTTAGATATTTTAGTATGTGCTTCACAACCTGAGTCCTACCATGAACCAACATAACTGCATAGGCAGGCACGATAATCTGTCGGTACACCAGTACATCAATAACCATGTTGTTGTTGTAATGTCTTACTTATAAGCAGAATACAAAGCTTAAGATAAAGCAAAAGACAAAGCAGAAGATAAACCAGAATACAAAGTAAAAAACAAAGTACAAGACAAAACAGAAAACAAAAATAAAAAACAGAAGACAGCAGAAGATACAGCTGAAAACAAAGCAGAAGACAAAGCAGAAAGCAAAGTTGAAGACAAAGCAGAAGACAGAATAGAAAAAAAGCGAAAAACAAAGTAGTAGACAAAGCAAAAGGCAAAGTAGAAGACGAAACTGAAAACAACGCAGAAGACAAAGCAAAAGACAAAGCTGAGGACATAGCACAAGCTTAATACAGTAACCGGGCACTCAACACTAAAAACAAGTTCATTTATCAGCAATCCTTTTCACACCAATATAGGCGGGCTCAATGGTTGTAATTTCGGAGGAAAATGTCCAGCCTCAAATAAATCAAGTTAAATTACTGAAGGGCGGGGCTGTCCTTGGGTTACAGTGGAAAATAGACAGAAGTTAGTCTAGACTAAAGTATATAAAAACTGAGTTGGAAGCTGTTTGATAAGACTCATACTGTAACATACTAATGCCTGTTTGCACTAAAGTTTAAGACGTACCTACTGTAATGCATTTGGATATATGCCTCTAGTACTAAAATGTTGAAAAGACGCCCAGCGCAAGCCTACTAAACAATATGAAAAGGATTAAGAGCAATAATAGAAATCAGGTTGCTAAAAATTTTTCTTAATTCTTACCTTATAGATACGGCGAGCGTATCTACTGTTGAAACAATATACTGTGGCTACACCCCTGCTAGGCAATTATCGTTTTTTTACTGTTCATAGAGGGTAATTGCAGGGTGTATGATTTAACACCTGTGAGTGATGGGGGAGTGAACCGAAGGGACGGTTGAGGAATGAACTTTGTATTGGTACAATACGACGTTAATATTGTTATGATTCTCATATTTCAAAGGTTGGAAAAATTATTTGAGTTTGAATTTATTTGATCAAGTTTTTTATATATAAAATGTTTTTAACAATATATATTTGAAAAGAGTGATTTTTAAGAGCATCTATGTAAAATATCTAAATTATTCAGAGCACTGAAATTAAAATCGGTGATGTTCGGAATAAAAGTAGGTACATTTAAAATGCCCAAAAGAGCACCTACGTTTTAATTTTTAATGCACCTAAAATAAATATTTGAATCACGAATGGAGTGGGATAGTTTTCGTTTAAAAATGTATTGGTTTATTACGCTATGCAAGCTACATATGCGATTTCAGATTAAAACAGTCATTATGCGAAAAGATTTTAAATTAGAAGGTAACTAAAAAAAAGCTGTTCGCTTTTTTTTAGTTACCTTCTAATCATAGCCACATAACGCCTCATTATATTACATTATTATTTAGTATGAAATTTTAATTAATTAATTATCAGCGTGAATTCAAAATTCGATGTAGGTGTAGTGTGTCTGCAATATTTTTCGGATAATTTCTGTAATACACTCAAAATATGTCAGACTAGCATCTGCCCGCGGCTTTGCACGCGGACTATACCTATAGGAAACGAAGAAAAAAAATTTTCATAGATAATTCTACCACTCATTTCTCCCTCTTAGGGGTGGCACTTCGAAAAATCCTTTCTTAATGGATACCTACACTTTACAAAGTACACACCCCCTCAAGTTTCAAGTCTCTAGGACCAGTGGCTTCGTTGATTTATAAGTTAGTCAGTCAGGACTTTGAATTTTATATGTATAGATATTAATTATGTAGGCTAAATATAAGGTAAGGATTATTTGATTTTATTTGATTGGCAAATGCTAGGTGACAATAAACTAAAGAAACTACGCTTATATTATAGCAATAACATTGGTAAATTGACTATCACTTTTCATTTTCATGACTCCACGACTCAAAGTTAGTGGCCCTAATCGACTTTAGAAAGTGATAGAAAGTACAGTTTTCTTGAAGTGCCGACAACAAAAGCAGAGGCGGCCACTGAAACATCATTTCTTAAGGTTTTTTTTCTCGAGTCATTAGACACGCGGCTTGTGGATAACGAGGGTGGGGAAGAAGAGAGAAAAGATTGGATGTGGCATTATTTTTTTTGATAATATCACTAACTTATAACACATCGACATTATATCACAGAACAGTTAACCGAATTGACGAAGTGAGCGAAAGTTATTTCAACAAACAGTAAACTGTTTCAACTCGCTCAATTTGTTTTCATCTCTCGCGTACAGGTTGCATTTTTCAATGAACCTTTACGAATTTTGATATAAAGGTTCCATGAAAAAAATATTTGTTGCCGGTAATTTTTATTTTTTTTATCCTTTTATGGATATTAAATTTGCAATTTTCTTACCGTTCAAAAGGTGTATTTCCCCTAGAAAAGGGTACACTCTCATAACCGGGTTGACGAAGTGAGCAAAAGTTATTTCAACAAACAGTAATCTGTTTCAACTCGCAAAATTCGCTTTCACCTCTAGCGAACAGATCACATTTTTCAACGAATCTTGATGTATCTTGGTATACAGGTTTTATAAATAAATTAGTAACCCAAAAAACCTTTGTAAGACTTTTAAGTTTTATAAAGGTTTTTTTGGTCGCTGGCAATTTTCGATTGAAGGTGTATTTTCCCCAAAGGGTTAAGTTACTACAATGCCAATTTTAATTATAACTAGCCTATTTTAATAATTTTGCAGAAACATTGAGTACTCAAATCTTACCAAGTATTTCAAATATGAGCAAAAAACTGAAGAGTTGTCGATTTGAAGGTTAAGGGAAGAATATACTAAGTACCACCATGCCGTGTCGCATCAGCATTGCCCCAAATTCCAAACCCTTAACATTTAAAAAAATTGTAAATGTTCTCGTTAATTAAAATTATAGTGTGTTTCAGTGGTGAGACTTCTCCTAGCCGGTTATCTATCTGTAGGTCCATGACATTTTTGCAACACAATCTTTTTTATCAAGCAAGGTAGGTAAAACGTTTTTCCGATACCGTTAAAGGTACAAACTTTACCTTCGGCTTTATTGCAAGTTAGATTCTTTATTATCTATAGAAAAGTCAATAATCGTCTAAACTGGATGTAGGGACAAAATTAAATATTGATTTGATTTGAAAGTTGATTTTGCTTGATCGGACTATCTAGTTCTTTCCTTTGTTCTTTCTCGTCGGACGAAAGATACTTCGACTCATTGGACCACGAATAAATATAAAAATCGAAGTCTGTTTTTACGTTTTAAAAGACTTACGAATACATTTACATTAATATTTTTTTAGATCTTAGATTAATAAAAAATAACAATTTTAAAAATAATGTTTGTGTTCATAGTTATACATAAATTACATAAAACTTATTATAAAATTAGACATAAAACTATAAATATCGACATAAAAAAATAATTTGGGCTTAATAAATATTACAGGTTAGCGGATATATCGCTAAAATCAATTTCTGATTGCAGTCAGCCTTTGGAATGTACTTTTGTACGAAATTCGTTACATATTAAAAACTAGCTTCTGCCCGCGGCTTCGCCCACGTGGCCTATAGGAAACGAAGATTTTTTTTTTCATATATTATTCAACCACCCATTTCACCTTCTTAGGGATGGAATTTCGAAAAACTTTTTCTTAGTAGATACCTACACCTTACAAAGAACACACCCTCCAAATTTCAAGTCTTTAAGATCAGCGGTTTAGGTTCTGCGTTGATATATAAGTCAGTCAGTAAGGACTTTGAATTTTATATATATTAAAAATGAGCATAAATACCCTGTATAAGATAATCTTATACACTTTTCGTTCACTCATTGATGTTAGAATTAAACAGATGGCTTGTTTAAATTTAGATTACTTGTCATGATCTGAAGCCACGTTAAAAATAAAACCTGGCACTGGGTGTTATTTATGGCAATCTAACGCCACACGAAGCACTTATAGCAAAATACAATTAGCCATTCCTAACCGATCAGTGAAGTTAAGCAACGTTGAACTTATGTGACTACATTGATGGGTGATCGCTATAAAAACTGAGCGCTACCGTGCCGTTAAGCCAAGTCAGCCTTTCGGTGGCCTAAAAATTCTGCCACCAGGCCCGACCTCTTACCCACACGAGAAGTAAAAGAAAAATACCCCAAAGTGATTGCTACCTATGATTATTATTATTATATTATGATTAATACTATCTTCCCCGACATCTATCTCTGCTATCGCAGACAGTAGCTTTTGTATTGATATCTCCTTCAACCTCAAAACTAAAGTCAAAGTCAAAATATTTATTACAAGCAGATAAAATTACCTGTTATTATTTTCAACGGGCTATTTAAAATTTTTAATTTTTATTTATTTTAAGTTCTTAGGTATTGTTTAGTTTTTTAGTTCTGGATTAGTTTTGTAATAACGATCATTAAATACTTACTTATATTAAAAGTTGTAAAAGAAAAAAGAAGTCATGAATTTAAAAAAAAACTGAATAATACAATGTTTGGAAAATTTAATATAGACAGATAATATATATTTGAAACTCGTGGAGGTAGGCGATACTAATAAATTTATACAGAAATAATTTGCGTATTCAACGTGATACAAAATCCACAGAGTATATTGGCAGCAAACGACACATTTGAAAGTGTAGTAGTCTTTGTTGCCTCTGCTCGGCCCGTTTTAACTTTTTCTGGTTTGCTCTTCATTCTCATGTTAATCTGACCATTTTGACCTTTATCAGTCTCAAGTCATAGCTGAAGTGCTCACTTTCGGCTAACTTCCAAACCTTTGATGTATGAAACTTCGCTTTTCTCAGAAATCTTTGCTAATCACAAAGACTAAACAACTTTAAGGAAAATTACGTTCGCTAACTAAGCCATCAAAGTCTAACAAATTAAGTTGATAATGTACTTGTTTTGCAATTTTGGGTGTAACCAAAGACTACGAAGTGCTTTACTACCAACACAACTTCCTCTTTGACGCCAAAAATACGCTATTTTTAGGCGCTTTGCTGACGCAATCCTTGTTAAAGCAACATTAGGTTGTAATATAATTTAGATTTAGCTGCATTTCTCGTTCATAATTCATCAATCAACCTGTTTATTATATAATCCTTATTTAAGATTATTATATAATCTATTTTTTATTATAAAAACCTTTGTAGTTTTGGCCAAGCACGAAAACCAAACTGAATTTGAAAATTAAAAAAGATTGACGGAAATCAAGATTCGAAGACTGGGATTCATTATGGAGAGGGAAGCTGGAGATACGTGGTGCGGTAGAACAACGAAATATGATATGCTGGATATAAGGCAGATTGCCAGAATTATTCTATAAAGTCTATCAAAGAACAGCTGGAAGAGCTGGTGTGATGTGCAGCCACATTCGATCCTAGCCACGACGAGTTTGCTTGCCGAGCAGCCGCAACTGCTGGACGAGCTGGTACGACGTTTGTATGCCAAGCAACCGATACTGGTTTCTTTTAAGCCCGGAGCCTCAAACTCCTTTTGATTCCGCTCCTAGCAAGCCCGTTCTATTATATTTATACAACAGAAAATTATTAATGCAGTGCCAAAGACTTTAGTAACTTATTTGGCAATATAAACTCTGAAATTCGTGTTTTTTAGTATTTATTTACAGTGATAGTAAGTAGGATTCTAAATAGTCGCCTGCCAAGCATTGTGATGTGATCATGACCAAAGCCATACCATAGCGTAAGCCAGCTAAAGAAAATAAAATCTAAAAGTCAAAGTCAAAAGATTTATTGCAAATAGGCTAATTTTAGCACTTTTATAAGTCAAAATTATATTAGGTACTTAAATTTAACTAATTTCACTAAGCATATAAAATTACAAAGTGCTTATTGTCAAATAATATATAGCAAACCCATTACAATATATGAGTTTGAAAAAAAGCAGTTCTTTTTCTCACTACTGGTGCAAGCAATCCGGCACAATGCAGAACTGAAAACTTTGATCCTTCGATTACAACTATAAAGAAGAAGCTACAAGAAAAATGAATGAATAAATGACCTGTAACCAAATATATATATAGATAGATAGAACTCTTTATTGAAACACCACATTGAACAATTTACAAGCACAAACTTAAAAATTAAGTATCACAAAGCGATCTTATCGCTCAAAGCGATCTCTTCCAGACAACCCAAATATTTAATGTATGAAAATTTTTCTTTCGAATAAATTCCTCATTTATTTTTCGCAAATTCAACTAATTGGCTGCCAAGAAAGGGTTATCAGAAATAATAGTTATTTTGGCGCGGAAATGTCCTAGTAATTGTTTTCATTGTTTTATTTTGACACGAGAAAGCTTTTAGTAGAGAAGCTGCTGACTTTAATTAAACAATGGACTCCCGTTATTTGAGCTATGTGACGAAAAACATCTTGGTTATTAGTTTAGCTTCCAAAGGAGGTGCTAGCGTTTTGGCATAGAGCCAACGTTTTTTTGTGTAAATAAAAATTATAAGCACCCAACTATCACATACATAGATCCTGGACCCTAACTAGGATTCCCTGTTTCTAGGGAACTACGAGTACCATGATCCCAGAACACTCGGAGACAGGACAAGTATTTGCGCTTTTTTTTCTCTGTGCACATATACTTGTCCTGTCGCGGGAATCAAACCCGACGCCTTGGGGCTATGAGCCAACCTGCTAAACCACCACACCACAGTTGTTCTCGCGGCAGGACAAGTATTTGTGCACAGAAAAAAAAGCACAATTAATTGTTCTGAGCCTGGGTGTTGTGGGACCATGGTCCTCGTAGTTCCTGGATCCCTAGAATCCTTGTTAGGGTCTAGCATCTATGTATGTAATCGTTGGGCGTTATCACACTAATCACACTAATATTATAAAGGCGAAAGTTTGTATGTGTGTATGTTTGTTACTCCTTCACGTTCAAACGGCTGAATGGATTTAGATGAAATTCGGTACCAAGATAACTTGTACACCGGATTAACATATAGGCTACATTTTATCCCGGGAAAATGAAATATTCCCGTGGGATGAGCAAATAATTAAAATACTTTTTATCCGCGGGTGAAACCGCGGGGCGCAACTAGTTATTAATATAAATACAGTACAAAGTTTAAATTCAATTTACGATATAAAGATACATGTGACAATACACTGCGCACATCATCCAGAAACGTCAGGATGGCGGCTAGTAATACCAAACTGTCAGATTAGGACATGAAATATTAAATGGTTAGAAAGCTATCATTTGAAAAAAAAACATATTGAAATCCCGACCGCTTAACAACACAAAATTATAAAAAGTACGAGTATTGTATTTTTAAAGTTGATTAACAACTTCCTTACTAGTAGATATTATTATAATCTTCTTTTAAGCTTCAAATTAACATTCCAGTGTTTTTAACGCTGTCTTTAAAGATGCTTCTCAAGAGCATACAAATAAAGATTTTTAATATTTCAACCGATTATTTTTGTCCAACAAAAACAGTATCTTTTTCAATAAACTCTATCTAATTCAATTGAAAAGTAAGAAGCTCGGAAAATCCCAACTGGATTCCGATA
Organism: Ennomos fuscantarius; assembly: GCA_905220475.3. Lineage (NCBI taxonomy): Eukaryota > Metazoa > Arthropoda > Insecta > Lepidoptera > Geometridae > Ennomos > Ennomos fuscantarius. Next base: position 10,388,357 of record HG992046.1, read on the forward strand.
ATAGTTGATTAATAGAAACCATTATTTACTCAGATTAAAATCACTGGATTGTTCCTATGGGATCACAATAGCTTTTGTAGATAACGAAACTGGAAAGTCCTTAAATTGGATTGTTTGAAAGCAGCTCTCGTTTAGAGTTGTCTAAAGTTCCACAATTTAGTTAGATCTTAGATACACACTATACGTGCAAACTTGTTGGGTTAGGCGCTTATCACACGCACCGCGCGCCGCCTCGGTAGGCGGTGAGGCGGATTTCACTTTGCACTGGTCTCTTAGTAATCCATTGATGTACACACGTACACCGCCCGACCGCGCGTTCGAGCGGTGCTCTCGCCGCCACCGCCCCTCCCCGCGGTCGGCCAGCGCGAATGCACCGCCGCGGTAGGCGGTGAGGCAGATTTCACGTTGCACTGGTCTCTAAGTAATCCGTTGATGCTTAACACACGTACACCGACCGACCGCGCGTTCAAGCGGTGCTTTCGCCGCCACCGCCCCTCTCTGCGGTCGGCCAGCGCGAACGCACCGCCGCGGTAGACAGTGAGGCGGATTTCACGTTGCACTGGTCTCATAGTAATCCGTTGATGCTTAACGGCGGCGAGCGGTACTCTCGCCGCCACCACCCCTCCGCGCGGACGGCTAACGCGGACGGGAGATGATTATGGGAGAAAGACATACTACAGTTAGAAAAAAATCGATTTCATGTCGAAAAGTTAAATCCATCCGCGCGGACAGGCGCGTAAGCCGCATGTACATTAAGTAGAAGGATTCTCTTATATGTAAGCGGTTAGACCTTCAATAATAACGCCCAACAATCACATACATAGATCCTGGACCCTAACTAGGATTCCTTGTGTCTAGGAACCCAGGACCAGGAGTCCATAACACCCAGACTCAGATCAAGTATTTGCGCTTTTTTCCTATGCACAAATACTTGTCCTGCCGCGGGATTCGAACCCACCGCCTCTAGGAGCCGACCTGCTCAAGCACCACACCACGAAGGCTGTCAATATAAATGTTATTATGTTCGTTTAATAATTTCATAAAAATAGGCAATTGATAGATACTGGCAACAATAAAGATAAGAGACCTGACGCCACAAGGGATGTCGGATAAATGGCGCGGTGTTATATGATAAATTCCACAGGGTAAATAAAAGAAAGGGCCAAGTTTTACTTTTTAAAATTATCTTAATTATTGGATTTTGCTTTTCAGTAAGTGTGTCCCATTTTTGCCACTCACTATTAGGTGAGATATAGCCAAACGCTAACCTATCTACAAACATCATTATTGAGCAGGTCAGCTGATAGCCCGGAGGCGGCGGGTTCGATTCCCGCGGCAGGACAAGTATTTGTGTACAGAAAAAAGGAACGCAAATACTTGTTCTGAGTCTGGGTGCTGTGGGACCATGGTCCTTGTATTTTCTGGGTTCCTAGTCACAGGGAATCCTAGTCAGGGTCCAGGATCTATATACATATAAAATTCAAAGTCCTGACTGACTTACTGACTAATATATTTGGAGTGTTTTTTTTTTTTTTGGTAAAATGTAGGTATCCACCAAGAAAGGGTTTTTTGAAATTCCACCGCTAAAAGGGTGAAATGGGTGGTTGAATTATTTATAAAAAAATCTTCATTTCCTATAGGCCACGCGGGCGAAGCCGCGGGCAGAAGCTAGTCTATGTATGTACTTAGAAACAAAAATTATCCAAGTATTGTATCAGTCATCTGGTTCCAATACTATTATAATAATCTTTGCTTAATTTGGGACTAGATGGCACTGTAAGAAATTATTTTGTTACGTTTTAAATAAAATAACAAAATTCTAACAAAAAAATGGTGACTGAAATGAAATAAAGTAGAACAGGGCCCGTACCGTGAGCTCCTAACGGGAGCCTGAATTGGACCACGTTGACCTTTGTCTCACTTTTTCTCCAGCTGAGAGAACAAGACGAAAGTCAAAGCGATTCAATTCAGGCTCGCGCTAAGAGCTCACGGTACGGGCCGTTCTCTATTCTGCATTACACTGTGACACTTCGTGACAAACGCGCCCGAGACAACTTTACAGACAACACGCATTAGTTTCAAGTCCTGTGCGGTTAAGCCGGGTGTCCATTCAACGGGATTAATGCTCCGCGACCTTTGTCTTTCCAAACTGTGGATCATTGTCGAACTACATCGTAACGAGGCGAGGTAAGTGGTTTAGAATACATTACCTGTGTTTTAGTGGAGAGTATTTTTGTTTTGTCTTTCAGTAAATTGACCTTGAATGGGGGAAAATGTTTTCTTGAATGGCAAGCGTGACTTGGTGAACTGCCTAGGTGGTATTTATTTAATATATTCGAACTAATTATTAATGTAGACCTCCCGATAGAGAGCCACTATGAGCGGCTTCTTGCTTCTTGCATCCAACGACTGCCGCGGTTTTATCCAGGTCATTGATTCCTCTAGTGGGAGGCCTAAGCAGTCAAAGTCAAAGTCAAAGTCAAAAGATTTATTGCAAATAGGCTAATTTTAGCACTTTTACAAGTCAAAATTATACTAGGTACTTAAAATTAAGTTATTTCACTAAGCATATAAAATTACAAAGTGCTTATTGTCAAATAATATAGTGTCTCGGTTTGTGGTTGCCACTAGAGAATTTCCCCCATTCAATATTGATTCCGCAAGCAATGGGGCCTACTGATTATAATTTTTCATAGATACATTTGAGAAGGTCGCACAAAGTTACAACTCGGCAACGCTCGAGAAGCTTCGATCTTCCTTTTTGTACAATAGGTGCAAAGACTAAAAACACAGGTGGTCAATTTCAATCATTGTTCAAATCGAGTAGTCAACACCTATATCTCCGTAACTGCTACTCAGAAAATACATTTATAAAACCTTTTCCGTGAACTAGAATCGATCCTGTCCATTTTCATTCAGCTTGCTATCTATAACGTCCTGGCATTTGAAGTCCCAGTTTCAATAAAGCCACTAGAAATGTTCGTTGCTGAACTCTGCACTATTTTAAAAACTACGAATATTTTTATTTTCTAGCGTTTTTATTCCTGTTTTTGAGCGTAGTTGAAATATAAAAGGATAGTTACTGAAAAATAATAAGCTTGAATATTATAACTATTGCTAATAAGATTCACGATGTCAGTTGATAAAAACTGATGGAATCCTATAAATAAGTACTCGTACCTAGCTGTTTGGTATTCACACAATCTATGGAGGAGGTATTTCGAAATGGACTGTATGAGGTGTGTCCAGAGAGTTAGATGAGGAACTGATATGCTATCCCTGCAAACTTCCAGAGAGAATTAAGAACACTCCACCAAGCTTTCATCCACGCCCGCCTAGAACACTGCAGCAGCATCGGTTGCAGTCCCAGCACGGTCTGCACTGCACTGTATTCCAAAAACTTCACAAACTTGCAGAACTCTTCATTACGAATAAAGGCAGGTCCAGGATTCTCGCGACGAATATTGGCCAAGGAAACGGCAAGCAAATGTGCAACTGTGCACACGGCGCAATTTGCATATACCTACATAATGATTACCACCGTTCGGCGGTAGTAGATGAAAAATATTGATGGAGCTTATTTTTCAAATACCCTCCAATCGCATGCAAATATCAAACTATATTGTGCGATTTTGTGTAATTTAAATATTCTGACACAAGCAAAGATTCATTGTCGTATTTAATAATTTTTACTCATCTAGTCTCATAAAATGGTATTCTCCAAAATGACAAGCGTAAAGTTTTGATTGGCCTGGGGCAGCAAAGGAATAATAAAATAAATGTTTCAGATAAAAAACTTAAACTTCCGGCCCAGTTGCAAAGCGGTCTCAGCTTGAAAAAAGAAAACGAATAAAATCTATTCATCTCTTATTTTACTTTCTTTGGGTTTGCTTTTGACTACATCTCACCTGATAACCTGTAAGTGATGATGAATAATAAAAGTAATGAAATAAGTTAGCTCAAGCACGCGCACCCAGAAATAACCTATTTACTCTTGATTTGAAGACACTCAAGTTGAAGGTGAGGCGGGTAGATCGTTGAAATGAGATGATTTATTCGTATAAGTGACGTTTGTTGACTAAAAACTTATAACTTTTAATTACTACAAGTTAAATCACACTAATATTGTAAAGGCGAAAGTTGTGTATGTGTGTGTATTTTTGTTACTCCTTCACGCTCAAATGGCTGAATGGATTTGAATGGTATAATCGGTACCAAGATAGCTTATACACTGGATTAACATATAGGCTACATTTTATCCCGGAAAAGTGAAATTTTCCCGTAGGATGAGCAAATAATTAAAATACTTTTTATCCACGGTTGAAACCACAGGGCGCAACTAGTTACCTATAGCATTACATACCGACGATGGACTAGGCTTTCACATAATAGAGTGACTATTGTAACTATTGTATCGGTTTCAAATAAATTAAATCAAAACAGGTAAAAATCAGACAAGTATAATGTTTCTTAGTATACAATATTAGGCACCTATTACCTACCTACTAATAGTAATAAGATAGTGGACGGGTATATAAAAGAATCTGCAAAGTCAAAGTCTAATTCAAAAGATTTATTGTAAATAGGCTATTTTAGCACTTATACAAGTCAAAATTATATTAGGTACTTAAAATAATAATTATTTCACTAAGCATATAAAATTACAAAGTGCTTATTGTCAAATAATATATAGCAAGTCCACTACAATATAGGAGTTTGAAAAAACAAACAGTTCTCTTTCTCACTACTGGTGCAAGCAATCCGGCACAATGCAGAATAGAAAGCTCCGATCCGAAGCTTCGATTACAACTGTAAAGAAGAAGCTACAAGAAACCTTATACAGCTTAAGACTAAACCTAAAAGAGCCAGGTATAAAATTGAATGCATATCCAATTTCTAGCTGGAAACTATCTTGTCTTCCCGTATAACGTAGGGCACCATCTCTGAAGGAGAGCCTGTAATCGATCTATCAACGCCGACTCGAGGCTTATTCATACGCAAATTGGGCACGTCGCAGCGAACAGGGACGTAGCTAGGTGGTTATTAGATGGGGTTCTATACCCTGCATCTTAAATGAATCACGAAAAAAGCTCCAACCTGAACAGTTGACTGGCCCGTTAGCCCAGTTGGTAATCCTTCCTCCTGAATTGCAGGCTGTGGGTTCGATTCCCACCCAGGTCAAACATTTTTGTGATGAGCATCGATGTTTGTTCTGTGTCTGGGTGTTATATTATATTCTTGTATGTATTTATACACAAAAAGTATATAAGTGTTGTATCAGTTATCTGGTTTCCTTAGTACAAGCGTTGCTTAGTTTGGGGCTAGATGGCGCTGTGTGAAATGTCCACACATATTTATTTATTTCATAGAACGGCCGGCTATAGCCGTTACTTTCTTTAAGAGAAATTATATAAAAAAGTTAAGTGTCGTTAAAACTATTTGTTTTGGTATTTCAGTTAGCTATGAATAAAATCTATGATTGGGACAAAAATATGACGAATAAAGTTTAACGAAACCAAATCTGCTCACATCGATTTTACGTACAAAAGATAAATTTAAACATATAAAAATGAAAATAAGTTTGTGAATAGTTAGGTGGATATGAAAAAAGTTTTTTACTTGTTAGTCGTGTCAGGCACAACATAAATGACATCTGTCACAACTAGCTTTTCGTGAAAATTTCATTTATCAACAGAAAATCCAATTAATATATAAAACCCCTGAAAATTTTAAAGTAACACAATTATAAATCAAAGATCACGTAATATCAAATCTTAACATTTGTCCCCTTTCCCCCATCCTAGCTACGCCTCTGGCCTTGGGTGTCCTTTGAAGGCATTAGCATAAGAAATAGGGCTGTGACGTCACACGTGTTACTGTCAGTATGATGTATTTATTACAAAGGAGCTCATGAATTTTGATCATTGTCAAGTTGAGAAGGGCAGACTAGGTGATAATATGAACTTAAATTAAAAATACCAAATCTCTTAACTGACTGACTGAATGATTTATATATCAACGCACAGCCTAAACCGCTGATCTTAGAAATTTGAAATTTGGACAGTGTGTTTTTTGTAAACTCTGGGTATCCACTAAGAAAGAGTTTTTCGAAATTCTACCCCTAAGAGGGTGAAATGGGTGGTTGAATTATCTATGAAAAATTTTCTTCTCTGTATCAATTGGCTCGAAAATTTATACACAGTATGTTCTTCAATTAAAATCGTGAGATTTGTATCATAGTTTTACCAAAATCATCCCCCAACAGAGTCAAAAAGTAAGAGCGCTTATAATGTATGTTTCGGCAGAAAAATATGCATTCGTTCCTATAGGCCACGCGGGCGAAGCCGCGGCCAAAAACTAGTAGGTTTTATATAAAAAGGGTGGAAGCAAAACAATAAATTCATTCCTCGCCTTATAGATATAACTTACAAAAATTCCAAGAATCTTATAAATGAAAAGGAAATAAATAATATAACAAAAATAACTTTTAAATAATTTATTATCTATATATAAAATATTATTTTTGTCTTTGGGTTTCAACAAATACAAAGGTTCACGTATTTAAGTTAATACTGTTCATTATCACAGCATTCATTGCCCGCACTTTGCCAGACATGGCAATTGTAAAAAGACATATTAAGTTATTTACTTTGCCATCATTTTGGCAACATTAAAATAAACAATCATTTAATAAAAAAAACTTGTGCTATAATTGAACAGAATAGAAATAAATTTATTCAATATATGCTCAAAAATAAGGCACAAAATAATTGAAGTGAAAAAAATGTTTTTGATACAAGCATTTATGAAAATTCGTTTAAATAAATTATTTCCTAATGTAGATTGATAGATAGATGATAGACTATCTCAAATACTTAAAAAAAATAAAAAACTTAACCAAAATGTAACAATCGGCGGTTTTATCGCTCAGAGCGATCTCTTACAGACAACCTTGCACGGAAAGAAATAACGCAGTAATATAAAGACGGTGGTTTTCATATTTAAAAAAAAAATACTTTGCGTATACGTACACAATATTAGTACATATAAATATACATACAATATATACACACCATAAAGAAACCTACATAAACATAATACATATCTATAAAAGGTATATTACATACATTTAGTTTGGGACTAGATGGCGCTGTGTGAAATGTCCACAGAAATTTATTTATTATGTATGTAATGTATTAGGAAGAATTTAATTTAAACGAATTACATTCGGTATGTAATTAATGAATCTCAAAAATTTTAATGATTATTAATAGAATTATTGGCCTCCGAGGGTATTTGACTACTATATTTTTATTGCATAAAAGAATAATATACCAAAAAAAAACACTCATGAAAACAAAAATTAAATATCTTTAAAAAATGACAAGGTAACTTTGTCTAGCTATATGTTAAGCCTTTGAAAAATGACAAAGCTAACTTTGTCATTTTTAAAGGCATTTTAAAATATAGCAATTGAAACAGACAGCTCAACACGTAGTGACGTCAATCCTCCATAGTACCTCATTACTAAACTGTGGTACGTCTATGGTAGCTCTAAATGCATCTCTTTGACATGTGACGTCACAAGCTATGCCTTCATAGTAGCTGTGAAGAAACTCCACACGATATCCGTTTTGCGAGAAGGGGGCATGCGATGAATTATTAAAAGGGTAGTGATTAACTATTAAATTACTAAGTGATTTATTTACCAGTATAACTTATTTTTTCAATTATTACAGTCATTTTAGGCTACATTATGAAAATAATATTTACTTGTTCATTTTTAATAGTAGCCAAATAGCCTAAGATGTATAATATTATAACCTTACGTAATATGTAAAATAATAATAACGTGCTAATAATTTAGCAATTTATAAAGTGGAGATAACCTCTAACTAGTAACAGAGATGGTATCGAATGAGAATCTAGATGTAGGTGTTTAAACTTGGATTTATACACGAGTAACTATACCAGAATAAATGTATTCCACGATTTTATACTCGAGTAATTCATTCTTCGTTTTTCCACGCAATACTAAGTTTTACTACGCTTATAATTACTATACGCGAATAGCGGAATAAATGATGAACGAATCTTTTACCCAGTTAACAATTGTTGTTCTACAACGACACGGTATTCAAGCTTATTTCATATCAACTCTTTTTTCGTATTATAGTGTAGGAAAATAAATTACAAAATACATGGTCGGACGTCTTTTTTTATCTTTGTCTATTTTGAATTAAAATATTCTCGGAATAGCTCTGTTATTCCACCAAAATGGTAGTATAGTAATAATACTCGAATAGACTTGCTATTCTAAGAATTGTAGATGGTAAAATGTGAAATTGATTTACTCTCGAACAAATGGCGATTTATTCGAAGAATAAAATTTACTCTCGTTTGGTCGAATCCACCCTAAGTGATGTATTAACTTATCCCGACTGTACTAAAGTTTCATTTTAATTTTAGTCTTATCTCCCTTAACCCCAGTTTCTTGTACGTCTGTCAAACTTGTGTCAATTTGACATGCCCAATACTGTACGGTCATTGGTTGAGACAGCCAATGATGGCAACCAATGAGCGGTCATTATTTGATCTGCGAAGTTGAAACGAATGTAGCAAACGGATGCGAGAACCCGCAGGAATATGTTGCTTAGCTAAGTTTAGTTTTAATAAACTTTAGTAAAGACGGGCACTAAACCTTTACAGCCTTATTAATAAACACGAGCTAACTTTAGACTAGTTACACCATCTTTTGTCTCTTTCGATCCAGCTAAATATTCCAATAACAAAAAAAAACAAAAGCTGAAGTAATTAGTCCGAGACTAATGCCCGTTTATTAATAAGGCTGTTAGAATCGATAATGTGTTTGAATATTATATGGAATGGATACAAAAATAATATAATTTTCTCACATATTTCTAAAATAAGAACAATAGATTGATAATTTACACTTAATATCTAATTAATTTTTACATCTACATTTATTACACCTACTTAATTATTTCTACTAAGTACATAAAAATAAACATAATCCAAAGGCACTACTTTACATGGCCAGAGTAATTGATTGAATCACTCCGTTTTATTATTTTTTAATTAATTGATTAACACAATGTCAATAATAATAATAACGACCTACGATCACATTATATAGATCCTGGACTTTAACTAGGATTTCCTGTATCTAGGAAATACTAGTTATAGAAGGCACTACTTTACATGGCCAGAGTAATTGATTGAATCACTCCGTTTTATTATTTTTTTATTAATTGATTAACACAATGTTAATAATAATAATAACGACCTACGATCACATATATAGATCCTGGACTCTAACTAGGATTTCCTATATCTAGGAAATACTAGTCCAGGAATAGAACCCAATTTCATCCAAAACAGTTCAGCCATTTTTTAAATGAAAGCCAAACAAACAAGCAGACATTTCACATTTAGAATTAAATGGGGTTATATAATTCCCTTGAAATTCGAACTTATCACATGCGTCTTAAGATCTAAAGTCATAACTATCAAAATCTGGTTCTTACAGGCGTTGGCGATCTCCGAACATCATACACATCAAATAACCGGCTACTACCCGTTGAAACACCGGGGTTTTCCGGAGATTTCATTTCTACTTTATGACTAGAAACTTTATTAACTTCTAATCTAGTATCGGATTTATCTGTATATTTATCTGCATTAAGAACACAATTCATAGCTTTTTTATTATTTTGTACGGCACTTGGAACTTCTGTCACATGATTCACTTCACTTTTGATTTCATCAGCAACAGTGACGTCAGTTTTCACTGACGATTCCTTTGCATTTTCGTTCTTTTTAGTGGAATAAGTACGTTTGTTCCCTGGCATTTTTCTGTATATAGCAACGACTAAAGGATGAAGTAGTCGTTCATCGAATTTGTCGCTTTCTTTACCAGTTATAGCTCCAATGATGACGCCAATAATAACGCAAGTAATTGTCCCGATAACTGCGTACCACATGTATGACACTGAATACATCTTGAAGAGAGGTGACGAGCTAGAAAAGAAAATTTAAATTCTTAGTGTGTTCAAATATTACTAAATACATCAAATTTAAGTTAAGAGTGACGTTTATAGAATTTATACTCCAGGCTCTCTCACCATCATAATCATCATCATCTTCTTCCCATCAGGTGAGAGCGTGGTCAAATTCTAGACAAGTTTGAAGTAAAAAAAACATCATCATCACCATCATCATCAACATAATCATCATCGTCATCATAATCATTATCATCATCATTGTTATCATCATCATCATCATCGTTATCATCATCGTCATCATCATCATCATCATCACCATCATCATCATTATCATCGTCGTCGTCATCAGCATCGTCGTCATCATCATCATCATCATCATCCTCATCGTTATCATCATCAACGTTATAATCGTCAGCTGGAAGGCTTCCTGCAGTTTTGAAAAGTCATTGGTCAACCTAGTACGGAGCCCTTCAGTATCATAAATTAGAGCAGAATGGAGTTGATGTGTGGATTGAAATAGGTACTCACTAAATAGGGTCAGTTTCTGGCAAATTTGTAAGGTCAATGTTTTTCAAAATAGGCGCCAAGTGCATCAGAGTCTGGTTGATTTGCAACGGGAGCACGCTAGATTTTTGAGCGAACACGTTGATTGTGCCGTTTGGACAACCCTGAAATATATAAATAACACTTTGTATTCTACCTACCTACATTGGCTTAATTTTGTAAGATAAATAACGGCTAAACTCACGTCAATTAAAAAGTCGAAATTCCTCCGAGCAGGTTTCGGACATATTCGATGTCCTTCTTCTGGGAGCCAGTTACTAACGCAAGCCGCGGCGGCTTTTGCGAGCGTCAGCACGTAACGTTATTTATCTTACAAAATCTCTCACCATAGTTTTCAAACTAAACATACATTGGCTTAAGTTGGAATCTTGGTTGAAATCGACAGTTGTACCATTTACTTATAGAGTTCAGATCAAACAAAAAATGCCCATGCACCTTTTGTATCATTGGCTAACTGTATTAGCGTCAACTATGAATCCTAGAGCGTTGGATTTTATGTAGCATGGGCAATACTGATGCAGTATTTTATTCCGTGACATAAAAATTGCACTACTATTATTTCGTGTGACATAAACTGGGGCTTAACCACCGAACCTAAATACCTTTCAGTTTATTCCTAGCAGAATTGTGGCAAAAAATGGTTGAAGCAAAATTAGATGTCAGTTGCTTCTTAATTAATTATTTTCTTTGTTGCTTCTCACTGAATATAATTATGCCTAGTGGTTAAGAAGCAACTCATTAGATTCCATAATATTGACACTTCTGTGGTGGTTGAGCAGGTCGGATCATAACCTGGAGGTGGCGGGGTCGATTCCCGCGGCAGGACAAGTATTTGTGCACAGAAAAAATAGCCTACTCGTAATAGTACTTATTCTGAGTCTGGGTATTGTAGGATCATAGTGCTCGTAGTTCCTCGGTCACTAGACACATGGAACCCTTATTAGGGTCCAGGATCTATGTATGTCATTGTTAGGCATTATTATTATTATTACTGAAGTAAAACTTCTTTACGCATGCTTGACTTGGGAAGTAAGCTGGTGAATGTGAGGCTAATGGAAGTTGAAGTTAGTTTACGTAGATCTCCATTGTCAACATAACAAAGTTAATAATTTGTATTATTATGTTGGTATGTCTAGTAAAATGGTAATTTACAATTATCAAGATGGTGACATTAACATAAAATCAAAGCAAAAACAAAGTTGTACCAGCCGATAGATGGAGCTAAATATATTTTACGTCAGACGTGTGGTCTATAGCATATTTGTTTAAATTATAAAATGAAAACATTAGTTATCGCTGATAACGTACGGTCTAAAAAAAGAAATATTTATGACAAGAAAAACCAACCTCAGTAGACACTGGCAACATTTCCACCCGACTATTAACGTACAGCAACCGTCCAGCCGCCATCCAAGTAGTGATGACATGTGACGCGATCATGCCCCACAGTGCCCCAGTTCCGTTAGCCACTGGGCATAATGCTGCCAGAGTAAACACTCCTAGCAATGCCCCACTAGTAGCCGATGTTACTAGAAGAGACCCTTCCACTACTCCGCCGACGATGCCGACGCATAACGATAGGCACATTATGACGATTGCTGGAACGGAAAAAAGTTAGTTAATTAAGTTAGATAATTCCTTTTTTTTAAGAGTTAAACTGGATTCAATCTCACCACAACATCCCATCACAAAAAATATATTATCATAAATGTAATTCGAGTCGAAATACATATTTTCAAAAATAGCTAAAATGTCATTTAGGCGCAGTTTTCAATAATCAGATAAAAGCTATGCACTGGATAAAACAAAACACAAAAGTATAATTTGTATAGCGAACACTGCAGTGATAATGAATGATACTTTTATTTTAATCAGATTATAGTTTGTTGGTTGAATAACATTTATCCAGCCATTGAAAAATCGCACCTTAAGTCCGTATTACAGAAACATGCTCAGTCTTCGATCGGTGCTCAAGCAGAGCTTTTTTTTTTTTTTTTTTTTATGTTAAGGAATGACGTGGCGGGCTAGCCGTTCGCCTGATGTTAAACGACACGGCTGCCCATATCAGCTGCAGTGTCACTCGGAACTCTACAGTATAGAGCTTCGCGTGACACTGCACTGCGCGCGTCATCCAGAGACATCAGCACAATCTAGTAATAAGATTACTAAACTGTGAGATCAGATCATAAAGTCTCATTTGCCCAGTAATTTCACTAGCTACAGTGCCCTTCAAACCGGAACACAGCAGTGCTTGCGCACTACTGCTTGGCGGCAGAATAACTGGCAAAGCGGTGGTACCTACCTAGACGAACTTTGCAGTAAAGTCCTACCACCTAGTAATTCATTAAGATTTCATTCATAAAGTGATCAATTAGTGAATGAAATCTCTGCTTGAGCAGCGATCGATGACAGAGCATCTCTCTGTACGGACCTTAGTCTAACATTTAGTGATGAAGTCATACTATTTGTATTTATGACGTAATAACTAATGTTAACCAACTACAATAGATCATCATCACAACGATATAAACAACTTCATAATTTTACAGAAATTATTTCCTACCCATTGTTGTGGTAGGTATTATTTTACCTTTTGCTTTATTACTACAGAGTATATCTTCAGCATAGTAGTAAAAATATTAGTAAAGATCCAAATATGACAAATATTTTAGAGCATTTTAAGATAAGGAAAAGAAAACAGGAAAAGGTCATGCTCGCAGTAACGTCACAAATTATTGCATCATAATAACTCATTACTGAGCTGTGGCACCTCTCCGTAATATCTACATATTATCTCTTTGAAAAGATACCTACGTCACAAATTAGGAGCTTCATAGTAGGTAGCCGTGAGGTAGCTCCATATGATCTCGTGTTTTGTGAGAAAGTATATGTAGGAACACAGTAGTGGTTCCGCACTACTGCTTGGCGGCAGAATAACTATCAAAGCGGTGGTACCTACCCAGAACTTTGCAGAAAAGTCTTATTATTTAGTGTTTAAAATCGTGAAAAACATTAGTGAACAGCAATATCACTAGAATGATACCATAAACGCGTTTTGTGATAATTATTATAAAAAAGAAGTATTAAAAAAAACTCTTACCATAAATGACGCCAATGATCTTAATGACGGTGAGTTGCTGCTTTTCATTGGTGTCCTTGAAGAAGGGCGTAGCGGATACGAAGTCCTCCCACGTCACAGTCGCCAGGGAGTTCACATTTGACACCAAGAAACTGAAAAAGTAGGATATTATAATAAGAATAGGTATTGTTGTTTAAGGATTAAAACTTGCGGTTATCCGTCCTTCTACTCATTGTAGAATTAGGGATGAAAACCAAAATGGAATGGATGACGCTGATTACGTTGTCGTGAATGTATGTTAATTAAGCTGTTCCTATGTTTTTATATTAAGTTGGGTGATTATTTTTCTGTTTGGCAACACTGAATGGCGCGTGATCGGGCGAAAACAATTTGTCAGATGGTAGTACTACAAAGGATGGTAGGTAGTAGTGTAGGACGACCTGCGGCGAGATGGTGCGATGACATACGCAGTAGCTGGCAGTACCTAGAAAAATAGAGCTGAAGACTAGGTTCAGTGGCGTGCTTTGCGAGAGGCTTATGGACATAAGCCCCTCGCAAGGCACTCTGAACAGCAGTGGACTAATATAAGCTGATGATGATCATGATGATGATGAAGAAGACTACAAAAACTCGATGGATTAAAATCAGTCTCTTAACCCCAGTTTTTTGTGCGTTTGTTTACTTTAACCCATGTGTTAAGTTGACATGTTTCAAAAACGTACAAGAAACTGGGGGAGAGGGTCTTTGGTTAACATCCTCTGTGGTGTGGTGGTTGAGCAGGTTGGCTCATAAGCCAGAGGTGGCGGGTTCGATTTCCGCGAGTATTTGTGCTAAGAAAAAAAAAGCGCAAATACTTGTTCTGTGTCTGGGCATTGTGGTACCATGGTCCTCGTAGTTCCTGGGTCCCTAAACACAGGGAATCCTAGTTAGGGACCAGGATCTATGTATGTGATAGTTGGGCGTTACTATGAAAAAATAAATAAATAAATAAAAATATATCGTGAATGTTGCTGCCTATTCCCTGAATATTCCCTTAATCCTTTCTTACAGCATCCACGGGAAGAGATGGAGTGGTCCTGTTCTCACACAAAAGGGACAACACGGCTATTTTTATTTAAAAAAGTTAATAACGCCCTATATGATCACGTACATATATCCTAGACCCCAGCTTGGATTCCCTATATCCAGAGATCCAGGAACTACAAGGACCGTGTTCCCACAGCGCCCAGGCACAGAACAAGTTTTTGCTAATACACATAGCATACGTGTATATAGTGTACATAGTTCTAATAAGTTATTGAGTCTTTTATTAGATAAGTCTCACCTCAAAGCTCCATTGAACAAGCTTCCAAGAAACAGTCCCAACATCCCTGGTAGGAAAGTGAACTGGTTTTCCACGTAGAATGGGAGGACTTCGTCAGCAGCTGATATCTGTCCTGCGGCCAGGGGATCGCAGTTTTTGTATACTGCGTACAGAGCCATGCCCACTACCCAGGATAAACTGGAAAAAAAACGAGTGTGCTTTAGACCACACGACTGAAGTAAAACTTATTTAGCTCCATCTATCGGCCGGTATAACTTTATTTAGAGTTAATGTTGTCATCTTGACAATTGTCAAGTGAATTGTCATTTTACTGAACATACCAACATAATAATACAATTTTAACTTTTTTATATTGACAATGGAGATCTAAGGTCCGTATTACAGAAAGATGCTCAGTCATCGATCGTTGCTCAAGCAGAGATTTCATTCACTAATTGATCACTTTACGAATGAAATCTCTGCTTGAGCACCGATCGATGACTGAGGATTGTTCTGTAATACGACCATAAGTAAACTACCAACTTTCAACTTCCATTTGCCTCGTTACGCATTCGCCAGCTTACTCCCCAAGACAAAGGTGCGTAAAGAAGTTTTACTTCAAAAACTGGGCTAACTAGATTGGCTAGCAACTATCAAAATGTATTTTTGCAATTTAGCAATTTGCTAAGGCACCACTAATTATTGGCCATTCAGTCGGAATCATTTGCGTCACGCTCACTAATAGGCTACTTTGTGCAATTGATCGGTTTCCTGGCTTATTTCTCGTTCTGCTCATTCCTGATACATGTGTACACGTACTTGAATTTTTAGGCTGATATTTAGGATTAAAAAGAAACAGCGGTGCCTAAATTATAAGTTCTAAATATGTTTAAAATACATTCTTTCTCACCGAACCGTAGCTTACTCGTTTTTAGCTGATCTGCACCAAACCTCTCTTATTAGCGAGACAGATTGCCATAGTACGCTTGGTAGGCATTTTGGTGATCACAGTAGATTATGATATAGACCGCGCAGAATGCTGCTCTGTATAATTGGATATATTTTAAGCCGGCTCTTACAGCACCCACGGGAAAAGCTGAGTCATTCTATTCTTCCGCCAGAACCACGCGCCAGTCAGTATTTACCTTTCTTTCCCATCCTATGACAGTTCTACGGGCGATGTGACTTGCATGGGCATTGCCATGCCATTTCAACTTGCTAATTCTAAGAGCTTTTTTTTACTTCGAACTTGTCCAGGATTTGACCACGCTCTCACCTGATAGAAAATGACGATGCGATCGAAGGTGTAGCATGCTAGCCAAGTAGCTACATCGGTCATTTTAGTTCTGCGGATCTCCTCATTCCAGATCTTATTTCACAGGGAAACACTGAGCTCCTCGTTTATCACTTTGATAAATTCTCTCCGGTCATCAAGGTCATCCATTGTTACACATATTGTGAATCATTTTATTATTTGTATAAGTATATTAATTGGAAGACAAAAATAGTTTATCTAGCTGTCGATTAGAGGGATACCTATTTATGTACCGAAATATGTTTTATACTTATCAATAAAACCACTGGGTAGTTTATTATCAGCATAGCTATATGGTCATTATTGCAGTCTTAGCCGAGATATGCTGTAGGGAGTTGGTAAGTAGTGAATCTACTATCGTGAATTTATTAATCTAAATCTATATAACTCAAAGGTGACCGACTGACTGACATAGTGATCTATCAACGCACAGCCCACACCACTCGACGGATCGGGCTGAAATTTGGCATGCAAGTATATGTTATGAAGTAGGTATCCGTTAAGAAAGGATTTTTCGAAATTCTACCCTTAAGAGGGTGAAATGGGTAGTTGAATTATTTTCCCACAGGCCACGCCGCGGGCGAAGCTGCGGGCAGAAGCTCGTTTGTTCATATTTTTCGAAATTAAGTTAAGTATATTTGTTTTTTTTTTTGGTTGGCTATACTGAATTGAACGTGATTGAACGGAAGCGGGAGTCAGACAGTTAAGCAAGAAAAGAGCGATCAGTAACTTAGACTATGACGATATCATCCTCCTTCATCATCGTTCCAGCTTTCCACCTACTTTCGTAGTTTTCACATCAAATATTGGCCATTCACAATTAAAATTCAAATTAAATTTTAGAAAATTAGTCGCATTTTCATTTTCCAGACATTTTTGGGATTCCACCAACATACGCTGAGGCGTTAAGTTACGTATATCCTTGCTTTTTCTTTAAAACTAAAAATTATAATATATATCATACATAATTCGATTTTTGTGACTAACTACGTTCTAAATTATTATTGATACTACCAATTGTTACAAATATACTGCGTACCGAAAATTTAAGTTTTATTTCATCGGTTCCAGCATTTCCCACTAACCACTTCGTATTCCTGTAAGTAGCCTTCTCTTATAGAGCTGCTGGGAATAATTATTGGAGGGACCTCCGGGACAAAACTATGGCTTATCAGAGAAATACTAGGAGGTTTACTTGTGGAAGCTATTGAAAAAAAAGTCATTTTAGTTCAAAATAAAAATGTAATATTCAAATCACATTTCACTTACTTTAAAAAACTTTGTATTAAATTTTTTAATTAGACATGTAGCGCCATCTCTTATTCAAATTACACTATTACATAATCACAAAATTGCACATACCTGAACAAGACGGCAACGGCAGGTACATTGGCAAACAAGGTCCTTCTGACCCTGGCTTCGCTGGACATCGAGCAGTACCTCTGCACAAAGGTCTGCTGGCAGCCGTAGATAGATATCGACATGAAGAGCTGGCCTATGAGAGCCGATAGCGTATCAACTCGCACTGTTGGGTCCCATGTGAATCTGTGAAGTTTAAATATTTTAATTATGGAAGTAAAACTTATTTACGTAAGCTTAACTTGGGGAATAAGCTGGTGAATGCGTGACGAAGTAATAATAATATGTGTGGACATCTCACACAACGCCAGCTAGCCCCAAACTAAGCAAAGCTTGTGCTATGGGAACCAGATAACTGATACAATACTTAGATACTTTTTTGTTTGTAAATACATACATAGAATACAATATAACACCCAGACACAGAACAAACACCTATGTTCATCACGCAAATGTTTGTCCTGGGTGGGAATCGAACCCACAACCCACAGTTCAGAAGGCAGGGTTACTACCAACTGAGCTATCGGGCCAGTCAAAAAGTGTGAAGTGAACTGAAGTTGAAAGGTGTTCACGTAGATCTCCATTGACAACATAATAAAGTTAAAAATTAGTTAAAATTTGTATTATTATGTTGGTATGTCCGATAAAATTACAATTTACAATTGTCAAGGTGAATGGACGAAACGTGTTGGTATATCCGGTAAAATGACAATTTACAATTGTCAAGGTGGTGACATTAACATTAAATAAAGCAAAAACAAAGTTATACCGGCCGATAGATGGAGGTAAAAAAGTTTTACTTTATTCGTGTGGCACACTCGTTTTTTAAATAAGATTACGCTTGACCAAATCTCGCCTGATGTTAAGTGATAATGCGGTCGACGATGTACCACGTTCGCCTATAAGAAAGCTGTTCACTCTCATCTTGAAAACTTTCAGGCCAAAGCTATTCGGAAACAAAGACACTGGTAAATGTTTGGTAAGATATGGGCATAATACTGCCGCCACAAGGAAAAAAGGCGCATCTAACATATTTGTCAAAAATGAGTTGTATATATATTCTGGATCAGCAAAAAAAGACCCAACGGTCAATACTTTTTTTATTTCTGAAAACCAACCAGAACCCTACTGCCGTCATAAGGAAAAAAGACACTTCTGCGCACTATTATAAAAAAAAAATTAAAATAATCTATGTTCTCCATTTATAAAAATGCGCAGAAGTGTCTTTTTTCCTTATGACGGCAGAATACTATTTAGAATCATCTAGTTTTTACTATACCACAGACAGTAGTAGGCAGCGCCGCTTCCTGCAACACCAGTGGCGCTGCCGATGAGTTGCTTTTTTATGGAGGGCACGACTTAAAAAGTTGGCTATTTTATGAGAAAACACCGTACTATTGTTTATTCTGTGCCTAACCCAACAAAGAATTTTATTTAACTTCTGCAAAATTCCGACAGTTTCTTTACTAAGCGTTGGTTTCAGAAGCTATTATCCGATACGATGGTTACCTACTTGCCAACTATAGAAAGAAGGAAGGGAAATAAGTTGATGAGACTTACTGAAAGAACTTGAGTCTTCCCCCCTCAATGTTGTCGGTGAGCACCTGCTGAGGTCCTCCCGCCTTCATCGTGGCCTGGATGATGAAAGCGGCGCTTACCAGGATCATCGTGAGTGTTTGGATGACATCAGCTCTGGGGAAAGAGTTTAGTTATTAGTAGGTTACTAAGCGTGGCTAATTTTAGAAGAAATTCAAGTGATATATTTTTTGAAGTAAAACTTCTTTACTCAGCTGAGCCCAGTCTATATCTGTTTTTCTCCATGCCACTCACCTTATAGCTGCAGCCAGTCCTCCCAGCAAGTTGAACACTATAGCCACAGCCGTCAGCGCTGCCGCCGACGCCCAGTGCGGCAATGCCAGGATAGCGTGCAATGCAACTGTCGGCGTGTAAACAGTAACTGCAAGGTTCAGCAGCTGCCGTATAAGAAAGGTCGCTGCTGCCGTGCGCCGAACCCAAGAGCTGTTGAAACGCATCTGTGGATATAAAGTAAAAGTGGATAAAAGTAATATTATTTTGCTATTTGCTAGTGTTTAGTTTTATTGAGTTGTAAATAAGCTAAAAATATCCTATAATATATGTAACAAATCAATTTGATGTTGACTTTTAAATGTCAATGTATTTAATGAAAATATGTTAATGTTTATAATGCAACATTATGAATGACACATTATTAAAAATTTACTTCCGGCCGTCATTATCGTAGATCTACCGAATAAACATAAAATTTTGCGATTTAGTTTTTGTACGTGTTAGTTATCTTATTAATACTTAAACAATAATTAATACATAAACCGTAATGGTATTTTAACAATATAAATATGTGTATATATATATATATATATAATATAATAACAAAATATGGTCATGAAATCATCGTACTATTACATATGCCACGTACCTATACTCAAAAAAACGAGTGTGCTTTAGACCACACGACATCCATCGGCTGGTATAACTTTGTTTTTGCTTTAATGTTAATGTCGTCAACTTCACAATTATAAATTGTCATTTTACCGGACATACCAAAATAATAACACAATTTTTTTATGTTGGCAGTGGAGATCTACGTGAACGACTCCAAATTCAATTCGCCTCACATTCACTAGCTTACTCTCCAACTCAAGCATGCGTAAAATCTTTACTTTAATAAATACAAAAAAAACTGTATTGATATTTTGACAACCTATCCTTTGACAGTTTTTTTGTCATCATCATGGTCATCAAATCATAAAGTATATCAACTTTTAAAAAAATCGGTTGATAATGAGTAGTTTGTGTCACTATGCACTATGCCCACGGAGCAAGGAATGGCGGAATGAGGCAATGATCTCAACTCAAGTACCAGAGCTCAAATGGAACTTCCGAGAGTCCTAGGTAGTTACGTGGTCGAGGACGCTGCTGATTGCCTGATTTATGCTCATTTTGTATTCGCACGTTTGTGGCAAGCAACTGACAGCCCTCCCTGGTCATCTGACAATTTTAATATAAAAATCAAACTGAAAACTAAATATTTAAACAAACTATTAGCCTAATTTTAAATTTATTAAGAATGAATAAGAAGGCAATTCTTAGTAGATTTTTATATTTATACTAGCTTTTTGACACGGCTTCGCCCGCGTGGCCTATATAGGAAACGAAGAAGAAAATTTTTCATAGATAATTCAACCACTCATTTCACCCTCTTAGGAGTGGGATTTCAAAAATCTGTTTCTTAGTAGATACCTACATTTTACAAAGAACATACCCTCCAAATTTTAAGTCTCTAAGTCAGTCAGTCAGTCAGTCAGGACTTTGAATTTTATATGTATAGATGAAAGATACAATTCTAATAGAAATTACTTCCTTTTCAAAGGAAAAAAGTACTTTCTTGTAACTTGCACATGGTCATTATGGATACATCATGTATCCTAAGTATCATAAAACATTTGCTATAACCATACAAAGTTTCACCGAAATTCGTCATTCAAATTCGAAGTAATTTCAACGTGAATCGTGTTCAAAGTGCGCACAAATACTTGTCCTGCCGCGGGAATCGAACCCCTCAAGGTTATGAGCCGACCTGCTCAACCACCACACCACAGAGGCTGTTCTTTATTGGCTGTTCGGAGGAATTACCTGCAAATACTCGTAGACAGAGTTTGTGTGTAGCCTGTAGTAGACTGGGACAAAGACGCAGCAGACGATGGGGAAGGCAAGGATGACGCCGTAGAGAGTCTCCCACATGGCAGACCCGTGGTAGACCAGCTCTGAAGGGAATCCTAGAAGAACAAGAGACTATGGTTATATTTATTTTTTCAAACATCTACACATATAAAATTCAAAGTGCTGACTGACTGGCTTATATATCAACGCACAGCCTAAACCACTGGTCTTAGAGACTTGAAATTTGGAGGGTGTGTTCTTTCTAAAGTGTAAGTATCCACTAAGAAAGGGTTTTTCGAAATTCCACCCCCAAGAGGGTGAAACGGGTAGTTGAATAACCTATGAAATTTTTTATTCTTCGTTTCCAGGTAAAGCCGCGGGCAGAAGCTAGTCTATATCTATAAAACAAAGTCGTGTTATTTTTTGTAAACTCCAAAACGGCTGGACCAATTGTTATGATTTTTGTGTTTTTGGATTTATCTTCGTCCGGAATAGGATAATAATTAATAATGCCAGATGCAAAGGAAAAATATGGATGTAAAAATGTATTATTTGCGCTAGGTTGGACAGTAGAAATTTTGATAATGATATAACAAACTAGTTGACCCAGCGAACTTCGTTCCGGCTAACAGTTGTACGAAAAAGCGCCACCGGTACATGGTTAATATCCCACATGTGCGAACAAAGAGATTTGGCTCCACATTTATCATGCGAACAGCCAAAGAGTGGAACGCTTTACCGGCATCCGTATTTCCCGAAAACTACAACCTTGGAGTCTTCAAATCGAGAGTGAACAGGTATCTTCTAGGCAAGCGTGTTACATCCTAGACTGCATCGTCACTTACCATCAGGTGCGATAGTGGTCAAGCGCGAGCCTATAAAAAAAAAAAAAAAAAAAAAAAAAAAAAAAAAAAAGTTAATGAATATGCATGTTTAGGATGTTTTTTTTATCGCTGACCTCAATTGTATTACTTATTATCCTATTCCGGACGAAGATGAGCACTGTGCACGTGGTTTGACATGAAATCCCGAGATATAATTTGGCACGCGATACCTTTCTACTTGCGTTTTAGCATGATGACGTCACATTAACGCATTGTGTGTTGCCGATAATTAGGGTCAACGAGCTGGGAGCGATCACAAACCATCGATAATTATTACCGGAAGTCACGTTCAGACAACGCATGTCTAACAGGATATTAAAAATAGCCGTTTTTTTTTTTGTCTAACTCGCACTACATTTTCAATTCAAAGTTTTCTTTTTCATTTCATTTCAATTGGTTCATTAAATGAGCCATAAATCTTAAACGGTAAGTTCAACATGAAAGTTTATAGGCAATCAAAATTGTGAAATTTTATTTTATACAATAATGATCTTAATAACTTTTACCCTAAAGTTCATAGCTTCTCAGATATCAGCCAAAAACTTATATTCAAGATGGCGCTTGAAGCAACATCTGACAGCATTTTGTGATGTTTAGCTTTGTAAGTGCCCCTAAACCATATAAAAAAAAGGGATTGAAAATTTAGTGCGAAGTTAAATTACATTTGTACTGGCCTAAAGACGCCAATATGATATTGGTGGAAAATTTGTCTCTTTCAACCAAAGGCGTTCCGATAAGAACGCTGCCGATCGGAAAAATGATCTAAATGTGATCAGTTTAAATATCCGATATCGGTGCAAATTTTGTCTCTTTCAGACAAGAGTACTACGACAAGGATGACGCATTATTAGCCGCCTATGCTTAATGCCCAGAGCATATTTCACATTACCTATATAGGTGGCTAATAATGCGTCATCCTTGTCGTAGTACTCTCACAATGAAATATAAATAAAATTATGATTCATGGTTACGAGACGGAAATTGAGGAAAATGTTCTAATTTATACGAATTATTTGACAAGCTAATTGTTCACGTGACGTTAAGCGTCATGACCTATAACAATAAATATAATGTTTTATTATACC
The DNA here is from genome assembly GCA_905220475.3 of Ennomos fuscantarius. Lineage (NCBI taxonomy): Eukaryota > Metazoa > Arthropoda > Insecta > Lepidoptera > Geometridae > Ennomos > Ennomos fuscantarius. Next base: position 10,411,673 of record HG992046.1, read on the forward strand.
AAACGATCACATACATGATACAGGAGCGTTGAAAATAATCCAAAAATGACAGTTGTGAATTTTGATTGTACTTCCCTAACTCGTGTATTTTTGAATTTTAATGTGTGTTAAGGGTGGATTATTATCCGTTCAGTGTTCGTGAACGTGCACGAATGTTGGCAAATTATTCCAAGCCTAAAACTATGACTAAACTACATTTTCGTTTCCTCGTCAAGGCTTCCTAGTGCTTTCAGTAAAATATCCATCATTTACTGTGACACTTTGACTGACAAAATAAGACTTTGACATGACATAACCGTACAATAATTCCTCACTTGACATTGGCAGAATCATCGCTAAAAAGCGATAGCAGGCCATTAAACGAAGAGAAGAAGAAGAAACTTTGCTGCAAAACTATCAAGTAGGCACAGAGTCAACCGGGCCCTGTGTTGCCCAGTTCTTGAACTGCGCCTCCAACCGGAAACGGATATCTTGGATCTCCAAGAGTGCGAGCAGTTCACCCAAGCCCTTAAGGACTGCAAGAGATGGAACTGACTACCATAAGAACACCCATCAGAAGAAAATAAAAATCGGAAAGATATGTAACTTATCTTCTATACATATAAAATTAATCCTGACTGACTGACTGACTTATATATCAACGTACAGCTTAAACCGCTAGTTCTAGAGATTTGAAATTTGGAGTGTGTTCTTTGTAAAATTTAAATATCCACTAATAAAGGGTTTTTCTAAATTCTATCCCTGTGAGGGTGAAATGGGTGGTTGAAGTATCTATGAAAAAATTCCACGTTAGAGAAGCCGCGGGCACAAGCTAGTTAAAAATAAACCTCTTTAAATGAAGTCCTACTCAATTGAACTCTTGCAGAAAATTCCCATTACTTATTAATTGGAGTAGCTATGGCGCTTCAGACAAAACACGGCTGAATTCTATAAGGTCAGCGCACTGTGATAATTGGTTAACGAAACATTTACAAATACCAAAGTCGAACTGTGATTGGCGGATGAGAAGTATGCTATAAATAGCAACGTGTTAATTATAAATAGGCCTTTGGTCACAAGCTGTATTTAGTTGTATTTCGTTGGTACGTCATTGTTGCCACAGAATATGTTACAGTTTATAAAATTGGCGCCGAAACCAACGTAGCAATGTGCTGTTGTTTAGTCTGTGACCATTCTGCTGGTGGCAAAACGTTGTGTAAACATAACCGCAACGTTTCTTTGGACCTTTGTTATTTTTCATTACGCATCTTTGTTTACGCTTTTGTGGTGTTAAACAATAAAATGATACATAATGATACATACAAACATCATTATAGTCATTTCTATAATTTATTGTCTACTCTTTATGACGTCACAATTAATGCATGGTAGACAAATAAATAAAATAAATAACACTCGCATAGGAATTTTGGCGGGAAAACGAAAAAGATCGCGTCACTGCATTGTATTATTTTCCAAAACTTGGGTTATTTTCAGTGTTAGTGCATAAAATTGGTGGCATTTTATTCGTTAAGTGCTGGATTACAGGCATTAGTGTGGGAAAGTGACAATGATGAATGATGGTGAAACGTTTCTTTACGTGTGGTTTCCAAAACTCCTAGTAAAGTTACCGCCACTTTACTAGGAGTATGACTTGACTAGACTAGACTAGATTATGACTTGGACTGTGACTTGACTTGACACACATATAAATTTATTAATTAACTTGAAAAATTATCAATTACTTGACACTGGCTAAATACACAAAAGTGCGGAGCCAAAACAAAAACAAAAAACGAAAAAGCGCTCACATACATAGATAATAACTAGGATTCCCTTTATCTATGGACTTAGAATGGTTGTCGGGGGATCGAACCCACCACCTCCGGGTTATGAGCCGATCTGCTCAACCACCACGCCACAGAGGCGGTCTGGTAGAGTAACGCGTAACTTCCCATCTGCATTTCTATACTTTTCTAAAAGAACTTTAAGATTATGTACTTACTAGTTGCGCCCCGCGGTTGCACCCGCGGATAAAAAGTATTTTAATTATTTGCTCATCCTACGGGAAAATTTCACTTTTCCAGAATAAAATGTAGCTTATATGTTAATCCACCGTATAATCTATCTTGGTACCGAATTTCATCCAAATCCATTACACACAAACACACATACAAACTTTCGCCCTTATAATATTAGTGTGATATAGATAGCTCTATTATATTCAGAATTATTATATTCAGAAAAAAGTACTCGCACAATATTAGTAGTACAATAAGTATCTAATCTGATTGTGACTTGTAAATAAAAATAATAATAACGCCCAACGATCACATACGTAGATCCTGAACCCTAACTATAAGATTCCCCGTGTCTACGGACCCAGAAACTACGAGCACCATAGTCCCACAACACCCAGACTCAGAACAAGCATATACGCTTTTTTTATGTGCGCAAGTACTTGTCCTGCCGCGGGAATCGTAACCGCCACTTCTGGGTTATGAGCCGACCTGCACAACCATTACACCACAGAGGCTGTCTAAGTCTATATATAAAGTCAAAGTCAAAAAATATATTGCAAATAGGCTATTTTTAGCACTTTAACAAGTCAAAAAGCATATACATAAATTAATCTGTTTCCCTTGGTCTTCGCATCACGCGTGAACGGATAAATATATTCTTTTTCGTTATGCTTATTATGTCAGGAAAAAGTTCTTATCAAAGAAAAAATTTAAAAAGTTGAGTGGAAAATTAGAAAATTTTCACCACACGGGTAAACCGCGGGGCGCAGATAGTTTGCGTTAAACTTTCACTTTACAATATTTTATCAACTTATAAATTTGAAGATGACCTGGGCTTTGCTTCCGGGTCACGGTTGCCATTTGAGAACCTCTCTTCCCCATCGGCTGTCCGTTCAACGAGCAATGTGACCCATTACCATTTCAACTTGCTAATTCTAAGAGCTATATTGATGACTTACTTCTCTTCCAGCTGGGCTATCACGTAACTCGATTGCAACCAAAAAAACACAAATTTGTATGGATTTAACACATTGAATACGCAGTTTGTGTGCAAAGTTAGTATGGAAATTTCTCCTGTTGCATTGCAATCGAAGTTCGTGATCACCCCCTTGAAATGAGAAGATCTGCACTGCAATGGTGATCACGAAACTCAAATTTGTATGGGTGTGACATTTTCAAAGTTATGTGCAAAGTTAGTATGGAAATTTCTTCTGTTGCATTGTGATCAAAGTTTCGTGATCACCATTGCAGTGCAGATCTTCTCATTTCAAGGGGGTGATCACGAACTTCGATTGCAATGCAACAGGCGAAATTTCCATACTAACTATGCACATAACTTTGAAAATGTCACACCCATACAAATTTGAGTTTCTATTGGTTGCAATCGAGTTTTGTGATTACACAGCAGATGTTATTACGCAGGGAAATCAGGAGCATATCTCTCTTCATAGCTCTTGTGCGATTTTGAGCTTACTAATAAGACCAAGTCTCACTGACGAGTGTGTTTTTGTTGCCAACTTACAATTAGATCCCAAAAGACCTTCTAATAACGATGCTTTGAAATTCTAATACACGATGCTTCTATAACGAGTCCCTTTTAAAGCAAAACTTCTTTATGCACGCTAGATTTGGGAAATAAGCTGGTGAATGCTAGGTGAACGGAAGTTGAAGTTGGTTCACGTAAATCGCCAATATTGTCAACATAACAAAGTTTATAAATTTGTATTACCTATTATGTTGGTATGTCCGGTATGACAATTTACAATTGAAGGGGTGAGAATAAAAAGGATTTAACTGATTTTTTTGACAAAATGACTTATGGGTATCGTTGGATTCAGCGTGAAATTATCTTCAATAATACATTCTCAAAATACCGAAATGAGGCTTAAATCTCGAGATTTTGAGTCTAAAAATGGTCTATCTGTCACAGGAATACAGTTTGCTTAGCATAAAAACATTACTATATTTATTTTATTATATTATATTTTTACAGTAATTGTATGAATTAGTACTATATTTAGTAATTTTAAATAGAATTAAAACATTTTCAAGCAACTGAAACTTACATAAACCTTTTCTATTACCTTATAAGCACTCTACATTAAAATGACGCCTTTGACGTTTAAAGTCAATTTTCTCGAAACTGTCAATTTGTCAGTTAAATCCTTTTTATTCTCAACCCTTCAATTGTCAAGATGGTGACATTAACATTAAACATAGCACAAACAAAGTTTTACCGGCCGATAAACGGAGGCAAACTAAAGAAGTGTTACTGCAGTCGTCTGGTCTAAAGCACACTCGTTTTTTTAAAATAATATTGTAATACAAAAAAAATTATGGCTTCAGAGCTAAAGACCGTAAAATACATAAACACTAAATTATATAATTCGTCCATAGCGATGTTACAAATTTCACGCTTCAGAGAGTGAAATCATGAACAGATTACTGTAATCAACAGTTTTTTATCTAAACACTGGTAGAGTCTACTGAATTGTATAGAAATTAAAGTGCACTGGCAACGTCATTGAACAACAAAGTTGTATATTCTTTTTTTATTTTATTTAATTTTATTTGGAGCATCAACAGCTTTCTTACAAAATAATATGAAAACAGGATAATAAATACTCCAAAGCCAAATACAGGTTATCACTCATAGAACTAATAAGTAAGTGATTACAATAAAAAGGTAGGTACTTAGCTCAACATATTGTTTGTGACATTTAACAAAAGGAAAACTATTATCATCAAAGCCATATAAATATAAGGTAAGAGTAACATTTTAAACGCAAGTATTAAATTATTGATTAGTTTAGATTATATTATTATGATTATTATTATAAGATTCATCAGTAAATTATATCGGTTTTTTCTTATATTGTAAAAATATTTTGCCTCGTCGTTAATAAGTCTATCAGGTCAGAGAATTTGCAGTTAAAGCTTTTAAACGTACGCGGAAAGAAAGAATTTCTACGATAATTTGCACGGCAGCGAGGGATACATAGTCGGAGGTGGCTGGTGCGAGATGAGAAACACGGCGCTACAAGTTTGATCCCGGCCAGAAGAGAAGGACAGTCGATAAAAAATACATATATATATATAATATGTATATCTAACTCTATCGAGAACTAGAGTAGTTCAACGAAGTAATTCTGCCAGCATGTTGGTCTGGAGTGGGCTGGAGCATTTGAACTGTCTATGGGGCGCTATTATAGTCTAAATGATTTTGTTGTAGGTTTTGTAGCTTTTTTATGTTAAAGAATGACATGACAAGCAATTCATTCGCTTGATGTTAAGCGACACGGCTGTCCATACCAGTTGCAGTGTCACTCGAAACTCTAAAGTATAGAGTTTCGCGTGACACTGCAATGGGTCCGTCATTCTGAGACATCAACACAGTCTAGTAATAAGACGACTGTGAGGTTAAGTCATAAAGTCTCATTTGCCCAGTAATATCACTAGCTACAGTGCCCGTATAACCGGAATACAGTAGCTTGCGCACTACTGCTTGGCGGCAGAATAACTGGCAATGCGACCTAGACGTACTTTGCAGAAAAGTCCTACCACCTAGTCATATAGTTATTGTTTGATAGGGTTGCTTTTGACCATTATTTTATCTCTCCTTTTAAATAAGTTGCAACTGGTTAGTCTAAATTATTATATATTCATGAATTCATGAACGAGCTCATTGTGTGATAATTATGTATGGTTTCTAACTCAGGTATAAACTACCTTGTAATAAGTGATAAAAACTTTATTAATTAAGAAGATTTTATTTAGTATCAATTGATTGTTTTCGGAAATTGATGAACCTATTAGTTGTTTACAAAAATATATTTGAACAAAACTATTTTAAAGTTGTTTTTTTTTTTATATTGAACCAATTGTATCCAATGCCATTCGTTCCATTAATAACATAAAATCCCGTGACTTTCTAAGGAAATGATTTAAAGAAATTAAAACTGTTACAGTGGCTGGTCAATACACTTACGAGAATTGTACACTCTCGAAAACTTTTTTTTACCGTCAAATTGCCTTTATTTTTAACTAAATACTACAATGATATAATAACTAATACTCAAAAACATTAGCCTTGTCTTCATCTTTCCACAGATATTGCGATATTCGTTATTGCAGTAGTAGTTCCACTGTTGAATATAGAACTTCTTTATTGGAGGGTAGATTATAATAAATAATAACCCCCAACGATCACATACATAGATCCTGGACCCTAACTAGGATTCTTTGTGTCTAGGGACCCAAGAACTACTAGGACCATGGTCCCACAACACCCAGACCTAGAACAAGTATTTGCGTTTTTTTCTGTGCACAAATACTTGTCTTGTCGCGGGAATCGAACCCGCCGCCTCCAGGTTATGAGCCGACATGCTCAACCACCACACCACAGAGGCTGTCGTTATGATCACCATCACGTTTGGCAGGCGTTTTGGTGATCGCAATAGAGTATAATGCAGACCGAGCAGAATGCTACTACCCATTGGTCATTTATAGACGGGAAGGTCCATTTTTCCATAGCGTCCACTCTTCCAGTGGACGTAGCCTTCTCGATTATTTTATCTCGCCAACGGCCTAAGCCGAGGCTCGCACCCAAGGGTGCTTTTGAGCTATTTGCCGCCAATGGACTCCTTAAGCACCTGCCCTTCCACCCGGTGACGCTGTAAAATTCGGTAGAACCCAACAGCGTAATCCCAATAAAAAAACGAATGTGCTGTAATCAGACCACACCGTTGAAGTACGACTTCTTTAGCTCCATCTATCGGAATATTTGTAGATTGCCATTTTACCGGACACACCAGCGTAATAATACAAATTGTAAGTAATTTTTTTCTTTGTTTTGTTGACAATAGAGGCCGTTAACTAAACCCTTTTAACTTCCGTTCGCCTCCTTACTTGTTCGCCAGCTTACTCTCCAAGTCAAGGTTGCGTATAGAAGTTTTACTTAGTTTTAGTGTATGATTGAATATTTATATATGTATAATATGTAGTTTTATGTGTAAGTATTCTTGTTTATCCATTGTTTAAACATTAATAAAAATATCTTTTTCGAATTGTGCATTGGTTCCACCCCCTCTGGGTCTGGGCTGAAAATCAGCGCTCGATGTCTCTGATGACCAGCAATATGCTGAGCCGACGCCCATTCGATACTTGTTTATTTCTATTCATTATGTACATATTATGTGTATAAATTCAACCTGTTTTTGTATTTTTTTAATTTTAGACGAGTATTGAATATATGTATTTCTATTCTATTCTATTCTACTTTAAAAACAGGGTAATCCATAGAAAGACTTCTTAACTTACCCAAAAAGCTTCTCACACCAAGCGTGCCTCTAGCCACAGATAATATCATGGCTAGAGTGGACACTCCGCCGCCGGCGAATATATATGCCCGCTTTGGACTGCCCCCAGTTGCCGCATCTTTCCGTCGGCTCCATAGTGGCGCCACTGATGAGGTAAATATAAATATGGCGAACACTATGCATTCCCACGCTAGCCAGCCGGTCTGCATGATTCTGGAAAGAAAAGACCTAGTGTTAATGTTTTTATTGGACTACATAATTATTATTGATCTAAGGACTTTTTGGAGCTAGGGGATTTTAATGGAATCGGTTTTGTGGCTACTTTTACGCAACAGCTGGGGTCTCCCCCAGCATAGAAGATCGGAATGGAATAGCGAGTATTGTATACTCGCGGTCTGACAATGTTTACCACCTTAATGTTGGTAATTGCATTAACAAGTCTATGTCATAAGGTCTATTATAATTTGTGATTTGATTAGGCATAGACTCATAGAGCATGGATTTTTTTATTACAACGAAAATCGATCGCCCACGATACGTCATCTAGGATAGCTGGTAGAAAACCTTTTTTGTAAATATATGACAAAATATTATCATAGAAACTAGTATCTTGTAACAAACACTCATGCCTGTAATCCAGCACTTAACGAAACACCACCACCATTTTTATGCACTAACACTGTAAATAACACAAGTTTTGGAAAATAATATAATGCCAAACGTGATATTTTTCGTTTTCCCGCCAAAACTCTCGGGCCGTGTCTTAGCGTCTTGAAAGCTAAAGCTTGTCCTGAAAGGTGCAGAACCAAGCTGGGCTCAAACCTAAATGCATAGATTTGAAAGTCTCCTAGGTTCCCGTTGTGCCTTCTGTGTGAAATGTCCACAGCATATTTACATTGAGATAGCGTAAAGTAAAATAACTTTATTTTAAGTACCCAATATAATTTTGACTTGTAAAAGTGCTAAAAATAGCCATCTTGCAATAAATCTTTTGACTTTGACTTTGCTAATATTGTTAATTAAACTTTTTTCTGTTTATTGAGTCGCTTAGGTTTAATTGTATTTTAAATTAAATTATAATTAATAATTTGTTGCCACCTTCGCAAAAGGTCTTATGTATTTCTAAACTATTTTGTTTCTTATTATTAAACTGTAAAACACGAATTGGCCTGAGGCAAACTTTATCGCATTTCATACATATTAGGTACAATTAAACTACTTATTTAAAATACTTGATCTGTGTAAAGAGCTCTGTAACCATTGTAACGTTCTATTTCTTAAGTTTATTTAATTATTTCATTATCATTTCTTCTAATTATTTCTTCAATTGATACGCAAAAATGTTTCATTGAATTGTAAATGACTCTCAACTAGAATTACTGTCTCATTAATGATGTTTATAGTATAAATAAGTTCACCAATTTTCGTTGATATAAGTATTCTACTATTCTACCTCGCGGTTTCGGTTGTCAGCGCATTATTCCCTTTTTATTGCGGGAACACCTTGATCAAAATTATCCTACAAATTAAAATTGATCAATCAGGATTAAAATTTTAATTTTGGAAAGATTTTCCCGTTGATTATTGAAGAAGATATGAGAAATAAGTTCTTAAATCCACCATAAATACTTCGTAATATCAAAATATATTCAAAAAAAATTACTAGCTACGCCCCGCGGTTTCATTCGTGGATAAAAAGTATCGTGTGTGTAAATCCAGAATATAAACTATTTGTGTTCCAAATTTCATCCAAATCCGTTCCGTAGTTTTTGCGTAAAAAGCCTGCGGTGTCGCTCTCGTGGTGTTCGATAATTGCCCCACGGGAACATATTATCGGGATAGAAAGTAGCCTATGTGTTAATCCAAGTTATAAACTACCTGTGTTCCAAATTTCATCTAAATCCGTTCAGTAGTTTTTGCGTGAAAGAGTAACAAACATTCATCCATACATCCATACTCACAAACTTTCGCGTTTATAATATTAGTAGAATAGTAGGATAAATGTTTCATTCATTAATTCATTTATTTTGTGAAAAGTTAGTAAGTTTTGGTTCTTTGTAGCGGCAGTACTTACTATTATGTATTCTGTAAAGACTAAGACGAATCATCCCCTACTCCATGAGGTGCGGGATCAGTGGGAGAGGATCAGAGGCAGTCATTTTCAGCCTTATTAATAAACACGAACTAGCTTTAGACTAGTTACACCATCCTTTGTCTCTTTCGATCTAGCTAAATATTCCTGTAGCAAAAAAAGGACAAAAGCTGAAGTAACTAATCCGAGACTGTTTAAGTTTAACTTTTGGAAGCTTAGGCTATAGGTATCTATGTATATTTAAGATTGATACATGTCAATGTCATGTCAAGTTTAGGTTCTTCCAGTTGCAATCTTTTACGAATTTGTATAAGGTCGTTGAAAAGAATTCGAAATGTGTGAATTTTGATTTTTTTTTAATTATCCGTGTGTTTAAATTTTAATGTGTGTTAAGGGCGGATTATTATACGTTAAGTGTTCGTGAACGTGCACGAGTGTTGGTAAATGGTTCGAAGTTTTAAAACCGTGCCTTTTTGTTTTCTCTTCAAGGCTTCCTAGAACCTTCAATAAAATATCCACCGTTTTACTGTAGCATTTTGACTGACAAAATAAGACTATGACATGACATAACTGTACATAAAATTCCTTATTTGACATTGGCAGAATTATCGCTAAAACGTGATAAAAATCTATTAAACGAAGAGAAGAAAAAGACTTTTTATAAATCTTTTCTGTCCAAATGTTGCCTGGAACAGATCGCTTTTAGCTATAAGGTCGCGAATTGTTCCCCACATCTTGTATTTCATTGTTTTTTTTTTTGTTAATGTATGGTGTGTACAATAAAGAGTGTATGTATCTATCCGTCTATCTGTAACAATGGGATGAATGCGTAAAATTTTGAACAGTTTATCTTTAAATATATATATAACTCAAAGGTGACCGACTGACTGACTATCAACGCACAGCTCAAACGGATCGATGGACGGATCGGGCTGAAATATGGCATGCAGGTAGATGTTATCACGTAGGCATCCGCTAAGAAAGAATTTTTCAAAATTCCACCCTTAAAAGGATGAAATGGGTGGTTGAATTATTTTCCCATAGGCGCGGGCGAAGCTGCGGGCAGAAGCTCGTAACAACTATAATACAATCGAGATTAACAATGGATACTTGTAATGCTGAAAAAAAACCATGGGAAAACGCGTAAAATGCTAGTGGAACTGCAAGGACGTAATAGGTACGTAAATCAGAAATCTTAAGAATTTTATTACCTTAACGTATCGCATACATAGATCCCGGACCCTAGCCCTAGTTAGATAGTAATACGGTTAGACACAAAACAAGTATTTGCGCTTTTTTTCTATGCAAAAATACTTGTCCTTTCGCGGGAGTCGAACTCGCCACCTCCGGGCTCTATTTTTTTTATTTTTGAGGGAGGGGAAATGCCCTCGCACTTCGGGGTAGTGGCAGGGGGTATGTGGGACTCGAACCCACTAAACCCCCCCCCCCCCCGTGAGCACCTCGTCCGCCTTACCGGGGGCGAGAAGGGGTCGCGACGGGGCGAGTTGGCTGGACTGCTCCAGCCAACTCGCCCCCGACCTCCGGGCTCTGAGCCAACCTGCTCAACCACCATACGCCAGACCATCATTTTTTCTAGTTAATAATGTATTTTGGTACCAACTATATTTATATAACCAGTTACGAAACACCGGTTTCACGACGGTCGAAAGGGTATCTACATACATAATAACAAATCTTCGTACATGTTGAAGATTTATAAAGCCATAAAAAATAGATGCGAGATTTTACTCAGTTTTGTTTGTTCTTTTTGTACATAACATTACGGCCCTGTGGCGCGGTGAAACACTAACTAATATGCACTGTTGCTTACGGATATCTCCAACACCACACGGGAGCGTGAGTTGCAGAAATCAAATCAACATTATCTCTTCTCTCCAGAAAGAAATGAAAACACGTTTTTTTAAATGAAGTTTATGACGTACGAGCTTCTGCCCGCAGCTTCGCCCAAGCCGTGGCCTATGGGAAAATAATTCAACCACCCATTTCACCCTCTTAAGGGTGAAATTTCAAAAAATCCTTTCTTAGCGGATGCTTACGTCATAACCTCTACCTGCATGCCAAATTTCAGCCCGATCCGTCTAGTGGTTTGGGCTGTGCGTTGATAGATCACTGTGTCAGTCAGTCACCTTTGAGTTATATTTATGACGTATATACAAGTGATCATTCATTGGTTGTTTTGGTTTTGACCAATAAAACAACGTTTTCATTAGTTAAACGCTTTCTCGAGTGATCAGATGATTATGTCGATATCTTTAAAGATCATGCCACCCGTGATGATTTATTGCCAAACCGTATTGAAACCTTTTTTGGACGACTCTTTCGGAGGTTTGTTTTTTGTTACGTCGCCATAATTACATGGCTATTTTGAACGGCCGTTAGGCTTTGCGAGAAACCCAAAACAAGTTCCTTCATAGAAAAAAGCATTCATTTAAACCTTTTTAAAAATAGAGGAGGATCTCAATTCGTTATGTTTGTAACCTCAAAACTCCGTCATCACTCCGTCGGTTTTTAAACTAAAATAATTGAAATATTATGTCATCACAATATGAAATTAAAACAACTAAAGTCGGTTTATTATGTTACCTAAATAAAATAAAAGATAATGCATTGAAAAAACGCCCAAAAAATAGATACCTACCCGCCACTGACAGAATGCATGAATAATGCGATGCCAAAATCAGAAAAAAAAAAGCACTCATGCCGACGTTACTGGTGCTTTTAGGAGGAATGAATGTAACTGCATTTTCTTTTGAAATATGGTGTTTCTTCTAATTAATCGAATCGAATGTCAATTTTCATATAATACAGCTGTCATTGGATACAAACTGTAAATAAATTGAAATCTAACGTCTTGATTGGATGTCAATATATCTCCGACCAATCAGGATAGATAGATTTTAATCTACCAATCGACAGTTTTTACCAAAGACATGAACATGAAGCTATTAAAAACAGACACAAGTAGCAACTAGAAGTGTAAATGGAATCGGTCATTAGACATATGAAACTACGATAGTTTTTCCTTTCCAACCCTGTTATTTACGAGCCCATTTTAACAACCAATTATACTTAAATGATTAATTTATAATGCAGTTCCATCACGTGAAACAGGTGACCTTTTGTTACTAGTATCTTGCCTGTTTAGTGTAAACACGTTTATAAATTAACATAACAATGCAAACGATGGATTCACTCTTTTAAGTTTTGCCATAAAATTGCTTAAAGCTATTCATAGTACCTACTGATAATAACTAAGCAAATGAGACAATATGTGGGGTGATTACGGAACTTCGACTGTATTGTATTAAGAGAAATTTCATTTCATCATTCCTAATATGAAAAAATTATGTAATAATAATAATGACGCCCAACGATCATATACCTACATAGATCCTGGACCCTAACTAGGATTCCCTGTGTCTAGGGACCCAAGAACTACGAGGACCATGGTCCCACAACACCCAGACTTAAAACCATCATTTGAGCTTTTTTTTCTGTTCACAAATAGTTGTCCTGCCTCGAGAATCGAACCCGCCGCCTCCGGATAATGAGCAGACCTCAATCACCACACCACAGAAGCCGTCAAATATATCTAATAATAATTTTATAGTTATTGTTATGGTGTGTTATATGCACACAAACTATGTATTGAAAGTCATTTGCCAAAAGCAGAGTAGAACAGATAGGCTTTTCAAATCTATTGCTGTCTCACTCCCACAAATCCATACTAATTTGTGTTATCATGTTTTGCGACCGGAGAAGTATTTGTGCATAGGAAAAAAAGCGGCAAAGTTTGGGTGGTTTGGGACCATGAGCCTCGTAGTGCCTGGGTCCCTAGATCCAAGGAAGTCCTAGTTAGGATCCAGGATCTATATATGTGATCGTTTGGTGTTATTTATTTATTGAAAGAGTGGATAACATGAAATATCTGAAAACAAATGAAAATCGGTTCGATTGTTCTCGACAGCGTTTTTACCGCCTTTAAAAAGGAAATTGTTAATTAGTAAAATATTTGAGATTAGATGAACGCGGAAATATTCAATCGTTAATATATTCGCGCTGTTATTTATGTCTGTAGCTGTGTTAATAAGTTTAATAATTTTGTATGATATAAAACGGCTAAACTCACGTCAGCTAAAAAGTCGAAATTGCTCCGACCAAGTTTATAATTGACGTGAGTTTAGCCGTTATTTACCTTACAAAATGTGTCATACTCACGATAGTTTTCAAACGAAAGTTAAATGATTATTTGATTTTTCATTCTCTACTATATTATTATTTAACAAATCTGTAGGTAGAAGTTGAATTACTTGATTCAAAACTGTGTATACAAGATACTATACTTAGTTACGTGACCACAATACATTTTACCACTAATTGGATTCCTACAGCCTTATTAATAAACGGGTATTAGTCTTGGATTAGTTACTTCAGCTTTTGTCCTTTTTTTGCTACTGGAATATTTAGCTGGATCGAAAGAGACAAAGGATGGTGTAACTAGTCTAAAGCTAGTTCATGTTTATTAATAAGGCTGCTAATGATTAAGGTACAACACACAGACGCGACCCGGCGCTCGCGATCTATGAAAACTGCAGTACAACGAGAACCAATGTTGAAAGTCATATAAACTCTCTTTCTCACACAAATACACACCTTCTCGCACATACACACACCAGTATAATAAATAAGAAAACTTTTTTTTATGCTACTGTGTGATTTGACGAGCTAGTCGTTCACCTGATGTTAAGCGCCACGGCCACCCATAACAGAACAGTGTCATTCGGAACCCCAAAACAGAATTTCGCGTGCCACTGCACTGCGCACATCATCCTGAGACATCAGCACAGCCTGGTAATAAGATTACTAGTCTGTGAGATCAGGTCATATAGTCTCAATTGCCCAGTAATTTCACTAGTTACAGTGCCCTTCAAACCGGAACACAGTAGTGCTTGCACAGTAGTGGCGGCACTTGGCGGCAGAATAAGTGGCAAAGCGGTGGTACCTACCTAGACGAACTTTGCAACAAAGTACTACCACCTAGTAAAACTGTGATAAATTTAAATAATTGTCGTTTGAACTACGGGTCAATCGAGTTATATACTTTTTTATATTTATGGACATTTAGCACAGCGCCATCTAGCCCCAAACTAAGCAAAGCTTGTACTATGGGAAACAGATAACTGATACAATACTTATATACTTTTTTGTTCGTAAATACACACATAGAATACAATGCAATACCCAGACACAACTAAAATCGATATTCATCACAGAAATGTTTATCCTGGGAATCGAACCCACAACCTACAGTTCAGAAGGCAGAATTACTACCAACTGAGCATCAGGTCAGTCAAAAGTTCCTAACGAACAAAAAACTTACGATGAGGTGAGTGGTATTATCGCTTAAAGCGATCTCTCCCAGACAAGCTTAACGCTAACTCTAGTCCAATGAGTTGTGTTGTAATTGTTTTGTACGTTTCTGAGTATTTATGTTCTATAATTTGTTATTTTTCTCACTGCACACCAAAATGTAATAAGCGCCTTCATATCGCTTATATAACCAGTCGGTAGTGCCGTTTATTAGCTTGTTGTTCGGTCTAGCCAAAGACACCAAGACCTAAATTGGCTTGGCACCATTCCAACACAATCCAATAGGTAGGTGAAGTTGTCATGAATTTTGCTTTTTAGGTATCGATCTACAATCAGATTTTTTCTAAATCGAATCATATAAAACGGAGTTTGAAGGTTACAAACATAATGAATTGAGGACATCCTCTATTTTAAAGTAGGTTGAAATGGATGCTTTTTGGTATGAAGTGAACTTGTTTTGGGTTTCCCGTAAAGCCTAACTGCTTACAATAGTCATATATCTATTGTTTCCGGGAAAGTAAAAAAAAAACCTACGAAAGATTCGTCCGACAAGTTACAAGCGCCAAGCGCAAAAAAACGACTTCAGACTCTCATGGGTACTATTAATTAAATGTCCAGTTATTATTAATAAACGGGTATTAGTCTCGGGTTAGTTACTTCAACTTTTGTCCTTTTTTTGCAACTGGAATACTTAGCTGGATTGAAAGACAAAAGATGGTGTAACTAATCTAAAGCTAGTTCGTGTTTAATAATAAGGCTGCTTAAGTTTAGCTCCATCTATCGGCCGGTATAACTTTGCTTTTGCTTTGTTTAATGTTAATGTCTCCGTCTTGACAATTGTAAATTGTAATTTTACCGGACATACCAACATAATGATACATATTTTTAACTTTGTTATGTTGACAATGGATATTTGCGGTAACCAAGAACTTTCAACTTCCGTTCGTCTCGCCAGCTTACTTCCCAAATCAAGCGTGCGTAAAGAAGTTTTCGTTCAAAAACATAATTTAAATTTTCAATTTTTATCCCCAACCTGTAGGTCGGGCTATATATCTATGGTTTTGGTTTTCCAGCCAAATATAAAGCAGAATTATGTAACATAATAATATAACCGTAGCCGTACACACTACACAAGCTACACAATGCCTAGTCTTATCGCTCCATCATTTATGGCACGATCTTGATTATTGGATAAACAGGTTAGAACTAATTTAGAAAACTATATCGGATCTCTTAAAGCGGTTTTAGTATAGAATTTGTGACACAGTTAATTTATTTAGGTATGTACCTACCTAAATATCGCATAGTGATCGTTATCACAATCATAGATCCTACACCCTAACTAGGATTCCCCGAGTCTACGGACCTTAGAACTACGAGGACCACGGTCCCAGTACATTCAGACTCAGAACAAGTATTTTCGTTTTTTCCTGTGCACAAATACTTGTCCTGCCGCGGGAATCGAACCAGCCGCCTCCAAGGCAAGTTTTAAGTTTTAATGGTTGTTTTCATTAGCTTTTGGTGTTAGAGGTTTAGGGTTGGTTTTATTATTAGTAGTGATATTTTTTCGTTGAAACGCTGTTTTATTTCAGTTTCATCATCATCATCAGCCTATATTAGTCCACTGCTGGACATAGGTTCTCCCAAAGCACGCCACTGAGCCCGGTCTTCGGCTCTACTCTTCCGTTTGCTGCCAGCTACCTTGCGCATGTCATCGCTCCATCTCACCGCAGAGCGTCCTACACTACGTCTGCCGATTCGCGGTCTCCACTCCAGAACACTTCTGCTCTAACCGTTATCGGTTCTTTGACAGATATGACCAATTGACCAGCCCACTGCCACTTCAGCTTGCTAATTTGCTGAGCTATTTCGGTTTCATTACCAAGAAATATATAAAGTCTCTAAACTTGAACTAGCGGAACATAGAATTATTTATTATTATGTAGTTTGTATTTTATTTAATTATGTATAGTTATATTAAGTATATGTTTTTTAATTATTGGATTTCTTTTAAATTGTCATACACCACCGTCTACTCTTTTGCATTTGATACTGTCCATCCAAAGGTTGTCTGGAAGAGATCGCTTTCAGCGATAAGACCACCCATTGTAACACTAGTTTATAAGTATTTCTTGATATTTTTATATTTCATTGGTGGAACAATAAAGAGTTCTCTATCTCTATCTATCTATCTATAGTATATTATCGATATCGTAGTATTAATTGATATTTTTATTTTATTAAATTTGTAAAATATGTATATGTGTATGTTAATAGTTGTATTGTTGTTATAGTTTTATTTTAATTTATATAATGATCAAAATGTAATTAATGAGCATAATGCTCATTTCGTTATATACACGCTTAATAAAATGTTTCTTGGTTGACTGGTAGAAAATGCTGTCAGCATTAAGTCCTCCTTTGTACTTTTTATGTGCATAAAGTATTAAATAAATAAATATTCAAACTTTTGGTAGGTACATCATTGGTGTGTAAGTGTATTGTAGGCAGTAGGTATATTGTCATGGTAATTGAGACGAAAGGCAAAAACTAGGCAGCGGTCTGTTGATGATTTGATCAATATTATTACAATTTAAAACTAATAATAGAGTTAAGTACCAGGTGTGGTCACCGAGCGGTGAGCGCGGGTTGTGTTCTAGAGTATTCGTTTTAAAGAAGTTAGTTCTAATGTTCGACTGTATGTATTTTTTAAGTGAAACTTCTTTACGCATGATGGATTTGGTGGTAAGCTAGTGAGGCAAACGGAAGTTGAGAGAGAAATATACTACGTGAATATAGAAAGAAAGAGTTGGAAAAAGTTGGTGGAAAGGGTACGTTTCACATATTACTGTAGTGCAAGAGAGATGGAGCTAAAAATTTTTACTTCACTCGTATGTGATCTAAAACACACTTTTTTTAAAATTGTTATATATGTTCAGCGATTTTTTCGATTTTATAACTAAAGTCACGTGATCTTCGGCATATATATTTATAAGCCTGTTACGTTTTGGCCGTTGATAAACTTGTTCCATTCAACATTTTTTATATAATGATAAATGGAATTGCTATCTATCAGATTGAAAAAAGATTGCATAAATTATCATAATTATGTTAAACCGATCTCTAAAAAAGGAGGTTTTCAATTTGGTTGTAATAGTCCTCAAATTCCGTAATTTATCAACCGTTTGAAAATTTCTTTATTATTTGGAATGATAATTTTCCTTACAGAACGGTAGAAATTTCATTAAAAATTGGTTCTTTCATTTGGTTTTTAAGTCAAAATAAATGGGAAAACGGCTTTCGGGTACCTTATTAAAATTAAAAAATACACGGACTATGGAAAAAAATCTAATTTCACAACCTCCATTTTCGGATTATTTTCAACGACCTCCAAGAAGGATATTATAATATAATTTATTATGACATCAGGTATGTATTAATAACATTAAAAACGTTTTACGAGTTCTCACGTGTTGCAAACAATCACTAACTCCCTGTTTTATCACCTGTTGAGTTACATTCTCAAAAATCCTTTCTCATTACCCTACTCTATTTATATCTACGCTATAATATAAAGAAATTTTTCCCTTTACATAACGTCCACTTTTACAGTGGATATGTAGTGTTCTAGATCCTTTTGATGACTGGCCCGATAGCTCAGTTGATAGTAACCCTGCCTTCTGAACTGTGGGTTGTGGGTTCGATTCCCACTCAGGACAAACATTTGTGTGATGAACATAGGTGTTTGTTCTGTGTCTGGGTGTCATATTGTATTCTATGTATGTATTTACAAAAAAAAAAGTATCTAAGTATTGTATCAGTTATCTGGTTCCCATAGCACAAGCTTTGCTTAGTTTGGGGCTAGATGGCGTTGTGTGAGATGTCCACACATATATATATTTTATCCCGGCAATGGCCCAAGCCGAAGCTCTAGAGCTAGTAGCCTCTCACTTTTGATGGTTGGGTGTCTTATGCACCTGCCTTTTCGTCTGGTGGTGCTGTAAAGGTTGGTAGAGATCAACAGCATTAGCCCGTTAAAAAAGAAGACTCGAAAAATACAAAGTCTCCACCACAGATTAACTAGTAGTAGGTACCCCTAGTTATAAACTTTGCGTTTAAGGTGTATCTTTACGTTGTTTGACTATATTTATATTATTATTTGATTGAGGAAAAAATTGCCGCCAACGTTTTTGTTACAATAACAAGTTCTTAATCAAATTTAGATATTTTACACACTTGTTTAACACATCTGTTAATCAGTTATAAGTCCCTAGTAGAGTTTTTTTTTTGGCGGGAACACGAAAAAGATCGCGTCGCCGCATTGTATTATTTTCCAAAACTTGTGTTATTTTCAGTGTTAGTGCATAAAATTGGTGGCATTTTATTCGTTAAGTGCTGAATTACAGGCATGAGTGTGGGAAAGTGGTATAATGATGGTGAAACGTTTCTATTCGTGTTGTTTCCAAAACTCCATAGAAGCTTCTGGTAAAGTAGCCATCACTTTACTAGGAGTATGACTTGACTAGACTAGACTATGACTTGATGACTTGGACTGTGACTTGACTTGACTTGACACAATATATGATATTAATTAACTTGAGATATCAATTACTTGACACTGGCTAAATACACAAAAGTGTGGAGCCAAAACAAAAAAAAAGTCCCTAGTAATAGAAGCAACTGGTGTACATAAAATCATCATAATCAGTACAGCCGTTGTGCCGTGAAAGCTAAACAAACTAAAAAATAGAAAACCTTTCACCTTTTTATGTAATACTAGTGCCCCTTGGTTTCAGCCGCGGATAAAAGTATTTTAATTATTTACTCATCCCACAGGGAAATTTCACTTTTCTGGGATAAAATGTAGCCTATATAATCCAGTGTATAAGCTATATTGGTACCGAATTGCATCCAAATCCATTCAGCCGTTTCAGCGTGAAAGAGTAACAAACATACACACATAAACACAAACACACATACCATTTCACCTTTATAATATTAGTGTGATATTATTATTTTTAGATAAGCAAAGTAGCTTCATAAACGTAACCAACCAATAATTTATTACCGTTGAATAACGCGGCTTTATCTTTGATTTAATTTAATTTTTTTTTTTTTATGTTACGGAATGACGTGACGAGCTAGCCGTTCACCTGATGTTAAACGACACGGCTGCCCATATCAGCTGCAGTGTCACTCGGAACTCTAAAGTATAGAAGTTCGCGTGACACTGCACTGCGCACGTCATCCAGAGACATCAGCACAATCTAGTAATAAGATTACTAAACTGTGAGATCAGATCATAAAGTCTCATTTGCCCAGTAATTTCACTAGCTAAAGTGCCCTTCAAACCGGAATACAGCAGTGCTTGCGCACTACTGCTTGGCGGCAGAATAACTGGCAAAGCGGTGGTACCTACCTAGACGAACTTTGCAGTAAAGTCCTACCACCTAGTAAAATTTTAAAAAATAAAATTATTTATTAGATTTAATTTATTAATTATCCAAATAAAATTCAAACTTCTTTACTCATAATTATCTGTGCGAAACTAGCTGACCATGAGCCATCGTAAAGACGGTTCGGAACGTTATTGCTTTTTTGTTTTATCATTAATATTTCTTAAAATAGATATATGTTATTAAAAATAATAAAATAAAATCGCGTATCCATATGGTTCCAATACCTCCTAAACACGTCTTGCACTTGTGATAAATAAAAATAGTAACACCCGACGACATACACAGCTCCCGGACCCTAACTAGGATTCCCTGGGGACCAAGGAACTACGAGGACCATGGTCCCACAACACCCAGACTCAGAACAAGTATTTGCGCTTTTCTTTCTATGTTCAAACACTTGTCCTGCCGCGGGAATCGATCAGGCCGCCTTCGGGCTATGAGCCGGCCTGCATAACCACCACATCATAAAGTAAATGTTTTTTCTTTCTCTTTTTTCTTTCATAGAGGATGTCAATGATCATCATAATTCCTAGTGTTCCTTAGTTTTTTATCAACCTATCTAGTGTGTAACGGTGAAGGAAAAATCGTTAAAACGATATGATCCAGATTTTTGTAGTAAGTATTGTTTAGCATTAGTTATTCTATCATTGTAGTATTTAGTTGAAAGAATAAAGGCCATTTGCCGGTTTAGAAAAATTATTAGATTATATCAAAAAATAGAGAGAAGAAAAAACAGAATGACTTCAACATCTGATTATGGCTTCTGCAGGGCTACCATAATAAGAAGTTGAAGTGATTCTGGATCATACAAAAAAAATTAAGAGCAAATATCATCCACCAGCCTGTACTCGACCGGCGCGCGGCGTAGTGTCAATGTCAAAGTCAAAGTCAGATGATTTATTGCAAATAGGCTATTTTTAACACTTTTACAAGTCAACACATTAGGTACTTAAAATTAAGTTAATGTACCAAGCATTACTTATGAATTTCTATATATTATCATCAAACTACTATCCCCTTATGAAGGCCCGTATTCCAGCTGTGGGTGGTATATATTATATATGAGAGCCCGCCGGTGACTCTGTAAAGGTCGGTAGAGACTAACAGCTTTAGGCCGATCAATAAAATAAACAAAAAATGGGTTAAAGAAAAAAAAAAGAAATACGAATTACAATAACCTAAATATATTACAAATAAAATCTAAAGTGAATATTACTGTCTCACTCACTTTAATTATTATTTTTATTATCTCATTATAGTTTCAATATTCTTCTTTCACCAGTGTGAGGTGGGTGGTTACTTTTGTAATATATTTAATTATGATGTCTCAGTTGTAATAAATTATAAATATTGTAAAACATAGTCGAAAAAAAGTTAAAAAGATTTCACTGTAAAGTTTCTTGTAACTTCTTTACAGGTGTAACCGAAGTTTCGGATTGGAGTTTTCTGTTCTGCCGGATTGCTTGCACCAGTAGTGGGAAAGAATTGTTTTTTTTACTTACATGTGTACCTAATGAGCTTTCTATCTACTATCATGTTTACTTGTAAAAGTGGTATAAATAGCCTATTTGCAATAAAATCCTTAAAGGACGAACTTTGACATGGAGAAAATAAGATATATATTCTAATACAGCCATATTATGTTAGCAATTATCCTTTAAAATTTATAATAACAACACAACACAAAATATATCCAATCCAACCTTAACATGAATCTTGACCTACCAAAACACTATTGTCAAACAAATCACAAAAGAGACCGCACGCTTTTATTAACCATGGCGTCTGTAAACAGACATGAACAGTGCACAAAAACATCGCCAAATACTTACATAAATTTCAGGAAGATTCAAAAATAATTCTGGCAGGTTTCCACTAGCACAGTTTGTGACACAATACGAGCTGTATACTATATTAACGCGCGAACGCATGAGTCGCGACGTCCGCTCACTCCGAATACCGCAATGCTACTAATATGGTAAAACCGGCTGAAGCACATTATATATATTAAGTTTTTATTTATCTCAGTACAAACAATGATGGATTTAATTAGTGATGCACCTGATTTTGATCTGGGTGGATGTGAAGTGTCCTACTTTAATTCTTTATTTGAAGTTCTCCGGCTTTTCTTAATCCCACAAGCTATCCTACTATTTATAAAAAAAATGATTTGGATTTTATTTAAATTTTCAACTAAATACTACAATGATATAATAACTAATCCTAAACACTACCTACTATTAAAAAAAAACAACATTTGGACCGCGATGACCTGTACTTAGTATTTAGTTAAATTAAAGGCTATTTTCCGGTAAAAAAATAATAATCGTAAAGATGTTTTTGTGATTATTTCACAGTCTTATCGATATTGATTCAGCAGTTTGGTTTTTAAATAAATACAACTGCAATAATAATAACGTCCAACGATCACATACATAGATCCCGAACCGAGGACTAGAATTCCCTGCATTTAGGGACCGAGGACTATGGTCCCACAATACCTATAGACTCAGGACAAGTATTTGGGCTTTTTTTCTGTGCATAAATATTTTTCCTTGCGCGGGAATCGAACCTGCCTCCTCCGACCGACCGACCTGAGCAGGTCTAATTTTCAGCAACCACCGCATCACAGAGGCTGTCTAACGGAATAAATATATTAGATATATATTACGATATTATTTTTTTTAGTTTGAAAACCAAGATGAGTAACACATTTTGTGAGATAAATAACGGCTAAACTCACGTCAATTTAAAGTCGAAATTACTTAAAAACCTGGTCGTAGTAATTTCGACATTTTAACTGACGTGAATTTAGCCGTTATTTATCTTACAAAAAGTATTTTTAGTATGAAATTAAGTCGATTTTAGTCGATTTAATCCCTTTTTATATTGATACTATTATTTGATCATTTTTACGTAGGCTCACATTTACGTAGCGACTCTACAATGACGTAGAGCTCGTTATGGCATGATACGTCACTGCAATGCGAATCATTTACCTTGTCTAATACCTACGCCATAATTACCGGTACATTTCTTTCGAAAATAAAGATGCTTGAAAAATGTAATTACAAATTACGTATATGAAATGATTGCGGTTTTGGCGGTTTTAGGGAAGTACCAGCGTAAAATGTATTGTTTTTTGTTATGTTATGAAGTATAGTGACGTCAAACTAAATAAAACGCTCGCTGGATTTACCAATAAAATCACAATAGTAAGGTAATTGAGCTCCAACAGACGTGAGTATATACCAATATGCCATATAAATGTTTTTTTTTTATGTTACAGAATGATTTGACGAGCTAGCCGTTCACCTGATGTTAAGCGCCACGGCTGCCCATAACAGAACAGAGTCAATCGGAACCCCAAAATAGAGTTTCGAGCAACACTGCACTGCGCACATCATCCTGAGACATCAGCACAGTCTGGTAATAAGATTACTCGACTGTGAGATCAGATCGTAAAGTCTCAATTGCCCAGTAATTTCACTAGCTACTACTATATAGAGTCCTGTAGAGAGATTACGAAACTTTAATTGCAATGCAACAGTAAAAATTTCATTCTAAATCTTAACAATGTCCATAAACTACGTATTGAAATTCTCTAATCCATCAAAAATTACTAATACTAAAATAACCAATAATAATATACTGATAATATATGTAATATTATGATATATCTCATAATATGTGTGGACATTTCACACAACGCCATCTAGCCCCAAACTAAGCAAAGCTTGTAATGGCACAAGACCAGTATCTAGTTATTCTACCAGATAACTGATACAATACTTAGATACTTTTTGTTTGTAAATATATACATAGAATACAATGTAACACCCATACACAGAACAAACACCTATGTTTGTCCTGAGTGGGAATCGAACTCACAACCAACAGTTCAGAAATACTACCAATTGAGCTATCGGGCTAGTCTAGGGCTAGTAATTGTGTTTCTATTGGTTGTTCCATGATCGCCTAGCAGGTTATGGAAAACGAAAAAGATCGCGTCACCGCATTGTATTATTTTCCTAAACTTGTGTTATTTTCAGTGTTAGTGCATAAAATTGATGGCATTTTATTCGTTAAGTGCTGGATTACAGGCGTGAGTGTGAGAAAGTGGTATAATGATGGTGAAATGTTTCTTTTCGTGTTGTTTCCAAAACTCCATAGAAGCTTCAAGTAAAGTTGCCACCACTTTACTAGGAGTATGACTTTGACTAGACTATGACTTGACTTTATGACTTCGACTGTGACTTGACACATATTTGCGTGAAATATCATTAACTTGATATATTATCAATTACTTATACTTATTACACTGGCTAAATACACAAAAGTGTGGAGCCAAAACATAAAACAAAAAGATTGATTGTGAGGACATGAATAGAAATGTAAAGTTCAAGCGGCTGTTTATTTTCAAGACCCTCCAAAACCACTCTAACAAAATACACAAATGTAAGCCAAAACAAAAAAATAAACAAAATATCGTAATAAAATTAAGCGCTTAATTTTGGTCAAATTGTTAGGAGAATTGTAAAAAGGAAGTGTGAAAAGTATTAAGATATTATTACAGTTGAGTATCAAACAATTTAAAAGATTACATCTGCAATGTATATTTAGATACGCAAATACAGTAGGGTACTAATTTATATTTTGGTTTGCTCTTATCTATTTTGTAAGGAACTACTAATATCTATTACTATTATTATTATCTATTCTAATGGAATACTATACTGAGAGTATGCCTAATAGCCATAAAAAATAAAAATACATATCTCCCAACGTAGGTAATAAAAAAATTAAATAAAATATTTCCGGACTTTTCACACAGTGCCATCTAGCCCCAAACTAAACAAAGCTTGTACTATGGGAACCAAATCACTGATACAATACTTAGATACTTTTTGTTTGTAAATACATACATAGAATATAATATAACACCCAGACACAAAACGGCCCATATTAATCAGAAAAATGTCATGGGTGGGTATCAAACCCACAACCTACAGTTCAGAAAGCTGAGCTACTACCAACTGAGCAGGCCAGTCATTACATGTAAAATGTTTTAATACCTAACTTTCGAATTAAACACATTATAATCTGTTACTCCTAGTGTACTGTGATCCTGATACATCGGCGTAGGTACAACACAATACAATGCAATGCAATGCAATTCAATGCAATGCAATACAATGCAAAGCAATACAATACAATACAATACAAAAATTCACAGATGATGCTACACACTACAGATGATGATTAAAGCAATAGTAGTACAATGAGCAGACTTATCGCTAAAAGCGATCTCTTCCAGTCAACCTTTGAAGGTATTTCATATTGTACAGCGACAGACTAATAATAAAAGATATTAACCAAAATCTCGACTAATAAACAATTTACTGCACAATAAATTATATTTAGAACTAGATCAGTTGGTTTGTAGACAACCGTAATTAACAAAACCCGTTCACCAAAATCTGATATAATCCATGGCAAATATTTACGAGTGCTCTATCGGTTTGTCATACTTTATCTTATCTTTGTAGCGTCTGTGGCGTCATAAAACGTTTTCTTATGTGCTTACCTAGTTATTAATGAAAATAGCACCGAAACCACGTGAGTAAATAATGATATTATGGAAAAAATAGACGCATAGAGATCTTGGACTACTCAAGACTTAGGGGCATCTCTTCGACTATGTATTAGACGACTACAACAAAGTCCTAGGGGACTCTCTCCGATTATGAATTAGAAGTCTAAAACATAGTCCATCAGGGCATCACTCCAACTATAACTAGGTGGTAGGACTTTTCTGCAAAGTTCGTCTAGGTAGGTACCACCGCTTTGCCAATTATTCTGCCGCCAAGCAGAGTGTGCAAGCACTACTGTGTTCCAGTTTGAAGGGCAATGTAGCTAGTGAAATTACTGGGCAAATGAGACTTTATGATCTGATCTCACAGTCACACACACTCAGTCGAGTAATCTTATAACCAGACTGTGCTGATGTCTCAGGATGATGTGCGCAGTGCAGCAGTCATACGAAAGTTTACATGTTGGAGTTCCGAGTGAGTTTTGTTTGGGGGGGGGCCGTGTCGCTTAACATCAGGTGAACGACTAGCTCATCACATCATTCAATGACATTAAAAAAAAACTATGTACTAGATGACTAATACATAGTCCTAGGGGGCCTCCTCTTTTCTAACTATATATTAGAAGACTAAAACTAGTCCTAGGGGCATGTCTACGACTATGTATAAGAAGACTAAAACGTAGTAGTTCGAAGTCCTGAGGGCGTCTCTCCGCCTATGTATTAGAAGACTAAAACTAGTCCTAGGGAACTCTTTCCGGCTTTCTACGGCTTTTTTTTATGTTAGTGGCCAAAAATCTACGGCCGAGGAGTAGGTAAGCCGCTGCCCATTCTCTGAATTTTCTCTTGGGTGGCTCTTACCTTAAACCACACAATTGAAGTAAAACTTCTTTAGCTCCATCTATTGGCCGGTATAACTCTGTTTTGTCTTTGTTCAACGTTAATGTTGCCACTTTTTTTTGACCATGCTCTTACGCTCATGTAGCATGCTATCCAAGTAAATACCTATTCACTCATCTCTTGAACACGCCCGGGTCATATTTCGCCGGAAACACAGACGCTGGCAGGGCATTCCATTCCTTAGCTGTTTTAATAAAGAACGTTTATTCAAATCGCTTGGTACGAATGGGTGGTATTTCGACCACGAAAGGATGGCGCTTAGCCGAGCGTCTAGTAGTCATCTTGACAATTTTAAATTATAATTTTCAAATATTTTTTTGCGATGACATACCCTCAGTCGGGCTCAGTGGCGTGCCTTGGGAGAGGCCTATGTACAGCAGTGGACATAGGCTGATGATGATGAACTTTGTTATGTTGATAATGGAGATCTACGTGAACCTATTATAATTTCCGTTCGTTTCGCATTCACCAGCTTACTCAGTCAAGCGTGCGTAAAGAAGTTTTATTTCAACAATTACACGATATATCATGATACCTGCATTATTAAAATGAAAATGATTACTAAAACGCTAGATATAAAGAGGAAATATCTCGGAGAGCGGAAAGAGATAGCGTCATGTCGGATTCGGAACAAACACAAACTTGATAAAGGTGTAATTGTTCCTAACTCATGACAGTGAGTAGACGTGACTCATAAAATTGCAGACACACATTAAATAGTACCTAGCTATTCAAATATCAGTTTGATTTTTATGAATCATTGGTAACGTAGGTAGGTTGTAGGTCTAGTGACCCCTAGTAGATCTGGTGACCCATTAAGTAATTACTTATTCTGTGACTTTGTTTATGATAGTAAATGTTGTGACGAGCTAGTCATTCACCTGATGATAAGTGACAAGGCTGGCCATAACAGAACAGTGTCACTCGGAAAAAGCTGGCAACATTTCCTCGTTGAATAGCTAGGCTAATTCGTTGGCCGAGGTATGTGCCAGCCTTTTGGTCGCGCGTCAGCTCAACTAGGCTCAAATTACAAACTTAACTAATAGTTAACTAATAGTTAAGTTGATGTTTTCAACATAAACACAACAAACTCTATCATACTCAAACTATCTGTAATATAACATCCCAGACTCACTCCAGTTCATTCGTGTTGCTAAATACGGCCGAAACTGAAGTTGAAAGGGTAATTTTAGCATTGAAAAATGACTGTGCAACTGGCTGGGATGGAATTACATCATCTTTCCTAAAGCAAGCCAAAAATATAATAGTACCACCATTAACTCACATTATTAATTTATGCTTCACAACAGGCACTTTTCCTATTCCTTTCAAAAGGTCCATAATTCACCCAATCCTCAAAAACGGGCCGAGGGATGATGTAAATAATTATAGGCCAATTTCTATTTTACCAGCGTTATCTAAAGTAATTGAAAAGATATTGAACAAAAGGTTAATGCAATATGTAGAGCACGAAAAGATACTATCTGACTCCCAATTTGGATTCAGAGCTACAAAGTCCACAGAACAAGCAGTTTCTGGCTTGACGAACTACGTTGTCAGTAGTCTGGATAAGAAGAAAAAATGTGTCGGGATTTTTCTAGATATGGCAAAAGCCTTTGACACCGTCTCCTCACAGCTACTTTTGAATAAACTTGAAAACGTGGGTATACGAGGTACTCCATTAAAACTCTTCCAAGATTATCTTAGCAATAGAACTCAGCGTGTGAGGATTGACAATGAACTTAGTGATGACGAAAATGTGACGTTTGGAGTCCCCCAAGGTTCAATTTTGGGCCCAAGCCTCTTCTTGATATTTATAAATGATCTATGTAGATACAATCCACCTCATGGAAAAATCTTTACTTTCGCTGACGATACAGCATTAATATTTGAGGGAGAGACTTGGGAACAAGTACGTGTTTCTGCTGAGAGAGGCTTACATAATGTAATCGCATGGTTACAATGTAATTTACTTACCCTAAACTTTAGCAAAAGTAAATTTGTAGCGTTTGGAATCTCTAAGCGGAGCATCCCTCGAAATAACTTTTTCAAAATCCAGGCACATACTTGTAATTTGGCTAGCAATAGCAACTGCGACTGTACATTTTTAGATCAAGTGGAGTTCATAAAATATCTTGGGATCATCTTAGATGAGCAACTCACTTGGACACCACAAATTGAAGCTGCTTCTAGTCGCATCAGAAAGCTCATTTGGATATTTAAAAACCTTAGACATGTGATCTCTTTTGATTTGCTTAAATCGGTTTATTTTGCAATATGCCAATCAGTTCTTAGCTACTGCATCTCGGTGTGGGGAGGTGCATGCAAAACGAAGCTGATTCAACTTGAAAGAGCACAACGTTCCGTCCTCAAAGTTATGACTTTTAAACCTTTCCGGTATTCTACCCAAAGTTTATATACGGATTGTCAAGTTTTATCAGTGCGCCAACTCTTCATCCTTGATCTCACACTTCTATACCACAAAACTACAGTTTTTGATCCTAACCAGTCTCTCTCGCGTTCCGCAAAAAGCATAATATTCAAATCCATCCGTTGTTCTACGACTTTTGCAAGAAGACAGCCATACTTTCTCGGAGGTTACATTTATAATAAGTTAAATAAAATACTAAAGATGTATCCAATGACTAGACACTCTTGTAATATTACGATTAAAGAATGGCTACTACAGCAAAACTACCTATCAACAGAATCAATACTGTCTATTATGTCATAATTATCATAAATAAAATAAATATTTGTTCAGCGGCATTTCATCCCCTCTCCTATCACATACACACTCAATCACACCTTCACACACGACACACACTCTCATACACTCATACAAACCCAGTTACACCTAAAAATCACTCAGGCATGCATTCATCATTTCTCTTATTTTATTGTATTATTAATCTATTTTATTTAATACTTACTACGTGTTACTTACAATTTTACATAATGTACAAACGTTTGCATATTAAATAAAATAAAATGAAAACATAATGTTCAATAAGTAAGTACTCGAAAATTTTGTCCGGCGGAGGGCATCGGTATGCCAAAACACAGGTTTTCCTAGTTTGGGTACCAAAGTTTTCCAACCAGGAGTAAACTATGTGTATTTTTTGTAGACTGTTTTATGTTTAAACCGATGTTTGTAAACATTTAATAAACTATTTCATTTCATTTTCATTTCATTTCATTTCAAACATCAACTAAACTAAAACATCAACTTAACTTATAGTTAAGTTGATGTTTTCTTTATGCTTGACAAAAATAATTTTATATCCCATCAATATTGTGCTACCGCATTAAACCTTCCATGATACACCAGGGTTAACTGGAAGATAATGCTCTATATAGCATTAAGTTCACCTATGTACCTTCTATTGTTTTATTACATTGTACAATAAAGAATTTTCTATCTATTTATTTATCTATCTATATCCATAACCATACTAAGAGATTTAATGTTCTTCTAATTCGTTGTGGAGTTTTTTTTTATGATAGCTGTAAGTTCTCCTAATAAAATAACATAAAATAAAATAAAACACTTACCTGATTCATGTGTATTTAGTACATGCGAAATTACTATGACAGCTATTTGACAAGCTTAGTCCATTCGTGTATCTTGGTAATTTTTTCTAAGAAATTCTCGCGAGGCCATAAAAGTATTGCTACCTTTCGCCGAAGTCTTTGGAACAAAGTTTAAAGCCGCTTTCTACTACCAATCCATCCTTCTCAGAAAAAAAACGGAGTCTACCACGAACCAGTTAACAGTAGACCTTCCCAAAACTGCTTTACTCCAGCAATCACCAATATCATTGCCTTCGGCAGTCCTTGATAAATCCATAGTTTTTTATTAGCGTAATGTAATTTAAAATTTTACAACTTAGAAACTAAAGACCGTCAAAATCCCATCGATTCCCAACTATACTATTGACATATCTTTACAAATATATATATTGTATGTAAAATCTGTTTATTTTCTTGTTTAATTACTCAAAATTAAATCGCTCGGGAGTAGTTTTAAAAGCCATCAAAATTTGACAAATGGTATTAGAAAGCCGATGAAAAGGACATGTTTTTACTTTACAGAATATAGCTCCTATTGAGATTAAACTTAAATTTTCTGAGATTAAACTCAATCCTAGCATTAAATTCGCCTATGTACCTACATAACTGGCCTGATAGCTCAGTTGGTAGTAGCCCTGCCTTCTGAACTGTGGGTTGTGGGTTCGATTCCCACTCAGGACAAACATTTGTGTGATGAACATAGGTGTTTGGGTGTCATTGTATTCTATGTATGTATTTACAAACAAAAAAGTATCTACGTATTGTATCAGTTATCTGGTTCCCATAGCACAAGCTTTGCTTAGTTTAGGGCTAGATGGCGTTGTGTGAGATGTCCACACATATTATTATTATTATTATTTGTTGTTTGTGCAATAAAGCATTTTCTATCTATCTAACTTTTCTGCAAGCATTTGTGTTGATGTAAATTGAACACGCTGGTTGGGAAGATTCTCAAGAATCTTTCAACAACTAACCCCGTAAGTCGGTTGTAAAAAAAGTTAAAAATAAATTTGTATATAAATAATCACTTGTCACGGTAGATTTAGTAAAGCATGTCAAGGTTTTAGGGATGGATGGACGCGGGTTCAAAGCATGATTCAAATTTTCCCATTACAAATTAATCTACTTAATTAATTTTCCCGAAAAGTGTGAAAGCGGCTTCAGAGCTTTTTATACCAACCAAGTATGGAAGATATAAAATATATATAAAAAGCCCTAATTATAATTATATAAATATAGGTTATTAGAATTCTTAGATCATAACCCAAGTCCTACTTAACTACAAAGCCTGCCATGCCCAAGTCATATGACAGGTGCTGCAGTATTATCTGACCATCCACATTGCGTCAAGTGACACGAATCAGATGCGTGGTGTTGGAAAATTACCATCTTATTATTTAGACTAATAAGGCATTGTTTGTTCGTGATTTTACTTTAACATTAGGCCTTTGGGTTGTTTATTTTGTCTGTATTTTATGAGCGACAATTTAATTAGGGGTCTGACGATGAAACTGTTTTATTGTCTGATTTATAGATTAATAAATGATCTTATTTTTTTATTTGCAGGATTTATATATATATTACGCTGACTACCAACTCGCCTAATGTTAAGCAACACGACGGCCTATAAATAGTTTTCTGGCCTAGATAGATACCATTACTATAAAACAATTAAAGCTGCAATCAAGCTCTTCCATCATTACGAGCTACTAAATTAGTAACTACTTACCTCATTTTGTTAGGGTCTTCCTACTTGTGGGTAAGTTATAA
Organism: Ennomos fuscantarius; assembly: GCA_905220475.3. Taxonomy (NCBI): domain Eukaryota; kingdom Metazoa; phylum Arthropoda; class Insecta; order Lepidoptera; family Geometridae; genus Ennomos; species Ennomos fuscantarius. Next base: position 10,443,766 of record HG992046.1, read on the forward strand.
GTGGGGTGCGCCAAAAGACTCCAGAATGTTTTGTTTTAACTATAAATAGTCAAAAATTTATTAATAGTTTTTCAAAATATTCTACGTTAGCTTGAATGCACTTTTTTATATAAATAAACTAATTTTGAAAGCATTTATGCCACTCCTCCGGTGACCTCGGAAACATGTTGATCATACTCTTCTGGTGAAGAAAATCGATGACGTAACTGGCGCTTTATTAGTGGGAACAAAGAAAGTCACAAGGTGTTTCTATCATTTATGATACACGGATTCAAAGTTTTTATCTGTCACGGCGGTAGACGGGCGACCGTTACGAAATTCATTACTAAGATTGACGCGACCGCGTTTGAATTCTGCAAGTTTTAAATAGTCCTCTTGTATGGCACTTAATTGCCTAAAGCAATATGAAGCCAAAAAAGCTCTACTGAGCTGTGAAATTACACTTAAAATCGTAGAAAATTATACTACGAAAATGTTCATGAGAAGTGACTGTCAGATGAACAGCCAAAGAGTTCCATTTTCAAATGGTGTAATTGCTTTTTAAAAGATTTTTTGTAAGTATGTAAGTAAGTGGGGTACGAGCCTCAGCTTGGGCCGTTGCTGGGATAAGAGGATCGAGAGTCTTCTCGATCCTCTTATCCCAGCAATCCACTGGAAGTATGGACCCTATTAAAAGTCGCGACCGTTCTAGCTAACCTACGGGGGGTATATCAACCTCACCGGCGGGGTCGGTGTCTGATTGTGTTACGCTGGTATCCTATACCGAAAACGGTACCTGAGCCAGAAGGGCTAGAATGATCCGGTGATCCTAGCGCAGCTATATACGGCTGCTATAGGATCGTCCGGGACGTTTAAGTCGTTGCCTACCTTAAAAGTGTAGGGCCGAGCGGAATATAGATATCTATGGATAAACATGGGTCCATGGGTCCATGGGTAAACCCCTGAGACACACTCACTTAAAGAGCGGTTACTATCATGCATAAAGTAACCCGAGCGATACAATCCTGATCTGTCTGCAAATACGTTAAAAGCTATGTTAAAAGTTATACATGACACGTAGGTAATAGTAAAGTAGTGGTAAAGTTATCTTGACACTACTTCACTGGGTGGTGGGACTTTTCTGCATAGTTTGCCTAGGTAGATACCACTACTTTGCCAGTCATTTTGCTGCCAAGCAGTAGTGCGCAAGCATTACTGTGTTTTGGCTTGAAGGGTACTGTAGACTGTGCTGATGTCTCAGGATAATGTGCGCAGTGCAGTGTCATGCGTAACTTTATATTTTAGAGTTCCGAGTGACACTGTTCTGTTATAGGAGGCCGTGTCGCTTAACATCAGCTGAACGACTAGCTCGTGACATCGTTCATAAACATAAAAATAAAAATAATAACAGGCACTATCTCCACCATTGACTAAAAATCCACTTTTTTAAACATTTTTAAATTTATTTTATTTTGGGGCTTTCTTATCTTTCATCTCCACGTACGAGCACGGCCCTACCATGCCTAGCAGCTACACGCATTGGGGTGTCACGATGGAATCATCCCAGACAGATCACTATCTATAAGATACAGCCTTAGCCGTAGTCACGTGATGAGCTGGCAGGCTTCATGTGTTAAGAACATGTCTTCGATTCTGAGCTCGTGAGTCTCACGACACAAGATTCACTTTCATGTGAAAGATGCGTGAAAATAAGATAGACCTTTTGTACGACTCGTTGAATTATTTGTCATGATACTCTGCGGATTTCTGTTACTTAAATAAAGCTGTGATGATTATGTGCTTACGCAAAAAGCGAGTGTGCTTTAGACCACACGACTGAAGTAAAACCTTCTTTAATTGTGAGATACATTGTGTTTTCATGCGATGGCCAAGTCAATCTAATATATTTATAATATTTATTATTTTCAACGTGATTCTTTTATTTCAAACTATATACCTACTACAATGATATAATAACTAATACTTAACACTACCTACCACTACAAAAAAAAACATTTGGGCTTTATACTGGCCGCGATGACCTATAGACAGTCCAAATACTCCAGCCCACTAGCAGTAGGTAGCGTACCCAACATAAAAGATTTTTAATATGTATTGATATGGTCACCATAATATGTTTGATGATGGTTGTAAGGTTAGCCAATTACGTAATAACTTAAGACGGAGGTTCCTTAAGAGGGACTTAATAAAGCAACCGACAACGACAACGCGTGACAAGACAGCCAGTTTTGTTTTTGATGGCATAATAATACTACTGTCGACTAAAATTACGACTTTGTTTTAATTAATTCATATAAATAAGGGTGACATTGTTATCGTTGCTATTGTTTGCTAAAATAAATCTTATTCTAAATAGTACTTAGTATATACCTATATACTACTTAGCTACTTAGATATAAGTATATAAGCCAAGATAGAGAACCAAGTAGGTAGGTGAACACGCTATAAACCTTTCAATGCGTTTTTATTGGTCGAACTTTTTCTCGAAGAAGAGATAATGTCGATCTCTGCAGAACCAGGATGGCGTCTACTGCTGTACACAAGCTTCTCCCACCCTCTCACCACGCTTGGCTTGCGTTTTAGTGATTGCAGTCGATAGTTGAAGTAAAACTTCTTTACGCACGCTTGACTTGGGGAGTAAGCTAGTGAATGCGAGATGAACGGGATTTGAAGTTGGTTCTCGTAGATCTCCATTTTCAACATAGCAAAGTTAAAAAAAAAAATGTATGTACGGTAAAATGACAATTAAACAAAGTTATACAACCTATACTAAAGAAGTTTTTCTTCAGTCGTGTGGACTAAAGCACACTATTTTATCTTAATTTGCTCATTTATTGGTCCCGGCACACCTGGGGTACGAGCCGGCTTGAGCCGTTGCCGGGATAAGAGGATCGAGAAGACTACGTCCACTGGAAGAGTGATAAGAAGTTGGACCTTATTGAAAATCTCACGCCACCAGTTCAGATATAGAACGCACATAATTTAAAAAGTCGTTGGTGCACTCCTTGCCGAGTGGGATCAAACAGTGCGTCGGCTCGAAAGCTCAAATCAAACCAAATATTCATCTGTTGACATAAAGGGTTTTTTTACGTCTTAATGAGTCCATTCTCCCACGTCATATTATATTATGTCCATGACTAAAGTTTGAGATGTAAAATGAAAAGAATGGCAGCCTCGAGATGTGGTGGTTGAGCAGGTCGGCTTATAGCCCGGAGGCGGCTGGTTCGGTTCCCATGACAGGACAAGTACCTGTGCACAGAAAAAAATCTAAAATTACGTGTGTCGAGGAACCACGGTCATCGTACCTACTCGTAGGTCCCTAGACACAGGGAATCCTGGTTAGAGTACAGGATCTATGTACATGATCGTTGGGCGTTATTATATATTTAAACATAAAATAAATGCAGCAATATATTAAGATGGTACCTAAATGATATTCCAGTTTAGACGGGAGATAAAGAAGCGGCCAAAATTTCCTTGTCAATTAAGTATTTTACCTCAAGATTAGATAAAGTTGTACCGAAACAATATTTTTAATTATTTACATAATTAGACCTTAATTTGTGATGCAATTTTGAATTTTCTAGTTCACCTTAATAGTTTGATTCAAAATGACACATCTCTTTAGCTTGGTATTTAATCGATAGAAAAGACTTATGTCTGTCTGTACAAAATTCTATTAAAATACAACTTAGCTAAGCAGCTCTTTTTCTGGGTTCTCGTATATGTTTGTTAAATTCGTGTCAACTCGGCAGAACGCATACTGAACGCTCATTGGTTGCGTGTTGATCATCGGCTGTCTCTACCAATGAGCGTACAGTATTTAGCATGTTGACTAGACACGATTTTTACAAATGCATGAGAAACCGAGGGCTAAAGATATAAGGTCGAACTTAGGAGCTGTTCAACTTTAGTACAGACGGGCAAATTCTAAATTTTAAACATGTTTAATTGATAAACATACGGCTTTACCACTAAAGACTTAAACAAGCCTTAATCTATTGTTATACTACTGTTTTGTGTTAAACACACATTTGACGTCTGTCTGAGCCTTGTTTATGTATTTGTGGATAACGTTTAAAATTCAGAAAATTTTGTGTATTTTTTGGATATTTTACTTTCTTGATAATACAATTCAAGGGGTGAGAACAAAAAAGGTTTAACTGATTCTTTTCACAAAATGACTTATGGGTATCTTTGGATTCAGCGTGCAATTATCTACAATAATACATCTTCAAAATACCAAAATGAGGCTTAAATCTCGAGATTATGAGTCTAAAAACGGTTTATCTGTCACAGAAATACAGTTCGCTTAGCATATAAACATTATTATATTTATTTCATCATATTATATTTATTTTTACAGTAATTGTATGAATTAGTACTATATATATAGTATTTTAAAATAGAATTAATACATTTTCAAGCAATTGAAACTTACATAAACCTTTTCTATTACCTTATAAGCACCCTACATTAAAATGAAGCCTTTGAAGTTTAAAGTCAATTTTCTCGAAACTATCAATTTGACAGTTAAACCCTTTTTATTCTCAACCCTTCAATTATGTGTGTAGTTGTTCAATAGCGATACCTATATACCTATAGTGCTGCCTTCGGGAGTGAGTTATGGAATTTTTATTTGTAACGGGATAATACTGTTGGTCTCTACCGATCTTTACAACGTGAACAGGTGGAAGAGTGTGAATGTGTGTAAAACGCGCTTTACAAGCGCCCGCTTCGGGGCAGCTTGATGTTCTGTAAGGACAGTTTTTTTTGGCTCCAAACTTTGTGTATTTAGCCAGTGTCAAGTAATTGATAATGTCTCAAGTTAATGATATTTCATTTATATAGTTAAGTCAAGTCACAGTGCAAGTCATCAAGTCAAGTCATAGTCTAGGCACACTCCTAGTAAAGTGGTTGCAACTTTACCAGAAGCTTCTATGGAGGTTTCGAAACAGCACGAAAAAATACGTTTCACCATCATTATACACCTTTCCCACACTCATGCTTGTAATCCAGCACTTAACGAATAAAACACCATCAATTTTATGCACTAGGTAACACTGAAAATAACACAAGTTTTGTAAAATAATACAATGCGGTGACGCGATCTTTCTCGTTTTCCCGCCAAAAAACAACTTTCTGGGTGTTGCAAGACCATGGTCCTCGTAGTTCCTGGGTCCCTAGACACAGGGAATCCTAGTTAGGGTCCAGGATCTATGTATGTGATCGTTGGGCGTTATTATTATTATAGTGGAATCTGACGGATGTGCTCCAAATTCATTCTTGGATAAGTCATCCGTTTCAAATCCGCGCGCATTTTCATACCTTTTTTTATCTTATCTTTAGACATTAAATACCAGTTAACCGTATAACAAAAATAGACTGAGCAGTTTTAAATTGTTTTTTTACCTGAGACCTTCACCCAGTGAGATATGAGAAGGTAAACAATTTAGAGTGATCATTCTTAGTTCTTATGGTAATGGTCACAGTATACATAATAGTACTCATTATGATATCTGGTTAAAGATATTTATTTCTCACTAGCGGCCCGTCCCGGCTTCGCTCGGGTGGACGTGTTTATCAAACATTTTATAATATACGAAAACCTATGTATCAAGCACCGGCGCCATCTACTTAAAATGTTGGTAGTTCCTGAATTTTCTTTGCTATAAACCTCACGGAACCCGAGACCTTTCCAACGAATGCAAAACCGTGGAAATCAGTTCGTGCGTTCTGGAGTTATAGCGTCAGGAAGGAAAACCCGACTTATTTTTATGTAGTAGATTAAGAATAAATTCACTGACACGAGAACAACAAAATTACTTCCATTTAACATCAGGGCATAACGTACTTACATTATTATCACTTCTTAGTATTCAGCTTATTAGACTTGGTTTATACTCAATGCATGTCCATAAACATGGTGCCGAAATCAGGGAAATCTAATTAACTACGTACATTATCTTAAGTGATATCAATTCACAATATGAATCCCTAATAAGGAATTTATAACAAACGAAAAAGGTTGTTAGTGCAGCCGTAACAACTGTGGAACCTCATCACCATTGAAATAACTGCAGCAACAAAAATATATATATAAATATAATTAGTCCTTCAAAATGTCAATGGAAATGGCTTTCACCCTGAAACGGCTGAACAGATTTAGATAAAAGTTTGCACACATATTACACTCTTAGTGAGATCAAATTTTTTTTTTTTCAGAAACTTAAGAGTGGCCGTGGAAAACGGATACATAAAAATGGAAAGGATACGTGAAACCACGGGGCCCTATAGTTACTTAATTAACAATTAATTAACTAGGTATTAGATAATGAAATGACGCAATTAACGATCTAATGCGTTTATTTACTGGTAATATTTTACTGTGACAACATGAGTACACAATAATGTCAAAATATTATCTATATTTATACTAACAATATACAATATACAAAAAAATAACAATATTTGGTGCGCTTTTATGGCATCTGGCGGGACGAAATATCAATTGTGTAAAGACCATAGTTGCTTTACGTTTTTATGACTTAATATTAGGATTAATTACTTGGGTATACTTACATAATCATCAAAATAATCTCCTAAACCTGGTCGAGAAATCGACATACTATTCGTGAGTAACAGTCGGGGATATATTAATTCAAAATAATCTCCATTTTGTATTAATGAGTAGTTTTAAGGCACAGTTAAAAATGGTAGAAAGTGGTAGAAAATTGTATCATCCCGCGACACAAACTCGTATACGAAACGTTTTACATTTTTATTTAGATTAGGGTTAATCTAACAAATAATATCTTAATTAATATCTGATATTTATGAATACCTATTTCGATCTTTTATACAGGTATTATAGGTAAGTTTGAGGTGGATTTGGGCCGTCTTAGTTCCTAATGTGAGATAAATAGTGAAAAAGTGGGAATAATTGATTATTATTTTATATGAAGTATTATTTTATTTATTCTGTGATATAAGATCATGCCGCAGGTGTACGTAAACTCCATTTTGTAACCTCTATATCACTTTAAAAGTTATAGTAAAACGCCGACGAGCATCGAGCACGAGTAATTCAATTTGTCTTCTTCTTTTTTTTATTTATGGCCTCCTATCACCATCACCATCACTATCACCAATCCTGCCAAATTCAAGTAAGGAATTTTTGTATGGTTATATTATGTCAAAGTTTTATTTTGTCAGTCGAAATTCCACTTTATCAATCACGTTTATCGCTAAAAATTTAGAGAACAAAGACAACCACACACATAAAGTTTATTTGGGAGGTCATTGGAACGATTTTATTTTAGAAAAACTCAAGTTTTTAGTTAAGTTTTGTTCAGTCATTCCTGTTATTCGTTTTATTATTTTTTACATAATTTTTTTCGTATTTCACTGACACGTCGCGTCGCATTAGTGAAGTCAATAACTGCTTTTTATAAATTTTGGGTTTACACCGCGGCTACATAATTTCCGTATATCATTTTCATAAAGAGTTACAAAAATTGATTTTTATTATATTGTCGTAAATACACACAGGAAACAAGAAAATAGGGTGTATATTATTTGTCGCTTTCATTTTCGTCGAGTTATACTTATGAAACATTTTTCGCAACCGCAAGTTTTTTAAAGCGTTTATAGAGTTTCTTTATATCATCGACTTACCACATTGTCATTACTTAGTAATAGAGGGCCTTTGTAATAACCAATCGTTTTAAGTTTCATCTAACAATTTCAATAACTTAATGATTAGATATAAATTGATAAGAAACACGCACAGAAACTTAGGCCCATCTGTACTAAAGTTTGAGCTCCTAAGTTCGCACTTATTACATCTCTCTGTGACATATCCAAATACATTTCAGTAGGTATATACACATAATAAAGCACACTTAATAGCTTTCAAACTTTACCACAAACGTACATTAGACGTAGAATAAAGACGTCATAATATAATAATGGCGTAAATTTTAAAGACATAGTTGTAAATGAGTGATTAATGCAGTAGGTATTTTTACAAATACAATAACCTTTACATTTTTAATTAATGTTAATTAAAATTTAACTATTAATCATAGAGTTTAAGAGATAATCAACTTAGTTTAGAATAGAAATACTATTTCAAAAAACAGTTTTAAACATATTTCTAAAAATTGCTTTTTGTAATTCTTAAATATCTTGAGCTATTTTACATATGTATGAAATACAGACGTTGTGCAATAATAAACGGTTAAATATTAAACTATGTAATACAACACATTAATATAGTCCTAATATACAAAGACACATCATGATTTTACATTTTTGGTTTAAAATATGGCCGACATATTCGTGTGATGATATTTTTCTAAGTAATATACATTTTCAATCTGATAATGTAATGATAAAACATTTCGAGTCTGAATATGACAAAAACAATCTAGTTTCAATACGACAAGAGAATTTCCGGCGTCAATACAACGAGAAAATTTTCGGCCTAAATACAACAAGAAAATTTCCGGCCTAAATACAACAAGAAAATTTCTATTTTCAATACGACGATAAATTTTTTAGTCTCCATACGACCAGAAAATTTTCACACGAAATTATAATTCACCTAACTTCACAAATACTCAAAGGCACCAATTTTAATTGTCAATAACTAAAACAAATTTTTCTTTAGTTACGTATTTTGGAAGCACAATACATATATTTGCCAAACTTAAATTATATTTTACTTTATTATTATCTGTTCCTAACACACACGCCATCTCTGATAATATCATGGTCAAGTCAAAGGAAACGTCGTCCGCTTGTCTATTTGTGTGCGTCTAAACCGATTTTGCTAAAATTTTGCACACGAATTGCTTACATTACCGAGATCAATATAAAGATACTTTATATCTCGGAAAAGCCAAAAGTTCCCGAGGGAAATTGAGTATGCTTTTAGGCGAATCAGATGTAGCAAAAAAATGGCATCGAAATTATCACAACAGTTTAACTTCTTAAATATATTTTCTAACCTATAATGTTCTTTGACATTTGGATCTAAATTAAAATAAAATGGTAACACTGACACGTACCTATGTTACTTTAGAGTTTACATGGTGTTACATGGTGGGCACATGGCGGTAATGGCTACTTATTTTAATTTTCGTTTAACCTACACCAAAAAATAAAAGATGTGAAAAAATTGCGTGTTGTGTTTTCTCATTCTCCATTATAAATGCGAAATGGATGTTAGAAACGAGACGGCTTTGTTATAACACGCGTCATTTCGAAAAGCGATTCTGATATTGTCATATTTATCACATTTTACTGTGTTTTTGTTTTTCATCCATGGCGCATGGTAGTGCTCAATTGTGCGTTATATTCTAAAGTCTAGAATCTAGCTACTAACCTATAAATCATGTTTAACCCCCGTAATAGGAAAGTATCCAACAAAAACGCGTTAGACGCGTTGCACTATATACAACAAAAAATAATATCTTCCAACGCGATTTCAATCGCGAATGAGGTTTTGTGTGCTCTGATAATAAAAAGTTCCGATTTACACGACAGATGGCGTTAAACTAAAATAAATTGACATGAAACCTGCAACACTCGTCTTTTATAAGTTGCTGAAATGTCAACGTCAAGGTCGAAATATAATTTATGTTTAGTGTTTTTCTAGCACACACAATATTTATGTAGGAGAAAAAAAAATCAAATGAATAAGTAGATATCAATCTTTACAAAATTTTAAAGTTATTATAGTTCCTAAGAATTTTAGCAACTAAGCTATGGTCGCATGCCCAGTGGCTAAGAAAATCTTTAGTACTATATTTTTGTAACGACTAAGTAAAGTCGTGGCGATATCTAGATTTTATGGAACTATGTCTGTGGGCATTAAGTGTGGTTTACACTTTAAATCCATTTACGATATACATTTTTGAACGATATTTTGCTGTCATTTATCTTTTTTTTTCAACTGACATAACGTTGACACTTCATTGTAGAACAACGCCATCTGTTTTTCAAAAGCTATAATTATTCAATGAAACCTCATTTTAAAGCCTAAAATAATTTCTATACAAATAATTTATTGTTATTTATTGCGCGTTTCGTTTCTTCGGTGGTGGCGTAGGAGCCTTCTCTCCTTTTTTGGATATTGATGTGTACAAAAAGGACCCTCTGGGAGCCCAAACGACATCGTAATTGTTCCTAGCTGGTAGCGGGTTCGATTCCCCGTTGTTGTTAGCCTCGTTATCTAGGTCCATGCTACGGTGGGAGAATTTCTTCGGAAGCGGCGGCGGCTCTTCTTCTTCTTGGTTGGAGTCGGTTGTTCCTACGTTTGAAAGAAGAATTGATTAAAATTACAATTCTTAGTCTTTAAAAACAGCAGATTTTTTGTTTAACATGATAAAGCGATAGGAGAATTAAAAAAAAAAACTGGTCTCATTACTCAGTGATATCTTCTGCAATTCGATTCCGACACGAATGGATAAACATTTGTGTGATGTACACAGACATTGGTTCTTTGTCTGGGTGTTAGTTAGTACACGACTACAAGATGCCTCCTCAAAAAAAGGGTACCAATTATGTAAATTCACAAACATTAAAAATATTTCACTGTGTAAATAAGTAATTTATATGCCAATGACTCGTTGAAAGATATGTTAGTTGTATACAGTTAAATGCTTTTTGATGTGTTACTTACAGTTAGTTTACTCGAGCAATGTATAAATAAAATATGGAGTTATTTTGTCACAAAAATATACGTTAGAACATCGGCACAGCGAAAAGCACATAACTTGATAATGACCTAATGGAATCTTATAAATAACAACATATTTAGGGAAAACTGTAACAAGTTTCACCTAAATTTGCGGTCGAAATTTAAAAGCTATTTTGATTGGGTCTAATTATTGTTGCAACCAAAAAAAATGGCAACGTTTTGATGTATCCAAGTTTCGATCCAATAATAAAGAACGAATTTTATTAAAATACAATTTTGACCAAGTTACATTGACTGTGATCCATTTGTGATTTGTGATTATATTAGGTCTTTACCTATGAAATTGCCGTTTTGTTTGAAAAAAGTTAAAGTATTTTTTTTTTTCGAACTTATTTATTTCCTTTATTCAAAGTAATCACCCCTGCAATCAATGCATCTTTGCCAACGCTGTGGCAGTTTATGGATGCCCTTCTTGAAAAAATCAGCAGGACGGGAGACAACAAACTCTTCAAAGGCGTTTTGTACTGCCTCTCGGGAATTGAATTTTTTTCCCGCTAAAAAGTTGTCCAAATTTTGGAAAAAGTAATAGTCGGTAGGCGCAAGATCTGGTGAGTATGGCGGATGAGGGAGAGCTTCCAAACCCAACTCATGCAGCTTAGAGACGGTCTGTTGTGCAGTATGGGGTCGCGCGTTGTCGTGAAGTAGCAGTGGAGACGACCGATTGACCAAAGCTGGTTGCAGACGTGTGAGTTTCGCCATCATTGTGGTCAGTTCTTCAATGTACACATCTGCAGTAATGCTCTCGCCGTTTTGTAAAAATCTATGATGAATCACACCAGCACTAGACCACCAAAGTGTGACCATCACCTTTCTAGGGGTCATTTTTCGTTTTGCACATTGCTTTGGTACCGAACCAGGATCTAACCAACTTGCTGAGCGCTTTCGATTGTCAAAAAGAATCCATTTTTCGTCGCACGTAACAATTCGGTTCAAAATTCCTTCATTTCTGTGCCTGTTAAGCAGCGCAAGGCAAGTCTCGACGCGTACGTTGCGCTGGCGATCGTTAAGTTCGTGGGGCACCCATCTATCAAGCTTTTTTATCTTGCCAATCTGTCGCAAATGGACCAATATTGTTTTGATGCTAACATCAAAAGCTGCTGCCAGCTCAGCTGTAGATTGAGATTCATCAGCTTCCACAATCGCCTTTAATTCATCATTGTTGACCAAAGTTTCCGGACGACCTCGAGGTTCATTTTTCAAGTCAAAATTCCTAGAACGGAACCGAGCAAACCAATAACGGGTTGTACGTTCGTTTGTACAGTTCTCTCCGTAAACGTCGTTGATGTTAGTGTCGTTTGTGCCGCGTTGGTGCCACGACGGAACTCATATTCCATAATTACACGAAATTTCAAAGTATCCATTATGAGGAAAAATGTTGAAATGTAATGAAAATACAACGCTAATCAATAAACAAAAGACTTATATTGTAAATAGAATGTCATATTTTTAAAACAAAATTAATTTGAATTTAGAATTCATAGCCAATCAAAACTTTTTTTTTGTTTGAAAAAGTCTGTACTGCAAAACGGCAATTTCATAGGTAAAGACCTATTATTTAGAGGAATTACAGTCAGCCCCTGCTAAGTAAACAGACGACCAGTAGGGTGATCACGGATCTTTGATTGCAATACAACAGGAGGAATTTCATTCACAACTTTAAAGTCCAGAGTAACTATGCACACAAACTGTGAAATCCATATAAACTTGTATTTCTATCTATTGCAAGCAAGTTCTATGGAGAGGCTAAAGTTCAGCAGTGAAGATCGACACGAAGGCGGTGCACTCTGCCTAGAAGGCTGTTTTTTTAAGGGGCTAATGCTGGTCTTTATCGACCTTTGCAGCGCCACCGGGCGGGAGAGCAGGCACTTAAGGCGCCATGCTGTCAAAAGTAGGAGGCAACTAGCTCAAGGACACTTCGGCTTGAGCCCTTGCTGGGGTAAGAGGATCGAGAAGAATAAGATGATCGAAAATATCTTTTCGATCCTCTTTTTTTTCGATTTTGATTTCTTATTCTTCTTGATCTTCTAATATCTTAGAAGATCAAGAAGAATAAGAGGATCGAGAAGATAAAAAAGGATCGAGAAGATAAAAGAGGATCGAGAAGAATAAGAGGATCGAAAAGATATAAGAGGATCGAGAAGAATAAGAGGATTTAGAATCTAGTATCTATAAGAGGATCGAGAATCTAATATCTATAAGAGGATCGAGCATCTAATATCTATAAGAGGATCGAGGAGAGACCTCGACCTGATGTCGCGACTATTATGTATAGTTGTTTCATCGTCCATCTCTCTCAGTACGTACCGAGCGAGTCCCGGTTGGAGGGCGGCAGCAGGCTGGCGCGCTGCGACAGTCGGCGCTCGGCCTCCGCCCGCAGCGGACGCTCCGTCACCAGCTGCGGAACGCGCGCACGCTAATGCCAGGTGCCGGCCACATCAGTTCCCACCACCGTTACTATATGCTATATACTATACGCTACCTACTATGCTACGCTACCTCTGTACCAGGCCGGGCGCACTCCATTACACACCTTCAGTTTTAACACTTTAAAGTTTTTATAAGTTCTTCTTTTTATTGTTTATGGACAAATCTTTTATCCACTGTCTCAACTGATAAAAATTAACGACGCAGTCTATGATGGTGCACGCTTGCCTAGAAGATACCTGGGGGTGATCACGAACTTTGATTGCATTGCGGTATAACTCTACGATCAGACAAATGAATCGTCGTGTAAAACTATCAGTAGAACTGTCCAATTACATTGAAATCTAAATGAAATGGTATAAAAACTGTACAGATATGACAGAGCAGTTTTTGAAAGCGTATACAAAAAATCTGATACAATGTGCGTAGCGTGGGCTGTATGGACGCACGTCTTACTGTCAGTTAAGACTGAAGGTGTGTAGCGAACTTTAAATGAAGCTACAAAGCGCTATAGAAATATGAAAGAGGCAGCTGTTTAGGAAAGAGTTGTGCAAGCTGAACTGCACTTTATAGCGTTGTAGCAGGAGTCGCTAATTATTTAAATGACTTCGCGGAGTGAATCTTTTGTACTGGATGGTAATCCAATTTACTCCGATCATCTACCCGCAACCCAAAAAGCAAAGGAAACGAGTTGAAATAAATTGTCAGTTTTGATTATTATCTACTTCTTGTGTGTATAAAACCTACGGATATAGTACAAGCTTTGCTTAGTTTGGGGCTAGATGGCGCTGTGTGAAATGTCCACGAGCATTAATATTTATTTATTTTCAAATACAAGATCTGCGAGATTCATCCGAAGGTTTTATACATCAATACTGCCCTTATAAGTTAATTACATGGCTAATTAATATCAAAATTCGCACACCGTTTAACAATCTATCTTGACAGGTTTCAATTCGAAATCCACTATCGACTTCATCACAAATCTAAGTTGGAAAGCTTTAGACATCTACTTTCCGTCTCTTTTACCCTGAATGAAGAGGAAGAAGACACAGAGAGATTCAAATATTTCGATTTCGATTTCGATTTAATACCTTTCTGATAAATTGCCAATCGATCGCTGGCAAAAGCTAATTATAAACATAAACATGTAACGAATCGTTAACAAAAAAAATGGACATTATTTTAACACATCGGGCCTTACTAAAATGCCCTGTCTCCTTTTCGCACATCACGTTTCATTTTAGCGAGAAGCAGACAGAATATTTTAAGCATTGACTAACGTTTATTAATAAGGCTGATTTAGTTTATATAATTATATGATATTTACCTCTTGTGTTAGCTCTCGGAGTGGGGAAGCAGTGGGCGTGTCCTGTGGGGTCCCACTGCTGGGCATAAAGGCGTTGCTGGGCAACGTTTCGCGCATGGAAACGTTCGCGTTGCCGTTAGGGGTTGACGCGTGGGAGGTGTACCACTGGCTGCCACTCGATTGGGTGCCCAGTTCACTCTGTAATAACGTTTTTTATCAATAACTAGCTAATTTTCAAATCGGACCAGTAGTTTCATCGCTTACTTAATGCAAACAAACTATCAAATCTTTCCTTTTTATAATATTAGTTTAGATATTGCATTCTTAACATGTATTTAGGAAATCATTATTTCTTTTGGATAATAAATTATTATTATTAAATTATTATTATTTACAAATAAAGATAAGTATTCGACCAGTTAGCTGGTTCCCATGGTACAAGCTTTGGTACATGGTACTGTGCGAAATATCCGCAAATATTTATAACTTTGCCTTATCGCAGGAATCGAACCTGTACAACTAGCACCCTACTTAGGAGCGAACCTGGTCAACCATCACACCATATATGATTTAACATTATAACTTAATACTTAGTGCCGTTATCAACAAAGGTAGATTGGGAACTGTGAAGACGTATCCAAATCTACAGAACAGTAAGAGACGTGAAAAATGTACCTTTCGAACCTGGCGTTTGTTTTTTCTTCTCGGCGAGTGTTGCAGGGTCAGGTAACTCACTACGCTACCTCCTGCGCTGTTCCTGGAATCACATTAAATTCATTAAAATAAAACATTGAAAGTATATAAGGTAAAGATTATTATAAGAAACCAAAATACAGTTGATTTTGGTATGAAATCAGACTTTGACAGAGAATTTGCAGGTTCTTTGAATTCAAAAGCTCCAATTTGCCAAAGTTTCGTAGATCCAGTAACTTGTTTTTCTTTAATTTTTTTTTTATTGTAAAATGGGCATGACAACAATTCACCTGAAGGTAAGTGACGAAGTTGTCTAAGGTGGAGCACGCTTGCCCATGAGATGCCCATTCACTCTCGATTTAAAAAGACCCAGGTTATACCCAGAAGGAAACACTGTTGCTGGAAGAGCATTCCATTCTTTGGCCGTTCGGACTATGAATAACTCAGCAAAACACTTAGTGCGGACTTTGGGTACACTAACGACGCATCATCACCTGTACTAAACTATAAGTGGGAGCGGCCCGAGTTACCGGGTCTTGTAGCGTTGTGCGAGCTGAACTGCACTTTATAGCGTTGTGTGCAAGAGTCGCAATTTAATTGGCTTCGTGGAGTGGCTTCTATGGTATTAGTCTTCTGTGGTAAATATATAGATTGTGGTAGAAGTTTCCTTACCTTGGAAAAAAACGGCCTGGACTTTTCACTGATGATCTGTAAATTACAAATGTTTGGTGAAACAAAGCTCCAATTTTCCTTTTGTACATAAGAGGTCACGTCACCTGACGTTAAGTGGCAATAATGTATAAAGGTGGTGTTACGTCACGCCTGAAGTGGGAGTTACATTAATTGAGCGAAGTGCATCAGCTTCCAAAACATGCTTTCTTTCTTTTTTATCTGTCCGAAAGTATGTTAGTACTCCAGTATTCATCGTATTTTTCAACGAATCTTGATGAATCTCAGTATATTTATCATTATCATTATTTTTGTGGTCGGCGATTTTTAATTGGAGGTAAACTATCTGCTAAAAGGGGAAAATTTGCTGCGGCGTCATTTTCCAGTGTCACTCTTATGACAAATCTATCTAATAAATATTGCATCAAAAGTTTGAGAAAGACCAGTTAGATGCAGTTAGTGTCGGTACCTTTCCCTTCGGAAGGCTTAGGTTTCATCCAACCTGTATAGTAAATTATTATACTGATATATTAATAAGTATATTACAAAGTGAATGTACGAAACCATAAATAAATAACGCCCAACGATCAGATACACAGATACAGGTCCCTAATTAGGATTCCCTGTATCTAGGAACCCAGAAACTACGAAAACCGTGATCCCACAACACCTAGACCCAGAACTAGTATTTGCACTTTTTTTTTCTGTGCACAAATACTTGACGAGAATCAAACCTACCGTCTCCGAGTTATGAACCGACCTGCTCAACCACCACACCACAGGGGCTGCCATGGTTTACTCACTCATTCCCGGTGGATATGTCCGATATCCTGTTGTTACTGAGGTTCCCGGAGTCCATGTGCGCGCTGTCCCGTAACGTCATCCGCAGCTGGACCTCGGGGGACTCCGCTTCCAGGTCGCACGTCTGAAACGGTCTCTGCCTTCAACATCACGCACCTCTACTACATGAAAAGGTAACGTCTGATTTGTAAATGTTTCGTAGGCAATAAAACACCTGCTTTGTTCAATGTCACAAAGCTTTTTTTAGAATATAAATTTGATAATATATAGATTTAAGTTTTATTTCATAAGTACTTTTTTATTTAGTTATGTGGGAGCATTCTATAGCATGGACTGAATTCATATATTAAAGAAAAAGATCATGTTAAGTCAAGTCACAGTCCAAGTCGTCAAGTCATAGTCTAGTCTGGTCAAGTCATGGCAACTTTACCAGAAGCTTCTATGGAGTTTTAGAAACAACACGAAAAGAAGCGTTTCACCATCATTATACCACTTTCCCACACTCGTGCCTGTAATCCAGCACTTAACGAATAAAATGCAACCAATTTTATGCACTAACACTGAAAATAACACAAGGTTTGGAAAATAATACAATGCGGTGATGCGATCTTTTTCAATTTCCCGCCGAAAAACCTGTCTGTTTATTTATGGTGATTTTTACGTTAAGGCTCGGCGCAAACGGGCCTCCGACCACAGCCGCCGGCCAGCGATTAGCACATTTATAGGAACTCGCCGCACACAACGCGAAAGCGTCAGCACGTAACGCACGTAACGTGTTACATGATTTACGTCAGCACGTAACGCACGTAACGTGTTACATGATTTACGTCAGCACGTAACGCACGTAACGTGTTACATGATTTACGTCAGCACGTAACGCACGTAACGTGTTACATGATTTACGTGCTGACGTACGCGAGCGCCGCCGCGGCTTGCGTTATTAACTGGCTCCCAGAAGAAGGACATCGAATATGTCCGAAACCTGGTCGGGGAAATTTCGACTTTTAATTGACGTGAGTTTAGCCGTTATTCATCTTACAAAATGTGTCATACTCACGATAGTTTTCAAACTAAAATAATAATAACGCCCAGCGATAACATACATAGATCCTGGACCCTAAATAAGATTCCCTGTATGTAGTACTAGCGGCCCGTCCCGGCTTCGCACGGATGGACATTTATTTTATAAACATTTTAGCATAAACATTCTTTTCTAGCAATTAAAATGGTCTACATTAATCAGTGATAATGTAGCAAACAAATGGTGAAAGAATTTTTAAAATCGATCTAGTACTTTTTGAGCCAATTCGTTACAAACATACTTACATAGAAATCTTTCCTCTTTATAATATTAGTATAGAAGTGTAGATTAGAGATCTATTATTACTATATCTACTAATCTATGTATAACCTACTTATAAGCTTTCCTGTTTTGTATTTCATCATCTTGGTGTCAATAAAGAGTTTATCTATCCTATCTATCTATCTAGAGACCCAGTAACTACGAGGACCATGGTCCCACAACACCCAGACTCAGAATAAGTATTTGTGCTTTTTTGGTGCACAAATACTTGCCCTGCCGCGGGAATCGAACCCACCACCTCCAGGTTATGAGCCAAACTGCTCAACCACTACACCACAGAGGCTGTGACTGGGACAGTGGGCGGTGACGGCCGAAAAAAGAATTAACAAACATTAAAAAAAAGAAAAAAAGCTGAGGTAATAAACATTAAAAGAAAAAGAAAAAAAATCGTCTAAATGGAAATCTCATTTTTTGGAGTCGTTTGATAAAGAGCTCATTAAACTTCAATGAGCTTTGATCCAAGGGGTACCTTCCGTCCGTATCGCTGGTGCACGTGATGCTGCACTCTCCGGAAGCACTGCATGAGATGCGCGTGTAGCTCCTCCAAAGCAGGCGGAGCACGACTCCCGTGGACGTCCAGCCCTGGGGAAAGCATTCCATCATCAGAAAGACTCTTCATCAGTAACACCACGTAGTGAAGCTAGACTATACACTCCATCATAAGTTAACTCAAATATACCGTTCGTCTAGGTAGGTACCCACTTTGCACGATATTCTGCCACCAAGCAGTAGTGCGCATGCACTGCTGTGTTTTAAGGGCACTGTAGCTAGTGTAATTACTGGACAAATGAGACGGCATGACCTGATCTCACAATCTAGTAATAAGATTACTTAGGATGACGTGCGCAGTGCCACGCGAAACTATACTTTAGAGTTCCGAGTGCAGCTGAATACTGAATACTGCAGCTGATAGGGCAGCCGTGTTGCTTAATATCAGGCGAAAGGTTAGCTCGTCACGTCATTCTTTAACATGAAAAATAAAAACAAATGGAAGTGCAAGTGCAGGATGCGTGTGCGCTCACCGAACTTGAGCAGGGGCACCTGGTCCGCGATGAGGTCCTTGAGCTCGGCGAGCAGCGCGGCGTGGTCCGGGTGGCGCGCCGCGTACGCCGCCGTCAGGAACGAGCGCTCGTAGTGCACCACGCCGCCCTGCACCGCCGGGTCCAGGATGCCTGGCGGCGGAGGTATGTTGCTCGGTCAAATCAAGAGGCCCCTCTTGATTTGACCTTTTGGCTTTACCGCCGTCCGTGTTTCCCGATAACTACAGGCTTGGAGTCTTCAAATCGAGAGTGAACAGGTATCTTCTAGGCAAGTGTGATACATCCTAGACCACATCGTCACTTACCATCAGGCTATCGAACAATAAAAAAAAACCGAAATGGGAACATTGATCTTTTAAAAACAGGAAAGTAGCGGAACATTAATGAACATTATGTCAAACTGGAATCGTTAGTTAGTTTTACATACACGAACAAAGAAATAATTCTGTCTATAATTAGTCGAGCATGTATCCACATGCAGCATAAGATGCGCAGCGTGCGGTTGGCGAGGCGCAGCGCCTCCACCGCCGCCTCCAGCGGGGCCCCCCTCCCCCCCTACCGTTGAGGCGCATGGTGAGCGGCTGCAGCGGCGCGTCGGGCGCGCGCGCCTCGAGCGAGAGCGCCCGCAGCGTGCGGTTGGCGAGGCGCAGCGCCTCCACCGCCGCCTCCAGCGGGGCCCCCCTCCCCCCCTACCGTTGAGGCGCATGGTGAGCGGCTGCAGCGGCGCGTCGGGCGCGCGCGCCTCGAGCGCGAGCGCCCGCAGCGTGCGGTTGGCGAGGCGCAGCGCCTCCACCGCCGCCTCCAGCGGGGCCCCCCTCCCCCCCTACCGTTGAGGCGCATGGTGAGCGGCTGCAGCGGCGCGTCGGGCGCGCGCGCCTCGAGCGCGAGCGCCCGCAGCGTGCGGTTGGCGAGGCGCAGCGCCTCCACCGCCGCCTCCAGCGGGGCCCCCCTCCCCCCCTACCGTTGAGGCGCATGGTGAGCGGCTGCAGCGGCGCGTCGGGCGCGCGCGCCTCGAGCGCGAGCGCCCGCAGCGTGCGGTTGGCGAGGCGCAGCGCCTCCACCGCCGCCTCCAGCGGGGCCCCCCTCCCCCCCTACCGTTGAGGCGCATGGTGAGCGGCTGCAGCGGCGCGTCGGGCGCGCGCGCCTCGAGCGCGAGCGCCCGCAGCGTGCGGTTGGCGAGGCGCAGCGCCTCCACCGCCGCCTCCAGCGGGGCCCCCCTCCCCCCCTACCGTTGAGGCGCATGGTGAGCGGCTGCAGCGGCGCGTCGGGCGCGCGCGCCTCGAGCGCGAGCGCCCGCAGCGTGCGGTTGGCGAGGCGCAGCGCCTCCACCGCCGCCTCCAGCGGGGACACCCAGTACGTGCGCTGCGCCACCACCGGGAACCAGCGCAGGATGCCTGCCGCCCGACGGTTATTGTTTCAGCTACATTCTACTGTCCGATGCGAGCGTCGCGCACCGAACGCGCGGTCAACGCTTGATTGACTGCCTAATATAGTGATCTATCAACGTACTGCCCAAACCACTGGACGGATCGGGCTGAAATTTTGCATGCAGTTAGATGCTATGACGTAGGCATCCTCTAAGGATTTTTCGAAATTCCACACTTAAGAGGTTGAAATGGGTGGTTCAATTATTTTCCCATAGGCCACGCCGCGGGCGAAGCTGCGGGCAGAAGCTCGTAATTTTATAAATTTTTAAACAAAAAATTGCAAAATATGTGACATCACACTAGGTATCACAGTTGTGACAAGGACCGGGGAATGGGTCAAATGATAATCATGAAATTCATGTAACGTTATTTATGGATGGTCCCTAGACAGTCCCAATGCTCCAGCCCACTACCAGTAGGTAGCGAAGGTATTTTAGTACATTAAGGGTATATCTTGGCACTTTGTCCATAAAATGCCTTAGTTTCTGTGGTGGGCATTGCCTATCCCTTTCTTTCAAAACAGAGATCGTGTGTAGCTTCCTCACACCTACTACGAAGTGTTGCTAGTGACGTCACATGTCAAAGAAATTGTATGTAGAGCTACCATAGAGGTACCACATCTTAGTAATGAGGACTGGTAACTGACGTCACTGCGTTTTTGAGCTCTCTTTCTATTCCTGTATTTTAAAATGCCTGTAACTTAGTCATTCGAGATATTTAATTTTTGTTTTCACGATTGTCCATTTTATGAGGTATATTATTTATTTATGTAATAAAAATATAGCAGTCAAATAGCTTATACAGTATAGACGCGAACAACAAGTAAACGGTGCAGTTACCTGGTAACTTATCGCTGATCTCCAGCTCGGTCCTCTCGAGCCACCGCGTCGCGAATTCGTTCTGGCTTGACAGGTCACCCGTAGAGCCGTCTAAAGATTCCTCTGGAAACAGATAGGTATTTTAATGTTAATGAATAATGTGACGAGCTAGCCGTTCACCTCATGCTAAGCGTCACGGCCGCCCATGACAGTGTCACTCGGAACTCAGAAACTTCTTGGCTGGGTTATATTAGGTCTTTACCTATGAAATTGCCGTTTCGTTTGAAAAAAGTTAAAGTATTTTTTTTTCGAACTTATTTATTTCTTTTATTCAAAGTAATCACCCCTGCAATCAATGCATCTTTGCCAACGCTGTGGCAGTTTATGGATGCTCTTCTTGAAAAAATCAGCAGGACGGGAGACAACAAACTCTTCAAAGGCGTTTTGTACTGCCTCTCGGGAATTGAATTTTTTTCCCGCTAAAAAGTTGTCCAAATTTTGGAAAAAGTAATAGTCGGTAGGCGCTAGATCTGGTGAGTATGGCGGATGAGGGAGAGCTTCCAAACCCAACTCATGCAGCTTAAAGACGGTCTGTTGTGCAGTATGGGGTCGCGCGTTGTCGTGAAGTAGCAGTGGAGACGACCGATTGACCAAAGCTGGTTGCAGACGTGCGAGTTTCGCCATCATAGTGGTCAGTTCTTCAATGTACACATCTGCAGTAATGCTCTCGCCATTTTGTAAAAAGCTATGATTAATCACACCAGCACTAGACCACCAAACTGTGACCATCACCTTTCTAGGTGTCATTTTTCGTTTTGCACATTGCTTTGGTACCGAACCAGGATCTAACCAACTTGCTGAGCGCTTTCGATTGTCAAAAAGAATCCATTTTTCGTCGCACGTAACAATTCGGTTCAAAATTCCTTCATTTCTGTGCCTGTTAAGCAGCGCAAGGCAAGTCTCGACGCGTACGTTGCGCTGGCAATCGTTAAGTTCGTGGGGCACCCATCTATCAAGCTTTTTTATCTTGCCAATCTGTCGCAAATGGACCAATATTGTTTTGATGCTAACATCAAAAGCTGCTGCCAGCTCAGCTGTAGATTGAGATTCACCAGCTTCCACGATCGCCTTTAATTCATCATTGTTGACCAAAGTTTCCGGACGACCACGAGGTTCATTTTTCAAGTCAAAATTCCCAGAACGGAACCGAGCAAACCAATAACGGGTTGTACGTTCGTTTGTACAGTTCTCTCCGTAAACGTCGTTGATGTTACGTGTCGTTTGTGCCGCGTTGGTGCCACGACGGAACTCATATTCCATAATTACACGAAATTTCAAAGTATCCATTATGAGGAAAAATGTTGAAATGTAGTGAAAATACAACGCTAATCAATAAACAAAAGACTTATATTGTAAATAGAATGTCATATTTTTAAAACAAAATTAATTTGAATTTAGAATTCATAGCCAATCAAAACTTTTTTTTGTTAGAAAAAGTCTGTACTGCAATACGGCAATTTCATAGGTAAAGACCTAACACAAGCCTCACCCGGCCGGTGGAAGGGCCGCGAGAACATGAACTTGTCGACGTTGTTGTGCTTGTAGTACTGCAGGATCTGCTCCGCCACGGGCTTGCCCGACAGCCGCTTCAGCTTGTCGCTCAGCACCGGCTCCACGGCGTTTATCTGGAGGTCTGTCGTCGCTCCGGTCAAGGATATACTTGGATATACTATATTTGTACGAAGTACAATACCATTTGCAACTCTGCACATTCAACTCACTATTTCACAAAACAATGCGCTTTTACACGCCGCGACAGATACACGCACAAGTGGGGGAATCGGCTGAACTAACTGCTGTGATTCTTTGCATCTATTAAAACTTAACTTAAAACTTTTTACATCAACTTTTACTACTTTACCATTAAAGTGTTGTGTGCCTCAACTGGGACGCAACAATATTATATACTTATTTTTTGTTTTGGCTCCACTCTTTGTGACTGATAATTTTCAAGTTAATGTTATTTAATATATATATGTGTCATGTCAAGTCATCAAGTCAGGTCATAGTCTAGTCTAGTCAAATCATACATACTCCTATTAGCACCAGGAGCTTCTATTGAGTTTTGGAAACAACACGAAAAGAAACGTTTCACCATCATTATACTTTATTGTATAATAACTGTGTACATTCAAAGGGTATTATATATATATATATATGTTATCTATCTATTATTTGACATATATATATTAATTCACAATAAGCAATTTGTAATTATATATATATAGGCTCGACGGGTTGTGTGAAGGTTGCAACCTATATAGTAGTAGTACACCGAGCGGTCCTTTATATAGCCAAATGGGTAGGGGAGCGATGACAGTTGCCGGTGTTGCCACTGTAATAAATTTAAATGCTGCCACAGGGTAAATTACGGTCCTGCCCGCTGAGCATAGAGTTCACAACTGGACGTTGCCGCCGCCACATATGGTAAGGTAAAGGATACACTGGCCCGGCGAGTCGGTGACGTCGGGGCCGGGCGGGTCCAGCTTGAGCAGCAGCTCGGCGTCGGGCCAGTCGTCGCGCACGCGCTCCGTGAACTCCTGCAGCTGCTCGTACTCGTGGCCGCGGTACACGAACCCCTGCGCGCGTGGGATGCTGCTCGCTTATTGGCAATTTAATTTATTTTATTCTCAAAAGGAAACATAGCTAGTTATACATAAACGTAAATATCACACTAATAGGTATGGAAAGCCAATATGATCGATGCTTTGACAATTAAATCACACGATCGATGGATTAATTAATAATTACGTGTGAATTCATTAATACTTACTTTTTTTATTAACCTACTCTTTTTATAAAGTGTTCGGGCTTCAGCCCGGGTCCCAAATCCCTTTTTTAAATTAATAAAATTAAAAAATCATAAAAACGATAAATAAAAGTGTATATTTTTTCTCCTGACAATTTCCTAATTGACATAACACATAACATTTTTTTTTTTACCTAAAACGAGGTCCGAACATAAAGAAGTCAATAGATTTTTGGATCCAATAAATCAATTCATAGAACATTATCAGATGATTGATGATTCGATGATTAACTTATTTATATTTATTTTTCTCCAAAGTTCAAAAATTCGTTTTTTTGGACCCAATAGATCAATTGATGAATTGATCTATTAGGTCAAAAAAAGATCTGATTATGTTAGATCTAACATAATCAGTTTTTTTCATAAATTCGACGATTTTTTATTTATATGTATTACCACATCCATTTTGTGTACAAAAGTGATAGCTAGAATCGGTATAGTTTAGATCGAAGTAAGTAATTAGAAAGCTGGGAGCCCTCGTAATAAAACACGGATGACAGATACACAACTTCATAGCCATTAGTCACCAAATGGAAGACTACTCCTGCTGCACATAGGTATTCTTAGAACTCAAGAAGACTATTGTTTTTACATCAAACTTGTGTATCGTTTGACCACGCTTTCACCTGATGGGAAGGTAATTGAAGGTAAATACTTAGGCACACTTCTCTTAACTACTTCTTTAAAAAAATATACTACTGGCTGTCTAGTAAGTAGCCACTGCAATGGCTTTCACCAATTTAGGAAAGTCTTCGTTTTAGCTAGATAGATTTATCATGAGTTTAACCTCTTTGAATCATTTTACCTCAATGGCGTAAATCCTCTCCGAATGTCCGGCTTGCAACGTTTCAACTTGCAGCCTTTCGCCGCTCAAATTATCCACATTTGCGTATTTTGCGTCAATAGCATCATGTTTCAACTTTAGGGGTAGAATTAGAATGGCTCTAACCTCCACCTTCCTGCGTAGACACGGACTCCCCAAATCATGTAATGGGTTGATGCCACAAAATGCTGTAACATCATCAGCTGATGAACACCGGCCTCCCCTATTAGAAGGGATTTGCCACAATAACCACGCTGGCAGACGTTTTGGTAATCGCAGTAGACTATAATGCAAACCGAGAATGCTGCTATCCATTCCCCGGATATTCCCTTAGCCGGCTCTTACGGAACGGAATAGATGAGGTATGGTCCTATTCTGAAGCCAGGACACCACGGTGAAGACAAAATGTTAGTAGTGACCTTGTCGACCCGCAGCAGGTCCGGGAAGCCCCGGCCGTGGTACAGCACCCGGAAGTACCCGGGGTGCGAGCGCGGCGTGCGCAGCATGGCGCAGTACAGCGCCGCCAGCTGGCCGTGCAGCTCCGCCAGCGGCCCGTACCTGCCGGCCAAACTCTGACTCGAACATTTATTGCTTTTAGCACTTTTACAAGTCAACATTATATGAGGTACTTAAAACTTATAGGTAACTAGTCCGCCATCTTCAATTGGGAGTGACGTTATTTTTTTTTAAAGGGATAATTCTGTTTGTCTGCCGACCTTTACAGCGTCACCGGACGGAGCAAAAAATAACGTCAATTAGCTAACCTGAAAATAACGCGCTTAAAAATTCAGTTGAAAATTTTGATCCGGGAAAACACCTGTAAAAGAAGGCCCGTGTTCCAAAAATTGGAACGTATTGAGTTGATGACGGTGGCGATAAGTTAGAAGAAATGATGTCGATCACATCCTTTTTTTCACGTTATTTTTTCAGACGTTAGTATGTACAGAGGGAGGGGGGATGGCATGTAACTTTGATTGCATAGGAAAAGGTACAACACTAATACATATAAGTTTGATTATTTAAGTTACACTCGTTTACTTAACTTTTTCGTTTTTATGATTGGTGTGGTTTTATGATAGGGTGATCACTGGTTTCAATTAGATTATAGAATAGTTGATTATGTAATTTTTAAATCATATTATAATAATAATAAACATTAATATATTTTCTATGATCTTTTTTTTAATCGTTTTAAGTTCAGGAGTACGATTCCGTTAATATCCACTACACCTTAACAAGAGATGACCATCGTGTTGGATGCGAAAGGTTGTATATAATTCCACTGTACGTACCCCAAAGCACATTCCTCGTAAACACAAACTAATTCTTTAACTATTTCAACAGCTAGCTCCCATTGGCGTCCTCGGTTCAGCAGCTCGGCTATTTCCACGTATAGATACTCCTGAAAAGAAAATATGTAGCTGTATTTCCCGATAAATATAATCATGGAGACCTCACACTTTAATACCACAATGTATGGCAGAATAACTGTTAAGTTTCTTTACAGGCAATCGAAGCATCGGATCAGAGTTTTTTTTCTACGTTGTGCGGATTGACTGCAAAAGATTGATTTGAAAGAAAACTTATTTTTTCAAACTTATTTATTATTAGTCGCACTGTGAGCTGTCAACGTCAAGAGTCTGTCTTTGTATAGATTAAAACCGAAAATCATTTTTTACGTTTTCAACCACCATGGCTGCCATTTTGATAATTTTCCAAAAACTGATTCGACGAAAATTTCCATGTAATTATCGAACTTAGCAAAAATTAACAACATAATTTAATGAGAACCAATAGAGAATAGCTGGGCAGCCGGACGTTCGTCGGACCGGCGCACGAAATATTTTTTGCCCAAGCTGAAACTGAAGGTCCCGCAGGGCCGCCTTACCTTGAGATCCCGATGCGTGGCGTGGAGGTCGCTGGGCAGCGTGGGGTGACGCAGGCGAGGCGGCAGCGGCTCGTGCGTCCACTGCAGCAACTTGGCGTGCAGCCGCAGCGTGAGGCCCGCCTCCGCCCACTGCTGGGACTGCTGGTACATCATGGCCAGCTTGTGGACGTAGCTGCAACGTGGGCCGCTTGTCACGATAGGAGGAAACGTAATAGGATTGGCGTTTATGGAATCCATGGATTCCATGAGGATTTATTGCACTCCGCTACGAAATGCGCGGAGTGAACCTTCAGTACAGGAGGTTCACTCCACGAAGTCAATTAAATAGTAACTCCTGCTAAAACGCAATAAAGTGCAATTCAGCTCGCACAGCGCTACGAGTCTATCCTAAAGTTGCCTTTCGTTCTGTTGTAGCGTTGCTCTTCTAAACGTACTCGTACCGGTCCTAAGAACTTTTAGCTCTGTACCTAAAGCGCGGAGCGAGCTGGCTCACGCTACGGTGTCTCGGTTCAGGTCCGAACAACCTCCAAAAACCTAATAAAACACCAAAACAAAAGATAGTCCAATAAAACTCACCGAATATACATGTGCGGGCGTTCGATCTGCTCATAAAAATGTAGCACTTTCGTGGTCAAGTGCATCCGATGCGGCGTGGCGCTCCTGCGCGCCGCCGCGCGGTAGAGCAGCAGCGTGTCGAGCTGGCGCGCGGCGGCCGCCACCAGCGCGGCGGCGGCGGCGCGCAGCGCGCCGGCCGCGGCGCCGCACAGCGCGCCGCACAGCGACACGAACTTCACGCGCCACGCCGCGTCGCCGCGCCCGCGCTCCACCAGCGTGTCCAGCTTGTCTATCAGCTCGCTCTCGAGCTCCTTCAGGTGGCTTTCACCTGGCGCTGCTAAATTATAAAGGTGTGTACGTTTAGAACAGCGCCACCTAACTCCTTAAACAGCATCAAAGGTGTGGTGATTGAGCAGGTCAGCTCATAAATTGGAGGCGGCGGGTTCAATTACCGTGGCAGGACAAGTATCTAAGCACAAAAACAGGACAAGTATCTGTGCACGGAAAAAATTGTGCAAACGTCTTGTTGTGTTCAAATTTTTTTTATCCAATAACACATAACCAACAAGTTGCCCCATGACAACATACTATTCGTGAAATATGTTAGAAAATATCCATTACTTTTTTTGCCAAGCTATTTCCCGCCTTTCGGCAGGGTCCGCCTTCCTACTTTTATGCGCCCACTTTATTATCATTCTCAATGGTGAGTCCATTAGCTCTAATTAAGGCTTTTCTTCTAAATATGTACTCTGACAATGAAGAGTACCACCGTTAGCTAAGTTTCTGTAGATACTAAAATTTTATAGAGTCCGTTGACAAAAATGACTTACCGCTGTCTCCATTAGCGACGCTATGGGTATATTCCGTTTGCATCATGTCGAAGAATATCGGTATCGTTGTGTTCCTCACGACTTCATCTCTCAGGAAACTGACTTCAAGGAACGGACCCACGAGGGAAGGGATGAACGCACGCTTGTGGCCACCTGGAAGATAATTACTGTTTCAGTGGAACTGATAAAAGCTCACGCTATGACATAATTACGTCGTAGCTTAGCACTAAGTAGTAGAACATTTCTGCAAAGTTCGTCTAGGTAGGTACAACCACTTCTTTTTTATTTTTACACTTATATTAGGTCTTTACCTATGAAATTGCCGTTTTGTTTGAAAAAAGTTAAAGTATTTTTTTTTCGAACTTATTTATTTCTTTTATTCAAAGTAATCACCCCTGCAATCAATGCATCTTTGCCAACGCTGTGGCAGTTTATGGATGCCCTTCTTGGAAAAATCAGCAGGACGGGAGACAACAAACTCTTCAAAGGCGTTTTGTACTGCTTCTCGGGAATTGAATTTTTTTCCCGCTAAAAAGTTGTCCAAATTTTGGAAAAAGTAATAGTCGGTAGGCGCAAGATCTGGTGAGTATGGTGGATGAGGGAGAGCTTCCAAACCCAACTCATGCAGCTTAGAGACGGTCTGTTGTGCAGTATGGGGTCGCGCGTTGTCGTGAAGTAGCAGTGGAGACGACCGATTGACCAAAGCTGGTTGCAGACGTGTGAGTTTCGCCATCATTGTGGTCAGTTCTTCAATGTACACATCTGCAGTAATGCTCTCGCCGTTTTGTAAAAAGCTATGATGAATCACACCAGCACTAGACCACCAAACTGTGACCATCACCTTTCTAGGGGTCATTTTTCGTTTTGCACATTGCTTTGGTACCGAACCAGGATCTAACCAACTTGCTGAGCGCTTTCGATTGTCAAAAAGAATCCATTTTTCGTCGCACGTAACAATTCGGTTCAAAATTCCTTCATTTCTGTGCCTGTTAAGCAGCGCAAGGCAAGTCTCGACGCGTACGTTGCGCTGGCGATCGTTAAGTTCGTGGGGCACCCATCTATCAAGCTTTTTTATCTTGCCAATCTGTCGCAAATGAACCAATATTGTTTTGATGCTAACATCAAAAGCTGCTGCCAGCTCAGCTGTAGATTGAGATTCATCAGCTTCCACAATCGCCTTTAATTCATCATTGTTGACCAAAGTTTCCGGACGACCACGAGGTTCATTTTTCAAGTCAAAATTCCCAGAACGGAACCGAGCAAACCAATAACGGGTTGTACGTTCGTTTGTACAGTTCTCTCCGTAAACGTCGTTGATGTTACGTGTCGTTTGTGCCGCGTTGGTGCCACGACGGAACTCATATTCCATAATTACACGAAATTTCAAAGTATCCATTATGAGGAAAAATGTTGAAATGTAATGAAAATACAACGATAATCAATAAACAAAAGACTTACTATTGTAAATAGAATATCATATTTTTAAAACAAAATTAATTTGAATTTAGAATTCATAGCCACTCTAAACTTTTTTTTGTTTGAAAAAGTCTGTACTGCAATACGGCAATTTCATAGGTAAAGACCTATTATTATACCGCCAATTATTTTGCCGCCAAGCAGTAGTGTGCAAGCACTACTGTATTCCGGTTTGAAGGGCACTGTATCTAGTCTAATTACTGGTTAATTGAAACTTTATGATGATCTCACAGTCGATTAATGTTATTACCAGACTGTGCTGATGTCTCAGGATGATGTGCGAAGTGCAGTGTCGCGCGAAACTTTATATTTTGGAGTTCCAAGTGATACTGTTCTGTTATGGGCGGCCGTGTCGCTTAACATCAGATGAACGACTAGCTCGTCACATCATACATAAACATTTTTTTATACTTGGGATAAATCGCCAGCGCGTATCACTGCCGTTTAGAACGCTTTTGATCTTACAGTTTTAAAATCAATAGATACACAGAACACTAAGCTGTATCATGTCCAACGTAAGAGCGATACTTGCCTAAACTGAACCACATCTCGCTCATACAGTCGGCCACCTTCCCCCTGATGTCCCCGTACAGCTTGACGACGGTCTGCCGTCGGGCCGCGCTCAGCGATTCGAGCTGCAATGGCGCAGCGGTTGCGACGCAGGCACAAGCCTCGAACCAGAGGCAGCATTGCGAATGTATTGCGCTAAGAGTCGCAGAGTCCATTTCGTCTTGGTTCAAACGATCGAGAAGTGTTGTTGACAGTAGTCTGTGGAAATATAACCTTTTTTAATATCATATATTGAAGAGTAACAGATGTGTTTACCTAGAACTCTGATATGACAAATTAGGTATGACATAATTCCTAACTGTTTTTCAGTTAGTATAGTTTTTCTTAAATTGGTTCAGGTGTCTGATGAACACTTAAAATAATATGAAACGCTTAAAAACATACTTTTTTTTTTCATCGATACGAATCATCATACGAATGAACTCAAAGTTCAAAATATTCGGGAAAAGAGAGAAAGGATTTTTCGAAATTCCACCTTTAAGAAGGTGAAATGGATGGTTGCATCATTTTCCCATAGGCCACGCCGCGGGCGAAGCTACGGGCAGAAGTTCGTAATATTCTAAGATGAACGAAAATTGTTTCAAAACATACCTGAGTGCATGCACCATGATATGCAACTGCGCTGTCAGCATATCAGCCCAGTGAGGCTTGAACACGGGCTTCTTCAGCAATTGCAGCAGTAACTGTAGGGCATCAGGTACCAGCGTGCCTGACCCGCCGTGGGTTTCTACTTCTAGCGCTTTCACGACCATCTTGTATTGGTCCAATGTCATTTGGCGGACCATGTCTAGAAGCACGGAGATCATTCTCCGCTGTAAAGATGCAACATTTTTGAGATTGTCTTTATTTATCTGAAACTACTCCATCATCATTCTCCTTATGCTGTTGGAAAGTTTCCTTCTCCATTTCCAAGCACCCGCATATTATACATTAAGCATCTTCGGAAATAATCGTTGAAAATGACCGCCACCGTAAAGGTCGGTTACCAAAACGGGTAACACGCTATGGCCAACCGTGGCTTCACTGCCAGTGGCTGAGAAAATCTTTAGCAGAACTTAACTGCTAACTAGGATTTTTTTTATGTTAGTGAATGATGTGACGAACTAGTCGTTCACCTGATGTTAAGCGCCGGGGCCGCCCATAACAGAACAGTATCACTCGGAACTCTAAAATATAAAAATTCACGTGACACTGGACTGCGCTCATCATCCTGAGACATCAGCACAATCTACTAATAAGATTACTAAACTGTGAGATCAAATCATTAAGTCTCATTTGCCCAGTAATTTCACTATATACAGTGCCCTTCAAAGTTGAACACAATAGTGCTTGCACACTACTGCTTGGCGGCAGGATAACTGGCAAAGCGGTGGTACCTACTTAGACGAACTTTGCAGGAAAGTCCTACCACCTAGTACCTACCTACATAACTACCACCACATACACAACTTAACATGAACTTACCACAAGTGCCTCGTCAGCCTGGGTTTGCTCTGTAAGCATGGACGCGGCAGTTTTCAACACAGTAGGCAGCAACCTTACGGCCAGGTCGCCCATGTCTTCCTCAATCGGACCCACGTCCGTTCTAGAGAGCAGCGACATTACCTCGCCGAGTGTCTCCACGCACAGCTCCACCTGGATTTAAGCTCTATGCCTTGAGGGATACGGTCGGTGGTAGGTGTTTGTGCAGGTTTCAAGTAGACGAGGAAGCGCGTGAGCCCGTCAATTTTGGACACAAGCCCGTCTACGCTTAAGTTCAACAGCTCCTAAGTTCACACTTATCTTTCTAGCACATACCCAAATACATCCCAGTAGGTCAGTTAGTATATCATAGAAGTATAAGTACGAACTTAGGAGTTGACAAACATAACTGCAGACGGGCATTCGATTTTTAGGTGTTACGCTATTGCAGAATTACTTATTAATTTGTTGAACACACATCGATAATAGTGGTTGGTAATGTTCTTAAATATTTAAGACCAAATAATACATTTGTTCAAACGATTCCTGCCTATTTGAAACCATTAATAAGGAGCATACACATATTAACAAAAAAAAAATACACATACTTCAAGGTCTTGTAATTACGATAACTTACTTAATTTTTATCATACCTTATACGCATCGTATCGGCTGCATGAAATCAAACAGTTGTTAGTTTATGTACAATTTGTAAATTAAACGTAAAAGCGAAGAAAACTTTTGAAAACTTTAGGCTAAAACACGTGGTAAAGCTTAAGCAAAACACTTAAGCATGGATGGCATGAATTTACAGCTGTACGTACATTAATGAAGTCTGTGGAAGCATTCATGTTTAAATTATTTAAGAAATAAACAATTAAAATTCCAAGACTTCATCAAAATTATTTAAAACGTATAAAAATAAACAAAATATCCGAGAATGAACGAACTTCATGCTATAATTTAAAAGTATTCACAGCGCGCAATCTTCAATTAATAATAATCAATAACATAATATGTAATCAATGCAGACTGATGTTAGTATTTTATGTGTCCACGTTTTATTGTTCAGTCCATTCCTTTTCATTTGCCACACGCGCATGTGTTTTGCCTCTATGACGCACTGAACGATAAAACCGCTCTAAACTGAACCATTCAAAAATGGAAGCATTCGGTTTCGTTCGGATAGTTCGTTCAGTCCGGTCGGCATACGTACGATCTGGCGGTGGTGCGTGCGGTCGTGGAGCTGCGCGGTGTCGGCGCCGAGCATCCGCGCCGCCTTGCCGGCCGAGCGCGACTTGAGCGCCGCCGAGCGGTCCCACTGTCACACCGCACATTGATGGCGCACTTCACGCTTGCCCGGGACGCGTTCAATGCTCTACTACGAATGCTCTATTGCGACCGCACCCTTCAATACGCTATTTGACTACTATATTTTTATTACATACATAAATAATATACCTCAAAAAATAGATAACTGTGAAAACAAAACTAGAATATCTCAAAAAATGACTAAGTTACAGGCATTTTAAAATACAGAAATAGAAAGAGACAACTCAAACACGCAGTGACGTCAGTTACCAGTCCTCACAGTAACTCATTACTAAGCTGTGGTAGCTCTACATACAATCTTTTTGGCATGTGACGTCACAAGCCATGCCTTCATAGTAGCTGTGAGGAAGCTCAACACGATCTCTGTTTTGCGAGAAAGGGACAGGCGATGAAACTTTAAAAGCGTACTACTCCGTGATTAATTTACCAATTTTACTTATTTTTACAATGATTACATTCATTTTTAACCTACTTTATGAAAATAATATTTAGTTGTTCATTTTTAATAGTAGTCAAATAGCCTATTCCAACTTGCAGTTATAATCAAGCCAAAAACGCACGAAGTAGCAAAGTAATGCGTAATGTTAATATTTTCCTTTTTTTTATCTGCCCTAAAATTATGATTTAAATAGAACGGTACGAATATAAACTTTGTTAAGTAATATTCGTTTTAAGAGACGTCTTCAGCCTACAAAACAATTTATATTCTTAGAATAAACGCTAAGTCCCACAAAATATAATGTTATTTTATGTCAATAAAGAAATTTCAAACACAATCAATCAAGGAAAATTATTTTCGAAAATTTAAATCGAAGCTATACTAAAGTTACTGTAGTCCGAATGAGACAGTAATTATTCGTCATTTTTGTAATATCTAATTTATATTTGGTGTGATGACTGGAACAGGTGTATTTTCTTTCTTTTATTTCAATAGAATTGGCTGCTTATAGCATTTATTTGAGTACCACTAAAACTTTCTATTTTATTCATTTTTTTTTAACAGTAGTGCAGTTTGTCTCTACCGACCTTGACAGCGTCACCGGGCGGCTTTGTTCAATTGTGCGCTGTCACGTTAGTATTGCGTCTCGATCAGGAGGGTACAGCTCTTTCTTATACTATGTTTTACTTACCAGGTCTACGACGTCTAAAATTTATTCTGTGATACGCATTGAGATCAGTTTTTTTTTCATAGACCGTATTGCATTTGGTCAGCGTTTTTTAATAAGTAAATATCTAGATACTCTTTCATACTACAATATTTCTTCCCAATCGTACCGGTCAAAGCGATTTATTCGACATTTTTATCATGCGTACTGCAAAGGGATGCAACACCTTACTTTCTTTATTCCCTGGCAACTATAACCTAGATTTTAAGAAAGACTGGTGTGGTAGAATAATTATAGAATATGAAGAACCCGTTTTTATTGTATTTATTTACCGGTCGCAATATCACATTCGTTTTCAAGTAACGGGCAAACGTCAAAAGCGTACACTACATCAATTTTAGACTGATCATTGACTAAAACTACACTTTTTTAACATTACTTTACGTAATTAATTAATATTTAATAATTAATGCCATTAGACACTTAATATTACATTCAAACATCGAATTAGTGATTAACATCGTAATTATCGAACATCGTGTAAATTCAGTAACGATCAGTCACTACATTCGCGAACTGTCACTTTGACAAGTGTTACTGTCAATGTGACATTTCACAAATGCAACATGCAACACATCAAGAGTTTGCACACAATTTAGTGGTCAACAAGCGACATCTATAGCTCGCTTTTGTATTATTCTTCGAAGACAACATCAAACAACATCAAAAATCGTTGCATTGTTATTTTTTAATGAAGAAAAAAAAACTGAAATATTCTTAGTTATTTTTAAATAGAAGGGTATATTGTATAAAATTATTAATACAAATAAATTCTGTATAAATAGTTTAAATAGATAATATGATAAACCCAAAATAAACAGAATAAAAAACTTCCTGACGAGAAAAGACAGATGGTGTTAGTAAAAAGAACACACAAACGGACAAACAAACAAAAAAGTTAGCATAAGCCGAATATCGCCTAAATACTTACCAATATTTTAACACAATTATCTTTAGGACGTAACTAAATAAATAGCCAACTAATATTTTATAAAAAGATGTCTGAAATTTATAGGCCCAAACAATAGAAAGTAGCCATGATTAAAATAACTAATATGTAGGATCGATGTAGTGAGTGAAACTCGCGGTCTAGTCTTTTTTTACTCTCTGCGAACTTGATCATAAATTTTATAAGGCTAAGGCAGTGGAGCATGTTGCGCGGCGCAGCGCCGTTATCGATCAACTATCGATATATACGAATAATTTATGTACACGACGCGACGATGACTGACGATTCCGATATAGAATTTCAGTGCAAATTACATTTTAGATATAAGTATTTAGTATTATAATAACTGCTTGTATAAAAAAAATATTTTATACTTTTTTTTATGTTAAGGAATGACGCGACGAGCTAGCCGTTCGCCTGATGTTAAACGACACGGCTACCCATATCAGCTGCAGTGTCACTCGAAAAACTCTAAAGTATAGAGGTTCGCGTGACACTGCACTGCGCACGTCATCCAGAGACATCAGCACAATCTAGTAATAAGATTACTAAACTGTGAGATCAGATCATAAAGTCTCATTAGCCCAGTAATTTCACTAGCTACAGTGCCCTTCAAACCGGAAAACAGCAGTGCTTGCGCACTTCTGCTTGGCGGCAGAATAACTGGCAAAGCGGTGGTACCTACCTAGTCGAACTTTGCAGTAAAGTCCTACCACCTAGTATAAAGTCCTACCACCTATATAAATATACATAGTATATTTATAATATTAGGTCTTTACCTATGAAATTGCCGTTTTGTTTGAAAAAAGTTAAAGTATTTTTTTTTCGAACTTATTTATTTCTTTTATTCAAAATAATCACCCCTGCAATCAATGCATCTTTGCCAACGCTGTGGCAGTTTATGGATGCCCTTCTTGAAAAAATCAGCAGGACGGGAGACAACAAACTCTTCAAAGGCGTTATGTACTGCCTCTCGGGAATTGAATTTTTTTCCCGCTAAAAAGTTGTCCAAATTTTGGAAAAAGTAATAGTCGGTAGGCGCAAGATCTGGTGAGTATGGCGGATGAGGGAGAGCTTCCAAACCCAACTCATGCAGCTTAGAGACGGTCTGTTGTGCA
Organism: Ennomos fuscantarius; assembly: GCA_905220475.3. Lineage (NCBI taxonomy): Eukaryota > Metazoa > Arthropoda > Insecta > Lepidoptera > Geometridae > Ennomos > Ennomos fuscantarius. The sequence continues at coordinate 10,480,115 of HG992046.1, forward strand.
GTATGGGGTCGCGCGTTGTCGTGAAGTAGCAGTGGAGACGACCGATTGACCAAAGCTGGTTGCAGACGTGCGAGTTTCGCCATCATTGTGGTCAGTTCTTCAATGTACACATCTGCAGTAATGCTCTCGCCATTTTGTAAAAAGCTATGATAAATCACACCAGCACTAGACCACCAAACTGTGACCATCACCTTTCTAGGGGTCATTTTTCGTTTTGCACATTGCTTTGGTACCGAACCAGGATCTAACCAACTTGCTGAGCGCTTTCGATTGTCAAAAAGAATCCATTTTTCGTCGCACGTAACAATTCGGTTCAAAATTCTTTCATTTCTGTGCCTGTTAAGCAGCGCAAGGCAAGTCTCGACGCGTACGTTGCGCTGGCGATCGTTAAGTTCGTGGGGCACCCATCTATCAAGCTTTTTTATCTTGCCAATCTGTCGCAAATGGACCAATATTGTTTTGATGCTAACATCAAAAGCTGCTGCCAGCTCAGCTGTAGATTGAGATTCATCAGCTTCCACAATCGCCTTTAATTCATCATTGTTGACCAAAGTTTCCGGACGACCACGAGGTTCATTTTTCAAGTCAAAATTCCCAGAACGGAACCGAGCAAACCAATAACGGGTTGTACGTTCGTTTGTACAGTTCTCTCCGTAAACGTCGTTGATGTTACGTGTCGTTTGTGCCGCGTTGGTGCCACGACGGAACTCATATTCCATAATTACACGAAATTTCAAAGTATCCATTATGAGGAAAAATGTTGAAATGTAATGAAAATACAACGCTAATCAATAAACAAAAGACTTATATTGTAAATAGAATGTCATATTTTTAAAACAAAATTAATTTGAATTTAGAATTCATAGCCAATCAAAAAATTTTTTTGTTTGAAAAAGTCTGTACTGCAATACGGCAATTTCATAGGTAAAGACCTATTATTACATCTTATTATTCTAATTTTAATAATTTTTTACTTGTTTCAATTTATAATTTTCATATAAAAACATAATTCAAAGAAGAGAGTGGTTATTGATTTATTTATTCTAAACAAGATGTTAAAGTTATTAAGATAAAAGTGCAAGAATCGAAATTAAAAACAATTTTAAATATATATTATTTTCAATCATATTATTACTTACTCAAATAATAACAACTAAATTATACACTATCGATACCGCATATCGACGCATAATACGCAGCACTGCGTCCGCACGTAAGACCCGTGAGTGGGAGAGAGAGCGAAATCGCTGCACCGCTCTCACAGTTTAGGACCACGGACATCTATATGTTTAGGACCGAGTTCGCAGCTATACTATAGTGGTTATGTTATCTCTTGAGCACTGTGTAACTATCAACCAGCGTATGAGCGCAGGATACACGAGTGCTTACGTTTCAGTGAAACCTCAAATATAGAGGTGCCTACGACCAATTAACTAAAAACACGGCCTCCTATGATCCTGAATCTAGCCTCTATGTGCAGTTGTTATAAGGTGGAGGATGAACTAAACAAAACTACAAGTGGGGGACACACTACATGCTAAACTTTCACACACAGATAATTATCACACGTGGTATTATATTAGACGACTCAATTTGTATTTACAGCATTGCATTTTATAAGCCAGGCCGTATTCTTGGAGCGGAGACTGCGTTTGGCGTAGACATACAGTTTTTATTATTTACTTATATACGAAAAATATGATGAGCGTATATCATTATTATATCTTTCAATAAGTGTATCCATGTGTCAACTTTACGTTGGAATAAACATGACGTTCAACTTTACAAATTATGTTACCAATTCGTAGTCAAATAATGGAGGTTTAGGTGAATTCTTTCTCGATAGGGTTTTATTTTCAAATTGAGTCATCTTATTTTTATTTTTATTGTTAGTGAATATATTATACATATATATAAAACATTAAAAATATGCTGAAAGTGAAGTTAAATTTGTATTACGTGATGATATAAGTATTTAAGAATAATTTTCACTGTGAAGTTATGTAAAAAATCACATTTTGTGTGCACATCTCAAGATGCGGGTGCGACCGGACATAGCTTGTTTTAATAGCTTTCTATTTTATTATTAAACTGTAATTTATGTTATAATAAATTTATTACAGATGCTTTATGTAATCTCTATTTTTATAATGTTTTAATTCAATAGAGCAGAAAAAAGTTTATGTACATAAATCATTATTGTCTAATTTTATATTTTGAGGAAATTAAGATTATAGAATCATAAGCAAATTATTTAAATAGAGATTACATATTGGTGAATGTTATAAATATGCATAATGTTAGTACATATGAACAATCCCAGCATGCCCATCAAGTCGCATCTACACCGTTTACACCACAAGCCAATTTGATTCCATACAATTAGGCCCAAATACATAAATATATTCTGTGAACTTAAAGCTTATAAGATAATGTAGTCAGCCAATTCTTATAGTGTTATCTAGAGCACAATTAATTATATTTCAATTGTTTCTATATTGCCATGATAAAAGAGGGGATATTTTTAGCTATAGGTTCTGAGAATTGGTTGTAAAAATATATACTTAGAAATAAAAATAGGTTTGAAATGTAAAATATGTAGCTTATAGCTGTGGTGAGTGAAAATGTTTTGTAATATTACTGACATACATGCTTAGTACAAATATCTGAATAAAATATATATGCAAATATATAGTTCTTTGTGTCCATAGATTTTTCACTTTGTGAGAAATAATAAAAGGTGAAATAATTATGGTTTTTAGTACATGAATATCAGTCAGATCGACTGTAAATATAAACTTGGAAAAATAAATCGTGAAAATTGCATATATTTAAAAAATCTTTAAATCTAAATCCTAAAACATATAGAAAAAAAAAATTTATGACCCCACATAGGTACTTTGCCTTACTAAAATAAATAAATAATGCATATACATAACCATATATATAACTACACACTAACCCAAACAGCGATTTACGACGATACTTTTACCACAAAAATACATCCAACATATGCAGTCAATTTAAGTAAAATAATTTACTATTTTCTTTCGATCAGGATAGAGTATGAAAATATCGCCTAACGATATTAGCGCCAGCAAATACATTTGTTATCAACGCCATCTATCGGATTATTATATAAAATAATTTCATGTAGTTTTTGATAGTAATTTTATCACTAAAGTTTATACATATGTATGGACATATTTTTGTGGTATGGTAACTTCCAAAGCGACAATCTTAGCCTTTTTCCTTTCGCAATAAAACTATCATTCCAAACTGAACCGCATTTACTACAACATAAAGGTGCTAATCGGGCGGCATGCATCGGCGTGCTGTGCTTACCTCGGCGAGTTGCGTCGTCACGAACACTGCCGGAGACCTTATGTGATTGAGGGTAGGACGAGAATTCAATCTCCAACTATTTATGTACAATAATCAATTCAATGATAGAGTTTGACACTAGAATACCTTTTCTTTTAATATATTATTTCTTTTTATTAATCATTTGTGAACATCATTTTGCAAGTATATATATTGTTATTGCCAAAAAGTTATTTTAAATTATCTATTATGCAACCTTTTAAATGCAGAATTGCGATTGCGCTTTAAATTTTGAGCAAAATAGTCAAACATTAAGCACGTTAAAGAGGCGAATTGAATAATCTTAATATTAGCCGTATTAAATTCGCGTCCTACCCTCATCTCCAAAACTGCGGGACGGTACAGGTGACAAACACGAACACAAAGTGACATCGGTGCGTACATACCATTCTACACGTGACACACAGGACTGACAAAATACTTCTTTAATCCATTCAAAGACCAAAAAACATCCATTTATAATAAAGCACCAATTCGCTTGCAGATTGATAAGTTTAGAAGAAATAATAATGTCTAAAACAAATGACGATAATCTCAGTCTATTCTGTTAAGTACTTGGAAACATAGATGGCGTGATACTCAATGATCAGGTTCAAACGTTTTGAGGTCTTCGTATGTAATAAAGTTTATGTTATTTACTTTAATCGCTAGTGACATAAAAATACGACAAAAATAACCAGTAACACAGACAATTATACAGTATTTATGTATTATTATTACTTTAAAATTTAACTGTAACGTAATTGGCCCCTAAATTGTGTACATGAGCACTTGAAACTATTGCAAAAAATGACATTTATTATTCTTAATTTAGATATAATATAATTTAATCTGTAGAACACTAATTGAATTTCTTACTGAAAATCAGGGGAAATGTTTATAATTAATGTCTACTGCGATTTAATTAATAATTACATCTAGAACAAGCCCTCTGTTAAACTGTTTTAACTGTTAAAAATTATTAAAATGTGAAAGTTCTGAAACGTAAAAACTGATTCGAACCTTTTGGATCCCATTTTAATAATATTTCAAAAGGTATTATATATTTTTATAATTTTTATAAATATATTTAATCAAACCTGGACAAATTAACTTATATCCCGCTCTTTCTGAAGCAGACATATATACCATTTTACATACAAAATATAAACTAAAATTCCGGTAAATAGTCGAAGTGCTCAATAAAAAAGATTTAACTTGAACCCTCCAAATTTACGATCCTATTCGATTCAGCCAGGGTAGCATTAAGCCACATGTCACTAAGTAAAGTGACGATTGTTGCCACCTATTTTGTATATGGCAGGCTTACGTTTAACCACATGTCGCTTGATCTTAAACGACAATGCGGTCGTTAATATGTCACACTCGCCTAGGAGAAAACTTTTCACCTGGTTGACTTTTCAGGGGCTGTTTCGTAGTTCAAGTGTCATCTAAACTATATATAGTCCTTATTGATAAACGCGTAGTAGCTTAAGACACCATGTTCTAACTCTAATTTCAAATCTTGCCGATTTTTGTGCAAATATTGGCAATATTAAAGATAAACCAATATTGACAATACTAAACAAACCAATTACATGGTAAATAACCCCAATTAATCGACGACGTTGGCACGATTAAATTAATTGCCTTGGGTGTTATTCGTACGACTTTGGTACACATTTTGTGAGATTCTATTGAATCGCGTCAAACAATGATTTAGAAAATAATAGTTACTACGAGTTGACCAATAAGGCTGCGCTGCGACTTGAACTCATATTATAAAAGTTAAAACGGGTCTGTTTACTCACAGAAAATTACCAAAACATAATTCAAGGGGTGAAATCAAAAAGGGTTGAACTGTCAAATTGATAGTTTCGAGAAAATTGACTTTAAACTTCAACGGCTTCATTTAATGTAGAGTGCGTATTAAGTAATACGCTATAATAATTCAAGCAACTGAAATTTACGTAAACCTTTTCGGTTTACGTAAATTTCAGTTGCTTGAAATTGAATTAATTTTTAATTCAATTTCAATTTTAACTTTTTGTATGTTAAAATATGTTTTTAAAATACAAAACATATTTTAACATACAAAAAGTAGTAATTCATACAATTACTGTAAAAATATAATAAATATAATAATGTTTTTATTCTAAGCGAACTGTATTCCTGTGTCAGATAGCGTTTTTAGACTGACAATCTCGAGATTTAAGCCTCATTTCAGTATTTTTATAATGTATTATTGTGGATAATTTGACGCTGAATCCAACGATAACCCATAATTCATTTTGTGAAAAATATCAGTAAAACCCTTCTTGATCTAATCCCTTCAATTTTGACTACCCCCGAAATTTCGAATTAGTTTTGGTACATTTCCGTGCGCTGTAAGTTTGGCAATCAGCGGCGGCTCACCTCGGCCTTGTCCCGCAGCAGCGCCCGCAGCGTGGCGGCCAGGTGCGGCAGCAGCACGGCGCGCGCGGCCGGCGCGCGGCACAGCGGGCCCCGCGCCAGCTCCAGCAGCGCCAGCATGCGCTGCTTGCTCAGCCGGCCCAGCGGCAGCGCCTCCAGCGCCGCCACGATGTACGTGCTGGGGGCCGGGGGGGACAGTTCGATACGACTTTTTGGCGGGAAAACGATAAAGATCGCGTCACCACATTGTATTATTTTCCAAAACTTGTGTTATTTTCAGTGTTAGTGCATCAAGTTGGTGGCATTGTATTCTTTAAGTGTTGGATTACAGGCATGAGTGTGGGAAAGTGGTATAATGATGGTGAAATGCTTCTTTTTATGTTGTTTCCAAAACTCCATAGAAGCTTCTGGTAAAGTTGCCACCGCTTTACTAGGAGTATGACTTAGACTAGACTATGACTTGAACTGTAACTTGACTTGACACATATATATTAATTAACTTGAAAAATCATCGATTACTTGACACTGATTAATACACAAAAGTGTGGAGCCAAACCAAAAACGAAAAAAAAGTGAAGCGGCGACTCACGCGAGCTCGGTGTCGGGGTACACGAGCACGGCGTGCGGCACGGCGTGCGGCAGGTACTTGAGCGCCGAGCCCTGGCACGTCAGCGCGTGCTCGCCGCGCCGCATCAGCCACACCAGCGCCTCCAGCAGGCTCTGCAGGGGCACCGTACACCTTCCTAGCGGGAACTTACGACACCGGGGCACGGGGCCCTCGGTCCCGGCTGTTGTTTCAAGACTAGTCGCCAAATCACAAGCCTTGGGCGATCTAAAAATTCTGGCAACAGAACTGTGATGCCACTACTTGTCAACTGAAGAAGCTTTTTCATTTCTTGAGTACAAAACCATGAACCGGAAGACGCAACGTAAGATGACCCTTCACTAGATGGACTGACAACACGGTGCAAGAAAAAAGCAGGCAGTTCAAGTGGTGCCTCATGGGAGAGGCTTACGTCCAGTGGAGTGGACACCTTTAGACTAATAAATAAAGTCAAAGTCAAAGCATTAAATGCAAATTAGCATTTTTTTGCACTTTTGCAAGTCAATATTATATTAAGTACTTAAAATTAAGTTATTGTACTAAACATATAAAAATGAAAATGAAATTCGGTACCAAGATAGCTTATACACTGGATTGACATATAGGCTACATTTTATTCCGGAAAAGTAAAAATATCCCGTGGGATGAGCAAATAATCAAAATACTTTTTATCCGCATGTGAAACCGCGGGGCGCAACTAGTGTTGTATAAATTTATTTATAACAGAACGAACTCCCTGTCCGCGGGTCGCGGTCACAAAAATGTACGATGTCTCGTTGCGCGTGGGCACAATATGTATAATGGAAGCAGCACGCACCTCGAACAAGGCCTTGAAGTCGCGGTCGGCGGCGACGTCCCCGAGCGCGCTGCGCAGCTGGCGGCTGCGCACGACGAGGCGCAGCAGGCTCTCGATGCACTTCATGCACACCAGCAGCCGCTTCAGCGCCGCCTCGCTCGCGTCCGCCGCGCGGATCGCCCATACCATCACGGAGATCAGGTTCCTGGGCGGTTACAAGAAATTAAAAAAAAAATAAAGTGACCACTCCAGAACTTGTGCAAAAGATCGAAAAATTTGTATTGAAAGATGCTCGGCTCTAAAAGAAACAACTCGCAGAAATTACTGGAATATACGTTTCAACAATTTTTACTGGGGATGAAACTTGGGTCCATCATTATGAACCTGAGTCCAAGCAAGACTGTGCAGCGGCATAAAAAATGCTCGGCACCACCCAAGAAGTTTAAGGTGTCACAGTCGGCCGGAAAGCTCATGGCGATATTCTGGGAATTAGAAGGAATCCTCTTAATCGATTATAAAGATAAAGGCGTTTCCATAACCGGAGAATACTACGCATCTATTCTGGAGCAGCCAAAAGAAGCCATCAAAACAAAAAGAAGGGGCAAATTTACTAAAGGCGTCCTACTTTTGCATGACAACGTTCCCGTTCAAAAGAGCCGAGTTGCGCTGGCTGCATTGCATAATGTAGGCTTCGATATTTTAAATCACCTACCCTATAGTCCAGACCTGGCTCCAAGCAATTATTACCTGTTCCTAAATATGAAAAAAGAACTGCGTGGGAAAATTTACCAGTGACGAAAAAGTTAAAGAAGAAGTTTCAGCGCATTTTTCAGATAAAGATAAAACATATTTTACGAAGGTATAAGCAAGTTAATTGAAATGTCTGAAAAATTTATTCGTCTTGCAGGAGAATATATTGAAAAGGAAAAATAAGATTGTGTTTTTATTTTTACTCAAACCACCCCATTCCGCGAACTTAAAAACGCGCCCTCGTATAGACTAAACCGCTGGTCCTAGAGACTTGAAACTTGGAGGGTGTTCTTTGTACAGTGTAGATATCCACCGAGAAAGGGTTTTTCAAAATTCCACGCTTAAGAGGGTAAAATGGGTGATTGAATTGTCTATGAAAATTTTTCTTCTTCGATTCCTATTCCACGCGGGCAAAGCCGCGGGCAGAAGCTAGTATGTAAATAAAACGTGATTGGCGAAAATGCATACAGATGGTAAGTATTTAAATAATTTGTTTCATACATGGTTATTGCTATCACAGCATGTAAATCTTAAGAAGCTACGAGATAGTTAGGTATCGGGAAGGCTGGCGATGATAGTAATAATTATAATAATTACGGCCAATGATCATATACATAGATCCTGGACCCTAACTAGGATTCCCTGTGTCTAGGGACCCAGGAACTACGAGGACCATGGTCCCACAACACCCAGACTCAAAGTATTTGCGCTTTTTATTCCTTGCACAAATACTTGTCCTGCCGCGAGAATCCAACCCGCCATCTCCGGGTCATGAGCTGACCTGCTCAGCCATCACACCACAGAGGCTGTCTGTCAATAGTCAGATAGCCGCGCCGTAGCATGTTGTATGTATACGCGTATTATATATTATTATTACTTGTAAATATTATTTTATTTATGTAAGTGAGTGTTGAATACATTATTTTGTTTCGTTTTTTCTTTCATCGGGTAGGCGCGTCATAGCGTGTGGCGGTTGGTGCAGTGACTCACTCGTAGGCCAGCGCGTCGCAGAAGCTCTCGTCGATGTAGACGTGCAGCACGGGCTGGAAGTGCTGGTACTTGTGGTCGGCCACCAGCGAGATGACGCGCAGCAGGCACTCCAGCACCAGCACGGCGCAGCTCTGCTCCGAGTACCCGCTCTCCTCCTTCACCTGCGCCATTGCAACGTCACAATGATAGACAAAAGGTGACCGATATAGCTCTTAGAAGTAGCTAGTTGGAACGTTGACGAAGTTGAACTCACTCCCGTCGTCCGTGTTTCCATCCACATACAACTTGGGTGTCTTTAAGTCAAGAGTAAATAGGTTTTGTTCTTTGACCTCATCGTCACTTACCGTCAGGTGAGATGTAGTCAAACGCAAACCCATCGACAGAAAAAAAAACCTTAGAAGTCTCGAAGTCCCGGGAATTCCCGGATTTTGATTGTAGGCTGTCTCGTGTCTCGGGACTTTGAAATTACAAATCCCTAATATGCGCTATGTTAAAAAAATGAATCATCTTCATTCCCAAAATGTACTTACCCATTTTTTCAATAAAATTATCTTTATTCATTCAAAGTCAAAGTCAAAAGATTTATTGCAAATAGGCTAATTTTAGCACTTTTACAAGTCAAAATTATACTAGGTACTTAAAATTAAGTTATTTCACTAAGCATATAAAATTACAAAGTGCTTATTGTCAAATAATATAGCAAGCCCATTACAATATATGAGTTTAAAAAAAAAGCAGTTCTCTTTCTCACTACTGGTGCAAGCAATCCGGCACAATGCAGAATTGAAAACTTTGATCCGAAGCTTCGATTACAACTGTAAAGAAGAAGCTACAAGAAACTTTACAGTGATGTATTTTTTTTTTGTCTTCTTTCTACTGTCTTTTACAATGTATATAATTCATTACAGTTGAGATAATGAATATGTTACAAAAATAACCACCACGTCACACCGGTGCAAGAAAAATACCGTGATTATCTTATTATAAACATTACAAATAGAAACTGAATTTATAGATAGGAATAGGCAATAGGCAAAGTACCTAAGCTTTCATACCGTTAAGCTTGGGATATTCAGGCCAAGCTTTTTTGTCCGACACATAATCATTTATTGTGTAATAGGCTTTTTCTTACCATTATCTTTCCTACCTGTGTGAGTATACTAAACAGCGCATCTAGTATATCTTGCAAGAATTTCACAAGTTCTTCACTCGGCACTCGCGCCAGACTCGCTAAAGCGCCTCGCAGCGCACCCGTTGCGTGTTGCGTGCTCCACTTTAGTACGCCCAGGATCTCCTCTGAAAGTAGACTTTATTCTAAATGCGATAGGTTGGAAAAAGGCTTGAAAGCCGGTGGGTTAGATGTGTCGTTATACAACAAAAGATTTATTGGGGCTGCAATAAGATCACTAATTCATTCATTTTATTCCACTTCAATACGCCACGATCTGTTGTAAAGTGGACCTTATTATATAGAAGCGAAAGGGAGACGCCGCTTGAAAAGCGGTAAACGATAAGTAGTAAATTACAACCGCTATTTTGTGCAAGTCAATCGTTTTCTTCCTCTGAATAAGAAACGGTACATGAGTTCACTAACCTCTCTGCGTGAGTTCACTACCCTCTTTGAGCGAGTTCACCTGACCTCTCTGGACAAGTTCATTGATCTCTCTGTATGAGTTTACACTAACCTGTCTTCGTGAGTTCATTTATGAATTTCCCTAGGCAAGTCATCTGTCTTTTCTGCGTGAGATCTCTGAGCGAGTTCACCTGACATCTCTGGACAAGTTCATTGATCTCTCTGCATTTCACACCAACCTTTCTTCGTAAGTTCATTCACTGATTTCCCTAGGCAAGTTCATCTGTCTTCTCAGCGTGAGATCGTCTAGTATTTGACCACGCTCTCACCTGATGGGAAGTGACGATGCTATCGAAGATGTAGCATGCTAGCCAAGTAAATAAGGGCTAGTCGAGGGAGTTCACTGATCTGTCAGCGTGTTCACCTGAGCTATAGCAGTTTTTTTTGTTATGTTTTGGCTCCACACTTTTGTGTATTTAGCCAGTGTCAAGTAATTGATAACTTTTCATGTTAATTAATATTCTTATAATGCGTCAAGTCAAAGTCAAATCAAGTCATAGCCCAAGTCATCAAGTCAAGTCATACTCCTAGTAAAGTGGTGGCAACTTTACCAGAAGCTTCTATGGAGTTTTGGAAACAACACGAAATGAAACGTTTCACCATCATTATACCACTTTCCCACACTAATGCCTGTAATTCAGCACTTAACGAATAAAATGCCACAAATTTTATGCACTAACACTGAAAATAACACAAGTTTTGGAAAATAATACAATGAGGTTTTCGTTTTCCCGCCAAGACTCGTACGGCAGTGACTCACCCCGCTGCGTGAGCTTGGTGGAGCAGAGGCGCGTGGCGACCGTGAGCGAGTCGCGGTGCACGAGCGCCAGCGGGCCGCGCGCCAGGCCGCGCTCGGCGCCCGCGGGCAGCTCGGCGCGGCGCGCCGGCAGCTCCAGGCACGCCGCGCCCGCCCGCGCGTGCACCTCCGCCGAGCTGCCGCGCTTGTTGTCGATCTGCAACGCGCCGCAGCGCTACAGCTACCCGGACTCGGCCGCGCGAGTCAAGTCGCGACTTCGCGCTAGACGGCTATTTAGAAGTGCACTCTGAAACCCTCAGGGGGGGCCTGGTTCTTTATGTATTCCTTTATGATTGGCCCGGTAGTCAAAGTCAAATTCAAAAGATTTATTGCAAACGGGCTATTTTTAGCACTTTTGCAGCTCAGTTGGTAGTAACTTGGCCTTCTGAGCTGTAGGTTGTGGATTCGATTCCCAAGGACAAACATTTGTGTGATGAACATCGATGTTTGTTCTGTCTGAGTGTTATATTGTGTTGTATGAATTTACAAACAAAAAGTATCTAAGTATTGTATCAGTTATCTGGTTCCCATAGTACATGACGGCGGCTACGTCCAGTTATAAACTCTATGCGCAGCGGGCAGTACCGTAATTTACCCTACGGTGGCATTTAAATTTACTACAGTGGCAACATCGGCAACTATCATTGCTCTCCCAACCTTCTGGGGTGTTTATAGGTTGCAACCTACACACAACCCGTTTCTGCCCACATTCATACAAGCTTGAAATGTTTACAAATATTTATTTATTTATGAACATTTTAATATTCCTTGGCCTGTGACATACCCAAACGTAATAGGTATGACATAGAGGGATTAGTGCAAGCTTAGAAATAGTCAACTTTAACACAAAGGGTATAATTCAGTTAAAAAAAATACATACCTGCTTACACTGCTTAAATAATGGCATATTTATACAAAATAAACTGAGTTGTGCAACTAACAATGCACTTGGAACAGAAATAGGAATAATGCGTTTTTACTTATTTTATCAATACTGTAACAGGAAAATCTAGGTTTCCTTGTTTACATTTATTCCCTATAGATAATTTAAACTTAGCTAGCTGCGCCCGCAGATTCACCCGCGGTTAAAAAATATCCTATGTGTTAATCTACCGTATAAACTATCTGCATTCCAAGCTTCATCAACATTGATTCAGTAGTTAGAAAGATTAATGGGAACAAACAATTACATACACACACACAAACTTTCGCATTTATAATATTGGTAGGATTGTTTTGTTTTATACATGTACAGCCTTATTAATAAACACGAACTAGCTTTAGACTAGTTACACCATCTTTTGTCTCTTTCGATCCAGCTAAATATTCCAGTAGCAAAAAAAGGACAAAAGCTGAAGTAACTAACCCGAGACTACATACCCGTTTATTAATAAGGCTGAAAGACTATAGGCATTGAAAATAATTTATTGATTTATACAATAGCAACGATTATATAATTAATAATATTCATTGTTGTTTGGCTTTAGTATAATAGAAACAATAACTAATAAATAACTGCATTTTTAAATAGATTAGGGAAATCCAAGCTAATGTAGAGGAAATAAGGATACACGGAAACTGTTAATTAATTGTTAACATAACACTAAAGTATGTTAATAACTGAGATAATTTTACGAATTCCTATTTCATTTAATTGAAAATTGGGTCCCCACAATCAAATTGGAGACACGTATTAACACATAATTTTATATTAGTGTGAATAGTTTTTTTTTTTTTTGGTTCCTGATGTTAGTTTAATGATTGTAGAATATAGTGGTGTCGATTCTGTGTCGCATTCTCTAAAACTAATGTAAACTTAAAGTATGGCGGTACTCTTCTGATAAAGGGGAAATGAAAAAGACAGAAATATGTTAATTTAGTTTAGCTTTAGAGTATGCGACACAGAATCGACACCACTGTTTCGTTATCTGTATCTAACATAATAAGTCGAATGTAGTTTTTATATACTCTTTAATAATTCAGCGTTTATGTGCTCTGTGGAGCATTCGATCTTCTTGCTCCAACGCCTGTATCAGTGAGTTTGCCTAACAAACTAATATTTTTTTACTGGCCGAATGGTTACTATAATTAAAATAACATTAGTACCAAACCTCTTAACTAGATGGCGTTAACTCACCTTATAAACGCATAGATTATGATGTCCATCAGGAATGGTAGTTCCTTCCCGTTGCATTAGCCTCAGGTATGAAAGGGCGAAGTGTTTCTCTGCGCGGTCCTTGGCCTCATTGGAGCTCCGGTGCCGGCACAGGAACACCAGGTGAGCCTCTTTGAATTCCTCGATGTTCAGGCAAACCTGGCAGAATAGAAGACAAGGTAATACTAGCGCAAAAGTTTCTGAAACATTTCTATTGCTGTCTCACTTGCACTACACTCTCAATATATCATTGGAAGAGAGACAACAAGAGCCTTTAATAGTTATAGCCAAAGCCGTTTTTAAATACCATCAGTAAAAAAGTAAGCTATCATGTTTAAAAAAGGTTCTCAATTTTTGTTACCTCAGAACTTTCGACTGAGTGAACCGATTTTGACGATTATTTTTTATTTGAAAGCTGGTGCTTCCCCTGTGGTCCCATTTCCCATTTCAATTTGGTTCAGTTCTGACAATGGCATCCATGAGAACACCATATAAGTCTGAAGTCAGTTTTATAAACAGAAGACAGTCACTTTGCGTTTGTTATTTAAAATATATTTTGGTACTCCGTCAATTATACATCGATTTGGGAAATTTCTTTTTTATTCGAAAAGTACTTTCGGATTGTTTCTATAACAATTTCATCAAAATCTGTACGGTACTTTCGTTTTCAAATCAACATAGCCGTATAAATATATCATCCAAGTACTTGAATATGTAATAAATAATATGTGATAATTCATTGAAGACGCGTGGTCAATGCTGTTTTTAAAAGGGGTGGTTTTATTTAGACCCACTCCCTGAATATAAGTGCGGCACCGTCCTTACCTTGAACACCTCCTGCCACCGCGGCCGGTCGTCGTGGTAGTACACTATCGACGTGTATTCTTACCTTGAACACCTCCTGCCACCGCGGCCGGTCGTCGTGGTAGTACACTATCGACGTGTATTCTTACCTTGAACACCTCCTGCCACCGCGGCCGGTCGTCGTGGTAGTACACTATCGACGTGTATTCTTACCTTGAACACCTCCTGCCACCGCGGCCGGTCGTCGTGGTAGTACACTATCGACGTGTATTCTTACCTTGAACACCTCCTGCCACCGCGGCCGGTCGTCGTGGTAGTACACTATCGACGTGTATTCTTACCTTGAACACCTCCTGCCACCGCGGCCGGTCGTCGTGGTAGTACACTATCGACGTGTATTCTTACCTTGAACACCTCCTGCCACCGCGGCCGGTCGTCGTGGTAGTACACTATCGACGTGTATTCGTCCACGAGGGCCACGCCCGCGCCTATTGAAATCACTCCCTAGAAGCAAAACATTTACAGCCTTATTAATAAACGGGTAGTAGTTTTGGGTTAGTTACTTCAACTTTTGTCCTTTTCTTGCTACTGGAATATTTAGCTGGATCGAAAAAGACAAAAGATGGTGTAACTAATCTAAAGCTAAATCTAAGTTCGTGTTTATTAATAAGGCTGTTATGGTTTAACCTCAAAAGATTCAAACAAGCCTTAAACTATTGTTAAAATGCTGTTTTTTATTGTTAAACACACGTTTGACATCTGTCTAAGCCTTGTTTACGTATTTGTGGTAACGTGGTTAGCCGCTACGAGTGAAAAAGCGATTAATATACTAAACACTGTAATTTTGTGAAGCGATGATAGTGTAGGTAGATTGCCGACCTTTAGTTCATCATGATATATTTTAATTACTATATATAATAACATTGAGACCTCAATGTGCCTCTGTTAAGGAAGGAACATAGGACGAGAACACGAATCTAAATAAAACGTTCCATTTATTGAATCATTGGCTATAATTTATAATATAGAATTTCAACAAGGTAGAAAATACTACTAATTAATTTTAATAATATACATAATACTGTAATTAATTTTAAGACGGTGATTAAAAAACCTCCCATATTTATATTATGTTACCTGTCTCTGTATGTGTCTGTAATGTGTGAAAGAGATCGCTTTTTAGCGATAAGACCGTCCATTGTAACCTACTTATAAGCTTTCCTGTTTTGTGTTTCGTCATCTTGGTGTCAATAAAGAGTTTATCTATCTATCTATAACTTACCGGCATAGTCCTTCCATTTTTATCCACAACCCTCGCCAGCAGTTCGATGTTCCTCTCGGAAGACTTCCCTCCTCCCTTCGAGAAGCTTCCACTGCTGACTGTGACGTATAACTCGTTCCTCGCATCTCCCGGTAGTATCACTTCAGGGAAGCCCATCTTACGCGCCACGCATACGTTACCCACTACCAAGTGCGGGTTTTCTTCCCTGATCTGGATTAAATATATTTTCAGAAAATAGAATGAAGTTAAAAATAAGATTTATTAGTTAATTTTTGAGGTAAAATATGGTTTGAACACTTGACGGTGCATAGCGATTTTTATATGCAATAACAAGCCGGGTAAAAATCGAGAGCGAACCGGTATCTTCTAGGCAAGCGTGTTACATCCTAGACCGCATCGTCACTTACCATCAGGTGAGATAGAGGTTAAACGCAAATCTCTCAAACAATATAAAAATCGGTCGTCAATACTAATTATAGAGGTAGAGAGAGGTGTGTGAGTCAAAATACACATCGATCAATTGCACTATGGCTAATTGAAAATGGGACGAACCAAAAAATCTTACCTGTTTCAAATCACCTTCGACTAGCTGCATAGACACCCACAGACCTTGCGAATGCTTCGCGTCTTTCAACTCCTTGTTTGCTATCACTTTCTTTAGCAGCGAGTCTAGGTTTTCCTTCTCTAGTCTGTAAACAGATTTTTAATCAGACGTGGTAAAGAAAACGTAACATTTACATCAAGCTATGTGATGGCTAAAATTGATAGAATAATATTTACGATTAAAAATTAAACATTTCAGAAAACAACTTAAAAGGTGTATCCAAATTAACCCTATAAGAGGAATGTAGCGTTTAACCGGGCTACCTCTACTTCTTTTTACAACTTCTTTTCTTTTAAAACTTTCTACAATTGGCAACTGGATCTCATGAAATTTCAATAGAGAAACAGGATTTAGGATTGAGACACGAATTCCATCAACCCCGCTGTACGCAGCGCTATGAAAAAATACTCTTAAATGTGTCACCGTACGTCTCGCCACCGTAAATAGCTCATCAACATATTTCGCAAGAATACAAATCACGCACGACCCGCATCGCGAAGCAGATTGTTCATTCTTACTACGCACTTGCAAGATGTGGAATAATCTCCCCTTTCATTCATTCCTGCTTAATTTGTCATTGCTGAAAAGGAGCAACGAATCGACAACACCTCTAGTATTGAAGATGTCTATATGCTCTTACCCCTTTCCATCAGGTGGGCCGTATAGATATTCTTCGTTCATCACATTAAATATAAGAATCCTAGTTTTTGGCGGGAAAACGGTAAAGATCGCGTCACCACGTTGTAGTATTTTCCAAAACTTGTATTATTTTCAGTTTTAGTGCATAAAATTAGTGGTATTTTATTCGTTAAGTGCTGGATTACAGGCATGAGTGTGGGAAAGTGGTATAATGATGGTGAAACGTTTCTTTTCGTTTTGTTTCCAAAACTCCATAAAAGCTCCTGGTAAAGTTGCCAGTGCCACCACTTTACTAGGAGTATGACTAGACTAGATTATGACTTCACTTGATGACTTGGACTGTGACTTGACTTGACACATATATACATTAATTAACTTGAAAAATTATCAATTACTTGACACTGGCTAAATACACAAAAGTGTGGTGCTTAACCAAAAACAAAAAAAGAACCTAAATGTTTGTTGCGTACAATACTTACGGGTAAAACGGCAGCTGGATGTGTTTGTCCGGGTTGTCGGCCGCGAGGTGCGGCCTGACGTCGGCGCACGCGACGCCGAAGGGGCGCCGCATGCCGGCCGCCGACGGCGGCGCCGCCAGCGGTATCGCTACCGAACTGCGTCTAACGAACGGAGCGCTACATTTAAGTATCTCAAAATTTAATCTTCGATGTATAACTTTATTCGCTTAGTGAATTTTTTGCTTAGTAATTGACCTTAATATAATATAAATTGGACCTACAAGTTAATTATTCTTATTTTCACCATCATCAGCCTATACTAGTCCACAGCTGGACATAGGCCTCTCCCAAGGCACGCCACTGAGCCCGGTCTTCGACTCTACTCTTCCAGTTGCTGCCAGCTACCTTGCGTATGTCATCGGTCCATCTTGCCGCAGGGCGTCCTACACTACGTTTCTTTTTTTTTCTTTTCTATTCTTATTTTATTGACTGTTATCTGTGCTTAAATTTGATTTATTTAATTATTTCATAATGCTTTAAATAATACCTTTATATTAAAAGCTTCGGCTTTTATAATTTTGTATGGCGTTGCGGCTGATCGCAGTATGGACTTGATAGTTCTTGTTGTAACATCTATTATATTACCTTTGTATTATTAGGCATAGATTTGATTATAGATTTGAATGTGTGTAATGTTATTGTTAGAAAAATGAAAGGATTTGATCACAAGAAAACCTAACAGGTTATAAGAGTTACGGAAAATTTTTCCTTTTCAAAAATAGCTATAAGAAACTTCAAAGAGAAATTATTATTTGTGATATTTAATAGTAACACTAAACAATATCAAATTAAGTAGAACGTCTCTTACCTGTTATCAGCTATTTGTGGGTCCATAGATCCTATCCTAACTATTTGGCAGACTAGATATAATTTGTCATTTTTTAGTATATCACTTCCGAAGTCCTGCAAAGAAACACGTTTTATTATTAAACTTACGTTTTTATACTTTTTTTTTTTTCATAATAAAAGTAAGTACAAGGAGTGTATAAAATATGCGAGATATACAATATATAATGTTACATTTACACATCTGTTTGTAGAAAGAATAGAGACCATTCATTTTAAGATCTTCAAAGTAGAAAACACAATTTCTTTATTGTTTTATATACATGGCACAGACAATAATTAACAACCCATTACTCTGCTTTAGTACACCTAAACTGTATTGCAGAGGCAGTGTTTTCCCGTGTGGTATATTTTTTAACACCATATTGAAACTGTAAATCTTTAAGTACCACGGAAAATTAAATAGGTATCGGCTACATTTGCATTACGACCAATAAATTATTTGATATGATTAATCCATTTATTTAATAACCTGACTATCCTGGTCATGGCACCACATGTAACACCACCACACAAATAGCATATATGAATGAACGAATGAATGAATAATGAAAGTCTTCGTCTATGCTTAGTTTCACTGGCGCGAAAATGGCTTGCAAATCCAAAATGTAGTTTTGCATACGGGGATATGGCACGTGGGGTACACACAGTGAAGACGACACAGGCGAGCGTGGACACGACGTGCTGTTGCGGCCAGCGCAGCAGCAAGTGCTCGGTGAGCTTGTTCCCCGCGGCGTCGTGCAGCGCCAGCGCCAGCTCCGCGCTGTCCGGCATGCGGCACACGAAGTTGTGGACGCGGACCACGGCGCTGTAGGAGCGCGCGGCGGCCGGCGTCGGGACCGGCGTCGCTGGGGTGTTTTCCTGCGATAAGCGAGCTTATATTAACGGGACTTTCAGTTTAAAGTACGCGAAAATGTTTCGTCTATAATTGACGAATCATTTTGGTATGGTATGAATTCGTTATTTGGGGCTGGAGTTTTGGCGGGAACACAAAAATGTTACGTTGGCTGGGTATGGGATTATGATTTTTCTAATACACAAGTTTAGCTTGGAGTATGCAAGAATCAAAAAAGAGAAAATTAAAAGTTAATTAAATTGAAATGTCAATGGCCGAGCCACATAGAACACGGAAACAATAATTAACTTTCCACAAGTTGGAGCAATGCATAACTACAAATTTATTTATGAAAAAATAGCGCTGACATGCGAAGTTTCAAAAACGATACTAAAAGTTACATAATGCAACTGCATAAAACTACAATACAGAGACCGAATAACCTGTACAATCGCTGCAAGAACACAAAAAGTACTCACCATATTCTTGTTGATCCTTGTATTGGCCTCGTCGTGTAACGCATTTAGTTTGTACGCGGATATCGTTCGCGGATCCACGGGCTGCCCGTCCGGATTGCGTACCGTTAGTTCCATCCCTAGCGCCCTGGAAACGACAATATGAAGATAATCAAATACTTAATTTAATTTGACAGATCTAAAATTATTGCAGTCCTTGTCATTGAACCCTATATGAAAGGGACAGTAACATTTTAGGTGTCTAAGTTACTTTGGAATTTTAAAATTAGAAATGAGATTTCTCTTGTTGCAATACTATCAAAGTTTCGTGATCACCCCTCTGATTTGAACACCTCAATCGAAAGCTAGAAATACGTACAAGTGTTTGTTTTGTGTTTAGTTGTCGTGCGTAGGCAAATTAGTTTAGAATTTTGCATAACAGAATCGAGATGAATACAAAACCAAAAACTGATATTAGTTTTTAATTAATTCGTTAATTTAACGTACTCTATAGGACCTCACCATTTCTTCCCACCCGTGCTTTAGAGCCGGGCTAAGGAGCAGCTTGCCAAGCATAGTGAGTATTTATATCATTCCTTCCGATAAGCATTTAAAATGACGTTTTATAGGAGAGGGTTATTTTCAGCAGTGAACCACTTTCAGCTGATAATGTGATGGTGATAAGATGATGTTACCTGTTCCCCTTATCTATGGTGAAGACGACAGTCCTGGCGACCCGGCGGACCTGGTCGAGCGGTAGGGCTCCGCTGGCCAGTTCTCCGCGCAAGTTGAGAAGCGCTCGCATGCTGACCTCCACGAACTTGAGGCGGCCATCGTTCTCCTATGCACACAATAGTTCAATTCATACTAATTTTTTTTTTGTTATTGCATTCGATACGTGCACTTGACGAGCTAACCGTTCGCCTGATGTTAAGCGACACAGCTGCCCATATGATTTGCAGTGTCACTCGGAACTCTAAAGTATAGAATCTACAGTGACACTGTATTGCGAGACATCATAATAAGATTACTAGACGGTGAGATCAGGTCATAGTCTCATTTGCCCAGTAATTTCACTAGCTACAGTGCCCTTCACACCGGAACACAGTAGCACTTGCGCACTACTTCTTGGCGGCAGAATAGCAGAAAACTCCTACCACCTAGTAAAAAAGTAGTAGTGTGAAGCGATGATGGCTTTTATGTTATACTGCCTATATTATAGTCTGTGGTGTGCCAACTATTTGATCTAGTCTGTGTATGTACTGCGTGTGGAGCATTAAAATATCTAGTGGTAAAAATGTTGGATGTACTAATCAAACGACTTTGGCCGATACTGCCTTTTAGTTCCGCGAAAGGAAATTCTTCCATTGGGTTCTATCTTCCATTAAGTATAAACTTCATGCATATTTATTTTCGTTTCATAGTTCAGTCGCTATAGTATCTAAGTTAGGCTGGATAGTGTGCGAATGTCGTACGAATATCATTCCTCCAGTGAATGATTACCCCGAACAATATCTATAGTGAGCACTTACAACATATAGCTTCTTCCAGAGAACGAGCCACTCTCTCAATGTGACTGCGATGTCGTGGACCACTCCCTTCCCGCCGGCTGAGGCTACCACTGTGTCACCGCATCTGGAAATAAATAATTTACTTTCAATTATTTCAAAAATATTTTCTATGTTAAAGAATTACATGATGAGCTAGTCATTCGACTGATGTTAAGCAACACGGCCGCCCGTATCAGTTGCAGTGCTTGAGCTCTAAATTGAGGTTTCACGTGAAACTGCGCTGCGCTCGTCGTCCTGAGACATCAACAGACTGTGATATTAGGTTATAAAGTCTCATTTACTCCGTAATTACACTAGCAGTAGTGCCCTACAATTGTCGTAAGTGAATGACCCACAGAAAAAGTAAATCTCAAAACGCTAGATGTGCCTAAATAAATTTAAATGATAATAATAATTTATATTTAAATAAATTTAAATAATATAAAGCTTGATAAATTTGGGCGTCTTCTTTTCATGGCGTAGTAATGCAATAATAATAATGAAGCCCAACGATCACATACATAGATCCTGGACCCTAACTAGGTTTCCCTGTATGTAGGGACCCAGGAACTACGAGGACCATGGTCCTACAACGCCCAGACCCAGAACAAGTATATGCGCTTTTTTCTCTGTGCACAAATACTTTTCCTGCCGCAGGAATAAAACACGCTGCCTCCGGGTTATGAGCCGACCTACTCAACCACCACACCACAGAGGCCGTCAAATGCCTGTAACGAAAAATAGTTTTGAAAATTCAACCCATGAGGGGCTTAAATGGGGCATTGCAAATTGTATTTTTTAAAGCAGGTGGACCCGCGGCCTTTGAAGCACCACCTCTAACATTGCAACAGTAAAATTATTTAATACGGCCTCTAGTATTTATATGTATAAAGATAATCAGACCAGCCAAATGACACGGAATTTAACTGGCCCGATAGCTCAGTTGGTAGTAACCCTGCCTTCTGAACTGTGGGTTGTGGGTTCGATTCCCACCCAGGACAAACATTTGTGTGATGGACATAGGTGTTTGTTCTGTCTGGGAGTTATATGGTATTATATTTATGTATTTACAAACAAAAAGTATTTAAGTATTGTATCAGTTATCTGGTTCCCATAATACAAGCTTTGCTTAGTTTGGAGCTAGATGGCGTTGTGTGAGCTGTCCACACATATTATTATTATTATTAAAAATTACAAATGTCAAACGTCACCATTTTACTTGTAGGAGGAAACAAATATCTTCTCTCACCTCTAATACGTATACTGACAATAATTATTATCATTGAAGCCTATGATTCATTTTACGATCAATCATTTACAATTACTGTAGTTCAGAAGTCAAATAATAATAATCCGATAGCGACAAAACTGATACGGGTCATCTATTATCGTAAATACGTCACACAGTGTTTTGTTATTATGTTATAGTCAAAGCTAAAAGCTACATATAAAAAAGGCGCAGAGTCAATGACCGCGATTTGATAATCATCCTACAAAATGTTAGCCTACTATTTTAAATAACTATAAACCGTAATCCCACGACAATAGAGTATATTTTACAAAGATAAAAGATTAATCATAGGGACGTGTTTTGTGACGCTTTATTAATAGAGACAATCGCCCTTAGAAGTTTAAGTCCTATAGATTCACTAATAAGGTCGATTCAAGAATGAATGTGTAGTGTGAAACTTTCAAACGATAAGCATAATTAGTTAGTATCTGCTAGTAGAGATATATGACGTATTTTAAAATAGCACTTATTCAACATAACAAAACGCACTTTTTTGACGTCATTTACGTGTCAAAATAATCATATGAAAAAATCGTGTAAATGTAAAATAAAAAAATCTAATATGGCGAAGGCCCCAAGACGCAGTAGTATTTTTTTGTGCACGCCCAAGATGTGGGTGTCAAATGAAAGAGTTTGCTGAGAAGCATACAAAATTATGTGACTTAATTCTAAATCCAATATGGCGGACCATACAAGATGGCGGACTCCTATAATATGGGTATCAAATCAAAGGATTCCTCATCTGTCTTGAACATAAAAGCTTTCGTTAAAAATATTTTTTACTTATTGTTCAACTAAAGGTCAAATACTTCAAAAGTTGACCCGATGATGATGATGATGAGATGACGGAAGACTGGCCCGTTAGCTCAGTTGGTAGTATCCCTGCTTTCTGAACTGCAGGTTGTGGGTTCGATTCCCACCCAGGACAAAAATTTGTGTGATGAACATTGATGATTGTTCTGTGTCTGGGTGTTGTATTGTATTCTATGTATGCATTTACAAACAAAAAGTATACTAAGTACTGTATCAGTTATCTAGTTCCCATAGTACAAGCTTTGCTTAGTTTAGGGCTAGATGGCGCTGTGTGAGATGTCCACAGATATTTATTTATTATTTAAAGTAGTACCTTTCTACAACGCAGTTGCGTATAGCCACGTAGCTCTTAGGGAAGGCTCCGCAGGCGTCCTTCCTCAGGCTCTTCCCCCAATACCAAAGCTTCGTCTCCCGGATAATGTGCACCAGCTCACCGACTTCCAGGGAGAGGTGCGGCACCCCGGACCTCCCGGCGAAATTATATATGGCTAGAAATAAACACAAAATATAGTTATAAAAAAGGGGTTACACCGACTTAAATAGTTTTCATACTCATATTACTTTTTTTTTTCACGGAAAATTGCCTTTATTTTCATCTAAATACACAATGATATAATAACTAATACAAAACACTAACTACTACAAAAAAAAAAGGACTATATAATGGCTGCCATGACTTATAGACAGTCCAAATGCTCCAGCCCACTACCAATAGGTAGCGTACCCAACATCCTGGCAAATTATAATACTTGGAATGTTATCATCATTTATATATTTATTTATTTAGTAATACGAGTTTGATGTTATTTCTATAGGATCAATCTGAAAGTATCAATATCATTAGAAAAAAAACACATCTAAATGACGGGGATTTGAGATAACAAACATAGCGGCAGTTACGTCGTATTCTGTCATAGCGGTTGCGTTTACTTTTTGGCTTCATTTTGTAATTGAAGGGTTGAGAATAAAAAGGATTTAACTGACAAATTGACAGTTTCGAGAAAATTGACTTTAAACGTCAACGGCGTCATTTTTATGTAGAGTGCTTATAAGGTAATAGAAAAGGTTTATGTAAGTTTCAGTTGCTTGAAAATGTTTTATTTCTATTTAAAATTACCAAATATAGTACTAATTCATACAATTACTGTAAAAATATTATATAATAAAAGAAATAAAGTAATGTTTTTATGCTAAGCGTACTGTATTCCTGTGACAGATAAACCATTTTTAGACTCAAAATCTCGAGATTTAAGCCTCATTTCGGTATTTTGAGAATGTATTATTGAAGATAATTTCACGCTGAATCCAACGATACCCATAAGTCATTTGGTCAAAAAAATCAGTTAAATCCTTTTTATTCTCACCCCTTCAATTCTTGTCGCAGTCTACAGGGTATTAATTGAGGCATAGGTCAAACAAGGCACGTTTCTTGGCCAAATTGAGCCTCTAGAGCTTGATATAATACATCATGTAATTCATATCTTGTAGTTTTTCTGACGTTTACCTATACAAGATAAATAGTACAATTCGCTCGTAAGAAAAAAATTACAAACATTCCTTAAATTTTTCATTTTTCAATAATTCTATCAATCATTTCTATCAATTTATGTTTAATAATTTAAAAACAACATGTTTTATTGTTTAAAAAATACTATAAGTATTACATAAATGTTAATTAAAAACCGTTAAAATAGGTCATTGTATGGTCTTTACCGTAAGTGCGCTGAATTACATCAGACTGAATTGACATTTGAGTCTACGACGTTAAGATCGTTGTTTCTTGACACGGATTTTGACTAGCTTTTTTTACCTTACCTTAGCTTACCTTAGCTAACCTAGACATTAAAAGAATCCCTTGCTCCGGCCTAATTGTACAAAAAAAAAAACAAGAAAACATTACAAAGCATATTCAGAAAAACTGGTGATTGTTTGTAAAGGTAACTTGTTTATATAGCTAATGGAGAATACACAGTTAATTATTTGTTATTAAGCATTCTTATACGATTTGTGACATAATGAGGACAGATAATAACAGTATGGGCAGCACGTACGGCTCGCACCAAAATACCGCCAACCCATTATTCATTGCAAGAGTATGTGCATAGCGCTTTATGCAGCGCGAAGAACGTTAAAATTATTATTTTTTTATTTTTTTTTTTATTTTTTTACTTCAAACTTGTCTAGCATTTGACCGCGCTCTCACCTGATGGGAAGTGACGATGCGATCGAAGATGTAGCATGCTAGCCAAGTAAATACCTATTCACTCTTCTCTTGAACACGCCCGGGTCATATTTCGCCGGAAACACAGACGCTGGCAGGGCATTCCATTCCTTAGCCGTTCTAATTAAGAACGTTGAGTCAAATCGCTTGGTACGAATGGGTGGTATTTCGACCACGAAAGGATGGCGCTTAGCCGAGCGTCTAGTAGTCCGGTAGTGGAATGGTGATGGGAGAATGAGATCATGCAGTTCTTGAGCGCATTCACTGTGGTGTAATCTGTAGAAGACCGACAGACTTGCCACCTTACGTCGATGTGCAAGGCTCTGGAGCCTTTCACCAACCAAAGTGTCGTCGTCAATGAGCCTTTTGGCACGCTGTTCAATCGAGTCCAGAGCCTCAAGCTGGTACTTGGCAGACCCGTCCCACAGGTGGCAGCAGTACTCCATACACGATCGGACCTGTGCTTGATACAGATTTAGAAGCTGTCCAGGTGTGAAGCACCGCCTTACCTTGGACAATATGCCGAGTTTTTTTGAAGCTACTTTGGCTTTGGACTCAATGTAGGATCCAAAGTTTAGGTTTGACGTGAGATCAACACCCAAAAGCTCAAGATGGTTTCCTAAACTTACAGATACACCACGGAATGAAGGAGCCAGATGGAGTGGGCTCTTTTTAGCAGTGAATAAACACGCCTGTGTTTTTGCAGCATTGAACCTAACCAAGTTAGCATCGCCCCAATCGGACACGGCTTTCAAAGCCAGGTTCATGCGCTCAACCATAGCCTCTCTCTCAATCCGGACGTCGTCACCACTGGCTCGGGCACTGGATGTGTATCTTTCAACAACAGTACTATCATCTGCATACCCAAAGGTACCGGGCTTTAGCAAATCATTGATGTGGAGTAAGAATAGTGTTGCTGAAAGAACTGACCCCTGAGGTACACCAGCATTAATAGCTAATTGATCGGAAGAGCAGCCATCAAGAACTACTCTAAGCGATCGTTCCCTCAAAAAGTCTGATATCCAAGTGCACAAACCAGCAGGTAGTCCGTAAGATGGAAGCTTATTCAGAAGACCGTCGTGCCAGACCCGATCAAATGCCTTAGAGACGTCTAGAGATACAGCAAGTGCCTCTCCATGCATCTCCAAGGCTTCGCTCAATACGTGCGTGGCGTATGCGAGAAGATCCCCAGTTGACCGGTTTCGGCGAAATCCATATTGCCGGTCACTGAGGAGATCATTGACTTCAAGGTGTGCCAAGAGCTTGTTGTTGATTATACGCTCCATACTCTTACAGAGTATGGAGGTAATTGAGATGGGTCGGTAGTTGGCAGGATCAGCACGACTGCCCTTCTTAGGTACAGGTTGTACATTGGCTAGCTTCCAACTCTTAGGTACTATTCCGGTGTCTAGAGAGAGGCGAAATAGGCGTGTTAAAATGGGAGACAACTCAGGTGCACAGCTCTTAAGTACAATTGCTGGTATACCATCGGGACCACTGGCTTTGTTCACGTCTAGACTGCATAATGTTTTTAGTACCTCCTTCTGACGTATGCGTATTTCCGGCATGAAAGCACCGCAATGTGGAAGGCAGGGAGGTACCTCATTAGCAGTATCTAAACGCGAAGCTTCTGCAAAGAGAGTGGCAAACAAGTTTGCTTTTTCTTTTGCAGTGTGAGCCAGCGATCCGTCAGGTTTTAATAATGGAGGCAGTGAAGATCGACAGAAGTTCGCTTCAACCGATTTGGCTAGGGACCAAAAAGCCTTACTACCAGCTGGATAGGAAGCAAGTTTAGTCCCTATTCGACCAATATGATTGAAACGAGCCTTCCTTAATTCCTTCTTACAGGCCTTGGCGGCAACATTAAAGGCTTTCTTCTTAGCTCGAGTGTCCGAGGCCTTGCGTTTTCGAGCGTCAGCCCATGCCAGATATGCCGCATGTTTCTGCGCTTCAGCGTGTGCACAGTCGGCTCCAAACCATGGGCTGGCTTTGCTGGTCTTGGGTTTATCGGAAAATGGAATAAAATATTCCATAGCCCGACATACTACCTCAGTAACCGCATTCGCGCAAACCGTCGGATCTCCAGAAGAAAAACACGTTTGCCGCCAAGGATATGAGGCGAAGAAATGTCGCATCTCATCCCAGTCTGCTAAATTGTATCTCCAGACACGCCGAATGCTCTTAGGGCTTGGGTCAGGCGGGGAGTATACTGAAACGGACTTAACCAGACAGTGATCGGAGCTACCAATGGGTGAGGATACCGCCACAGAGTATCGGTCTGGTTCAGTCGTGAGCAGAAGGTCGAGGCAGTTAGCAGTGTGGCTATCAATGTCAGGCACTCGCGTTGGCTCTTGAACAATCTGCGTTAAATTGAGCGCCAAAGCGAGCTTACGCGTCTCTCTCCCAGCGTGGTCCGTGATCTGGTGTGGGACTAACCACTCCTGGTGGTGAGCATTGAAGTCCCCTAGAACAACAAGCTGAGCCGAAGGATAGCGTTGCTGAGCCACATCTGCCGTTTCACTGAGATACTCCATTAGAAGAGTTGTCTCCCGGTCACCGCTATGTGATCTGTACACACCAGCATAGAGAATTTTCTCAATGCCGGTGTCCACTAGCACCCAAATCACCGAAAAGTGGGGATGTTCAAGGTTCCGGAGACGCAAACAACAAATGTCATCACGGACGAAAACGCAGATACCAGCGCGTGGAAGGAAGCGGTTTTCCAAGATGAATCCTGGATAGTCCAGATATGCCGTGTCTGATGGACATCCTATTTGCGTCTCAGTCAAGAAGAGCAAGTGCGGTTTGTTGGTCTCCAGATGATGATGGACCGCTTGCAAATTTGAGTGCAGCCCACGAATATTTGTGAGGTGCACTTTAAGAGTGAGGACGTGCATCTGCCGTTTAAACTTGTTCACTTTATTAGACTTTTTCATGGTTGGGTGAGTTAGGTAGACAAGTTAGAAGTGGACGAGATATTGGGATGCTAACCCTCAGTAATAGAGAAGCTTCCGCGCCAATGGAGAACTTGCGCGGAGACTGCGGGGACGCCCGAACCCCCCTGAAATTACCCACAAGTTCCTCACTTCCAGTCGCCAACTGGCCCTGTGGGCAACCTCAGGATTTTACACAAGCGGCGGGGCAGCCTTTCGTAGTTGGCTAGACTACTACTTGGGCCCCCTACAACTTGCGGTCGGCCAGCAGAGAGCACCGTGCTTCGGATCCCGCTACCCTCCGAAGCAAGGTCTCCGACGCGAAAGCCTCTCCATCACCAATACCGGTCTGCATACCCAACACAACTGTCCACATCTACTCGTCAGAACGGCTTCATTGGACGTCACGATGGAACACGACGAGTCGCTTGGCATCGTGGTTTTGTCCAATGGGTGGTAACTAAGCCGGCGGCTAAGGCCTTCCACCAGTTATTTGGTTGCTCTTTTGGCACCACCCAGGGGTCACGTGTAGGGAAACTAGGGTTAAAGCCTACGGACGCGAGCAAACACAAACCCCCAAAAAATTGACAAGCAATTTGAGTAAATAATTTTGTTATTTATTAACACTTGCTGACAATTGAAACTATAGGAATAAAAGACGATGCCAAAGACACGTTTCCAATACATCTTGTTGACGACATGGAAGGTGATTTTGTTACGAGTGCTTGTAATTCTGCGAGAAGAATTGTATAAAAGATCTGTGTCAGTAGAAATTATAATGTATTATGTAATATTAATAGTTTTGATTATTTATTTTTATGTGTAAGTAATATTGATTTTGATTTTTGTTCTATGTTTGTTCTGTTGTATTTTATTTTTATAATATTGTTATATGATAATGTGACTTGATAATGATAAATTTATATTGATTATGGTAATTGGCTTTGGCCGTCTAATTGATGAAATAAATAAATAAAAATATGTGTTAATGTTGAATACGTGAAATATAGATACCTACAAACTAATTTATTGTGACCATCCTATACTGTGATGACGCAGCGTAGGTCGGTCTTGGTGGACCGACGATCTGGCTAAAATAGCGGGAAGCCGATAGATGCAGGGGGCAAGCAGCAGCTCAAAATGGCGCTCTGTGAGGCAGGCCTATGTTCAGCAGTAAACATCTTCAGGTTGTCGATGATAATGATCCCATACTGTGCGTATTTTGTAACGGGGGTCGACTGGGAAGGATACGATAAGCATTTCCTGCTAGTGTTCTCTATATGGAGGGTGCCGTACGAGTTTCGTACAACAATGCCTTCGCCAAAACTGTAAGGCTCATTGTGGCAACCAAACGCAGGTTTTTGGTATAAGTATGTTAGTGTTTGATCGAAGTTTGCAACAATATTTTCGGTTTACTTTACCAAAACGCCCTTACTAATAAACATTGAGTAGCCGAAGAATAGTTATATTGTGTTTTGTTTCTCTCTAACAAACTTGAAATAGGCAAAGTGCGAGTGCAAGTTCCGCAAATAATGATGCCAAGCGGGATATGAGCCAGGGTGCGTCGTCGGTTTAAAAGCCGCACGAGACACCGCCGCACTCGCTTTTAAATTAAAACAACGCCCATCATATGACTTTCATTTAATAAACAGTAATCAGCAGGTTTCAATAAGTTATTTGCATTTCTGTTGCGTATATTGTTACACTCAATGCAAAGTACTCAATACTTTCGCGTACACGGCATAGCCATGTTTGGTGGAATTATAGCGGGACAAGAATATTAAACTGCATTTTTGTGCATCACCGATTGAATATTTTTACATAACAATATTGGAATTTACATTTACCACTTGCAAGGAGAAACTCTGCTGAATATTTTTTGAAGAAAACAGCAAAAAATACTTTGTTCGCCTGAATCCTACTTTGTAGGTAGTTTGCTGGCCGTTAATTTAGAAGTTGGCAATTAAACTTTCCCTTGGTCTAACTGCGGTCTGCAATGGGTACTAGATTGTTGTTACACAGTAGCTCAGAATCAGGACAGCAACAAAGATGAGACGTACACCTTAGTTCAATTTGTTCTTTTTCGTAAAATAGACTAGTATTTAAACAGTCATATTTTTAAAGTATTACCCAGCGGGATTTGAATTCCACCTCCTCCAAATCACCAGTGAGTTGGAAGAAATGTTGACGCTTTAACCGACGCACTTTCATTAACTGTGAAAATATTTGGGAATAGGAGTCACTGATTGTAATATCGTCAAGCCAACTAAGAAACCGTGACGGGGCTTTTCTTTGCGGCACCCTAAAAGAATGTGCAAGAGTAAAGTTAGAGGTAAGCGCCTCCAATAACCTCCATCAATTTTACACCAAATATCTGCAAATATCAGCCGAATTGCAGTAACATTAGAGTTCATTGATCCAAAAGCTAAAAAAGACGAGTGATTGTGTAGTATGCTCGTTTGTTTCGGATCACACTAAACTATATCAACATTTAACTAATCATCGGTTATTAATTCTACTTACATTACGGTATGCGGGTATGCGTCAGCCCCGTACTCTGCGATTTAAATCTGTTCACGTACTACAGAGCTCGATGAAATCAAAAGCTTTACATAATACTGTCTGGTAGAGCTAAAACGCGGATAGACATGGCCAAAAACTTGACATGGTTTGCAGTAACTGCTGTAAAATACGGCAATGTTTTGCCGTAACTGATGTAACTTATTTAAGCAAATTTTTGCAGTCTACATAATCTGTACCATGATTTTTGTAGATATCTTTGTAAAAATTCGAGAATATGGCACGTTAAAATCAGCCATAAATCATAGGTTTTTTAGAAAAAATAGAAACTAAACTGTGTCATTTTGGCATTCATACAGTGTCTAGTTTTTATTATTATTACGAAATCATAATATTACTTACTACGATTTGAGTATCTATAATAATAATAATAATAAAGCCCAACAATCACATACATAGATCCTGGACCCTAACTAGGATGTCTAACTGCACAAAACTTGTCCTGCCGCGGGAATCGAACCCGCCGTCTCCTGGTTATGAGCCGACCTGCTCAACCTTCACACCCCAGAGTCAATTGAATAGATACTCAACTAAGACTTTAAAATCTGTGCAGTAATTAATTTTGAGAGAATCTGATACCTCTGACATGATCTGTCCGTCACTGAATAATTAATTACGTTTAAGCTGCCTTGTCTTCCACATTTGTAAGTCTACAGGCATAACATACACCCGATCCATAAAGCACCTGTCACATGATACAGTGTAATTTAATAACTTATCTGATAGGGGTGGTAGCTGGTAGCATAATAATATATCTTAGGGTTCATAATTTCATATACCTAGTCTAAAGACACTATAGGAACCCTAAAAAAATTTAGTTGATCAAGTGTGGCACAAAACGCGTAGGTATGAATGAAACGGTCAAACGAATTCAAAAAAAGAAGACGTTTTATTTTCAAATATTCTGGTCACATAAACGGGATTTTTATCGGTATCGGTAGAGAAGAACCGTTTGCGGTGGTTCCATGTTAATTTGGTGAAGATCTGATGATCTTCGGAGATAGATCACACGCATCGGCAGCCGGAAGACGTCCACTGCTAAACACAGATCTCCCCCTTAAAACTTTGGACGCTTACTATCACCACTCTTGGCGGCGGCTTGGTCAGTTGATTATAGGTAATGACCGAGGAAAACGCTGCCCATTCCTTAGATACTCTTACTCTTAGCCTTACGACACCTGCGGGACAAGATGGGTGATTTTATTCGCACACCAGGACTTTTTTTATGTTAGTGAATGATGTGACGAGCTAGTCGTTCACCTGATGTTAAGTAACACGGCCGCCCATAACAGAACAGTGTAACTTGGAACTCCAAAATATAAGGTCTCGTGTGACACTGCACTGCGCACATCATCCTGAGACATCAGCACAGTTTGGTAATAAAATGACTCGACTGTGAGATCAGATCATAAAGCCTCATTTGCTCAGTAATTTCACTAGCACAGTAGTGCTTGCACACTATTGCTTGGCGGCACAATAACTGGAAAAGCGGTGGTACCTGACTAGACGAACTTTGCAGAAAAGTCCTACCACCTAGTAAACACGTTTAGATAGACCACGGCATTCAATTATTTATAAAAGACAATTTTTTGTACGTTATATTTGTATATGTATATATATCTTGTTTTTCTGATTAAGTAATTGTAAGCCGTGCCGTGACGCCACCGAAAGGGTCCTAACGGAAGACCAGCGCTGGTTGCATGACCAGCAATATCCTGAGTTGGGACCTATTCGTGGCAACGGGAAAACAACGATTCTATTCTTTGTTACACTTAATTTTTAAACCATTGCTTTTTTGTCATGAATAACTATTTATTCAATTCTATTTATTCAATTATGACATTAAGGCTATCGAAATCAGTTTAATACTTTTAAAAGGATATTTTTAGTTATGTACTTAAGTACTTTGACCAATCACGATAAATTGTAAAGGGACGAATAAATTCAGTTGGTGTACAATTGGAGTGCTGGTAATTTTTGACAGTGGATAAATTGGACTTCCTCGCGGAAGAGGGGATTGGCAGCGAATGCTGGGACTTTAATACATTGGTGACTTTTTTTTTAAAATCTTTATTTATATGATTTAGAATATAGTTGGTGCTATAGCTGCTGCGCCCCGCGGTTTTACTCGAGCATATGGGCATATAACCGGAAAAGTAATTGATTCAGATCCGAGCGAGATCCGAACCAACTGCAGCTGTCGCTACCGCTGAGCCACACTCGTTTTATAGCGTGCATTCATAAAATTGCAAAAAAAAAAACACATGCGGCTCAATAACAGTAATAATAACTATATATTAATAATATGTGTGGACATCTGACAGAACGCCATCTAGCCCCAAACTAAGCAAAGCTTGTACTATGGTAACCAGATAACTGACACAATATTTAGATACTTTTTTTGTTTATAAATACATACATAGAATACAATATAACACCCAGACACAGAAAAAACACCTATGTTCATCACACAAATGTTTGTCCTTGGTGGGAATCGAACCCACAACCCATAGTTCAGAAGGCAGGGTTACTACCAACTGAGCTATCGGGCCAGTCAGTGCGTAATAGTGAAATCGCTAGTTTTTTCTCTTGTTTTATCTTTGCCTGTTTCGAACTCAACAGACAGAAACAAAACACAGAATAGCAATTCCTTCGCAACACAATGTTATTATGCCCGAGATACACGAGACTAGGTTTTCGAGCCAAGCAAGATAGTGATAGTAAGCTAGTAAGCAAAATGAAATAATAATATCTAGTGTAATTCCGCTGAATTCAAGTACTTAGATTATCTATATTGGGTTAAAGGATTATTGTAGGTGAATTAATGAAAAAACCTGAAAAACCCCTAAAAATCATGAAATTACTATAACAAATTTAAAAAATATAATTATTATGAAATTTATATTAATTATTATTATTATTTTTATTGATATAAAATTAATTATTACCATTATTATAATAAATAAAACTGAAATTTAAAATATATATATAAAAGTAAGCAATTCTCCTTCCATGTAAACCGAAGTAGCTTCGTTTCTAGGCTAGTAAGTTAGTGATAAAACTAGTAAGCTAAGTATAGCAGGATATTTTAGCAGTGTGGGGTACTATTTTTTAAGCTACACATAGATTTTACTATCCTGGCTAGCTCCGGGCAACCGACAAAGCTAGTGTTCGATTGGTCAGTGCAGTTAATTTCTTACCTGACGTTATGATACTGGCTTAAAGTTATCTGGCATCGTGTAAACAGCACTAGCCTGTGCCAAGTGGAGATAGTAAGCCAGGATAGTATACCGAAGTTCTAACTTGCTATCCTAGCTTTTAAAAACTGGCCGTGTCTCTCGGGCATTAGTAAGAGGGTATGTTTCGAATTCATCAGTGTAAGTGGCATCGTCAAAATACGCTCATAAAAATAAACTCTCACGTTTATGAAGGTACAATCGCATACAGGAGCAACTTTGGTAAAATTCTCGTCAGCTCTCTTCGTTTTGCGAGAGAAATGAATTTCCCGGGATAAAAAGTATAGTTTTTTTTACAAATTGTATGTTCTTATCCTATTTTATTTATACATATTTAAAGTATATTTCCGTTAATTTTGACAGCGTCTGTGTTGTGGTGGTTGAGCAGGTCGGCTCATAACCCGGAGACGGCGGGTTCGATTCCTGCGGAATCGAACCCGCCGTACGCAGGACAAGTATTTGTGCATTGAAAAAAAAGCGCAAATACTTGTTCTACGTCTGAGTGCTGTGGGACCATGGTCCTCGTAGTTCTTCGATCCCTAGACACAGGGAATCCTAGTTAAGGTCCAGGATCTATGTATGTGATCGTTGGGCGTTATTATTATTATTAATTTTGAATCGATTTGGATGAAGTTTTTTCTGTAGAATACTGTAGTCTTCTAGAGTAGTCTCTGATTAAGTACGAGATAAAAACCGAAAAGTCTTCAATGGATAACAGAAAACGCATCGGGAAGTGGTTCTTATATTGAGAGCTATTTAGAGCCCTACACTGGCCCACTTCGACTTGGTCCAGTGGTCAACTGACCTATGTGCTTTTATCTTAAACTACAGACCTTCTCGGTATGAAATAGAGATAGGAATATGGGTGAAATTATATTGCTTTAATGATAATAATAACGCCCAACGATCACATACATAGATCCTGGACTTAAACTAGATTTCCCTGTGCCTAGGGACCCAGGAACTACGAGGACCATGGTCCCACAACACCAAGTTTTGTGTTCATTAAATGTAAGCACTTCCCTATAAAACCTTAATGCCCATCTGTGCTAAAGTTTGACGGCATCTAAGTTCGAGCTTATCCCTTTATGACACACCTACTGCAATGCATTTGGGTGAGTCATGTAAGTGGAAACTTAGGAGCTTAAACATAATTACAGACGGGTATACACCCGTAAATAAATAAATTTGAGATTTCAGTCACACTTAAGTATAATAAATAAGTAAGTAAAAAGTAAGGGTGTTTATGTCTACTTATTTCCCAAAATACGTTTTCATTATGAATAATAAAGAAATTATAAAGAACTTCTGGAGTCGAGTGTACTTTACCAAAGGTCATACCAATTTTGCACAAAGGCTCCCAGACCCAATAGAAGCCACAACTCCGACGACTCTCAAGAAAAACAAACCATTAAAGAGTGGGGTAATTAGCGCCACTTTACTGAACATAGGTTCCATTTTAGGTGTAGGATGACCATAGCTTTATTACTTCTGAATATTTGCAACAGTTTTTGAGGACTCAATAACGGTAATCTCAATTTGATATTGTTTTTTTTTGTTGCTAAATATATCTTACTAGTGGATGGGTTAACGATTTTATCGCATTTCCACATGTAGTACCTCTTTTAGTTTTTAATTATAAAGTACCTAGTAGATTTCAAATTCCTCCTACTCTTCATGAATTATTATTAAATATATTTCAAAAACTTGATTGAAAGAGAGAAAATGTTAAAGCGTCTTGTCATTCAATAGCAAAAAGTCAATGAAATGTCCACAGACAAATGAAATGATGGCTAACACATTGAATTCTTTTAGTGTTTTTTACAAGACTTTTTATGAGAAGTACTGTGTCTTGGGTATTGCGTTATTTAAAGATGTAGTGACAGATGTGAGGAGATA
The DNA here is from genome assembly GCA_905220475.3 of Ennomos fuscantarius. Taxonomy (NCBI): domain Eukaryota; kingdom Metazoa; phylum Arthropoda; class Insecta; order Lepidoptera; family Geometridae; genus Ennomos; species Ennomos fuscantarius. The sequence goes on from HG992046.1 coordinate 10,516,120, forward strand.
TAAAGTAATAAAAGGTCTTATGATTTTGTGAAATGAAACCATATTGTATCTACATGACCTAAAAGGGAAATCCTGAGTTCAAACATTTTGGGTGCATATTTACATTCATAATCCATCCATCTATTAGCCCACTAACATTCCACTGCTAGAAATAGGCAGACATATTACAATATATGAAAATAAGAAATAAGATTCAATATTTCATTTGCAGTTTAACCACTTTTAAATAAAAATCTTTTACAACCAAATACAAACCACTTTTAAAGTATCACAATGTATTATTTTTGGAGATATTTTTACTGTGGTTTCAGTCTCACACTTTTGAAATACTATGTGAGAGTGAAAAAACAATATCAATAAAACAATATAAAAAAAAAAATATAAATAAAATATAATAAATTTTTCAATGTTCAAACAGCAAATTGGTTATGTAACACAACTACGATTTTTCCTATCCACTTTTTGCATGACTACAATCAATGTAAATACAAAAGCTAATAATAGTGTAAATAGGTTTTCAGGTGCCACTATTTGCATAATAATAGATAAACAATTAAAAGGCCACAACTGTGATGTGTGCGAACAATAGTAGAGTATATAGACTTTTTACTTTATAAAGGGTCAACAAATATATAAATAGAATATTTGTAACATAATCAATATTATTTATTTATAGAGTCCAACAGTTTTCAATATCAATGTTATTGCCACTATCAAGCAAGTTTATCTATAAAAATTAAATAATCATTTTTTCTGAAAAGTGCAGATATGAAGTACAGATAATATTGTGTGTGTGTGTGCGTTATCTACTTATTTAGGTAGATGCTATTATTTTGTTGTCCCATACATAGATCCTGAACTCTTACCAGAATTCTGTATATTTAGGATAGATCTAATTTATTTCCAACGGTTTTGAGTTGACTGTTTAATATCTGTATTTTACTTCTTTGTTTTCATTTAATTGTAATTTATATTAATCAAATTTTAATTGTATTTATGTAGTAATTTGTGTCATTGGTGTAACCATACTAATTAAATAAATAAATCAGTAGGGACCCGGGAACTATAAGGACTATGCTCCCACAACACCCAGACCCTGACTCTTTTTTTTTCTGTGCATTAATACTTGTACTGCCTCAGGAATCAGTGTGCAGACAGCGGGTTTGATTCAACCTGCTCAACCACCACACAAGAGAGGCTGTCTGATTATGGACCATGTACTTATTATTATTATTCTTAAAACACTAGCGGCTATTTAGCTGATGCATGTATATTTGTAATTTTTATCAAGTCTGTGTTTAGAAGAGTTCTAATCATGATTAGTGTACCCTCAGTCTAGTCAGTCACTCAGTGTATTCTTTAGCAGTTTGTAATTTAGTAAATTTTCATTTTAATAATACATTTCAACATAGGAAATATATTTTAATGCCTTTTAGAATTAACATCTAAAACTGATGTAAGTAGTATTCATAACTACAAATAGTAAACTGTTAGCACTCACAAGATATAGTCAAATAACTCAACCCAGTGTTGAAGCAATGTAGATATGACTGGCCTGATAGCTCAGTTGGTAATATAGCTGCCTTCTGAACTGTAGGTGATGGGTTCGATTCCCACCCAGAACAAACATTTGTGTGATGAACATCAGTGTTTGTTCAGTGTCTGGGTGTTATATTGTATTTTATGTATGTATTTACAAACAAAAAGTATATAAGTATTGTATCAGTTATCTGGTTCTCATAGTACAAGCTTTAATTGCTTTGTTTGGGGTTAGATGGCACTGTGTGAAATGTCCACAAATATTTATTATATAATAGATGGCTATCTTTATGGAGTATATGCAGTGGCTCTTTACTGCACTCTCTTGAGTGCTAGCCATTCATTAGTTGTCGTTATCTTGCTTACTAACTGTGCCCTACAGCTTCAAATTCCTGTAAACCATAAATCAGTCGCCTGTTCTATCTGAACATTGCTAATAATAGGTCTTTACCTATGAAATTGCCGTATTGCAGTACAGACTTTTTAAAACAAAAAAAAGTTTTGATTGGCTATGAATTCTAAATTCAAATTAATTTTGTTTTAAAAATATGACATTCTATTTACAATATAAGTCTTTTGTTTATTGATTAGCGTTGTATTTTCATTACATTTCAACATTTTTCCTCATAATGGATACTTTGAAATTTCGTGTAATTATGGAATATGAGTTCCGTCGTGGCACCAACGCGGCACAAACGACACGTAACATCAACGACGTTTACAGAGAGAACTGTACAAACGAACGTACAACCCGTTATTGGTTTGCTCGGTTCCGTTCTGGGAATTTTGACTTGAAAAATGAACCTCGTGGTCATTCCGGAAACTTTGGTCAACAATGATGAATTAAAGGCGATTGTGGAAGCTGATGAATCTCAATCTACAGCTGAGCTGGCAGCAGCTTTTGATGTTAGCATCAAAACAATATTGGTCCATTTGCGACAGATTGGCAAGATAAAAAAGCTTGATAGATGGGTGCCCCACGAACTTAACGATCGCCAGCGCAACGCACGCGTCGAGACTTGCCTTGCGCTGCTTAACAGGCACAGAAGTGAAGGAATTTTGAACCGAATTGTTACGTGCGAGGAAAAATGGATTCTATTTGACAATCGAAAGCGCTCAGCAAGTTGGTTAGATCCTGGTTCGGTACCAAAGCAATGTGCAAAACGAAAAATGACCCCTAGAAAGGTGATGGTCACAGTTTGGTGGTCTAGTGCTGGTGTGATTCATCATAGCTTTTTACAAAACGGCGAGAGCAATACTCCAGATGTGTACATTGAAGAACTGACCACAATGATAGTGAAACTCGCACGTCTGCAACCAGCTTTGGTCAATCGGTTGTCTCCACTGCTACTTCACGACAACGCGCGACCCCATACTGCACAACAGACCGTCTCTAAGCTGCATGAGTTGGGTTTGGAAGCTCTCCCTCATCCGCCATACTCACCAGATCTTGCGCCTACCGACTATTACTTTTTCCAAAATTTGGACAACTTTTTAGCGGGAAAAAAATTCAATTCCCGAGAGGCAGTACAAAACGCCTTTGAAGAGTTTGTTGTCTCCCGTCCTGCTGATTTTTTCAAGAAGGGCATCCATAAACTGCCACAGCGTTGGCAAAGATGCATTGATTGCAGGGGTGATTACTTTGAATAAAAGAAAAAATAAGTTCGAAAAAAAAATACTTTAACTTTTTTCAATCAAAACGGCAATTTCATAGGTAAAGACCTAATATATTTAAACACACATTTTTTTGGATGGATACCAGCCACCCTATGGAACATTACATGTGAGTAACATATACTTGTTTCCTTGTTTACTCGTTTAATAGGTAGGTACATTGAGGAAATAGCAAACATAGTACGTAAGTTGTAATAACACCAACCGCAATTTTGCTCCTTTGATTCCTGTCCATCCTAAGGTAGCCTGGAAGAAATCTCTTAATGTGATAAGGCCACCCTTTGTTCTACCATTTTTTGTAAGTTTTTTTAAGGTTGTTATGTATTAGTTGGTGTTCAATAAAGTATTATTGTATTGTATTGTATTGTAACATAATATGGATATTGGCATTGGGTGCAGAAAGTAACAAAACTATAATAAAACAGCAACCACTGTCCGTTCTTTTTCTTAGGTAATGATGAATGAAGAAATAAAGTCAATGTTTGTACAAATGTTTAACTAGTCAAAAGCATAACTTTCACATAACAATAATTGGTATACAATTTAGATTTTTGTCCATAAATTTGACATTCTTTGGAATAGGCAAATCACTATGATCAAGTGTGTAATAATATGGAAATTTCTTGTTAATTATGTGTTTAAAATAAGTTAAGATGGGTACTTAATTACAGCAGCACTGATTACTCTGATTTAAATTAATACATAGGAGGAAAGTAGATGGTAATTATCTTTATAGCAGAACAATTACTGTCACTAATAAGTTTATAAAAAGGGCACTATGGCACTTTACATCCAATTATGCGATTTCAATGAGTTATCAATCGTTTAACAAAAATGGGAGTGGTCCAATAGTATGTTGGTTTTAGACTAAATGGTAAGAAATTAAGGTCAAATTGTAACAGGATAAGTAAGATAACGGCCCAGGAGGCAATGTTTGTCAGTTCTGAGACAATGTTTATATTTAACTAGTGTTCGCGGGAGGTAACAGGCAACAAAACTTACTACAACATTGCTGTACAAAAATAATCTTATAGATGCTAAGAACGCAAAAATTACTCACCGACAGCATAGCACTCCTCGTTTACCAGTTTCTCCCAAACAGTCATGCTGATACAACACAATTATTTATTATTATAATATTTTCAATCGAAAATCGTGAGGCTCGTCATTTTCATCTCGATAAACACTTTGACAGTTTAGTTGGTTTGAATGGTTTGAGGCACTTTGAGAGAAGTTTGACTTTGACAGCAACTGATCGTTCCGTTCTGCCAACCCACAGATTAAGTCAAGGTACGTATTCCAACCTAACTAAGTCGAAATAGTACATATTTTTTACAAAATAATCCTTAACACTTTATGAATATAGTTAGAAAACAGTAGTAGGCTCAACACTGCCGCTTTTCTGCAAAGGCTGATTTTTTACGGATTCCATTAATTCTCAATAGGGGTATTAATATTTATACATACGGTCTCTACACATCATGCATTCCGTCACTAATTGAGTCACTAATCGTACGGCAGACTATTGTATTGTATATTTTATTTGATTGTATATTTTAGTTCACGTAGCAAAGAGAGGAGATAAAAAACCTCTAAATGAAATAGCTATTAAGTTAGATTTTGACACTTACCACATTATTTAAAAGTATAGTCTTAAAGCAAAAAGCTTTATCGTGAAAATCCAACGTTTTTCACTCTTAATGTTCATCTTCACGCAATTTGAGGAATTAGCCATAAAAATAATTTTTCCGCATTAGTAGGCCACCATACTTACCTACATGAAAAAGATAAAAAATATTTAAATTAAGGTAATCCCAGAGTAATTTCAAATTACTTAACATAATTACTTTCGTGCCTATTTATTATTTTTGTATGTATGGTATAGATTATAAGCACGTGGCATACTACGGCAGAGTAGAGGCTAATATTTCTATGAATATTCCGATATGAATATGGATAGAGACATAAATAAATACTAATAAGTGGTTTGAGGCTTGTATAAATGTATTACCGTTTTTAAAATAGATAAACACATAAAAATTCTGTTAAAAATACGTTGCTTTCTTGTATCATCCCATTATTTTTTTACTTATGTCTCGTTACCCAAATTTCTCATATTCTGTAAAAATGTTAGCCAGCCGGCGAAGTAAATACGGTTATGAGTATAGCTACAGTTGATTGTCAGGCTTATAATAGGGTCTCGATTTTACCCTTTGGGTACAGAACCTTAAACATGCTGTAAAGTTCTTCGTGCGTGGATTCCATTCATTAAACAATTTGGCTGATGCGATCACAAAAATGATTACTTGGTTGTGATAGTCATAGGTCCGTATTACAGAACGATGCTCAGTCATCGTTCAGCTGGGCGATCACGTAACTCAATTGCAGCCGATAGAAACACAAGTTTGTATGGATTTGACAGTTTGAATACGCAGTTTATGTACATAGTTAGAATGGATTTTTTTTCTGTTGCATTACAATCAAAGTTTCGTGATCACCCCCCAGTGCTCAAGCAGAGATTTCATTCATAAAGTAATCAATTAGTGAATGAAATCTCTGCTTGAGCACCGATCGATGACTGACCATCGATCTGTAATACGGGCCATAGATCAGGTAAAACTAGTATAATAGTATCACAGATCATACAATACTACACATTACATAATCTGTGCAATAAATAGGAGTTTCGCCTGGCACTGATTTAATCTAATGAGGAATGCATACAACCTTCTTGCTAAGAGTATTTATTGAGGCGCTAACGAAGTAGCTTAGAAAATACCCCTCCACTACCTATATATTGTGCCTTTCCTATTTCTAACGTACTTCGGGTTTATCCTTTCACATTAATAATAATAAATAATAATAACGCCCAACGATCACATAGATAGATTAAAAGTTAACAATTTCGAAATAAGTTTTTGAAGAATCTGTTTATTTGCTCGAAAATATAAGCACAGGCTTGAGTAGGTAAGTACCTACTATTATATTTAGCACGTACCGTTATACCTACATACTTGTGAATTGGGTAAGTATACAGTATATAAAAGTTCTACGGGGTATAAATCAAGTAGACAAATGGAGAAATATTATTATTATAAGATAAAATAAAAATACTCCAAATATTTAATATACTCAATTATTATTATTGTTATTATTATCATCATAATTATACCTGCATTGGCATGCATATTCACGAACACTTAACGGATAATAATCAACCCTTGACACACGTTAAAATTAAAAATACACGGGTTATGAAAAAAAAAACCAAAATTCACAACCGCCATTTTTGGATTCTTTTTAACGTCCCTATTTTTTATGTTTGTGAATGATGTGACGAGCTATTCGTTCACCTCATGTCAAGCGACACGGCCACCCATAACAGAAAAGTGTCACTCGGAACTCTAAAATAATAGGTCTTTACCTATGAAATTGCCGTATTGCAGTACAGACTTTTTCAAAGAAAAAAATGTTTTGATTGGCTATGAATTCTAAATTCAAATTAATTTTGTTTTAAAAATATGACATTCTATTTACAATATAAGTCTTTTGTTTATTGATTAGCGTTGTATTTTCATTACATTTCAACATTTTTCCTCATAATGGATACTTTGAAATTTCGTGTAATTATGGAATATGAGTTCCGTCGTGGCACCAACGCGGCACAAACGACACGTAACATCAACGACGTTTACAGAGAGAACTGTACAAACGAACGTACAACCCGTTATTGGTTTGCTCGGTTCCGTTCTGGGAATTTTGACTTGAAAAATGAACCTCGTGGTCATTCCGGAAACTTTGGTCAACAATGATGAATTAAAGGCGATTGTGGAAGCTGATGAATCTCAATCTACAGCTGAGCTGGCAGCAGCTTTTGATGTTAGCATCAAAACAATATTGGTCCATTTGCGACAGATTGGCAAGATAAAAAAGCTTGATAGATGGGTGCCCCACGAACTTAACGATCGCCAGCGCAACGCACGCGTCGAGACTTGCCTTGCGCTGCTTAACAGGCACAGAAGTGAAGGAATTTTGAACCGAATTGTTACGTGCGAGGAAAAATGGATTCTATTTGACAATCGAAAGCGCTCAGCAAGTTGGTTAGATCCTGGTTCGGTACCAAAGCAATGTGCAAAACGAAAAATGACCCCTAGAAAGGTGATGGTCACAGTTTGGTGGTCTAGTGCTGGTGTGATTCATCATAGCTTTTTACAAAACGACGAGAGCATTACTACAGATGTGTACATTGAAGAACTGACCACAATGATGGCGAAACTCGCACGTCTGCAACCAGCTTTGGTCAATCGGTCGTCTCCACTGCTACTTCAGGACAACGCGCGACCCCATACTGCACAACAGACCGTCTCCAAGGTAGTGTCGCCGAAGATGGCCCGGCTCCTAAGATAGCCCACTTTAAAAAAAATACAGTTATGATTAAACGAAACATTTTAAATTTCGCGGGTTTATGCTACTAGTACCATAGACAATAATGCAAGTGTGTTTTAATTATTATTATTACAACTTCCATTATGTTTTTTCTATACTTTATTTATCTGCAAGATTTCACGAGGTTTTGAAATTAAGTGGGCCTTCATTGGCTCCTGTACCTTAAGCAGCATGAGTTGGGTTTGGAAGCTCTCCCTCATCCGCCATACTCACCAGATCTTGCGCCTACCGACTATTACTTTTTCCAAAATTTGGACAACTTTTTAGCGGGAAAAAATTCAATTCCCGAGAGGCAGCACAAAACGCCTTTGAAGAGTTTGTTGTCTCCCGTCCTGCTGATTTTTTCAAGAAGGGCATCCATAAACTGCCACAGCGTTGGCAAAGATGCATTGATTGCAGGGGTGATTACTTTGAATAAAGGAAATAAATAAGTTCGAAAAAAAAATACTTTAACTTTTTTCAAACAAAACGGCAATTTCATAGGTAAAGACCAATATAAAGTTTCGCGTAACACTGAACTGTCCACAACAGAATTCGCCCTATTACATAGAACCGCATATGTAAAATGACAATTTGTCAAGATGGCGACATTAACATTAAACAAATCAAAAACAAAGTTATTCCGACCTAGATGAAACTACAGAAGTTTTACTTTAGTCATGAGGTCTAAAAAAGCACACTCGTTGTTTTATTTTTACATCTCAACACTGAAATATAACGCTGGATAACGCCGTAGTGACCCATCACATGCGTTGCGGCTATTTGGCGCGGCGCCAGGGGAACAGGTGCTGATACCTAACCCGGAGGACACAGAGAATAAATGCAAAACGTAGATTATATCATAGTAAAACCCATGCCTACCACAGGCATGGTGAATATAATTTTTATTTTTATGTTTTTTTTTATGTTAAGGAATAACGTGACCAGCTAGCCGATCGCCTGATGTTAAACGACACGGCTGCCCATATCAGCTGCAGTGTTACTTGGAACTCTAAAGTATAGAGTTTCGCGTGACACTGCACTGCGCACGTCATCCTGAGACATCAGCCTAATCTAGTAATAAGATTACTAAACTGTGAGATCAGATCATAAAGTCTCATTTGCCCAGTAATTTCACTAGCTACAGTGCCCTTCAAACCGGAACACAGCAGTGCTTGCGCACTAGTGCTTGGCAGAATAACTGGCAAAGCGGTGGTACCTACCTAGACGAACTTTGCAGTAAAGTCCTACCACCTAGTAAATAGTAATAAAATTTTTTTTTTTCTTTTCAGGCAGTTAGTTGTTTAGCCCTTGTACATGCACAAGCTTGCTATGTTTAAGCTGCACGATGACTTGAGACTGGCTTTGTAATCATAGTAAGGGCCGTCCATTAATCACACGAGGTTCGAAAGGGGGAGAAATCACGATATACCTATCACAAGGGGGGAGGGGGTGTGTAGTAAGATAATGAAAATGAAAAATAAAAATTTGAAGATTATTTGTATAGGTACTAAAAGATACGTGATTTCTGGGTTCACGTGGTTTTTAGACGGCAGCAAAATGTAAAATTTTAAGGCATCACAGGGTAAACAACGCATTAGTCTCACGTCTTACAGATGTCCATTGCTACGGTGTCAAAGGCATTAGGTTTGTTTGTATATACACTGGGAGAAAAATGGGTCGATTTATCGCCTAGGCAGACCCGTATAAACCCGGCACTGGAGTTGCAGTCGTGTTTTTAAAGAATTCGGTATATTTACCAAGTATTTAGTATATATACCAATGAAAGAATTCGGTATATTTACCAAGTATTTAGTATATTTACCAATAAAAAGTTGGTATACTTACTAAGTATGCAATAGGTAATAGGTTATATTTGTCTGTATATATTATTATTTTAAATAGTTTTAGTTACACCACCATATGTTTTGTCTCCTGATATTTTCCATCCAAAGGTTGTCCGGAAGAGATTGCTGCCATCGATGAGACCGCCTATTGTTTCATCAGTACTTAAGATTTATTTTATTCCTGCATATTGTAAATTTCACTGGAGAAACGAATCTATCTATATTATGTAGAAAAAAAAAAACATCACTGTAATGTTTCTTGTAGCTTCTTCTTTACAGTTGTAATCGAAGCTTCGGATCGGAATTTTCTGTTCTGCATTGTGCCGGATTGCTAGCACCAGTAGTGTGAAAGAAAACTTTTTCAAACTCATATATTGTAATGGGCTTCCTATGTAATATTTGACAATAAGCACAATGTAATTCTATATGCTGAGTACAATAACTTAATTTTAAGTACTTACCCAATATAATTTTGAATTGTAAAAGTACTAAAAATAGCCTATTTGTAATAAATCTTTTGACTTTGACATATCTATTAAAAATATACCCTACTTTAGTTTTCCCTTACTGTGGCACACACAGATATAACTACCCGGTATTGAGATACTCCCCTGTGCCCCTGCTTCCCCTGTTTTAATCTGTGCCTCACACGAGCTGAAAGATAATATTTCTCGCTTAGCCTCTTTTACTTCCGTTGTTTTCTGTTTCGCTGTTGTTAATTGAGTTTTAGAGTGTTTTATAGTTTGTGTTAGATGTAGAAGTAATTCTTTTTTGTTTGTTTGTGCACAGAAATAATAAGCGCAAACATTAAAATTTGTTCTGTGTCTGGGTGTTGTGAATAATGCAAGAATTAAAAAAAATGTTTAAAATAATAAATTGAAAATATTAGAATTATGCACTAATACTTAACTGAAATTGAAATAGTAATTGCAATATCACATTAAATTAATTTCATTACCTAGGATTCCCTGTGTCTAAAGACCCAGGAACTACGAGGACCATGGTCCTTTTTTTTCTGTGCACAAATACTTGTCCTGCCGCGGGAATCGAACCCGCTGCCTCCGGTTTATGAGCCGACCTGCTCAACCACCACACCACAGAGGCTGTCAGAATAATTATATAGGTATATCCAGACCAACCACCGTACACAAGCCATGACGCGGCTGTCATCAGATACGTAACTATATACATATATAGCAGGTATTTCAGTCGGGCTTGAACGTGTATTAAGCTATGTGGCTTGCTGATTCCAACATGAGTATACTATTTAAAATAGAGCCGCTTCGCGCTCGCTCGTTCAACAGTAAAAGCAGCTAATTACCAATACCCAATGCTCCTTATATCCCAAAGTTGTTTACAAAGAAACCTGTCTCATCTCCTCGCTAACTTTAGTTATTCAGCGGTCTCTTCTCAGAGTCTGTCGATGCCAACTGGCGAGGCTCCAACGCTCGAAGGTATATAAGTAATGTGTTTATAAGCTCCTACAGCAGCAACTTTGGGTATTTCTGCTTCGTTGAAAGGAAGTTATAAATTAACCGTATCCGTAGCGGAAGACAATTTAAATTTTGATTCTGGAGTACACTGCCGTTGGGAGATATATGGGGCAAGTAACCGTTGTAAAGTGGCGTTCTATAGGAGAGGCGTATGGTCAGCAGTGGACGTATTCAGGCTGATGGTGATGAATCTTACAAAAGTGAAGGAAACAATGTGAAAAAGACAAATGTTCAAGAATCCCAAAATTCAAAAACATGTGTCGTGAAAATGTTGATTCTTGCTTTTAAAAATTAAGAGGTGTTTTTAACTTTGGTAGAATGTAAAAGAAAGTTTTTAGGTGGGCAGTACTGCCGGAAGGGCCATCATTGGTTGGTACCATTAGCCAATCATGGATGGTTCCGGTTCAGTAAAATTGAGTTTGGTGGAGGGAAGTTCAGGCGTGAAGAAAAGGTCGGAAAAGCAACCCATTCTCGTTGATCGACAGAAGCGTGAAGACATATCACACTTGCTAGTTGACTCTGTATTGGAAGTATAAGAAATGTATAATGTGCAATGTTATGTGCAGTATAAGAAATATGTATAAAAACAAGGAATATACTAAATGGAAGAGGCATTCTATGTGTTTTCACTTCATGTGTCATTGCACATGGCCAGCGTAGTGGATTATGGCTGTAATATCCGTGGCTCAGCAGTGGGAACGTGGGTGCCTTTACTCGTTTACGAATCGGCATTGCAATTCAACGAGGCAATGATGCCAGCATGTTGAGGACGCTACCTGCTGCTAATGGGCTGGAGAATTTGGACTGTCTATAGGTCATCGCGACCAGGATATAGATCAAATGCTTTTTTTGTAGTAGTAATGTTTAGTAGTAGTTGTTATATTGTATCTCGCTTGGTTGAAGTAGTTCCATTCGATGTGTCACGCAGTAAAGAGCATTTACAAAACTGATATCGTGGAATTTTAACGATCCATTTTGTCCATTGAATTTCATTTTCCCGTCGATTTTGCTGGAATATTGGACGAAACGGGGAGAGTGCAAACACTCTGCCCGCTTGTGTGACGGCAGTTGGCACCCAACTGTGCGCTGCTTCACTGGGGTGACCAAACATTCACATCGCCAGCTGGACAGCACCCATTGCTGATCATAGACCATTAGGTGCAGGTGTGTTACTGATATCAGTAGATTATAATGCTGACCGAGAACAATTCTGCTGCCCATTCCCTGGATATTCCCTTATCCGGCAATGGGGATGTAGGGACACACGTTTGTTTACGTTTTTGATATAAGGGGCGCGTGGTTTAATTATAAAAGAGTTGCATAAGAGTAGCCTTTGGAGACGCGTGTCCTCACATACCCCGGGCTGACTCATTTTATATTGTGAATTATGTGTTCGGTTCGCGAGAACAGTATGTGGGGAAAGTAACAATAAAACTTTTATTTATCCCATTTCGGTAGTGAGATTATCAATGAATAATAGCACGTAAAGAGTGATGCTAGGTTATTATTATTATTATTCAAATATATTCTTACGCTGAGACCACGCGGACCAAACATTAAACAAAATAAATGTAGACATTGGTGTCGATTCTGTGACGAAAATAACATATTTCCGTCTTTTTCATTTCCCCTTTATTAGAAGAGTACCGCCATACTTTAAGTTTACTTTAGTTTTAGAGAATGCGACACAGAATCGACACCATTATCTCGATAGTAGGTAGTGCAGAAGGGAAGAATATTGCCTACCCGTGATACTAGTGTGAAGTATAGTATATAGCTTAGTGAATAATGAATTATAAGAAAGATTAACACTCAAAATGACCACTTCCCACTACGACCATTTTTCTAAAATTGGCTTCCCCATAAAGTCCCTATAAAATCTGCTTTACCTAATGACCATTTTGAAGTTGTTGTCACCCTATTCTCGCAAATCGAGGCGTCCATTTCTCCTTTTTAATTCATTTTCGTCTTCAAACACAGCCACGTTTGGCTGAACAAATGGATCTATCTGCTTGCAAGATTTTCAGTAAAGGTATGTATAATATTCTAATGCCCGTATTACAGCACTACGCTCAATCTTAAATGTCTGCTCAAGACAATTTTCCATTCACAAAATGATCAAATAGTGAAGAAATCTATACTCGACGCCTGGTCATGGTTCTGTAATACGGGCTTCAGTAGGTAGATAGATAAATTCTTTATTTACACCAAGGTAACAATAGGATATAACTAATGAGTAGGTTACAATGGCGGTCTTATCACTAAAAAGCGATCTCTTCCAGACAACCTTTCGAATTGTAGATGATACGATAATAATAATAATGATAATAATAATATTTTATAAAATTCCAGTTCTCGACCAACACCTCGAGAGGTTCTCGATAGACGGTTGGATCAAGGGTCAGATTCAGAAGGCAGTACTCCTTGACACGGCACGTATTGTCAGGAGGTTCCTCAGTCTGCAGCCCTAACCACCGGTAGCTTGGGCCTTGCCCCGCTGCTGGCGGCACATTAGGTTAAGGTTTTTTATTTTATTTTTGTAATGTTAATTTTATAAAAATATTGTAAAAACTTAAATTTAAGATTGTAAGTAAATAAATGAATAATAATAACGCCCAACAGTCACATACATAGATCCCGGACCGTAACTAGGTTTCCCCGTGTCTAGGGAACCAGGAACTACGAAGACCATGGTCCCACAAAAACCAGACTCAGAACAAGTATTTGCGCTTTTTTTTCTGTGCACAAATACTTGTCCTGCCGCGGGAATGGAACCCCTTGTCTCCGGGTTATAAGCCGACCGGCTCAACCACCACACCACAAAGACTGTCAAGTAATAATATAATTATACTAATTTAATATAATTATTTATATATAAGTTTGATCGAACTTCACTTGTTAAGTTTGTTTGATAATCAATTTTCTCGCTTTGTCTATCGTCATCATGCTGAGATCTATTTTATATTATTTTACTAAACCAACATCGATTAATTATAAAAAGAAGGGATGTTTAGTTTCCTTGTCTTGTCTTTTAAAAGCGTACGTAATGTAATATTCAGTGATGTCTTGAATTGATCACCAACTCTATAGTTGATAGTTAAACTACAATATCTAATGATCAATAACATTACATATTTATAAATGAACACGTTCGCACCTTTTGCATTGGGTTTTGACGCTTAAATCGTTCTGAAAAAACAAGAAGATATTAAATTTTATGTTGAGTAAACCAATATTTTTAAGTACATTGTTATATATTGCACATTGCAATTTATATACTGCACTGTTTACCAAGGCAAAAGACTTCTTTTTAAGAAACACGAGGAATGGGGAAAGGCTTGTACTCACCCGTGTGCCTAAGACCACATTGTTCCAAAAAAAGTGTTATGCTGTGTATTACTGTGTACAATAAATTACCATCGTCTATAAAAGACTTGCTCTACGGAATGTTCCAGAAAAAACTAAAACTGTGACTTAAAAAAATATTTTTACTGTATGACTATCTAATGTTGAATTAGAAATTAATCATTGATATATACTAAAGAATTATTAATGTTTATTCTTAATTTAATGACATACAAGTAATATAATTAAGTTAAAATTTATTGCAAATGTATAGCAATGGATTTATTCAATGTTAGATAATTAATTAATTGATGTATGTAGGTATAAGTACTAATGATTGTTCTGAATTTAATGACAACAATAATATAATGTAATTGAATTTTGCAAGTGTGAAAATTGCATTATAATATTGACCTAAACTTAATAATAATTTTCACATGCCACAAGTATGGGCTAAATGGAAGAACTACCCACTAAAAACCTGACGCCTACATCTATCTCCATTTATGTGAAATAAATTTCATTTCATTTCATATGTTGGTGTTCATTAAAGTAATATCGTATTGTATTTTAAGCCCCTAAAAGCACCTAGCCACATTAGCGGTTTCTTTGTCAAGTGCGTGATGCCCTCTGAGCCATATAATTGGTGCTCTGGGCCTCTGGTAGGTACACACCCTGGTGCACAAATACACATTTTGATAACACAAACGTTAAACACACAACATCTATCTGTTCGGTCAGGGGTTTAAAAGTATAATATAATAAACGTGTGAATGTGGGCCATCTACCACATTTCGGGCACAAATGATTCATGGCACCCATAACACGCCATAATTTTTCAAGGATTGCCCTGACATGTTGGTTTTCAGATTTATTGGGGACGCCTTCAGGGCCGACGTGAAAACCCTTTTTGGGATGCGAAAAGTAATTTCTAATGTAAGGTTTTGAAGGTTTTAAGGAGATATAATATAGGCCGCATAATATTACAGGTATTTTACTCGGATTCATCAGTCCCCTCTGTGATGTTTAATGTGTGAATTCTGTGTATCTATGTCTATCTAACTGTGACATCGTAGTTCCCAAAAAGGATGACTTATTTTCAAGCCCTGAATAAGGAAAATAAATAAATGCTGACTTCGATGAAGTTTTTTTCACTAAGATTCCAAATCTGTGCATTCAAATAACCTGTGTTCAGACGTAGAAGATTATCGTCTAATGAAATAATAATAATAAATATTTGTACATATTTCACGCGTCATCTAGCCCCAAACTAAGCAAAGCTTGTACTACGGGAACCAGATAACTGATACAATACTTACTTGTAAATACATACATAGAATACAATATAAC
Source organism: Ennomos fuscantarius (assembly GCA_905220475.3). Classification (NCBI taxonomy): domain Eukaryota; kingdom Metazoa; phylum Arthropoda; class Insecta; order Lepidoptera; family Geometridae; genus Ennomos; species Ennomos fuscantarius. The sequence continues at coordinate 10,531,793 of HG992046.1, forward strand.
AGTAACACCCAGACAAAGAACAAGCATCGATGTTCATTAGACAATGTTTGTCCTTGTGGGAATCGAACCCACAACCTAAAGCTCAAATTAAGGCCAGGTTACTACTAACTGAGCTATCGGGCTAGACTAATCTATGTATAACGAAGAAATAATTACATTGTGATTTTAAATTAAATTTGAAGATAATTGAACTAGGAAGAGGAGAAAATTTAACTTGTACAGCTAATTATAGGCGGTGCCTTTTTTACACACTAAAAATGTTGTTCTCCTCATCAGAAGAACACAAAACATACCTCATAATTCAGTTAGCAAAATAACCCATCTGCATATGGCAACATAGCCATTACCACTCTGCGTACGGTAACATAAAACACGCGCAAAACCTCGTAAGAGCTTTCATGATAACGTAATACTCACTATTCTGTGGTTATATTTAATATTGCGGTTTATCTTGGTACTTTATCAAACCAAGACGCTATTTTTGTCTTTTACACCTATAGAAAATGTTTACATTTGTATATATTCCTCCTCAACTTTACTAAAAAGAGTGGAGACCGTAGAAAACGTAGTGATGGGCGTCGTCTTTTAGGTTCTTCTGTTCTGATAAGGTGGAGCGATGACTGCTCCGATTGTCTGACTGTTGAAAGCTGCTGGCTCAGAAGAGATTGGCTGCCTGTAGAAAGCTGCTGACTGAGAAGAGATTGGCTGACTGTAGAAAGCTACTGGCTGAGGAGAGATTGGCTGACTGTAGAAAGCTGCAGCTGAGAAGAGATTGGCTGACTGCAGAAAGCTGCGGCTGAGAATAGATTGGCTGACTGTAGAAAGCTGCTGCTGAAAACAGATTGGCTGACTGTAGAAAGCTGCGGCTGAGCAAAGATTGGCAGACTGTAGAAAGGTGCTCGCTCAGAAGAGATTGGCTCACTGTAGGAAGCTGCTCGCTCAGAAGAGCTGAAGACCAGGCTCGTAGCGCACCTGGTGAGAAACCTATGTCCGTGGATGAAGATATATTTATGATACTCAAAGAGGGCAATGCCATTGCCAATTCAGTCCTAGCTGTATCCAAGTTTGTTAGTCATCACCGCCAGTGACCCATCTTGGGCGACCCAAACAATTCTATCGCAGCCGTAGTATAAGCCTAGTAGGCCGTCGACCTACCCCGTAGGTAAGCTTTGTGACCTAATGGTCTCCCATTTTTGTTGGCTGGGCGCCTTATACATATTAGGGTGATACTGTAAAGATCGGTGGAGACCTACAGCATGTCGATTTCTCGACCAGACTTCGAGCAAATCCTATGTTCTTCACCGTCACAGGCGCAGTTTAGCTGCGTGAACTCATCTCCTGAAGAAGAGCATCGGATATGCTCGAAACCTGGTCGAGAAATCGATACACTATTCGTGAGTAACAGCTATTTAAAATTAATCACACTCACGATAACTTTGATACTCTAAACCTTTCATAAAATTCAAGCGCTTCACGTTTCGGAATAGTTTACCAGCGCAGATAACATAAGATGTATCCAAAGTCCAAAATTCTCATGCTTGCGCTCAGCACCTATTGCTCAGCACGAATATCGTTATTATTTTCATCTCTAGCAGGCTCTATGAGCTTGTATAAAAACCATTTTCCTGTTGTGCGGATGCCATTCTAATCCGCTTTACAACTCGCAGTCCCGCCGCTGGTTTAGGTATGATTGCGCGACCTTCTCACGAACGAGGTTCAGCAAACAACTTTGGTATATAAAATAAGTTAGCACAGTTTTACGAACACAACCGTGACCGTCCGCCGCTTGAGAGTAATATTGTTAGTCATGGTTTCAGCAGTGATACTGCAGTAGCACTACATGCTGTGAAATTTAATATCCTTTTTTATATTAATGAATGATGTGACTTTCACTTGATGTTAAGGGACACGGCTGCCCATGACAGAAAAGTGTCATTCAAAACTCTAAAAAATAGCGTGTTTTTTTTAAGGTTTCGCGCGACAGTGCACTGCGCAGATCATCCTGAGACATCACCAAATTCTGGTAATAAGATTACTCGACTGTCAGATCAGTTCATAAGTATCAATTGCCCAGAAATTACAATAGCTGCAATGCTCTTTAAACAGGAACACAGTAGTGCTTGAGCACTAACCAGAATAACTGGCAAAGCGGTGGTATCTACCTAGACGAACTTTGCAGAAATATCCTACCATTTAGTATTCTTATTATGTAGACAAGATAGCCTTACCTACTGTCAAAATGTTTTGACTTCTATTCTTACTGACCTTAACGACTATTGTCTTATGATAACAGTCTGGACCGACGCTGAAGCAAAATAACGGTCAGGTGTAAATAACATTTTTCTATATTGGAACGAAGTTCCTTATCGCGCGTTGCGAAAGGGAGCTAGAAAGAAAAAAATTAAGACCAAAAGTTGTAACGACTCTTTTTGAAGCTGTGCGGCGTGCGCGTGTTTGTCTGTCTCTCTCTCTCTCATAGAAAGCAAGCCAGTTATTTTCGTTTCATCTTTCTATTTCGCATTCATATTATATTAAAATTCTTTCTATTTACATTATATATTATGACAATTCCTTCACTAATTAATCGAAAGGAACTTCGTTCTATCCGGGTGTCCCTTGACACCTGTCAAGTTTTTTTAATACAATATTTGGCATTGAGTTGCTTTTTTACATGATAAATCAAAATGTTAGGACTCCTATTCCTTTAAGGAGGTACAGGCCTACAGACGGACGGCGCGTGGGTGGAGTGACAGCAGTAAGGCAACGTTTACCCTCTGGATAAGTTACCCTTAAAACATCAAAGCGTAACGCTACGAGGCATAAGACCATAAATATATTGTTTATTGCCTTGTAGCGTTAGATATTGCTTTTGACATTTGCCCTCACTCAAAGGGTTGTCCGTAAAAGGTCATAACTGAGTATATTTAAGAGGGATGATTGGTATTTTACTACTTTGATAATATTTTTTGTGTATATTGGGCTCCAAACTTTTGTGTATTTAGCCAGTGTCAAGTAATTGATAATTTATCAAGTTAATGATATTTCACGCAGACATGTGTCAAATCACAGTCCAGTTTTGGAAAATAATACAATGCGGTGACAAGATCTTTCTCGTTTTCCCGCCAAAACTCTTCGATCAACTTTATTTCATTGCCAAATTCATTTTCGCACATATTTGTATAAAAGGTTGCACGAAGTACCTATCATGTCCCTAGTCATGTCATGTCATTTCAAGGGGTGAGATAAAAAAGGGTTTAACTGTCAAATTTATAGTTTAGAGAAAATTGACTTTAAACTTCAACGGCTTCATTTTAATGTAGAGTGCTTATTAAGTAATAGAAGAGGTTTATGTAAGTTTCAATTGCTTGAAAATGTATTAATTCTATTTTAAAGTACACTTTTTAAACGTCAACGGAAACTTCTGTTTCTTCTTGTATAGGCAAGATCCTGGTGTCAGAATTTAAGAAAATGGCTATTTATAATTTAGTTTTTTAGAAAATGGCTATTTATTTTTTCATCTTTTGAACTCTGGAAGTCTGGTCCCAAAAGCCTTACAATTGATGCAGGAAAATTAAAAATTTGCAAATATAATCCTTGTAAGGCGATAATTTTTTTTTTGTTAAAAAATGCTTCGTTTTTATTTTTTGTCGGTCAATCTTGCCAAAATATCCCAAACACTATGTAATAGGGCACATTCTGAGCCCAAACATACCTCCCACTTATAATATTCACGAGTCCACGACATGTTGTAACTTCGGTTATTTCCCGAGGGAGGCAGCTGCTCACTCGATATGCACCATTTTAGAGGCACCTGAACGAATATTAATCATTTTAAAATTTGTGTATATAGCGTTGTGTAACCAATTAAAAATTAAACTCATTTAAAAAGACAAAATCAAATTGTTTACTGAAATAAAGAAAGAAAATTTATTTTGTTACAGAACAAAAACATTAACACGAAAAGTACAAAAGAACGGAGCAGACATACACCTATGTTCTAAATGATAAAAGATATATGTACCTATATTTATGTAAATACAAACAAAACCAGTAGTAATAATTAAAAAACATAATTAAAATTTAATTAAAATGCATGTATAGGATATTTTGCAATTTTACATGTCAAATCAATGAGCCTTCGTAATGCAAACAGCTAAAAAGTTACTCTTTATTAGCATTTGTGTTTCTGAACAGCTATGTATAGGTAATCTGGAAGTTTTTAAGAGGAGAGTGAACCGTTTTATCTAGCTTCTTCGTTGACCGCATTATTACTTAACAGCAGTTGAAATTTAGTCCCAAAGCTATATCATTATACCTATAACTGTCATTTATTCTGTGCCCTAGCCATGATTGTACACATTTGAAAATTCGGATCCAACATAGGAATGAAATGTGGTTGGGTGATAAAGTAATTATATCTAAGTATTTAATATAAAAAAAACAATCGCAATACGTCTCTAGTTTTGGTTAATACTAGTATGTTTCGCAAGTGGACCAAAGGTAATTTATAATTCCTAGTGGAAATATCACAAGATAAAACTAGTCATGTTAGCTTTATCTTACCCGCTGTCCCCCTTAAACAGCTTCCTCTTGGTTCATTTTCACATTCCTGCCACGTCCTGCTACAAATGGGTCACTCACATTTCGTATCTGTTATCAAGGTTACCGGATAATATAGATAATATATGCCGGATAATGGACAAGCAGCACACAACTTGTTCCCAACTGGGCGATCACGTAACTCGATCACAACTAATAAAAACATAAATTTGTATGGATTTGACAGTTTGAATACGCAGTTAATGTGCATAGTATAAACATTTCTCCTGTTGCCCTATCGTTCCAGCCCTTTAAAAATATTTTCTGTAACTACTGAATTTACACAATATTAATAAATTATATTCATATGAGCTTCTGCCCGCAGCTTCGCCCGCGGCGTGGTCTATGGAAAAATAATTCCACCACCCATTTCACCCTCTTAAGGGTGGAATTTCGAAAAATCCTTTCTTAGCGGATGCTTACGTCATAACATCTACCTGCATGCCAAATTTCAGCTCGATCCGTCCAGTGGTTTGGGCTGTGCGTTGATAGATCACTATGTCAGTCAGTCAGTCAGTCACCTTTGAGTTATATATATTTAGATACTCATTTTTCATAAATTATTTTAATGTCAACTCTCAAATCCCAAACAATTTTTCTGCGTAATAATTAAGCACTTTGTATTTTTTTAAGCTAAGAACCATTATTTAAATGAAGTAAGTCATTCTGTATTGTCGTGTAAAAATACTAAAATTAGCCTACTTACAAAAATTATTAGGATTTTGAGTATTTTCAGCTTACATGAAAAAATTAAGTATAAATTACGGTAAGCAGGCGATACTGGTACTATACATTATGTATAATGATTCATAAATTTTATACATATCATAATTTCAAAAATTTTTAAACATTAGTCAACGAAATCTCTAAACTTACTATGTACCTTACTAAGTTGCTACGTAACTTCCAAGTTTTTATTATAACTGAGTATCTATACAAACTAATAAAAAAAAATTTAATAAGAATTTATTAATTAACTAATAATTAATTTACTTCCAAGTCAGAGGTTTTGGGAAGTTGTTATTTAAAAAAATAAAATTATGAATGTACCATGAACCAACAAAGATTTCTGTAGTACTTATTTAACCAGTCGAACGTTAACGTTTGCATTACAATTAGGTAATTGATCAATTAAAAACTGCATTGCCGGACCACAGTACAGCTTTTAATTGTTCATTAATTGGCTAGCATGCTACATCTTTAATCGCATCGTCAGGTGAGAGCGTGGTCAAATGCTAGACAAGTTTAAAGTTAAAAACAAATCATTGGTTTGACCATTAGGCCCGTATTACAGAACTGCATGAAATGCTTAATCTTCAATTGATGCTCAAATAGAGATTTCATTCAAAAACATAGCTCATAATTCAGCTAGCAACATAACCCATCTGCATATGGCAACATAGCATTTCTATAATATTAACGAAAAATTTGCCACTATTGTCACACAATTGTCGACTTGAGCAACAATGGACGACTGAGTATCACCCTGTAATACGGGCCTTAATCTTGAATTAAATATACCAACCATGACGTAAGGCCCACAATTTCACTTGAACTCTCTTATCCAAGCCCTTCGTAAGCCCCAGCAAGGGTCAGTCATTCGTTACAACTCGCTTTGTGATCCCTAAACTTGAGAAGTACTTACCTACGTACTATTCTGTCACTCGAGTGAGCCTCTCTTAATGTAAGTAACGACTGGAGTCAAGCACAATCCTTGCTTCCATAATGTCACTAGCATTCATTTACGTGGAATGAAATCGACTGATTTTGATTTCAAATAAAAATAATTACAATTTATATAAGGTGAATGGAAATGGCAAGTTGTTGGTTTGGTTGGTTGATAGTAAATCTGTATTGTCAAAACATAACAAAGTTAAAAATTTGTATTATTATGTTGGTGAGTCCGATAAAATGATAGTCAAGATGGCGACATTAACATTAAACAAAGCAAAAACAAAGTTATACCAGCCGATAGATGCAGCTAAACTAAATAATTTTTTCATCAGTCGTGTTGGCTACAGCACACTCTTTTTTATTTTTGTCTATTGGTTTACAATAAAGTATTCTTTTATTTACTAGGTACAGTAATATAGTTTTTTTTTCTGGGGCTGGGTCATTAAATGTGTCTGTGTCATAATAGATGGCACATTTTGAACTGGTCAAGTAGTAGGTACACTGCGGGTAAGCCGGCCAGCATATACTCACACGATTGTAGCCAATAGGTGAATAACAAAGAATTTAAGTCAATACCCAAATCGAATTCTTGGAAATATAAATAACTAGTTGCGCCCCGCGGTTTCACCCGCGGATAAAAAGTATTTAATTATTCGCTCATCCCACGGAAGCATTTCACTTTTCCGGGATAAAATGTAGCCTATATGTTAATCCAGTGTATAAGCTATTTTAGTACCAAATTTTATCCAAATCCATTTTGCCGTTTGAGCGTGAAGGAGTAACAAACATACACACATACACACATACAAACTTATACCTTTATAATATTAGTGTGATTTAGTAATAAACTACCGCTCCCTGAATAGTTACTCGTAATATAGTAGGTCTTTACCTATGAAATTGCCGTATTGCAGTACAGACTTTTTCAAACAAAAAAAAGTTTTGATTGGCTATGAATTCCAAATTCAAATTAATTTTGTTTTAAAAATATGACATTCTATTTACAATATAAGTCTTTTGTTTATTGATTAGCGTTGTATTTTCATTACATTTCAACATTTTTCCTCATAATGGATACTTTGAAATTTCGTGTAATTATGGAATATGAGTTCCGTCGTGGCACCAACGCGGCACAAACGACACGTAACATCAACGACGTTTACGGAGAGAACTGTACAAACGAACGTACAACCCGTTATTGGTTTGCTCGGTTCCGTTCTGGAAATTTTGACTTGAAAAATGAACCTCGTGGTCGTCCGGAATCTTTGGTCAACAATGATGAATTAAAGGCGATTGTGGAAGCTGATGAATCTCAATCTACAGCTGAGCTGGCAGCAGCTTTTGATGTTAGCATCAAAACAATATTGGTCCATTTGCGACAGATTGGCAAGATAAAAAAGCTTGATAGATGGGTGCCCCACGAACTTAACGATCGCCAGCGCAACGTACGCGTCGAGACTTGCCTTGCGCTGCTTAGCAGGCACAGAAATGAAGGAATTTTGAACCGAATTGTTACGTGCGACGAAAAATGGATTCTTTTTGACAATCGAAAGCGCTCACCAAGTTGGTTAGATCCTGGTTCGGTACCAAAGCAATGTGCAAAACGAAAAATGACTCCTAGAAAGGTGATGGTCACAGTTTGGTGGTCTAGTGCTGGTGTGATTCATCATAGCTTTTTACAAAACGGCGAGAGCATTACTGCATATGTGTACATTGAAGAACTGACCACAATGATGGCGAAACTCGCACGTCTCCAACCAGCTTTGGTCAATCGGTCGTCTCCACTGCTACTTCACGACAACGCGCGACCCCATACTGCACAACAGACCGTCTCTAAGCTGCATGAGTTGGGTTTGGAAGCTCTCCCTCATCCGCCATACTCACCAGATCTTGCGCCTACCGACTATTACTTTTTCCAAAATTTGGACAACTTTTTAGCGGGAAAAAAATTCAATTCCCGAGAGGCAGTACAAAACGCCTTTGAAGAGTTTGTTGTCTCCCGTCCTGCTGATTTTTTCAAGAAGGGCATCCATAAACTTCCACAGCGTTGGCAAAGATGCATTGATTGCAGGGGTGATTAGTTTGAATAAAAGAAATAAATAAGTTCGAAAAAAAAATACTTTAACTTTTTTCAAACAAAACGGCAATTTCATAGGTAAAGACCTAATATTTCCAAAAAACAGAAGTGAAGTAACCTATTCCAACTACCCACGTGGGTCTCGCGCCGCCCAACCGGTAAACGAATTTTCATATCATATCATGCGAATCAGATACAATATAAAAATCGTTCAAAAAATCATAATGGAACATTTCAACCTCTGAAAAGAAGAAATGCACGTAATTAGTAATGACACATGCCCGTTTGTACTAAAGATTGACAGCTTCTAAGTTCGCAGTCATCCCCCTTTGACGTAGGTACGTCTCTAATGCAGGGTACGTCCTAATGCAGGGTACGTCCTAATGCAGGGTACGTCCTAATGCAGGGTACGTCCTAATGCAGGGTACGTCCTAATGCAGGGTACGTCCTAATGCAGGGTACGTCCTAATGCAGGGTACGTCCTAATGCAGGGTACGTCCTAATGCAGGGTACGTCCTAATGCAGGGTACGTCCTAGTGATAAGTGTGAACTTCAGAGCTGTCGAACTTCAGTGCAGGCGGGCCATAAGCACTTAGGTATCTACTTATATTACGAAAGATAAATACTTAACAACCAAACATAGAAAAATCATCGATCTTAACACATACAGCCTTATTAATAAACGGGTATTAGTCTCGGATTAGTTACTTCAGCTTTTGTCCTTTTTTGCAACTACAATATTTAGCTGGATCGAAAAAGACAAAAGATGAAGTAACTAGTCTAAAGCTAGTTCGTGTTTATTAATAAGGCTGATAGAGTATTGCCTAGCTTAAGTGAAAATCGCCCCCACAAATATAATAAATAATAATAATAATAACGCCAAACGATCACATACATAGATCCTAGACCCTAACTAGGATTTTTTGTGTCTAGGAGAGACCCAGAAACAACGAGGACCATGGTCCCACAACACCCTGACTCAGAACAAATATTTGCTTGTCCTGCCGCGGAAATCGAACCCGCCGCCTCCGGGTTATGCTAAGTTATGAGACTATCCAAAATATCATCTCCAAAATATGTTCCACTTGGGTAAGATAAGTTGGGGTAACACTATGTATATACTTACGAACATATTCATCATCTTTAATGTAAAGCTTTTTTTCGTTACACGGACCCATGTACGCTACCATCCAAACTGAAATAGACAAACTTTCGTTCAAAAATGGCATGAGCGAAAACGAGACAGCATTTTAAGTTTTGTTAATTATAACTAGCATTTAGTTTTTTTGTAGTAGTAGTAGTAGGTAGTTTTTAGTATTAGTTATTAAATCATTGTAGTATTTAGAAAATAAAGGAAATTTGCCGTGTAAAAAAATAATAATAATGTAATCTTATTATTATTATTTTAAAGCTTAAAGAGCACTCGTTTCTTTTAAAATAAGTTATGGTTATAAACCTCACTCTGATTGGTTCCAAGTCCAAATATAGAACGTGAAATAATATACATTTTAAATAGCCTGCTTCTAAACATTTGCAGCCTTATTAATAAACACGAACTAGCTTTAGACTAGTTACACCATATTTTGTCTCTTTCGATCCAGCTAAATATTCCAATAGCAAAAAAGGACAAAAACTGAAGTAACTAATCCGAGACTATTACCCGTTTATTAATAAGGCTGTTGGATTGTATAGTATACCATATCCACGCTGTCTTACAGAAAGTCCAAGTCCAGTAGATACCGTACCAAACATTGGCTTGTGCCAAAAATGTGCCAGCAGTTTGGTCACACATCATATCGACAAAGAATTCTGATAAACTTTGGAATACGCGGTGCTTATTAGATGTAGGTGATAGCAAATTATTTTAGGCTTAGGTTCCGGTGTTAGTACCTACCACCCATTCTCTTCCCGTGGGTTCCGTAAGAGTCAGTTAAGGGAATAATCAAGACGCCTGCCAAGCGTGGTGATTATGAACCCTTCTTTCCCTAAGATAAGTGTTTTTTTACAAGAGCATTTTATGGGGGAGGCCTAGATATGTTCATCAGTGGATGGCGTCCAGCTGATTATTAAAATATCATGATCTCATGCAACATTTATATTTTTGGCAACTTCCTTTTTTCTTCTGTCATTTGTCTTGTACGAGTGCCTACTTGTAAAAATGTAATGTATTTTTTTTTGTTTTCTAACTAGGCAGAAGTTTTAGCGATGCTTAGTACGATTTAGACAATTAGTAAATGGCTCCCAAGTGCCTTGACGACAGTTACAGGTAGTGAGTACGCTGTCTATGTTGTATCATTTTTCTTATCTAAGGTCGAAGTAATAAATGCATGCAATTTGCAAATTTGATGATTATTTGTAAAGTCCATCATTCAGTAATACTAACCTATGTATCTTTGTATGTTGTACTCTATGTATGTTTGTATAATCCATCATGCAGTAATACTAACCTATGTATCTTTGTATGTTGTACTCTATGTATGTTTGTATAATCCATCATGCAGTAATACTAACCTATGTATCTTTGTATGTTGTACTCTATGTATGTTTGTATAATCCATCATGCAGTAATACTAACCTATGTATCTTTGTATGTTGTACTCTATGTATGTTTGTATAATCCATCATGCAGTAATACTGACCTATGTATCTCTGCATGCAGTTTGTATAATCCATCATGCAGTAATACTAACCTATGTATCTCTGCATGCAGTTTGCATAGTCCATCATGCAGTAATTCTCAAATGTTTTACGTGTATAATACGTGGTACGAGCGCATACTTCACCTGTCCTGCAATATAAAAAATCTATCAACAGATCGTACCCAATAATTCTTGCATCCATTCACAAGCTTCAGGATAAAAATCTTGAAGTATGTACAATAAGAATGGATGCGGGTTCGAATTCCGATCGTAATTAAACATTTTCCTTTACCAATTAATCAATTATGTTGCACTGTTAGCAAATTGTGTGCGTCGTTCGCCTGATGTTAAGTAACACAGCCACCCATAACAGATGGCGTATCACTCGGCACTCTAAATATTATATAAAGTTTCGCTTCTCGTGACACTGCACTACGCACGTCATCCCAGCAGGTCATAAAATCTCATTTGAACAGTAATTTTACTAGTTATAGTGCTCTTCAAACTGGAACACAGTGTGGTTGCTGGCGGCCGAATAACTTGTAAAGCAATGTTGTGAGTGACGAACTTTGCAGGAAAGTCTGGCTTCCTAGTAACGCGCTTGGCTAGTGTGGGCTACACTATCAGACTATCACTGAGAGTCAAATTTAAAAAAAAAAAATTATCGTAATTGATCTGTCCTCGAAGCACGGGCTCCTAAATCAATCAATAGCTATTCGTAGACAAGTAATTTCTGTCACAGAACATGAGTATGGATCTAACAATTTTTTTTATCTCAAACTATGAAACAAAAATTTTTTTTATAATAATGTATCTTAGTTTTTGGTATATTTAAGGTAGGGCATTGACCCACAGTGCCCCGCTCCCTAGCTACGGCCGTGGAGAGAATGGCTCTTGGACCAGTAATAGTAAAGTATTAGTTTGATAACGTACGCAGATATGCGGAATCGCTTCACCTATGATTCCGAGGTGAAATAAAAACTCCACAATTTCCCCGTTAGTTAATTAGTGAAATAAACCTCTTTATCTTTGGCAATGTTGTAGAAAAACTTGGTTCACTTACTTGTAAGCTCTCAAACAAAAGTATGCCAAATAGTCGCATTCTTCTTCAAGTAATACCCGGTAGGGAGTGGTCCGTCTAGATGCTGGAGATTCAGTATTGGGCTCTTCCGACGGTATCGTCCTTATCACACAAGTTTTTTTTTTTAGTATGCTGCTTTACCATAGATTTCTGGGTCCGTGCTCTTTTTTAATATACTATTTACATATTTGTTAATTGTGTTATTATTTTTTGTTCATTAAATAAGAATGTAATGGCAACTTTTATTAGTGTTTGTAATGTCTCTGGGCTGCGTGAAATAACATTAGAAAATATACTCTATGGAAATCGTACAAGAATGGAACTGTATTTGTTACTACCTGTGTGATTGATCTTAAGAAAAATAATAACACTATTAATAAAGAAGTTGCATCATTTTAATCATAGAATTCACCCTACATTAGCCGTTCTACCAGATCCACCGACTAATATAATCAATATTTTTTAACAAAATCAATACAGGAAGGACTTATATAATTTTGTCACTATAAATATCGGGAATATCAACTTACTTTATTTCTATTTGCGTATATATACATATATACACATTAGAGTCTTTATAGATAGATACAGAACTCGTTATTGTCTCACCAATGAAGTACACAAATAGGAATAAATATAATACTGACAAACTAGTGTAACAATGCTTATCGCTGACAGAGATCTCTTCCAGACAAATAAGGAAGGACAGTAACATTCACCTATACTCTAAACGTTAGTGAAATGTTTTTAAAAATTACCCGTTGATGACATTTATTCTGTTATCATTATGTTTTCAATCATCAAGTCCCGTACCCAAAGGGAGCCAGTGGTACACTATTACTAAATACATTATTATTTAAGTATGTCCTGTATTTACTGTGCGTTTACGCCAAAATGTTTAAAAAATATATGTCCACCCGTGCGTAGCCGGGACGGCCGTTTGTATTTTATAAGATAATAAACTAATATACAATAATATAATATTTAAAAACGCTAAAATTTGTTAATTTAAACACTATTGCTAAATGTAAAGTGATAATGATTATATAATGATAATAAAAATAAAGTGTTTAAATGCTAATTCAAAGCCGAAGCATATTTTTGCTTCCTGTGGGTGCCGGCTTACAGCCAGGGAATGGGCACCAGCATTACTCTTTGGTTTGCATTATAATCTACTGCTATAACCAAGCCACTTGCCAAACGTGGAGATTATGGTAAGCCGTTTAATGTTCACCTATGTTCAGCAATGGACGCAAAAAAAGATAATGGTGTAATGTTTGATGTCCTGAAACTATAACTGTTTGTTGTTTTAACTATGATTTGTATGTTGTTAATGTATGAAATACTTTGTGTGGTAATAATAATAGTAATAGATTTTGTCGTTTTTATCACAATAACAAAAAATTGTATAAAAGCGAAATTGATCTGTCTGTCAGCTGTGTGTGGACAGTGAACACCCAGGATATTTTCAGTAGATGTACCGATTTAAATGAAATTTTACACTCAGAAGTAATACAGAAATTTTGTCATCGGCGATTTTTGATTGGAGGTGTATTTGCCCCAAAAGGAGGGACGTTTGCGCGCCATTTCCAGACTTCGATGATAATTTGGAAGGAACATAGTAAACAGTATTTTGAGTATGCACAAAATCGGTCAAGATAAAAGGTCGGTTGCCAGAAATTTTATGGTCGCGTTGTCTTTCGCAGGAATACTAGTATGGTTTATTTACCCGTTACGAATCTGTTCATCTGGAGGTATTTGCCGTGGTGGTGTAAAATACATCAAATTCGGTGGTTCCGGTGTACCTGAAAATGTAAATGCATCGTTAAAACCAGCCTTTATCCAAAACTTCTTCACCATCATCATCATTATCACCAGCTTACATCAGTCCACTGTTGGACATAAGCCTCTACCAAGGTATGCAACTGATCCCGGTCTAAATATGTTAAAAAGCAAAAAATATGCAAAAAATGCTCAAAATCTTAACAACGGGAAACAGGCTTTGAATAAACATCGATGTTTATCACGCTAATGTTGATCATGGGTGGGAATCGAAAACACAACCTACAGTTCAGAAGGCAGGGTTACTACCCAATGAGCTATCGGGCCAGCCAATATTATAGTAGTTATGTGTTTTTATGTCTGGTGCAGGATAAAGGATTATTATGAATGCCCTGCCAGCGTCTGTGTTTCCGGCGAAATATGGCCCGGGCGTGTTTAAGAGAAGAGTGAATAGGTATTTACTTGGCTAATATGCTACACCTTCGATCACATCGTCATTTCCCATCAGTTTAGAGTGTGGACAAATGTAAGACAAGTTTGAAGTAAAAAAAAAGTATCAAATCAAATCATTTATTTAATTTCAAGAATACACTATTAATTTGGGTACAAGCTCACATAGTAAATAGTAGATATGTGCATTCAGCCTGCAAGGAAGCGTGAAAATAATAAAAAATATTTTTGTCACTACATTAACATTAGTTATTACATGTTACATATTCCTTGATACTATAGAAACATTTGTTTAAAAGCCAGTCACTCAAATGTTATTAAATATATTTCCATCTAAAAATGATGAGTTCACTAGGCAAATTGTTAAAAATAGTTATACACATGTTAAATACGTTTTTATTGCAAATGTCTTTACGGCAAGGAGGTTAGTACAGCAGGTTCGCGAACCTTTTAGATCTTTTTTGTCTAGTAATGACATCACTTCATTTTTTGAATAATTCATGGTGAGTCTATTATTGTATTGGTGAGTATTGTATTGTATTATCAAACACGAGAATTGGTCTATTCCGGTATATATAAGTAGGTACCTACTTGTTGTACCTCCACCAGCCATTCCCGCATTACCTTCCTGGGGGTATTGCCTTCTACCAGATATTATGTCCTGGTTAGCTTGGTCTCCACACAGGGCGCATGGCTGCCCTGATGTCAAAATTGTCACTAAAACTGAATTTAATCTGTTGATTAATAAGACGTTACTGCTTGAAATCATAAATCTTTAGTTACATGTTAGTTAGAGCGAGCTAAAAAAAGCAAATAACTGTTGAAATTGAGAACTTCCCGCTGCATAATTGGACGTTCTGCGTATTAGACATTCCCCAAACCGTTGACGTCATGTATACTGGATATTGTAATGATTAGAGCATCAATAAGGACTTGATATCGATGATACGTTATGTTGATAGAAAATTTTGGCATCATATAGCTTATACTAGTCTACTGCTGGGCATAAGCCTCTCCCAAGACACGCCTATGAGCCCGGTTTCGGCTCTACTTTTCCAGTTACTGCCAGCTACCTTGCATGTGTCATCGCTCCATCTTGCCGCAGGTCGTCCTACACTACGTCTCCCGATATGTGGTCTCCACTCCAGAACACGTCTGCCCCAACGGTTATCGGTTCTTCGGCAGATATGACCAGCCCACTGCCACTTCAGCTTGCTAGCTCGCTGAGCTATGTCGGTAACTTTAGTTCTCTGGCGAATGATTTCATTTCGGATTCAATCCCGCAGAGAGACACCGAGCATAGCTCTTTCCATAGCTCGCTGAGCGACCTTAAATTTGTAAACCAGTCCTACCGTGAGCGTCCACGTTTCGGCTCCGTAGGTCGTGACTGGTACAACGCACTTGTTAAAGACTTTCGTCTTAAGCCATTGCGGTATGGGCGATGAAAAGACACGAAGAAGTTTCCTAAATGCTGCCCAGAAAAATTTGGCATACCTAAAATTAAAAAATTTGTAAAGAATGGATAATGAATCCATAGATATTTAGATACTGGCATTTATAAGTTGCCAGTGTAATAATACTGTTTGACACCAAATTTAAAAAAAAACTCAAATCATGACAATCAATTTTATTTCAATCTCGTTAACTCAGAACCTTTTGATTTAAACATAATTAATGTTCCTTGAAATTGAATCATCACACTTCACATCACACTAATATTATAAAGGCGAAAGTTTGTATGTGTGTACGTGTGTATGTTTGTTACTCCTTCACACTCAAACGGCTGAATGGATTTGGGTGAAATTCGGTACCAAGATAGCTTATACACTGGATTAACATATAGGCTACATTTTATCCCGGAAAAGTGAAATTTTTTCGTGGGATGAGTAAATATTTAAAATACTTTTTATCCGCGGGTAAAACCGCGGGGCGCAACTAGTTTTATATAAATACGATACATGATTATTGGATTTTCAAATTTAATTACATTTTTGAGTTACCTAAGTCTAAAAAAAGTCATGGAGAAAGGCTAGTGAATCTAATATATTAAGATACTCGCATAGTTGCATCAATCGACGTCCCTCTGGGTCTAGGCTGAAAATCAGCGCTGGGTGTCTCTGATGACCAGCAATATGCTGAGCCGACGCCCATTCGATACTTGTTTACAATAACCTTAAAATATTAGTAGGTTTAATACAATTAGCATTAGGTGGTAGGATTTTTCTGCAATGTTCAGCTAGGTAGTTACCACCACGTGCCAGTTATTCTGCCTCCAAGCAGTAGTGTGCAAGCGCTACTGTGTTTTGGTTTGAAGGACACTAGCTAATGAAATTACTGGTCTCTCTGGTCTCATTTATTTTATATAATCCATCTGCAATTTCTACTGAGATTAAAAAAACGTATGTTCTTTACTTTTTGTGTCTTTAATTTTTATTTCTTCTCTTAGGTAATTGGGAATGGGTAATAAAATAAAGCTTAATGTTGGCATTATTACGCTCATTAATAATAACAATAACTTCTACAGATGCTTCATAAAATAATTATTCTTGTAAAACGTAGATTTGGTCCAGAAACAGGTCATCCATATATTCATAATCTAAAACGAAAAAAAAAAAAACAATTTATTTGTCTTAGGCCCATATTACAGAACTATTCTCAGTCGTCGATTGATGCTCATGTATAGATTTCATTCACTGTTTGATCATTTTATGAATGAAATTTCGTGTTGATCAGAGGTTCAGTAAAAATCCTGAATATCACATTTCATATTGTAAAAAACGGGTCTATTCGCGCCCAAATCAAATCAAATATTTATTTGCTAGAATACAATTTTCAAGAGATGTTAACATAACTTACATAAAATATTTTTTTCTAAATTGGGCAAATTGCCTTTATTTTCTAAATACTACAATAATTTAATAACTAATACTAAAAACTACCTACTACTACTACTACTACAAAAAAAAACTATTGGACTATATACTGGCCGCGATGACCTATAGACAGTCGAAATGCTCCAGCCCACTACCAGTAGGTAGCGTACCCAACATGCTGGCAGCATTGCCCCGTTGAATTGCAATGCTTATTCGTTGTGCCAAATAAGTGCCAGCATTTTGGTTACGCAAATTAAAATATTATTATTTATCAGAATAATTAGACATTTTGTGTTCAACCTGCATGCATGTGTGCAAATATTAAATAATATTTTTGTTACAGTACATTTGGAATTCCTTAACACTATAAAATGCGTGTTGTAACAATCAGCCCCATACAAAGTTTTATTGAATGGTTTGCCCTTTAAAATTTTTATTATTATTATTATTTATTTATTTTTACTTCAAACTTGTCTAGCATTTGACCACGCTCTCACCTGATGGGAAGTGACGATGTGATCGAAGGTGTAGCATGCTAGCCAAGTAAATACCTATTCACTCTTCTCTTGAACACGCCCATTATATGTCATTTGGTATATATTACTATTTATACAATTATATATTGATATGCACATATTATAAACGCTTTTCTTATAAATGTCTTTACGGCAAGGAGGTTGGTACAGGGGGTTCGCGAACTTAGATCTTTTTTGTCTAGTAATGACATCACTTCGATTTTTGAAGAATTCGGGGTGAGTCTTAGTGAAAATACAAAGGTTCCTAATATACAAGGCAGAAGAAGAATATGGCATGCTCAAAAAAGCGGCTAACAACTATTCAGAAAAAATAAGACAAAACATAATAGTTACAGTAGCCGTAGTCACGAACGGACTAGAGTCCTTGAACTTGGTCGAAACGTCGTGGTTAGTCAAAATTATGATTTGTTAATTTTTGTGCGCGAATAAACCCGGTTTAGTTTTACAATATGAGTATTATTATTTTTATTTTTTTTTTATTTTATTAATCTGCATTTCCACAGACACCTGGGTCCGTGCTTTTTGTTAGATAATTTTTTATATTTATGAATTAAGCCTATTATTAACATGAATACAATATGAGTTTAAGTTACGATAGTTTAAAAAGTGTTATCTATTTTCAGTTGCACCATATTGATGGGCAAATGAATATTTTGTCCCAGCAATACCATTGATAGGACAAGATAATATACTTCAAGAGAAGACATCACTGTTATCACGATTCATTTAAATATAATAGATGATAAAAATATACGGGCTTACTGGTCGAAGAATATGTTAGATACTCTAGGGTCCGTATTACAGAACGATGACCTAGGATGATACGACGATACGGACCTAGAATGTGACAATTCATGGTCACTTATTTATTATAGTCAATTTAAGTTAAATAACGTGGCGTACTCATGTTTTAAGTATCATCTAAAACCGTTAAGCTTAACTATACTTACGTATATATTCGGTAATGGTTGGTGGATCATAGCAAACACCCATATGCGCTATCTGCCACACTAAAACAAATATAATTGTTAGGGATAAAATTAAAATTTAGGGATAACTAAATAATAATATCAAAATGGACAAGCAAGCGTGAATGTGGGCGCAAAAAGCACCCGTTAAAAATGGGGCACTATTCTTATCAGCTATTTTTATTTCATAAAAAAAAACGAATGAAACCTTGTTTGGATGAATATGTTAAATATATATAACTCAAAGGTGACTGACTGATTGACTAACTAACATAGTGATCTATCAACGCACAGTCCAAACCACTGGACGGTTTTGGGCTGAAATTTGGCATGCAGGTAGATGTTATGACGTAGGCATCCGCTAAGAAAGGATTTTTTCGAAATTCTACCCTTAAGAGGGTGAAATGGGTGGTTGAATTATTTTCCCATAGGTCACGACGGGAGCGAAGCTGCGGGCAGAAGCTCGTGTTAAATATTTTTGAATTTTTTTTATCATTATATTTGAGTGCCCAAACCACTTTTTTATAAGCGACACGGCTGCCTATTAAGTTGCAGTGTCACTCGGAACTAAAGTATAGTTTCGCGTGACACTGCACTGTGCACGTCATCCAGAGACATTAGCACAATCTAGTAATAAGAATACTAGACTGTGAGACCGGGTCATAAAGTCTCATTTGCCCACTAATTTCGCTAGCTACAGCGCCCTTCGAACCGGAACACAGAAATACTTGCGCACTACTGCTTGACAGAAGAATGACTGGCAAAGCGGTGGTACCTACCTAGACGCCAGCAAACCGTAACTGTATATACCTTAAGTACCTAAATTCAGTAATTATCTTCAAAACTCAATGCGCATGTGAGATAGAGAATCCAGTTATACTAGAAGTTGTTGGACTATTGGTACCTTCATATCCTTCGTTGCAGTTCACGTAATCCATTTGACACCAGTTCTTGAAAGTTTGATACGTGTGGTATATTGATCGGCCGCATAACTTACCGGTCCTAAAAAATACCAACCAGTCATTAATTATCAAAAATAAAAGTTTCGTCTTGAGTGATTTACTGACTGTCAGCCTAGAACTACTGGATTTAGACACGTTTGGAGTGTGTTTATTTTTATGGCATACGGTACCTACCTACCTAGGTACATACCTAAAGTAGAGATATACTATATGAATAAGCAAAGAATTATGAAAACTTAACCCTCAACACTAAATATTATTTTCATAAAGTATCTTTAAAATGTATGTGATAATTGAAAAAATAAGTAAAACCGGTAAAAAAATTACGGAGTAGTACGCATTCAAATTTTGTGGAGGGGGCATCGCCTGTCCCTTTCTCGCAAAACAGAGATTGTGTGGAGCAGCCTCACAGCTACTATGAAGCCATAGATCCATTATTATAGAGATGTTACAGATTAGTAATGAGGTACTATGGAGGACTGGTAACTGACGTCACTGCGTGTTGGAGCTGCCTCTTTCTATTCCTGTATTTTAAAATGCCTGTTATTTAATTTTTGTTTTTACGACTGTCTATTTTTTGAGGTATATTATTTGTTTTGCATTGATTACGCTATAACCAGGCGATACTGCTACAAATCCTAAAATGTTTAGAACCAGTTAATACATTTATTTTAATTTTCTTGTAGCTTCTTCTTTACAGTTGTAATCGAAGCTTCGGATCAAAGTTTTCAATTCTGCATTGTGCCGGATTGCTTGCACCAGTAGTGAGAAAGAGAACTGCTTTTTTTTCAAACTCATATATTGTAATGGGCTTGCTATATTATTTGACAATAAGCACTTTGTAATTTTATATGCTTAGTGAAATAACTTAATTTTAAGTACCTAGTATAATTTTGACTTGTAAAAGTGCTAAAATTAGCCTATTTGCAATAAATCTTTTGACTTTGACTTTGACTTTGACTTTGATTAGACATCAACATGCAGCAGCTTGCCCAGTCCATCTCGCTATTATCATGCACCAACACTATCAAAAACTGCAAAGCACCCATTAAAAGAATGAAAAAAAAAACACGGAGACAGTCCATGCGATCAATTCCATTAAAACTAAATCATGGTCTATGCAGTACGCGTGCTTTTTTATATGGTAGGAAACGCATTGTAAATAAAGGGGGTTGTTGAGAGTTGTTGTTGTTGTTATTCATGTTGTTGAACCAAACTATTCCTCAAACCCATCTATATAACATATAAAATTCTAAGTCCTGACTGAATGACTGACTTAACTTAGGTATATATCAACGCACAGCCTAAACAGCTGGTTCTAGAGACTTGAAATTTGGAGGGCGTGTTTTTTGTAAAGTGTAGGTATCCACTAAGAAAGCGTTTTTTGAAATTCCACCCTTAAAAAGGTGAAATGGGTAGTTGAATTATTTTCCTACAGGCCACGCGGGTGAAGCCACGGGCAGAAGCTAGTTTATTATAGGCTTGCTATATTTTGTCACTTTATATGCTTTGAATATTTACATACATGTATGGAACCATGCAGTAGCTTGCACCGACCTCACACGCCGTCATCTCTGTCTCCCTGGGGACCCTTGTTTTCATCCGTAGCTTTTTTTCAGTTCTAATGGTATAAACAAAAAAAAAACAATCTATACAAATAAAAGACTAATAAAAAAAACGTGGACATTTCACACAACACCATCTAGCCCCAAACTAAGTAAAGCTTGTACCATGAAACCAGGTATCTGATAGAATACATAGATACTTTTTGTTTGTAAATGCAAACATAGAATACAATATACCGCACCCTGACACAGTACAAACACCATCACACAAATGTTTGTTCTGGGTGGGAACCGAACCCACAACCTACAGTTCGGAGGGTCCCACTACCAACTGAGCTATAGGCCAGTCAACCTTCAATATCCTGAGTGACTGAGTAACAGACATACAACGTTACCAAATTTACCAAAATTAAATTTGTTTGTTAAGTCAACGAAATCAACTGGCTTCAATCCCACCGCATTTGTTCATCACAAAAATGAGAGCATCATCAATGTAGTTGAAGTTAAAATACACATTATTAAGTATAACTCAAAAACTGCCCATCAGATCTTGATCAAATTGAAATGGGACTACACGGGAAGCACCAGCTTTCAAATAAATAAATAAAAAATCGGTTCACTTAGTCAAAAGTTTCCGAGGTAACAAACATAAAAAAGTCGCTTGAAAAAAAAGGAAATAGGACTATACGGGAAGCACCGGCTTTCAAATAAATAAAAAGATTGGCTCATCCAGTCAAAAGTTTCTGAGGCAACAAAAATTTAAAAAAAATTTTTTTGGAGTCGCTTGTAAATCAAAATTCGTAGTGCTAATTGTTTAAATAAAGAGCATCCAGGAAACAGAATAAACATATTTTAAGGTCACACAAATGTTTGTCCGGCGTGCTTTCACTAGCTACAGTGCCCTTTAAACCAGACACAGTATTCCTTGAACACTAATGCTTGGCGGCAGAATAACTGGCAAAGCGGTGGTATCTACCTAGATGAACTTTGCAGAAAAGTCCTACCACCTAGTATACCTAATAATGTTGCCTATTCTGTAAATTTTCCCTTAGCTGGGTTACAGCACCCACGGGAAGATAATATGGGGTGGTCCTATTTTCACACCACCGGGACTCATGGTAAGTATCCCTTTATTTATTTATTTATTTATTTATTTATTGCATTATGTAACAAGGAGAATCACACTATCACACTATCACACTAATATTATAAAAACGAAAGTTTGTATGTGTGTATGTTTGTTACTCCTTCACGCTCAAACGGCTGAATGGAGTTGGATGAAATACTTACTTAATACAAATAAATAAATACAAAACCTAAAATACATACTTATACCTACACTGGATTAACACATAGGCTACATTTTATCCCGGAAAAGTGAAATGCTCCCGTGGGATGAACAATTGATTAAAATACTTTTTATCCGCGGGTGAAACCGCGGGGCGCAACTAGTAACCAATATTTTAGAAAGGTGTACCTACGTATCCTCTACAGAGTCCTGATAATATTGTAGCGACTCTGTGGAATAAGCTGTCGCAATTGTCGTATAGTAGGTCAGCCCCCGCCTTACTGGTTTCAGTTTCTTAGGGGAGCTTGTAACTCCATATGTTTGGGGCTTCACATCCTTGTGTGTTATTCCACAGACTGCACAATAATCGTTTTGATTGAGGAACAAAACTGTAAGAAAATGTGACGTAAGGAACAATATGAGAGAGAATAGATAAGCGAAGCATTGGTGACCGGTGTTACAGATGTCCATAGGCTACGGTGACCACTTCCCATCAGGTGGGCCGTATGCTTGTTTGTTCCCTTTAAAAGAGTGACTCAGCAAATCATTTACAGTTTTCGATCCACCGAGTTTCAATTCATACTTGGTCTTACAAGAATGCCTTTTAATCGAAATGAACCTATGTTCAGCTGTGGACATCTTCCAGCTTCTTCGATCTTGTGTTGGCAAATGGACCTATCAGAATTGTGAGGCCATTCAAAGGCTTGACTTAACGACTATTGTCTTACGACTAAAAAGAAGCAGTACCGACGTATAAACGAGCGCATGGCGCGTATGGTAACGTTCAGTTGTAAATATACCACTTGTTGTAGTTACTCATCGAAATAGTGACATTAAGCGAACGTTGCTTTACTTTACCCAGTCGTGTTTTGCTATGAGCGCTACTTCCAGCCGATGATGATGTAGCGAATCGAATCTTACCTAAAACTGAAAACGTTAAATAACTCCATTCCATTGTATGAACGTCAAAAGCGATGACTGATTTCTAAATTGATTATTAATTTTATGGTCTTTCAAATAAACTGGCATGAGTGATTTTATTAGCCCGCTGAAAAACGAAATGTTTTTGATAGTGTCTGCCTGTGGCAGAGTTTTTCAACAGGCTCATGCTGTTTGTCTCTATCGACCTTTACAGCATCACCGGGCTGGTTTTACGGATATACTTCTTACACAAGGCGTATTACGGCAGTTCAAATAGCGATTTTACAGGTTGTTTTGTGTTTTTCACATAAGAGTAAAACTACCCTACTCTTATTCGGGCAAAAATAACAAAAAGGGTTGAAAACGATCCGATCCGGTGACCTGTGACTCGACGACCCGATGACCCGATGACCCGAATTTGATGATCACTCTCAAATTGAAACTCATGCTGGTGGATCAATACGATCATTGACCTTATTTATTTATATAACGTGTATATACATATATTAATTAGGTCTTTTATTTCATATTAATACAATATTTTTAACATTATATAAAACTAAACTAGACCTAAAAAACTAAATTAATTAATTTTGCCATCACGAAATTTCGGTAATCTTTTAGACAACAACACCTTTCGGTTAGCCGCATCTTTACGAATAGGTGCGCCTAGCCAAGTCCCTCATCATTGTTCTTCTTGTGGTGAAATGGTACACGGGCTCGGATACCATGGACTGTCCTGTATAAAAAGTACAGGACAAATACCACGACACGCCGACTTGAACGACATCATCCGTCGGGCTTTAGTTAGTGCCGGTATCCCATCTGTCCTAGAACCTAATGGACTGATGCGAGATGACGGCAAAAGACCCGACGGGATGACCCTCATCCCCTGGAAGATGGGACGGCCTCTAGTGTGGGATGCCACATGTGTTGACACTATGGCTCTGTCCCATCTTCCTTTAACTACAGTTCAAGCCGGCGCGGCCGCCGTCAAGGCTGAAAACCTCAAACGACACAAATATGCACTCCTTGACAGGGCCTACATGTTTGTGCTGTTTGGGGTGGAGACAATGGGTCCGTGGGGGCCGGCTGCCATGGAAACATATAGCGACTTGGCCAAACGTTTGGTGGAAGCATCAGGTGACCAGAATGCTGGCTTTTATTTTGCACAAAAAATAAGCATTGCCATTCAACGTGGTAAGGCTGCCAGCATTCTGGGCACATTCCCCTCCACCAACGGGCTATTCTAAAAATTTTTTTTTTTTTTTATATTTTAAGTTTTCACGTGTATATAAATTATTTATATAAAGTTTAGGCTATTTATGTATTTTCCACAACGTAATCCTTATCCATGAATGTGTCCTCTGCCATCTCCTCGTCTGAAAAAAAAAAGAAATACTAGAAGAGGTTTAGAAAAAGAGGTTCAGTGGTTCCACCCACAAATTACCCGTTTTCTAGTTAGAAAACTATCGTAAGTATGACACATTTTTGTAAGATAAATAACGGTCAAACTCACGTCAATTAAAATGTCAAAAATACCCGCTTTCTCTCAAAACTTTTAATTTTCGTGGTGTAAGTGTTGATTTCGGTAGTGTAAGCAATTTTTGTGCAAATTCACACAGTATAATTCAGAATTTTTATCATGAATAACAGATAAATAGACTGGGATCCGAGCATCTCAATATATTTCAGTAACAGTCGTTACCAAAATTAAGTAAAATCTACAATGGTGAATGGTACATTTTCTCCTCCCTCCCATTTGTCTGCAACCCACCTTAAGTTGTTAAGCAACGATGCTGTCGAAGGTGTAGCATATAGGTCTACGAGGAGCCTTTTTACTCTAGTCTTAAAGAGATCTCATTTATATTTTTCGGGAAACAAGATGAATTGAGTTCCTTTCCCTAGCAGTTCGCATGATAAAAGAGTCAGCGGAAATCTACTACATGCAGTGAAGTCTCCTACATCGAAATGGAGAAGACGGAATCATTTCATGCAGCTCTTGTGCGCATTCTTCAAAATGCAACCAATAGTAAATTTAGACACGCTACCTTCCATAGGTGATCAAGGCTATGCAATTACTTCTAACCCAGCGCCTTGTCATTAACAAGTTTTTGGCGCGTACAATAATAGAGAAAGACGATTCTCTTACGAGTTATATGAAATAATCTACTTCACGTCATCATTCTTACCAACTTAACGTTACACTGAGGTAAGAGGTTAACTGGAAGATAATGCTCTAGCATTAAGTTCGCCTATGTACTTACAGCTGTTTGTGCAATAAAGCATCTTCTATTGCATCTAACTTCAGAGTGACAAAGTTTTTGTGACAGAAATATGCTCACGTCCAGTCGTCAACCGTATGTTAGCCCTTGCTGACCAAATAAAAAAATCGTACTTTCAACCACTTGTATTTAATAACAACTTAATATTTTGGATATTGACTGTTTACCACTCGGCGGTCGGGCCAACTCTGATTTTACCACAATTCGAGCTTATACTTAATGACTTCTAGAGTGAAGCAGTACCGCCCTCCACTCGCGTCAGTCGCCGCCATTTTCTGGTTTTCATACTGCTTCATTCTAGAAGTACTTTTTTTGACTGAAACTTCATTTTAATTAAATGTTACATCAAAGATTGGTATCAAAATTCATAATTAAGATAAATATGATTTACCACATGATTTAAAAATAAAAGAGACTTAATTACTGGTTAATGTATCGACATTTCGTCGGGGATAGTACAATAGCGCGTAACTAGCTCTGGTAAATACCGCGTATCTACCACATGTAGCCAAAACGAACTTTCGCACGAGCATAATCTTGACGCTGATTGGCACCTGCTCAAAACACCTAATTTTGAAATCGGCCTATTGGCCGATAACTTTCAAAGAAAGCCGATTAAAGGTAAGGAAGCCGTAATTTGGCGTTAGAACAATACTACATATCCATTTTGGCTGCGAACTTGGTTGCAATTGTGCGTATCTGGTTAGATACGCACAATTGCAACCAGTCAGGTGTCATGTCGTGACTCGTGACGTGATTGAACTAAGAAATTAATTCTACTTAAGAGATCTGGCAAATTGAAAAGCTTCTTATCCAAGCTCCCTAAGTTGCCCTCACATTATTGCAGAAAAGATAGTATGAAATTATATTTGGAGCCAATTATACAATCAAAACGCGAAGTTTACCGTTTATATGTTACCAAAACAATAGATGCATCACAACGAGTGGCATCCAGAAAGTTATTTGAAGATGTTTTAACTGAAGAAAATATAAGTATATTCCAGAGAAAGAAAGATGGATGTGATTTATGGCTGTGCGTATAGAGCGTGGAATGTTTTAGAAGAAGAATATCAGGCTCACCTTGCAAGAAAAGGTGCAGCTAGGAGAGAAAAATTTCAAGATAAAGAAAAAGCAAAGAAAGGAGAAATACATGCTATAACAGCAGATTTGCAAGCTGTAAAATAATGTCCGCATCTAAAAGCTAGCTGTAAATAATTTTACAGTGTATAATCTCGGGAATGACAAAGTTGTCTGTTATTGGCTCGATGAAACTGCGAGTGATTTAAAGGCTTCTACTTACGCCTCTTTCTTTATTGACTATTTGGAAAAGTTAATAAAAGAAAGTCCGAAAGATATTTCAATATTTTCAGACGGATGTACAGCACAGAATAGAAATATTGTGGTTTCTAATGCTATTCTGCGATTAGCTATGGAGTATAATGTTATCATACATCAAAAGTTCCTAGAAAAAGGTCATACGTAAATGGAAGTAGACTCCGTACACTCAGTTATTGAGAAAAAACTAAGAATCCGTGAAATATATCTGCCAAGTCATTATGCTGCAATCACGAAAGAGGTAAGGTTGAAACCTTGTCCCTATGATGTCATCATAGCAGACCATACATTTTTTAAGGATTATAGCATCAAAAAGAATCAAATTTACGACTCAATTAGGCCCGTTCGTGGAGCAAGGGAAAAATGTGTAGTTGATATTAGAATTCTACGATACAAACCTGAAGGAACAATTGAATATACACTTAATATTGATGATGAATATGATCTCTTGCCAAGGCGCCCAAAGGCTATTGATGCAACCACTAACAGACCTTTGTATTCCGAACCACTGTCAATTTCTAAAACTAAATACAATTGAAAAATGTTATTCCACGAGACTGTCATGAATACTATGACAAATTGCTATTCAAAAAATAGACATGCCATTGAAGAAATTGGTAGTTTCATCTGAATTTAATAATATAATTATTTAAATGAAGGTTTTAATTTACTTACGTTTTTATTATTATGAGATTGAAAATCGTGTTGCTAGTCAGGTCAGATAAATAGATGTGAACGGTAGAGGTCGGTACTTAAGAAGGTGCAAAGTGAAACAAAAATATTGTTAATATCACATTTTATAAGTAAACTATTGACTTAATTGATAGTAATGACTTGATGGAAGTATTGTCTTATACATAGGTACCAATAATTTAGTTACGTTACAAAAGGTATTGTTATAGACTGATTAAAAGTTGAAGCTACATAATTTAGGCATAATGTTTAAAGTAATAGCACTGTTATGTAGCACTTAGAAATGTTTATTTTTGCTAGCCTATTGAATTAAATAACTATAAGGGTTAATGATTAATTATAAGATATACAGGAAGATTACCTGAGTTAAGTTTGATTTTTGTGTTTGAATTGTTTAGAAGCTATTTTTTTTTTACTAAACCTAGATTTCACTGCAAAACACTGGTATTTTATTGGCTTTTAGGGGGTTAGTATATTTAATCAATACCGCAAATCTACTGAAATACAGGTAAACTTTCATATAAATAGAAAATACAAAACCGCGTAAGTGGCAAAATCCCTATTAGTACATATTATTATGGGAATTTACCATAAATGCGAAACAGAAATTATAAGCTAGTATTACAATTCGTACTTTGGTACTATATTGTCAGGCTTGGAAAATACATTTTATTTACTTCCTGTAAAATTTTGTTTATGACACTTACGCGGTATTTACCAGAGCTAGTTACGCGCCATTGCACTATCCCCGACGATTTGCTCTTATGTTCATTCACTCTAGTCATTTGATGCATTATTTACGACTGCAACAATCGATCTTTAACTCATCGCTTGTTAGTTTTTTGTCTGTTGTTTTGGTTAGCTCGCCGACAGAGACGGCCAGTGACATCGGATTGACATTGACAGCTGGCTGGAGGGAGCTATTCTCCATTTCGCCGTGAGGTAGTCGGATGCAGTCTGTCGCGTGAGATGGCGTACCCAAGTTAATTTTTTGTTAGTCTGTGTTTCAGACGGCTTTACCGATGAAGTCGATAATAGTATCCTCTATTTGGTCTGTGATGTGAAAGTAGCAATAGTCTACGGTTAGCAGTAATTTTTTCGATTCTTAATTTTGCGACGGGGGTCTACGTTTTGCTTTAAAGCCCGCCGCGGGGTTCTCAGGCCTTTTTCTATTCGGAAAATCCGGCGCAAGCGCCGACGTGCCTACGGTGCTGCCGTGCCGCCCCGTGCCACAAATTTGGGAGCACAGGTAAGCAGAGCATCGAAAGCGTTTTCGATGGCGGCGAGCAAACTCAGAGACCTCCGTTCCGCAACTAAATTGTCCATTTCTTTACAGATTTTTACCGTCGGCTTTAGCCACGTGTTTACGCCGCTTTTTGGCTGCGTTTGTGGCCGCTATTTGCGGAGGTAGCTGGTTGCAGCTTCGCTGACCTAAGGTGCGCCACGGTAGCACCGCGCCAGGAGTATAACAACCCCTAAAAAGGTATTTATAGTGTTTTCTTTTAACGTTTGATTCGTTAGGTTAGGACGGTAAATTCGTGTAATTCGACTGCCTGCCTTTTATTTCTGGTAGGATAATTACGTGTCCATCTTTCCGGTTGATCATGTGGCATGCCACAGGTCCAAGGGCCACCGGCCTGCTTTGTGCCTGTGAAATAAAACACCGTGCTAATCCTAACCAATTTCTTCATTGCACTGCGCCATTTTATGTGCGTTAATATTCTTGTTTTGCCTGTGCACCATGACATGCATTAAATTTATTGGAGCCTCATGCTTTGTGTGGTGACCATGCGGCCCAGGGCCCCGTGGACGGCCCGGCCCGCACCTAGCGACCAAATATTTGTAATTTATCATCCACATGTTTTTTTTTGTAAATCTTATGCAACTGCACCCATATTTCTTTCTCTTGTGTTATGCCTGTGCCATGGAATGCTTCCCCGGAAGCGATTACCATGCCTAAATGCTATGTTTCCATATTTCCGGAGCACCATCCATTTTTTTTATTTTTGTTATAGCATCTTAATCTGTTCGCATCCCCGTCTGGGGTAGGGCTAGCTGTAATTTGTTGATGTTTTGAATTTATTTTTGGGGTAAGGTCCTTCCGACCACCTATATTTTGTGAATTTATTGTAATGCGGATCGTTTCCCGCATTTCAGGGGTTCATTGTTAGCACCGGAACGGCCCCCTGTGCATTCTGGGCCCGTTCCTCCAGCTGCTAGCGATACCAGGTGGCAAGCTGCTCCGGGGTATCTCGTGTGAGGCGCGTGCCCCTCTCGGTGCGCGTACTCACGTGTTCTCTTCCCTCTGGCTCCGAGGACACCATCCGGGGATCAGAACACAAGTAACTCTTTTTCCCTAACCCGTCTGGCTAGGGTGGCGCCCTTTTTTTTACTTTTGATATTACAAGGAATCCGTACGGTGAGGCTCACTGACCCACCCCTTGATGTTAACCGCTGAGCTGGTCCTTTTTTTGTAACGCTGGTATTCCGTTGTGGCTATAGCTAGGTAGGGTGTATAGTTTAAGACCTAGAATAAACAACTAATTTAGAGAGGGACCTGTGATGTATTACAACCTAAGCTAGGAAATAAACTATTTTCATCAAGTTCCGACTCCTTCATTTCTCGCCCCTATACCCTCCTAGGCTAGGTAGCGTACCACGTGACAAACTGGCGCCCAACGTGGGGCCCTTTTAAGTGAGACCATTTCTTCCCTGATTAGCGAGGAAGGAAAGTACGGATTCCTAGTAGTACTTTGATATTTTTTGTTTTGAGAAATATTTCCCTTTTGTTTTTATTTTACTATTCCTGTTGTTATTATTGATTTGTTGTATTCTTGACTGTTATATTGTTGATTTGATATTATTGAATGTTGTTTTATAGGAAAAATTTCTCACCCATGATTTGTATTGATGATGATGTTCGACTGTGATATTTTTTTTACAGAAATATTTCTTTGTTCTTTTTACAATTGGTTTTGGGCTTTCTATTGAAGTTTTTTATTCAAAGCCAATTACGACAAGGAAATATTTCTGCTTTGTTTTTATTTATTGCCAGTGTTGGTAAAATATTGTTTTGACTTTTGAATTTATATTGTGTGTATAAGATATATAATAATATATATATAAATATAATATGTAATAATATGTGTGGACATCTCACACAACGCCATCTAGCCCCAAACTAAGCAAAGCTTGTACTATGGGAACCAGATAACTGATACAATACTTAGATACTTTTTTGTTTGTAAATACATACATAGAATACAATATGACACCCAGACACAGAACAAACACCTATTTTCATCACAAAAATGTTTGTCCTGAGTGGGAATCGAACCCACAACCCACAGTTCAGAAGGCAGGGCTACTACCAACTGAGCTATCGGGCCAGTCAGATGATTTTTATATGCCACTACTTAAATTAATTATTGTGAAAGGTCCAGCTTTGCATAATTATTTGAGTCATTTTTTTTAAATTTTTTTTTTTGTCTATTTTTTTTTTATTATTATGAAATGGCAAATTTCATACTTTGATTTTCTTTTATTACTGACATTATGTAGATCCGTCTGCCCTAGCAGGAGTCGCTACTCGCTTGTGTCCACAGGGTTTGGTGATTTTCTTTGCAACTCGGAGACATGGAGTTCTGCATTGGTAGTATTTTTTTTTGGTTTTGCTTTCCTATGTAGATTAGTCTGCCCTAGTAGGAGTCGCTATTCGCTTGTTTTTACAGGGTCTGGTGATTTTTGCAACTCGGAGATATCGAGGTCTGCATGGGGAGCATCTTGTTTTTTTTCTTGTGTAGATCCGTCTGCCCTAGGGTCTGGTGATTTTCCATGTAACTCGGAGACAACATGGTCTGCATGGGAGCCCTTTTGTTGCTGTCTCTCGGAGATAACACGGTTTACCCGCGTGGGAGCAACGGCTATGTAAAATGTTCTTTTACAGGTCATTATCTGGAGTTCTACGGAGGAGTTATTATTTCTCTTTAGAAACTTAATTTTGTCTATCTCTTCGGTTAGGAGGGATAGACCTTTGGTATTTTTTGTGTTATGAGAAGGTTAGTTCACCTCCTACCCGGTGAATTTGGTTGCAGGTCGCTGAGGACTCTGGAACAGGTCCAAATATGTGCCGCCGTCAGGTGCTTAGGTGGTCATCTGGGTACTTGTATGGGTTCGATTTTATCCTAACCGAAACGAGCCCCTGCTCAAAACATTTAACAAAAAACGCAAACTAATATCAGCGACAACTCTAACAATATGAGAATAGGGATAGACACAGATTATACAGCGAAGAGTTTGAAGAAATAAATAGAAGAAAGGAATTTTTTTTACCTCGGCATCACCAACACTGTGACGAGTGTTGACACGATAGACCGGCCTGCGGTATTCAGCCCCGCTTTAGATCTTTTATGTGCCATTGTCCTAGGCTCTTGTCAGTGTAGAAGCTTTGAAGCTCATACAATACTATCATATAATATAATGTCACCGACCTCGAACTCCTCGCAACGACGGTTCTTATTATAGTGTACTCGACTCGATTGAGCTGTGCTGCCGGGTTGAGCTGCTCTTCCGGGTTGAGCCGCACTTCCGGGTTGAGCCGCGCTGCCGGGCTGAGCTGCGCTGCCAGTTCAGGCAGCGCTGCTGGGTCGGGCTGCGCTGGCGGTTAGGTCTGCGCTGCCGGATTGAACTGCGCTGCCGAATTGACCTGCGCTTCCGGGTTGAGCTGTGCTGCTGGTTTGAGTGGTTTGTGGATTTAATTTTTTTTTTTTTTTTTTTTTTTTTTTTTTTTTTTTTTTTTTTTTATGTTAAGGTATGACGCGACGAACTAACCGTTCACCTGGTGTTAAGCGACACGGCTGCCCATATCAGCTGCAGTGTCACTCGGAACACTAAAGTATAGAGGTTCGCGTGACACTGCACTGCGCACGTCATCCTGAGACATCAACACAATCTAGTAACAAGATTACTAGACTGTGAGATCAGGTCATAAAGTCTCATTTGCCCAGGAATTTCACTAGCTACAGTGCCCTTCAAACCGGAACACAGTAGTGCTTGCGCACTACTGCTTGGCGGCAGAATAACTGGCAAAGCGGTGGTACCTACCTAGACGAACTTTGCAACAAAGTCCTACCACCTAGTAAAATAATAATTCAGTGCCGAGTGTAGTAGTCGCTCCTACTGATTGGCTAGTGACTGTCAGTACGTTATCAGGTTCTTTCATACTTGGGAGGACATCGGCTGTATCACGATGGAAGATCTGCTTTACGGGGCTGCGTATCTGGATCGTGCTGCACTGCTGAGTTGAGCTGCGTTGGCGGGTTGAGTTACGCTGCCGGGTCGAGCTGCGCTGCCGGATTGAGCTGCGCTGCCAGTTCGGGCTGCGCTGCTGGGTCGGGCTGTGCTGGCGGTTAGGTAAGCTGCCGGATTGAACTGCGCTGCCGAATTGACCTGCGCTTCCGGGTTGAGCTGTGCTGCCGGTTTGAGTGGATTGTGGATTTAATTCAGTGCCGAGTGTAGTAGTCGCTCCTACTGATTGGCTAGTGACTGTCAGTACGTTATCAGGTTCTTTCATACTTGGGAGGACATCGGCTGTATCACGATGGAAGATCTGCTTTACGGGGCTGCGTATCTGGATCGTGCTGCACTGCTGGGTTGAGCTGCGTTGGCGGGTTGAGTTACGCTGCCGGGTCGAGCTGCGCTGCCGGGATGAGCTGCGCTGCCGGATTGAGCTGCGCTGCCAGTTCGGGCTGCGCTGCTGGGTCGGGCTGTGCTGGCGGTTAGGTCTGCGCTGCCGGATTGAACTGCGCTGCCGAATTGACCTGCGCTTCCGGGTTGAGCTGTGCTGCTGGTTTGAGTGGTTTGTGGATTTAATTCAGTGCCGAGTGTAGTAGTCGCTCCTACTGATTGGCTAGTGACTGTCAGTACGTTATCAGGTTCTTTCATACTTGGGAGGACATCGGCTGTATCACGATGGAAGATCTGCTTTACGGGGCTGCGTATCTGGATCGTGCTGCACTGCTGGGTTGAGCTGCGATGGCGGGTTGAGTTACGCTGCCGGGATGAGCTGCGCTGCCGGATTGAGCTGCGCTGCCGGATTGGGCTGCGCTTCCGGATTGAGCTGTGCTGCCGGGTTGAGCTGCTCTTCCGGGTTGAGCCGCACTTCCGGGTTGAGCCGCGCTGCCGGGCTGAGCTACGCTGCCAGTTCGGGCTGCGCTGCTGGGTCGGGCTGCGCTGGCAGTTAGGTCTGCGCTGCCGGATTGAACTGCGCTGCCGAATTGACCAGCGCTTCCGGGTTGAGCTGTGCTGCCGGTTTGAGTGGTTTGTGGATTTAATTCAGTGCCGAGTGTAGTAGTCGCTCCTACTGATTGGCTAGTGACTGTCAGTACGTTATCAGGTTCTTTCATACTTGGGAGGACTTCGGCTGTATCACGATGGAAGATCTGCTTTACGGGGCTGCGTATCTGGATCGTGCTGCACTGCTGGGTTGAGCTGCGATGGCGGGTTGAGTTACGCTGTCGGGATGAGCTGCGCTGCCGGATTGAGCTGCGCTGCCGGATTAGGCTGCGCTTCCGGATTGAGCTGTGCTGCCGGGTTGAGCTGCTCTTCCGGGTTGAGCCGCACTTCCGGGTTGAGCCGCGCTGCCGGGCTGAGCTATGCTGCCAGTTCGGGCTGCGCTGCTGGGTCGGGCTGCGCTGGCAGCTAGGTCTGCGCTGCCGGATTGAACTGCGCTGCCGAATTGACCTGCGCTTCCGGGTTGAGCTGTGCTGCCGGTTTGAGTGGTTTGTGGATTTAATTCAGTGCCGAGTGTAGTAGTCGCTCCTACTGATTGGCTAGTGACTGTCAGTACGTTATCAGGTTCTTTCATACTTGGGAGGACATCGGCTGTATCACGATGGAAGATCTGCTTTACGGGGCTGCGTATCTGGATCGTGCTGCACTGCTGGGTTGAGCTGCGTTGGCGGGTTGAGTTACGCTGCCGGGTCGAGCTGCGCTGCCGGGATGAGCTGCGCTGCCGGATTGAGCTGCGCTGCCAGTTCGGGCTGCGCTGCAGGGTCGGGCTGTGCTGGCGGTTAGGTCTGCGCTGCCGGATTGAACTGCGCTGCCGAATTGACCTGCGCTTCCGGGTTGAGCTGTGCTGCTGGTTTGAGTGGTTTGTGGATTTAATTCAGTGCCGAGTGTAGTAGTCGCTCCTACTGATTGGCTAGTGACTGTCAGTACGTTATCAGGTTCTTTCATACTTGGGAGGACATCGGCTGTATCACGATGGAAGATCTGCTTTACGGGGCTGCGTATCTGGATCGTGCTGCACTGCTGAGTTGAGCTGCGTTGGCGGGTTGAGTTACGCTGCCGGGTCGAGCTGCGCTGCCGGATTGAGCTGCGCTGCCAGTTCGGGCTGCGCTGCTGGGTCGGGCTGTGCTGGCGGTTAGGTCTGCGCTGCCGGATTGAACTGCGCTGCCGAATTGACCTGCGCTTCCGGGTTGAGCTGTGCTGCCGGTTTGAGTGGTTTGTGGATTTAATTCAGTGCCGAGTGTAGTAGTCGCTCCTACTGATTGGCTAGTGACTGTCAGTACGTTATCAGGTTCTTTCATACTTGGGAGGACATCGGCTGTATCACGATGGAAGATCTGCTTTACGGGGCTGCGTATCTGGATCGTGCTGCACTGCTGGGTTGAGCTGCGTTGGCGGGTTGAGTTACGCTGCCGGGTCGAGCTGCGCTGCCGGGATGAGCTGCGCTGCCGGATTGAGCTGCGCTGCCAGTTCGGGCTGCGCTGCTGGGTCGGGCTGTGCTGGCGGTTAGGTCTGCGCTGCCGGATTGAACTGCGCTGCCGAATTGACCTGCGCTTCCGGGTTGAGCTGTGCTGCTGGTTTGAGTGGTTTGTGGATTTAATTCAGTGCCGAGTGTAGTAGTCGCTCCTACTGATTGGCTAGTGACTGTCAGTACGTTATCAGGTTCTTTCATACTTGGGAGGACATCGGCTGTATCACGATGGAAGATCTGCTTTACGGGGCTGCGTATCTGGATCGTGCTGCACTGCTGGGTTGAGCTGCGATGGCGGGTTGAGTTACGCTGCCGGGATGAGCTGCGCTGCCGGATTGAGCTGCGCTGCCGGATTGGGCTGCGCTTCCGGATTGAGCTGTGCTGCCGGGTTGAGCCGCACTTCCGGGTTGAGCCGCGCTGTGGGGCTGAGCTGCGCTGCCAGTTCGGGCTGCGCTGCTGGGTCGGGCTGCGCTGGCGGTTAGGTCTGCGCTGCCGGATTGAACTGCGCTGCCGAATTGAGCTGCGCTGCCGGTTAAGGCTGTGCTGCTGGGTCGGGCTGCGCTGCCGGGTAGGGCTGCGTTGCCGGATCGAGCTGTACTGCCGGGCCGGGCTGCGCTGACGGGTGGGGCTGCATTGCTGGCTCACGCTGGTGGGACTGTGCTGCCGCTGTCGACTGGTGTGACTGCGCTGTCGTTGATGGTTATTGCAATTGCTCTGCCGTGGTGGGTTGGTAGAGCTGCGCCGCCGTTGCTGGCTGGCAGGGCAGCGCTGCTGCTGCTGGCTGCCAGGGCTGCGCTGCTGCTGCTGGCTGCCAGGGCTGAGCTGCTGCTGCTGGCTGCCGGGGCTGCGCTGCTGCTGCTGGCTACCGGAGCTGCACTGCCGCTGCTGGCTACCGGGGCTGCATTGCCGCTGCTGGCTGGTGGGGCTGCGCTGCTGATGCTGGCTGTTCGGAGTACGTTGCCCAAGAATAGGACTGCGTGAACGGGACATCGCATCACTGAGGTTGCTGCTCGCCCTTCGTTCACGGCTGCGCGAACGTCGCGTCTTTGAAGCAGCATCGGTTTCCATATCGTTTTCTGCTTGTGGGCAAAGTAAGAAAAGTAGACAAAAGTGACTTATCAATCCCACTTCTGATTTGTTACCCCTTGCTGACCAAATAAACAAATCTTACTTTCAACCACTTGTATTTAATAACAACTTAATATTTTGGATATTCACTGTTTACCACTCGGCGCTCGGGCCAACTCTGATTTTACCACAATTCGAGCTTATACTTAATGACTTCTAGAGTGAAGCAGTACCGCCCTCCACTGGCGTCAGTCGCCGCCATATTCTGGTTTTCATACTGCTTCATTCTAGAAGTACTTTTTTTTACTGAAACTTCATTTTAATTAAATGTTACATCAAAGATTGGTATCAAAATTCATAATTAAGATAAATATGATTTACATGATTTAAAAATAAAAGAGACTTAATTACTGGTTAATGTATCGACATTCGCTCTAGTATGACACCTTAGGTACTTTGCCTATTGTCTATTCCTATCTATAATTTTTCTTGCACCGATGTGACGTGGTGGTTATTTTTGTAACATATTCATTATCTCAACTGTAATGAATTATATACATTGTAAAAGACAGTAGAAAGAAGACCTAAAAAAAATACATCACTGTAAAGTTTCTTGTAGCTTCTTCTTTACAGTTGTAATCGAAGCCTCGGATCAAAGTTTTCAATTCTGCATTGTGCAGGATTGCTTGCACCAGTAGTGAGAAAGAGAACTGCTTTTTTTTTCAAACTCATATATTGTAATAGGCTTGCTATATTATTTGACAATAAGCACTTTGTAATTTTATATGCTTAGTGAAATAACTTAATTTTAAGTACCTTATATAATTTTGACTTGTAAAAGTGCTAAAATTAGACTATTTGCAATAAATATTTTGACTTTGACTTAATGTTCATTCACTCTAGTCATTTGATGACATTGGTCTTACACGTAGATATGACTGATACTTTTATTTATATCTACGGTCTCTACTTATATCACTATTAGATATAAGTGATACTTTTATTGGAAAATAAGTTCAAGAATCTGTACTAAAACAGTAACAGGAGACAAAAGTATGAATGAATATTATATTATGTGGTATATTTAAATATACTCACGGCTATAGTTTGGCAGCTTAACGTAGTCATAACATTCGCCCATGTGGAGAACTTGCCAAACTAAAAGAGTAAATAGTAAACATTTATTGTCAAATTATCAGGGAAATTAGCAGAGTATGGATAGGTACTGCTGGACTATTTAATGTAGGTATAGAAAATCCAAGGATATTGGTCGTATAGGTTTCGTTCCCTTGCGTGTCCTTTTTCTTCTTTTCGTTCTACAATAAACAGGACCGATCCGGTCCACATCAGCAGCAAGGTTATGTTATCGCTGGCAACAACACAGGTTGAGAACCTTTGTTTTCAGGATCTCAGGTATTTTGGATAATAAAATAGGTAAATAAATATTTGTAGACATTTCACACAGCACCATCTAGCCCCAAACTAAGCAAAGCTTGTAATATAGAAACCAGATAACTGTTTTTGTTTGTGAATATATACAAAGAATACAATATAAAACCTAGACACAAAACAAACATCGATGTTCATCACATAAAGGTTTGTCCTGGAAAGGAATTGAACCCAAAATCTATAGTTCAGAAGGCAGAGCAACTACCAACTGAGCTACCAGCCAAAAAGGTGACCGCTTCCCAAACGCTGCCCAGCCGTGTTGCATTATTCCTGTGACCTCTTTAAGTTGGAGCTTGGTATATAGAGTGAAGTCTTTTGCCCGATAATGATAATATACTACATCTTCTGTATTAAGCCATCACCAATCATAATTCATCAATCACCAATGAATTATGATTGGTGATGGCTTAATACAGAAGATGTACCAATCAATCACCTATTCATGATCTCGTCTTAGTCTCTTTAATCAGGTACTAACGTTCAAATTCCAGCATGCAGTTCGCGTAATCCATTCGGCAATAGTTAGGGAAGCTGAGGTACTTGTAGAACACCGTGCGAGCGCATAAAGGACCTGTGCTGGAACCAAAATACAATAATATAAATATCGCCCAACAATCACATAATAGATCCTGGACCTTTACTAGGATTCCCTGTATCTAGGGACTGTACCCAGGAACTACAAAGACTATGGTCCCACAGCTCCAAAACTCTTTTTTTTCTGGGCACAAATACTTGTCCGGTCGCGGGATTTGAACCCGCTGCCTCCGGGCTATGAGCTGACTAGCCTAACCACCACATCACAGAGGCTGTCGAATTTGTACTCTCCGTCAGTTTTATATTATGAATCGGATGGCAGTAGCTACAATTTTCTCGTTTTCTTGCGAGATTTTTTTCCTTGGATTATAAGACCGTTTTTGTCGCGGTATCTTAAAAAACTGTGTACATTATATCCAAATTTAGGCATTCACACGTGAAGGTTAAATGGAGTTGTGGTATTAGAATAGCTATACATTTTTAGTGTTCACCTCAGTCACCTGACTGGAGAGTCAGTTACCAATCCAGGTAGCGTCAACTTTGGTTGTTGAAGTAAAAACTTTAGGCACGCTTGACTTGGGGGTAAGCTGGTGGGGCGAAAGAGTTGAGAGGTATATATATAAAAAAGAGTAACGTTTTGTATATTACTGTAGGGGCAAAGGAGGTGGAGCTAAAGAAGTTTTATTTCAGTCTAATGGTCTAAAGCACACTCGTTTTTTGATTTTTAAATCTGCATCTAGATTAAAAAAAAAAAACTGCTGTACTCGTTATCCAGTATATTTCATAAGGGGACGTTAGGATCTCATATCATACTAATGTTATAAATACGAAAGTTTGTCTGAATGTTTGTTTTTTTTTTTTTTACTTCAAACTTGTCTAGCATTTGTCCACGCTTTCACCTGATGGGAAGTGACGATGCGATCGAAGGTGTAGCATGCTAGCCAAGTAAATACCTATTCACTCTTCTCTTGAACGCGCCCGGGTCATATTTCGCCGGAAAGACAGACGCTGGCAGGGCATTCCATTCCTTAGCCGTTCTAATTAAGAACGTGGAATCAAATCGCTTGGTACGAATAGGTGGTATTTCGACCACGAATGAATGGCGCTTAGCCGAGCGTCTAGTAGTCCGGTAAACCATGTTACCATTAATCCTCGTAGCTACTGATCCAATTTGATAACATTTGAAATGCACAACTATCTGCATTATTACTATTTGTATTATTTTATTACTGATTTTTATTATTTTTCATGCACGAGTAAAGCCACGGGGCGCAACTAGTAATTACTATATTTACAATATTTGCGTACTTAATATGAATTCGATGATACTTCTCTCTAGTGATACTAGCGAGGTGTGGTTAAAAGTTACCTAAGTACTACCGGTTGTAAATAAAAACGAGTGTGCTTTGGACCACATGACTGAAGTAAAACTTCTTTAGTTTAGCTCCATCTATCGGTCCGTATAACTTTGTTTTTGCTTTGTTTAATGTTAATGTCGCCATCTTGACAGTTGTAAATTATCATTTTACCGGACATACCTACAAAATAAAACACATTTTTAACTTTATGTTGACAATGGAGATCTACGTGAACCAACTTCAACTTCCATTCGCCTCTAGGAGTAATAGTATTCTGATTCTCGCATTCACCACCTAACTCCCCAAGTCAAGCGTATGTAAAGAAGTTTTACTTAAAAACTATTGGTTTTAGGGCCCATTTAATACAAGAGACTGTATTAGTAGTTAGTATGTATATAGTATTTCTATGTTTCAATACCCTGCACCGGTGCTAGCGACGCGGCAGCTGGCAGTTTCATGTAAAAGACTCATCTTTCATTTGGATGGGAACCGGACTTATCACACTAATATTATAAAGGCGAAAGTTTGTATGTGTGTATGTTTGTTACTCTTTTACGCTCAAACGGTTGAATGGATTTGATTGAAATTCGGTATCAAGATAGCTTATAGACTGGATTATCATATAGGCTACATTTTATCCTGGAAAAATGAAATGTTCCCGTGGGATAATCAGATAATTAAAATATTTTTTATCCGCGGGTGAAATCGTGGGGCCCAACTAGTCTCATATAAATGGACCCTTATCGAAAACTCACACGTAAGCTCTAAGGCAGTTCACAATAATATGGTCACATTGGTATTTAACGCTTGCACGTGGTCTCGCTGTTTTTTTTACTTTCTTTTCAGGATCCGCTGATTTTATATACCTGTTAAAAAGTATGATAATAACGCCCACCAATCACATACATAGATCCTGGACCCTAACTAGGATTCTCTGTGTGTAGGAACCAGAACCTACGAGGACCGTGATCCTACAACACTCAGACACAGAACAAGTATACGCGCTTTTTATAGTGCACTAACACTTGTCCTGCCGCGAGAATTGAACACGCCGCCTCCGGGTTATGAGCTAACCCGACGAGACACAGGAAATCCTAGTTAGGGTCCAGGATCTATGTATGTGATCATTGGGTGTTATTATTATTATTATTGTCAGCAGAAGGTTCCTATGAAAGAAAAAATGAAGAAAGTTGGAAAATTTCCACCACGCGGGAGAAACTGCGGGGGTGCATCTAATATTATATAAATAATCTGTGAAAATTTCTGCTGGTTATGGTTCAAAAGATACAGCAACGGCTGTCTTATGTCTGTCTGTCCGACCTACAAACGTGTAGGTCGGACAGACAGATAATAATAATAATAATATGTGTGGACATCTCACACAACGCCATCTAGCCCCAAACTAAGCAAAGCTTGTACTATGGGAACCAGATAACTGATACAATACTTAGATACTTTTTTGTTTGTAAATACATATCTACATAGAATACAATATGACACCCAGACACAGAACAAACACCTATGTTCATCACACAAATGTTTGTCCTGAGTGGGAATCGGACCCACAACCCACAGTTCAGAAGGCAGGGCTACTAGTAGCTCAGTACACAAAGTATAGCCAGTCAGTCATACTTTGTATAAGGGTCCAGTTATACCGCATTATTACCCTTTGGGTACGAAACCCTTCGTCACCCTTTTGAAGCAAGTTGGAACCTGATCCCTTCGTCTCCATTTTTGAGGCTAGCTGGAACCATACCCTGTATCTTCGTTTTCATTCTTCGGACGGTCCCCAGGTTTATAATGGTCATAATTATCATTATCTTCTGGCGAGTGCATTTCATGAAATTTCATTTCATATTCTGGAAGCGTGTACTGTTTTCTTGCCGAAAAGATTGGTGTTGTGTAGTGATAGAGAGTGCTACTTGTTTTGTTAATGATTATCAACACTGGAATAAAAAAAAAACTTAGCGTGGGTGGGATTTAAGCGGCCAATTATCGAACATTCCATGAAGTGCTTTATCATCGGCGCTAAATAGGTAAATTTTCCAATATAACCATGATTTTATTTGTAGGCTGGCCTTCTACTATGTGTTACCAATATAGGATTATTTACACATTACACATATTAAATGTAAAAGAGTTGCTATAGTTAGTCAAGTTATTTACAATATTTATCGTCAAAAGAGTAGTATTGAATAGTGTAATTGACTTGTTGACGTTTTGTTGACTTGCCACTAGGTGGTTTTAGGAGAAATTTCCATACTAACCATGCACATAAGCGTAAAACTGTCAAATCCATACAGATTAGTGTTTCTTTATTGTTGCATTCGAGTAACGTAATTGCCCGGCTGGTCAAAACTGCGTCATTAGGGGTATCTGTTTGTCTATCTATGTTTAGCAGTAGTAGTCTTCAGGCTGTTCATGTTGATAAGGCTCGAGCTAAGGTCATGATGGGTAAAGTAACGTTGCATAATTGGGAGATATGTGACAAACCAGAAGACGTGTATCACATGATGAAG
Source organism: Ennomos fuscantarius (assembly GCA_905220475.3). Taxonomy (NCBI): domain Eukaryota; kingdom Metazoa; phylum Arthropoda; class Insecta; order Lepidoptera; family Geometridae; genus Ennomos; species Ennomos fuscantarius. Next base: position 10,574,208 of record HG992046.1, read on the forward strand.
TGTGTCCAAAACCAGACAGAAGGACGAATAGTTTTTGATGACTTGGTGTTTGTGCATACAATGTCACATCATTGCAGAATTTTATGCCTTGTCTGATATCGGTCTGGAACTTTAGTCAGCGATAAGACCGCCATTGTTACACTAGTTCGTAAATATTATATTTATTTCTGTTTATGTACTTAATCGGTAAGACAGTAAAAAGTCTTATTTTAGTTTTTTTTTACGGGATTCAAACAATTTCAAGCTACCGCCGAGCCTACTTCCTCAACATTGGAAATGGATAAGTAATACTTTTTCAGTAAAACACACTTACTAATGACAAACCGGAACAGCACAATCATAACAATAACATTAATAATGTTAATTATTATTATTATTATAATAACGCCCAACGATCACATACATAGTTCATCATCACCATGATTGCTTATTTTATAAATTTTAATCAAATGGAAATATAAATAGTAGTTGATTTAAACTTAATGGTGCCTGAAATGAATTTTGTTTTATAATAGCATTGTTAGTCCACTGCTGTGGAAAAGGTGGCCTCACTACGGATAGTTCCTTTATCCATTTGTACACTTGGCTTTTGATTGTTTATTTGTACATTTTTGAAGTACAACTTCTTTTTTTTTTTTTTATTTATTTAGGTTCAACAAACAGTACACAACAAACATAATCTTAAAGTAGTTTAAGCCTTAGAATGTAGGTAGTTAGTGTACCAACAACGCTGACCACAAATTAATAAGAAATATAACGAAAACAGAACAGAGAGATGTAACTTAAGATATTTAGTAAGTAACTGATTCCTAACTATCGCCTTAAAGTGAGTATCTAATTATATACTATAAAAAATAAAAAGTGTTTCTAGCATTCTAAATTACAATCCAAAGGTAAAAAAGAAACCTAGGATAGTTGTCGTAGTCGGCAGGCCAATAGCAGTGATGATGCAAACATATCCACGAAGAAGTAGACAAGGCAGGTACATGTAAGACAAGCAAACTATCAGGTGGAATGCTTGTTACCATCACCACCCAAGACCTCCAACACAATCCTCCGAAAATCGCCAATACGTGCATGAAATATGTCGATACTATTAAAATGATCGTTATAAGATTTAGTCATGCGGTACAGTGGTGAACGCTGACCCGAGTTGGTACGTCGGGTTGCGGTAAAAAAGGTTTTTTGCTCTGTTCGTGAGTGAATTCTATACAATACAATACAATACAAAACGCTTTATTGACACCAAAAATAAACATGTAGAAAATAGAATCACATAATAAGATAGGTACAATGGGCGGTCTTATCGCTAAGAGCGATCTCTTCCAGACAACCTTTGGATGGACAGAGTTTTGAGACACTATGAGCAAGGACGTACGTAAGTGGAACTTTGTAAACAACTTCTTTACTTATAATAAAAAAATCCCTACTTGAGCATTACTGGACAACTAAGCATAGTTTGCATACGGGCCTTAGACAGACTAGGCTGCCAGTTAAATTTGCTTTCCAAAAACCAAAAAGGTTGATGAAAAACCGGGTAAACAATAATAATCAGGTATTGTATGGTATGTTGTGTAAGTAGAGTACCAAGTGGGTCTTCCAAGAGTGGGGGGAAACGGGGGCATTTCGGTACGTACCCACGACGTATTTGGCTGGAGTGCTTTGGGGAAATCTGGCTGTCATGTTGAAGATCACTTACAACGCATCGCAGGGTATTATAGATTGTAGGACGTCTGCGTCTCATTCTATACCTACACAGTTGTACTGACTAAATTATTTCGATTTTCGAAGTAAAACTTCTTTACGCACGCTTGACTTGGGGAGTAAGCTGATGAATACGAGGGGAACGGAAGTTGAAGTTATTTCACGTTTTCACGGCATTGTCAACATAACAAAGTTAAAAATTATTTAAAATGTTGTTATGTTGGTATGACCGGTAAAATTACAATGTACAATTGTGAAAATGGCGACATTAACATTAAACAAAGCAAGAACAAAGTGATACTACTAAACATAGGTATATTTACCAGGTAATAGGGAATAGTAGTAGTGTTTTATTACTGCATATTGTAAATTACTTTGGTGAGACAATAAAGACTTACTTATCTATTTATATATTATTATTCTAAGCCAATAAAATACTAAAGAAGATTTCTAGTGCAAACGTACCTATAAGAAAGTTCTTAATTCTCTGTAATTTTCAGCTCTATATAGATATTCTGGTCCTAATGTGTTACATATGATACACCCCATTCCCATTAGATACCAGCCAGCATCCGTACCCGACCCGAGTGCCGTAATGATCCCACAGCTTACGGAAAACGTTTGGGACGAAAAGTTTCGTAACTTTCTCTCTTCTATTTTAATTACCTTCGATGGCTCCAGCGATTTAATAAAGGTAGGTAGAGACCAACAACAACAGCTCGTAAATACTCCATCACGATATTATGCTGCAATTTGTATTTGCACGTTTTAATAGCAAGTTGTTTTTAATGATACGTATAGCTTGAGTAAGTAGCTGGCTCCAGTGAAAATGGACGGTACTGATCACGGTAGAGAGGTTTTAGTTTTAGTTTTAACAGCCTTTGCAGAGTAAATTGGTTGTGTTTATTTTGCACTCGTGAAATGTTCTCAAATGTGAAATGATTTTCTTTGAAGGTATTCCGCTTATGCTAGAACATTAAGGCCTTATTCAAAAATTGGCTTTATTTTAAACTAAACACTACAATGTTATAATAACTAATACTAAACACTACCTATTACTACAAAAAAAAAAACATTTGGACTATATACTGCCCGCGATGACCTATAGACAGTCCAAATGCTCCAGCCCACTAACAGTAGGTAGCGTATCTACTCAACATGCTGGCAGCATTGTCCCGTTGAATTGCAATGCTGATTCGTTGAGCCAAATAAGTGACAGCATTCAAAAATTATCAAAACATCAGCAATATTTAGTAGCGTGATGGACGGTATCAACCACATGCTTATTTAAACATAGACCACGGTTTTGTCCTCACGGTTGTCTCCTCTCCTCTCCTCATTGAATAATTCTATAAATCTATTCACTAAATGTAGGTACGTAAACGCAGTACTGCATTAGTGCTACCGACTGCAAAGCCTCGACTATAGACGCAAAGTTGCCAGTTTATCGGTCTTCTATTGAGTGCATAACCTGATTCCGCCATCATCGTTCCACCATCGGATAACCAGATGTACGAAAAAACACCACCATTACATGGTTAATATCCCACATGTGCGAACAAAGAGATTTGGCTCCACATTCATCATGCGAACAGTCAATGAGTGGAACGCTTTACCGGCGTCCGTATTTCCCGATAACTACAACCTTGGAGTCTTCAAATCGAGAGTGAACAGGTATCTTCTAGGCAAGCGTGCTACATCCTAGACCGCATCGTTACTTACCATCAGGTGAGATAGTGCTCAAACGCAAGCCTATCTAACAATAAAAAATGTGTTATTATATTAAACCTTTTAAAACTTTTATAAGAACGAAATTCCAGTGACTATCCTAACAGTAAACTAGTCCATGTTTTTTCTGCCATGCCATCATTTTGCTCGCTCGCTCATTTCGCGTGTCGTTCGCTCGCATATTTCGCCCGCTCATTACGCTTGACGGTGATGGAATTAACGTTCAACTTGCGGGCAAGTCGCGCGTTTAGTACTCGAACGATTAAACGCTCTTTTAATGCTTCTATGAACATGATGGATTGAAATAAAATACGACGTTATTTTTTGACGATGTTTATTTTTAGACGGGGATTTTTACTCTGGCGTGAATTACATCCGTGGCCGTGTGGCCCCACTAGTGTCAGAATAGGACCACCTCACACGGACTGGCTCGATAGCTCAGTTGGTAGTATCCCTGCCTTCTGAACTGCAGGTTGTGGGGTCGATTCCCACCCAGGACTAGGTGGTAGGACTTTTCTGCAAAGTTCATCTAGGTAGGTACCACCGCTTTGCCATTTATTTTGCCGCCAAGCGTTAGTGTGCAAGTACTACTGTGTTCCGGTTTGAAGGGCACTGTAGTACAAAAATTGAATGATTGTTGAATGTATTTACAAACAAAATGTATCTAAGTATTGTATCAGTTATCTGGTTACCGCAGTATAAGCTTTGCTTAGCTTGGGGCTAGATGGCGCTGTGTGAAATGTCCACAGATATTTATTATTTATTTATTACCTCACCTCTTCCCGTGGATGAAGTAAGAGCTGGCTAATGGGGTAACCAGAAAATGGGCGGCAGATTTCTCCTCGGTACATTGAAATCTACTGCGATCACCAAGTCGCCTTCCAAGCATGATGATAATAGCAATTCCTCCTCCATGATAAACATCCAAAGTAAGGTTTTATGGGGAAGACCTGTGACCAGAAGTGGACGTTTTCAGGCTGTTGATGTGATAATTATGATATGTGAATTACATCGAACCAGATTAAAGTCAGCTCAAAACTAAGCTTTAATATAAAAGTATAGGAATTTGACTGACCGCTGATAGCTCAGTTGGTAGTAGTCCTGTCTTCTAAACTGTAGGTTGTGGGTTCAATTCCCACTAGGACTAGCATTTGTGTGATGAACATCGATGTTTGTTCTGTGTCTGGGTGCTATATTGTATTCTATGTATGCATTTACAAACAAAAAGTATCTAAGTTTTGTTTCAGTTATCTGGTTGCCATAGTACAAATATTGCCTCGTTTGGGGGTAGATGGCGCAGTGCGAAAAATTCGCGTCACTGCATTGTATTATTTTCCAAAACTTGTGTTATTTTTAGTGTTAGTGCATAAAATTGGTAGCATTTTATTTGTTAATTGCTGGATTATAGGCATGAGTGTGGGAAAGCAGTATAATGACGGTGAAACGTTTCTTTTCTTGTTGCTTCCAAAACTTCATAGAAGCTTCTATAAAAGTTGCCCCACTTTACTAGGAGTATGACTTGATTAGACTAGACTATGACTTGACTTGATGACTTTGACTGTGACTTGACACATATATACATATATATAATATTAATTCACTTGAGAAATTATCAATTACTTGACAATGGCTAAATACACAAAAGCGTGGAGCCAAAACAAAAACAAAAAAAAGACGCTGCTATGTATGGTTTAGCAATTTCAAGTGCAATGTATGATAATAAAATCTGTAGATGTTTTTGGGATTTTCTCTTCTTGACTTGATTCTAATCGCAACAACGACTAAAGAATCAGATCGTTTTGTGAACTCACTCGGATGTGACGACAAAGCGTACTGATTCTAATGTCGGTGCCGCGCGCATTCTTCTCTTCTTCTTTCTTCTTCACCTTCTCTTCTTTTATCAATATTAACAAGTTTACTAATACTATTTTATAAGTTTACATCATAAGCTTAATATGATAATATTATGTAAGGAAATGGAATCAATGTAACTCAATTGACTCGGGCATGACTTCGCAAGAGTTCATCTTATAAACAAAATGTTTTCAGCGGAATTACTATTATCTAATACGTATTATAATTATATTCTTTAATTATAAGTTAATAAATTAATGTATTAACATTTCACACAGCGCCATCTAGACCAAAACTAAGCAGAGCTTGTGCTACGGAAACTAGATAACTGATACAATACTTAAATACTTTTTGTTTGTATAAATATATACATAATGAAGTCTTGTCTCGAGCAGAGATTAACGACTGAGTGTAGTTCCATAATACGGGCCTTAGTCTTTAAGCTTGTTGTGTATATTACAATGTATATGCCATTGACAGCCTTTGTGGTGTGATGAGTGAGCAGATCGGCTCATAGCCCGGAGGCAGCGGGCTTGATTTCCGCGGCAGTACAAGTATTTGTGCACAGAAAAAAAGGGCAAATACTTGTTCTGAGTCTGGGTGTTGTGTGACCATGATCCTTGTAGTTCCTGGGTCCCTAGACACAGGGAATCCTAGTTAGGGTCCAGGATCTATTTATGTGATCGTTGGGCGTTATTATTATATTGACGAGTGAAGGTTAAACAGAAGATTAGAGGGTGTTCCTGATTTTATTTACAACATACTTATATCTAAGTTCATACATATATCGAAACAATGTCTGATCGGGTACGCAAATACATTATTATAATTTATCGCTGAAACCGTTATGGAATAGGAAATGTGTGTGGAATCAATTGAGGATATTCAATAAAGGGACAAGGCAATAAAAACTGCGCGAGTTATGGTAGATACGAGACTTATAATATCATTAGGTTGTCAGTAAAGTTGAAACGCTTCGTTCTGGCCTAAAAGCTACTGGCGAGACGCTCGTTCAAAAAAAAAAAGAATATGATAATATGCAGTTCTGTATTGTTAGGTTAATTGGCACACTAAATATTGTTACACTAGTTCGTAAATTTTAAATACAGCGCAATCCTAATAACGTGGGAGTCAGGTACCGCATTGCTTGCCGAACCTGTAGCCGAAGTTACGCAGGCAGGTACATTTCAGGAATTAATTTTAAGCCACTGACGCGGTTGGAATATTTTCATGAGAGTGTAGACACACGAGTGAGCACAATTATGCACTGAAAAATAAGTTAAAAAATCCAATAAGCTCGGCTACCAATTGTAATGTATTGTGGTTCTATATGGTCGCGAACTAACGCCACCAGCCCCTCGAACTGCTTGGTTACTGGATGATTCGGCGAAAACAAAACGCACATCAACTCGTACGTGTGCGCCCCGACGTGCGTCACTAACGTGGCCACCCGTAATTCGCACTTGATTTCATTTAGTAAAGTGAACTGTTCTACCAGTCGCACATATGCACCCCAATTCGGTCGACCATGATTTTTTTTTTTTTTAACTTCAAACTTGTCTACCATTTGACCTTGCTCTCACCTGATGGGAAGTGACGATGCGATCGAAGGTGTAGCATGCTAGCCAAGTAAATACCTATTCACTCTTCTCTTGAACACGCCCTCATATTTTGCCGGAAACACAGACGCTGGCAGGGCATTCCAATCCTTAGCCGTTCTAATTAAGAACGTTGAGTCAAATCGCTTGGTACGAATGGGTGGTATTTCGACCACGAAAGGATGGTGCTTAGCCGAGCGTCTAGTAGTCCGGTAGTGGAATGGTGATGGGAGAATTAGATCATGCATCAAATTCATGTAATTTCACGTACGGCATATTGAAGATTTTCCACCAAAATTCCAATTAACTGCACCACTTGTAAAGTATTGAATGAAACACGATTAGTGGTAAACTCAGACTGATTTATTTGTCTTAAGTAGGTAGGCATGACAATTTAATTTATAGAACCACCCAAAATACATTACACCAATGTGTGCTCACTGATGATAAAAGTAAGTGAGATTCGCAGACAGATTGCATACGTTTTCCCGTAAAAATACAGTTAAATGGAGTAAAGATTGTTCGTTTTTTTATGTTAATGAATGAAGTGACGAGCTAGTCGTTCACCTGACTTTAAGCGAAACGACCGCCCATAAGAGAACAGTGTCACTCAGAACTCTAAAATATAAAGTTTCGCGTGACACTGCACTGCGCACATCATCTTGAGACATCAGTACAGTCTGGTAATAAGAATAATATATAGTATAATAATATACTTTCAGTAGTTACAATACCTTTCAAACAGGAACACAGTAGTGCTTGCATAATACTGCTTGGCGGCAGAATAACTGGCAAAGCGGTGGTACCTAGACGAACTTTGCAGAAAAGTCCTACCACCTAGTGAAATCCAAACATGAACCCAAATCGATACAAATTTGTGTTTCTATCGGTTACAATAGAGTTACGAGATCGCCGATCGGCCCACCTATTTAGGGCCTACGATGCGTCTTCCAGTTCATGGTCGGTACTTGAGAGCATTTTTTCCTATCGGTTATTGGTTCTACAAGCGACATGGCCTGTGATCAGCAATAATAATAATAACGACCAACGATTACATACATAGATCCTGGACCCTAACTAGGATTCCCTGTCTAGGGATCCAGGAACTACGAGGACCATGGTCCCAGAACACCCAGGCTCAGAACAAGTATTTGTGCTTTTTTTGTGCACAAATACTTGTCCTGCCGCGGGAATCGAACCTGCCGCCTCCGGGTTATGAGCCGACCTGCTCAACCACCACACCATAGAGGCTTTCAATGGATGTTTTCAGGCTGTTGATGATATTGTAGGTCAGCCACTTGCGGGATAGCAACAGCGGTAAAATTTCAGAAATCAAAAAGCCTTTAATGCATGATAAATTGGTCTTTATTTAGCTAGGAACAAAACAGCTTAAAATGTACAGTCATAATATTGTTTTGCTAAATTCTAATAAAACTAAACGACATAATAGATTATTTATTATTACTTTATGGATAAAGTTATAAATGTATTATTCTAATAACCAATTAAATGTTAAAAGATAAAAAATACCTTAACTAAACTAACGCATTTTACGGTTTTATTCTAACCATTTATAATTTTATATGAGTCAATAATTATATTGAGTGATTTTCTTATGAAAACAAAATGAATTTGATTCATCTTCTACATAGGTATTAGTATAAAAAGTCGTAGATCATCAATGAAGATGAATAGTCGGATTAGGGAACTATAATGTTAAATCCCCTTTCCATCATAGAACTACAAGACTTGGTGATTCGTAAGTCAAGAGTGAATGGGCATCTCATGGGCAAGCGTGCTCCACCTTAGACAACTTCGTCACCATCAGGTGAGTTGTTGTCAAACGCATGCCCATTTTACGATTAAAAAAAAAATTATAAAGCTTATCACATTTTAATAACCAACACAAATAGGCATAATATTATCTTATATTCATTCTCTCTCTCACACATTTATTGGGTTGATACTTTTTTTTATTATAATCGTAGCGACAGAGTGTACATTTTTATCTAAAACCGCGTTGTTTTAAATAATTAAGTTATTGCGTATCCCCCTTTTTAAATATTTTCTTGACCACGTGGCTCACTGGACAAAAAATGTGCTAGTAATAACTACAATTAGATATTCCTAACATTATTCATATCTTATAGGTGCTATAATACTGTGCATGAAACTTTTGAATAAAATATAAAAGTTATTTTAAATAATATATTAAGTTTTCACGACAGCTTCATTCTTTTGATTATCTTTTAGAAGCTCTGTCTTAGTTTGTTTTATGAATAAACAATAACTTAGATTATCTAACTCACTGTTTCACAAAGACAGCGCTCAAAATATAAACCTGTCATCTTAAGAGATTTCTTCCCAAGTTTATCAGAATTAAATTAAATTAAAGAAAAATGGTAAAAATAGATCAGTTTTCGTGTGAAAATCGTGCTTTTACAGCCTTAATTTTTAAGTCCGAACTTACAACCAAATTCGTTTCTTAAATTTGGTTAGTGTGGGTACCGGTTACATTATTTTATTTCCAGTTTTCTCTGTTTATCAATATAAATTAATTTCTGATCCATTGAGATCAGAAAAATAGATAATTAGAAATATTCCGTTTAAAAATATGTATTTGAAATTATTTCGATCAGCTCACTTTTAACTGAATTAAAATAATTATATCTAATTCAAATAGAAAAAAAAAATTATCACGAATTAAGTTAACAATACCAGTTTTTAGAAAGGTGTTTATTATACATTATCATAAATATTATGATTAAATAATTATAAGCTATATTATAACACACGCAAAGTTTTAAATAATTCTAGATTTTAGTAGTAATCTTCACACTTTCAATTCAAACGAGCTTTATGGAGTTTTTCAAAGGAAAGCTTTTAATGTCTCATTAAAAAAACACGGTGACGTCAACCCGCCACTTTACGCATAAAATGTCCGTACGTTTGAGAATTAATTTTGCGGGACTCGAGTGAAGAGGTCTCGAACAAATTTAAAGTCAAATTTAGTGTCAAAGTGGACATCAAATTGAACTTTTTGGAAATCAAATAAAACATTTGTAAAAAGTTTTTGGAAATCAAAAAATGCAGCAATAGTTTTCTACAATTTGTATTTTTATTATTTTCATGCGTGTTTTTTTATGTGTGTTTGTGTTGTGTTTCATTATTCATTTGTTGTTTGCAACGAATCACAAAAATATTTACATCTACCTTTACGACCTTTCGAAACCTACGACTTTTTTAACCAATCAGGATTCTGATGGATGCAATAAAATGCTTGTGATAATATTATTTTTATATTTTTTTCTTTTGTAAAACTATAGATAACTTATAATAAAACCCAAAACAATACCAGAAAAATAAGTGTAGATAATACTAACTAAAAAAAAAAGAAATCTACAGACATATCCTTACATATGAATTCGTAATACACACAATATTATTATTATAATAATTATGACAATAATACCCATCTCCACTAAAGTTTGACAGCTCTTAAGTTCGCACATAATCTTCTGTGACATACCCAAATGCTTGCAGGAGGATAAGTCAAACTTAGGATCTATTAAGCTTTAGGGAGACGGGCATAAGTTTGTAATAAGAATACAAACAACAAACATAAAAATGACCTTAATATAATAAAATAATGCAATACTTGATTGTGATTTTAATTAAACCTACGTTACATTGTTTTCTTAAAGGCTAATTATAGTTTTTAATTAATCATAATTTAGAATATTTCAGCATTTGAATGTGATAAGTACTATAAAGCGTTATTTTTATTCTATAATTATAATTAATAATTTAATTACTAGTTATTTAACTAAAGCTAAAATCACTAAATTTCTATTATTATATATTATTAATTGGAAAACTAAACAAGGTATTGTAATACCTAAACATTTATGTTTTAATATAAAATCATTTAAGAAATGAAGTTACATTTATTTATTTCTCATCTTCCCAAAGAAATTCGTGATTTTGCCAAATGAGGAGATCTAAAGGCGAATATTAAATCTTAACGACAATCGCTTCATCAATCTAAAATATTATTTTTACATTTTATAAAACGTACTTGTGCCTTGTTGAGGTTACTCTTACCTTTTTGACAAAATCCAAGCTACCCTCACTTTGAGGCGCTACTCAATCGTATTCTAATTTAATATTTATCATGATGATGGTGGTTTTATAAACTTTTATATTGTTATATAAGTCATTTATACATTACAGTGAGTTTTTTGTACTAAAGGATCAGATAATGAAGGCTGTTATTATAGATTAGTAGATTTTACTTCACACAATCGTGGATGTTAATTTGTATCTAGTTATATTCACTTAATATAATAAATAACTGGTAATAATTTAGATGGTAAAATAGCAACTACTTACAGTTTTCACTGATTTAATCTTTGGTAAATGTTTATTCAATAAAGTACAGATAATGAAATATAGCATTTGATTGTGTTACATTCATATTAATCACGAAATCGCCATGTAGGTATATTATTTTTAATTTTAATAAATATGTAATAAAATTATAATTTTATATTTAAATGAAATGTAAAGAATAGCTTAATTTAACTATGAATAGCTTGATTATTATTACAGCTTAAATATAAATTAAACATCGTAAAATCTTAAAGGATAAATTAAAGACGAGCACAAACTAATGCACTCTCAAAATAAAATTTGCCGTTTTTGTAATGTACCCTATTCATACAACCGTAGAGGTGAAATTAGGACGCAAGATACAGAAAACGCCGTTCCGTATATTAACGTTGGCTGTATTCAAAACAAGTTCCGTTGTGATGTATCAAACCAACATTTGCTTTTGTTCTGGGCTTTGCTCTAAATCTAAATATATATAACTCAAAGGTGACTGACTGACTGACTGACTGACATAGTGATCTATCAACGCACAGCCCAAACTACTGGATGATCGGGCTGAAATTTGGCGTGCAGGTAGATGTTATGACGTAGGCATCCGCTAAGAAAGGATTTGTCGAAATTCCACCCTTAAGGGTGGAGTTCACCAAATCTATGGTAACCGAACGTTTACGTAATCGGCCGATGAATTCCCAAACGTCGTTTAACCGATTGATTAAATATTTGCTGTTCACCACGCGCATTCGGACCATGATCACTAAATCGCCCGGTCAGTGTGGCATTCAGAGTGAATGAACGAACGTTATAAGGCAACTTATTTGAAAAGTCATTTATCGGTACGTAGTCGATACCATGACGGATTGTTTGTATTTAGCAGTATAAAATATAATACTTTCAATTTTAAAAGTTCATAAGAACGTACGCATAGCACTATTGCAATACTGTTTCCAATTTGGGTAGGTAAACTGCTAGAGAATTATTTCTGGAAAATAATAATTACATCATCTAGGTATAAATACATACTTATTTACCTATGTAGTATGTATATAATACACAATTAAATAAAATAATAAAAATTCGTTCATAAAGGGTCGTTCCCACCCAGGACAAACATTTGTAGGATGAACATCAATGTTTTTTCTGTGTCTGGGTGTTATATTGTATTCTATGTATGTAATTACAAACAAAAAGTATCTAAGTATTTTATCAGTTTTCTGGTTCGCATAGTACAAGCTTCTTTAGTTTTTGGATAGATGGCGCTGTGTGAAGTGTTCATATATATTTATTTACTATTTATTATTTTTTTTATTATATATTTTTTCGCTCATAACTCTATAATAACGTAACCAACTATGTTGCTCTGATCGCAAATACAGCTCAGAAAAATGCATCTTATGGCGTAACCGAGATTTAAACGACGTTGTCGAGGTCGGTTAAAATAATCGGGCGTTTATGGTATTTAACCGTCTATTATGCTGTGGTGAACACCAAAAACAGTTTAACCGACCGTTAAACTGATAACCGGCCGTTTAAAAATCTGGTGAACTCCACCCTAATAGGGTGAAATGGGTGGTTGAATTATTTTCCCATAGGCCACGCCGCGGGCGAAGCTGCGGGCAGAAGCTCGTTCATTTTATAAAGTCAATTGAATAATGCATCGGTGCATTTAGTCGCACGATCGACTGAGGATGCAATGAAGCCACTCGGCCGATAAAATCCTATCTTATTCGATGGTTAAATGGGTCGACTGGTTTTTATTATATATTTTTTCGCTCATAACTCCAGGAATATAATAACGTAACCAACTATGTTGCTCTGATCGCAAATACAGCTCAGAAAAATGCATCTTATGGCGTAACCGAGATTTAAACGACGTTGTCGAGGTCGGTTAAAATAATCGGGCGTTTATGGTATTTAACCGTCTATTATGCTGTGGTGAACACCAAAAACAGTTTAACCGACCGTTAAACTGATAACCGGCCGTTTAAAAATCTGGTGAACTCCACCCTAATAGGGTGAAATGGGTGGTTGAATTATTTTCCCATAGGCCACGCCGCGGGCGAAGCTGCGGGCAGAAGCTCGTTCATTTTATAAAGTCAATTGAATAATGCATCGGTGCATTTAGTCGCACGATCGACTGAGGATGCAATGAAGCCACTCGGCCGATAAAATCCTATCTTATTCGATGGTTAAATGGGTCGACTGGTTCGGAGCGATGGGATTTTTGAAGTGAAAACTTCTTTAGGCGCGTTGAGCACTCTGTGAGTGAACAAAAGCGTGAAACTCGCGTCATCGTCACCGAATGCTTTCCATGAGCTATACGTATAGGTACTATGTTTATAGATAATATGCTTGAAGTTAGACACAGAGTATTTTTAGTTAAACTAAAAGTGAATCATTGCCTTTAAAAAGTCCCCCATGCGTGAGCAGGTAACAAGAACACTTATGCCCGTTTTCACTTAAGTTAGACAGCTCTAAGTTCGCCCTCATCTCTCTAGGACATAACTAAGAGGGATAAGTGCGAACGGGTATTTCCAGTGTAAATAAAAAACTTTGAAATTGAAAACTTAATAACAGATTTGAAAACGATATATTTAAAAAGTATATTGTATTAAAATTTTATCGAATTATTTTTACAATAGGCTAAAACTATTCGCGTTTAAAATTAAAAGCAACTGCGATACTATACAATAATATTTGTCTTGATCTATTCTACCGTGAAAAATATTGATAAACGAAATATATTCCGAAAATGATATATGAAATATTTGCCGCTGAGATAGGAGTCAGTGGAGTGCATAACAGTATGAATGCATTTTATTATTTGTACGAATGGAAAATGGAAAAAATAGGAGATCTGTTTGAGAATTTTTTAAACTAGGTTGTCATAATACGACGAGATTTGTTTGATAGTTTTTAAGTAGTAAATATTTTGGTCTCGGGTTAACATGAGCTCCTAGTTTAAGTAGTAAATATTTTGATCTCAAGTTAACATGAGCTCCAAGTTATTAAGCTAGATTAATTCTTAAGTGAGAGGACTGTTATACTCAGTTTGATTATTACCGTACAAAATCATCAATAATACATAGGTTTTCCGATTGCAAGTGCTATCATCAAAATTATATGAATTAAGAAATTATAATTGTTTTTGTTAGCACAACTATTTTTATACGAGTTAAATTGAAAAGTAAATACAATGTTAATTATAATAGAGTAGGTGGTAAAATTTGAAAATAGAAACTAATTAAACGCCGTATTTCAGAACGGCGCCCATTTGTCGGTAATGCTATTGTATCGCTCTATTATTTTTACTCTGTATCGATGCTGAACTCATGACTTTTACTCGTATAACATAGATAACTTAAAAAGGTTTAAAAAATCCACGAATTGGCAATTTTTGCTCTTTATAATACTAGAATTAATTTAAATTAACGTCGTAAAAAAATAAAATGAATAAATGTTTAAGGTCAAATGTAGCCGGCCAATAATACAAAATAAATAAATAAGTACTTTTTCATACTGGTGCAATCGGTATAATACAGAATATACATTTTCGAACTTCATTTTTAATCAATAACGACTGCAGGACCGTTTTTCGTCGATACAAGATAATTTAGATTAAATCATGCAAGAACAATAAGAAGAAAACATAATGAAAACAGTAAAACAATTTCTTTTTACTGTTAATTTTCATAAATATTTAAGAAACAAGTCTCTAAAGGCAGCGCCACACTGGTATAACTGACTGCAGACCGCACGACTGTTGACTGCACGATCGCTTGCCGCTCGGCCGCTGACTCCATGACAGCTGGTCGCACGCTCGATGACTTGAGGCAACGATCACGGCCTCCGGACTCTATAGAATTACCACTCATTTTATTTTTAAAGTAAAACTTCTTTACACTTGCTTGGGGAGTAAGCTGGTAAGTGTGAGGCGAGAATAACTAAATCGATTCACATAGATATCCATAATAGCCAACATAAAAATTCATTATGTTGTTATATCTGGTAAAATGACAATTTATAATTGTCAAGATGGCGACAGGACAGGAGTAACATTAAACAAAGCAAAACATAGTTATACCGGCCGATAGATGGAGCTAAAGTAAAGAAGTTTTACTCCAGTCATGTGGTCTAAAGCACACTCGTTTTTTTTTGATTTTACGTACATGTACCTATTAAAGAAACTTCAATAGAATATTCACTATAGTAATATAATCCCTAGAACTATAGAATGCTACACGTAACAACTATGATTGATGAGTGATGGTTTTACTCATGATTCAACTTAAAAATTCTAAAGCAAAATTTTCAATTTGCAAAAGTAAATAAACATATTAATAATGTCCAATGTCCGTGTGTAGTTCGCTAAAACCGATAATATTGCATTTTGTAACTTGCTATAAAAGGCATCACAGATTATAAAAAATATATATACTAATAAAATAACCGTGACTTAATTACCCAAAATAATTCCAACCACTCTTATGTTAATGAATCACTCATAACAGTTGCAGTATCACTAAAAACTCTAAAATGTAAAGTTTCATGTGCCATTGTACTGCGCACGTCATTCTGATACACACAGCCTAGTAAGATCATGTATCACCTAGTATGTCGTAAAGTCTCATTTGCCCAATAATTTCACTAGCTATAGGCCTTTAAACCGGAACACAATAATGCTTGCAAACTATGCTTAACGGCAGAATAACTGTCCATACGGTGATACCTACTTAAAGGAAGAAAAGTCCTACCACCTAGTCATAATTCTAATGGAATAATTTTAATTATAATGGGCCTGGCCCCAGGGCGTAAGACTTACCTCTCCCACCTCCAAGAACACAAACTAAAGGCAAGCACACACGTGCGGTCAGCGCGCGACTGCGACTGCAGACATTGCGACTGCGACGATCGCGGCGGCTGTCGCATGCGACCGCGGCGCGCTGTTGCATTCGTCCGTGTCGCAGCAGAAAGTGCGAGCGCCCCACCACTCTGTAACAAAAACGTTTCAATAAGTTTCATTTTTTGATATAATAAAAAAAGCGGTACAGACTTTGGGGGATTGCCGATTGAAGTGAAAGCAAAGTAACTTTTGACATATAGCTCAAGGGAAGCGTGCGGTGACGATGATGTGAGTTTCACGTTTTTTGTTCACTCAAAAAGTACACGTAGAAACACAGTATACGTATAGCTCACGGAAAGCGTTCGGTGACGATGACGTTTCATGATTTTTGTTCACCTAAATAGTATTTTCAATTTTTAATAATTACAATTCAACAGGCCTAATGATTTTTTCGCTTGAATAATTTCTGTACTTCATAATATTTAAGAAATAAATAAATAAATATAAGATAATTAATATTATTAAAAAAAAGAAGAACCATGATTGGTTCTTTTTTTTATTGTTTGATAGGCTCGCGCTTGACCACTATCTCACCTGATGGTAAATGACGATGTGGTCTAGAATGTAACACGCTTGCCTAGTAGATACCTGTTCACTCTCGATTTGAAGACTCCAAGGCTGTAGTTTTCGGGAAATACGGATGCCGGTAAAGCGTTCCACTCTTTGGCTGTTCGCATGATAAATGTGGAGCCAAATCTCTTTGTTCGCACATGTGGGATATTAACCATGTACCGGTGGCGCTTTTTCGTACATCTGGTTGTCCGATGGTGGAACGGTGACGGCGGAATCAGGCTATGCAACTCCAATGCACACTCTCCAAAATGCACTCGATAGAAGACCGATAAACTGGCAACTTTCCGTCTATGGTCGAGGCTTTGCAGTAGGGCTTCAAACAAATCGCCTACCTATGAGCCTCTTAGCACGTAAAATGTAAGCAACTAGTGGGATTTGAACTCGCACCTTCCAACTTACTGGATTAGACGCTATCACAACTGAGCCATGTCCAGTTCAGTGTATTTAACGCAGCCAGTACACACATGGTTCAAATGTTTTTGGTAGTGGTTAGTGTAGTTGGTATAAAAAAATAACGGCACATTGCCAAAGAAAAACTTTTTCGACCACACACTGTAGAAAGTTTATTTAAGTAATATCGACACATAAATTCCTATAAAACTTAACCAATTAGTTCTGAGTGATAAATGTTATTTGCATAGTTTTTGCACAAAAACAGCTGAGCTAATTTTCACAAAATTTTGCATACAGAATTATTACTTTTACTTTATATTGCTTGTACTTTTTATCCCGGAGAATCTATAGTTATTTAAGTTTCCTAAGCGTTTATTTTGCACTACTAAATAAAAATTATGGACTAGATATTAGATGAATTGATGTACCACCAATTGAGACGATTTTTTTGTGTAGACTTTGCTTGGCGTATAAGATTAGAATGAAGACTAAGTTCAGTATAGACCTAGAAAGAGGCATAATTGATGCTTTTTTTAAAAATCTAATTTTAGGGAGCTTTAGTCGCATAGCGATTATGTCAGCTCCATTATATACATTCATAAAATTCTAACAAAATATATCTTTTATCATGCTAAAAAGTGTCTTGGCAGCTCCACTCAGTGGAAAAGCCAAGACACCTTGAAACACTCCAACATCCGAAAAATTTAGACCGAACTGTGCTAGCATATATGCTCTCACAGACATAATTGATGCTGAAAATTTATGAGTTGAAAAATTTATCCAAAATAGCGAATACACTGTTTCCGCCCGGGATCGAACCGGGGACCTTGTGCGTGTGAAGCACACGTGATAACCGCTACACTACGGAAACTTACAAGTGGAGATCGAAATTATTACTTATGTACTAAAAGTTAAAACTAAAAGCTATAAAAACTGATGTGTCCACTGTACAAAATATGAATTTCCGAAAAAACAGTTCTTTTTTTATTAACTTGTGGTAGGTATTATTATTCTGTGTCTAATCCTCTGTGGTGTAGTGGCTGAGCAACACGACTCACAACTTGGAGACGGCAGGTTCTGTTCTCGCGATAGGAGAAGTATTTGTGCACATAAAAATACAGGGAAGTCTAGTTAACGTCCAGGTTCTATACTTATTCACTCCATAGTTCAGGACCTAACCGCCATCTCTAACACGATTCAATTGAAGACCTAAGGGGAATCGCTATACGGTACAAATTATATTGTAGCAATTCGTGCTAACACGGTGAATCACGGTAAGAGGTAAAGGCAAGGCCTCACGTCTAATAAAAAAACGAGTGTGCTTTAGGCCACACTTGTCTAAAACACAATCTTTTTTTTTTGTTGAAAATTAACTTTGTAACATTAACATTGTGACAATGGAGATCTACGTGATCCAATTTCAACTTCCGTTCGACTTATTTTTCAAGTCAAGCGTGCTTAAAGAACTATTACTCCAAAAATAATTTTTTACTCGCTAGTCAAACTGCAGAGCCTAGTATGTAAGTCATATAAACTTTACCATAGTCACCAACGTAAGGAAAATGATATGAGACTGAAGAAAAAAGGGAAAAAGGATTGCCTTAATCCGTCTGAGGATTTATTCTGCCCAAGTTCATTCTTTAACAAATGTAGGATAAACTAAGGAAATATAATAAAAGTCTATTTTTGTGTGAAGGGGATCAAAAATCTGACAGTTGGCTACCCGACCGCTAAAATACGGGATGAAGCCAAATATACGGTAAAAATATTTTCATCCCGGCTGCTCCTTAAATTTAATAATGAGAATAACGCCCAACGCTCGCATACCCTATGTATGCGATGTAGGATCTATATCCTGGACCCTAACTAGGATTCCCTGTATCTAGGGACCCAGGAATTACGAGGAACATGGTCCCACAATACCCAGACCCAGAACAAGTATTTGCGCTTTTTTTTTTGTGTGCACAATTACTTTTCCTGCTGCGGGAATCGAATCCGCCATCTCCGGGTTATGAGCCGACCTGCTCAACCACCACAAATTATATATGTATATGATCGTTGGGCGTTATTATTATAATTATTATTTTGTGATTCTTGAACATATCGGTTTTCTCATGATGTTTTGTGTTAAACAAACGCAAATTCTGGACATAACTTGAAAGGTGCACGACCGAGTGGAATTTGAACCTGGATGCGTCAGATTAAAATTCGCACGGGTTACCACTGGGCCACATTCACCTTCGGAGCCATATTTTCCGACGAGGGTGTACGAATTCCAAAGAGCAAACGAATTCTAACAACGTATTCATTCAAAACGGATAAGATTTTACACGAAACACGACTTGCCACGATAAACTTGCTCCTACTGCTTGAAAATAAGGTTGAATTTGGTCAAATAATCAAGTTTCACGTACAAAATAAAGTCGTTTCGTATGAAAGCTAGCAATAACTTACCCGGCGACTGCGATTTGTCGAAAGTACGGAGACAACGTAACTGAACGCTTTGTTTTGATAGAAACTTTGTTCATATTTGGCTGCATTTCATAATCAATTTTTTTTAAGGAATGACGTGACGAGCTAGTCGTTCGCCTGATGTTAACCGACACAGCTGCCCATATCAGTTGCAGTGTCACTCGGAACTCTAAAATATAGTTTCGCATGAAACTCACACGTCATCCTGAGACATCAACACAGTCTAGTAATAAGATTACAAATTGCCAACAAAATTACAAATTGCCTTGCATTCACCAGCTTACTCCTCAAGTCAAGCGTGCGTAAAGAAGTTTTACTTCTAAAATGATTTATTTGAAAATATCTGTTTAGCCATGGTCCCATTTTTTCTGTGCACAAATACTTGTCCTGCCGCGGGAATCGAACCAGCCGCCTCCGGGTTATGAGCCAACCTGCTCAAAAACTACACCCCAGAGGTTAGCTGTCAACTGTGTGCATTATGTTAAATAGTTCCCATGTAATAAGTGAGATATATTTTTTATTTTTTTTTATGAGAAATAACAAATGGAATGGGGAGTCGGAGATTGAAATTCTGAAATGGTAGATGTGAGTTCGGGGGTCAGAAGTAGCTTTTTTTTTTATGTTAAGGAATGACGTGACGAGCTAGCCGTTCGCCTGATGTTAAACGACACGGCTGCCCATATCAGCTGCATTTTTTTTTTTTTTTTTTTTGAACGAGCTAATGCTGTTGGTCTATCGACCTTTACAGCGTCACCGGGCGGGAGGGCGGGCGCTTAGGGCGCCCAGCCGTCACAAAAGTGGGAGGCAACTAGCTCAAGGGCACCCCTGGGGTGCGAGCCTCGGCTTGGGCCGTTGCCGGGATAAGAGGATCGAGAAGACTACGTCCACTGGAAGAGTGGACCCTATTGAAAGTCGCGACCGTTCTAGCTAACCTACGGGGGGTACGTCGACCTCGCCGGCGGGGTCGGTGTCTGATTGTGTTACGCTGGTATCCTATACCGGTGCCGAAAGCGGTACCTGAGCCAGAAGGGCTAGACTGGTCCGGTGATCCTAGCGCAGCCGATACTACGGCTGCTATAGGATCATCCGGGTCGCTCAAGACGTGTCTCGGGCGGCGACGACGGGGTTGGCATATCAGCTGCAGTGTCACTCGGAACTCTTATAGAGGTTTGCGTAACACTGCACTGCGCACGTTATCCAGAGACATCAGCACAATCTAGTAATAAGATTACTAAACTGTGAGATCAGATCATAAAGTCTCATTTTCCCAGTAATTTCACTAGCTACAGTGCCCTTCAAACCGGAACACAGTAGTGCTTGCGCACTACTGCTTGGCGGCAGAATAACTGGCAAAGCGGTGGTACCTACCTAGACAAACTTTGCAGTAAAGTCCTACCACCTAGTACTTCGTTATCCGGTTCACCGCTCCAGAATCCAAATACCACTTGCCTGGAGGGTAATATACTTAATAGAATGTATCCGGCTGCTGCTAATGAACATTGATTGAATGTGCTTAATCGAATACAAACACATATTACTGAGTAAATTTTTGAACGTTGAATGGAATTATTGTTGGTATTAACATTTAAACTCAGGCCTGAAACGACTTAATAAATTTTATTTTAAACCTTTTGAAACAAAAAAATAGTTGTCTGTAAAGTCGGTTTACGGACGATAATAAGTTATAAGAAAACAATTAGGCTAATCGTGCCTCTCTATCGCTTGTTCCGCGCTCTCGCTTGCACGCTCGGCTCAGGCGGAATGTGACAATTTTTCATGCGTGCAGCCGGCTTTCATTTACTTATATAAATTTAACCCATATAGATACCTAGATAGATATTGACATAATTGATCTCAGCCGTCAGGCGTGGTGGGTAAAAACCAAGTATGGGGGGGATAGAGATGAGTATAGAATATAAAATTCAAAGTACTGACTGACTGAATGACTTATATATCAACGCACAGCCTAAAACACTGGTCCATGAGACTTGAAATTTGGAGGGTGTGTTCTTTTTAAAGTGTAGGTATCCAATAAGAAACGGTTTTTCAAAATTCTACCCCTAAGAAGGTGAAATGGGTGATTGAATTATCTATGAAAAAATTTCTCCTTCGTTTCATTTACGTGACGTGGGCAAAACTGTGGGCAGAAGCTAATCGATTTATAAGACGTTACCACTTCAAAAAACGTTTAAATTTTTTTTTTTGTTAATGAATGACGTGACGAGCTAGCCGTTCGCCTGATGTTAAACGACACGGCTGCCCATATCAGCTGCAGTGTTACTCAGAACTCTAAAGTATAGCGTTTCGCGTGACACTGCACTGCACACGTCATCCTGAGACATCAGCACAATCTAGTAATAAGATTACTAAACTGTGAGATCAGATCATAAAGTCTCAATTGCCCAGTAATTAAACTAGCTACAGTGCCCTTCAAACCGGAACACAGTAGTGTTTGCACACTACTGCTTGGCGGCAGAATAACTGGCAAAGCGGTGGTACCTACCTAGACGAACTTTGCAGCAAAGTCCTACCACCTCTTAACGAAAGTGTAACAATGGGTAGTCTTATCTCAAAGTCATCTCTTCCAGATAACCTTGCATAGAAAGAAATCTAGATAAAGAAGGTGTCTATCTTTAGATTCAAATATATGTGACAGCCTCAGAGGTGTAGTTGTCATAGCTGGTGGCTCATAACCCGGAGGCAGCTGGTTCGATTCCCGCGACTGGACAAGTATTTGTGCACAGAAAAAAATGTTGGCGTGGGCAACCCTTATCACTTAGGGGACGAAAAATAAATTACATCCTATTCTCAGACCTACCAAGTTTGAATATTAAACTTCATCAAAATCGGTTCAGTTGTTTTGGAGGAGTAACAAACACTGCAACGAAATTTTTATATATATAGATTTTATAATAGTGTATGTAACTCATTTACAATGAGAAATAGATGAATTTAATTACAATACAATACAATACAAAACGCTTTATTGACACCAAAAATAAACATGTAGAAAATAGAATCACATAATATGATAGGTACAATGCAATACAGAGCGATCTCTTCCAGACAACCTTTGGATGGACAGAGATATGAGACACTATGAGCAAGGACGGCGGTGCAAATCAATACTATATACTAACCTATACTCAAATAATATAATACATAAGAATAAATAATAATAAAATACATATACCTAAATCATTGATATAATATATCAATGATTTAGGTATATGTATTTTATTAATAATATATAATAATAATAATAATAATAACGCCCAACGATCACATACATAGATCCTGGACCCTAACTAGGATTCCCTGTGTCTAGGAACCCAGGAACTACGAGGACCATGGTCCCACAACACCCAGACTCAGAACAAGTATTTGCACTTATTTTTTTCTGTGCACAAATACTTGTCCTGCCGCGGGAATCGAACCCGCCACCTCCGGGTTATGAGCCGACCTGCTCAACCACCACACCACAGAGGCTGTCTATATGTGTGTATACACATATACACACATATACAATATATATATTGATTATTATTATTACTATTATTATAGGGTAGTATTCGATATTATTTTATGCCTCCATACACATTACATAGGTAACTTTCGCTTGCTTGCGTTTAAAGTAATGCTGGATGGTGCAGGGTACGAATGTCTGGAGCACGTCTGGTATCAAGTCAAATGTGCGGTTTCTTACCCAGATTTACATAAAAATGTCATAGCATTACGGAATACCTAAAATCAGAAAGTCTAAGATCAGAGAAGTCTGCGTACTTTTACGAAGTTTTCCGAATTTCTTTGGTACTGCTCGTACCTGACTGATATCATTAGAAGAACGCAATTTAAAGCAATACCATATGTATATATATATATACTAGCAGCCCGCCCCGGCTTTGCACGGGTATTTTATATATGTCTATTATAAATTGAGATATATATAAACTTACAACTATCCTATCTCTCAAGTTGGATCGAACTGCACATAGTGTGCGAATTTTATTGTAATCGGTTAAGTGGTTTAGGAGTCCATTGAGGACAAACATTGGGACACGAGATTTATATATATTAAGATTATAATAAAAAGTAAAAATAGTCTATCTTCGAGAATAAATCAAAAGAACTGAAACAATCGGTATTATCGTTTTGATTTTAAAATTTAAAAAATATTGATAAATACGAGTATGTGTTTACGGACCATCTGTAGTGTGAGTGAGGATGATTTAAGTTTCCACTTCGGAATTTTTTACATAGTAGGTAGTTAGTTCTTACTTTTATAGATCTCAAAATCAAAACAATCTATTTACCTATATATATTATAAAAATATCATGTCACTGTATTTGCTGCCATACTCCTCCGAAACGGCTGAAACGATTTTGATGAAATTTTATATTCACACTTAGTAGGTCTGAGAATAGGTTGTTATCTATTATTCATCCCCTAAGAGAAAAGGGGGGACCCCAAAATTTTTTATATTGTTTTTCGGAAAGAATATTTTATTTTATGATGTGGCATTAAAAATACATACAACCCTAAACTTTCTACCTTCTACCATCATCCCTTATTTTTTTAATTTATATGACAAAACAGCTTTTGCCGGGTCAGCTAGTACATACGAATCTCTATTTCCATTGATCATCGCATTACGCATGAACGGCTGAAAAGTTTTCACTAATTCCTTTTTTGTTGTGTTTATTATTTATTAGAAGAAGTTATTTGTGAAAGAAAAATTAAGAAAGCTGAGCGGAAAATTTAAAAAAATTGAAATCGCGGGATGCAACTAGTCCCCGAAAAAATCAAAAGGGAAAAAATCCCCGACCTAAAACGTCCAATCTGGGCTGCGTTCCTGACATTATGGGACAAAACTGTCATCTGTCTTGGAAATACCACCTTAACGCTTTTCAAACTAATTCACTACAATCATTCGTCACGACCTTTCCCTTATCTGTAAAGGGAATAATATCCTCCACTTTCAACCTATTCAACCCTAACAAACGTCTGCGTTTGTTTTTATTCACTATCTTTTACGACATCTTTATTTTATCTAAGCATTTTACCTAGCGAGCTATTCTTTCACATGATGTTGAGCGTTGCAGCTACTCATAGGATTCCATTTGTAACTGTTGATTATACAATCTTGCGTTACACTGCTCTGTACGCATGTCATCTTGTAACATTACTACAGTCTAGTAAAATGATTTTTAGACTTTTACTTTCGGTCACAATTTACTAAGTGGTAAGACTTTTCTGCAAAGTTCGTCTAGGTACCATCTTTGCCAGTTATTCTACCGCCAAGCAGTAGTGTGCAAGCACATACTGTGTTCCGATTTAAAGGGCACTGTAGCTAGTGAAATTACTGGGCAAATGAGACTTTATGACCTAATCTCACAGTCTAGTAATCTTATAGCTAGACTGTGCTGATGTCTCAGAATGACGTGCGCGTTGCTGTCACTCGAAAGTACATTTGCGTTTCAAGTGTCACTGCAACTGATATGGGCAGTCATGTCGTTTAACATCAGGCGAGCGACAAGCTCGTCATGTTATTTCGTAACATAAAAAAAACAATAAATCACAAAGTCGAGTATATGGACAAATAGTAATGACATATATTTACCTATATTTACTGTACTATATTTACCTATTCGTGAATAATAGTCGGTAATATATTATTAATATAAAATGTCTTATGTCCAAAGGTTGCCTGGAAGAGATCGCTTTTAGCGATAAGGTCGCCCATTGTTACACTTTATATAATTGATTGTTTTTTTTGCTTTCTATTTTTTATTATTTGGTGTGTACAATAAAGAGTTCATCTATCTATCTATCTAATTTTTTAATTATTAACTCTACCAAAACTTTACCTACGTACAAAGAACAATTTTGCTTCAAAGGATATTGCCTCTTTCCTTAAGTTTGATTTTCAAGATGTTTGAATAATGTTGTCGAACGTGTTTTCGTTGGTACTTAATTAAAATTGTGCGTCTACGGGATACTAAATGCTGAGTAAGCTCCAACATGCTCTTGACAAGTTGCTTATATTTGACCTGAATTGAAATTATATTTGATTTGAAGTGACCTTTGACTTTTTAACATATAAGTCAAACTTATTGTCTGTTTTAATGAATTAACAAAATGAATTTGAATTTTGACAAATCTAAATGCTTTCATGTCTTAACAAGGGAAATAGAGAGACTATATACATTAGTAGAAGACCACATTTTTTGTATTAACTATTTCGCAAGATAACAAATTGTTTAATTGTTCAATTGCCCTACTTAGATGTCTCATCGGCTGCATGTAGCGAACTAATAACTTAGTAACACCTACTATAAAAAAGTAACAAACGCAAAGCGTAAAAACCTGATTTCATACTTATATAGTTTTCTCATGGGTGCCATTGTCAGAACTGGACCAAATTGAAAACACACGCGAAGCACCAGCTTTCAAATAAAAAGAATCATCGAAATTGGTTCACCCAGTTTGAGGTTCTGAGGTAACAAAATTTAAAATAAAAATACAGTCGATTTGTGGACCTCCTATTTTGAAGTCGGTTTTTTTTTATTGTATGATAGGCTCGCGTTTGACCACTATCGCACCTGATAGTAAGTAACGATGCGGTCTAGGATGTAACACGCTTGCCTAGAAGGTACCTGTTCACTCTCGATTGGAAGACTCCAAGGTTGTAGTTTTCGGAAAATACGGATACCGGTAAAGCGTTCCACTCTTTGGCTGTTCGCAAATGTGGAGCCAAATCTCTTTGTTCGCACATGGGGGATATTAACCATGTATCGGTTAGTAAAGAATTTCAATTTCAATTTGAATACGAAAAATAAAGTAGAAAGCGTCTTTTTGTTTGCTGTTCTGTTAAAAATAACGTATTTTCCACGCTTTCCCCATAAAAATAAAGCAATAGCTTCTAAAACGTGGAAAGCATTAAATTGCAATTACACGACGAACTGCCATTCGAGTTAACATAAAACTCATTGTAATAAAAAAAAGTGTATGTCAGTAACAAAAATCCGAAGTGATAAAATGAACTGGTCTAGAACGATCCGTTTTTTAAATTTCTGAGTTCAGTGATATAAAATTAGAGCAAAAGTATAAGGGTACAAACAGGAGTACCATACGCTAATTTGATGCCTCAAAACAAATAAAATAATTAATAACCGATTTCAAAACCACAAACACGCACTATAAAACAAAAATCATCTAAAATCATCTATTCAATCATCTATTTGAAGTGCCTATTTGTGGTTTTGAAGTCAGTTAATATTTTTTTGTATTTTACCCTTTTTAGTTATTGTTACTAAACTAAGATAGGTATGCCAAAATTCAGCTCAGTCGGAAACCGGGAACGGGGACAAAATTGACTAAGATTTTATTACAATATTAGTTAGTTAGTTTTTCCTCGATTTCCTTGAGATTCCATCATCAGATCCTGACTTGCTGATAATGGGGTCACTTTGGGAGTATACCCTTAAGAATTAAAAAAGATTTTTATAAATCGGTTAACAATTGGAAAAAATATTGATGAATATACACAAAAAAAAATAGAATAGAATATAATAAATATTTATTCATGACAAAAAGGCAATGGCTAAAAATAAAGTCTAACAAAAAATAAAATCATTTGCCCGTTGCCACGAATATATATACAAACATAGTATGCTCCTCCATTTTGAAAGTCTGTTAAAAATGCGACAGCACTGCGTCGAAACACTCGCGACTCAATCTGTACCCCCTATCAGTTTTCTTTCCAGTTAACTAGCTGGAGAAAATGATGGACGTTTCACCGTTTCCACTTTCACGGAACCCAAAAAGAATACGGCGATAAAATAAAATGGGAGTTAACAGTCGTTTGTAGGTTTATGATAATTGAGTGGGGGTTGGATGGACCTTTTATTCAGCTCTTTTGTGGCGGCGGTGTATAGTCAGCTTTATAGATTTACACACTTATTAATGGCGGTTACTGCTTTCATAAAAATAGGGTCTCCTCCAGCAGGGTTTACTAGATGGTAGGACTTTGTTGCAAAGTTCGTCTAGGTAAATACCACCGCTTTGCCAGTTATTCTGCCGACAAGCAGTAGTGTGCAAGCACTACTGTGTTCCAGTTTGAAGGGCACTGTAGCTAGTTTAATTACTAAGCAATTGAGACTTTATGATCTGATCTAACAGTCGAGTAATCTTATTACCAGACTGTGCTGATGTCTCAGGATGATGTGCGCAGTGCAGTGTCGCTTGTAACTCTATGTTTTAGGGTTCCGAGTGACACTGTTTTGCTATGGGCGACCGGGCGCTTAACATCAGGTGAACGACTAGCTCGTCACATCATTCAATAACATACAAAAAACATACGTAATTATTATATATATGTATATATCCGAGAACAATAAACACTCGGAAATATATTAATTTAAAATGATTCACACTCATGAGAATTTTAGTACTAAAAGAACAGTTCATCTTAAAACATTACTCTTATAGTAGTTTATTACAATGTACATTACTTATGTACACAGTATCGTAAAATATATATTTATATTTAAATCCTTAGTTACGCAGAGTGGCCGCCAGGGGCGCTGTGCTGGATTTCACATCTATATTCTGTAATGTTACTAGTTGGTGGTTACATAGACAAGTCCTGTCTGCTAAATTCGTCTTGGTAAGTAATACCACTTTGCTAATTATTCTGCCACCAAGCAATGGTGTACAAGCAGTGCTGTGTTCCGGTTTAAAGGTGTACACTGTAGCTAGTAAAATTGCAATTGAGATTTTATGATCTGATCTCACACGCGAGTAATCTTATTACCAGACTATGCTGATGTCTTAGGGCGATACGCGCAGAGCAGTATCGTACGAAATTTTGTACTTTGGAGTTTCGAGTGACACTGTTCTGTTAGGGGCGGCCGTGTCGCTTATAATATCAGGAACAGATCATATCATTCATTAACATAAAAAGAAAAGCAGTATTCCGTAAATCGCAGTATTTTTTATAGCTATATTGCCCTTTAAGCCGGAACACAACAAGTGCTTGCACACTACTGATAGACGGCAGAAGCGAAGCGCTTGTCGTCGTACACACCTAGACGAACTCTTGCAGAAAAGTCTATATAGTTTTTTTTTTAATTGTAAACAAATATCCTGAAATCGTAGTCGTTTTCTTAAAGTAACGACACCGCCACCTCTAAATTATTAAGTTTCACGTGACACTGCACTGCGCACGTCTTAAAACAATACAGTCTAGTTATAAGAATTTTAGGTTCGTATTACAGAACGATGCTCAGTCATCGATCGGTGCTCAAGCAGTGATTTCATTCATCAATTGATCACTTTATGAATGAAATCTCTGCTTGAGCACCGATCGATGTCTGAGCATCTCTGTAATACAGACCTTAGACTGTCAGATCAGAACATAAAGCCTCATTTACCTATCATCGTTGGTTTAATTTTGTTTGTGTAGCTTTCAAGTCAGAACAGCTGAACTAATTTAGATTAAAATATTAAATGGAGCAAGAGAAAAAAAGGGAAGAAAAACAAAAAAGGGAAAGGATGTTTGAAACAGCGGTAGTATTGACTAGTAGGTATTTATTGTGTAGCAAAGCTATACGGGTGACTTTACTACTATAGATTTACATGAATAATTTCTGTATATTATTGACAAATTTAAACGAACAATTACTATTGCATGATCTGGTACCATTTCATAGTGGTCTCATTAAATATGGAAACCACATCAATGATTCACAAAAGCTATACGGTTCATTGAATTGAATGACACTTTTAGTGTTGACGCGCACATGCGAGGCCGCAGTACCAACGTTAAATAATACGAGCTAATGAGCTAAAGAGACAACGCTCTACGAAGCGGACTATCTCCCTGTGAGTGACAGAGACAACGCTCTACAAAGCTGACTATCTCATTATAATTAACTTCGTTTCCGTCACTCACATGGAGATAGACACCTTCGTAGAATATTATCTCGGTCACGGTATTAAGCAAATTAAGTGATAAAATCTTACTTTTTGTTTAATCCCTTGAATTTTCGACATTAGTTGCTCCGTTGTACTTTTTGTTTTATTTTCAGTGTCGTACCGGTACGGACACAACTGCTAAGTGCGCGATTTAAAATATTGATAGGTACCTTTTTCGCTGCATGTCGGCACGCAATCCCGAACAACGGTCAGCTCGCTCACGTATTTCTGGAACAAACATAATTCATTAGGTATTTTATGAAATATCACTTTGTTTGACCGAATTATTAACGAATCAATAAATATATCAATTACGCCCAACGATCACATACATTAATCCTACACTCTAATTAGGATTCTCTGGGTCTAGCGACCCAGGAACTATTAGGACCATGATCCCATAATACCCAGACTCAGAACAAGTTTTTTTCTTCTGTGAACAAATACATTTCCTGCCGCGGGAATAAAACCCGCCGCCTGCGGGTTATAAGCCGACTTGCTCAACCACCACGCCACAGAGGCCAGAGGCTGTTAATGCATTACAGTTTTTGATATAGGTATGAAAAATAAATCGTTTACAGAAAATACGTCTTTTATTCTTTCTTGGAGTTACTGTTTTGACTGACTCGATAGCTCAGTTGGTAGTACTCCTGCCTTCTGAACTGTGGGTTCGATTCCCACCCAGGACAAACATTTGTGTGATGAACATAGGCGTTTGTTCTGTGTCTGAGTGTTATATTGTAATTTATGTATGTATTTACAAACAAAAAGTATCTAAGTATTGTATCAGTTGTCTGGTTCCCATAATACAAGCCTTGTTTAGTTTGGGGCTAGATGGCATTGTGTGAGTTGTACACACATATTATACTATTACTGTATTGTACAGCCAGGAATGCGCTACTTATCAAGATTGATTGAGAATACCTATAATAATAATAACGCCCAACGATCACATAGGTATATAGATCCTGGACCCTAACTAGGATTCCTTGTATCTAGGGACCCAGGAACTACAAGGACCATGGTCCCAAAACACCTACACACAGAACAAGAATGTGCACCTTTTTTCAAGCAAATACATGTACCGTCGCGGGAACCGAACCCGCCGCCTCCGGGATATGCACCCTTATCGCGTAACTGTTCTGGTAATCGACTTTGCCTGCCATCCTGCACGCGCCAATCACCAAGTCCATGAGTGCGAGCAAGAGAGAACACGATTACAATCTCCACCAGACTTAGAGGTAAGGCCCAAGGTCGCCGGTTCACCTAGTACACTGCGTCTTCCAATTCTTGATCGCCACTTGAGAACCTTTAGTATCCTCCATTGGTATTGTCAGTACTGCAACTGCAATGGGTTTACTCTGAGCTTGGGTGTTGTGGGACCATGGTCCTCGTAGTTCCTGGGTCCCTAGACACAGGAAATCCTCGTTAGGGTCCAGGTGTATGTCATCGCATGGGACAATAAGTTTATCCTAAGAAATCTATCCCAAGATATGTTGTGTCATTTTCAAAAACATTCATCGTACTTCGAAAATAAATATTACTTTATCATGCCTTCCAAGTATTAACTTTCTGAAGCAGGATGAATATACGAAAGAAATATTATATCAGTGAATTATATTTTCATTTTTCTTACATCCCATTTCATTATCTACAAAAATTCGCAGAACAAGGCTCGGCTTGTAATAATACCTCTTTATACCATAATTTATTTGGGAGTTATTTTTACAAACGTTAATTTAAAATAATACATGATTGTACTTGTACGGCGGCTACGTCCAGTTATAAACTCTATGCGCAGCGGGCAGTACCGTAATTTACCCTGTGGCAGCATTTAAATTTATTACAGTGGCAACACCGGCAACTGACGTCGCTGCCCCACCCATCTGGCTATATAAAGAAATCGCTCGGTGTACTACGATCATTCTTGTTCCAGACACGGCGCGGTGTGGACATGCTGAAGGCCTATAGTTATATAGATTGCAACCTACGCAGAACCCGTTCTGCCGACATACTTAATACTATGAAAAACCTTTGATTTTGCTCTCATTGTTCTCTTTTTTATTGACTATTTCGGAATTGATTTTTAAAACAATATAATAAAAATAATAATAACGCCCAACGATCACATATATATATTCTGGACCCTAACTAGGATTCCCTGAGTCTAGGGACAATTAACAACATAATAGACAACATAATAGACAAACACAGGTAATTCCTGTTAGGGTCTAGATGTATGTGATCGTTGGGCGTTATTATTATTAATATTTTATTATTATATATAAAATTTAAATTCTTCAGGTCAATTTATCGCTGTCTATAGTCAGTTGAAATCTGATAATTGTAAGAGAAGTAGATTATAGACACATATTTACTAGGTAATCTGCAAAGTTCGTCTAGGTAGCTTTGCTTTTCGGGGCGAGATGGTTAATGCAGTGTGTCTCCATCTCGCCCCATCCCGGCGGCGGTCGTATCACGGGGGGGTTTTAGTGCGAGGGCATTTCCCCCCTCAAAAAAAAAAAAGGTAGCTTTGCTTTACCAGTTATTCTGCCGCCAAGCAGTATACGCAAGCACTACTGTAATCCGGTTTGAAAGGCACTGTAGCTAGTGAAGTTACTGGGCAAATTACACTTTATCACCTTATCTCACAGTCTATAAATGTTATTACTAGTAATCTTGTTACTAGACGGTGCTGATGTCTTAGGATGACGTGCGCAGTGTGAAATGTTTACAAATAAAAAAGAATTATATAACTACCATTTGTGTGTAATTCGGTAAATTGTCAGAGTTTTTCTCCGAAAACAAATAAATAAATTAATTAATATATCTAGACATTTCACACAGCGCCATCTAGCCCTAAGCTAGCCGTTAGTTTAGGGCTAGATGGCGCTGTGTGCATGTCTATGTATGTGATTGTTGGGAATTTATTATTATCATTATTATTAAATAAATAAATAGACATTTTTGTGGACATTTCACACAGCGCCGTCTAATCCCAAACAAAACAATGCTTGTACTATGGAAACCAGATAGTTGATAGAATTAGATACTTTTTGTTTGTAAATACATAGAATACAAGATCAACACTCAGACAGGACAAACATCGACGTTCTTCACACAAATGTTTTTCCAAGCGAAAATCGAACCCACAACCGTCAGAACCATCAGAAGGCAGAGCTACCAACTGAGCTAACCATGCCAGTAAATCAAAATTACGTATGTGTCGGCGGCAACGTCCAGTTATAAACTCTATGCGCAACGGGCTGTACCTTAATTTACTCTGTGGCAGCTTTTAAATTTATTACAGTGGCAACACCGGCATTTGTCATCGCTTCCCTACCCATCTGGCTATAAAAAGGGACCGCTCGGTGTACTAGAGATCATTCTTGTTCCAGACACGGCCCGGTGCACTTGCTGAAGGCTTATAGTTATATAGGTTGCAACCTACGCACGACCCGTTCTGCTTACATATGCATGTGTGAGTATATAAACACATAGAAAATTCATTTCACACATCTACGTGCCTACACTTACTTTAATTAAATCCGTTTACGAAATAAGGTTACAGAATAGGCACCTGTGTTACAAAAATGTTGTTCCAGAAAGCTCCAGGACACGTTAACGGTCGTTAGGGGCACCTAATTAACTTTACCCGGTTTCTTTGGACCTTACCAATACTTTTTATAAAAGGTTTTACGTTGTAAGATATCACGTGTATTTAAATTTAGTTGAACGTGAGATTTTCAAACTGAAAGCGACGCATGATTTTGACTCCGTACCAAGGCAATGATATACCATCCTTAATTTTCCAGAATTTAGTTAGATTATACCTACTTGTATTTAAAGATAATATCACACTAATATTATGAAGGCGAAAGTTTATATGTGTATGTGTGTATGTTTGTTACTTCTTCACGCTCAAACGACTGAATGGATTTAGATGAACTTCGGTACCAAGATAGCTTATACACTAGATTAACATATAGGCTACATTTTATCCCGGAAAAGTGATTTTTTTCCGTGTGATGAGCAAATAATTAAAATACTTTTTATCCGCGGGTGAAACCGCGGGGCGCAACTAGTTCTGAAATATTTTGTGCTATATGGTGCGTCAATAGCTCATGGCAGATAGATAGCATTTCCTATCTATCTATATAGATATAAAATGCTTTATTGCACAAACAACAAGTAGATACATAGTTTGTAGGTACATAGGCAAACTTTTTTTTTTTTTTTTTTTTTTTTTTATGTTAAGGAATGACGTGACGAGCTAGCCGTTGGCCTGATATTAAACTACACGGCTGCCCATATCAGCTGCAGTGTCACTCGGAACTCTAAAGTATAGAGGTTCGCGTGACACTGCACTGCGCACGTCATCCAGAGACATCAGCACAATCTAGTAATAAGATTACTAAACTGTGAGATCAGATCATAAAGTCTCATTTGCCCAGTAATTTCACTAGCTACAGTGCCCTTCAAACCGGAACACAGCAGTGCTTGCGCACTACTGCTTGGCGGCAGAATAACTGGCAAAGCGGTGGTACCTACCTAGACGAACTTTGCAGTAAAGTCCTACCACCTAGTTAAACTTAATGGTAGAGAGCATTATCTTCTAGTTAACCTGGGTGTAGCGTGGAAATTTTTGTAGGGTATTGCAACGCAGCTTAAATATAGATTGTCATGGTCATAAGTTAGACTGTAAAAAAAATTCCCCAAATAATTTGGCCACTCACCCGCCGGCCGCTTTAGCTACAAATCCTTTTGTCCCATTGTCCTAGGACTTCCGCCTGGAAGTTTTGGGCTTTGGAGTGCCCGCGCGATGCACTATTAGTACTATGTCTAGATTTTGTTGCACAGAGAAGATTTTTTAATGGTTTTGATAGTATTCTTTTACAGATTACACCACGGTGAATGCGCTCAAGAACTGCATGATCTCATTCTCCCATCACCATTCCACTACCGGACTACTGACGCTCGGCTAAGCGCCATCCTTTCGAGGTCGGAATACCACCCATTCGTACCAAGCGATTTGACTCGACGTTCTTAATTAGAATGGCTAAGGAATGGAATGCCCTGCCCGCGTCTGTGTTTCCAGCGAAATATGACACGGGCGTGTTCAAGAGAAGAGTGAATAGGTATTTACTTGGCTAGCATGCTACACCTTCGATCGCATTGTCACTTCCCATCAGGTGAAAGCGCGGTCAAATGCTAGACAAGTTTTAAATAAAAAAAAAAAAACAAAAATTTTATACGTAGCTCACGCGCATAGATCGCGGTCACAAAAGTAAGTCTAGTTCCAGTTGTCGTAGAATCGCGAGAATGACGGGTGTTTTGAAATTGATATGGGCCAAGGCTCTACCCTATACACGGTGGCATTTAATTTACTCTTTTCCTTAAATGTCTCTCTGTACTCAGTACCATATTGTGGAATATTCGTACAAGGTCCAATTAAAAAAAAATGTTTTATTTAGTGCCTCTTAAAATAACTGCATGACAGCCGAAATGTCTATTTAACGGTACGCACAGCGCGGGCACCAGCTGAGTGCTTTGTAAAAGTTTAGTAGGCAATAAAACAAGGTGCTTTGTTCAATGTAGCAAGGCTTTTTTTAGAATTTAAATTTGATAATACCTAGTTAAGTTTTATTTCATAAGTACTTTTTTTCATTTAGTTATATGGGAGCATTCTATAGCATGGACTGAATACATACATTAAAGGAAAAGAACGAATCAAATTCCACCTTGTATAAATACGTGATCTTAGATAAAGAGTTTTGTGTAAAATCTCACCATGTGTTGCTCGTGCAAAACTTTATGAGCTCTCGGAAGTTAGCGCGGATGGCTGCGCAGTACGCATATTATAGTTATTGTATGGCCGCGCTTACAATGCAATCAACTGTGTCATGCGCAGTTTGGAACTCGAGCCTAACTTCCGTTCATAAAGTTTTGCGCGAGCTATACCATGGAGTTTCAAACGTTGGTAAAAGAACATCACGTGATTAATAAACGACACTTTAGTATTAGTGTAAGTAACTACTTACGTTACTTTATTGTCAAAGGCACTGATGTCTAAAAACAAACTATTCCTCTCAACTGGTAGTGTGAAGAAAGCCCATTATAATGTTAAATGACCTGATTTACTAAGTAGAGATTTTTCATTAACTCCTAGATAGAGGATAAAGGGATTGAAATGTGAAGCTTATCGGATTTTATTTAATTAAAATCTAATCTAAAAAAACATTGCAAGCACACTAGGCCAAATTTGCGATGTTTTTTACATAGGGTTTTTTTTAATGAATGAATGAATAAATGAATAAATAATTGCTGAATGAATGAATAAATGAAAGATAATGAATGAATGAATGAATGGTTGAATGAATGAATGAATAAAATTCTGACATCAGGGCTGACTACTTGTCTACACGAGAATAAGATCTAAATAAATGATCTACATTCACTCATACATGTCTTAAGGTAATTTTACCTAAAACTCGTACTCAAAAGTGAATAAAACTAGTTCCAATGGCCCTTTAATTAAAGCAGTGACCGAATCCGCAGCCGTCGCCGTAACTACCGACCCCGCTGTCATTAGCTAACGGCTAATGGATTCAAATCGTCCTTGTGTACCAAACTAGCATTGTTACCACACGGGCTTTGTGGCTGTGGCGGAGTAAACAGTACCTTTGCTAAACGTTAATAAAACTGAGACCTCTATTGACTGTCTTTCTTCATTGTCCATCTCTCTATTGATGACAGACTCTGTGGTGTGGTAGTTGAGCAGGTCGGCTAATAACCCGGAGGCGGCGGGTTCGATTCCCGCGGCAGGACAAGTATTTGTGTACAGAAAAAAAGCCAATACTTGTTCTGAGCCTGGGTGTTGTGAGACCATGGTCCTCATTGTTCCTGTGACTAGG
Organism: Ennomos fuscantarius; assembly: GCA_905220475.3. Taxonomy (NCBI): domain Eukaryota; kingdom Metazoa; phylum Arthropoda; class Insecta; order Lepidoptera; family Geometridae; genus Ennomos; species Ennomos fuscantarius. The sequence continues at coordinate 10,610,715 of HG992046.1, forward strand.
GCACAGGGAATCCTGGTTAGGGTCCAGGATCTATGTGTGTGATCATTGGGCATTATTATTATTATTATTATTCTTGATTCGCTATCTCCCTCGCGTATTGCGCACGTGGCTGAAATTGCTTTTGAAAATTCAAATTATCTAAGGCTAAACAAGTTTTCGATATTTATTTCTTGAAGGGGTTAAACAGGTTGGTAAAATTTGTATTTGTAATTTTTGTGAAGATCTACGTAAACCGACTTCAACTTCCGTTCGCCTCGTTTTCATCAGCTCACTCCCCTAGTCAAGCGTGCGTAAATAAGAATAATAATAATAGTAACGCCCAACGATCGCATACATAGATCCTGGACCCTAACTAGGACTCCCTGTGTCAATGGACCCAGGAACTACGAGGACCATGGTCCCACAACACCCAGACTCAGAACAAGTATTTGCGCTTTTTTTTCTATGCACAAATACTTGTCTGCGGGAATCGAACCCGCCACCTCCGGGTAATGAGCCCACCTGCTCAACCACCACACAAGAGAGGCAGTAAATAGTATTACTTCAAAAAAAATTAATTAGACTTTAGCAAAAGCCATACTACTGTTGACTTATATCCAAATATAGGCACAATCTGTTGTCGCCACGAATCTATTTATTTATTACCAGTTCTGCAATTAATTCAAATGGTCCAAATTCAATCTTGGCGCAAAGTTTGCTTCTCCGTTTCCCGGCGGAATACCTTCAATTAGTGGGATTCGAAGTTATTAATGACCGCGGTAAACATCTTGTTAATTACGCGTATGGTATCAATTTGGTCCGCGTATGTATCATATTAAAATACAAATATTTGTTGACATAATAATACATTAAATTATTGAATTTCATAGATTCCCGAACTAGTTCTTAAACTGTTTTTCAGGAATCAGTGGCGTCTCCCAATATTTTAAAATTTTATCATTATGTCACATAAAAAAAGCATAGTGAAATTTAGAGAGAAAAAAATATATAGTGTAGTAATAGTAACAAAAAAAATGAATTTACACTACAACACTATCGGTATTAACGTGTGTGAGAGTATGCGTGTGTGTGTGTGTGTGTGTGTTAGACTGTTTTGATGTCTCAGGATGACGTGCGCCGTGCATTGTCGCGCGAAACTCTATACTTTAGAGTTACGAGTGACACTGCAACTGATATGGGCAGCCTTCGAAGTGTTTAACATTAAGCGAACGAGTAGCTGTCAATAATTACGTATCTGTCAAAATGACATCTTTCAAAATAACCACAGGCCACAAGCTAAGAAAGTATTATTTGCTCGTGTTACGTACTACTTGGTCGTACCACAGATAAAAAAAAACTTGTTATGTTACTACTGGGACAACCGGTAGTACAACCAGCAATAATATCACTTTTCACGTATTTTTATCGGACGTTGCTGCTTCTTTTCACTTTAGTCGGACCTCCGTACGATACGAGGATGCTATTCAATCGAATCAAGTCGGCTTGTTATCGAAAAGTTCTGAATCGGCATACTGATTGAAGTTGGAGGCAGGTTTCTGAAGTGTACACGAGGGGAATGTGCGCAATGGCCGTCAAACACGGACGTATCATGGTCTATGGTCGATGAAGTGTTTGTTCTGCTGTATTTTTCTAGAAGAAACAAAAATGGGGTCGTTGAAAAGAATCCGAAAATGGCGGTTGTGAATTTTGAATTATTTTTCTTCACCCGTGTATTTTTGAATTTTCATGTGTAATAAGGGTGGATTATTATCCGTTAAGTGTTCGTGAACGTGCACCAGTGTTGGCAAATGGTTCCAAGTTTTAAAACCATGCCTTTTCGTTTTCTCTTCAAGGCTTCCTAGTGCCATCAGTAAAATATCCACCATTTTACTGTGGCATTTTGACTGAAAAAATAAGACTTTGACATGACATAACCGTACAAAATTCCTCATTTGACATTGGCAGAATTAATTGTCGCTAAAAAGCGATAGCAGGCCATTAAACGAAGAGAAGAAGAAGAAGAAACAAAAATATATGAAGTAAGAAAATTCTAAGTGCCCCAAATCCTGAAGGAGAGATTTAGTTTGGAAATCTTAACCACTAAGAAATGACGAACCTTTTCTGGCATTAGTAACATTGAGCATAAACTATTTATATCTGAACACAAGATTTATGAAGACTTATTTATAGGAAAATGGTATCAAGTACACGACCTTGATCCGAAACGATTTTTTATCAAGCATTCGGCGCTGGGAAAGCACTAGACAGAAATTGGAACCGACAAAAAGTCGGTGTTGGATAGACATGAACAGCTTCGTACAAAACGTTTTGCCGCTAGTTCTATGGCCTAGTAGTGGAAAGTATATCGGCTGATAACCTGGGGGGTGATTACGAAACTTTGATTATAATGCAACAGGAGAAATTTCCATACCGTGTATGACGGTTGGTGCTGTATACATACATAATTTTTATTAAATACTGGTCGGGTGGGCTAGAATACATGCGGTTGGTCTGTGTGTAGGCTTGTTGGAGGATCTTTATCCGGTATTATCCGTTATTTTGTCCGTGTCATCAGCGGGTGGAATGTCTGGTACGGTCTTAAATATGCACATAAACTGTCAAATCCATACAAATTTGTATGAATGTGTTTCTATTGGTTGCAATTGAGTTACGTGATCGCGCAGCTGAGCGAGAGAAGAAGCGGGGCGCTTCTTGTATACTTTCTCCCGGATAAATATACCCCGCGTCTTTTATGACGACGCGTCATATATTTCGTATGGTTAATGTTTATTAAAGAAGGGATATCGTAAAAGTGTAATAAAGGCACATCTACCTAATAAAATATGAAACGTCGTTTCGTGTACAATGTAGCACAAATTTTATGCATCTCGTATTTTCCTAAATTGGGTAAGTAAATAAAATGTTTAACTGCTTAGTTTGTGTGGTTACATGATTATGTTAAAGTTTTTAGGGTTCAATGACCATTCGTCACACTAATAAACGATCACATACATAGATCCTGAACCCTAACTAGGATTCTCTGTGTCTAGGGACCCACGAACTACGAAGAACATGGTCCCACAACACCCAGACTCAGAACAAGTATTTGTACTTTTTTCTGTGCACAAATACTTGTCCTGCCGCGGGAATCGAACCCGCCGCCTTCGGGCTATGAACCGACATGCCCAACCACCACACCACAGAGACTGTCAACGTTAAATATTACTCTAGTATCCCTAATAGGGTACATTTATAATATGTATAATTGTGTCACTTTGTGAAAATGAAATCAGGTTAAGTATTTTTTTAAATTTTGTTCAAATTATTGTTTCGATAACTCCTATATTAACCAATAAAGAATTACCTAAACTTTATATATTATTTTTATTCCTCATTTATTTTTTAACTTTCTTTTTAGTGATCTTTCTTAAACTCATAAACAAATAGGAAGAAGCTACTCTAAGTGACGCTCTGTGGGAGGCCTAACTTCAGCAGTGGACGTTTTCAGGCGGTTGATTAATGATGATGACTGAAACGACATGTTATAAAGACATTTTCAACTAAGACAATATACACAGACATAAATAATCATGTTTATCCAACTTTTATTTGACAGAAATGACATCACCTGTTGTGTAACATTTAAGGGTCGTAAGAGAACAAACGATTAACCCGTTCAACGGAGTTTTGGCGGGAAAATGAAAAAGATCACGTTACCGCATTATATTATTTTCCAAAACTTGTGTTATTTTCAGTGTTAGTGCATAAAATTGGTGGCATTTTATTCGTTAAGTGCTGGATTACAAGCATGAGTGTGAGAAAGTGGTATAATGAAGGTGAAACGTTTTTTTTCGTGTTGTTTCCAAAACTCCATAGAAGCTTCTGGTAAAGTTGCCACCACTTTACTAGGAGTATGACTTAACTAGACTATGACTTGACTCTGACCTGACTTGATGACTTCGACTGTGACCTGACACATTATATACGTGAAATATCATTAACTTGCTAAATCATCAATTACTTGACACTGGCTAAATACACAAAAGTGTGGAGCCAAAATACAAAAAAAAACCCGTTCAACTGTCAAAACGTCAGCTTTGATAATCAAAATGAGGGCGATGCAGGTGTTTTAGCTACCTAAGAAACATTTACCTGTTGCATGTATCGTGAAATAGACATTTCGTCTAATGGTGAATTATTTCTTGAGGCATTTATTTCATTGAGTATGTTTTAATTTAACGCTGTAAAGTTATTCTACTGCATGGACTGAGTACACACATTTCAGGAAAATATCGAATTAAATTCCACGGTGTATATCATAATGGCAGACGATCTCACATTGTCACATTTGTTACATAAGCTAACATCCCTTACTGCTTATAGTGTGTAAAATATATCTCTCAAGCTCCGGAAAGCAGTATATAGCGACAGTTGCTTATCTCTGTCATACGCGATAATTGTTCACTTTACCCCAGTTTATGGGCGGAATCGTTTTATCAAGATAACGAGTATTAATGCCATTTATAGAATAACATCCCACAGAGATTTTGTTGCGATTTATATGTGAATACGAATTTAATTTGTATAAACTGAGAAGATAAACTATTAACTAAGGGCGAACAAATACTATCAAAATTCTCGAACGCTTTTTTGATGACGTGACGAGCTAACCGTTCGCCTGATGCTAAGCGACACGGCTGCCCATATCAGTTGCAGTGTCACTCGATTCTCTAAAGTATAGAGTTTCGCGTGAAACTGCACTGCGCACGTCATCCTGAGACGTCAGCATAAGGTCATAAAGTTTCATTTGCCCAGTAATTTCACTAGCTACTGTGCCCTTCAAACTGAAACACAGCAGTGCTTGCGCACTACTGCTTGGCGGCAGAATAACTGGCAAAGCGGTACCTACCTAGACGAACTAAGCAGAAAAGTCCTACCACCTACTAAAGTCAACTTATCCTTAATATAATGTAACCTCTAATATAAAATGGGGAAGCCGAAGACTGTGGAGTTCACGACTCTTGAACACTCCTGAGCTTTCAATAGGTTAACCCTCTCAGTGGTCTTCTTGAATCTTCTAATCTCAGCAACGGCCCAAGCCGAGGCTCACACCCCAAGGATGCCCTGGAGCTAGTTGTCTCCCAGTTCTGATGGCTGGATGCCTTAAACGCCTACCCTCTCACTGACTCTGTAAAGATCGGAACAGTCCAACAGCATTAGCCTGTTTATTTTTTTTTTCAGTTTAAGGGACACGATTAAATGGATAATCTCAAAGAAGCTATTAAACAAGAAAACTTCAATTAAGAAGAACCGTCATTTAATTAACAAAATGGGGATCGTCAGCACTTCCGAGAAGTAAATTTCTGTCCAAGAGGTTAAGCAAAACTCAGGCGTCGTTTCGTGGTTCAAATTACACACTTTTTTTCCTTTTTCTCTGTTACATAAAATAAACGTTTAGAAATGTAAAAAAAAAACGTTTATGCCGGATAAGTCAGCTATTACCGTTGCTTTTCCAACCAAAAGTAGGTTTCATGTTTGTAATAAGTCCGTTTTACCTATCTACTCACTAAATAATACAATGTAAAAAACGCGTTGTTTACACTGCTATAGTAAAATAAACTTTCTAAGAGAGAAAGATCATATTATAAATAAGACATCAAACTTTTTTTATACTAACTACTGTTAACTCTGTGGTGTGGTAGTTGAGCAGGTTAGCCCATAGCCCGAAGGCGACAGGTTTGATTCCCGCAACAGGACAAGTATTTGTGCACAGAAAAAAGATGTGCAAATACTTGTTTTGTTGCTGGGTATTGTAGGACCATGGTCTTTGTAAATCTTGAATCCGCAGGGAATTCTAGTGTCTAGGATTTATGTAAGTTCAAAAATGTCCGGATTAATCACGCTAGAAACTTGACTTTTTTCACCTTAACTTTTGTATCAACTATTGAGAATTTTTGTTCTAGGCTGGTCACAAACAACAACAACAAACAAATGAAAAAAAATTACCATCATATCAGTAAAATAGTACATAGGACAGCAAATTAAAGTGTCCGGAAGAGTCACATCTCTAGTTAGTATTAAGTTACACCAGAGATTGGAAATCTGTAAATATATATTAAGCAAAATTGAGTTGCTCACATCGAGGCGACTGTTTTTTTATTCCAATTTCAAAATAATGAATACGCCAGATATCCTGAGGAATTAATAACGAAGTTAAAAAAAAACTGGGGCGAGGAGATAAACACAAAACAATTGAAGACTTATTTTCAAAATATATTAAATACTGCAGTTTTATGTATGCGAACGACGTGCGATATAAAATAAATAAATGAATAAATATTTGTGGACATTTCACACAGCGCCATATAGCCTCAAACTAAACAAAGCTTATATGCTATGGGAACCATATAACTGATACAATACTTAGACACTTTATTTGAAAATACTCTGTGGTGTGGTGGTTCAGCAAGTCGGCTCATAACCCGGAGGCGGTGGGTTCAATTCCCGCTGCAGGACAAGTATTTGTGCATAGAAAAAAAAGCGCAAATATTTTTTCTGAATCTGGGTATTGTAGGACCATGGTCCTCGTAGTTCCTGGGTCCCTAGACACAGGGAATCCTAGTTAGAGCTCAGGATCTATGTATGTGATCGTTGGGCGTTATTATTATTATTATTATTATTTCACACAGCGCCATCTAACCTCAAGCTAAACAAAGCTTGTATTATGGGATCTATATAACTGATACAATACTTAGATATTTTATTCGAAAATACTAAAAGAATACAATATAACACCGAGACGTAGAACAGTAATTGATGTTCATCACACAAATGTTTGACTTGGGTGGAAATCGAACCCACAACTTACAGTTCAAAAGGCAGGGTTACGCTCTTCCAGACTCCATATGCAGTGTCGAAATTGTTCAGATTTTTAAAATAAAGTTAAAAGTTTTTTTATAGATAATATGGCGCCATATAGCGTCGACGAATTCATACCAAAACTGGTGTGATCAATTTAATTTTATATACTTGGCTATTTTAATAACAATGTTTTTAAAATGCATAATTATGTTATTGAATTTATTATTATTTATTTCTGATGTTTATTTAATAATGCCAGGCTTGTAATTCTTTATAATTATCAATAAATTTATTATTATCATTAGCAACTGAAATATAGTGTTAGTCAACTAATTTAAAGCGTTACCGGATAATTTATTATTTCAGCCCATATTCTTAAGCTCAGTAGTATTTTTAAGTATTCTGTGACTCAGTAAATTTAACAAAAAATTCTGAGAAAATGGTTGATTGACTTGCTGTAACGAGAAAGAGGCTATATTGGTGTAGCTGTACCTACTATTACTAGGCTTCATATTCAAACATGTTTTTGAGGCCTTGTTTTTGTTAATCAAACATTTTTGCCGGGTCTCAGTAACCGACGATGTAATTTTAATAAAAAAGTCATATTTTTTTAACACGTTTCCATTTTTATCAAAATTAACCAGCCAGAGGGAATGTGCTGTTTTATCTGTTGTTCGTGAGGACGTTACGCCTTTGTAAATATGCCTACATTATTTATTGTGTTTGCGAAGATAGGTACAGTTATATGCCTCTGTGGTATTGTGGTTGAACAGGTCAGCTCATGGCCCGGAGGCGACGGGATCGATTCAAGTATTTGTGCACAGAACAAAAAAAGCGCAAACACATGTTCTCTATCTGGGTGTTGTATAACGGTTCTCGTTGTTCTTGGGTCCCTAGATCCCAATAAATCCTATTTAAGATCCAGGATCTATGTATATGATCCTTGGGCATAATTATAAAGAAGAAATATTTTTGTAATAATAATAATAACGCCCAACGATCACATACAAAGATCCTGGACCCTAACTAGGATTCCCCGTGTCTAGGGATCCAGGAACTACGAAGACCATGGTCCCACAACATCCAGACACAGAACAAGTACTTGCGCTTTTTTTCTGTGTACCAAATACTTGTCCTGTCGCGGGAATCGAACCCGCCACCTTAGGGCTATGAGCCAACCTGCTCAAACACCAAACCACAGAGGCTACGCAAAGGCTTATTCGTATAATCTACTTTAAGTAAAAATGTGACACTATGCTTTATTTAATACAATCACTGTTAAAAGAAAACAAAGCTCGCATCTGAATGCCTGTCACATCTTATCAGTAAAACTGACAAAATACAGAATCGAAGCACGCTCCGGAAATTAGGTATTCGCGAAAATTGAAAACTCGACCGTAAAACGTTTGACGTCTCCAGTATAGGCTCAGAGCTGGCGTTAAATAATGGAAGGTTTAGTTTTATCTTATTATATTCTTATTTAAGAGTCCTGCTCTTGTCGGAGTAATCGCCATCGATCTCGATCTTTGGCCAATGCTTTAACATCCCCGTACGACATGACATTTTTCCTTCTAGGTCTACCTTTTCTTCTATTTCCTTGTACCTTTCCTTCTATGATGGTTTTCATTAAGTTGTCATAAAGTGGTCAAATATTTTTCCTCTTTTTACTTGCCCGATAGCTTGCCCGACTGGCCCGATAGCTCAGTTGGTAGTGACCCTGCCTTCTGAACTGCGGGTTGTGGGTTCGATTCCCACCCTGGACAAACATTTGTGTGATGAACATCGATGTTTGTTCTGAGTCTGGGTGTTATATTGTATTCTATGTATGTATTTACAAACAAAAAGTATCTAAGTATTGTATCAGTTATCTGGTTCCCATAGTACAAGCTTTGCTTAGTTTGGGGCTAGATGGCGTTGTGTGAGATGTCCACACATATTATTATATTATTATTATTATATTACTTCTATCGTCGCTAGTATGTTCCGTTTCTCTTGAACCAGGGTAAGCACTTCTTCATTAGTTTTTTGTTCAATTCAGCTTATTCTCTCCATACGCCCCAGCACCATGCTTTCAGCCTTTCCTAGTCTTTTTGGGTCATTGGTCCATGACTTCCATACAAAGCAATGCTCCAGATGTAACTTTCATCCTATTATCTGTATTACCTATAATGAAATCAGCCTCTGTGGTTTAGTGGTTGAGCAGGTCGGCTCATAGCTCGGAGGTGGCGGGTACGTTCCCGTGGCGTGCGACTTTCTTTTGAACTCATTTATAATAGGTCTTATATAGACCTATGAAATTGCCGTATTGCAGTTTAGACTTTTTCAAACAAAAAAAGGTTTTGATTGGCTATGAATTCTAAATTCAAATTAATTTTGTTTTAAAAATATGACATTCTATTTACAATATAAGTCTTTTGTTTATTGATTACCGTTGTATTTTCATTACATTTCAACATTTTTCCTCATAATGGATACTTTGAAATTTCGTGTAATTATGGAATATGAGTTCCGTCGTGGCACCAACGCGGCACAAACGACACGTAACATCAACGACGTTTACGGAGAGAACTGTACAAACGAACGTACAACCCGTTATTGGTTTGCTCGGTTCCGTTCTGGGAATTTTGACTTGAAAAATGAACCTCGTGGTCGTCCGGAAACTTTGGTCAACAATGATGAATTAAAGGCGATTGTGGAAGCTGATGAATCTCAATCTACAGCTGAGCTGGCAGCAGCTTTTGATGTTAGCATCAAAACAATATTGGTCCATTCGCGACAGATTGGCAAGATAAAAAAGCTTGATAGATGGGTGCCCCACGAACTTAACGATCGCCAGCGCAACGTACGTGTCGAGACTTGCCTTGCGCTGCTTAACAGGCACAGAAATGAAGGAATTTTGAACCGAATTGTTACGTGCGACGAAAAATGGATTCTTTTTGACAATCGAAAGCGCTCAGCAAGTTGGTTAGATCCTGGTTCGGTACCAAAGCAATGTGCAAAACGAAAAATGACCCCTAGAAAGGTGATGGTCACAGTTTGGTGGTCTAGTGCTAGTGTGATTCATCATAGCTTTTTACAAAACGGCGAGAGCATTACTGCAGATGTGTACATTGAAGAACTGACCACAATGATAGCGAAACTCGCACGTCTGCAACCAGCTTTGGTCAATCGGTCGTCTCCACTGCTACGTCACGACAACGCGCGACCCCATACTGCACAACAGACCGTCTCTAAGCTGCATGAGTTGGGTTTGGAAGCTCTCCCTCATCCGCCATACTCACCAGATCTTGCGCCTACCGACTATTACTTTTTCCAAAATTTGGACAACTTTTTAGCGGTAAAAAAATTCAATTCCCGAGAGGCAGTACAAAACGCCTTTGAAGAGTTTGTTATCTCCCGTCCTGCTGATTTTTTCAAGAAGGGCATCCATAAACTGCCACAGCGTTGGCAAAGATGCATTGATTGCAGGGGTGATTACTTTGAATAAAAGAAATAAATAAGTTCGAAAAAAAAATACTTTAACTTTTTTCAAACAAAACGGCAATTTCATAGGTAAAGACTAATATCTATGCTACAATAATTGAATGAATAATTTTCGTATTTGAGTTACTGAAAAAATATATATACATTGAAACCGAGTTTATCTAATAGTTAGGTTTCTTTTAATACTAACATTTTAAAAATCAAGCTAGTTGTTTGCCTAATCTTAACTGTCACACCTATAACAGTTGCAGTGCTACTCCAAACTATAAAATACTAGTTGCGCCCTGCGGTTTCACCCGCGGATAAAAAGTATTTTAATTAATTGCTCATCCCACGGGAACATTTTATTTTTCAGGAATAAAATGTAGCCCTTACGTTCTATCCAGTGTATAAACTATCTTGGTACCGAATTTCATCCAAATCCATTCAGCTGTTTGAGCGTGAAGGAGTAACAAACATACACACATACAAACTTTCGCCTTTACAATATTAGTGTCATAAAACTTTTAAAATAAAATATCACACTGCACACTTTGTACGCTGAGACTTCAGTACAGGTAACCTTATTACGTCTCCATAAAGTCTCATTTGCACAGTCATTTCACTAGCTACTATTTTAGGTGCTGTTTTATTTTTTCCTTCTCTCGGTCTACGCCTCCTTGACTATTGGTCCTACACCCGAAACATTGTTATCTTAATAACCATCTACAGGCCTCCGAGATAAGCCACCCGCATAGTGACGTCACTGATGACGCCATTGAAGAATATTAAAAGCTTCGTTTTGGCCTCCATAGTTTTCTTGAAGTAGTTTAGTTTCCAAGGTCATGGAAATCACTAAAGCGTTTACGCTTAACAATTTATTGTTTACTTAAAATTTATCTATCTAAATACATATAACTCAAAGGTGACTGACTGATTGACTGACTCACATGGTGATCTATCAACGCACAGCCCAAACCACTGGACGGATCGGGCTGAAATTTGGCATGCAAGGTATATGTTTTGACATAGGCATCCGTTAAGAAAGGATTTTTCGAAATTCCACCCTTAATAGGTTGAAATGGGTGGTTGAATTATTTTCCCATAGGCCACGCCGCGGGAGAAGCTGCGGGCAGAAGCTCGTTTTATATATAAATTTTATTTTAGCTCCATCTGTCAGCCGGTACAACTTTGTTTTATGTTAATGTGGCTTTTTGGGAATTGTGAATGGAAATATTTAAAAAAAAGTGTGTTTTGAATTGTCTACGTGAATAAATTTCAACTTCCGTTCACCTCACATTCACCAGCTTTCTCCCCAAGTCAAGCCAGCGGTATACCTTTCGAAGAGAGTATACTCCCCTCTCGTCGATACATAAAGCGCCAACGTATTTCTACCCCTAAATATTATACAGTTTCAATGTCTATATTATGTGTTATTGACACATTAAAATACTTTACACATACATCTTCATTTTTTGAGTTTGCGCAATATTTACATATACAATATACTATGACCACAAGGTCATAGTCACCTAAAGTAACGACCTCTTACATCCAAATTATAACGAAGAAAATTGGTTGCAATAATAAAACAAATTTTAAATATTAAAAAAAAAATACCTTTAACTTAGCGTTTCAGAGGAAAAGGGTTTTCACCGTCTAAATCTTAAAAAGACCTTTTCAATTTGGTCTCAGTCCTGGGTATACAAACAATAAATAACTACAATACAATAAAACCTAAATCTAAAATTACTACAACGGTAATTTAGCGCCCCTATTGTTTTAAGATAAAGTTAATATACTGTCTCGCAATTCAACTTTGGTGCGGCTCTTATCAGCATTGTAAGCCTTGAGTCATTGACTTGAATCTTTGACTTGAATGTGGCTATTCAAGTGGTTGACATTTTCAATTGAGGATTGTTCTGTTGCCGACTTTGGTTTTGAAGTCTTTATCAAGACAACGATATGGGTGGTTGGATTTGAAATTGTTTAGTTTTTTTTATGTTAAGGAATGACGTGACGAGCTAGCCGTTCGCCTGATGTTAAACGACTCGGCTGCCTATATCAGCTGCAGTGTCACTCGAAACTCTAAAGTATAGAGTTTCGCGTGACACTGCACCGCGCACGTCATCCTGAGACATCAGCACGATCTAGTAATAAGATTACTAAACTGTGAGATCAGATCATAAAGTCTCATTTGCCCAGTAATTTCACTAGCTACAGTGCCCTTCAAACCGGAACACAGCAGTGCTTGCGCACAACTGCTTGACGGCAGAATAACTGGCAAAGCGGTGGTATCTACCTAGACGAACTTTGCAGAAAAAACCTACCACCTAGTAAAATTAATAAAGTTAAAAATAATAAAGTTGTAAAATATCTTAATAGGATATGGATTTTAGTTTAAGCTATATTATTTCTAAATGAAGCTGCTTACATAAGTATCATCATTTGTATATTTAGAACTTTTTAACGAGCAAATGGCTTCTTTCTTTCTTTCTTTTAATGGCTTTCTTTTAAACAACAACATGTTATAGAATTTTGTGATTAAATATGCTCAGTTTTCTCATCCGGTTTTTTTTATGGTCACCGTTTTGCGGAATCTGCACTAAGAGTGTAAAATTAATATGAGCCATAATACTAGGTTAATACACATAAATAAATATAATACGAGTGTTTATGAGTCATTGATGCAGAGCCGAGCGAGATTCGAACCAAGGTTCGTCGGATTCAAATTCGCACGGGCTATCGCTGAGGCAGGCTCGCTCTTAAAAAGGTGTGAGTAAAAATAATTAATTAACTCAAGCGTGTCCCCGCGGAAAGTCGTCTTAGATAAAAAAAAAATAATTCCTTCACGGGAACTCCAGTTGGCTTAATTTCGTACTAAGGAGTTCGGCCACCTTCCCACCACCTTGATTCAATTGAAAAACTAAAATCACAGCGCTACAATACAATTTGTACTGTAGTAAGTCACTATAGGTTTTCAATTGCATTGAGTTAGAGGTAATAAGGCCACTGTCAGTTATTTCCAAAGTCGATTTCCATAAGCTGTTTAAAAAGAAATTATATTCAAACTTCGAACGTAAAAAGTTCGACGCTTCCGTAACGGCCAAGTAGACATCGATTGAACAAATGCCCACACAAGCTAAACGACCTTTTTACGTGTTCTTTCGGCAACAGAAAAGACAAATCGCCAATTCTTCATCAAAATCGTAAGCCATCTATTTAAGAAGGATCATCAAAAGAGGCTCACGAGATAAGGTGCCACCTGCTCTAATTCAACGATGAAAAAAGGGCATTCGAGATAAAGGCAACGTTTATCAGAGATCGGAAATGTCTCGGATTAACGACTCGAAGGGAGCCGTGAGACGGTGGGAACTCACAGGTGACGTCTGCGTTTTAAGCATATTTTAAAGGAGAAAATTGTTTTTGTAGATTTGGAGTTTTGAGTCTTTGAATTTCGCGTTAATTGAAGTAAAACTTCTTTACGCACGCTTGAATTGGATAGTAAGCTTCGTTCTTAATGTGATTAAAACGTCCATATTATTATTAGAGAAATGCGCAGCAATACACTCCAACTGCCTGTAAGTCTCTTATCGGTCCGACAACACGTTGCTACGCCATTACGAGGGGCTTCGAAAGCTCTACGAATGATAGACTACGATCGCTCTACGTCGTGCTACGTAGATTAATGCGTAGCTAGTCGTAGACCTCTACATTAGCATTGTACAGGATTCGATCATTTTTGTTATATGATAGGATAGCGTTTGACTGCATTTTACCTAATCACAATGTGGAGCCGTTTCATACTATGTCTTCAATCTCATGGTTGCTACTCAAAAGCCCTTCTATATCCATCGGTGGTCCATTATGCGAACGATGTGGCCCATTGTCATTACAACTTGCTAATTTCGACGGCTATGTTAGTAACTTTATTTTTCCTGCGGGTCTGCTCGTTCCCGATGAAACTTTCAACATCTGGATCATAATTTTCATACTTTAATATATTCTTAATACTATTTAATTTTGGAAACATCAAATTATAACTGCCTACTATGTGTAATACATATGTACATTATAGTAATTTAATACTGTGGTTTGCACTTTGCAATTCATTTCAACGTTACATAATTGTTATGTAACTACCCTACATTACCATATAGTAATGTGACTATTTAAATGTTCATTAATACATTTTAAATATACTTATTTAAATACTTAAGACTGCTAGCTTATTAGTTACTTGTTACCGTTTCTACTCGCAATTAAAAATTCATTTTATATTTTAACTTGCAAGTTATGTTTATTAAGTGAAAATAAATATCTCAAGTCTATACTTACAATACAGTACTTGGCACCACCACCACAGGTTTCAAGTTGCGCGGCGCTGCGGTTGTTGCAAGGCGTGATGGAACCAACTCCGTCGCTGTACTGGCCGCACTTCCAGCACTTGATAGCGGTAGACGTGGCGCAAATAACTAGCAGCACCCCGACCACAGCCAGGCGGGTGGTGGAAGACATAGTCTGGAACAATGGAACTGGTTAGTTTTAATGCATTGGGTAGAATCTGTCAAACATGAAACATCTGTCAAAAGTCACACAACTGACCAAAGTTTGCCAAGGGAAGTTTAGGAAAACGAAAAGATTGCATGACCGCATTGTATTATTTTCCAAAACTTGTGTTATTTTCAGTGCTAGTGCATGAAATTGGTGGCATTTTATTCATTAAGTGCTGGATTACAAGCGTGAGTGTGGGAAAGTGGTATAATGATGGTGAAACGTTTCTTTTCGTGTTGTTTCCAAAACTCCAGAGAAGCTTCAAGTAAAGTTGCCAACACTTTACTAGGAGTATGACTTTGACTAGACTGACTTGACTATGACTTGACTTGATGACTTCGACAGTGACTTGACACATATTTGCGTGAAATATCGATAGCTTGATTAACTATAAATTACTTGACACCAGCTAAATACACAAAAATGTGGAGCCAAAACGAAAAAAAAAGTTTCCCAAAAATTTTGTTTGACTGATCTGTAAAAATTATATCTGTTGAAATGTTATATCATAACCGGCCCTAGTTCTACATTCACCGATCAATCTCCACAGTGCGTTTTTACTCTATCTACATGAAATTGGTGGATTGTGGCAACCCCGCAGAAGCCATAATAATAAGTTGAAGAAATATTATCTTATTGTTACTAGTGACAAGACGTAAATTAACGAGTTTGACATGCAAACTTGTCAACAAGTTTCGGGTATGGCTTCGACCGACTTCTTTTTTTGTTAAACTCAAATGAACCAATTCGTGGCTCCCGTTTTCAATAGAAGATATAAATGAGAATTCGCGGCGAGAACTGAACTCAATTCCGGAAAAGTGTTTAGAAAATGTTTTGGTAATTGGATTATTTGTTGGCATAAGTGTATCGTTTCTGAAGAGGCATATATTGAAGGCGATGAAATTAATTTGGATGAATAACATTTTGTGTATTATTGACGGATGTGTGACAGCTTCTGGTGTGATGGTTGAACAGGTCAGCTCATAACGCGGAGGTGGCAAGTTCGATTCCTGTCGTACGACAAGTATTTGTGCACAGAAAAAAAGCGCAAATTCTTGTTCTGAGTCTGGGTGTTGTGGGACCATTGTCTTCGTAGTTCCTAGACACAGGGAATCCTAGCTAGGGTCCAGGTTCTATGTATGTGATCGTTGGGCGTTATTATGATTATTATTGATCTTTTCCCGGTACTCGACAGAGTAGTATAAAAAGTTTATTTGTATATTTATGAAAATATCCTAATAAGGTAAGGGGTAATCACGGAACTTTAGTTGCAATGCATCAGAAGAATTTTCATTTGTGAATTAAAAATTTCTATAGTAACTATGCGTATAAGCTGCGTATTGCGCGCGCAAATCATAGAAATTTGTATTTGTAGTTGCGATCGGGGTACGTGATTGCCTAACTGTAAAGTTCTATAATACATGTTTAAATGCTTACGTTAGGTTACACTTAGAGTAATAATTTGTTTGCATTGGCCGTTCTCTTTCTCTTTACTGTATAATTGTAAGTATAGTATCTTGTCTCAATATAAGTAGGTATCTAATGTTTTTATTTAGTAATTTGTGGTCAATAATGCATGTAACGCATCTGTTAAACTTTTTACGTATACCGTTAACTTAAATAATGTGTGTGATACTGTTCATTGATCTTTAAAAATAAACAAAAAAAATCCTTTAGGCGTTATCGGGTAATTATAAAGCTAATTCAAAACATCCACGAAACTTTTGCATATTATATCAAAAGGGATTTAAGACTGGTTAAAATGTTAAAACCAGTTTAGAAACCGTAAATTTCACGTAACTTTGCTCAGGCCAATGTTTGAACAAACACGTTCGTTAAATGAACAAACATTGGTGACGTGCCAGTAACTAGGGTCGGGGTATGCATGTGTGTGTTATACTACAGCATCAGGTATGAGTACATATCTAAGGGCTGTACACAGGACGCCTACTGTGGATCTGCACCTCTATCGCGTAACTGTTCTGGGAATCGGCTTTGCCTGCCATCCTGCACGCGCTAATTAAGTCTATGAGTCGCTAAAGTCACTAAAGTCCACGAGTGCGAGCAAGAAAGAACACGATACTTTTCTAGCTATTCTGTCGCCAAGCAATAGTGTAGCACTACTGCGTTCCGGTTTGAAGGGCACTGTAACTAGTGAAATTACTGGGCAAATGAGACTTTATGATCTGATCTCATAGTCGAGCAATCTTATCTCAGGATGATGTAAAAAACGAGTGTTTTTTTAAACCACACGATCGAATTAAAACTTCTATACGAAACATAACTCTCTCTCTGTCTTTCTATCTTCACTAAGTGTTGCGGGAAAACGAAAAAGACCGCGTCACCGCATTGTATTATTTTCCTAAACTTGTGTTATTTTCAGTATTCGTGCATAAAATTGGTGGCATTCTATTCTTTAAGTGCTGGATTACAGGCGTGACTGTAGGAAAATGGTACAATGATGGTGAAACGTTTCTTTCCGTGTTGTTTCCAAAACTCCATAGAAACTTCAAGTAAAGTTGTCACCACTTTACTAGGAGTATGACTTGACTAAACTAGACTATGACTTGACTTGATGAATTCGACTGTGACTTGAATTCACGTGAAATATCATTAACTTGATAAATTATCAATTACTTGACACTGGCTAAAAACACAAGAGTGTAGAGCCAAAACATAAAAAAAAAACTTTCTCTTAATTTACCTACATGACGACGACCAAAATACAAATTGTCTCCTCGCAATAAACTAAACGGTATCATTTTCAGGGTCATAAAACGTCCAAACTATCGACAGACGGTAAAACGACACCATCACCGTCGTTAGGACAGATGACAACCCTACCTGCTTTACGACACCTCGAGATGGTAATAAAGGAGGTGTAAGGAGGTCATAGTTTTATGGGACATTTATTACACCTTTTCACTTGGCCTTTACGAGAAGATGAATGACTTGAAAATTGATCTGCTTTTTGGTGAAAAGTGTAACCAATTTTCAAGTATCTTGTCAACATGATCTTCGTAAGTAGGTCATTCACCCGTAATACACCTTTCTTTGTATCTACACTGCGACATGTATTAAACCAGGCTAATCTAAAAAGTTGACTAGTCTTTATGCTAACTGACCGAAGTCCGGGCCTTCGTATGGGTTCATTATCCCCTTGCCTTTTCTCCATTGTCCCACTCTACTTTCCCTTTCTTCCTCTCTCGCTTCTTACCCTCAGTCGTCCATACATATAATCCTTTCCTTTTAAAAATATTTGTTATTTAATCTGGTGGTTTTACAGTTCGGAAACCCTTATATAAAATACATAATAACTGGGTGTTATATTCTATGTATATATTTGTAAGCGAAAAGTATCTAAGTATTGTGTCAGTTATCTGGTTTCCATAGTAAAAGCTTTGCTAAGTTTGGGCCTACATGGCACCGTGTGAAATGTCCACACATATTATATTAAAAACTACTTTTAAGATAAACTGATTTTGATAAAAGCGCCAGCTCAGACTATCTTCAAAGAATGCGTAACGGAACATAAGTCCACAATGCAAATTTTGTGTGATAAATTTTCAGACAGACAGACAGAAAAATATTCTAAAAATTGTATATTTTTATGAAATATACCCAAAAACAACCATTAGTACTTGATTAAAGTTTTATTATAAGTTTAGCTCCAGTTCATAGTCAATAGAATTCTATTGTATATGATCGATATCAATCTTACGCCGCTCAACCGATCAATAATATCTACATATATCAAATCTCTACTTAAGAACATGTTCACAAACATTCTACAACAAACATATGAGATGTAGGGAGGCGCACGTTTATACTGAATACATTTATCAAACCAAATAGGTTGCTCTCGACAAAACAAGCTATTACAATATTGAATTATTTATTTTTATCGTTTATTTATTCAATGAGTCAGCAAATGTGATTGGATAGAATAAACACAAACATGCTGGCAAGTTTAGATCACTATTATAAATAACTTATAAAAAGTTACTTGGTGTTAGTAGTCAAATGTTTTAAGACACAAGTTTAAAGGTACCCAAAATTTGAATAAATTAGCAAAATAGAGAAACTCTTTTGCACGCACATAACTACCACAATAACATGCCATAAATACTGGTAGTTTTGCGGACATGTTGCTAACATTTATTTTTTCCAAAAATTGGTGGAATTTATTATAAAAGTATCATCACAAACTCGGATCTTTTTATATCTTGAAAATCTCGTTGGTGATTTTGCTCATATATAAAATGCCTGTTTAATACTGAATAAATCTCCCGAATATTGTCAAAGTTGGCGCAGCAACCAATTTCCCCTCCTTTTCCCCGAATGAATTAATAGAATGTAAAATCGGTTGAAAATTTCGGTTTTTAAATCAAAATAACTGATATTAAAATGTCATCCAAGTATTTTTCGGTATGAAATGAAGGCAATTGAAATCGCATTAGTCCCCACTTTGAAATAAAACAATATTTTATATCACACTAATATTATAAAGGTGAAAGTTTGTATGTGTGTATGTGTGTTTGTGTGTATTTTTGTTACTCCTTCACGCTCAAACGGCTGAAAGGATTTGGATGAAATTCGGTACCTAGATAGCTTATACACTGGATTAACATATAGGCTACATTTTATCCTGGAAAAGTGAAATGTTCTCGTGGGATGAGCAAATAATTAAAATACTTTTTATCCGCGGGACGCAACTAGTAAGTAAATATATTCAAAGGTTATCTGGAAAAAATCGTTACTAATATCGATAAGACCGCCCATTGTTGCACTAGTAAGTAAGATTTATGTTATTCCTGTAAATATTGTAAATTTTATTGGTGAGAAAGAGTTATCTATCTATAGTTGTTTATCTGAGGGTATATTAAAAAAGTTGTGGAAAGTTGACGATAAGTAAGATATTGAATCTTGTAGTTCCCGAACATCATTAGTGGCTGTGCACAAGCTCTCCGGCGTAACTCGCGCGACATTCAACACAAATAAACCAACTTACGTAATAAACTTATATTACGTTCTAACTCTCAAGTTCTCTCGATCTCTCGGTTCATACTGAGACTAATTTATTATATATATATATATATATATATATATATATATATATATATAGCTTCTACCCGCAGCTTCACCCACGTGGCCTACAGGAAAATAATTCAACCACGCATTTCATCCTCTTAGGAGTGGAATTTCGAAAAACCTTTCTTGGTTGATACCCACACTTTACAAAAAACACACTCTCCAAATTTCAAGTCTCCAGGAGCAGCGGTGTGTGCGTTGATATATGTATCAGTCAGGACTTTGAATTATATATGTATATATATCTTTTGTTACAAAATACTTCACTTCGGGAGCTGATGCAAGCGGCGTAGTATATATACGAGCGACGGAGAAGGCTCGGGCTCACTTTTCGGGCAGCGCTCAGAGGCGACGGACGTTTTATAAAATCACGCTATTAATTATTGTCGGTTCTTAGTAAATCTTAATAAATATTTGTATGTTGATTGTAAGGTTACTCTTTTTTTAAAACTAAAACCACTTAGGATTTCCAACATCAGAAGCGGGATCTAACTCAATTCTGACTTGGTTATTCTGATTTCAAATATTGCTTTAATTTTGCTGTTGTGATTTTAAAGAATTTCCGCTTAAATTTTTGGTAGCTACGGCTGAGACTAGTAAACGTAAAAGTCGTAAGCGAGTCGTAAGTGTTTTGGAAGATTCCAGGACACGCAGTTGCGAGTACATCGCGCGCCATGTCGGCGCCTGCACCGGATGCTCCGGCACGCCATCCGCGTCGTGCGAGCCGTCTGCCCGCTGACTGCGCCGTCGAGCGCCGAGTCGTACCCTGCAAGTCTGGACCTGTCCGTGCCGTGTACAAGCACGCCTCCGCCCACCGCGGATATGGTTATAAGTGAAGTAACCGAAAAACTCGTTAATGCTATGATGCCATGGTGGTAAGATCGAACCATGTATTTATGTCGAATTTCGATCTGTCTTTGCATGATTTTGATTCGTTGTGTGGTCATATTGTATAAGCTCACAGCTTGGCTAGTACCTAACTGTGACCCTACGGTCAGTTATTTAAACAGGGAGCAATAATATAAATATAAATAAAACTGTACAATTACCTTAACATGAATTTATTTTTCTCACGTAACGTCTCCTTTTTCTCGCCGTCCCAGAATGCCGCGCACAACAATATTACTTAAGTTTACAGACCAAAAATCAGTGTTACCAGTCAGGTTCGTATTTTTCCAACCAAATTATTCAAAGAGTATATAATCACTATTTATTATTATCTTTATTTTACGAAAAACATAGATTATAATCTGAAATCTAACACTCGACCATCCTGATCACGTGCATGTCCTCATGCACAAGTGCAAGAAAATCATCTAACACTTGGTACAGCCTGATCATGATTTGAAAACAAAAGTTATGTACATAAAACAAAGAAAGAACAAAAAAAAATGATTATAGATAGAAACGAATCAGTGAAATTAAGTGTAAACACATCAAAAGTGCATCTAGTTATACATCTACAAATATTATACTACCATTATCAAACAATAATTATAATTTGATCATTAAATACAAACTTTCCCTCTCACAACATCATATACATAATTCAACACAATAATTTAACATTTAGTTATCTAATAATAATATTCAATTATCAACTTCCCTAATTATCTCATCATTTGAATTAAAATACATATAGTTGCAAACCCTCCTTCTTGTCAAAGTATGTATTCCAAATTATTTGAACAAAGAGGGGATAAAAGATTGATTATAGATAAAAACAAATCTATGAAATTAAATGTAAACACAAAGGTACATCTAGTTATATTATACCATTATCAAAACAATAGTTTTAATTTGATTATTACAAATTTTCATTCTCACAATATCATATAATTCAACACAGTAATTTGACATTTATCTAATAATAATATTCAATTATCAATTTCACTAATTATCTCGTCATTCGAATTAAAATACATACAGTTGCAAACCCTCCTTCTTGCCAAAGTATGTATTCCAAATTATTTGTGAGCTATCTCATTGAAGTGAACCCTCCATTCTCACAATCAATGACACGGCTCAGTTTGCAAACCATCCTTCTTGCAAACAACCCTATTAATAAATTTTGCGAACCCTCAATTCTCGCAACCAAATACATTCATAATATACTTACTGTTGCAAACCCTCCTTCTTACAACGGTAAGCATATTTCGATCTATCTATGAACTATCCCATTGGAGTGAACCTTCCATTCTCACAGCCAATGATATAGTTCAGTTTGCAAACCATCCTTCTTGCAAACAATCCTATTGATAAGTGATTACAAGTCGTCAATTCTCGCAAACAGTTGCGTTCAATATTTTTGTTGTTGCAAACCCTCCTTCTTGCAACGTTAAGCATATATCAATTTATCTATGATCTACCATTGAAGTGAACACTCCATTCTTACAACCAATATAATAGTTGAATCTAAAACATAACATTGCAAATTATTAAATGATATAATACTATTACGTAGTGAACCGTATGAAATATATCGATCAAACAAGTTCTAATAATCATCATTATCTGCGTTATCTGAAACATTATTTTCGTCAGTATCATCATCTATCTCTAAAGCTGCAACATGTACCCAGGGCGACATGCGGTCAGCGGCGACTGTTGTCCTACGATTATTTTCTTTACTTGTCAATCCAGGAATGCCAGAAACTCTATACCGGTCATTTCCTAAAACGCTAACAACTCGATAGGGGCCGACAAACGATGGGAGTAGCTTTTTACTTTTACCATCATTTTTAAATGAGGTTTTAGTAATCTTGACAAGATCACCCTCCTGATATACTCGAGAAGGACGCCTATTCTTATCATAGCGTTGTTTTTGCTTATCCTGTTCCATATCTATGTTGTCTTTAGCCGTTTCTCTAATAGTTACCAAATCCGTCTCTTCTCTGGATTCCATGACTACTTCGTTTAATCTAGGATCTATCTCTGCTTTCATACTACTTCCAAACATCACTTCTGCTGGTGCTTTCCCTGTGGTCTTTTGCTTGGTATTATTTAGGCCCCATTGAATCGTTCCTACTTTATTGTCCCAATCCTTATCGTCGTGATCGTGGTTTTGAGCTTTAAGCGAATCTAAAATCGTACGATTATACCGCTCGACTTGTCCATTAGATCTTGGACTTGCTACCGCATTAAGTACGTGCTTGATTCCCTTGTTCAAACAGAATCGTTTGAATGCATGTGATGTAAAAGACGTTCCGCGATCACTTATGACGCGGTCGGGATTACGGAAAATTGAGAAGATATCTTCTAATACATGTATTGTCATCTGCGTTTTAGTATTGCGCACTGGCCTTATGAATACAAACTTCGTGAAAGCATCTACTACTACCAAAAGATAAGAGTTCCCTCGCTTAGATCGCACAAATGGACCAAGGTGGTCTATATGGATGGTGTGAAAGGGCACATCCACTTTGGTTATAGGATGTAAATGACCCTCACTATTTGCAGTCCTTTTAGAATACGCACACTCAATGCACGCCTGCACATACTTCTTGACAAAACGGGACATTCTGGGAAACCAATATATACTTTTTATACGATCCAAAGTCTTTTCCACCCCAAAATGTCCTATTTCATCATGATTTTTGCGCAATACCTGCCACCTAGCGCCTTTGGGCACTACCCACCGTAAATTCGACTGATCTCCATCTAAACACCTATAAAGCTTATTATTCTTAATAAGATAATTTTCTCTAATGTACTTCAAGCCGTCAGTATCAATATCACTGGATAATATATCCCGAATTCTTCGCAACTCAGAATCACCTAATTGGAGTGTTACTAACCAGTCTTCGCTAGATATTGACATCACGGATGGACATTGGTCAAAATCTAACTGCTCTTCAACATTGTCTACCGGATTGCGTGACAAGGCATCAACATGTGACATTTTAGAACCCGCCCGATACTCCACCGTACATTGATACTCTTGAAGAAACAGCCACCATCTCGCGATCCGAGGTATAAGATCTCTTTTAGAAAAAGTAGATCGTAGCGCACTACAATCTGTTACGACCTTAAAGTTTTGCCCTAATAAATACACCCTGAACTTTTTTAACGAACAGATTACAGCTAATGTTTCTAGCTCAAATGCATGAAAGTTTTTCTCTTCGGGTGATGTTTGTCGGCTGTAAAACGCCACAGGTCTGAAAGGGTCATTTTCGTGAGATCGTTGTAGAAGTATTCCACCAATGCCAATTTTACTGGCATCCGTGTGCAGCTCTGTTTGTGCTGCAGGATCATATATTGCCAATATTGGTCTATTAACTAGTCGGTTTTTGAGTTCTTGGAAGGCTTGTTCTTGCTTATCCGTCCACTCCCAAGCTACATCCTTTTTTAATAATCTATTCAAGGGATGAGACAGGGTAGCAAAACTTCTTATAAACTTTCGGAAATATCCGACAAGACTCAAGAATTGGCGTACAGCGTGTTGATTGCTGGGGCGAGGAAAGTTCATAACACTCTGGGTTTTTGTATCGCCGGGACGAACACCCACTGAACTAATCTCATACCCGAGGTAATTGATTTTATCCTCTAAAAAACAACATTTTGATAAGTTTAAGGTTAAGTTAGCGGCTTCTATTAGTTTTAGCACTTTTTCCAGCCGCTGTAAGCACTCATCTATGCTCTTCCCATAGATCAAGACGTCATCTATGTAAGCCGTGGCCTCGGAGAATCTAGCGGATCCCAGTACTTTATTAATCATTCGCTGAAACACAGCTGGGGCGTTTGCCAGCCCGAATGGCATACGATTAAATTCAAATTGACCATCCGGGGTGACAAACGACGTCAACGGTTTGGAGTTCTCCGAGATTGGCACCTGATAGTAGCCTGAAGTTAGGTCTAATGAAGTGAAGAATGCCTGTCCAGACAACCGTGCTATCTCATCATCAATCACCGGCATAGGATACCGCTCCTTGACGGTGATTGAGTTTAGTAGGCGGTAATCTACGCACATTCTTAGACCACCATCCTTCTTTCGGACCAGTATAATTGGACTTGCGTATTCAGATGTTGACTCTCGCACAATTCCCGCATCAAGCATCTCAGCAACCATATCCCTGACATGTTCGCGTTCCTTGTGCGATAGCCTATACGGACGGTACACAACTGGCCTTCGACTACTCAGTTCTATTTCCATCTCTGATACATTTGTGCATCCTAATTCCTTTAAAGTCGATGCAAAACAGTGCTTATACTTTTGTAGTAACGCAATTAATTCTTCCCTGTGAGTCTCGTCGACTGTTTCTCCAATGTGAACCTTTTCAACCTCGATTTCCTCATGTGAAGAAACAGAAACATTTGAAGTAGGCAAATATATTCGATTTACTACTTGCACTCTAATACCGCGAGCTATGATCATGTTTCCATGTAGTAAAACTCCATTTGACATGGGTGTGACCTCGATACTAATTAAGCCGTCCTTAACTGAGTACACACCTCCATTTACCATAATTTGTTGATAAGGTGGACCTATTACTTTACTATCCAATAAAACATGACCATATGTAATAGATTCCACACGTGCTTGAATTGTAGCGGGACCAAAAACTTCTACACTTGAAATCACCCTAATCACTATGCCTGAATCCTGAGGTCGCTCAGCCACTGGACAGATATTCTCGACGTTTGCATCATAAAACCTCAATTCACTAGCATTTTTATAAACCTCTATATGCGGTTGCTCGGTAAAAGTCTGGCCAACAAGTAATGGTACATCAAGAAGTCTATCGTCCACAACCATGCATGAAACCCTTGCGCCAACCTCGTCTAATTTTAAATCTGCCTCAACCTTACCAAGTGAATAAACCACCTGGTTTCCAAAACCTCTAATAGGTAACGAATCGTCAGTCCATTTTAAGCCTAGTGATTCAGCCGTTGATTTACCGACTAAAGAAACCTCACTACCAAAATCTACAAAACTTTTTACGATCATTCCATTGATTGTTCCATTCTTTATAAATTTAGAATCCGAATTCGATGCTGTTATACGCATAGTTTTCATAGTTTTAGGAACCTCTGTTTTATTTCGTTGTTCAGTTTGTGGGTCATGTCTAAATGTACAGGTCTCAGCTTTGTGTCCGAAACGATTACATTTAGAACATTGTATAAGCGGTTTTGGACATTTAAGATAAGGATGCCCCGTTTCCTTACAATTGAAACATGTGAGCACTGAATTGACTCGAGTAGTAGCAAACCTACGTGATGACTGGCTGATGACCTCTGGCATAACCCTATTTTTGGCTCTGAATTGTTCATTAGATGATGGGGCATCTTGGTTGCTCATCAGAAACTGTAAAAGCTGCTCAGGTTGGTCGCAGCGTAAAGCGTTTGCGCTTGACCGCATTGTTTTATCGCTTAGCCCGTGAATCAAACAGTCTACTGCACGTTTACCCACAATATCGCACTGAGTCAACAAAGCTAACTTATCGTAAAAGTACACTTCAAGAGGCTCATTGTATTTACTTTTTCTTCGCAGCATCTCCTCCAAAGATTGACCATAATTCTGCTCGCACGGAAAGGCACACAATATTTTCTGTTGCCATTCGGTCCAACTGAACAAAATTGATTTTTGACTTTCATACCAGATCTTGGCCAATCCTTCGAGTTTTTGCATAGCAAAGTGTATAATAGTACGTTCATCCCACCCGTAGACAGTGGCGCACTCATTAACTTTGTTGATCCAAATATCAGTACGCTGATTTTTCATTGATGGATTGAATTCCGGTAAGATATTTTTATGGTGTACCGCATTGTGCGATGTTAATGAGGCGCTCACGGTCGGCGGTTGGGTTTTCAAAGAATTAATAATATTAGCAATATCTTTAGAGGTAAAAACTGGGCTACGAGACCTTGACCTTTGAGCTGAGGATACGCCGTTGCCATCTCGATCATCACGTCGCTGCTGTGGCTCTGGTGATGGTCGAGCGGATGTCCTTCGTTGCACGGAGTTGCTGCGCTGCAGCCGGTTTCGTTCTTGTTCAACTGCTTCTTCAAGTTTACGGAGGTGGTCACGCCGTCGGCTGAGTTCACGTTCGCGGTCATGCAAGCTCCGACCATGCTCCATGATGTCCATGGCCAACTCAGGCTCAAATGTTATCCGACTTCTGTGATCATCCGCGCCATGGACTGGTGCGCGACTACGCCCGCGTTGGTGGCTCTCCCTCTGTCGACCTTCGCGTGAACTTCTTGCGGTCCTGCGGTCGACATGTCGAACAGGGCTGCGGCTGCGGCTGCGGTAACCCCGGCTTTCCAGTCGGCTACGACTACGACTAGGCCTGGGGACATCTTCCACTGAACGGACAACACTTCTATCTGGCGTCGTCAGCCGGTGCCGAGAAGGGGTATCTTCACCACGTGGCATTTTTCTGAAACTCATCCCAAGACATGAATCTCATCCCACTTCTGAAATATAAGCTCACAGCTTGGCTAGTACCTAACTGTGACCCTACGGTCAGTTATTTAAACAGGGAGCAATAATATAAATATAAATAAAACTGTACAATTACCTTAACATGAATTTATTTTTCTCACGTAACGTCTCCTTTTTCTCGCCGTCCCAGAATGCCGCGCACAACAATATTACTTAAGTTTACAGACCAAAAATCAGTGTTACCAGTCAGGTTCGTATTTTTCCAACCAAATTATTCAAAGAGTATATAATCACTATTTATTATTATCTTTATTTTACGAAAAACATAGATTATAATCTGAAATCTAACAATTGATCATGTGCGCCAACTAAATAGATGGGACGACAGTGAGTGTTTAGCGCGTATAGGTAATTGTCTAAAAGGTGACGCGAGGTCGTGGCTATACGAGTGGGATAGTAACGACCGTAGTTGGTCAAATTTCAAGCGCAAATTCAAGCATTGTGCCCTATACGAGTAGATATCGCGAACATTTTATTTGATGTTATGAAAACTAATTCAGATAACTACCCTACGTATGCAGAATACGCTAGACGTTTGTTGTTACGTTACGCATGGTTAACGATTTGAGTGACGAGTTCATTGTAGCGATAGTTACACGCTGGTGTTACTGATCCTCAAATTCGCGCAACTGCTATGAATTTAGCGAGTTTTCTGTCCATTTATGTGAAACCTCATCAGATTACACCCGTTCGAGGTCGTGGTGTTTTTCGCAAAGGTTATGTTCAACAAAACAAGCGAAAACGCGAGTATAGTGATTCTAAAGACTTTGACTGAGGCAGGATTTTCCATCAACGTTAAGAAATGTGAATTTCTTACAACTGAAATAGATTACTAAGGTCAAATGATTACTAATGGTCAGGTGAGACCGAGCGAGCATAAGGTAGAAGCTTCTGTTAAAACGTAAGTGCCAAGCAATGTCTAAAGAGGTTAGACATTTTTAATGCTACTAAGTTAGTTTTTGTTACTTTAGACGGTACATCCCCGGTTATTCATTCAAAACAAAACTCGCAATGGTGTACCGTTAAGATGCGGTGACGAATAATACTGCGTCCACACTACCTGACGCTGACCAGCAACTCCAAGACGCTTATGTCAACAAGGGTCGTCAGCAGTCACAAACCTTCACCGTTGGCGATTTTGTGTTCGTGAACAGGTCATCACAATCTACGGGAAAGCCGAACTCTGGCATGCGGGGGCCCTACAAGGTCCTGCATGTGCTGCCACCCACCGCTGTAGCTCGAAACTTCGCGGCGGGTCTTATGGCAAGACAACGCAAGCGGCCGCCGATCACATGGTGTTTTGGCGGGGCGAATGGACGCTGGAGGCTTGTTCTGCGTTCTCCACTGCGGATATCTGTCTCACCAATGTGACTCAGCGATGACTGCACTTTGTGTGGCGTCGTTTGCAATGTGTGATCATTTCGCACAGTTGCCTTCTCTCTATTTGCAATGTGTGAGGTGGCCTATGCCTCTTCATGCAGTTGCCTTTTGCAATATGTGACGAGATTATTCTCACATAGTTGCCGTTTTTGCAATGTATGACGTGGCTTGTGATTGCCATGTCATATAGTTGCCGTTTTTGCAATATATGACGTGGTTTGTGATTGCTATGTAATACAGTTGCCGTTTTTGCAATGTATGACGTGATTTGTGAGTGTCATGTCGTACAGTTGCCGTTTTTGCAATATATGACGTGGTTTGTGATTGCTATGTAATACAGTTACCGTTTTTGCAATGTGTGACGTGGTTTGTGAGTGCCATGTCATACAGTTGCCGTTTTTGCAAAGTATGACGTTATTTATGAATGTTATCTTATACAGTTACCGTTTTTGCAATGTGTGACGTGGTTTGTGAGTGCCATGTCATACAGTTGCCGTTTTTGCAAAGTATGACGTTATTTATGAATGTTATCTTATACAGTTACCGTTTTTGCAATGTATGACGTGGTTTGTGAGTGCCATGTCATACAGTTGCCGTTTTTGAAATGTATGACGTTATTTGTGAGTGTTATGTCATACAGTTGCCGTGTTTTCAATGTACGACGTGTTTTGTGAGTATCATATCATACAGTTGCCGTTTTTGCAATGTATGACGTGGTTTGTGAGTGCCATGTCATACAGTTGCCGTTTATGCTATTTATGACGTGATTTGTGAGTATTACATTATACAGTTGCCGTTTTTGTAATGTTTGACGTGATTTGGGAGTGTCACGTCATACGGTTGCCGTTTTTGCAATGTATGATGTGGCTTATGAATGTTATCGCCGTTTTCTATTACAATGTGTGGCGAAGTTTAGAAGTCCGGAATTCTGAAATTCGCAATACATTTATTTTTCTTTATTTTCTATGCTAAGGTTCTAAAGTACTTTCTTACATGCGGTTGGAACCTTACTTGTTCTTACAAATTTTCATAAAATTGTTATGTGAGACCTGTGTTGGTTGTACTTGAGTGCACGCTTGTGCTTCTAACACAGTTGTTTTGCAGTCTCCGTTTTCAATGTTTATTACAAGTACCTGTTGAATTTCTCTAAATTGAAATTTCTTTGAATTGAGCAACAGCTTCATTTTAATTTTGAAATGGTTTCAGTTACCAACGTTATGCCTGTACATCGGGTCCTAAAATCATGTTTTGTTGTGTTATAGAAGAAGACACAACGGCCGAGGTCGACGACAATGTGCCGCTTGAAGATGAAGCAGCTGTTGAGGACAACACGCAAGCAGGAACGGCCGTGTTACAAAATACTTCACTTCGGGAGCTGATGCAAGCGGCGTAGTATATATACGAGCGACGGAGAAGGCTCGGGCTCACTTTTCGGGCAGCGCTCAGAGGCGACGGACGTTTTATAAAATCACGCTATTAATTATTGTCGGTTCTTAGTAAATCTTAATAAATATTTGTATGTTGATTGTAAGGTTACTCTTTTTTAAAACTAAAACCACTTAGGATTTCCAACACTTTATATATAAAAATGAATCTCTATTTCCCTTGGTCATCACATCACGCGTGAACGGATGGACCATTTTCACTAATTCTTTTTTTTTTGTGTTTATTAAAATAGTATGAACTGACAATATGGAGATGACTGGAGGATTTCAGTAAAAGTATTTTTCTTGTGAAATTTGCGCGCGCGTGAAATGAACTTGAAGAAAGTTGGACCGTTATTTTTATTGGAAGTTCGATTTTTAAAACGAGAGTATACCACTTTAGGTTTTAGAAAAAATTAAGGAAATTGAGCGGAAAATAAGAAATTTTTCATCGTGTGGGTGAAACCGTGGACTGCAGCTAGTATAACTGTAATTATTATCTGAGTGAGCGTGAAATAAATATCCTGGAAAAAAATGATGTTGTATGTCCGGCGGATGTCCAGCTGTCCGGCTGCTCTTATCTGCACGTCGCATTTCTCAACCGATTCTCGTGAAAAGGACAATGTCATATTTCGCCCTGTACGATAACAGCATCGGACATTCACGATAATTATTAGTTTTTTTTAAAATATAAGTTGCATACATCTGTTTAACACGGACTAGCTGCAAATCGTAATGAAAAAAAAAAGTATTTGATGCGATATTAAACATCCGACACGCCGCCATCTTTGCCAAATGACAATAACCCACAGACCACTTAGGAGAGACTACAATGACCACAGAGTACCAATATATTAATGACCAAATGTTATGTTTTGGCGGGAAAGCGAAAATGTGAAGTTGTTGATTTTGTATTATTTTCCTAAAACTTGTATTTCTGCGAGTGTTAATGTGTAATATTGGTGGAATATTAACCATTAGGTGTTCGTTAAGGTGCACGAGTGTAGGCAAATGATACAAACGCAAAAAACGTGCCATTTCTTGTTGTCTACAAAACTCTTTCGGAAGTTTCAGTAAACCTGTAAAGCGTCCACCACTTTACTGAATCGTGACCCTGACTAGACTTTTAATTACCTGACTGATTGGGACTCGATATATTGACTATTTTATTGAAAAACATACACAGCCCTATTAATAAACGGGTATTAGCCTAGGATTAGTTAATTCAGCTTTTGTCCTTTTTTTGCTACTGAAATATTTAGCTGGATCGAAAGAGACAAAAGATAATAATAGTAGTCTAGTAAAAAAAAAATAGTTAAACCCCAAAACTAGTCTAAAGCTAGTTCGTGTTTATTAAGAAGGCTGACAATGTTTAATATTATCTGTATACTTCAACATGACACTGACTAAATGAACTAATCGCGCGGAGCCGACAAACTAAGAAAAAAAACCTCACGTCACTCGCGCCATACTAAGGCTCGTATTATAGAACAGCGCTCAGTCGTAAATCTCGACCTGAAAGTAGATCTGATTTGAGATTTTATTATAGAACAGTGCTTGAGTCGCAATGCAGTGATCAGATCTGATCATAGTTCACCTGAGTATTTTCTTATTACAGAAAGTCACTCAGACGGTAATTGATGCTCAAGCACAGATTTAATCTTTGATTTCCCAAGTGTGGTCGCGACCACGCTTGAGTAATGATTTCATTGCATTAGACCATTGTTTGTTACATTTTTGTAGCTCTATTGTACTACTACTTTTCCGCTCCATGCCGTGTGATTAATACTGACTATTATATGAGAGAGACCTATTCAACATAAATTATTTTTCAATAGCATGTGTCGAATCTGGTAAATTACATTGGAAAAATGGTGGTTACCAGTACCAAAACGCATAAAGAGAACCACAGAGTTAAAGTTGAAAGTCAAATAATTAAAACCTAAACGAAATAGCCACAAACCAAGTAGATGATACTACGGAAACAGCTGTGAGGTGAGGATCGACATTTTTATTTTTACGTGCCGTTGTAGTTATATAAAATTGTTTGTACAATAAAGTAAAATATTACAAAAACACAAATGTTGATCCTAAAAGCATATTTCTTTATTTCAAATAATTTTATAGGATCTGTTACACTTTAATGTTTCTTTTTTTATTATTAAAATGTGTGTTTTTAAGATCTCTTTCTATTTCTATGAGCGATGACTAACACCTTGACTATGCGTTACGTGGAACGGAGTTGTTAAAAATATCGAAACGTAAATGAAAACAGGCTGATTCATAGACAAAAAACACACTCTGCCTGAGGCTCGATTCAAATCTACATTCAGGTAAGTAGCGCTCAAGCACTGTTCTATAATAAGAACGATAGCTGAGCATAGATTCTATTCTCAAGTAATGATTACGTGATTGTAGATCAAACGTCACTTGAGGCACGTTCTATAATACGAGCCTAAGTATCCTCTACTTGGTCTGTGACTCGCGCTCGCTCGTTCTTCGTGATCGTGACGTGTAGTGTGTTTTCAATTTAATGGATCAAAAATAAGGAGACAAACAATTGTGCAATATTGCTGTACCTAATTATATTGTTGGGGGCAGGACATTAATAAAGTGGTTTTGTCTCGTTTCAAAACCAATGTAAGAAAGTAGGTACATATTATAAATATATACTATTTTACTATTATTATATATATATTATTTTACTACTTTCTTACATAGTTCTTCTTCAGCGCCATCTAGCCCCAAACTTAGCAAAGCTTGCACTATGGGAACAAGATAACTGATAGATTACTTAGATACTCTTAGTTCTTTATATATTGATATCTATTGGACTATAACTACTATCTTTATAAGTACTCGGATGTCGGAGCTATGAAAAATCATTGCTTTCACGATGCGATTATAACCTCAAAATCCGAGACGTTTTTTGTAATAGCGCAATTCTCCAGCTAGTCCGCTATAAAATGATAATTGTATACGAAATCAGTAATTTTTTTCAATATAACACATAATTTTCCAAAGCTATTGGTTCAGGGCAAATAATGTATGGACGCAGAACAATGTCCAAGTGAGGAGGTTCTATAATTACATGATTTTTATCGATTGAGTTTATAAATAGTTTCGTAATGGTGGGGCTATGAGGGTTGAAAAAATGAAAAATAGTTTTCAGTTTTAAGCTATGAAAAGACAGCCTCGCAAGGTGTACAGCTCAAAAGACAGCCTCGCAAGGTGTACAGCTAAAAGACAGCCTCGCAAGGTGTACAGCTAAAAGACAGCCTCGCAAGGTGTACAGCTAAAAGACAGCCTCGCAAGGTGTACAGCTAAAAGACAGCCTCGCAAGGTGTACAGCTAAAAGACAGCCTCGCAAGGTGTACAGCTAAAAGACAGCCTCGCAAGGTGTACAGCTAAAAGACAGCCTCGCAAGGTGTACAGCTAAAAGACAGCCTCGCAAGGTGTACAGCTAAAAGACAGCCTCGCAAGGTGTACAGCTCAAACGGGCCACTAGTTAATAACGTGATATATATTTTATTCGCTTTCACATAAAAATGGATGAAACAATTGGATACTATGCATTGCAATGCATTTGCATGTACAGTGATAATCATACAGTGATAAATATGTCATAATACCCTTCATAAAATTTCAAACATAAATCAAAGTAGCGAATCCTTACTCTACATCTTGTCTCTACAGCAACATTTGTATTGTAGTGCCGGCATTGTTAGCAGACACTTGAGTGTAGAGCCTCTACCACGGCTCTACCTGCGACTGCAATAATTAAAAAAATGTCGGCAAGTCGGCAAAAATTGTCCAGTTTTGCTTTTCATCAGATTTTTGATGATTGTGGAGAATTAAAAGATTGTGTATAAAAACATATAGAGCTACGACTGAGATTTTAGTTAACTTACTGCATTTGTCTCTGAAAATTCAAGAACAAAAAATAACTGCTTAATTTAAATAGTAGTTTGAGATTGCCTGCTGGTAACGGCTCCTTAGATTAAGTTTTGCTACTGCATTGTTTTTAATTTTAATTTTGCAAATTAACTACTATTGATTGGCCCGATAGCTCTGTTGATAGTAGCTCTGCCTTCTGAGCTGTAGGTTGTGAGTTCGATTCCCATCCAGGACAAACATTTGTGTAATGAACATATTATTATGTTTGTTCTGTATCTAAGTGTTTTATTGTATTCTATGTATGTATTTACAAACAAAAAGTATCTCATTATTGTATCAGTTATCTGGTTTCCACTATGATAGTACATACATACAAGCTTTGTTTAGTTTGGGACTAGATGGCGTTAAGTAAAATGTGCACAGATGATAATAAAAATACTTATTTTATGTTTGAAATTTTAATTTTTCCAAAATCCTAAAAACCGATGCTCGTACCATCGTTTTTCTCTTTGTAGACAACGTAAAATAATCATCAATAATTCATCATTCATTGGTAATAGAATTGGTGATTTTTCTATGAACAAGAAGATGTTCTTATCATCATCATCATCAGCTTGTGTCAGTCCACTGCTAGACATAGGCCTCTACCAAGGTAAGCCATTGAGCCTGGTCTTCAGCTTTTCTCATCCAATTAAAAGAATAAAGAAGCTGGTATACTCTGGTTTTAAAAATCGAACTTCCAATAAAAAAACGGTCCAACTTTCTGCAAGTTCATTTCACGCGCGCGCAGGTCTTACAGAAAAAAAACTTTTTGTAAAATTCCTCCAGTCACCTCCGTATTGTCAGGTCATACACTTTTAAGGGTGCCCCTGATTCAGCTAGTCACTGTGTCGAGGGTCGGGAATGTACAAGTTTCATTCCATTATGTGATGGTGGGAAGATTGCTTTTTAAAAGGTTGAATGACTGGGCGGGCAAGACGTGTTGGCTTTTGTATTGTATGCGCATTTTTTTTTTATTTCTTTCTCTTAGTTTAGTAAATGGCAATGCCAATTCGACTGGCCTGATAGCTCAGTTGATAGCTTTGCCTTCTGAACTCTAGCAGCCTTATTAATAAACGGGTATTAGTCTCGGATTAGTTACTTCAGCTTTTGTCCTTTTTTGGCTACTGGAATATTTAGCTGGATCGAAAGAGACAAAAGATGGTGTAACTAGTCTAAAGCTAGTTCGTGTTTATTAATAAGGCTGTAGGTGTTCAATTAATATATAAGTGGGTTCAATTCTCCCCCAGGACAGACATTTTGTGTGATGAACATAGGTATTTGTTCTGTGTCTGGGTTTTATATTGTATTTTATGTATGTATTCACAAACAAGTATATAAGTATTCTATCAGTTATCTGGTTTTCATAGTACAAGCTTTGCTTAGTTTGGAACTAGATGGCGTTGTGTGATATGTAATAAAATAACACTTATTATTAAATTAATTACATACAATATTAACATAAAAAATATAATATATTTATTATATTCAACTTAAAAGCTAAGAAAACAAAAAATAGTACCTGGGATGAAATTAAAATCTAATAACCACTTCTTCTTGTTGCATTTCCACAGATATCTGGGTCCATGCTTTTTGTTAAATTATTTGAAATTGATTACTTTAGCTTATTATTAATGATCATGGACATATATACAATACAGGAGAGACATTATGAATTTTTAAACATAAGTACATCTGTTTTTTATATTTATTTACCACTACTTATAATATTGTTTTTGCTTTATTTAATGTTAATGTTGCCATTTTGACAATTTTGAATTGTCATTTTTCCGGACATACCAACATAATAATACAAATTTTTAATATAATTTTGACAATGAAAATTCGTGATACATGAACCTACTTCAACTTCCGTTCGCCTTGCATTCACCAGCTTACTCTCTAAGTCAAGCGCGCGAAAAAAGTTTTACTTTCATAAAGTTTATAATAGCGGGAGAAACCACTGATTCCTGAAATACGGTTAAAAAACTAGTCCCGGTACTCAATGGATTTATTAAAAATTCATAAAATTATAAAAAAATATTAATTAAGTAAAAATATTAAAGTAAATAAAAAAAAATACTGGTTTGTATGTTTACTCAAAAATACAAACCATTTCAGAATCTCAATTCTAAAGGAAATCGTTCAAAATGGCAGCACAATTTTGAACGCATTAAATATTCCTCCAGACGATCGCTTTGTTTCGGATTTGGCAATGCGCCAGACTGGAAACACTTGAATGCCGACCTTATTTTATTTGTTTAAAGCTCATTGTTCTCTGCAGAATTTAGAGGCTTTTAAAGAAAATCTATACGGTGTAACAGTGACTAAGCTCGTTTCGATTGAGGACCCTCTTTCTATTTTGAACGAAAACTCGTATATTTATTTAGTTGTACTGACACCACAGAATACATAACAGTATAAGTATTTCTTACTTTTACAGCCTCTGTGGTGTGGTGGTTGAGCAGGTCGGCTCATAGCCTGAAGGTGGCGGGTTCGATTCTCGCGGCAGGACAAGTATTTGTGCACACTAAAAAAGCGCAAATACTTGTTCTGAGTATGGGTGTTGTGGGAACATGGTCCTCGGTCCCTAGACACATGTAATCCTAGTTAGGGTCCAGGATCTATGTGTGTAATCGTTGGGCGTTGTTTTTTTTTATTACTTAGTTACAATTATTTTGACTTTGGGTAGTTAGATTGTTTACTTCTAGATTCAATTTTCTATGAAATTATAGAAAATATTTCTATTAGGGGATTTTAATGAACGTGGCGAAATACCAACAAATTTTTGGTGTTTCAATTTAAATTTCTTTCCCTCTTCTCATGTAAAGAAACAAAGAAGAAAGAAAATACATTTATTCAGTGTAGGCAGGCAAGTGGCCCTTTCCGGTTATTTAGTGTAAATTTTTTAGGCCAGACTCAGCTTAGATACTATTTCCTTACGAGATCAGGGCCCGTACTATGAGTTCTTAGCGCGAGCCTGAACTGAATCGCTTTGACTTTCGTCTTGCTCTCTCAGCTGGAGAAAAAGTGAGACGAAATTCAAAGCGATTCAGTTCAGGCTCGCGCTAAGAGCTCACGGTGCGGGCCCAGGTGGGACCAAAAGATTAGCGTTTCGTCCAAAGCACTGTAAGACAACAGGCAATTTTTTGTAGCGGTCACCCATCTATGTAGGTAGTGACCACAGCAAACGCCGCTTAATTTTACCATTATGAGTGCTGTATATATTATGACTTTGGAGCATTACAAAACGATTTCGTACTCGAAAACTCAATTTGAGTATGATGCTCAATTCGCGACTGAACGAGAAAAAAATACGGGCTAAGACTTAAAAAAATTATAACCAAACACAAGTACTGCTTATAAAAATACTTCACCCAGTGATTGCAACACAAAGCATCATCTGTCCACGGGTTCTTTCTAGAACATTTATCAATAGCTCACTGATGCGGGCGAACAAATGTTGGATGAATGACAAATGCCCTTTTTTGGAAATTCGCTCCGTCGCTTACCGATTAGGTAATAAGAGATAATACTTTGTGGAAGAATATATTGAGCCATGGCCAAGTGACCAATTGCAGTCCAGCGGTGTGGTTTTCAAACCGACGCACCCAGTTTCTAATCCCATCCCTGCACCAATTACTTATCAAGTTGTGGGGATTTCAATTTATGTGGGTTTTCAAGTTATGTGGGGGTTTAGAGTTATGTGGCGTTTCAAATAATGTGGGGGTTTAGAGTTATGTGGGGTTTCAAATGATGTGGGGGGTTTCACATTAGCTTTTACAACGTTGAAGAAAACCATCGCGAAGACAACGGCATGTTCAATAATCACAAAAAAATAATAATTATTATTAATTAAATCATGGTTATATAGCTTTTAACTCCATTAAAACTCCAAAATAACGAATATTTGTGTACATTTCACACAGCGCCATCTAGCCAAAAACTACTTTTTGATTGTTAATACATACATAGAATAAAATATAACATCCAACAACAGAACAAACACGATGATCATCACACAAACTTTGTGAATTAAACTCATAACTGAGAAGGCAGGGCTACTGCCAACTGAGCTATCAGGCCAGTTTTATTCGGTATACTCTCATTTCTAAGCGCAGTTATTCTAAGATCATAAACAATTATTATTGCAGCAATTATTTAACGCCATAAAGAATATAAAAGCTAATGAGCGCTCCATAAGGGCTCGAACATCGCGCGGTATGTGGGGGGATGGAATATTGTGGAGTTTATTAGCATTAAATATTACGTACCATGCGTAATTAGGCACGCTTTACTTGGGGAGGAAGCTAGTGAATGCGTGACGAAGCGAACGGAAGTTGAAGTTGGTGTACGCAGATCTCCATTGTCAACAAGGCAAAGTTAAAAAATTGTTTTATTATGTTGGTATGTCCGGTAAAATGACAATTTACAATAGTCAAGGTGGCGAAATTAAAATTATACTAAGCAAAAACAAAATTATACCAGCCGATAGATGGAGCTAAACTAAAGAAGGTTTACTTCAATTGTGTGGTCTAAAGCTCACTCGTTTTTTTTTTCACAATTCCATGTCTGAATTTTCACAATTTGAATGTTTGTAAATTCATGCTCCATCTCCCGAGAGTACCCTCCAACTTCGCAGTCCGTTTGCAAAGACCATCATTGCCGCGGCAAATGGCTGAGAATGGCTGCCAAGTGGGGAAGAGATCCTATTTTATTATCTTAGCAATTGTAGTGGCTCGTTTTAGTGTTTGCGTTCGTTTTCCTTGAATAGCTATAGAGCTACTAGGTGAGTTGGAATGGTGGTAATGGTTCAGTTGTAAAAATCTTCAGTAATTTAGTTATTAGAAAATTTAGGAACGTTTATGAACTGAAAGAGTTAATTTGGTAACAATTATATTTATAATAGGTCTTTACCTATGAAATTGCCGTATTGCAGTACAGACTTTTTCATACAAAAAAAAGTTTTGATTGGCTATGAATTCTAAATTCAAATTAATTTTGTTTTAAAAATATGACATTCTATTTACAATATCAGTCTTTTGTTTATTGATTAGCGTTGTATTTTCATTACATTTCAACATTTTTCCTCATAATGGATACTTTGAAATTTCGTGTAATTATGGAATATGAGTTCCGTCGTGGCACCAACGCGGCACAAACGACACGTAACATCAACGACGTTTACGGAGAGAACTGTACAAACGAACGTACAACCCGTTATTGGTTTGCTCGGTTCCGTTCTGGGAATTTTGACTTGAAAAATGAACCTCGTGGTCGTCCGGAAACTTTGGTCAACAATGATGAATTAAAGGCGATTGTGGAAGCTGATGAATCTCAATCTACAGCTGAGCTGGCAGCAGCTTTTGATGTTAGTATCAAAACAATATTGGTCCATTTGCGACAGATTGGCAAGATAAAAAAGCTTGATAGATGGGTGCCCCACGAACTTAACGATCGCCAGCGCAACGTACGCGTCGAGGCTTGCCTTGCGCTGCTTGACAGGCACAGAAATGAAGGAATTTTGAACCGAATTGTTACGTGCGACGAAAAATGGATTCTTTTTGACAATCGAAAGCGCTCAGCAAGTTGGTTAGATCCTGGTTCGGTACCAAAGCAATGTGCAAAACGAAAAATGACCCCTAGAAAGGTGATGGCCACAGTTTGGTGGTCTAGTGCTGGTGTGATTCATCATAGCTTTTTACAAAACGGCGAGAGCATTACTGCAGATGTGTACATTGAAGAACTGACCACAATGATGGCGAAACTCGCACGTCTGCAACCAGCTTTGGTCAATCGGTCGTCTCCACTGCTACTTCACGACAACGCGGGACCCCATACTGCACAACAGACCGTCTCTAAGCTGCATGAGTTGGGTTTCGAAGCTCTCCCTCATCCGCCATACTCACCAGATCTTGCGCCTACCGACTATTACTTTTTCCAAAATTTGGA
Organism: Ennomos fuscantarius; assembly: GCA_905220475.3. Classification (NCBI taxonomy): domain Eukaryota; kingdom Metazoa; phylum Arthropoda; class Insecta; order Lepidoptera; family Geometridae; genus Ennomos; species Ennomos fuscantarius. The sequence continues at coordinate 10,650,798 of HG992046.1, forward strand.
CAACTTTTTAGCGGGAAAAAAATTCAATTCCCGAGAGGCAGTACAAAACGCCTTTGAAGAGTTTGTTGTCTCCCGTCCTGCTGATTTTTTCAAGAAGGGCATCCATAAACTGCCACAGCGTTGGCAAAGATGCATTGATTGCAGGGGTGATTACTTTGAATAAAAGAAATAAATAAGTTCGAAAAAAAAAATACTTTAACTTTTTTCAAACAAAACGGCAATTTCATAGGTAAAGTCGGAATCGACAGGAACGGATTTTTGACCAAACTAACTTTTCGTCAACCATAATTTGCATTTAAAAAGGGGATTGAAACGAGAGAACAGTGTCACTCGGAATATCAATTTGCGTGACACTGAACTGCGCTCATCATCCTGAGATATCAGCACAGTCGTAAGGTAATAAGATTACTCGACTGTGAGATCAGATCAAGTCTACTTGCCCAGTGAATTCACTACTACAGCGTTCTTCAAACCGGAACACAGCAGTGTTTGGTACAAGCGACACGGCTGCCCATATCATTTTCAGTGTCACTTGGCACTCTAAAGTACAGAGTTCCGCGTGACACTGCACTGCACAAGTCATCCATGAGATTAAGTCATAACATCATTTATCCAGTAATTTCACTAGCTACAATGCCCTTCAGCAGCAGCAGCCTTCTTTGGCGGCAGAATAACTGGCAAAGCGGTGGTACCTACCTAGACGAACTTTGCAGAAAAGTTCTACCACCTAGTATAAAATTCGAGAATATTATGGTCTTTCTGAAGACACCCAAGTTATAAGTTTCAGAAAACACAGAACGCAACGAGTTTCGTTCCTCAGCAGCTCTGAGTTGTGGGGGGAGTCGGGGAGAGTTGAAACGACTGTCTCGGTTCGATGCGGGCTTATTACTGACTTAGTAGGTACTAACATTTAGTATCTACTGTTGTTTTAATGTTGGTACTTATTACTTTTGGAATGTCTACTATTATTATTTATGTATGTATTTGTGTATATATTTATGTACCTATATATCTATATATGTATTAGTATATGTTAATTTATATATATATATATATATTGTTATTATTGTTATTAGCATTAAGTATAGTTTGTATAGCTGTTCCTGTAACCGAAAACCACCGTCCTTATTTTTATTGTTTTTTTTCCTACATTTTTGGGTTGTCTGGAAGAGATCGTTTTAAGCGATAAGACCGCCCATTGTGACACTTAATTCTTAAGTTTGTGCCTGTAAATTGTTACTACAATGTGGTGTTTCAATAAAGAGTTTTATCTATCTATCTATCTAACATATACTATCCTACCACAATATAAAATTCGAAGTATAAAAGTGTAACCAAATCGTAGAAATTCTTGCTAAATATTTCAAACAACGCCAATCTTGTGTGCTGAATGAATAAACAATAGTTTGTTTAGGCGCCGCTGTATGTGCCATGGAATAAATAATAACTGGTACGGACCGTGATAGGGTAGCAAAGGGATCTTATTTTATATGCATAACTGCTGCGTATTGCAGTACAAATTTTGAAGTTAGGTTTTAAGTTAGGAAGTATAGTTTATACGCATTCTTGGGGAGTAAGCTGGTGAATGTGTAGCGACGCGGACGGGTGTTGATCCTCGTAGATCTCCATTGCGAGTTAAAATTTGTATTATTATGTTGGTATATCCGGTAAAATGACAACTTACAAATGTCAAGATGGCAACAATAACATTAAACAAAGCAAAAACAAAATTATACCGCCTGATAGATGAAGCCAAAGTTTTACTTCAGTCGTGTGGTCTAAAGCACACTCTTTTTTAATATTCTGCACAATTCCCAAAAAGCACATAACTCTAGTTTCAGTACATGTCTGAATTCGTTAAGAACCGGAGTTCACAACGTTTAATTAAAAGTTAGACCGTTACAGCCTAATGTTTATGCATAAAATAGTTGAAATGGGGGGCTGGGAATACTCGTTGCGGAATCCATGGAACCAAGGACGAAAATAAAAGCTATGTACAAGTCTTAGGATAAAGGTTCGAATGAGTGTGACTCAGTGAGAGTTCGTGCGACATTATGCAGGTCTAAGCCCACTACTACATACAATTTACTTTGACCAAACATGTAGCATGTAACTCTCTATCTCTCTCGCTCTCTCTTTCCAACTTAATTTTACGTGACGTCACCATCACATGGGCAATATCCACTGTTGACCATTCTCAGGCCTCCTACATAAACCCTATTTTGGACGCTTATCATACGGGGGCTTGGCATAATCAATACGCTTGGCAGATGTCTTGGTGAGATTTTAATACACCCAGGAGAATGATGCTGCTTTGGATAATTTTTACTCTTACGGTACCTGCAGCAGAAGATGGCGCACACACTGGGAATACAATTTTTCTTTTTATTAGATGATTTGAACCTGGTTTGAATTTGAATTTTTAGCAGTTTAAATTCAATGAAGATATGCAATAAAAGTCTGAAGTGAATTATCGCGTAAAATCTATACATATAAAATTCAAAGTCTTGACTGACTGAATGACTGACTTATATATCCACGCACAGCCTAAACCGCTGGTCCAAGAATATTGAAATTTTGAGGGTGTGTTCTTTGTAAAGTGTAGGTATCCACTGAGAAAGGGTTTTTCGTAATTCCATCCCTAAGAGGGTGAAATGGGTAGTTGAATTATATTCCTATAGGCCACGCGGCCTAAGCCGCGGGCAGAATCTAGTAGATAGGTAAAACTTAAAACAATAAAAAGAAAACTTTATCTAACAAACCACTACCACTAGGCAACGTGCCCAAAATGCTGGCAGCATTGCTAACAAATAATAATAGATTTAAAATAGTAAGCCGCGTATTAGATTTTAAATCCATAGTCCAATTTAGTTATTATACAACTACGTCAGTTTGTAGCCTAAGCCGCTGTCCACAACACTTCGGTGGACAAACTTCCTCAGAGTGCCGTCGGGGCCGTCGGTTAGAGTTTCCGCTAAATTTTGCTTGTATACTGAATGAAGGTACTACATAGTTAGTCCTACGTCTATACATCTATGAATACATGTAAATTTTTTGAAGTAAAACTTCTTTACGCACACTAGACTTGGGGTGTAAGCTAGTGAATGCGAGGCGAACGGAAGTTGAAGTTGGTTCACGTAAATCTTCATTGTCAATTATGAAAAAAAAATGTATTATTATGTTGGTATGTCCGGTAAAATAACAATTTACAATTTTCAAGGTTAACATTAACATTAAACAAAGCAAAAACAAAGTTATACCGGCCGATAGATGGAGTTAAACTAGAGCAGTTTTACTTCAGTCGTTTGGTCTAAATCACACACGTTTTTATTTTTTGAACGTATGACGTAACGAGTTAATTGTTCGTTACAACTGCCTGTAACAGCTAACTTACAGCTGTTACATTTGGATCCCTAAAATAAAAAAAAATCGTGACACTTCACTGCGCATTTCATCCTGAGATATCAGTATAGTCTAGTAATAAGATTACAAGACTGTGAGATTAGGTATATGATCATACAGTGCCCAGTCATTTCACTACAGCTGCAGCTGCAGTGCCTTTCAAACCAAAACATGCCGCTTCCCAATGTTTGGCAAATGGGTTACCGCTGAGCCACATTTACTTAATTTTTTGGAACAACCTGTATCCGGGCTGTACTGAAATGTATTGCCAAATAATAAAATATCGCAAGGCGAGTACCTCTACCGCCAATAATCTTTGAGTAATGGATGGAACACTCCATTTTTCCGCTTCGTTTGTTACAGTTTGTTTGTCTCGGTAACGGGTATTATTTTACTTATGCATTGGTGACACTAACCGTCTTATTACAAAACGCAGACTAAGCGTGGACTAAAGTTAGTACTAGGTCTAAACCTAGACTATTTAAAAACCTTATTACAAAAACGAGTTTATCGCTGATAAGGGGATCGTCCATGGTCTAAAGTTAGTCCTCCGACGACCCTAGTTTAACTATGGTACTAACTCGCTAAAGCAAAGAAACTAGCGCCACGGTGGTGGAAAAATGAAACTTTTAAAATTAAAAACTATTTACGCGCCTAACGCCAATGTTGGGTTATCAACCTTCTTTGTTATACGATTTTGAGGTTGTCTTAGTCTTTGATAAAATATATCGACTCGGTTCAGTTTTTATATTTTGTTGCTTCATTTTTACGATATTTATTATATTTACAGTTAGTTATAACAACAATAAACAGAAATATCAATTTTCGCGCGTTAAGCAATGCCATATTTACGTTTTGATTCACGCAAGCCTCGTTGGTAACTATTAAAAGATAATAGTTTTATTAGTTGAAAATCATTGTAGCAAAGCTGACTTTTATGAATCTGATTATTTATTCATTAAAAAATATGCAAACAATAAGCTTTCCAAGGCCAGCGCACGTATATTATAGACGAAAACAAAAAATCTAAATATATGAAACGTGAAAAAAGGATCGTGTGAATAAATGTGGTCCAAATGAACAAACTCTTTTCGTATTTAGTCTATGGTCAATATTTAAGCCATGGACTATCTCTGGTAATCAGCTGATCGTCGGTTAGTCGCCGTTTTGTAATAAAGTCAAGGTCTAACTACTTAGTACCGTAACAAACTAGGACTAGTTGGTCCAGGCTTAAATGTCTATTTAGTCCACGTTTTGTAATAAGACTGTGCATTTCTACTTTATTTTCACGGAAAATGGAGTAGAAATAGACTTCAGACTTTATCAAGGTTACATTCCGTAAAACTCTCAATGAGTTATTCTGTAAAGTTCGTATGAAAAATGTTAGATTCAGATTTTGATATTATATGGTGTACACTAGCTAAAAATATAAAAATCAATAGCGAGTGAAAATTTCATAAAAACGGCAATTTCATAATTAAATAACATATTGATTTGCACTTAAATTTCCGCAAAAGTAGATAAGGCTTAATATAGCACTTAGTGGAAATTAAAACAAAGACTTAATTCTAAACTTAATACTGTAGCTGATAGAACTTAAAATGAAAAAAAAATAATCTTAGATCCAATAAATACAAATAAAATGCTCGTGATACAGCTTAGCAGTTTCATTAAAGCTTCACCGCTAAAGTCCAAAACAAGCACGCTTGCAGCCAACCAATACTAGTTACGCCGGAAACCGTTCCATTTTTCACGTTTTCGATATAGCCCCAGATGCAAAACTTTTGCAACCATTCCGTAAAATACTAATGAACTGGCCATTTTTCCGATCGATTCATTCTCTTTTTTTCGTCTGCAGTGGCCAGTAAATTGGCCAGGCCGGATGAAAGCTGGATTTGAATGTAGAACGTTTATTACGATTAAGGAATTGAATATTTAAAAGTATCTGTGATATCTTTTCAAATTTTATTGGATTGTTGGTTTTAATTGGATTATAGGTTTAATTGAAAGCTTTTAAAATATAAATCGAAATATATATAACTCAAAGGTGAATGAAAGATGACTAAGAAAGGATTTTTCAAAATTCTACCCTTAAGAGGGTAAAATGGGTGGTTGAATTATTTTCCCATAGGCCACGCCGCGGGCGAAGCTGCGGGCAGAAGCTCGTCTTATATAAGGTATTATTACCTAACGTCTCGCGGTTTCACTTGTTATTTACTCGTCTCCCTGATAGATCTAGTTTTCCGGAATAATAGTATCCTATGTTAATCTCGGTAGTAATAGCAAAAGTTTATCCAAATTGGTTAAGCTGTTTTGGTGTTAATGCCACACGTACAAGTAGGCAAACTTTTACTTTCACATAATACATGACAAGCGAGTGAGAGATATCGAGAATGATTGATTGAAAATTCAATGGCGTTTCAAAGATACACAATATATTTTTATCTTGTAATCGCGAACTTAAATTTCAATCAATCAGTATAAATTCAGAAGGTTTTTAATTGTATTCACGGAATATTTATCTTCTTTTTTAGGGATCTATCTGCACCATGCATCTTTAGTACTATTATGTATGTAGTTATTTATGCTAATGAATGATGTGACGAATTAGTTTTTTGCCTGATGTTAAGTGACACAGCCCCCCATAGCAAAACAGTGTCACTCGAAACTATGAAATATAAAGTTTCGCGCGACACTTAACTGCGCACATCATCCTGAGACATCATAATATATATATCAGTCTGGTAATAAGATTACTCGACTGTGAAATCAGATTATAAGTCTCAATTGCCCAGTAATTTCACTAGCAACAATGCCATTCAAACCGAAACACAGTAGTTCGCAAGCACTACTGCTTGGCTGCAGAATAACTAGCAAAGCGGTGGTACCTACCTAGACGAACTTTGCAGAAAAGTCCTACCACCTAGTAAAAATGTATGTATTAAACATACATCTAATCTAACTTCGTGGCAGGAAGAGGTTTTAAATCTGTCGATACCCGAAAAGTTTCCAAAAATTCTCAGTAAAAATGTTTTTAATTTCATTATAAATAGCACGATTTTATTATGGAATTTAATTAAAAACTCACTTTACCAACTACCGTATCTTTTCGCTTCTTGTTAAACTTTAAGTTTTCCAGCGGATTTTCTCCCAATATCCTATTACAGAAAAATTGAAAAAGGCGTTTGGCACGAAATTCCAACTTATCTGTATTGGCACGAAAATTCATTTCACGAGAAAAATACTTGGCTACTTACTAAGATATTTGCACTGCATTGCAAAAATTATGATTCTGAATTGCTTACAGTTGCCGATTTTCATATAAGCATTGCCACACTTCAGCATTTTGGACACGCTGCCTAGGTAGATAAGGCTGGCATTTGAACTAGGTCATGTCATCGGTTGCAAATATATTGTGCACCACCGTGGCCATCATTAACTTTTATTTATATTTTTTTTTTAGGGGGGGAAATGCCCTCGCACTTCCCTGCCACAACCAGGGGGTGGTGGCAGGGGGTATATGGGACTCGAACCCACTAAAACCCCCCCGTGAGCCCTCGTCCGCCGTACCGGGGCGAGAAGGGGTCGCGACTGCAGTCCAGCCAACTCGCCCCCGGCGGCAGGCCCTTTCGAGCCTCTCCGCGCCAATGGATGGGTGACCTTGCTCACCAAGGTCACCCACCAGACGTGTGGGGCCGTGCAAGCCGGCGGAGAGTCCCCCGACTCTCCACCAGTGGCCCCACTACGGGGGAGGGAGGAGGTGCGCGTAACGCCTCCTCCTCCCTCCCGCTCGTCTGCGCCGGAGCGGGTCAGCTTCAGCGGCCTCCTCTCTGACCCGCTGACCATCATTAACCTGTCTTAGCCCACTGCTGGACATAGGTCTCTCCTAATGTACGCCGCTGATCCTGATCTTCAGTCTCATCCAGCTGATGGCAGTGACTGTATATCAACGCTCCATCTAATCTGAGATCCCTATATTTATAATTATACTAAATTTTATAATTATACAATAACTTATACGAAAATAAATAAAATGGGAGTGCTTTAGACCACATGACTGAAGTTAAACTTCTTTAGTTTAGCTCCATCTATCGGCCAGTATAAACTTGTTTAATGTTAAGTCGTCACCTTGACAATTGTAAATTGACATTTTACCGGACATACCAAAATAATAATACAAATTATTGGCAAAATTGTGGTAACCTCGCTACAAAGGCCATTTACAAAGAGTTGAAGTTGAAATTTTTAATAAGAAGTTGAAGTTTTAAAGTAGTAGTTGTTTGTTATGTTGACAATGAAGATCTACGTGAACCAACTTCAACTCTCGTTCGCCTCGTGCGTCAAGAAGTTTAACTTCAATGAATTCAAAGGTAAGCCACGCGTGTTATTTCCTTTCCTAAATCGTGGTGTAACATTTCAGAATGCCGGGAAAACAATGATTTTCCTCGCTTTTCCGGCAGCAAACAAACATCGAGCTTGACATTGGAATCATCAAATGAGAAATAATATTTGTGTTTGGTTAGTCAGCTCTGGAGTCAAAACAACAGATTAGCAAAACACCGTATTAAATCATCTACCTTTGGATACTCTGTATTATCATAATGAATAATGGAATACGACCAAAAAAAATACAAAATATTTATGAGCTCTACAGTCACATTTACTTTTGAAGATTTAGCAATAGACTTGACGCATTCTACCGCAGCGACCAGGCTATAATTAAAATCGGCGAAACTATATTAAAATTGTTTAATTTAATTTTTAATTCATTAATTAAAAGGTTTTATTGTTGCATTCTAATACTATTATAATTATATTGCTAAGTGGTAGAACTTTTACTACTTACTTGACTAGCACCTTCGATCGCATCAACACTTCCCATCAGGTGAGAGCGTGGTCAAATGCTAGACAAGTTTGAAGTAAGAAAAAAACTTTTCTGCAAAGTTTGTCTTAGGTACCATCGCTTTGCCAGTTATTCTGCCAACAATTAGTATTGTGCCAGCACTACTGTATCAAACCAATTGAAGGATATTATAGCTAGTGAAATTACTGGGCAATTGAGAATTTATGATCTGATCTCACAGACGAGTAATCTTATTACCAGACTGTGCTGATGTCTCAGGATGATGTGCACGGTGCAGTGAAGTGCGGCACTTTAATTTTGGAGTTCCGAGTGACACCGTCCTGTTATGGGCGGCCGTGTCGCTTAACATCAGGCGAATGACTTACTCGTTACATGATTCATTAACATAAAAAAATACTTCATTGTAGTTATACAATAACAGGTAGTGTATATGTAAAGAAGATCTCAATAGGTGAAGTAAGTTGACATAAGCCCTGGAAGGGCGTTTGCAAGTCTGTGTGAGTCAGTTCTTAATAGGGAATAACTACATACACAACTTCGATAGTGACCGCTACAAAAAGTAGTATTTACATTTGAGCACTGCTATTCTATATAGGCCACGTAAAGCCGTCGGCCCTGGCTGTTTTTGTTATGAAAAATCGAAAGATTTTGGGCGCCCTAAAAATTTTGACTCTATTTATTTATTAGGTTTTAGAAGACTATCGACTATTATAAGCTAAAATATACAATAAAGTTAGGTAACAACAAAGCCATTAAAAAGTCTTCACATGTAGAAAAAAAATAAAAACAAAAAAAAAATACTACACTATCTACGTTGTATACTAGATTAAGAAAAACAATAGTAACATTATATAACACAACGTGAGTTGGTACATTTAACACAAGACTGAGTAAGTCCCTACACGAAAAAAGGAAGAAGTAAAATTATATATACAGATATAAATCACATGCTTGAGTCGAGATTCTAACTGGTATCATATACAAACTATCCGCATCCATAATATATGAGTTAGAACGTGTAAAAGCGTGCTTTCTACTGTTATTTGACTAAGCTGTTACTAGAGCTTTTTAAGCTTCATATAACGCAGCGCTCGCCAGATTCAACAAAAAAAACCAATCTGAAGTAAAACGATAAACTCATAGCTTCAGGGTAGAGTTAAGATGATAATCCCTTTGGCAACATTAACTTTAGTGAAGTAACTCCTTTGAAGTCGAGGTTTTGGTTGTTTTTACACTGTACAAAAGATAAATGGAAATGATAATGGATTTAGCAGCAGCTGCAATAGATCGGTAACGATGAAGAGTTTTGTGGCAAATAAAAATAGTGCAGTTGGAAACAAATAAAATGAAAACTATACATATAAAATATTTAATTATATTATTTAACTTGATTAAATATTTAATCTATACAAATAAAATTCTTACTTATATATCAACGCACAGCCTACCGCTGATCTTAGAGACTTGAAATTTGGAGGGTGTGTTCTTTGTAAAGTGTAGGTATCCTTAGAAAGGAATTTTCGAAATTCCACCCCTAAGAGGGTGAAATGGGTGGTTGAATTATTTTCCTATAGACTACGCGGGTGAAGCCGCTGGCAGAAGCTAGTCGTGTATATAATGAAGGTTTTTGAAAAAATTTTCAAATTTAATTTCCGTTTTCGAGAACATAATACATAACTTCATCTCTAAATAATATTTATTTAGGGATGGATATTATTTCAAAGGTTTCCTATATCACTTAGCATAGAAATAGCCTGCAGCGAAAATCCGATACAGAACCTTTTTCCCCAAAAATGACAAAATGACAAAAAAACTGGAAAATTACCAAACCACCGCGGGGCAAAGATAGAAAAAAATCCATTGTTTTGACTTGAAAGAAACCGCCTACAGCACAGAAATTTATTCCTCTTTCCACCTTCCTCATACATATTCGGTACTAATGAAAAAATCACAAAAGGACAAAAATTTACGATGGCAATAATTTGAAATTATTTTAGAGAAAAAAGGGAAAAATGAATGTTTTCGGCAAGATTCGCGGAGAGGCATTCCTTGTTCGTTGTTAAGGGTTTTAATAAAAAAAGTTTGAGGCACAGGGGTACACCCATAATACACGTTTACTAGTTTATATACAGCGGTATTAAAAAAATGGCTGTTTCTGATGTAAACTTGCCATCTATTAGTCACCGATTTGAATCTGGTCGATGATTTACTAATTTTTACATTAATTTTAAAATTTTATCATGTATAAAAATAGTGCTTTGATTGGAATTTATACTATGGTTGGAAGAACTGGCTGGTGATTGGACGAGAATTTTAACCAATCACGTCGGCTGCCACACATCAGGCTATTTGCCTACATTAAAAAAATGACAAGGATATATTGTTTTCATAAAGTAGGTTAAAAATGAATATAGTAATTGAAAAAATAATCAAAATCTGTAAATAAGTCATTGAGTAATGTGCTTTGGAAACTTCGCCTGTCCCTTTCCCGCAAAACAGAGATATTTAATTTTTGTTTTCATGACGGTTTTATTTTTTTAGATATATTATTTATTTATTTAATAAAAATACAGCAGCCTAATAGACATAAATTTATATGAATTATAGAAAAATTAAAAGAATTGTAACTAGGATTTAATAAAAGTATGCTATTGTATTTGAAAAAAAAAAAATACCGCTCATCCGATGCACAAAAACATGACTAGACTGTGCTGATGTTTCAGAATGATGTGCGCAGTGCAGTGTCACGCGAAACATTATATTTTAGAGTTCCGAGTGACATTGCAACTGTTACGGCCGTGTTGCATAGGATCAGGTGAAAACAAATCTATTTTTTTTTTTTAAATTGGCACTCTTCCAATTAAGACAAAGTATAATGTAAAGTGAAACACATCATAATTACGCGGATGACAAAAGAATGAAGCATGTATGAAGCAACATGTGTTTTTGTTTCCTGAAAAAAAATCTTAATTGAAGGCAAGAGTGAACCGTTACCTTCTAGGCAAGCGTGTTCTATCTTCGACCGCGTCCTCATCATCAGGGCCCGTACCGTGAGCTCCTAGCAGGAGTCTGAATTGGTCCGCGTTGACCTTTGTCTCACTTTTTCTCCAGCGGAGAGAGCAAGACGAAAGTCAAAGCGATTCAGTTCAGGCTCGCACTAAGAGCTCACGTTACGGGCCCTGGTGAGACAGTTGTCAAATACAAGCAAACAAATAAAAAAGACATCGGTTAAGTAGCGGGTAAAACCAAGAGGCCCATCTAGTAACGGAATAAAACAGCGACAAACTAACTTTCATCCAGTACACCAAAGATGAATAAAAAATGCCCACAGAAGTTCTACTTAGCCGAACTCTGCTTAGCCGTTACTTATCGAACTTTATGGAGGCATTGTCTAAGTTGCGCTTAAGGGATTGTGGTGGGCCTGAACTGTTTCCTTTCAACTGATCTTCCAACTTGATTTAGGGGATAACAATTGCTGTATTTTATCTGACAGAGATGATACGGAAGGGTTAGAGATAGAAGTGCCCTATCACAGTTTCAAATAAACAGATAAATCAGCTCTAAAGAAAAGAATGATTTATATGCCGTGGTTGTCAGAATAATAATAATAATAATATGTGTGGACATCTCACACTACGCCATCTAGTCCCAAACTAAGCAAAGCTTGTACTATGGGAACCAGATAGCTGATACAATACTTAGAATAAAATTGCTATTGAAGAATAATTCCTTACAAGTCCTATTTTTTAAAGTGCAAATTTCTTTAGGCGCGTTGAGCACTTATTGGGTGAACAAAATACGTGAAGCTCGCGTCATCGTCACCGCACATTTCCAATGAACTATATGTCACAAGTTACTTAGTTTTTACTTCTATTGGTAGTCCCCAAAGATTTTTTTATAATTATGAATTTGATTACTTAAAATCAAGGTATCAAGCTTAATATCAAGCGAACTAGATCGCACGTTTCTCATTTCAAAAAAATATTTTATTGCTTATTAAAATTTTATATGTTTTATTTGTATTTATTATAGTAAATTGACACCGTGTCAATTTACCGAGTAGAGAATAAGCGGGACTATTCTAATATATCCACAGTAAAAATATTACACAGTTGCACATCCGCATTCAAATCGAAAACTTCGTTAATCACCAGCATCAAAATGCAATTAAAACCAATCACAATCGCGCGTTTGACCGCAGTTAAAAAACGAAAGCCTCTTATTGGCTGTCGATGGATTCCAATTTCGAAATCGGCGACGGCGGCGCCACTAGCGGGAATTAACGGCAACGAGGCAATCTCGCGGATCGCTCCCTCAGGCATGTTATAAATAATTTGGTTTAACCAGTCGGTCTCGTATTTTCATTATCGGAAGAAATATTTTTATAGTTATATGGGTGGACCCAATATTGGAAATTCGTCTCTAGACACAGAAGGTAGATCCAGGATAAATGTTAAAGTGGATTTCGTTTATGTAGAGGTTAAACTAATCTTAGAGTATTTCGGTATCAAAAGGATACGGTGAGATACTCGGATACATGAAAAAGACAAGTGTGCTTTTAGACCACACGACTGAAGTAAAACTTATTTAGCTTCATCTATCTATACATACAAAATTCAAAGTCCTGGCTGACTGACAGACTTATATATCAACGCACAGCCTAAACCGCTGTTCTTAGAAACTTACAATTTGGAGGGTGTTTTCTTTGTAAAGTGTAAGTATCCACTAAGAAAGGGTTTTTCGAAATTCCACCTCTAAGAGGGTGAAATGGGTGGTTTTTTTATGTTACGGAATGATGTGACGAGCTAGTCGTTCGCGTGATATTAAGCGATACGGCCGCCCATAACATAACAGTGTCATTTGGAACTCCAAAATACAAAGTTTCGCGTAACACTGCACTGCGCACATCATCCCGAGACATCAGTACAGTCTGGTAATAAGATTACTCGACTGTGAGATCAGATCATAAAGTCTCAATTGCCCAGTAATTTCACTAGCTACAGTGCCCTTCAAACCGGAACACAATAGTGCTTGCACACTACTGCTTGACGGCAGAATAACTGGCAAAGCGGTGGTACCTACCTACACGAACTTCAACACGACAAAGCGGTGGTAAATACCTTTTTTTTGTTGACGCTGGTAAACAACAACCTTGAGTGCTAGGTAGCTCCCGCCCAACGGTGATGGTGATCAGTGCAATGCGGGAGGAGGCACCCACGCGCCTCGCTCCCGCTAATCAGGTGGTACCTACCTCGACGAACTTTGCAGAAAAAGTTCTACCACCTAGTAAGTTATAAATAAAAAATTGTAACTTACAGTTCTAGTCACACGTCCCAGTTCATTGAGCTATGTGATCTGTGGTGGCTCATCACTTGACTCCGTTAAGCGGTATATCCGCTTAATTTCGCAATAATTCTACGCTTGAGAGTGACAGATGGCGACAATTCGCCTGATGTATTGACGGTGACAGTTAGACAGAAAAATATCGGCTGAATTATCTCAATGGATACTAGAATGGTAACGCTTAGAGATTTATCACCCCGGTGACTGTTTATTACCCAGAATTACGTAATTTGACTCTTCAATGCTTGACAGATAAACTAATATATTAGGGTAAAACTTTATATACTAACTACTAAAAAAACGAGTGTGCTTTAGACCGAACGACTGAAGTAAAATTTTTTTAGTTTTGCTCCATCTATCAGCCGTTGTTTAATGTTAATGTCGACATCTTGACAATTGTAAATTGTCATTTTACCGGACATACCAACATAATAAAACACATTGTTAATTTGTTTTGTTATGTTGACAATGGAGATCTACGTGAACCAACTTCAACTTCCGTTCGGCTCGCATTCACCAGACTTTCCAAGTCAAGCGTGCCAAGCTAAACTGCTACTAAATGCTACTACATTATCTAGTACGTTATAGTTACAACAAATTAATTTTGAAGTACAAGAAAAATTTGAATCATTTACATTAACATATCTGGAATGTTTATTCACAAAGGCGATAGCTTTGTAAATAAACTACGTTGATAATAATTTTATTGATCCTATTAAACTAGTGCCTCTATGAAATGTGGACCTCGAGAGTTTGTCTTTGTATATTAAAACTGAAAAACGATTTATTATGTACACAACCCTTATAGCTCCGCCATTTTGGAAATCTCCATAAACGAATCGACAAGAATTTCCATATAGATCCTACCAAATTTACGAAAATCTTTGAGAAATCTGACCTGTAGAGGAGAATAGCCAGCCGCCGGACAGACATACGAAATCATAATTGCTCAGCTAAAACTGCGACGCTTCGCTCGCACTTCGCGCTCACGCGGTGAATTATAATAGCTCTTTCTTGTACCACAGCGCTTTTTACATCTTTAATCAGCGCTAAATCGCTTTAATACGTTAGAATCCCTGTCAGTGACAGCAAACGTGATATATCGAGTGTGGGACTCGTCCCCGCACAACGAACTCTCGGATTCTAAATTAAATTCGCTTCATTTGCGTGCCGGAAGATTTTGGAGTGTGGTTTCTTTACAATACCAAGACTTGGAAAGCGCACACGGAGTAAAGCGGATTGAGGCGAAGAAAAGATATAAGACCAAAAAACCTTTAACATATCAATTTTAACCGATTTCAAAAAAGGAGAAGGTACTCAATTCAGTTGTTGTTTTTTGTTTGTGTCTTCAGAACTTTGTCAATTAATAACCGATTTCGTTTTTTTTTTCTGTCGATTTACTATCTAATTTGTTGTATAGAAATGTAATATGTAGAACCGGAAAAAATATATATTATGTAGCTAGGTGTGGTAGCAAATTTTCTGACCAAACATTTTTTTTTACAATATTTTACTAAAACTGCCTTTTTTGTCTCAAGGGTTTAAGGATGTGACTCCAGATCTGCGCACATTGACATTAAGGCGATTTGAGTCAGTTTATCCCTATTTATAAAAGAATAGGCTCTATGAAAAAGGGTTTCCGTGACATTTATACTGAAGAAGTATTGTTAAGTATGTTTATAAAGGTTTTGTGGGCATGGTAGTAGAAAGATGTTACTGTTCTATATTTAATTTTTCCTTTTTTTTTTTTCTTCTAGCTGACTTTTACATTGACTTTGACAACTGCGTTCATTGAACTCTAACACCCTTCCTCAATGAATGCATATAATTAGATTATTCTACTTTACAAATAATAATCATAATATATAAAACCCTTTCCTTACATTAAACTCTATAATATGCATGACCGCAAAGTTTTACTTAGGTATACTACTATTCTGTAACAACAAAAATGAGGCACTCCGCTACTGAACTTAATATTATGTACTAAAAAAAATTAGGCACACCGCTACCTGTTAAATTAAAAAAAAACTGTTAGGCACACTGCTACCTATTACATCACTTAATAACTAAATGGAATACCCTTCTATAAATATCAACCTTGTTTAAGTACAATGTCTTCTTATTTGTGTCAATCATAGCACAACACAGCATAAGTTCAAATAAAATATTTTTCTAACAACTAATCTTGTTTTATTTATTTAAGTTTAAGCCTTGACATAAAAATTCAAATACAGATTTATTTAAACTTTTTGTACAGATATCTGCCAACTGTTCTTTAGTATTTACATAGTTTAAAGTAACAATTTTCATATTAACTTTCTCTCTAACAAAATGATATTTTAGATCAATATGTTTTAGTCTGTTATGGTATTCCGGATTTTTAGCAACATAAATAGCTGACTGATTATCAATGTTTATCACAAAGTTTTCACAGTTTATACCAATTTCTATTAGTAAGTTTCTAATCCAACAACCCTCTGCAACTCCCTTTCCCAATGATACATACTCTGATTCGGTCGAAGACAGACTTACACATTGCTGTTTTGAGCTATACCATGAGACTGTGCATCCATAAACCTTCATTATACCTCCTGAAGTTGATTTCCTATCCTCTTTACTACCTCCCCAACTCGCATCTGTATATCCTAGCAATATATCCTCTGTATTCCTTTTAAAAATTAACTTGTAATCTAATGTCCCCTTTATGTATCTTAAAACCCTTTTTAATGCTTTCCATAAACTAGTATTGGCACTAACTTGATACCTACTGAGATAGCTGATTGCATAGCACAGATCTGGTCTTGTTCCTAACATTGCATACATAAGACTTCCTATTAATGTCCTACACCTCGTAACTATCTCTTTACTTGGTGACTCATTTTTTTTTAATATAAGACCTTGTTCCATTGGAGTGGAAATGGGATTACACTCATCCATTTTATATTTTCTTAATATTTCTTCCAAATATTTCTTCTGATCTAGCTCTATTGAATCTTTTCTTCTTTTTATATTTATTCCTAAGTATTTCATTTCTGTACTTCCTATGTCTGTCATTTGAAACCTTTTCTGTAATGATTGCTTTAAATTTACAATATGGCTTTTATTTTCAGCAATAATCAATAAATCATCAACATATAGGATAGCATAGAACTTCTCATTCTTTTTATAATACAAGCAATAGTCTGATTTGCTTCTAATAAACCCTTCCTGTATCATAAATCTGTTAAATTCTTCATTCCAGTTTCGTGGAGACTTCTTTAGACCGTATAACGATTTCTTTAGTTTTAGCACTTTGCCTTCATAATTATTTAGTCCTTCAGGTATCTTCAAATACACTTCTTCTTCAATATTACTATAAAGAAAAGCACTTTTTACATCCATTTGGGTTATATCCAAGCTGAATTTGTTGGCTATGGCTAAGAGGATCCTCAAGGTGGGTAGTTTTGCCACTGGAGCATAAATCTCGGAGTGATCAAAACTATCTTCCTGTTGGAAACCTCTTGCCACCAATCTGGCCTTGTATACCTCTTCACCATTTTCTTCTTTCTTGACCCTAAACACCCATTTTGCATCTATAGTTTTCTTCCCTTTTGGTAAATCTATCACATCCCATGTGTTATTATTCTGTAATGAACTGATTTCCTTATTTATTGCTTCTATCCACTTCTGTGAGACTTTACTCTTCATAGCCATCTCATAAGTAAGCTGTTCTTCATCCATAGCTGTATATAAATGATATTCATCATCATATCTTTTTGGTTTCTTTATTAGTCTTGTTCGAGTTCTCAATTGTTCTCCATTTTCTGTCAAAGTTATATCTTCTGTTGCTTCTGTTGAAGTTGTGCTTTCTAATAAAATTGTATCTTCTTCACCCGTTTCTTCACTCTCTGGTTCATATGACACTGACTCAAAATATGTTTCGTCTACTTCTGTCTGTACTTCATCTTCTATATCTGTCTGTGAATCTTCTGTTAGCATCTGTTCTCCTCCTCTTTGAATCTGTTTTTCCTTTCTTTCTGTCTGTTCTTCTTCTCTTTCTTTCTGTCTCACTTCTCTACCTCTTTGTGTTACTTCTGTTTCTCCTTGATGGCCTTCACTTTCTGTGTTTTGTATCTGTATTACTGTCGTATTTTCTTTCTGTTGCTTCTCTATACTATTTTCTTCTGTATCTTTAATTTCTTTTATAAATACCACATCTCTATATGTTTTTACAACTTTAGTATTCGGTGTCCATACTCTGTATCCCTTGCTGTCTATACCATATCCCACAAAAATACCACTCTTGCTTTTAGAATCCCACTTTAGCCGTAGTTCTTTTGGTATATGTATTGATACTTTTGTCCCAAATGTCTTTAACTCATGTATGTTAAAACTTCTTTTAAATAATAATTCAAATGGTGTCTTGTCTGTTATTCTTGAATTTCCAGTCCTATTAATTGTGTATATTGCTGTACCTACTGCTTCAGCCCATAAACTTTTCTGTAATTTCTTAGCTTGTAACATTGTCCTTGCTGCCTCAACTATTGTTCGCATCTCCCTTTCTACTCTACCATTTTGTTCTGGAGTGTATGGCACCGTCTTTTGATGAACTATCCCTTCTGTATTTAAATATGACTCTACTTCTCTGTTAATAAACTCTCTACCATTATCTGACCTAAAACTTTTAACTTTAAACCCTGTCTCTAAATAAAATTTTGAAACAAACATTTTAATTAACGTACTTACCTCATTTTTATTCTTTAGAAAATATACATACCTATAACTGCTGTGATCATCTTTCAATAATAAAAAATACTTAGAACCCCCTAATGACTCACACTCCATTGGGCCGCACAGATCCATATGTATAAGCTCTCCAGGCAATGCTGCTCTATTTTCACTACTCTGAAATGGTAATCTATGTTGTTTTCCCTGTAAACACGGTAAGCATTGATAATCATCCTGCTCTGCAAGTTTAATATTATTTCTTTCTAATATTTTTGAAACATGTCTATAATTTTGGTGAGCTAATTTTTCATGCCATTCTTTTAATGAAGCTACTGAATTTAATGCTAAACTTTTACTATCAACTTTAAAATCCATAACAAATAAGTTTTCATACCTTTTTGCAACACAAGTTACCTGTCCCTGTTCGGAAAATTCACATTTATTTTTACTCAATGTCATTATATAACCTCTATCAGAAGCACACCGTGCTGAGAACAAGTTTGCTTTTAATTCTGGTACATACAATACTTTCTTTAATGTTGAAGGGAAAATGTCACAACCAACAATTGCTTGCATCTTTATATCACCTATTCCTGACACTTTTAATCTAGTACCATCTCCTATTACTATGTACCTTTGGTCATCTATTTCTGTATAGTTGCTGAATAAATTGATATCATTGCACATATGGTCGCTTGCACCTGTATCTAGAATCCATGAATTATGATAGGTATCACCTAATGTTATGTATGCCCTATCTTGAACTTTGTTATCTTTATTAACTCTACTATTACATTCTTTATATAAATGTCCAATTTTCCCACAATAGTTGCATTTTCGTAACCTACAGTCACGCTTGAAGTGTCCCATCTTACCACACGAATAACACTTAGGTTGTTCTATCTTCTTTCTGTCTGTAGTTGTACCGCTACCACTTGCTGTGTAACGTGGCTGTCCTTTCTTTGTTGCTGCTAATGCTGTTGATGTAGTAGATGCCTCTCTTCTATCTGCTTCTTTACCTTGTATGCGCTCCTCTTCAACCAATAATCGGGCTGTGAGTTGTTTCAATGACTGCTCCGAGTCTGGGACGGACTCCCATGCTGATATGAAATATCGAAACTCTTCAGGCAAACTCATGATTATCTTTGTAATGACCATTTTATCGGAAATTTTTTCACCAAATGAATTTAATTTGTGGACAATGTCTTCTATTTTAGAAATGAACGTTGCCATTGGTGATTCATATTTAATGTTGTAAAACTGCTGTTGAACTAAATGAATGCCGACCTTTGATTTTGACTCATATATAGTGGAAAGTTTCTCCCACATTTCTTTCGCCGAACTGCATGTCAACAAATAGGTTAGAACGTGTTCCTCGACGCGAGTAACTATTATTTCTTGAGCTTTTCTATCTTTATCTTCTGCCTTTGTATCTTCTATTGATGGTGTGGTAACGACATCGTAAAGCCCCTTTGCTTTTAGTACGATAGTTAATTGAAATTTCCACGCTGACCAGTTGTCGCCTTTTAATATGATGGCGCGATCCATATCGATGCCGATGGATTGCCTCTTCTCTATTCTCTATCTGTAATCAGGAAAAGAAATGCCTGGGCCCGTAACCTATAAAGGTTTTGTGGGCATGGTAGTAGAAAGATGTTACTGTTCTATATTTAATTTTTCCTTTTTTTTTTTTTCTTCTAGCTGACTTTTACATTGACTTTGACAACTGCGTTCATTGAACTCTAACAGTAAGGTATCTTCAAAGCACATGGTCTGATTTATAGAATAGAAGTACTGTATCTTCCATATTCTTTGCGTTTTAAGTTATTTTTCGTGATGTGTTTTTGATATTTTGGCTTATTTTAGCGAGTTTTAATTTTCGTGATTGTAGCCTTTTTTTTCTATCTGCATTTTCACAGACACCTGGGTCCGTGCTTTTTGTTAAATTAATATATATAAATTTAGCTTATTGTTAACATGAACATATACAATACAGGAAGGACAATACAACCAATACAACAACTAATACAACTATGATAAAATAATACAACTAATACGTAATTGTAGCGTCATACTGATAAAGGTTGGAATAACATTTACAATTTTACATGCTGTGATATCAATAAACATGTACAAAATAAATTATGTAAGTACCATCTATATGTGTCTTCGAAAACCGTGTTTTATTTGCAAATAATGCAATTTCGGATTTGGATTTGACCTTAGAAAGTCTTATTTATTTATGACTGGCCCGATAGCTCAGTTGGTAGTAACCCTGCCTTCTGAACTATGGGTTATGGGTTCGATTCCCAACCAGGACAAATATTTGTGTGATGAACATAGGTGTTTGTTTTGTGTCTGGGTGTTATATTGTATTCTATGTATGTATTTAAAAACAAAAAGTATCTAAGTATTCTATTAGTTATCTGGTTCCCATAGTACAAGCTTTGCTTAGTTTGAGGCTAGATGGCGCTGTGTGAGATGTCCACACGTATTATTATTATTATTATGTAATAGCGAGAAAGCATAGTTCAGATTACATAATCATAAAGTCCTATGTAAAGTCTAGATTATAGACTAAGTTCTCGACATAAATAAAGTATAGGCATCTAAGGCCATAAATTACAGTAAGCGGTATTTAATTAAAGCCGCCGTGGAGCAAAGGGCCACTTAAGCCACTACACGTTTTCCTCAAAAAACGGGGAAAAGGGAGACTTTTTACTCTTAAAGAACTGGCCAGGGGTGTGAAATATTTTGCAATATTGGGTTCCGTATATTTATTACAGTTTAGTCTCGTGAGTTATTGTCAATTATTAAAGTAAAACTTCTTTACGCAGCTGCACTTGGCGAATAAGCTGGTGAATGTGAAGTGAATGGAAAAGTTGGTTCACGTAAATCTCCATTGCTAACATAACAAAGTAAAAATGGTATAAAAAGATATACCGGCCGATAGATGGAGCTAGGCTAAATAAGTTTTACAATACAAAAATTATTTACACTAGAAAAAAAATTGTTACAGATCATGAAACTTAAAGCTATAGTATAATACTTATTGCTAAAAGTGATCTCTTCCAGTCAACCTTTGAATGGAAACAATTATTGTATTAAAGAGTTTTACTTCAGTCGTGTGGTCTAAAGCACACCCATTTTTTATTGTTTAAAGATGTCTGGTACTTATCCTGCTACTAGCTACTTGCATCAAATGGCTCCTCGTGGTTTGACTAGGACGTCTCTATCAGCCTTATTAATAAACTCGAACTAGCTTTAGACTAGTTACACCATCTGTTTATTTTCTGTTACATTCTATTTATTTATTTATTTATTATATGTGTATGATATTTTATGTATTTATTCTTTTTATGTATATAATCACTTTGTTTAATTTTTTTATATTTTATTTATTTTTTCTTTTACAAATACTACTCATACAAATTTTGATGCACGCCTACATTCCTCTGTCTCAAACTACGAGTGGATGACTGGTAGAAAATGCTTTAGCATTAAGTCCTCCGTTTGTACTGTTTTTTAGTGCAATAAAGAATTATAATAATAATCTGTTGTCTCTTTCGATCCAGCTAAATATTCCAGTAGCAAAAAAAGGACAAAGGCTGAAGTAACTAATCCGACTACTACCCGTTTATTAATAAGGCTGTATAAGCCTGCGCCGTGTCCTTTTCACCAAACAAATATCAATGTTTGGGCAGGCTAACATCTTGAGTGTTAGCTCCCAATGCAGTCGTTACTGCTATTGGCTATATTATCACTCACCAGGTGAAATGTGGTTAAAGAAAACCTCTTCCATTACTCAGTCGAATAATTCCTTTAAAAAGGGATTTACAGGAAAAATCCGTTCTCAATCTTAATTAGAATATCATCAATGTATACAAAATCGAAATACGCATTATTAAGGATAACTCAAAAACTTTTTATCAGATCATGATCTAATTACAAACAAAAAGAGGAGCACCAGCTCCCAAATAAAAAAATATCAAAATCGGTTCACCTAGTCGAAAGTTCTGAGTTAACAAATATAAAAAAAAATGTTTTTTGTTAACTATTGGTAATCTGTTAATTGCTTTGTTTGTTACCTATACCTGTTAGTTTTATATATGTATGTAATGCTGTTGATTATCTTAAGAATCACACTATCACACTAATATTATAAAGACGAAAGTTTATATGTATGTATGTGTATATGTTTGTTACTCCTTCACGCTCAAACGGCTGAATGTATTTGGATGAAATTCAATACCAAGATAGCTTATACATTGGATTAACTTATAGGCTACATTCAATCCCGGAAAAGTGTTATGTTTCCGCAGGATGAGCAAATAATTAAAATACTTTTTATCCGTGGCTAAAACACTGCGCAACTATTAATAAATAAATAAAATAAAAAAAATAACAGTCGCATTTAGAACCTTCTCCTTTATTGAAATATCGAAGTCACAGTCGGTTAAAAAATGTTTGCCACACCCGCAATGAAGTTCTCTTCATTGCGGGTGTGGCAAACATTTGACTCCACGAAACCCTAAAAGGGCATAATTATTTCTAAGGTCGTGTAATACCCAGCAACTGAAATGGTTTCGCTCTCCGGGGTAAATCTCGACGTAATCGGGGAGGAGCGTCTAAATAAATCAGTCACGGAGTCGGAACGGGCACGGAACGAGTGCGTAACGCGGTTTGTTGGGACAGATGCAGATAAAAATGTTCGATTGTGATTTCTCCGGAAATGTTTTTACCGAGCTCAGCGGGGTTAAAAATTTACACCTTTTGCCCTTTGTTGTTAATTTTAGATTTATGCTGAGTCTTTTGAAACGGCGCGATGACGTGTCCCACTGGACAAAAAACTGGTTTTAGCCGGTCGCAAACCTTTTTTGCTAAGTAAATTATTAGGACACTAGTTTTGTCCCGCGGTTTCACTCGCGGATAAAAAGTATTTCAATGGTTTGCTCAATCCAAGGGAAAATTTAACTTTTCCTGGATAAAATGTAGCCTATATGTTAATCTGGTGTATAGGCTATCTTGGTACCGTATTTCATTCAAATCTATTCAGCCGTTTGAGCTTGAACACACAAACACACATGTGTTTGTGTGTATGTATGTATGTTTGTTACTCCTGTTGTGTGTTGTTTGTATGTACAAACTTTCGCCTTTATAATATTAGTGTGAAGTGTGATTGGTATCGATTCTGTGTCGCATACTCTAAAGCTAAACGAAATCATCATATTTCCGTCTTTTTCGTTTCCCATTTATTAGAAAAGTACCGCCATACTTTAAGTTTACTTTGTTTTAGAGAATGCGACACAGAATCGTTTTTTACCATTTAACCATTGTTTTTTATTGGAGGGTTTTTTTCTAATAACATTTTACAACACAATATGTTAAAATACTTGTTTTAGTATTTTAACTTCTTTTTTACTAAGTAATGACATTGTATGAAGGCATGTAATAATAAATAAATAAATAATAATAATACTACAATTTCCGTGCATTTGAACTACGAAACGGATAGATAATATCATTTATTTACACGTAGTAACCAAAAGTACCAAAGTAAATTTAAAACTTATATTGATTTAAATAATTAATATTCTGCGGGTCATATTAAAGCGGTCCCTTGGACAAATATAATTTAGCAGGCCTTTGTTGACTCGGGTGGGCTAAATAGGATTTTATCATCGTCTTTTGAATACAGAATGCTGATTAAAAAGATTTATTTTCGTATGTTATTACCTCGAACGAACAAATAGTGGCTAATTACTTTGGTTATTACAGATTGTAAAAAAATATATACAAGGTGGAATTTAATTCGTTATTTTCCTTTAATCCATGCTCCCATAATATAACTAAATAAAAAAGTACTTATGAAATAAAACTTAAATTTAGGTATTATCAAATTTAAATTCTAAAGAAAAGCCTTGTGACATTGAATAAAGCAGGTGTATTGCCTACGAAACATTTACAAAGCACTGAGCTGGTGTCCGCGCAATGTGACCGTTAAATAGACATTTCGGCGGACATGCAGTTATTTTAAGAGGCACTAAATACTAAAAAAAAATTTTTTTAATTGGACCTTGTACGTATTTTCTATAGCATGGTCTGAGTACATATATTTAAAGAAGAGTGAATTAAATTCCACCGTGTATATTTGACCACTGCCTCACCTGATGTTAAACAATGACGTAGCCTTAGATGGGGCATGTTTGCCTAGATGATACTGTTTACTCTTGACTTAAAACTCCAAGGTTATAGTTAACTGGAAACAAGAGCGCCGGCAAGCTGATCCATTCATTAGTTGTTCGCACTATCAATGGAATTGGAGTGAATGTGACTCAGGGGTAGCCCATGTGACTTTCAAACCAATAAATTGGAACAATTGACAAGCACAGACTTAAAAATTAAGTGTCACAATGGGCGGTCTTATCGTTTAATTGTAGAAATATTACTAAGTAATACATTCACGTACTGAGCAAGCAATTTTACTAGATGGTAGGACTTCTCTGCAAAGTTCTTCGAGGTAGGTAGCACCGCTTTGCCAGTTTTTCTGCCGTCAAGCAGTAGTGCAAGCACTGCTGTGTTCCGTTTTGATAGGCACTGTAGCTAGTGAAATTACTGGGCAAATGAGACTTTATGACCCAGTCACAGTCTTAATTAATTATTAATCTTATAACTAGATTGTGCTGATGTCACAGGATGACGTGCGCAGTGCAGTGTCACGCGAAACTCTATACTTTAGAGTTCCGAGTGACACTGCAACTGATATAGGCAGCCGTGTTGCTTAACATCAGGCAAACGGTAAGCTCGTCAGTTTATTCCTTAACATAAAAAAGCATAATTCTATTAAAATTTTATGTCCATTTCAATTTTATAGCTCCCATCGGTTTGTTATGAAAATACTGAATTCTTTTTTGTGTTACAAACTTTCTCCCATAAAAAGATTGTAAAATAAAGAGACATCTTTACTTCCCCTGAGATTCAAAAAGCTATGATGAATAAATTACAAAAAATATGAGTTGACTCAAGGCGAGGCGAATATTAAAAATGTAAAGGAATGGATTACAGGCATATCTACAAAGATATTGCCACGGATGCTTGTCGGTACGAAAAATGATATATGCAGCCACTGGGGAATGCAACCATAGCTTAGTTGGTAAATTCCAGCGAATCGAACGACGCGGGTAGGAATTCTTCCGGTTAGTAATAGTTTTTAGAAAAATGTATATGAAAATGTAGCCTACAGAACTTACAGGATTTGATCGAACCCATAACCTACAGCTCAGAACGTAGGGTTGCAACCAACTGTGCTACCGTCAATTAATAATGACACTTCATGGACACCAATATTTTACCCATTTTTTCTACGTTGAATCCAAATTTTCCGGGATAAAAAGTACCCTATGTTTATCTTGGTAGCTTAAACTATTTGTGTTCAAAAATTCATCTAAATCCGTTTCACCATTTTGGCGCGAACACCGTAAAAAAAACACTCAAATGCTTTTACTAGTAGGGTTATGAATAAAGCTGTTTATAGACTAGTACTGGTGATTTATTTATTTATTTTATTTATTCATATTAGGAAAACTTACAGCCAAAATACATATAAAAACGTAAACTTACAGTAAAAGAAACTAGGCCAGTTACAAGTTTCCACCTATAGAAACATTAGTATATAAAGAAATAAGCTCGTAGTAGGTAGCTAATGAAGTTAGCATGAGACCTATTTAGTAATGTTATTAAATTTGAGAAACAAAAAATTCAGATGCCAATTTTTGCCTTATGGAACGCTCCCCGCCAAAGAAAATGTCATAAGCATTATTAATCTTTAAAAAGTCATTAAGAAATGAAGAGGTTCTCCAGAAGAAGGTATTTTGCTTATAGTTTGTTCTCGCCAAAGGAACAGAAAGAAGCGGTGTATGCCGTAAATTAAATGTTGGAGTTCGAAGGGAAATTTTGCTGAGTAACTCGGCACTATCGACTTTATTATTTAAGATATTCAAATAGTATGTTACATCTGCCATAATCCGCCTTGTTTTAAGTGGCAGAAAATGATGACGTCTACAGCGCTGCTCATAGCTGACGTCAAATGTTTTAGAGCGAAACTGTAAAAATCTTAAAAACTTCCGCTGTACTCTTTCGATGCGTAAAATATGGCACTCATACTGTGGATTCCACACCTGAGAGCAGTACTCGAGGATACTGCGGACGTAGGCACAGTACAAAATCTTTAGTGTTTTAATATTATTGAATGGTGTAGATACCCTCATGATAAATCCAAGGGCTTGCAAAGATTTTGTAACGATACTATCTATGTGTTGATTGTACATTAACTTAGAATCTTGCAGCACACCTAAATCTCTCATGATCTCTACTCGGCTTAATTTTTTACCTTTTAAGTAATATTTTGTTTCAATAACGTTCTTTTTCCTCGAGAAAGTAATTGTATAACATTTATCAACATTGAGGTCTAATTTATTTGTTAAGCAGTAATCACTAAACCTATCGAGATCTTCTTGAAGTTCGATTGAATCAACTAAAGTACTGATTGGTTTAAGAATTTTCATATCATCTGCAAATAAATAGAAGTTTGAGTGCAAAAAACAGGAGTTAATGTCATTTATGAAAATGATAAAGAGCAGAGGTCCTAGTAAGGAACCCTGGGGAACTCCAGATGTTATATTAGTCCATGATGATCTAAATCCATTGAGAACAACAGCCTGAGATCGACGTTCTATGTAGGAGGAGTACCATCTATAAAGATCACCGTGTATTCCTGCTGATTGTAATTTAGCTAAAAGCAATGAGTGGTGTAATTTGTCGAACGCTTTGCTATAATCTGTAAATATGCCATCAACCTGGTGCCCCAACGCCATATGGTCAACTATAAATTCATTTGTGAGAAGTAGATTGGACGTTGTGGAGCGCCCTTTAAGAAACCCGTGTTGGTCCTGTATAAATATTGGTTTTAAAGCTGCGTATGTTTGTGAATAAACTATCTTCTCAAGCAGTTTCGCAAAAATGCATAGTTTCGATATAGGGCGGTAATTCTCAACTTGAGACTTAGACCCTTTTTTGTGAATAGGCGACACTAGTGCAGATTTCCACATGCGTGGGACGACGCCCTCCCGAACTGACCTGGTGTAAATTATACCAAGCGGAAGAGTAAGACTTTGCGAGCATTTAACAATAAAGATGGGTGGAAGGTCATCTGACCCAGCTGATTTATTTGTGTCGAGAGATTTTAATAATTTCTCTAAAACCTCCAATGAGATTTCAATGGAACCAATGTTCACTGGATTATCCGTATGATGAGCCACGTGGCTAGTGGAAGTTGAAGGACTATTACAAGTTGATTGACGGAAAGTTGATTTGAAAAACTTTGAAAATAGTTCACATAAGCCCTCACCCGTATCTGCGGTGTCATTGCCATACGTCATAGTGGAAGGAAAAGATGAATTACAAGTTTTATTTTTGACAAAAGACCAGAATGCTTTAGGTGAATGAGTAATTGAGGTTTCAATCTTATTGATATACGAGTTATAACACTCTTTCTCATAGACCTTCGCACGGTCCCGCAGCGTACAGAAAGAAACGTAATCGGACCTATTTCCATATCGTCTATATTTGCAAATATGTTTATATTTCTCAGCTAGTATCTTTATGAGACTTGCGGTGAACCAGGGAGGATGCTTGCTATTTACAGATACTGTTTTATGGCGAACATACTTGTCTCGCAATGTATATAAAGTTTTATAAAATAATTCAAGAGCTTCATCAATTGATTTTAAATTAAAATTGTATTGCCAGTTAGTTTTATCGAGATCTTTACATAAATTAGCGTAGTCACCAGATTCATAAAAATATTTTACCCTTGGCTTATTGGGGCAACATTGTTGAACTGAGAGATCTAACTCGACAAGTAATGAAGGGTGGTGCGCGTCCTCAGGGACAAGTGGGTCAACACAGTTATTAATATTTAATGACAAATTAGAAAAAACTAAGTCAAGAATGCGTTTATTTTGATTTTCAATAAAATTGAATTGTGATAAATTGCATAGAATTAAAGTATCAATAAATGTTCTAAGTGAATCGCCCGATACGGTCGGTACTGTAAGTGCAGTGGGACCAGGTTGTTGAGCCCATTGAATAGAGGGGAGATTAAAATCGCCTACTATAATGAATGAGTCTGACGAATGATGTGTATAAATATCTTGCAATTTATCCGTAAAAAATCCCAACTGCGACGCAGCACTGAAACCCTGCCCTTGATTACAAAGGTAAATACAGCACATATGTATTTTTTTGGAAACATTCCGACTTCCGGGTAAAGTAACAGTAAGCCAAATATCCTCCGCGGACGAGCACCAGTCCGGGTTGGCAGCAGCGGCAAGAGCCCGCTTCACCGCGATAACAACTCCGCCGCCGAGCGACTGAGCGGTCCGCTCATAGTCGCGGTCCCTTCTAAAAACAATATACGAATCATCAAAAAGCTCCTCGCTTTTTATACTCGGTAAAAGCCATGTTTCAGTAAGGCATACGATGTCATAGTTATTAAGCTGAAGATTTCTGTAGAACATATCCGTCTTAGTACGTAATCCCCTTACGTTTTGATAAAATATCTTTAAGCTATCCATTGTGAATAATTAGTTTTACAGTGCAATAGACAAGGGAAATATAGAATAAATAGGGGAATTCTACTATTAATAAGAAATATAGTATTGTATTTAGGATGTAATTGTACACTGAGGCCATACGCATCGAAAGGTAAAATAAGATAATAAAATAAATCAGTATACTCAATTGAATCAAAGGGTAGGTTAAAATAACAAGCCAATAACACGATCATCGATATCACGTTATTAAAAACATCAAAAAAATACGATATAAGAGTATGTTTATGGTATGTAGTATCCTTGCAATACAAATAGCAACAACGTAAATAGTAGTATATATATGCTTGCAATAAAATGAATAAAGGTTCACTTGTTATTAGTGTTCGTGATGCGTTAATGTCCTTCCCCTTGGTGTCAAAACATCGCATATATCTAAGTAGTATTATCATAGTTGTTATGCCAAAGTTATCATATTTTATAACAAACGTAGGCAAGTAAATCAGAGACGGAATATAACAGATGTA
Organism: Ennomos fuscantarius; assembly: GCA_905220475.3. Taxonomy (NCBI): domain Eukaryota; kingdom Metazoa; phylum Arthropoda; class Insecta; order Lepidoptera; family Geometridae; genus Ennomos; species Ennomos fuscantarius. The sequence continues at coordinate 10,680,254 of HG992046.1, forward strand.
ACATAGTAGATACAAAATAAATTCATGTTCAAAGTTACCTTCAAATAAGATACAATGAGCGGATGCTATTGTTTTGCTATAACTGCCTATAACATGCGAGTTTATGGCCGTAAAACGCATAAATCGCAAAAAAATAAATAATAAAACATTATTAGGTAAGTTAATAGGCTTGAGTAATAGATAAACGCGAAATAATAAACCAAAAAATGCCAAAACTATAGCACGTAAACAACTTCCTTTGCTGGAGAAAATGGCACATAAACAGATGAGAGTACGGGTCAAATTAGAATGCACGGCTGGAGTTAAAAACTGGTCGGTAGCATCGAACAATAAATACCTTACTTCGGAGTGGAGCGGCATACACGCGTTCGCTTGGCAAGCTGAATACTGGACTATGATTCTCAAACTTTTACACAAAATTATGATAGAAAACAATAAAAACAATTTAACTATTTTCAACATATCTTCTTCAGATCCTCTTCGTTCCTCACGGTTAGAAACGGTGAAGTTATGTTTTTCCGTAGCATAATTTTGCATTGCTTCACCCAAACAAATTGGTAGTGGTTCTCCTTTGCTACAGCTTTGACTTTGGAGAGAAGTTGCTTGTTTGCTGCCGTAAGGTGGTCGTTCACGAAAATTTTTGAGTTTTCCTGAAATCCAAGTTCGGAAGCCAAAATCCCCTTCAGGCTGCGTACAGCAGATACAAAATTTTCTTTTAAGTACCTGTTATTGAAGCAAGCTATAATAGGTTTAGGGGCATCTTTGATGCGAGTTGGGACTCTGGATATGAAATTTAAATCTTCCTTCCTGAACGGAACACCCACTTTCTTAGCGATCTGGCTTAGCACTTCGAATAGATTTTCATCTCTTTTCAGCGGCACCCCTTTTATCTCAATGTTACTCAGCCGAGACCACTGGTCTTTCTCATTAAGACTTTGCTCCATTTTCTTGATGGACGATTGGAGTAAAGATACCTCACCTGTGACTTTTTCAACCTCAGTGAGTCTTCCATCAAATGCCTTCACTGTATCACCCAAGTCCTTCATCCATGAATGTGCCAAGTCCACCGACGTCTTAAGGTCTCCTAGGTCAGATTTGACCTCGCCCATATCCGCAACCAATCGGTCAATCGGCTTCAGTTTGTCAGACAGCTTTTGAATTGCAGCCAAGATCGTCTCCATGTCAGGTGGGGATTGACTCTTCGGCGAAGCTACGGAAGCAACTGCGGGCACAGCTCTGCAGGTGGAACATTTCCACATTAACTTTCTTTCCGCACCCAACTTACGAAACCCAGCCTCTGAAATTCCAGTGATATAGATGAAACCCGTCAAACAACAGCCAATTTCATCGCAGTAAAATAAAACCTTTGCGTTCAACTCTGTGTAACAAACGGGATACCTACTCAAAGAAAATATCTTCTGCCCGAGGAGGTATCGTTTGTCACCAAAAAGGGCGCCAAAGTTATTTATCAATATCGCAACTCGATAGGCCCAAATATACGAGATTAATGGCTGTTCGAATCCGTCAGTGTTGCCAACTTTTTCAATAAAAAATCTACTGTAACTTTACCCGTTTGGATCTCATCATATTTCGCAACCTTTGAACTGAAGCTTTGTAAGTACAAATATGATGTTTGGTTTGTGTTTCATTTTGAAAAAATAGTTGAATTAATTAAGAATAAATTTAGTTGCTTAAATTATGTTGCACTCAATTTTTAGTTGAGTTTAATTCTGTCAATGGATCCTATTTTAAATAGGTTCTTTTTTGTACTTCAAAATAAGATAAAATACTTAAATTAACATAAATAATAAAGAAAATAATAAAAAGCATATGACATTACAAAATGCTTAATGTCAAATATTATATAACGTGCCTAGTAGTTACAATATGTGAGTTATAAATAAAATGTTATCTTTATCTTTCCCTCTATTGGTGCAAACAATCCGGCACAATGCAGAACAGAAAACTCCGATCCGAAGCTTCAAAGCTTCAATCGACACCTATAAAGAAGAAGATACTAAGAAGAAACTTTACAGTGAATCTAGTTCTTGTTGCTTTTATTTCTAAACACATTGGTGTAAGCTCTGTATTCTGGAAAATTTACAAAATTAACAATTACCGATAAGTAAATTGCTGATGATACGGGCGCAAATGGATATGATTATTTTTTTAAATACATGACGATCGTTAGTAATATTTTATTACAGTATGTTTTTATTCAGCCACAATTATACTGTATCCACTAACAACTAATACTAAACTAGGAGTTTTGGCGAGAAAATGAGAATGAAAATGAATGAAAGATCGCTTTACCGCATTGTATATTTTCTAAAACTTATTTTTAGTGTTAGTGCATAAACTTCGTGGCGTTTTATTCGTTAAGTGCTGAATTACAGGCATTAGTGTGGGAAAGTGGTATAATGATGGAATTCGTTTCTTTTCTTGTTGTTTCCAAACTCTATAGAAGTTTCTAGTAAAGTTGCCATAGCTTTACTAGGAGTATGACTAGACTATGACTTGACTTGATGACTTAGAATGTGACTTGACACATATCTACGTGAAATATCATTAACTTGATAAATTATCAGTTACTTGACACTGGCTAAATACACAAAAGTGTGAAGCCAAAACAAAAAAAAACCGTTTTTGGTTAAATAAAGTTGTAACACCAGGATCGAAAGTTGGTTTCGATTACGCCACCACCCGTTTCATTTTCTTCTGCATTTTTCCTCAGTTAGTGTCAAAGCCAGCCTTTGTACGTAAATTTACTACTTGCAAATATCATGAAAAAACACCACCTAAATTTGTAATAAATAGTCTAAAATAGCAACACTGTGCACTAACACGTATGAGTTCTTTGACCAATATTCGCGGAAACGTACGAAAAATTACTTTTCTTTAGTTCAAATTTATGGACTTGTTTTTTGTGTGTTTTATTAACAGGTGAACATGAAAATGAAACTATTTTGTTATTGTTCAGAACACAGATAATAACTGATCTTCGTGCTCAAAGGTTGTAGTTACCTTTTATACATATCTCATAGTTATACTACTCGTTATATATATTTAAATTATGAAAATGTAGAGATTTTACTATAACCAAATCTTTCAAAAAATAGAAAAAGAAATTGTTATAATATCACAATGTGAAATAATAATAAATAAATCTTAACGAATATTGTAAACAGGAAAGATTTGATTGTTTGTTTGCATTGAATAAACTCTGAAACTACTCGACCGATTTGAAAAATTCTTCCACCATTATAATCCTACATTATCCCTTATGAACATAAGCAATAGAATATATATTTGAAATACTCGTGCGAAGCCGGGGTGGGTCGCTAGTTATAAATACAACTTTAGTTATATAAGGTATTTTTTTGTTAAAGAATGATGTGACGAGCTAGTCGTTCATCTGATGTAAAGCGACACGGCCGCCCATAACAGAGCAGTGTCACTAAGCGTGATACTGCACTGCGCACATAGTCTTGAGACATCAGCATAGTCTGGTAATAAGATTACTCGACTGTGAGATCAGATAATAAAGTATCAATTGCCCAGTAATTTCACTAGCTACACGTGACCTTCAATCTGGAACACAGTAGTGCTTGCACGCTACTGCTTGGCGGCAGAATAACTGGCAAAGCGGTGGTACCTACCTAGACGAACTTTGCAGAAAAGTCCTACCACCTAGTAAAATTACACTATACATAATTTTCTTAATCATAAAATTTTCAAGTGCTCGTCGGGCTAGTTACACAGACCTACTTTTGTGGCGAAGTGGAAATCTGCCGCCAAGCATCAGTGTGTTTTAGAGCCAGTCTTAATCTAGCGTAGCGCCATCAAAGTCAAAGTCAAAAGATTTATTGCAAATAGGCTATTTTTATCACTTTTAAAAGTCAAAATTATATTAGGTACTTAAAATTAAGTTATTTTACTAAGCGTAAAAAATTACAACGTGCTTATTGTCAAATAATATATAGCAAGCCCATTACAATATATGAGTTTGAAAAAAAGCAGTCGTCTTTCTCACGTCAGACCCTGTTATTATCCAAATAGTATCATCAAATTGTAATTCTACTATCTCTCATCGAACAAGTTACCTTTGCAGGCGTCAATTGAACGTTGAAGCGATTTAGAAGTTTTCTACCTTCGTTAAAAAGATAAAACTCAATTGACGCGTGAAATACTTCTATCTGCAAGTAAGTTTGGAAAATAAAAGTTGTGACGAAACGTATAAGATATTCCGCCTGGCCTAAGGTAGCATTCAACTCGATATGCATTATAATCCACCGTGAATATCAAGGTTTGTCAGCCTCTGTGGCGTGCTGGTTGAGCAGGTTGGCTTGTAACCCCTGGAGGCAGCAGGTTCAATTCCCGCGATGGGATAAAACGAGATAAGAGACTGATACAGAACAAGTATTTGCGCACAAAAAAAGCGCAAATACTTGTTCCGTGTCAGGGTGTAGTGGGACCATGGTCCTTGTAGTTCCTGAGTTCCTAGATACAGGTTATCCTTTAGGGTCCAAGATATAGATCCTATAACAACGTTGTTATTTTGGAGTTGTAGTAGTAGTTATTTGTTTTTTTTTATAATAATAATACATGTGGACATTTCACACAGCGCCACCTAGCCCCAAACTAAGCAAAGCTTGTACAATGGAAACTAGATTACTGATACAATACTTAGAAACTTTTTATTTGTAAATACATACATAGAATAAAATATAACACCCAGACACAGAACAAACACCTATGTTCATCACACAAATGTTTGTCCTGGATGGGAGTCGAACCCACAACCCACAGTTCAGAAGGCAGGGTTTCTACCAACTAAGCTATCGGGCCAGTCCTATATAGATCCTATAATTACGATTGGGCGTTACTATTTTTATTACGATGGCTGCAAAGCGTGGTAATAATAGCAAGCACTCTCTCCTCCCTACTAGGAGAGGCCTATATTCAGTAGTGGGAGTAAATTAGTAAGTATAGTAAATAGGTGTGGTAAAAGAAACGTAGGTAGATAAAATATACATATATTCATAAAATCTTTATTGCTGAGTGATATATATGATCTCAAAGGTTTTAGGTGAATTAAATATAATCCTATATAATGTAGCGGTGGCGAGAATCCGCAGAGAACCTGAAAAGGCGCAAATAACCAGCTGTTTGCTGCGCCTCCTGCCTTACGCACGTGGCACGCTCATAATGCACCAACGGCAAGGGCTGTAGCTGTTATCAACCGCTTCTTAAGCGAAGTCCAAGATGCTGACATACATACTGACCCCATTAGTCGCCTTTATAAATATATATTGCTTAGTCCATATAAGAACTTAGTGTAACAATGTGAATGTTTTGGCGTAGCTGTAAGTTCACTGTGTATTTAACAAATAAATATTAGGTCTTTACCTATGAAATTGCCGTTTTGTTTGAAAAAAGTTAAAGTATTTTTTTTTCGAACTTATTTATTTCTTTTTTTCAAAGTAATCACCCCTGCAATCTATGCATCTTTGCCAACGCTGTGGCAGTTTATGGAAGCCCTTCTTGAAAAAATCAGCAGGACGGGAGACAACAAACTCTTCAAAGGCGTTTTGTACTGCCTCTCGGGAATTGAATTTTTTTCCCGCTAAAAAGTTGTCAAAATTTTGGAAAAAGTAATAGTCGGTAGGCGCAAGATCTGGTGAGTATGGCGGATGAGGGAGAGCTTCCAAACCCAACTCATGCAGCTTAGAGACGGTCTGTTGTGCAGTATGGGGTCGCGCGTTGTCGTGAAGTAGCAGTGGAGACGACCGATTGACCAAAGCTGGTTGCAGACGTGCGAGTTTCGCCATCATTGTGGTCAGTTCTTCAATGTACACATCTGCAGTAATGCTCTCGCCGTTTTCTAAAAAGCTATGATGAATCACACCAGCACTAGACCACCAAACTGTGACCATCACCTTTCTAGGGGTCATTTTTCGTTTTGCACATTGCTTTGGTACCGAACCAGGATCTAACCAACTTGCTGAGCGCTTTAGATTGTCAAAAAGAATCCATTTTTCGTTGCACGTAACAATTCGGTTCAAAATTCCTTCATTTCTGTGCCTGTTAAGCAGCGCAAGGCAAGTCTCGACGCGTACGTTGCGCTGGCGATCGTTAAATTCGTGGGGCACCCATCTGTCAAGCTTTTTTATCTTGCCAATCTGTCGCAAATGGACTAATATTGTTTTGATGCTAACATCAAAAGCTGCTGCCAGCTCAGCTGTAGATTGAGATTCATCAGCTTCCACAATCGCCTTTAATTCATCATTGTTGACCAAAGTTTCCGGACGACCACGAGGTTCATTTTTCAAGTCAAAATTCCCAGAACGGAACCGAGCAAACCAATAACGGGTTGTACGTTCGTTTGTACAGTTCTCTCCGTAAACGTCGTTGATGTTACGTGTCGTTTGTGCCGCGTTGGTGCCACGACGGAACTCATATTCCATAATTACACGAAATTTCAAAGTATCCATTATGAGGAAAAATGTTGAAATGTAATGAAAATACAACGCTAATCAATAAACAAAAGACTTATATTGTAAATAGAATGTCGTATTTTTAAAACAAAATTAATTTGAATTTAGAATTCATAGCCAATCAAAACTTTTTTTTGTTTGAAAAAGTCTGTACTGCAATACGGCAATTTCATAGGTAAAGACCTATTAAATAAATAAATATGTAACCACTCTCTAAGCGGTTACATATTTGCGCCTTTTGGTGTCGAGACGTTGGGCCGTGGGGACCGAGTGCACACAAAATTTACAAAGATCTTTCGGGACGACTGATCGAGGCAACACGTGACCAAAATGCTGGTCTCTATTTAGTCCAAAGACTAAGCATTGCCATTCAACGGGGCAATGCCGCCAGCAATTTGGGCACGTTGCTTACTTGTAGCGGCTTCTTAGATTAGTTTTGCTAATGCATGGTTTTTAATTTTATTTTGGTTTTAATGTTTAAATATTTATAATTCATTCTGGAATAAATCACATAATCTAGACATACCTTTTTGTATTGTTAAACACATGTTTGACGTATGTCTAAGCCTTGTTTATGTATTTGTGGTAACATGGATTGGATCTAAGATATAGGTCAGAATTTTACTATTTTTATTGGTTGTTATTCCGATCCCTCAAACAAAAACATTGAATTAGTAATATGTCAGCGCATAAATTATTCCAATTTCTGTGTCCAAGCCTAATTCGTATTCATTCTGTAGTCATTGTCTATGACCTAATATCTAGCATCAAACTAAAAGTAGTCCTCAGGTCTAAGTGTAAGTCTGGGCTGAATATTTCAGCACTGGCTCAAAAGAACTGCCATTCACGTGTTGTTTGAGGCGATTTTTGTGCCCGCGAGGCTTATTTTCGTATTTCAAAAAGGTTTTTGTGGATCAAAAAACTGTTGGAAATGTTTCTAAATGGTGTAGAGCCGTGAAGGTTGTGCCTTTTTTACTTATTTTCATCTCAGTAATAGGTAAAAATGGTATGTTTTTAAAGCCGCTTTCAATTTTAGGTATGCTGAGTTGAGGCCAAATTGTCTATACTTCAATTAGTTACTTTTGTTTTAATTGAGATGTTTTACACAATCCATATTTTTTTTTTTAATTTTCGTAATTTGGTATATTACGAAAATTATAAAAAAAAAATTACGGCCAGCATTTTTTATTTATTAATCAGGCGACTTAAAAAGAGGAAGTTATCAAGTGAGTAGTATGCTTTTGCTCTAATTGAAATGTGAGATTTTAAAAGAAATTTTATCAAAATTGGTTCTTAAATCTAAATATCTGGAGAAAGTATGTATTATGATAACATCCAATGTATTTTCTCAGTATACAATTAAGGCGGTCGAAGTAGGTTTTTTTTTATAACATAGACAGACAAACAAGCAGACTGCCCGTCTGATGGTAAGCAGTTACCGTCGCCTATAGACACCTGCAACACCGGGGGCGCTGCCAGTGCGTTGCCTACCTTTTTAGGTTTAACCTCTTTTATCTAAATGGATATTATTGCGAAACGTCTCCGTTTTGTCTTATAAAGGCAAAAAATATTTTATGTCCAGCGGAAGTCCGGTTGTCCAGCTGTTCCCCTGCACAGTCGCAATTCTCTATCAAATCTTGTGAAATATTTGAATAGGTTCGATGATGTGGATTTTTTTTGTAATATGGATTTGGATTATTTTCAAAATTTTGGAACCATAGGGGTCAACAACGTATGAAGTTTTTCAGTTTTAAGCTATGCGATGACAGCCTCGCGAAATATACAGCTCACAGATCCTATCTTAGAAAATTTTGAAAGGTACAATTTGCACATAATACAACATAAAATTTACCACCAGAACATTTACAATTTTTTTTCAGCCACAGTAGATTAAGAACTTATATAGAGTTAGTATTTATTTTATTATTATTTATTTATTTAGTTATTAGTACTTCAGCCTTAAAATCCTGAATGCACCTAAAAGTTTTAGTGCACTAAAAGTTAAAACTGGGCTATAAAATTAATAGTGCATATTTGGCTTATCAAAATTAAAATCTGAAATAAATTTTATTGATGAAGCTTTATCAGGAAAATTCATTTTAAAATTACTTATTCAGGGTACAAGAAACTTTATTATTTTATTTTTAATCTTTAGTAAACTAATAGTTAGGTAGCAATATAAGTAAAATAAAATCAATTACAATTACAAGTTTTCACTAATGACTATAACTTATTTAATCTTTGGACTAACAGTACCTTCCTACCAGTACCCTGGTATTTTTGAAAATAGGTACTCGGATAAAGAATACCGCAGAAAAGTACCGATTTTTGCATAGTTGAAAATTATATTTTTTTTTAACTTATATACTATATCGGCTTAAACTGAATAAATATGTAAATAAGTAAATAACGCCCAAAGATCACATACTTAGATCCTGGAGCTTAACTAAGATCCCTGTATTTAGGGATCGATAAACTACGAGGACCATGGTCCTACAACGCCCAGACTTGAACAATTATTAGCGACTTTTTTGTGCACATTTGTGCATAAAACAAAAACGTAAAACAAGTATTTACTTGTCCTGTCGCGGAAATCAAAATCGACATGCTCAACTACCGCACCATAAAGTGTCAAAAAGAAATATATAAACAACATTATGACAAAGTTTACTCAATTTCAAATAAAGAATCAAAAACTCACCGTATTCTCCAGAAAGGCTAACTCAACAAATTCGCACACAAACTCGAAAGTACGTAATGAAAGTTATTTTCACGTCACGGCGGAACGCAAGACGTTATAGCGTCCGGTTAACGCGACGGTTCTCAGCACACTGACTGCGACCCAGACCAGGGTAACTAGCTAATGTGGACCTTCGCGATCTGAAATGTATTCACAGATGTAATTAGAAGACCAGCTAGTTGGCAATATTGGCAACAAAAATATTACAAATTGGCAATATACAGCATGTTGGGTACGCTACCTACTGGCAGGGGGCTGGAGCGTTTGGACGGTTAAATGGTGAATAATTTATTTGGAGTCAGTAGTGTAGTTACTAGTAATTTTTTTTATATTATTGTAGTATTTAGTTCGTTATAAAATAAACCCAATTTTCCCGTGAAAAAAAAAGTTAAATAATTTATTCCTTACTAGCTTCTGCCAGCGGCTTTACCCACGTGGCCTATAGGAAAATAATTCAACCACCCAATGCACCCGCTTAGGGGTAGAATTTCGAAAAACCTTTTCTTAGTTAACACTTACACTTTGCAAAGAACATACCCTCCAAATTTCAGGTCTTTAGGACCAGTGGTTTAGGCTGTGCGTTGCTATATAAGTCAGTCAGTCAGTCAGTCAGGACTTTAATTTTTATGTGTATAGATTGTGGCTAGTATATATTCCAAATGTTTCATTTGGAGTAAGTAATGTAGCTAGTAGTGATTTTTTTATATTATTGTAGTATTTTGTTCGTTAAAAGAATAAACCTATTTTTTCCGTAAAAATAAAGTTTAATTACTTATTTTTTCCTATATCAAAAAAAATTATTCCAATTGTAAACCATGTAAACAGCTGAACTGGTCTATATTTTTGGTTGTATAACGATGGAAAATAATTAATATTCCGTAGTCTGGTTGATTAGATTACTGAACTGTACTGTACCAATTGATGAATTTAAGGCCTTTTTGACAGAGGGGGTGGAACCAATGCGCAATTTGAAAAATAAAACATTTACTAATATTTAAAACGAGTAAACAAGAACGATTGCGCCTGCGCCTCGCAGTTTCACCTGCGGATAAAAAGTAGCCTATGTGCTAATCCACTATATAAACTATCTATGCTCCAAATTTCATCCAAATCCGTTCAGTAGTTTTTGCGTGAAAGAGTAACAAACATTCATTCATACTCGCAAACTTTCGCATTTATAATATTAGTAGGATATTTAAAAGTAGGTAAACACTACGTATTCTGTGTCGCATACTCTAAAGCTAAACGAAATTAACATATTTCTGTTTTCATTTCCCCTTTATCAGAAGAGTACCGCCATACTTTAAGTTTACTTTAGTTTTAGAGAATGCGACACAGAATCGACACCAGTATCTAGGTAAAATCCGCGACAGATACCACTGCATCAGCCTCTACATTACTTACGCATCACGCGCCCTGATTCACATGATCCCACATCCAAATTCAATCTAGAAAAAGCCTCCGCCATTTACCTGATATTTATCACCATCCCCCAGGTATTGGCAGGTGGTATATTTCGAGCGGTTTATGCTGCCGTTGAGTACGGGTGTGTTAGTAACGTAAATAGTATCATCGGAAGATTTAAGTATGATCGGAAGATATAAGTATGATCGGAAGATTTAAGATTAAGATTTGACAGCCTCTGCGTGGTGCGCAGGTCGGCTCATAACCTGGAAGTGGCGGATTCAATTCTTACAACAAGTACTTGTGCACAGAAATAAAAAGCACAAATACTTGTTCTGTATCTGGGTGCTGTGGGACCATGGTCCTTGTAGTTCCTGGGTCCCTAGACACGGGGAATCTTAGTCAGGGTCCAGGATCTATGTATGTGATCGTTGGGCGTTATTATTATCATAAGTTGCCCACTCAAAATCATTGAGATTTAATTCCATTCTAAGTGCACCGGTAGTTAACACAAACTATAGACAAAACTCGTATTTATGGAGGGCCAGCAATGGGTTTAATGTACTTGATAAGCGTCTTAACTTTGACCTATTCTGTACAAGCGTGGCGTCGGCCAGGCAGCGGTTGAGCAGTGAATTTTTTGACTAATTTAATTACCAATAATTAGCTGTAATATTTTTAGTTACTAGGCTAGCTGCTACCTTTGTGTATAGCTATACTATAACTTAGTAATTAATACCATGCAGTGCGTATGTAGTTAGTGCTCTTAGGTGTTCACTTCATTTAAATTGTACTCTTTTTTGTCTATCCGTGAGGACCTTTAATTGGCTTCTTTTTTTGTAAACGTGTGTCTATTGTAATTACAACAGCTGTTGGTCTTCCAAGAATAAAATAAATAAATAAATAAGTAATCTACTACCAGGAGGTAGGACTTTTCTACAATAGATACCACCGCTTTGCCAATTATTCTGCCATAAGCACTACTATGTTCCGGCTTAAGGGGCACTGTAGCTAGTGAAATTACTAGTCCAATGAGACTTTATGACTTAATCTCACAATCTAGTCATCTTACTAGTTAGAGCTAATTTTTTTTTATATTAAGGAATGACGTGACGAGCTAACCGTTCGCCTAATGTTAAGCAATACGGCTGCCCATATCAGTTGCAGTGTCACTCGGAACTCTAAAGTATAGATTTTCGTGTGACACTGCACTGCGCACGTCGTCGTCATCGCGTGAGACATCAGCACAATCTAGTAATAAGATTACTAGACTGTGAGATCAGGTCATAAAGTATCATTTGCCTAGTAATTTCACTAGCTACAGTGCCCTTCAAACTGTGTTCCGAAACACAGCAGTGCTTGCACACTACTACTTGGCGGGAGAATAGCTGGCACAGTGGTGGTACCTACCTAGACGAATTTTGCAGAAAAGTCCTACCACCTAGTAAAAAAATCCTACCACCTAATGGCTGATGTTTCAGGATGACGTGTGCAGTGCAGTGTCACGCGAAACTCTATACTTTAGAGTTCCGAGTGACACTACAACTGATATGAGTTCCCGTATCGCTTGCGCTCTACTGCTTGGCGTCAGAATAACTGGCACAGTGGTGGTACCTACCTAGATGAACTTTGCAGAAAAGTCCTACCACCTTACACAATTAACAGCCAGAACTGACTCAAACTAATCAGTAAAAATAGAGCTACTACAAGGCACGCCACTGAGCCCGGTCTTCGGCTCTATTTTTCCAGTTATTCCCAGCTACCTTGCGTATGTCATCGCTCCATCTCGCCGCAGGTCGTCCTACACTACGTCTGCCGATCCGCGGTCTCCACTCCAGAACACGTCTACCCCAACGGTTGTCGGTTCTTCGGCAGATATGACCAGCCCATTGCCACTTCAGCTTGCTAATTCGCTGAGCTATGTCGGTAACCTTAGTTCTCTGGCGAATAGTTTCGTTTCGGATTCGATCCCGCAGAGATACTCCTAACATAGCTCTTTCCATAGCTCAGCGAATAAAAACAAGGTCAACAGTACCCACTTCTGTGCAGTCAGCAACAAAAGTTTCTCAACCAAATCCAACTCCAACTAATTTACATCAAGCATTATAATGTCAGAAAATTATGCATGTATGTGCGGACTAATTAAAAGTTAAGGTTACGGAATGCTTAGGTAGCTTTTTCGCGCTGACTGTACCACCCTACCACCCTTGTGCCCCAAAGGGCTTATATCCGAACTTTGCAAAATATCGGTTACGGAGGATAATTTCGCCTTTCTAACCCGCAAGCACATTTCTTTCAACTTTTATTTTGTGAAACACGGTTAGTTAGGAAAGAAAGGGATCATGCACGCTTCCATCTATGTCCTTTTGTTTCGACTACTCGGGCAGGAATTTTTCTTGACTGTAACGAGACTAACCATGTCGTTCATCGAAGTCCAGTCAAAATAAGACTTTGACTTTATCTGTTTATCTCAAAGCTATATATTCTTATTTATTTATCTATCCATATAAAATTCAAAGTCCTGACTAACTTATATATCACCTAAACCGCTGGGCCTAGAGATTTGAAATTTAAAGGGTGTGTTCTTTGTAAAGTGTAAGTATCCACTAAGAAAGGGTTTTTTGTAATTTCACTTCTAAGACGGTGAAATGTGTGGTTGAATTATCTATTTAAAAAACTCCATTTCTTATAGGCCACGCGGGCGAAGCCGCGGACAGAAGCTAGTGGTCAATATTGTTAGTGTTAAGTCATTAATTCTACAAAACCATTCATACTCTTAGAATAAATTGGTAACAAGCTAAACCTACAAAACTAAATGTCGATAAATACAAAATAAATAAAAAATCAGATCAAATCAATAGATTCATGAATGAAAACTTTGCCTCCGACACGGCAAGATTCATAATTAATTTGCGTGCGATCTTTCCAGCTCGTATACCACGCAAGCCTAAGTCACTTCATCTCTGGCAAACATGTAATTTCCGTAGTCGACTCTAGCGGACTTCAATGTAATCACGACTGACCCCGGAGTGCTTCAGCCAAGAGTTACATCCTCATATCAGAGGTTCAATCGAAACTATTAGTGATGGCGCCGTTTTTTAGCACTATGAATGATTGAATGAATATTATCACTGTAAAGTTTCTTGTAGCTTCTTTACAGTTGTAATCGAAGCTTCGGATCGGAGTTTTCTGTACTGCATTGTGCCGGATTGCTAGCACCAGTAGGGAGAAAGAGAACTGCTTTTTTTTCAAACTTATATGTTGTAATGGGCTTGCTATATATGAAAATAAGCACTTTGTAATTTTATATCCATAGTAAAACAATTTAATTGAGTTTTGGCGAGAACGCAAAAAAGATTGCGTCACCACATTGTATTATTTTCCAAAACTTGTGTTATTTTCAGTGTTAGTGCATAAAATTGGTGGCATTCTATTCGTTAAGTGCTGGATTACAGGCGTGAGTGTGGGAAAATGGTATAATGATGGTGAAACCTTTCTTTTTGTGTTGTTTCCAAAACTCCATAGAAGCTTCAAGTAAAGTTGCCACCACTTTACTAGGAGTATGACTTTGACTAGACTATGACTTCACTTGATGACTTCGACTATGAATTGACACACATTTGCGTGAAATATCATTAACTTGATAAATTATCAATTACTTAGCACTGGTTAAATACACAAAAGTGTGGAAAAAAACATAAATATAAAAAAAACAACTTAATTTTATGTACCTAATATAATTTTGACTTGTAAATAGCCTATTTACAATAAATCTTTTGACTTTGACTTTGAATGAGCGAAAAAAAATTTCTGATGTGCGAACGATGACCGAATGATAGTCATAACGCCCAACGATCACATACATAGATCCTGGACCCTAACTAGAATTCCCTGTGTCTAGGGACCCAGGAACTACGATGACCAGGCTCGCACAACACCCAGACACAGAGGTTTTTTTTCTGCAAACACATATACTGATATTCCTAAAAAATATCCAATGATACTACTAGATGGTAGTAGGATTTTTATGCAAAGTTCATCTAGTTATATATCTTTGCCAAGCAGTAGTGTGCAAGCACTACTTTGTTTCCGTTTAAAGGGTGAAATTAATGGGCAAATGAAACTTTATGGCATGTTACAGGATGACGTGTGCAGTGCAGTGTGCAGTCAAACTTTCTACTTATTAAAGAGTTGCGAGTGAGTAATGGTCAATGTTCACGTTATTCTTTACATAATATATATATAGTCACTTCATTTTCACTTTTTATTTTGACTGGCCCGATAACTCAGTTGTTAGTAACCCTGCCTTCTGAACTGTGGGTTGTGGGTTCGATTCCCACCCAGGACAAACATTTGTGTGATGAACATAGGTGTTTGTTCTGTGTCTGGGTGTCATATTGTATTATATGTATATATTTACAAACAAAAAGTATTTAAGTATTGTATCAGGTATCTGGTACCCATAATACGAGCTTTGCTTAGTTTGGGGCTAGATGGCGTTGTGTGAGATGTCCGCACATATTTATTATTTATTTATTCTTTGATATAGAAAATGTATAATTAATTACCATAAAAAAACTGTAACTGACCAAATCTATACGTGAAAACGAAACAGTTAATTTTAAACATTCTAGTCCGAATATTATCTACCAACAACGATATTAATTTTTGGAGTAAATCTCTTTTGGTACGCTTTACTTAAGGATAATTTATTTATTTATTTATTCATTTGGCACACAAAACAGAATATAACCAACAAAAGAACAAAAAAAAAGTGTTTACAAATATTTTGAGCTAGGTTACATCCCAAAACATGTGTACACATCACGATTAACAAAACAATAAAATAAGTAGTTAGTAAAAAATTAAATATGTTTTCATGGTACGATTTGTATCTTAAATGCAAAATCTTTACATTAGGTAAGCTGGTTAGGCGAACGGAAGTTGAGAGGGAGATATATATATCTCATAAAATGAGAAGAATAGAGTCATGTTTCGTACATTACTGTAGGGGCAAGAGAGATGGAGCTAAAGAAGTTTTACTTCAGTCGTATGGTCTAAAGCACACTCTTTTTTAATATGCGGTATGTTCAGCAATGTTACACACATCTATTGTATGCTGTAGCTCCAGCTGATAAGGGATTGCTATTTATATACCATGAGTTACCAAAGTCGAATTTGTATCATTTAACTTTTTTTTTTTTTTTTGTATTTAGCCAGTGTCAAGTTATTGATATTTTATCAAGTTATCGATATTTTACGCAAATATGTGTCAAGTCACAGTCGAAGTCACCAAGTCAATCCATACTCAAGTCAGTCTAGTCAAAGTCATACTCCTAGTAAAGTGGTGGCAACTTTACTTGAAGCATCTATGGAGTTTTGGAAACAACACGAAAAGAAACGTTTCACCATCATTATACCATTTTCCCACACTCACGCCTGTAATCCAGCACTTAACGAATAAAATGCCACCAATTTTATGCACTAACACTGAAAATAACATAAGTTTTGGAAAATAATACAATGCGGCGACGCGATCTTTTTCGTTTTCCCGCCAAAAAAAAACCTATCATTTAACTTTGTTCTCTCACCAACTATCTCACACATTCAAGATCTCATCACAAACTACTCACCCACACAACTACAAATACCTATAGATAAATGTAAGTTTAAGTATGTACAGTTACCGGTAGTTAATAATGCACGTCGTGCTGAAAAGGGAGATAATCAGCTAGTGCCGGCTTTGTAGAGCGTCGTCCCTGTCGAACACTAGAGCGACAAAACGTCACATTATATACTGGCAAAGACTGTGTACGACAAGTTTAATTTGGCGGTGGCAAATTGCACTACACAAATTTTCATGTAATTTATATGAATTATTGATTTTATTTACTTGAAACATCTTCGACATAAGTAAAACTTATTTTGTTAATGATTAAAAATTTTGTTACCTAATGGTGGTGCCGTACCTTAGTGGGCTGGAGCATTTAGATTGTCTATAAGTCATCGCGGCCAGTATATAGTCCTAATTTTTTTTTTTCTAGTAGATGGTGTTTAGTATTAGTTATTACTAGTTGCGCCCCGCGGTTTCACCCGTGGATAAAAACTATTTTAACTATTTGCTCATCCAACGAGAGCATTTCACTTTTCCGGGATAAAGTGTAGCTTATATGTTAATCCCGTGTATAAGCTATCTTGGCATCGAATTTTATCCAAATCCATTCAGCCGTTTGAGCGTGAAGAAGTAACAAACATACACACATACAAACTTTCGCCTTTATAATATCAGTGTGATATCATTGTAGTATATAGTTAACAAAGATTAAGCAAATTAGAGGTTTGAGGCAATATTTTTACCTAAAATTTACCTTTAAATTTAGTGGCGCCAATTTATACTCGCGTTCTACGAAGTGGACGCTAGCCAATAATGTCTCTCTGAGTGACAGAGACAACGCTCTACGATGCCATCACAAGCTGGTTACCTCTCTTTTTGTCTCGATGTGCATTATCTACCGCCACTACTTGTACGTAGGTATTTGTTGAACTAAATCTAACTAACCGACTTCCAAACTTTCAGGTGTAACAAATTAGCTAATTAGTTGTACGTCGTTTGTTTTCAGCCAATATATAGTATAAGAGCTAACGGTAGTTTGTATAAATAAATAATTATCATTAACGGGAAGACCCTGCCTTTTGCAACACAGTTTAATAACTAAAGCAAAAGGCAGAGCTCACTTTATCATGTAATCTAATTAAGTGTTTTGCAATAGAACTTGAATTTGAAATTTGAATTAAATAATTTTATTTTTTATTTATGTTAATGAATAATGTGACGAGCTAGTCGTTCGCCTGATGTTAAACGACACGGCCACCCATAACAGAACAGGGTCACTTGGAACTCCAAAATATAAAGTTTCGCGTGACACTGCACTGCGCACATCATCCTGAGACATCAGCACAGTCTGGTAATAGGATTACTAGACTGTGAGATCAGATCATAAGGTCTCCATTGCCCAGTAATTTCACTAGCCACCGTGCCCTTCCAACCGAAACACAGTAGTGCTTGCACACTACAGCTTGGCGGCAGAATAACTGGCAAAGCAGTGGTACCTACCTACACGAACTTTGCAGAAAAGTCCTACCACCTAGTAAAAAAATGTGATAAAATGTTAAATTTTTATGTACGCATTTGATAATGTCACATTGTTTTTGTTTCATTAAAATGGACATTGGTGTCAACGACACACATAAACATAATTACATACACAATTTACACATGAAAAATAATTTATGATAAATTTATTCATACGTACATACATCCAACTTATTAGTGTAGTTAGTATTTGATTAAAAGGTTTAAAAGTCATGGAAGGTTATTGAGTCACTGAAGTCACATAAGCTGTTGCCCCTTTTTTTTTTTGAGGGGGGGAAATGCCCTCGCACTTCCCTGCTACCACGGGGGTGGTGGCAGTGGGTATGTGGGACTCGAACCCACTAAAACCCCCCCGTGATCCGACCGCCGCCGGGATGGGGCGAGATGGAGACGCACTGCAATAACCATCTCACCCCGGCGGTAGGCCCTTCCGGGCCTCTGCGCCAGTGGGTGGGCAACCTTCCACCTCAGTTGCCCACCAGACGTGTGGGGCCATGTAAGTGCAGCGGAGAGTCCCCCGACTCTCCGCCACTGGCCCCACTACAGAGGATGGAGAAAGCGCTCAATGAAGCGCCTCCTCCGTCTCCCCACCCGTCTGCGCCGGAGGGGGTCAGAGTTGGTATTATCCTCCCTGACCCGCTCCGTGGCCTCCTTCTGCGTCATCACCCTCTCGCAGAAGGAGACCGTGGCCTGCCACGCACTCTCGCTGCCGAGCATGGCTTTCACCACGCTCGGCAGCGAGAGGTCCCGGCCAACGACCGCTGAAAGTGTGCGCCGCTCGGAGTCCCAAGCAGCGCACACCTCCAGCGTGTGGGGCGCCGTGTCCTCTGGCACCCCACATTCATGGCAGGCCGTGGTCGCCTCCCGTCTCGCGATTTGATGCAGGTACTTTCCGAAACATCCATGTCCGGAAAGCACCTGCACCAAACGGAACGTCAGCGACCCAAAGGGCCGCCGCACCCACTCCCGGAGGACCGGGCGGATGGCCTCCACCGTCCTCTGTCCAGGGACCGGGGGAGCCAGGTCCTCCGTCCACCGCCGCAACAGGGCGGAAGCTGTTGCCCCTCGCCAAACACTTTACCCTATTGGCAAATCTCTAAGTTCAACTATCGGTACAGGAACGCCGCGAAGACTTTAAAAATATATTTAGCAATAATTTTAGAATTTAAATCATTGTGTCTTGTACAGAATAAATTGTACTTCCTCTGGAGAAAAAAGATCCAAACTAGGCAGGTGCGTCGTTTTTTCTTTTTTTTTTTGAACGTGCTAATGCCTTTTGTACCGACCTTTGTAACCAAGTAATCGCTCAAGGCACCCAGGGTTCAAAAGTGGGAGGCTTGGGCCGTTGCCGGAATAAGAGAATCAAGAAGACTAAGTCCACAGGAAGAGTGGACCCTATGGAAAGTAGCACGTGTGACGTTCTATGAAAACAAAATATTTGAATACCTACATAATGAAATACCATTTTGACTTCAAAATGATCTGCGATATTCAACTTTAAACAAAACTTTTTAGAGACCGCCTCAAAACACAAAGCTGTGCTTGGACCAGCTGGGCAATTACGTAACTCAATTGCAACCATAAGAAACATAAATTTGTATGCTTTGTATTGCAATGAAATTTTCGTGACCACCAACCAGATCTTATCGAACATTCCGAAGCAATCTATGCCTAGCTGCTTAATCTTAGCGGAAACAGGGACGCTAGTAAAGAGTCTTTCTTGTTCGACCTTTATAATGCAGATAGCATTTATAATGCAGTTAAAAACAAATAATATATAAGTGCTACGAGTATATACAAGTAGTAACGAATATAAATGTTAGTAACAATGTAACAATGCCCCGATTCACACGACAGCAAACAACTAATTGCTGATAGTAACAGCGATAATATCAGTTAATTCGCGCTTATTAATGGTAAGCGCAATGCAGTAAAACGATCGGCGTCAAGCCATTATTTTAATGAATATCGACCGAAAACCGACCGGAAACTAAACACTGACTGTTTTGAGCAAGTTGGCTCTTAGATGAATTTGGCGAGTTATGATTCTTTCTTGTTGATTTATGTATTAATCTGAGTACTTATGTTGAAACTTAAGGAGGTAAAACTTAGGAGTTTTTACTTCCTTGTCGAGTTTGAACTCTGTTTTGTGACGAATTAGGAATCCAGAAAAGTTTGCGAGAGTTTATTTCGTGACTGACTGACATAGTGATCTATCAACGCACAGCCCAAGCCACTGGACGGATTGGACTGAAATTTGGCATGCAGGTAGATGTTATGACGTAGGCATCCGGTAAGAAAGGATTTTTCGAAATTCCACACTTAAGAAGGTGAAATGGGTGGTTTAATTATTTTCCCATACCACGCCACGGGCGAAGCTGCGGGCAGAAGCTCGTGAATAATATGCTCAAAGATCATATACATAGATCTTGGACCCTAACTAGGATAACTTGTGTCCTAGGGACCTAGAAACCTCAGACAACGGTCCCACAAAACCCACACACAGAACAAGTATTTGAGTTTTTTCCCTGTGCACAAATACTTGTCCTGCCGCGAGAATTGAACCCGCCGCTTCCGGGATATGAGCCAACCTGCTCAACCAACACACCACAGAGGCGGCTACAAAATGTATGTATAATGTTTGTCTACCTATCGGTATTTGGTTAGTTGTATCGGTAACTGGTAGAATGACTTGTAAAAGTGGTAAAAATAGCCTATTTGCAATAAATCTTTTGACTTTGACTTTGAATGTCAGCGCGCTGCTTAACTATTGATTTATGAACGAATAAATAAAACATACAGACGACCATAGTACCTCCTCCTTTTTGGAAGATGGATAAAAACAGTGCAACCGATACGTCTGTAATTAAAGGATTCCTCAATGATTTATCCCAATATTTGTTTGCTACATCCAAACCAGACTTCGACCACAGTCTACTAAAACAATAAATCAAATCCTACTTTAAAAAGTTCCAAACGTTAACAAGGCGTCTTATAACGAGACACAAAGGTGCTACAGCACTTCTGAACAAACTTTGTAACAAGTGTAACTGGTAGAATTTGGACGTGCCGCAACTTTGGTGAGATCGATTTTGTATTGAATTTATTTATTTATTTATTCTGTAGCTCAAAAGAGTTTAGGATTTAATGCTATAAAGCAACCGACAGCCTCTGTGGTGTGGTGGTTGAGCAGGTCGGCTCGTGACCCGGAGGTGGAGGTTCGATCGAAGTATTTGTGCACAGAAAAAAAAACGCGAATACTTGTTCTATGTCTGGGTGTTGTGGGACCATGGTCTTCGTAGTTCCTGGGTCCCTAGACATAGGAAATCCTAGTTAGGGTCCAGGATCTATGTATGAGCATTTGGCGTTATTATTATTATTATCATCTACCAGTCAACTTGGATGTACAAGACAGATGGTAGCGGTGCAGTAAAATTGATATTAGAATAAAATACGTATATAATTATGATAATAAATAAAAATATATTATATACACGGTGGAATTTAATTCGTTCTTTTCCTTAAACGTATCTACTCAGAACATGCTATAGAATAATCGTACAAAATGCAATGGGCTATATGAGAAAATAATTTTGTCTTTAATTTTCCACAAATTAATATAAATATTAATGAACATTTTACACAGCGCCATCTAGCCCCAAAAGCTTGTACTATGGAAACCAGATAACTGATAGAATACTTTATAGATACTTTTTGTTTATATGTCCCAGACACAGAAGAAATAACACATGCCTGGAATCCTAGCTACAACCAAATTAGTATTCTAGATATCCCTTTCAGGGCCTACATATTTTAGTAACCAAATCTAGGTAATCTAAATCCTCTCAGACAAGGCTGAGAAAGAGCAGAGCTGTTGAAATATACTGACATTTCGTTCACGTTTACATTTCGTAATAACGGAATGGAAGGGTATCGTAATTGCAAACTTGTATAAACTTAGTCCATTATTTCTGATTGTCATATAGAGCAAAAACACAAAAAATAACAAAAACAGAGATTCCCCTTACAATAACAGTAAGTTCATACCTCCCGCCGGGAACTGGTAAAGTTGTTTCACATTCGCCATCGAATATACTCACAGGATAGACACTGCTTGTTGTGTAATATCCACTCGTATGAAACTTTACATTAATTACACTATAAAATAAATAAATCTATATTTTAGGTACCTAACGTTAGAAAACATGAAATGTTATTCTAGGATTCATATTTATTATATTATCAAATTTCTTACAAACTAAAATACATACGTTATAATATAAAATAACTTAATTAAAGATTTTATTTCTCCGTATATTGCTGAGAAAGCTACTCCCGCCGGGTAAAAGTCCTAATGGAGCAGGAGCCTTGTGGATTTCACGTATGGCCATGTCAAACCTCGTAAATTTATAAATAATTAATTAATTTTAAAAAATAATAAATTGGGTTTTCTCAGATAATTGCCACTAAGCCTACTTTTAGTAGGATATTTTGCCATCTCACCTCTCCACCATTTTTATAAATACTGTTAAAATTAAAAGCAATTTAAATTACAAATATTGCCCATTAGACTGACAATGAGCCTATATTATTTATAGTTTAGTTGTTTTGTAATAAAGTGTCGCGATTTTATTATAATTACTTTTTTTTAATTAAGTTGGTTGAATTGTTTTGTCTTGTTGGCAACACCGACTGGCACGCGATTGGATGAAAGAGAAAAGTCATACGGTTGAGAAAAAAAAGCGATCCTTGGTTTGCTAGTAAGAAGGTACAGTGTTTATTGAAGAATGAAGAATAAATTGAAGTTTAAGAGGTGCACTTGGTTTTATTTACAATAAACAGTTTCAACAAAACGTTACATTTACATTGAATACCAAGTCTATCAGTATTATATCAATGGATGACAAATACCCGCAAGTCCCGCAGTGGAAATGTTTTGGGGAAAACAAACGAGTGAAGTTATATCTGATAGCCCATTAGATATTGGGATACCATCCAATGCTATTTTTAGAAAGTGTTTGTATGTTTACAAGCTTTTGCTTAGCTTAAATTAGCTTTTGTTTGGTACTGTGGTGGTAACCAAACGTCACCAAACACACATTTTGAACTTGATTGCAACATATAGGAACAGAAATTTGTGTGAATTTGACAGTTTTAATAACAATAATAATTATAAAAACGCCCAACGATCACATACATAGATTCTGGACACTAACTAGGTTTCTCTGTATCTAGGTCCCAGGAACTACGAGGACCATGGTCCTACAACACCGAGACTCAGAACAAGTATTTGCGGTTTTTTTTAATGTGCCTTGTCCTGCCGTGGGAATCGAACCCGCCGCCTCCGGGCTATAAGCCGACCTGCTCACCCACCACACCACAGAGTAATAATTATATTTTTTATTCTATTTTTGTAATGTTACTTTTATAAAAAATATTGTAAAAACCTTAGAGATAAGATTGTACATAAATAAGTGAATAATAATAATAATAACGCCCAACGATCAAATACTACATAGATCCTGGTAATGGGTTGATGACGAAAAAATATAAGTAAAACCATGCCATGATGATCTGAAAATCACTCAGAAAAATCTAGAAAGTAGTGACTTTTTGGACAAATTATCTATCAAGTTCTAAAAGCAGTGATCAGTGATTTTTTTCTAAATATTTCTGTCAATTTTTAAAAGTGGACCTGAAATCTTACCACATAAAGGCAGCATGTTTTTCACCGTTCACGTTCATGTTGACCACCTACCGTTCAAATTCCATTGGCTGAAGAGCCGAATCATTAGAAGCCATCTTTCAAAACGTACTCGTAGCTTTCGGTGCGATGTTTTGGCAATGAGTAGACTACGGTTTGGTTAAAGGGTTCTGTCGATTATTTTACCTGATTTATATTTTTGAGTTACCGTACTTACTACGTACACACAGATTATTCTCCATCACTTGTTATTCTAGTATAGTACGTGACACTGGCAAAATTGCGACGTCTGTTAGTCGCAGAGGCCAAAACCAAGAAGTCAAGTCAAGTATTTTCGAGTTATTCTTTTACTTGCCATTGTCTAAACCGTGGTATACCTAGGTACTGTGTGTGCTAGGTATATACCTACTGATCGCTCAAGTACCTACATTAATGTTACCAGCAAATGTTATTAATTATTCTCATTTTAATGAAATATTTTCAACAATGATTTCCTTTTATTATTGGTTTGTAAAATAAGAAAGCAAGTCGTAATGTCTAAGGTGACATGACATTCAGTCGATCACTTAACATGATTGCAACAGATAGAAACACAAAACGCTCATGTTGTAACTGTTGTAGCTCAGATAAAACGGGTCTATTTGCGAACATAAATTATCAGAATATTATTTTGACAAAACACTCAGAGTTGAAGAAACACTTAGAATGAATAATAATATTATTAAAAAAATATTATAATAATATTCAGATGTTTCCTTTACCTGTGCCACAGATAATACAATACTATACTAGGACTTGTGCTCTTACTTAATCAAAAGCCTTATTCAACAATAAGTATCCCTACGTTTTGATTATAATGTTTTACTCGTAAGAAACAACAATTCAGTGGGTTTGAAACGAAGCCTGCGGAACCCTAACTGTTGAAGTCCTACGCAATGGCATTTGATAAATGACGACGGACTGTTCAAAAGATCCCAGTTTCCATCTAAGGTATACAATATTATTATATTTTGCGAAATCATTTCATTCATTTTGGTTCTAGTGCTGTGGCAGATGTTGTTTTGAATTTTAACACATTTTACCGGAAATCAGTTAGGCAACTTGAATAGACATTAAAAACAAACAAATCTAATGATTTTTTTTTTTTATCACATTTTTTTTGTATTCAAGCACAATAAGAATTCTGTCAAGTTTCAGAACAATATCACATACACAAAAAGAAAACAAATTATATGACGTAGTGCTTAGTAATAAACAGGCACAAAAACTATTTTATAAAAAAATCTTATTTTGCACACCGCCGTGATCGCACGGCCAAGTACTAACATCGCTTTAATAATATAATTAACTGGCGTTGTATATCAATAGGTTTGATTACATATTCCCCTTGCAGCCTTAGCGATCCATTATCTACTGAAACAAATCCGGATACGGGTAATTAACGGATCCGGATATTATTCGGAAGTCACGTACGGGTATCTCGATAGCGGTACAACACTAGAAGCCAGTTTAACAAAGTCATTTTTATTTTTAAATTTACTATTTGACGGATAACAGAATTGGAGTAGAATATTTGTTTTCTAAATTTTTACTTAAATTAAACTCAACAAAACGATATAATAGGCTTGCTATATATTATTTCACAATAAGCACTTTGTAATTATATATGCTTAGTACAACAACTTAATGTTACGTACCTAAAATAATTTTGACTTGTAAAAGTGCTAAAAATAGCCTATTTGCAATAAATCTTTTGATTGATATATCTTACTATATCTAAGAACTATGACCATAACCACCATATTCATCACCTGTATTGTAATGTCCTTTGAAAAAAAGAGTTAAGCCGACATCAGTCAGCTTAATGCTGAGAAATACTTAGATGATATCATAACAAATACTTATTTCGAGTTATTTCTAGCCTGTTGTTAATATAACTGAAATCTAAATGTTATTGTACCTATGTATCGTATATTTATCAGCTTCGCCCGCGGCGTGGTCTATGGGAAAATAATTCAACCACCCATTTCACCCTCTTAAGGGTGGAATTTCGAAAAATCATTATTAGTGGATGCCTATGTCATAACATCTACCTGCATGCCAAATTTCAGCCCGATCCGTCCAGTGGTTTGGGCTATGCGTTGATAGATCACTATGTCAGTCAGTCACCTTTGAGTTATATTTAGATTGTTTGATTTTTCTGAGAAATAAAAATATTCTCATACTTATTTCGATTTAAAAACCAAACTATTGAACCAATGTTGATAAATTTTCTATGAGACCAATCTAAAAGTATAGGCATTCAATTAAAAAACAGTTTTTCCAATCGGTATTTATTTAATCGGTAAGAAACTGAATCAAGACCCGCCTACTTTCATAAAACTGGTATATAAAATCTTTTACATAAAAGCCAATAAATTAACTAAATCTAAAAAACAATAGACTATTTAATTATCACCTTCAACTATCCCTTTTACCGAAATTACTGTCTCATATTTTATACGGTGCAGCCATAAATAAAAAAAAAATTATATTTACTCTTTCATAATGTAACCGACGAATAAAATTTATATGTTATTTGTGACCCAGACTCGAACTTTGACCTTTACTTGTGAAGATGCTCGTCATTAATTATGATTAATAGCCCAATTAAGTAAGTAAAAGGCTATCAGTTATATTTGGGTTAACTGATTTACGAAAATGTCGAGGAGCGTTCATATACATATACATATTCATTTATTTGGTACATAAAAACACAGCTCAAAAATTATACGTACATAATTGAAGGGTTGAGAATAAAAAGGTTTTAAGTGTCAAATTGATAGTTTCGAGAAAATTGACTTAAACTTCAACGGCTTCATTTTAATGTAGAGTGATTTGATTGATTGTGAAATTCCTTTATTGACATACAATTACATTTTATTTTGTAGGACTTAGCGTTAGTGTCTAAGTTACAAATGTATTCTAAGAATATAATATGTTTTGTAGGCTGAAGGCGCCTCTTAAAACTAATAACACTTTACAAAGTTTATAAATATACAGTTATTATTTTAAATCATAAATTTTAGGGTAGATGAAAAAAAAATATATTAACATTACGCATTACTTTGCTACTTCGTGCGTTTTTAGTGTAGAGTGCTTATAAGGTAATAGTAAGTTTCAGGTGCTTGAAAATAAATTAATTCAATTTTAAAATACTAAATATAGTACAAATTCATAAAATTACTTTAAAAATATAATATAATAAAATAAATATAATAATGTTTTTATACCACGGGAACTGTATTCCTGTGACAGATAAACCGTTTTTAGACTCAAAATCTCGAGATTTAAGCCTCATTTCGGTATTTTGGGAATGTAAAATTGTAGATAATTTCACGCTGAATCCAACGATAGGTACCCATAAGTCATTTTGTGAAAAAAAATCAGTTAATCCCTTTTCTTTCTCACCCCTTCAATTAGTACTCGTACGTTTATACATTCATATTATTCATATTCATATTCATTTATTTGAATTCATGTACAATTTAAATATTATGTCAGGTCTTAACAACTAGTTTAGTAGGTACATGAACCCTGTAAGGCCGCTGAGTGCGATTAAAAAATAAATTTATTGATTTTAATTACATTATAGATATATCGTCAAAATTTAATGTATTTGAAATATTAATTTTAAATACCTATTTAATTTTTTTTAATCATTCAATTATTGAAGCAGGCAACTCATTAGGTATTATACAATTCATCTAATCAATCAATTTATTCCAGTCTATTTCTGCTACTACCCACTCTCATTATTAATACGTCATATTAGATATATTTCATATCTAGTTAAATTACTGGGCAATTGAGACTTTATGATCTGATCTCACAGTCGAGTTATCCTATTACCAGACTGTGCTGATGTCTCAGGATGATGTGCGCAGTGCAGTGTTGCGTGTAAATTTGTAGTTTAGAGTTCCGAGTGACACTGTTCCGTATTACCGACCGGGAATGACCCGGGCAGGTTCTTGTAATTATTACACAAACTCAATTGTGAATTGGTATCGTGCTGAGTTGGTACCGCACTGAGTTGGTACTTTTTACTAGAATTTGTATGTTTTACTAATCTTAAATATATATAACTCAAAGGACTGACTGATTGACTGACTGACATAGTGATCTATCAACGCACAGCCTAAACCACTGGACGGATCGGGCTGAAATTTTGCATGCAGGTAGATGTTATGACGTAGGCATCCGCTAAGAAAGGATTTTTCGAAATTTTACCCTTAAGAAGGTGAAGGGTGGTTCAATTATTTTCCCATAGGCAACGCCGCGGGCGAATCTGCGGGCAGAAGCTCGTAAATAATATTTCCATAGCAATTAAATTATCAGTAATGTCATAGTAACTATAAAACATTATTATCGTAATATAATAACTAACTCAATTAAGACAGCCACTGTGGTGTGGTGGTTGAGCAGGTCGGCTCATAACCCGGAGGTAGCGGGTTTGATTCCCGCGGCAGGACAAGTATTTGTGCACAGAAAAAAGAAGTGCATATACGTGTTCGGAGTCTGGGTGTTGTGGGACCATGGTCCTCGTCGTTCCTGGGTCCCTAGACACAGGGAATCCTAGTTAGGGTCCAGGATCTATGTATGTGATCGTTGGGCGTTATTATTATTATTATTATTAATTAACTACGGGCCCCAAACTAGGCATAGCCTTTATCTTGGGAGCTCCAAGTACAAATATTTCCCGAACGATTTTCGTGCATGTAACTGGATAGAAACACATGCGGACAACTTTGACTATGGAGTACATATCACTAGTATGATAGGGAAATGTATGTATATCACAATTTTTTTTTTTAATTCTTTGATTGGCTTGCGTTTGACCACTATCGCATCTGATGGTAAGTAACGAAGCGGTCTAGGATGTAACACGCTTGCCTAGAAGATTCACCTGTTCACTCTCGATTTGAAGACTCCCAGGTTGTAGTTATCAGGAAATATGGAAGCCGGTAAAGCGTTCCACTCTTTGGCTGTTCGCATGATATACGTGGAAGCAAATCGCTTTGTTCGCACATGTGGGTTATTAACCATGTAACGGTAGCGTTTTATCGTACATCTGGTTGTCCGACGGTAGAAATGTGATGGTGGAACCAGGTTATGCAACTCCAATGCACTCTCAGTATTAATTAAATTATTATTATTTTTTTATTTTTATGTTACTGAATGATTTGACGAGCTAGCCGTTCACCTGATGTTAAGCGCTACGGCTGCCCATAACAGAACAGTGTCAATCGGAACCTCAAAATAGAGTTTCGAGTAACACTGCGCTGCGCACATCATCCTGAGACATCAGCACAGTCTGGTAATAAGATTACTCGACTATGAGATCAGATCATAAAGTCTCAATTGCCCAGTAATTTCACTAGCTACATTGCCCTTCAAACCGGAACACAGTAGTGCTTGCTCACTACTGCTTGGCGGCAGAATAACTAGCAAAGCGGTGGTACCTACCTAGACGACCTTTGCAACAAAGTCCTACCACCTAGTAAATTAATTTAAAGCAATTAATTAATTATAAATGCAATTTACAATTAATAAAAAGTTAAGAAAAAGGCAGTTTTTGCGTAGGTTTTATAAAATGTGTGGTAACAAGCGGCCTAAAGTAATTTTAGAATTTAATCTCAATTTATTACCTCACCAAATAAAACCTTCAATTAACTCCAGGCTATATTCTTCGCACCTCTCCATTCATATTTCTGTTGAATAAATAACGAATGTTATACCTATTTTAAATGTTTCGCCTGTAGCTAAATACCGCACAGTCATTTTCACGTTGTGTCACAGTATAAACAGTAAGGGTTTTAGTAGGATTTGGCGTAATAAAACACGGTCGGGCGGTTCAAGACTGATTTATTACTTTGAGGGTAACTACCTAAAAATAACATAAATGTATTACCCACAATCCACAATATCCGACAGCTTTCACTGCAATAAGTTTAATAGCTATCTAGCACTAAATTTTGTTAGATCTTATCGTTCGCACTCTTTCTAAGTCGTACCCAAATAAAAATAAAAAAGCGTCACGCTATTTCAGATGATACTATATATATTTGGTTGTGTGCATAACATTTTATTTAATTTTTAATTTTACTAGGTGTTAGAACTTTTCTGTAAAGTTCGTATAGGTAGGTACCACCGCTTTGCCAGTTATTCTGCCGCCAAGCAGTAGTGTGCAAGCATTACTGTGTTCCGGTTTGAAGGGCACTGTAGCTAGTGAAATTACTGGGCAAATGAGACTTTATGACCTAATTTCACAGTCTAGTAATCTTATTGCTAGACTGTGCTGATGTCTCAGAATGGCGTGCGCAGTGCAGTGTCACGCGAAACTATTCTTTAGTTTCAAGTGTTACTGCAACTGATATGGGCAGTCGTGTCGCTTAACATCAGGCGAGCAACTAGCTCGTCATGTTTTTAGTAACATAAAAATAAAAAATATGTACCTTTATATTCTCTGTGTACCATATACCTAATGCTATTTAATTTACTGCAAAAAATTCAGCTAAATATGTTATAGCCGATATCAACCCCTTGCTTCCTAATTGATTCCAATTAATAATTCAGACGGCTGGGCGCCCTAAGCGCCCGCCCTCCCGCCCGGTGACGCTGTAAAGGTCGATAGAGACCAACAGCATTAGCTCGTTCAAAAAAAAAAAATAATTCTACCATAATTGTAATTTTGTCTGTTTGGCAAGCTCGCTTTTTAAATGCGTAGAATGCAGTGCTTTTACACACCTTGCCACTAATTCACATACACAAGTACCCTTACTGTCTGTATGCACAATACGTTTGTGTAAAAAAATGATTACATCCAACACTGTCTGTTGCTAACGGCGAAGTGAGAAGATGCTTTTGTTTCATCTGGTATATTAAAAATATTAAAGTTTCTCGTGGTATTCTCTATATTAGATTACGAGCTTCTGCCCGCAGTTTCGCCCGCGGCGTGGCATATGGGAAAATAATTCAACCACCCATTTCACCCTCTTAAGGGTGGTAAAAAACCTTTCTTAGCGGATGCCTACGTCATAACATCTACCTGTATGCAAAATTTCAGCCCGATCCGTTCAGTGGTTTGGGCTGTGCGTTGATAGATCACTATGTCAGTCAGTCAATCAGTCAGACACCTTTGAGTTATATACATTTAGATTTAGATATATGAACACATTTTTAATATATCAATATAACTGGAAAATGTATGTATTATAATATCATACAAGTATGCCTTTAGTATGAAATTAGGGTTGATTAATGTTGGTTTTAACTTTATTAAAAGTTTCTTTTTCCTGCTCGTTTAAGCTATGCCCATGTTTTGTTGGAATGTGTCCGGGATTCCGGTGACAGAAGGACAAGTATTCTAATAGGAACTGAGAATTTGTTTAAAATAGGATTATGCAACAGTATTTTATCATCTCCCTTGTCAGAAGAAGCCTGTAATAATTATTATTATTATTATAATATGTGTGGACTTCTCACACAACGCCATCTAGCCCCAAACTAAGCAAAGCTTGTGCTATGGGAATCAGATAACTGATACAATACATACATACTTTTTTGTTTGTAAATACATACATAGAATACAATATGACACCCAGACACAGAACAAACACCTATGTTCATCATAAAAATGTTTGTCCTGGGTGGGAATCGAACCCACAACCCACAGTTCAGAAGGCAGGTCTACTACCAACTGAGCTATCGGGCCAGTCAAAGTCAAAGGCCGGGCAAGTCTATAGTCTGTATATATTACTTAAAAATTACCGTAGAACATAGGAGTGATTGTTGTAAACCGATTGGGCGATGTGGTCGTACAGCCACAAAGCCATGTTCTTTTGATGTGTGTAATAAATTAAAAAAAGCCATGCCCTACATCGCACACAGGTCCAATTTCCTGTATCATATGAACGGAGTGGCGTCCATGTGAATGCATTCAATTGTCTCGTCTCACTGCTCCACATAACTATCTGGTTTGTATCACTTAGATACAGTATAAAAGATCACGCAGATAACCATAAGATAGACCGGTTTTTGAAGTAAAACTTTTTTACGCACGCTTGACTTGGGGAGTAAGCTGGTAAATGCGAGGCGAACGGAGGTTGAAGTTGGTTCACGTAGATCTCTATTGTCAACTTAACAAAGTTAAAATTTGTATTATTATGTTGGTAAGTATGTCCGCTAAAATGACAATTTACAATTGAAGGGGTGAGAACAAAAAGGACTTATCTGATTTTTTTTTTACAAAATGACTTATGGATGTAGGATTCAGCGTGAAATTATCTACAATAACACTTTCTCAAAATACCGAAATGAGGCTTAAATCTCGAAATTTTGAGTCTGAAAACGGTTTATCTGTCACAGGAATACAGTTCGCTTAGCATAAAAACATTATTATATTTATTTTATTTTGTTATATTTTAACAGTAATTGTATGAATTAGTATTTTAATTTGAATAAGTATTTAGTATCTTAAATAGAATTTAAACATTTTCAAGCAACTGAAGCTTACATAAACCTTTTCTATTACCTTATAAGCACTCTACATTAAAATGACGCCGCTGAAGTCTAAAGTCAATTTTCTCGAAACTATCAACTTGACAGTTAAACCGTTTTTATTCTCAACCCTTCAATTGTCAAGATGACGACATTAACATTAAACAAAGCAAAAACAAGGTTATACCAGCCGGTTATAGAGCTAAACTAAAAAAGTTTTACTTCAGTCGTGTGGTATAAAGCACGTCGTTACGCATTTTTTTATGTAGAGGGATGACATGACGTGAGTCGTTCGCCTGATTTTAAGCGACGCAGCTGCCCATATTATTTGCAGTCACTCGGAACTCGTATAAATTTGCGTGATTGCACTGCGCACGTCATCCTGAGACCAATACGATCTAGTAGTGAGATTACTAGACTGTGAGAGAGATCATAAATTCTCATTTGCCTAGTAACAGTGCCTTTCAAACCGAAACACAGCACTGTTTGCACACTACTGCTTGGCGGCAGAATAACTGGCAAAGCGGTGGTAACTACCTAGATGAAATGTCCTCCCACCTATTGAAAGTTCAACTTGTACTTGGTCAGACTTTACACTATCGATGTCTGCTTGGGACCTCAATACTTATACCTAGACGAACTTTGCAGAAAATTCCTACCATCTAGTGAAGTAAGTTTTCCAAGACGTACAATTTAAAGGCCTTTTCAACTCCTATTTTAAACAACTCTTCAAAATTTTACCGTGTTCTTTAGAATAATTCCAGCTTAAATTTTCAGGTCTGAATTACTGCTGCTTAAAGTTCCTGAAGAGGGTATGCAAAAAGGCTTATGAAAACATGTTTCCTTTGACTACTCAAATATAGTAGATAGGTTAGGTTAATTTCCCTTTTGTATAAAACTTATTTATGTAATGTTATCAAATCACACTTATATTATAAAGGCAAAAGTTTGTATGTGTGTTTATGTGTATGTGTGTATGTTTGTTACTCCTTCACGATCAAACGGCTGAATGGATTTGGATGAAATTCGGTATCAAGATAGGTTATACACTTGATTAACATATAGGCTACATTTTATCCCGGAATAGTGAAATTGCCCTGTGGGATGAGTAAATAATTAAAATACTTTTTATCCGCGGGTGAAACCGCAACTAGTAGAAAATATCATAGAAATCTGCATGTTTGATCATAAAATTCGTCATTATGTCATCCCGCACTTGACAAGCATTTTTTTTTAATTTTTTTTTTATTTTACGGAATGACGTGACGAGCTCGGCGTTCGCCTGATGTTAAACGACACGGCTGCCCATATCAGCTGCAGTGTCACTCGGAACTCTAAAGTATAGTAGTTCGCGTGACACTGCACTGCGCACGTCATCCAGAGACATCAGCACAATCTAGTAATAAGATTACTAAACTGTGAGATCAGATCATAAAGTCTCATTTGCCCAGTAATTTTACTAGCTACAGTGCCCTTCAAACCGGAATACAGTAGTGCTTGCACACTACTGCTTGTCGGCCGAATAACTGGCAAAGCGGTGGTACCTACCTAGACGAACTTTGCAGTAAAGTCCTACCACCTAGTAAATCACCATGATGGATTACATATCTTGCTCTCTAGAGAGAGTGAGGGGTGACCCCAGCAGTGGGGTGGGAGCTGATGATTACGATAAAATAATAAAAACTTGAGAGGTGTCAAGGGACACCCGGATAGAACTAAGTGCTTTTCGGTGAAGGAATTGTAATAAAATTTCATTTTTGTAAGTTGTAATATTATTTATTATTATTAACAAATATCATAGAAATAGAAAGAATATTAATATAATATGAATGCGAAATAGAAAGAGGAAACGAAAATAACTGGCTTGCTTTCTATGCGAGAGAGAGAGAGAGACACTGACAGAGAAACACGCGCACGCCGCACGGCTTCAAAAAGTGTCGTTACAACTTTTGGTCTTAATTTTTTCCGTCTAGCCCCCTTTCGCAACGCGCGATAAGGAACTTCGTTCCAAAAAAACGAGTGTGCTTTAAACCGTAAAGTAATAATTCTTTAGCTTAGCTCCATCTATCGGCCGGTATAGCTTGGTTTTCGCTTTGTTTAATGTTAACGTCTTGCTAATTTAAATTGTCATTTTAACATGATAATACAGTTTTTTAACCTTGTTATGTTGACAATAGAGATCTACGTGAACCAACTTCAACTTCCTTACCTAATCTGCTTACACCCCAAGTCAAGCGTGCGACAAGAAGTTTTCATTAAATAAATTATAAACCAAAAACTTATTTATAAGGATTTTTTTTCTCAAACACCTTATAATAAACAAAAACAACCTTAGCCAGAGCTGTTTGACTGACCTGATAGCTCGTTGGTAGTTGCTCTGCCTTCTGAACTGCAGCTTATGGGTTCAATTCTTATCCAGGACAAATATTTGTGCGATGAACCTAAAACCTATAACCTATAACTAACCTGTGTCTGGGTGTTATATTATATTCTAATTATGAATTTACAAATAAAAATAAAGCGTCTAAGTACTCTATCAGTTGTTCCCGTAGTACAAGCTTTCCTTAGTTTGGGTCTAGATGGCGCTGTATGAAATGTCCACAAATATTTATTTATTATTTATTTATTTACTATTAAGTACAAAAAGTGCCAGCTGAAGTCATCTGTACCTAAAATTGTACCTAATTTAGTTTTCATGAGTTGTGAAAAATATCAAACAAGACTCATATTAATGTATTTATATTATCTTAGTGCTTTCAAAATATCTTTTTATGTATTGATTATTATAGTAAATGTTTAACATGTCTTCCATTTACATTTCATCGTAGCCCACTTCTGTAAGCCAGTTATTAACAGGCATATAAGATTTTGTAGAACTGTAATTAGGCCTTGTTTAGTTTTATAGTACCTGCGCAAGTTACGTACTAAAATAAGAACATTTTACGTTTAAAATTGACCTTTAACCTTTCTTAATCATTAACTTTTTATATAACAATAATGTATAAACAAATAACTACTTTATATTTGACTTTTATTATCGTTTAAAGCATATGAATGGTAAGCCCGTACGTACATTTTAAAAACTTCTAATATCCACAGATACAATAGTTCCCCAAACTAACTCTTTGGCTTACACTGTGATTGAGATTAAGTAATCATGGATTAGAATGTCTCGTATTCTAAAGATGGGCTATATGGACCTGGGCTCGCAGTGTAAGTTATCTGATTTTTTTTTTATGTTAGTGAATGATGTGACGAGCTAGTCGTTCACCTGATGTTGAGCGCCACGGCCGCCCATAACGGAACAGTGTCACTCGGAACCCCAAAACATATAATTTCAACGACACTGCACTAGGCACATCATCTTGAGACATCAGCACAGTCTGGTAATAGGATTACTCGACTGTGAGATCAGATCATAAAGTCTCAATTGCCCAGTAATTTCACTAACTACAGTGCCCTTCAAACCGGAACACATGTAGTGCTTGTACACTACTGTTAAGTTTTCTGATGTATTTATTTAATAACTTTCTGCAGAGCCATTTCACTCAGAACTTGACGAAAATCACTAAACTTTCGAGGTTGAAACTAGATCGAAATTTGAATTAAAGATAATTAATTACGAGACGCCTTTGGGTAAAATGCAGGCATAATGCAGGATGGATAAATAAATAAAATAAATATGTGTGGACATGCTTGTACTATGGGAACCAGATAACTGATACAATACTTAGATACTTTTTGTTTGTAAACACGTACATAGAATACAATATAACACCCAGACACAGAACAAACATCGATGT
Source organism: Ennomos fuscantarius (assembly GCA_905220475.3). Lineage (NCBI taxonomy): Eukaryota > Metazoa > Arthropoda > Insecta > Lepidoptera > Geometridae > Ennomos > Ennomos fuscantarius. The sequence goes on from HG992046.1 coordinate 10,716,093, forward strand.
TCATCACACAAATATTTGTCCTGGGTGAGAATCGAACCCACAACTTGCATTTCAGAAGGCAGAGATACTAGCAACTGAGCTAACGGGCCAGTCTACGGGATAGAAAGATTAAAGAAAAAACCATTTATAGAAATCAAGTAGAATCTTCACTTTAGCAGAAAGATGTACTAATTCATTTATCTCCGGTCTTCGTATTCATTTCCTCGTGAATACTGGTGTGACTTTCGATCTGAAACAGCACGGATACAGTCACCATCAACAGCTGGAAGACCTCCACTGCTAAACACAGACCTCTACTATAAAATGCCACTATGGATGCGTATCGGTGCTTAAGTTCTGGTTTACCATAATTTACTAGGTGGTAGGACTTTTCTGCAAAGTTCGTCTAGGTAGGTACCACCGCTTTGCCAGTTATTCTGCCGCCAAGCAGTAGTATGCAAGCACTACTGTGTTCCGGTTTGAAGGGCAATGTAGCTAGTGAAATTACTGGGCAAATGAGACTTATGATCAAATCTCACAGTCGAGTAATCTTATTACCAGACTGTGCTGATGTCTCAGGATGATGTGCGCAGTGCAACAGTCATGCGAAACTTTTGGTTCTGAGTGATACTGTTATGGGCAGCCGTGTCGCTTATCAGATGAACGACTAGCTCATCACATCATTCATTACCATAAATAAGAAAAAAATGATACTTTCTCACCTGGTGAATGAGATTTCTTTTGTTTTTTTGGCGTCCATTTTACAAAAACCTCACCTGATAGAATAAAAATAAATTGAATGCAACACTTTTTCTTATTAGTGTCTTTAAAAACCAGCAAGTGCTGTGTAGTCTCCATGGTAATAAAACAGGAATAAGCGCTTTCTTTTGAATGAAATGAGTGGTAAAACTTAAAAGTAAGCCGGCGGTCGTCACTTACCCGTGGCACAACTGCGTGACACTACCACCTAGTTCCAAAGTGAACTGATATTCCCTTGGCTGAGGTTACAGTGAATTCAAAAGAGAATTGTGTGACACACTAATTAATTAATTAGTTTTTAATGTTAAATGTTTTGCGACCAATTAAGTTTCCATAAATCAGTATGATCGGGAGAATATTGGTGAAGATTTTGGTATAGCCATGATATATTCAACGGCATTTTGTACTCATACCTACAAATTACAAAACTTAAACAGGTCTCCACAGCCTCTGTGGTGAGATGGTTGAGCAGGTCGGCTGATAACCCGGAGGCGGCGGGTTTGGTTCCCGCGGCAGGACAAGCATTTGTGCACAGCAAAAAAAACGCAAATACTTGTACTGAGTCTGGGTGTTGTGGGACCATGGTCCTTATGGTCGTAGTTCCTTAGTCTCTAGACACAGGGAATCCTAGTCAGGATCCAAGATCTATATATGTGATCGTTCTTATTATTATTATTTTAATTTAACACTGGTGTCGATGAAGTTAAAGTATGACGATACTCTTCTGATAAAGGGGAAATGAAAAAGACGGAAATATGATAATTTCGTTTAGCTTTAGAGTATGCGACACAGAATCGACACCACTTACAACTTACTTATAACTTACGCCATTAAAGAAATTTGATTCTGAAGTAGTAAAAATATAGTTATCTCTTTCCTACCGGAGTGGTGAGAATGAGAAAACTGCACTATAAACATCGGTTCCTTTCAAACCGTTTCTTTATTGGCGATAGTTATACCTTATTAATTTTGATGTACGTGATATAATTATTTTATAATACTTTACATTGTTTTAGTGTATTACTTACCAGATGAGTTTACTGTCGAATAATAATAGCTCTTTACTGATGTGTGTAACAATTGCTGGGCGGAAGCTGTGCCCAGCTTACCTGAACTGTGCTGTTCCTGCTTACGCTGAACAGTGCTTGATTTTTATTTTATTTTATAGGTGTAAAAAACAGTGATAAAAAAGTGGTATTTACAATCGGAAACAAAATAGGCAGTCGTCTCTAGTTCCTATCGTAAGACAACAGTCGTTAAGCAAGTCAGAAGCCTGCGGGTAGGAAAGGAAAATTTAACTATAATGCACTATTAACCAGAAGACTCAGCATAAGCTGACCCCTCACGAGGTTGACCGATGACCGGCTAGGCGGTCACATTACTCGATTGCAACCAATAGAAACACAAATTCGTATGGATTTGACGCAGCTTATGTGCATAGTAGTAGACAGCCTCTGTGGTGTAATGGTTGGGCAGGTCGGCTCATAACCCGGCGGTGGGTTCAATTCCCGCGACAGGACAAATATTTGTGCACAGAAAAAAAAAGCCCAAATACTTGTTCTGTGTCTGGGTGTTGTGGGACCATAGTCCACGTAGTTTCTGGGTTCCTAGACAAAGGGAATCTAGTTAGGGGATCTAGTTAGGGTCCAGGATCTACGCATGTGATTGTTGGGCGTTTATTATTATTATTATAGTTAGTATAGAAGTTTCTCCTGTTGCATTGCAATTAATATTTTGTGATCACTCCCCAGGTCTAAACCGCGGCAAGCCGATGATTGCAGGAAGCAAGCAGTATATCAAAGTGACGCTCTGTGGGGGAGGCTTATGTTCAGTAATGGACGTCTTCAGGTGATTTTTTTTTTTATGTTAAGCAATGACGTGACGAGCTAGCCGTTCGCCTGATGTTAAATGACACGGCTGCCCATATCAGCTGCAGTGTCACTCGGAACTCTAAAGTATAGAGGTTCGCGTGACACTGCACTGCGCACGTCATCCAGAGACATCAGCACAATCTAGTAATTAGATTGCTAAACTGTGAGATCAGATCATAAAGTCTCATTTGCCCAGTAATGTCACTAGCTACAGTGCCCTTCAAACCGGAACACAGCAGTGCTTGCGCACTACTGCTTGGCGGCAGAATAACTGGCAAAGCGGTGGTACCTACCTAGACGAACTTTGCAGTAAAGTCCTACCACCTAGTGATGATAATGATGATGGAATATTATCTAATCTGAGATTGATCAGAGCGCCTGATTAATGCTACTGACCAAAATGCTGGCACTCATTTGGCACAAAGAATCAGTATTGCAATTCAACGGGACAATGCTGCCAGCATGCTGGGTAGGCTACCTACTGGTAGTGGGCTGGATTATAGTAGGTAGTGCTTAGTGTTAGTTATTATATCATTGTAGTGTTTAGTTTAAAATAAAGGCAATTTGCCGGAAAATTAAATAAATCTATGATTATAGGTACATTAATGACTTACCATCAACGTCATGTATAGTTAAGTCGTAATTCTTTTCAATCCCTGAAAATTAATATAAAAACAGTTTTTTAAGTTAGGAAAAGTTAGTGCCACATACTCGTAGATGGGATTTGAAGTTAGATTCAGATTCAGATAATGTAGGTTATAATGTAGGTATCCCTGAACTCTTGTAAAGCTTTGCAGTTTGTAGTTCCTTGGTTTAGTAGGGTAAGGTGGGGGCACAGTGTAACAAAAAAAAAACGGCAATGTAGTGATGAAAATATTGATTTAATCTTCTTTTAACTGGCATGGGTATAAACTATAATAGTCTCTCCTCATTTTTAATTATTTAAACTTAACTATTATTAGCAATAACGTACTTAAAATGGCACTTTAATGAGACCAGTCGATTGTAACAATGAGCCCCCCTACTTATAACTTCAACCATTTATTATGACTTATGGAAAATACTAAGCACACAACTAGCAACATAAAAAGACGTAATAGAATACTTACATTTGACTACGGGACTGATGAAGTTGGCAACGGTGGGTTTTCCGTATTGTGACATCAGGTTTTTAATGTACTTTTTCAGATCTTTCTCCCATTGCGGTTCGGGTTTCAATGCTGACGGATAAAAAAAATGAGCATACAACTTAGGTAAACCTTCTTTAGCTCCATCTATCGGCCGATATAACTTTGTTTTTGCTTTATTTAATATTAATGTCGCCATCTTGACGATTGTAAATTGTCATTTTACTGGACATACCAATATACAATATTAATACAAATTTTTAACTTTTTTGTGTTGACAATGGAGATTTACGTGAACTAACTTCAATTTCCGTTCGCCTCGCATTCACCAGCTTACTCCCTCAGTCAAGCGTGCGTATTAAAGAAGTTTTAATTCCAAAATTTGGGGTAAAGAATGTACTTCAAATCCTTTAAACAAAGAGCGTATACGCGTGCCCTGTGAAAACCAACCTGCAATTTTGTTTGGACCATTCTCCGAAGTTCTGAGCGGGTACATAGTATTGTCTCCATCTGTAAGCGATTTTAAATATTCTTATCAGATTTTTATAAGGCACTAGCTGACCCGCTCCGGCTTTGCACGGGTTAATAAGTACTACGGCCTAACTCTTTCAATGGGAAGAGCGTAGGGAACGGGGACGGTAGCGGTGGTGTGAATGGCGACTGCGCTCATAAGAAGACGTGAGCAATGTTTGGCGCTGGAGTCAACGAAATAAGCTTTTTGATAGTGAAAGTTAATCTTCATGATACGTGATCTTGCGTTTTAGAAAGTTTTTTTTTGTTTTGGCTCCACACTTTTGTGTATTTAGCCAGTGTCAAGTAATTGATAATTTCTCAAGTTAATTAATATTATATATGTATATGTGTCAAGTCAAGTCACACTCCAAGTTATCAAGTCAAGTCAAGTCATACTCTTAGTAAAGTGGTGGCAACTTTACCAGAAGCTTCTATTTAGTTTTGGAACAACACGAAACAACACGAAAAGAAACGCTTCACCATCATTATACCACTAACACTGAAAATATTATATATTGTATTTTGGGGGTTTATGTTTGCTCGCGTCCGTAGGCTTTAACCCTAGTTTCCCTACACGTGACCCCTGGGTGGTGCCAAAAGAGCAACCAAATAACTGGTGGAAGGCCTTAGCCGCCGGCTTAGTTACCACCCATTAGACAAAACCGCGATGCCAAGCGACTCGTCGTGTTCCATCGTGATGTCTAATGAAGCCGTTCTGACGAGTAGATGTGGACAGTTGTGTTGGGTATGCAGACCGGTATTGGTGATGGAGATGCTTTCGCGTCGGAGACCTTGCTTCGGAGGGTAGCGGGATCCGAAGCACGGTGCTCTCTGCTGGCCGACCGCAAGTTGTAGGGGGCCCAAGTAGTAGTCTAGCCAACTACGAAAGGCTGCCCCACCGCTTGTGTAAAATCCTGAGGTTGTCCACAGGGCCAGTTGGCGACTGGAAGTGAGGAACTTGTGGGCAATTTCAGGGGGGTTCGGGCGTCCCCGCAGTCTCCGCGCAAGTTCTCCATTGGCGTAGGAGCTTCTCTATTACTGAGGGTTAGCATCCCAATATCTCGTCCACTTCCTACTTGTCTACCTAACTCACCCAACTATGAAAAAGTCGAAAAAATTGAGCAAGTTTAAACGGCAGATGCACGTCCTCACTCTTAAAGTGCACCTCACAAATATTCGTGGGCTGCACTCAAATCTGCAAGCGGTCCATCATCATCTGGAGACCAACAAACCGCACTTGCTCTTCTTGACTGAGACGCAAATAGGATGTCCATCAGACACGGCATATCTGGACTATCCAGGATTCATCTTGGAAAACCGCTTCCTTCCACGCGCTGGTATCTGCGTTTACGTCCGTGATGACATTTGCTGTTTGCGTCTCCTAAACCTTGAACATCCCGACTTTTCGGTGATTTGGGTGCTTGTGGACACCGGCATTGAGAAAATTCTCTATGCTGGTGTGTACAGATCACATAGCGGTGACCGGGAGACAACTCTTCTAATGGAGTATCTCAGTGAAACGGCAGATGTGGCTCAGCAACGCTATCCTTCGGCTCAGCTTGTTGTTCTGGGGGACTTTAATGCTCACCACCAGGAGTGGTTAGTCCCACACCGGATCACGGACCACGCTGGGAGAGAGACGCGTAAGCTCGCTTTGGCGCTCAATTTAACGCAGATTGTTAAAGAGCCAACGCGAGTGCCTGATATTGATAGCCACACTACTAACTGCCTCGACCTTCTGCTCACGACTGAACCAGACCGATACTCTGTGGCGGTATCCTCACCCATTGGTAGTTCCGATCACTGTCTGGTCAAGTCCGTTTCAGTATACTCCCCGCCTGACCCAAGCCCTAAGAGCAATCGGCGTGTCTGGAGATACAACTTAGCAGACTGGGACGAGATGCGACATTTCTTCGCTTCATATCCTTGGCGGCAAACGTGTTTTTCTTCTGGAGATCCGACGGTCTGCGCGAATGCGGTTACTGAGGTAGTATGTCGGGCTATGGAATATTTTATTCCATTTTCCGATAAACCCGTGACCAGCAAAGCCAGCCCATGGTTTGGAGCCGAATGTGCACGTGCTGAAGCGCAGAAGCATGCGGCATATCTGGCATGGGCTGACGCTCGAAAACGCAAGGCCTCGGACACTCGAGCTAAGAAGAAAGCCTTTAACGTTGCCGCCAAGGCCTGTAAGAAGGAATTAAGGAAGGCTCGTTTCAATCATATTGGTCGAATAGGGACTAAACTTGCTTCCTACCCAGCGGGTAGTAAGGCTTTTTGGTCCCTAGCCAAATCGGTTGAAGCGAACTTCTGTCGATCCTCACTGCCTCCATTATTGAAACCAGACGGATCGCTGGCTCACACTGCAAAAGAAAAAGCAAACTTGTTTGCCACTCTCTTTGCAGAAGCTTCGCGTTTAGATACTGCTAATGAGGTACCTCCCTGCCTTCCACAATGCGGTGTTTTCATGCCGGAAATAGGCATACGTCAGAAGGAAGTACTAAAAACATTACGCAGTCTAGACGTGAACAAAGCCAGTGGTCCCGATGGTATACCTGCAATTGTACTTAAGAGCTGTGCACCCGAGTTGTCTCCCATTCTAACACGCCTATTTCGCCTCTCTCTAGACACCGGAATAGTCCCTATGAGTTGGAAGCTAGCCAACGTACAACCTGTACCTAAGAAGGGCAGTCGTGCTGATCCTGCCAACTATCGACCCATCTCAATTACCTCCATTCTCTGTAAGAGTATGGAGCGTATAATTAACAACAAGCTCTTGGCATACCTTGAAGACAATGATCTCCTCAGTGACCGGCAATACGGATTTCGCCGAAACCGGTCCACTGGGGATCTTCTCGCGTATGCCACTCACATATTGAGCGAAGCCTTAGAGATGCATGGAGAGGCACTTGCTGTATCTCTAGACGTCTCTAAGGCATTTGATCCGGTCTGGCACGACGGTCTTCTGAATAAGCTTCCATCTTACGGACTACCTGCTGGTTTGTGCACTTGGATATCAGACTTTTTGAGGGAACGATCGCTTAGAGTAGTTCTTGATGGCTGCTCTTCCGATCAATTAGCTATTAATGCTGGTGTACCTCAGGGGTCAGTCCTTTCAGCAACACTATTCTTACTCCACATCAATGATTTGCTAAAGCCCGGTACCTTTGGGTATGCAGATGATAGTACTGTTGTTGAAAGATACACATCCAGTGCCCGAGCCAGTGGTGACGATGTCCGGATTGAGAGAGAGGCTATGGTTGAGCGCATGAACCTGGCTTTGAAAGCCGTGTCCGATTGGGGCGATGCTAACTTGGTTAGGTTCAATGCTGCAAAAACACAGGCGTGTTTATTCACTGCTAAAAAGAGCCCACTCCATCTGGCTCCTTCATTCCGTGGTGTATCTGTAAGTTTAGGAAACCATCTTGAGCTTTTGGGTGTTGATCTCACGTCAAACCTAAACTTTGGATCCTACATCGAGTCCAAAGCCAAAGTAGCTTCAAAAAAACTCGGCATATTGTCCAAGGTAAGGCGGTACTTCACACCTGGACAGCTTCTAAATCTGTATCAAGCACAAGTCCGATCGTGTATGGAGTACTGCTGACACCTGTGGGACGGGTCTGCCAAGTACCAGCTTGAGGCTCTGGACTCGATTGAACGGCGTGCCAAAAGGCTCATTGACGACGACACTTTGGTTGGTGAAAGGCTCCAGAGCCTTGCACATCGACGTAAGGTGGCAAGTCTGTCGGTTTTTTACAGATTACACCACGGTGAATGCGCTCAAGAACTGCATGATCTAATTCTCCCATCACCATTCCACTACCGGACTACTAGACGCTCGGCTAAGCGCCATCCTTTTGTGGTCGAAATACCACCCATTCGTACCAAGCGATTTGACTCAACGTTCTTAATTAGAACGGCTAAGGAATGGAATGCCCTGCCAGCGTCTGTGTTTCCGGCGAAATATGACCCGGGCGTGTTCAAGAGAAGAGTGAATAGGTATTTACTTGGCTAGCATGCTACACCTTCGATCGCATCGTCACTTCCCATCAGGTGAGAGCGTGGTCAAATGCTAGACAAGTTTGAAGTAAAAAAAAAAAAAAAAAAAAAAAAAAAAAAAAATGTCACAAGTTTTGGAAAATAATACAATGCGGCGACGCCATCTTTTCATTTTCCCGCCATAAACTACTAGAAAGTTTTGTCTCATACAATATCGATTGAAATAGGTATTATGGTTGGTCGCCATTTTGAATAAAAACAAGATGGCGGACAGGTGGGTATCTAGCAGCATACTAGAATATTCAAACCCTATGATATAGATAATAATACTTAGTTTAGATATGAAGTTCTAAATAGTAATCCATAATACATATAATATTTTATTGTAATTTTATTTAAACAGTTTAACAATAATAAAATAAAGATAAGCAACCAACCATCCTGATCCTAAGATTGTCTACAACCTCAGAATTATTTGGTAAACATGATGATGGGGGATTAACAACCCTTAGGTAAGTCCTATTATTAGGCACTTAAAGTTCCTAATTGCATTTGTCTGTCGTGAAACCCCGAAAACTACTCCCTTGTACCTACTATAAGCTTATAACAGGTTCTTAAGTGATCCCTTGTCTATGCTTCGTCAATTGGCTTTTAAAGCTTGTTTACAGAGTTTCGTGGGTAATTATACCTACATGCGAACTAAAACGGCTGATCACACTATATTATTGACAGCTTCTGTGGTGTGGTGGTTGAATAGATCCGCTCATAGGCCGAGCTAGTCGTGTACCTGATGTTAAGCGACACGGTCGCCCATAACAGAACAGTGTCAATTGAAACTCTAAAATATAAAGTTTCGCGTGACGCACTGCGCACATCATCCTGAGACATCAGCACAGTCTGGTAATAAGATTACTCAACTGGATCATAAAGTCGCAATTGCCCAGTAATTTCACTAGCTACAGTGCTCTTTCAATCAGAACACAGTTATAAAAAAGACTTCAACAGCAAGGCGTTTTTTTTGCTGGGACCTAGCTAGTTTTAATTTAGCCTCACTTTCTCCAAAAATACTACAACGTAAAAACTGCATTAATAATCTTTATACATAAAAATGAATCTCTATTTCCTTTAGTCGTCGCATCACGCGTGAACGGGTGGAACATTTTCGCTAATTCTTTTTTTGTTAGGTTTATTATTGTCAGGAGAATGTTTTTATGAAAGAAAAAACTAAGGATGTTAGAAAATTTCACCAACCGGGTGAAATTGCGGGGCGCAGCTAGTAACAAAATAAAAAATAGTACGTGTCGTTATATTTCATTTAACTTTTAATAAAACCAATAACTGATAACGAGGCGTTTAAGAGTCAGTGACTCCACCCGTGTGGGATTCAAAAATTAATCTAATATTTATATTATTTTTATCAAAATAATACAAATCGCCATTTTGATGATTATGCCCGATGATTTAACCTTGCTCATCTACATTTTTAAATCTTATTAAGTAGTACTTACGCTTATGATTTATCTTCTGGTTTGCATCTGAAATAAGTATTTCATTTTGAAAGTATATCGCCATCTATGCCTTCTTCAGCTTCTGTAAAGTTCGACAAAATGGAATGGGGATTCATGAACAAAGCAGCAGCAACTTCTGCGTGTGTGAAAATGATTTTATTTTATAGCTATTGCGCACCTACCGTTACTTCTTTGACTTTATTCCCATTGGCACACCAGTGGAGATAATGGGAAAAGTGAAATACATAGCACCTATGCCCTTTCTCCCCACTACGGATAAAATTTATTTTAGTGGTTCCTTTTAATGGCAAATTTTGTAAATTTAATTAGATTTTTATTAACATTGACAGCCTCTGTGGTGCGGTGGTTGAGCAATTCGGCTCATAATCTGGAGGCGACGGGTTCGATTCCCGCGGCAGGACAAGTATTACACAGAAAAAAAAAGCGCAAATACTTTTTCTGCGTCTGGGTGTTATGGGACCATGATCTCATAGATCCTGGGTCCCTAGACACAGGGAATCCTAGTTAAGGTCCAAGATCTATGTATGTGATCGTTATTATTATTATTAACTTCAACAAAAGAGTTCTCAATTCGACTGTATTTTTTATGTTTGTTATCTCAGAAGTTTCGGCTGGGTGAACCGATTTTGATGATTCCTTTTTTTATTTGAATGCTGGTGCTTCTCATGTGGTTTCATAAATTTGATCAATTTCTGACGAATAGTTTTTAGTTATTTTTAATAATGCGTGTTTCGATTTCATCTACATGAGGATGTTCTCATTGGGATCGAAGTCGGTTAGAACCCTTTTTTTTTAACGAATTATTGTAATGTCGACTGGCCCGATAGCTCAGTTAGTAGTAGCCCTGCCTTCTGAACTGTGGGTTGTGGGTTCGATTCCCACTCAGGGCAAACATTTGTGTGATGAACATAGGTGTTTATTGTGTGTCTGGATGTCATATTGTATTCTATGTATGTATTTACAAACAAAAAGTATCTAAGTATTGTATCAGTTATCTGGTTCCCATAGCACAAGGGTCTAGATGGCGGTGTGAGATGTCCACACATATTTATTTATTTATAATTGTGAAGGAGAAAACTTGAATATGTTTATTGCTGTAATTTTCAAGAATCTCTCAATAGATGACGCTATACCAGCCCCGTATGTTGGTTGTAAAAGCTTAAGTAAAACGTGGCCCGGTGATAGGGTTCAAATCCTGCTGATGATTAAATTTTTTCCTGTTCATCATCAACAGCCTGAAGACGTCCACTACTGAATATAATGCATTTTCCATTTGTAGACTATTTTGAGCAGCTGCTTGCGTCTTGCATCCATCGGCTACGCGGTTTGGACCCCACCTAACGGGGGGCCTGGATACGCTGCGTCTTTTATGCGTCTATACATATAAAATTCAAAGTCCTAACAGACTGACTGACGTATAATTATATCAACGCACAGCCTAAGCCGCAAGTCCTAGAGACTTGAAATTTAGAGTGTTCTTTGTAAAGTGTAGGTATCAACTAAGATAGGGTTTTTCTAAATTCCATCCCTAAGAGGGTGAAATGGGTTGAATAATGTATGAAAAGTTTTCGTATCCGGATCAATTGACTCGAAATTTATACACAACATGTTCTCCAATTAAAATTATATAAGTGTATCACAGTTATTCCAAAATCCAATCTCCCAACAGAAGCATGAAGATATAATAATAATAATAATACCTGTGGACATCTCACACAACGCCATCTAGCCCCAAACTAAGTAAAGCTTGTATTATGGGAACCAGAAGTGAAGTATCTATGTATTTTTCGACAGAAAAATATGCCATTCGGTTTCGATAGGCCACGCGGGCGAAGCCGCGGGTAAAAGCTAGTATCATAAATAATAACTAACCATCTATCAATCCCTTGATATCTTTATGTGCGTTCACGAAGCCTTTCTTCATGACAGCTGACTTGATGTTTTCTCTAAGTGCGGACACCCAGGCCGGTTCCTTCGGCTCGGGCGGATCAGTCACTACAACTACAATGTTTTAATTAATCATCCATTCAGTACGTTTGATAAGCAATAAAATAAATTTAATAAACTAGTAAAATTATTACAAAAATGTGCGGGGCAGTCTTTGGGGACTGCCGATAGAAGTGAAGACTAAGTAACTTGTGACATTATAGCTGGAAGCGTGCGGTGACGATGACGCCAGTTTCACGATATTTGTTCACCCAAAAAGTACACATATATACACAGTATACATAGCTGGCTGGCCTGATAGCTTGGTAGTGGCTCTGCCTTCTGAACTGTAGGTTGTGGTTTCGTTCCCGCCCAGAACAAAAATTTGTGTGATGAACATAGGTGTTTGTTCTGTCTGGGTGTTGTATTCTATGTATGTTTTTATTACGAACAAAAAGTATCTAAATATTATAACAGTTATCTGGTTTCCATATTACAAGCTTTGCTTAGTTTGGGACTAGACGGCGTTGTGTGAATGTCCACAAGAGAAATAGCTCATAGAAAGCGTTCGGTGACGATAACACGAGTTCCATGATTTTTGATAACCCAAACGGTGCTGAACGCGCCCAAAGAAGTTTTCACTTCAAAAAAATATTTGTGGACATTTCACACAGCGCTACCTAATAACAATCTAAGAAGTTTGTACTAAACTAGTGCCTGAGAAAATACTAAGATACATTTTGTTTTATAAATACGTATAGAATACAATATAACACCCAGACACAGTACAAACTGGGTGGGAATCGAACCCACAACCTACAGTTCAGAGTGCATGATTACTACCAACTGAGCAGTCAGACGACAAATAGACATTTAGTATTTCAATAATCTGCTTTTTTGAGTTAGCTTGACCGGTCTATAGAATCCCAATGTTTTCTTCAAAACTTGGTTTTTGACCCCCTTTCTATTAGAAAAAGGAGCATCAGAACGCAAGTTTTGTTTTAAGGACATAAACCAGACCAGACTTATAATTTCGGCTTAGACAAACAAGTTTCCGTAGTGTAGCGGTTATCACGTGTGCTTCACACGCACAAGGCCCCCGGTTCGATCCCGGGCGGAAACAATTCCTGTTTTTATATTTTAGTTTTTATTTCTCTTTATTTTAATGTGTTTTTTGCAATTGGTACCTGCTACACCTGGCTCACCAGGACCAGGACCAAGTCGAAGTATTGGCTTTTCTCCGTACATCACACCTGAAAACAAAATAATACAATACTAACATAAAAACATTCTAACCAGCTAATTTTTTTAAACAGCAAATTTTCAGTATTTTCAACTAAATACTACATTATTATATCATTGTAGTATTTAGAAAATAAAGGCAATTTGCCGAGGACTAACCTACCACAATGATATAACAAACACGACGAGAAAATAAAATTTTAGCTAAATAATCAGATATTATTCATCAGACATTAGAATTTATAAATAACTACAATCCAGACAAATATAAAAATATCTAAATAATTGTACTTACTGGATGGCACGCTTTGTTCTTGAAATCCGAAACATATCGCCTAAAACATAAGGATAAATTTCATTTGTAAAATAAACGCATATTCACCAATTAATACTGACTTACCAATAAACAGCATAAAGACAGAAAGCCTAACATAATGTGTACCCAATAATACCACACAAAATGAAATGCGAGATATCAAAAAGAAGAAAGAAAAAATCAAAATTCAATTAAAACTGTTCAAATGTAATTGAGTGATTCGTTTCAATAATGTGTGAATATATTCTCCCATTTGATTATGTGGTAATCGTGCATTATAAGGCCGTGAATAGTACCAAATAGGTACCATTGACTACCAAAGTTAGTACCACCAAGAACAATTACGTAACTCGGATTTTTTGATGTAAAACTTTTTACGCACTCTTGACATGGAGGTAAGATAGTGAGGCGAACGGAAGTTGAGTAGATATACCTGTTATATCTCTACGTGAAAATAGAAAGAGTTACGTTTCCTATAATACTGTAAGGGCAAGAGATGGAGCTAAAGAAGTTTTATTTCAGTAGTGTGGTCTAAAGAGTGGCACACTCGTTTTTTTATGTTGAAAAATTACATGATTTGCTAGTCATTCGCCTGATGTTAAGCGACACGGCTGTCCATATCAGTTGCAGTGTCACTCGGAAATCTATACTATAGCAGCCTTATTAATAAACACGAACTAGCTTTAGACTAATTACACCATCTTTTGTCTCTTTCGATCCAGCTAAATATTCCAGTAGCAAAAAAAGGACAAAAGCTGAAGTAACTAATCCAAGACCCGTTTATTAATAAGGCTGTTAAGGTTTATACTGCACTGCGCACGTCATCAGCACAGTCTAGTAATAGGATTTAATAAGATTACTAGACTGTGGGATTAGGTTTTTTTTTATGTTACTGAATGATTTGACGAGCTAGCCGTTCACCTGATGTTAAGCGCCACGGCTGCCCATAACAGAACAGTGTCAATCGGAATCCCAAAATAGAGTTTCGAGCAACACTGCACTGCACACATCATCCTGAGACATCAGCACAGTCTGGTAATAAGATTACTCGACTGTGAGATCAGATCATAGTCTCAATTGCCCAGTAATTTCACTAGCTACAATGCCCTTCAAACCGGAACACAGTAGTGCTTGCGCACTACTGTATGATAATATATATTATGATTTGTAAAATAATAATATAATATATATTATGATTCATAAAAATTCCATAGATTATAGTTTTATATAGGAAGTTTGCTACAATTTAGAAAACAATTGTTGTTATTCTGTCACCAAAACAAGGCATCTCTAATTACAATTATATGCTCTGTGGATAGTACCATCCCTTGATGATTTGTGACCTTTCACCTGGGACCATCATTCGGACAAACCGAACACGCGTATGATCTCTTTCATTTCAACAAATCATAAGTTAAAAATACGAATTAGTACAACTTTTTTAACCTAGTCTACCGTATTTGGCTTACTTACCTACAATTACGAATAAATCGATTTAATTTATAATTCATTGACGATCTATAAATATATATAAATGAATCCCTATTTCCTTGTTCATCACATCACGCGTGAACGGGTGAAACATTTTGGATAATTATTTATTTTCTGTGTTAATTATAGTCGAGAGAAGACTTTTATGAAACAAAAAATTAAGATAGTTGATTGGAAAATTAGAAAATTTTCACCACGGGGGTGAAATTACGGGGCGCAGCTACTAATGAATACAGCACATCACCTGAATTAAACGTTGTTTTTTTTTCTGTATGTTGCATGAAGTCAAAGAATACTTAATAGGTACAGTTAATGTAGAACGTAAACTATAAACTGCCTAACAATTGATTAATACACAGGTTAAGAAACAGCTTATATCAAAAATAAAACACGTGTCAACACTCGATGCCATTCTATATTACAATCGAAATATTCTTACGATATAAAATTACACAATTATGTAACACTGTACAAAATAAAACACTTAGCTTCAAAAATAAATGTCAACTGGCAACAAAATGTCAAAAATAAAAATACCTTTAAATTATTTATGCTTTTTACAGATTAATTCATGCCCACGTATTATTTAAATGTCTAACGTAGACAGCCTCTGTGGTATGGTGCTTTGAGCAGGTTGGTTCATAATCCAGAGGCGGCGGGTTCGATTCTCGCGGCAGGACAAGTATTTGTGCATAGAAAAAAAAGCACAAATACTTGTTCTGAGTCTGGGTCTTGTGGGACCATGGTCCTCGTAGTTTCCGAGTCCCTAGACATGGAATCCTAGTTAGGGTCCAGGATCTATGTATGTGATCGTTGGGCACTATTATTATTATTTATTGGCAATGTATTAACATACGCGTATTTTTAAGCTAAAACCTACCGGTACTACCTGATGCAAATAGAAGGCATAGTGCGCGATTACCACGTCACGGTGTCGCGTAATCCGCGAACGCTTTTATGATGCTGTTGAATATTCACATTGTCATGTTATTTCGTGTCAGTTTCCGACATTTTTAATATTGTTTTATTCATAATAACAACCAAGAAAGCTTACTTTTGGAAGCAATTTTTTTTTTTTTATTATAATTTATGGCCACTTACACCAATTCAAAAAAACGCAGAGCGTAAAAAACCTATTTGAGACTTATATGGTTTTCTAATGGGTGCCATTGTCAGAACTAGACTAAATTGAAATGGGACCAAACGGGAAGCACCAGTTTTCAAGTAAAAAAAGAATCATCAAAATCGGTACACCCAGTCGAATGTTCTGAGGTAACAAACATTTTAAAAAATATAGTCGAATTGAGAACCTCCTCTTTTGAAGTCGGTTAAAATATATGAAAAAGCATACGGAAAAAAAAATTTTTTTCTTCGTCCTTCCCCACTAGTGCATTCAGTGGGGACATTGGGCATATAAATTCCTAACGTCCCCACTAATGGGAAAGCAGGTGGGGACTTATAAATATAACTAATGATATTTTATCATGTACTGTAACAACAAAACAGTTTTACTTTTTTCTACTGTTCTAAACCAACTTGTGAAACAGAAGGCTATCAATTCACCACATATATTTAATCTACATTGATATTATCCGATTTCATTCATGTATGAATTTCAGGAGCGACCGTGAGGGTTATCTTCTGGCGCCCTCTAACGGCGTCTATCTTCAAACTGCCGGTAGTTTCCTCTAGTAGTGCATAGATGTCGCTAGCTGTTAGAACTTTTTTGCCGTTGATGTGTGTCACTATATCGCCTGGTTGAAGGCCCCCACTGGAATAAAAAAACTTTTGTTTATTCAATTAATAATATATGCTTGTGAATTTAAATTAATGACTCAATTAAGGCATCTATCTCTACATGTACGCCAACTGAAGCAAGAATATCGACCATTTACCCCGCTGACGAGGTCAACGTACCCCCCGTAAATTGGGGGGTACGAGACACGTGTAGAGCGACCCGGATGATCCTATAGCAGCCGTAGTATCGGCTGCGCTGGGATCACCAGACCAGTCTAGCCGTTCTAGCTCAGGTACCACACCCGGAAACCGGCATACGATACCAGCGTAACACAATCAGACCCCGACCCCGCCGGCGAGGTCAACGTACCCCCCGTAGGTTAGCTAGAACGTTCACAATTTTCAATAGGGTCCACTCGTCCAGTGCACGTAGTTTTTTCGATCCTCTTATCTCGACAACGGCCCAAGCCGAGGCTTGCGTGTCCCCCCCAATATTTCCAGCTAGCTCAAGGGTGCCTGGCGGTGCCCTTGAGCTGGTTTACAATGTCAAGATGTCAATCAATTGTCAAGATGGCGACATTAACATTAAACAAAGCCAAAACAAAGTTATACCGGCCGATAGATGGAGCTAAACTAAATAAATTTTGCTTCAGTCGTGAGGTCCAAAGCACACTCGTTTATTTCTTTATATAATACCCATTTGAGTGCACTAAGTTTAAATTTAAAAAAGCCAGTTTTCATACTTACTTGTAAGCAGGTGATCCGATGATAACTTTCCAAACTAAAATACCGTGCACTATATCTGTCGGCATCTGAAACGTGAATGGAAATTTTAAATAAACAATGTAACAACAAAAAACAATGTAAAAACAATGTAAGGAATATTTTCAAAGTTTATTTGAGAGTTGACAGACTTTTAAATCTGCTGAATATGCAATAGCAAACGGTATATTACTAGGGTTTGGGAATTCCCGACAGTTTCAAAGTTAAGTAAAGCTCGTTCTTAGGCATTTTATATTCTCGGTGGGTAATACTCTCAGGAATTAATTTACTCTTTGTGATTGCCCTTATAAAGTCAAAGTCAAAAGATTTATTGGAAATAGGCTATTTTTAGCACTTTTACAAGTCAAAATTATATTGGGTACTTAAAATTAGGTTATTTCACTAAGCATATAAAATTATAAAGTGCTTATTGTCAAATAATATAGCAAGCCCATTACAATATATGAGTTTGAAAAAAAAAGCAGTTCTCTTTCACACTACTGGTGCAAGCAATCCGGCACAATGCAGAACACAAAACTCCGATCCAAAGATTCGATTACATCTGTAAAGAAGAAGCTACAACAAACTTTAGTGATGTATTTTTTTCTACTGTGTTTTACAATATACATAATTTATTACAGCTAAGATAATGTATTTTATTACAATTTTTTTTTTTACGTTAAGGAATGACGTGGCGAGCTAGCCGTTCGCCTGATGTTAAACGACACGGCTTCCCATATCAGCTGCAGTGTCACTTGGAACTCTAAAGTATAGAGCTTCGCGTGACACTGCACTGCGCACGTCATTCAGAGACATCAGCACAATCTAGTAATAAGATTACTAAACTGTGAAATCAGATCATAAAGTCTCATTTGCCCAGTAATTTCACTAGCTACAGTAGCAATGCCCTTCAAACCGGAACACAGCAGTGCTTGCGCACTATTGCTTGGCGGCAGAATAACTGGCAAAGCGGTGGTACCTACCTAGACTATTTGATATAAAAGCATATTTATACAGTTTCCCATGAATGCACCATTAACTTTCTGCAGTCTGAATCTTGGTACTTTCAGTTCATTTTTGTTCCTAGTATTTAAGTTATGAATGTTGCAATATAGTCAGTCCATCCTCTGTTGTGTGCTCAGTAATTACCTAGATCCAGATTCATTGTGCTAAATTAGTTTTTTTTTTTTATGTTAAGTAATGACGTGACGAGCTAGCCGTTCGCCTGATGTTAAACGACACGGCTGCCCATATCAGCTGCAGTGTCACTCGTAACTCTAAAGTATAGAAGTTCGCGTGACACTGCACTGCGCACGTCATCCAGAGACATCAGCACAATCTAGTAATAAGATTACTAAACTGTGAGATCAGATCATAAAGTCTCATTTGCCCAGTAATTTCACTAGCTACAGTGCCTTTCAAACCGGAACACAGTTCCAGTAGTTCCAGCAGTTCCAGCATTATGGTTACACAGATAAATAACAAAAACAACTTACTTCTGGGTTCCTCATGCGAAGTTCCATCAGTATATTGGGAGTTAGAGACAGCATCGTGATGCCGAGATACCGTTTCGATACCGGCGGGGTCTGCGTTTTCCCTGCAATTAACGGAAATAATAAAAATAACGCCCAGCGATCACATACATAGATCCTGGATCCTAACTAGAATTTTTGAATGATGTGACGAGCTAGTCGTTCATCTGATGTTAAGCGCAACGGCCGCCCATAACAGAACAGTGTCACTCGGAACCCTTAAACATACGAGTTACAAGCGACACTGCACTGTGCACATCATCCTGAGACATCAGCACAGTCTGGTAATAAGATTACTCGACTGTGAGATGAGATCATAAAGTCTCAATTGCCCAGTAATTTCACTAACTACAGTGCCCTTCAAACCGAAACACAGTAGTGCTTGCACACTACTGCTTGGCGGCAGAATAACTGGCAAAGCGGTGGTACCTACCTAGACGAACTTTGCAACAAAGTCCTACCACCTAGTCAATTCCCTGTGTTTAGGGACCCAGGAACTACGAGGACCATGCTCCCAAAACACCCAGACTCAGAACAAGTATTTAGGCTTTTTACTGTGCACAAATGCTTGTCCTGCTGCGGGAAGCGAACCCGTCGCCTCCGGGTTATGAGCCCACCTACTCAACTACCACACCACAGAGGCTGTCAAGTGTCAGTGAAATAATAATTTAATAAATAATAATCATTACACTAGGTGGTAGGAATTTTCTGCAAAATCGTCTAGGTAGGTACCACCGCTGTGCTCATTCTGCCGCCAAGCAGTAGTGCGAAAACACAACTGTGTTCCGGCTTGAAGGGCACTGTAGCTAGTGAAATTGTGAGAGTAAGACTAATCTACTACTAGGTGGTAGGAATTTGTTGCAAAGTTTGTCTAGGTAGGTACCACCTTTGCCAGTTTTTCTGCCGCCAAGCAATAATGTGCAAGCACTACTGGGTTCCGGTTTGAAGAGCACTGTAGCTAGTGAAATTACTGGACAATGAGAGTTTATGATCCGATCTCAGTCTAGTAATAAGACTGATTGACTGATGTCTCAGGATGACACGCGCAGTGCAGTGTCACGCGAAACTTCACATTAAAATTCCGAGTGACACTGCAACTGTTATGGGCGTACTGGTATGTAAAGTCTTAATTTGTCAGTCAAAATGCCACAGTAAAATGGTGGATATTATACTGAAGGCTCTAGGAAGCCTTGAAGATGAAAAGAAAAAAAAAGTCATGGTTTAAAAACTTAGAACCATTTTGCCAACACTTGTGCATGTTCACAAACACTTAACGGATAATAATCCACCCTTATCACTCATTAAAATTCATAAATACACGAGTCATGGAAAAATTTTTTAAATTAATTTACTAGGTGGTAGAACTTTGTTGCAAAGTTCGTCTAGGTAGGTACCACCGCTTTGCCAGTTATTCTGCCGCCAAGCAGTAGTGTGCAAGCACTACTGTGTTCCGGTTTGAAGGGCACTGTAGCTAGTGAAATTACTGGGCAATTGAGACTTTATGATCTGATCTCACAGTTGAGTAATCTTATTACCAGACTGTGCTGATGTCTCAGGATGATGTGCGCAGTGCAGTGTCGCTTGAAACTATGTTTTAGGGTTCCGAGTGACACTGTTCTGTTATGGGCGGCCGTGGTGCTTAACATCAGGTGAACGACTAGCTCGTCACATCATTCAATAATATAGAAAAAATATAGAAAAAAAAACCATTTTCAGATTCTTTTCAAAGACCATTGTAATGCTAAAAATTGTCTATTTGCGATAAAATTCTTTGACTTTGACTTACGTTTAGACAAGAACTGCTTAACGTAATCAATAGGTATTGCGAAAGATATGCCAGAAGTGACTTTCATGCTATTGATCCCGATGGCTTCTCCGTCGAGGTTGACTAGGGGGCCACCGCTGTTGCCGAACGTTATGGGAGCATCTGTTTGGATGTACACCATGTCTTTACCTGGAATGTAGAAAAAAAAACAATCAATACACCCTTCTTCATGGTAGATGAAAAAAATTTTTTTACAGCATCTGTGGTTGAGCAGGTCGGCTCATAACCTAGAGGCGGCGGCTTCGATTCCCGCGGCAGGACAAGGACAAGTATTTGTAATAAGAATAAGAATATTTTTATTGCTCAGAAAAGACAAACAGAACCTTAAATATACGATAGGTAGGTACATTAACAAATCAGATTTTACTGATATTAACAACTGGTAAGCTAGTAGGTAGGTGCTGAGGGAAATTCCATTGTCCCAATTCCAAATATGAATTAAATTAATTATTACAGTGGCTGTTGTATCGGTTTCAAATGAATTAAATCAAGTAAAATCAGACAAGTATTATATGTTTCTTATTATACAATATTAGGCACCTATCTATCTTATTACTATTAGTAGTAATAAGATAGTGGTAACACAGTATTCTTCTTGATTGTACCGTTAAAAACATAAAAAAATAAAAATTTAAGTCGTTACATATATTGTTTATTGTGTAGTACTATTATTTGGATAGTCTGTGGTGGTAGTCGTGATTCTGATCTTGCTATGTTCACTAGTCCTCCAAACTAGGATTCCCTGTGTTTTGGGGATTAGTTAGTTGTTGTTAGTTGTGCACAGAAACAAGCGTAAGTACTCGTTTTGAGTCCTGGCGTTGGTTG
This sequence comes from Ennomos fuscantarius, assembly GCA_905220475.3. NCBI lineage: Eukaryota > Metazoa > Arthropoda > Insecta > Lepidoptera > Geometridae > Ennomos > Ennomos fuscantarius. The sequence goes on from HG992046.1 coordinate 10,737,526, forward strand.
TGGGACCATGGTCCTCAAAGTGAATCCTAGTTAGGGTCAAAAGCGTAATGTAACATGTAACAACACGCATAGTACATTATCATAAAACATGACCTACCTCTTAAACCCAATTCCTCGCTGGCCCGCTGGGTCGAGCTGACCACACCTGCTGTGACCGTGTTGCTCAAGGCAAGTGGACTCCCCATCGCTACTACCTAGAAATATCAGTTTCAAATATTAAAACACTAATAAACATCCAGGGAACCATCACGATACCTGCCTATAAAAAAAAATACATCACTGTAAAGTTTCTTGTAGCTTCTTCTTTACAGTTGTAATCGAAGCTTCGGATCAAAGTTTTCAATTCTGCATTGTGCCGGATTGCTTGCACCAGTAGTGAGAAAGAGAACTGCTTTTTTTTGAAACTCATATATTGTAATGGGCTTGCTATATATTATTTGACAATAAGCACTTTGTAATTTTATATGGGAATTTTATATGGGTTTATATGGGGACATGTGGCAAGAATTAAAGACCAAAGATGGACTTATAAAATTACAAAATGGAAAGGGCCACTTGGGAAAAGAAAAAGAGGCAGACCTTTAGAGAGATGGACAGATGAAATAAGAGCAATAGCCGGAAATGATTGGATACAGAAAGCAGAAGACAGAGAAAACTGGGTTTCTATGGAGGAGGCCTTTACCCGTAAAGGGGTCCTTGATTTAAAAGTGGGGGAAAGAGCAGTGAAGTAACAAAAATCTATAATAACAAGGAATAATAAAAGGCTTTTTTATTTTATTTTATTTTAATTTTATATGCTTAGTGAAATAACTTAATTTTAAGTACCTGATATCATTTTGACTTGTAAAAATAAGCTAAAATTAGCCTATTTATTTATGTTCAGCAGTGGATGCAAAACGGCTGATGAATGGTGATGTGAAAATTATGCATTTAACTTTGGTAGCAAATACCTGGTTGACTAGCCTACTTGGTTGTATTGTCAGTGCAGGCCTTACCACCCCTAAATTGAACAAGAATTGCTTGTTTGAAGGTATAAGATTAGAATTATTGGTTGTCTTGCTTAAAAAATTTTAAGCGCTTAAGGCGCCCAGTTGTCATAAGTAGAAGGCAACTAACTCAAGGACACCCCTGGGGTGCAAGCTTCGGCTTAGGCTGTTACTGGGATAAGAGGATCAGTCTTACATGACAGCTGTAATTCTGTTACCTATAGGTCCTAGTGTGAAAGTTCGTCTATTGAATGAGTTTTCACAATTGAAGGGGTGAGAACAAAAAGGGTTTAACTGATATTTTTCACAAAATGACTTATGGGTATCGTTGGATTAATATTGGATTGGAGTTAGATTTTGAGTCTAAAAACGACATATCTGACATAGGAATACAGTTGGCTTAGCGTAAAAACATTATATTATTTTATTATATTATGTTTTACAGTAATTGTATGAATTGGTACTATATTTAGTATTTTAAAATAGAATTAATACATTTTCAAGTAACTGAAACTTACATAAACCTTTTCTATTACCTTATAAGCACTCTACATTGAAATGACGCCGTTGACGTTTAAAGTCAATTTTCTCGAAACTGTCAATTTGACAATTAAGCCCTTTTTATTCTCAACCCTTCAATTGTGGTAAACAACTTGTTGGAAAAGTTGGGTTAGTTGTTTGTTTTACCTCAGACAAATGACAACATAGATGATGATAATGTCAAATAGTCTTTTATTCATAATCTAAATACATTAGAATATCATCAATTTTTTTTTATCAAATCTGATAGTTGCTAAAACTAATATATCTCTGTACATACACTAGGATAGATAAATACAAACCCACTCGCCAGGCTGTATGTCAGATGAGGAACCGAGCTTCATAGTAGGCAACCCTTTTACTGGTATTCTCAAGGTTGCCAGGTCAGACTTTATGTCTAGATCTTCTACAAAGCCTGTGTGGTTTGAACCATCCTGGAAAAGTCATGGAAAATTAACTTTACGAGTAACCATTATTTTATATATTAGCAAAATATGATGTGCAACAACTTTATTCTATGAAGAATTTATCTACCAGTCAACCAGGATGTGCCAGAAAAAACGGTACATAGTAGAGGTTTCAGTAATTTCCAGGATAAGCCCCAGTTGATTGCTTGCCAACCATCTATATAAACTATATTATCCCTTTACCAGCCCACAAACGCGTGCAAAAAACACTCAGTTTTTAAAATAGTTTAAACCGGTCCATTAATCAATATCAAAATAGTTTTTCTAAAAATGTTTGTAAATGCTGCATGAAAAACCAGAATTACAATTCTATGGGGCAATGAGCTAGAAACCTACTTTATTAACTTGAGTTGTGAGTAGTAGTCATGGTTATCTTCAGGCAATGTGAATCAAAAATTCCTTGCAATAAAATATAAGGTTTTCATCACTCACCATCAACCTGACGTTGACTATAGCGTTAGGCTTGTTCACTACGACGTGAGCATTCGTCAGTATCAGCCCATCTTCTTTTACAATAAAGCCAGACCCGTTTGAAAGTGTTATGGGCTGACCCGAAAACATATCTAACCTCCTTCCATCCTTGATCTCAATATACACTACTGAAGGCGCCGATACAGCCACGACATCTGCTATGAAGTTATACTGTTTTCTTCTACCTTTTAAATCATTTACAATAGTTGCTGCGTACAATTTATCGCTAAAACTAACGTAGCCTATAATGCCTGCGGCGATCGCCAAAACTTTGCTGAAATAGTAATTTTTTGGCCTCTCTTTGTCACTGTTTCTGTTATAGAATATTGGTTCTATTCGGGACACACATCTATAGTTCACATTTTGTATTGCTTTTAGTTTAAAAATGCGAGAAAATCTAAAAATTATCATTGTTGACGATTCACGAAATTTAACATAAACGTCAATTAAAATAAATGTCTAATTGACATTGACAGCTGACCGTCCTGGAGATGGGCCAAGAATACTAATGCGCAGACTTGACAAAATGCTATTTTTACGCGCTATTAGCTTATAACGTTATTATACGTGTTTTAAGCTACAGATAAGATGACAAAATATGCTAAATATTACCATTCACTCATGTCATGACAGAAAACATTATCGACCGTAAGCAGGTTATTGAACCCATAGACCCATAGACCTATTATACGTTGGACCAGAATTGTTCGCCTTTGAGGGAACATTATATTGTGAAGTAATGATTCTTTCTACATTAAACATGACTAATGCGTCTGATGACGCATGAAATGATTAATTTCTTTTGTAATATACAGTCTGTCCCTTTTCAGTTGTCTTATCAGAAAGCTTTTAATCATAAAATGGTCTTTATGTAGTTAGAGTTGAAGCATAAGGTTTTCTGTGCAGCTAATATAATAACAAACAAACTCATAGAAACTGTATATTCCAGATGTAATGAAATAATTATTTATTTATCAATATATAGGTACATAGACATAATATTTATAATATTTTTAATGGTATATAGGTCTTATTTATATTTTATGTACAAGAATGAAGGTAAATATTACTATAAGTCTATCTATATAAATAGGAACTAAGACTACTTACATCTAAATACAATTATTTAAAAAAAGGTTTCCGTATATCTATCCTAGCTTGTTTTTTTTATTATAAGTAAATAAGTGGGTTATTATAACTTATTATAAAAAACATCAAAAACAGCCACGATTCAGATCAATATACGTGATTTGGCACATACAGATCATAAAATACCCAAAATAATTGGCGTTTTGCATCGAATCACGTATTGTTATAAATTACTAGTATGGACTTTGCTTAGATACTTACATCAATTTGTTGTTTGTGCAATAAATCAATTTCTGTCTATCTATTTATAATAGATAAGTAATAGCATAATATTACGCAGATTCGTGCATATTATCTACACAACGATTATGACTAAGATAAACAATCTATGTACGGCTACAATTTTTTTTAGAAAAAAAAAAAAATAGTATGTACAAACTTTTACAAAACCTTTACATAACTAATTATAATTTCACTAATATTTACGCCGTGTTCATACAATAATAAAAATGTAATTTTGGCATATGCCTGTTTATATTTTGATTTAATCTTTTTTTTAATAATTTAATAATTTATGTATTATGAACTATTTTCTTCTATAGGCAAGAGTTAAATCTTAGACCTTATCATCACCTACAATCAGGTGAGGAGATACAGAGACCAAGTAGATGCTATATATAGGTGGTTAAACGCAAGTTTATCAAGAAATATAAAACTAGTGTTCCTATGACCACATGAACGAAGTAAAACCTCTTTAGTTAACTCCATCTATCGGCTAGCATAACTATGTTTTTCATTTTACCGGAAATACCAACATAATAATACAAATTTTAACTTTGTTATGTGGACAATTGAAAACTAAATGAACCAACTTCAATTCCGTTCCCATCAAATTCACCAGCTTACTCCCCAAGTCAAGCGTGCGTAAAGAAGTTTTACTTCAATAAAAGTGCTGAATACAATAAAGAGGCTGGATTTGTTTTGTTGTAATTATGTAAAAAAGCACTCACATATACCTTACAACATAATTACGTAGCTATTTTTATTCGTTTTATATTAGTAATTTTTATCTTTGTGGTAATTTATATTTTAACCATTTATAAACTCAATAAAATTAGGTTGTGCTAATTACCTAATCATTAGCTCCATTTCCTCCAATCTCCACAACCGCATGTTACTAATCCATTTTGATAACTGTCATTGAACTTTTCACTACAGCTTCCATTTTGTTGTGAAATCCCATTTTCCTTCAGATTGCCATTTTCCTGCGAATTGCCATTTTTCATTGAAATGCAGCCACTAGATGTGCCATTTTCTTTCCATCCGGTAGTTTGTGTATGGTGTTCAAGCTTGTAGGTGTAGAAAACTTGGCAGAAGGCGGTATCGTCACGGGGTAAAACGTAGTTGACATGTTTGGCTGCAAGCCAAGCGGCACCCATCGCACTGGACACCCGAAGACGGACAAACTCTAACTCTGTAGTCAACTGCAATAAAAAACATATTTTGTTATGTAGAAGTTACTTAGAGTGAATTTGATGATAAAATTTGTCAAGTTTAAAGTACAAATTTTTTGAAAAATAAACAAAAACTTTTGTGGTTTGAAAAAAGATCGCGACAATAATTTTAGCGATTTCAAATATACTTTTGCTTTTTATATTAACACACAATTACATCATAAAAACTTTTACTTATAAATCGTGTAAGTAGCTCTGTTTGTCTATAATTCTGTCAACTACGTTCTCACGACTAAAAGGCTGAACCTAAATTTATATCCGTTAAATTATTAACAAATTGATATCAAGGTAGAGTATGAACAATCCAAGTGTGAGACCCAGCGATAAGGCTATTTTTTAAACACTTTATGTATATTAAGCTCACCTGTCTCAAAGTCAGTTCACTTAACACGCCCGGTTTCAACAAATCCCAGCTGTGCCACACCGATCCAACACAGACGACCCGCAGCCGAATGGAACCGGCACGTTGCGCTAACGCAACTATGTGTGCGGCGAGTGCACTTCCAGCTTCAGCGAATATGTGACGTGAGAGCTCGTCGCCTTCAAATGCCAGAGCTGACAGTTTGACAGCTAAGCCTGAGAAATGACAGGTGAGTGAATGGTGTGAATGAACGAAATAATTTGACCTCTCCTCACAATAATATGTAAATTTGGTAATCATAAAAAAATGGTAACGCTGTTGAGAGTGGTGAATAGAAATCATTAAAGAGGTTATGGGAAAAAGAGGTCACAACTCTCAGTCATGAGGAACTGCTAGCCTATACCTTGTTGCAGTTGTAAACTTACCGGCGAACATAGACTTTTCAAAGTTCTTATACGCGTGCGGCAGCAAGTCATCCCTGTTATCAACGTTGAAGTGCTCCTGGATGGTCTCCCACACGCGTTGCGTCGGATGTGGAGGCGGACGGAGACAGTCGTGGTCATCGAATACAAACTTCACGGCTCTGTGAGCTATCCAGTATGCTAAAATACAAAAAAACATCTTTTAATATTCATAATAACATGTCAACAGCATGTCACAGCCTTTCATTCTCTTTTTAGTGAAGTTTCGGTGTAATCTTAGGCTCTTCACAAAATGATATATCGACATGAGCACTACACTGAATAATCTCTAAGCATATTTTTGTAATGCAGGGCTAAAATTGCATTAAAATCACATTATCAGCTTTTTTGCGTCTAATGTTGAACATGATCTATGCCCAGCAGTGGGGTTTGTCAAAATCACCACGCTTGGCAGGCGACCTGGTGATCACAGTAGATTATAATGCAGACCTAGGAGAATGCTGTTGCCAATTCCCTAGATATTTTTCGCCCTTACTGTACCCACAGAAAGACCTGGTAGTCATATTCTAACACCAGAAACTACATGGGGGCATTAAACTCATAAATGTAAAATGCAAGTCTTAATTTCAGAGTGGTAAAGTTATTTTTAACATCATGGTAAAGTTATTTTTAACATCATAATATTTAGTAAAACATTTTTTTTACTCACCACCACCTTCGTCTCCAAGTAGATAGCCCCATCCCCCGCAGCCATAGAGCTTGCCTTCGGGCGTTCTCAGTAAAGAGTTTGACCCCGTGCCTGAAAATAATGTAGTACCTGTAGATTAACGTTCAAACCAATACCGACTAGTATTTATATTTCACAGGAGATAAAAGAGATATCGGAAGCACAAGAAGTACTCTCTATTTGTCCGGACTGAGATTTACTCGCTCAAAGTACATGCTATCGCTACATGGGGGAGGCCCCAGGCTCATGTGTTCATCAGTGCACATTTTCATGGTGATCATGATAATACATAGGCCTACATGATGACTACACACTACAAATTGTATTGAAGTGAGCGATTCACTTTTGTAGAGGTGTGGTAGATTATAAAAGTAACCGATGAATAATGATTCTATCACAAACAACTCTTCTTATTGCACTGCGGGTTCAAAAAGAGAAAGTAAGTAGGTAAGCACCTATCTTAAGACCGGTATTCAACACAAAAGTAGTGTACGTGTAGTAATGTATATAGCCGTTGTTATCGTTCAATGCCCGTAATTATTGTTTATAATGATATTGACGCGCATAATATTTAGGAAAAATGTCTGGTTTTCAAAATGCCTGATATAAGTTACGGATAATGATAACCTAATGCTATTTAAAAACAAATAACTTTACTAAAAACTATTTTAAAAAACATTAGCTATTCCAGATGAACCATGTTTTGTATAGTTGAAAGCACTTTTCCTGTTCAAAAATAAGCTACGTTAAAAGTCTGCTAAGATTCAAATTAATAATTATGATAAATAATTGAACTTACAAAAAAGTACCAAAAACACCGATAAAAATATCGAAGTATCGATTATGCGATATATACGAATTATGCCCCTTTTTCTAAATCAGTTGAAAAACAATATGAACAAAACATAAATCTTCAATGCTGTATCCATTCCAGAGAGTCAAGGCGGAAGGTTATCCTGAGACCTAGTTGAGCGTCTGCTTTCAATGATGGCCTACATTATGACAATTGTTTACAATGATTTGACTTTGAAAAGATACAAATTACTTAAGTACTTGTTTTTAATTCATATTTAATTGATTGGTCGAGGAAGCTTCATCGTATTTTATTCGATATAAAATTAGATGGGCATAACCAGAAAACCTTTTCTGTCTGTATGTGGGATATATTACAGTTGTGATTCCCTTTTTATTATTTAAATATAAAAATATTTCAATTTATAGTATCAATTCAATATCAATACTTATCAAACAAAGAAGGCCAAAATATTATAATTTAATATTTTTTAACATGTTCTCAAAGTGCATTAATTTTGAAACGCCTTTTACTTACGCTTACCCAAAATCAGCTAAGCGATCACAATATTAGATTGCAACCGACCGAAACATAAAACTTGTAAAGATTTTATAGTTTCAATACACAGTTTATGCGCATAGTTAATATGGAAATGTAATCCTAACAATTTCTGGTGAGTTGTTTAACAACTCGTTATCGATCTCGTGGATATTAAAATTTATGTCAGGGTCATATCATATCACACGAGCTTCCTGATTTAGTGGTTTTGAAGTTCCTTTTCTGGTATCTGAGTATTTCAACGATTTGGTAAGATCTTATTCTCAGTGTAGTGTGTCCCAAATCAGCGTCGTTCCATATAACCAGGTCTTGATTCCGTCAAAATTACTTTAACTAAATATAACTGACCCAACACAGCCATTATTAGAGAAATAGCTAAAATATTTTGGCATGAATCAAGTTTAATGTGAAACTTGGTGTATGTAAAGTACGACAAATGAGTTGACGTTAAATAATACAATTAAATTTCTCATACCAGCAATCAACACCATGCCACCATCAGGAGCGGCAGTGAACAGTGACCCAGCTGTGTCCGTGGCTACGTAGAAAGCGTTAGCACAGGCACTGTCCTTCTCCTTCACCTTGGCTGCCAGTTCTGCATTGCTGCTCTCTTGACCACAGCCCGAGAGGGTCAGACCCTGGGGGTGATCAGTGGATTCTGACATCACTTTGTATTTGAGAATTCTTCATTAGTCAGTATCATTTTTGTAGTAATAATAAGATAATTATTATGTTAAAGTTGAATATGATAAATGCCACTGCACGAAAAATGATGATACTCAAAAGCGAAGGTGTACAACATAAGTACTTATTGTTAACAATTAAAATAAGAACCTAGAGTATGTACATAATTCATAAAAAATAATGGACGCTATTGAAACGCGTGATATTTGTTGTAATAAATATCATGACTACAAAATAAAAGAAAGAAAGAAAATTTATTCTACACTCATTTAAAAATTAAATATATTACAAGAATATTGCACACAATTAAATACAAACTCCTAGTTAGGTATGGAAAGAGAAATAAAAGAGTAGATATAGGTACCCATAAGAACATTGCTATCGAGAATGGCTTATCAGCACAGTATAACTATTCACTATTAACGATAATAGTTGATAAATGTCTGATATTAACAAACTAGCTTTACTAATATTTAGGCAGTGTTTCTGATTTAAAAGAGCAATTTCATGACAATGCGAAGTTGAAGGTTGAATGAGGCGTCATTGTCTTGATTGGAGTTATTGGATACAATTGAAGACAATCATACTGGTTGATGATAGTAAGTTCTCGAATATCTAAACAATGATGACAAAATATATTCGTTCGAGTGATTTAGAAATTAATGAATATCAATACATTTCTACATCATCAAAACTGTAATTGAAGCACTTTTTTTTGTTTTGAATCTACACTTTTGTGTATTTAGCCAGTCTCAAGTAATTGATAATTTTTCATGTTAATTAATATTATATAAGGTGTCAAGTCAAGTCAAGTCACAGTCCAAGTCATCAAGTTAAGTCATAGTCTAGTTTAGTCAAGTCATACTCCTAAAACTAAACTAAAATTAAAAACTTTGCTTTACTAGTAAAGTGGTGGCAACTTTACCACAAGTTTTTATGGAGTTTTGGGAACAACACGAAAGAAACATTTCACTATCATTATACCACTTTCCCACACTCATGCCTGTAATCCAGCACTTAACGAATAAAATGCCACCAATTTTATGCACTAACACTGAAAATAACACAAGTTTTGGAAAATAATACAATGCGGCGACGCGATCTTTTTCGTTTTCCCGCCAAAAACTCATTGAATCACTAGTATTGTGCACAAAAAAATATGTTCTGTGTGGTCTTGTAGGTTCTCATAGTTTCTGGGTCTCTAGATACATGAAATTCTAGTTAGGCTCCAGGATCTATGAACGTGGTCGTTGGTAACTATTATTGTTATTATTTTACTTTGTAATCTAACCATTTACATTAGAAATGGATCGATCTTGACTAAAATGTTTTTAATACTGTCTTTGAAGATAGCGTTACTAATAACATCAACTTGTATAACGACTTCGATAACACACTAAATTTGACAATAGCCTATTTTGATTTTAGCTTGTCCGAGTCAAAATTTCCATGATTCGAGATATTATGTCAATCGCACACCATTTTACGAACAAACATTTATCTAATAATACTATTTTTGGTTCCTAATCAATACTTAATAATGATGATAATACTATTAACAACGTTTCTTGCTCACCAATGAATCCAAAGGTTTGTCTTTTGGTATCCCAGCATCTTCCTTTGCAGTGTGTACCATATTGACAAGCCTGTTGGCACATTCATCAATACCAACTGCCCAATGGTTGGTCCCTGGGCCTTTTGACTTGCCGAGGACTTTGCCGGTCTCATCGCATATGATTAGGTTGGAATGAGTTGCCCCTCTGGTAAAGAAATTTGTAACAATAAAGTGATTATGTAGAAAGGAAATAATTATGTTGTTATACAATTGTTCAGGCTACGTAAATTAAGACGTTATAATATTTTCTAAAACACTTTAATTACAACATTCAAGTGAAAGCATTTTCTTGAATTTGATTACATAAGTCAATGCTATTAAACATTTGTTACATTTTTTCTTGCCCTAATCGATCACACTTTTTTACTCTTTTATTTAAATGTACAGATAATTGATCTCTGTGATATTACTGCTTCCACTGACGATAAATTAGTATCATTGGGTCACAGGCACATTGTTTTCACAATCAAAATAATTTCTAATCAATATTATACACTTGTTAAAATGTTGCATAACCAGCAAAAGCAGTAATATTTGAATTAGTAAATAATGGCCTTTTAAATAAATATATAATGGTTGTCCTAAATTTTATCATGTTAATTGACATACTTTTATAAGTAGAAACATACTTTACTAAAATTCTATGAAAACGACTTGGCTTTGACAGTGATTCCTAGTAGCATTTAGCTTAGATTCGACACATTATTTTACTTCCTAGTTGGTAGCACATGGTCCAAATTAGAGTAACATATATCATATCATCATACTATGTATCCTAATCGACAGCCGTAATGATGCGTTTGTTACATAGTTCTATTGTTATATTATTTATTATAGCCCAAGTTCATGGCATATCGTTTTTGTCTTTATCAGTTAGATAAAAACATATTACGTTCACGAGTGGTTACTCAAACGAGCATTAATTATTTACTTGTTTACGTCCAAACGTGGAAAATTGATATTATTGGATGAAATTTCATATTTACCGGAATTTGTAAGGGTCCATATTATTTTTTATTATCATGTGACTTTACGTTTTTCTGTAAATCGCGTTAGCGTTTTAAAAGAAGGTCAGGAGATAACAATAGACTTATCATTCCCTATCAATATGGGTGATAGTAATCATTTAGGGAAATAACCTCAAGCAATTTTCGAGAAGGTTCTGCGACCCATATCCTTACCTACGATTCTGTTGCAAACATTTTTTCCGTATCGCATTATTTATAATAACAATAATAATATTTAAATTACAGTGAACATTGAATATGAGGAGAAATAGTATCAAGAAGTTTCATGTGGCCATTGTCACTCTGCTGACTGTTGTTGTAATCTTCGTTCAAATAAGAAATTATTAATGTACCTATAAATACAGCAATATTGCCAATAAAACCAAGCCCTCTCTTGTTACGTGCAGTTTTTCGCCAGTGGTTCAAAACAATCAGGTGCAATAAACCGGTTCAAGTCAAGACCTTTACATTAATTCAATACTAAAAGTAAATAAAAATTCAAGGCCATCGCCCGATGAAATATTTCGCATACTTCTCTGCAACTTTAAACAAAATTATTCTTTGTGTCAATATGATAAAGTTGAATTTGCCATCCTACATATTTTACATCGATTTTTAGTTTGTATTGTAAGTTTATTTAAACTCTTTGATTAGAACAAAAAGGATCAATATTGTTTGTATGTTGTTAGTTGGTGTGTGGTGGACAAGCCGATTGCAAGCTGTTCTCTGATTGGTAGAGTCATTTATGATTGCAAACATGTGCTGTTGTTTGCTGCTGTTGATAGCATTTTGTTTAGTTTTCTGATTGTGTGAAATCCCCGGGCGTATTCTCTATTATTGTACCTTACTTTGGTTGATGTTTCATATTGTAACGGTATACAATATTTATAGTTAAAATATTTTGTTGATTTTATCAAGTTTACGACGGTACTTATTCCATCGTCCACGCTAAATTAGCCAAAGAAGAGCTAATAAGGAAACAGCTTAGAATGGTTAATAAATACTTAACCATCGGATAATATTTAAGTTTCGTTTAATTATGAAAATATAATATAATATAATATAATTACATTGGCGTTAAATGTAATAATTCTGATTTCATTACTTTGTTTTTAGAAAAAGTTTTTTGATTAATGACACAGTTGCTTTACGTAGTCACGTTCTTTTTATTAAATTTAAGTAAGTAGATACAAAAACTAGCTTTTGAATGTATTAATTTGTTGTATAGTAATTATAAGCAATTTGTTTAATTATTAGAAACAGTAAGGAGCTCCAATACAGATAATGTTCTAGGTTTATTAAGTGTCATGGATGTAATAATAATAAAAAAAACTCAATATTATTTAATAAGATTTTTATCTAAGCCAATATTTTGACGTTTAAGTGGCCTACTAAAAATAGCTTTTCTACTAAAACTGACTTTGACATTTAATATTAGTTTAGTGTACTTCAATACTCGTAGGTACTAGCCACCCCCCACGATTAGTATATTATTGCAGACCTTCGTTTTATCCATGTGCTCCTGGTGCTTTGAGAATATTATCACCCCATTGAGGTGCCATAAGAGCCGGTTAATGAAATATCCAGGGAACGGAGAAGCAGTATTCTCCTCGGTATATTAAAAGTTTCTGCGTTCACCAAGCCACCTACCAAGTATGGTGATTATGGCATACCCCTCCTATGGGATCGAAAGTGGCGTTTTATGGGGGAGGTCTATGTTCAGCAGTGGACGTCTTCCGGCTGATGATATGCAGACCTTAATATTTCCTACAGAATAATTAATTATGCTTAGTCAATCTGGAGAAAAAGAGCCTTGAAAGACAGACATACAGAATTAGTTGCCGACGGACAGCGATCTTGATTTCCGTTTTTTAAACGGGTATAGACCCTAAATATTTTTTTTCTTTATGTATCGGCATAATCTTAACGCATTACAATGAAATGTTAAACAATTTTTATATTATTATACCCAGTGTATTATACAGGTAGGTCTGTATAATTATTATCTCTTAATTGCGCCCCGCTGTTTCCCTTGTGGAATAAAGTATCCTTGTACATTATTTTGTGTTAAAGTATTATTAATAATAATCATTATTCAATTGTCATAAGTACCTTGTGATTCTCTATTTCTGTAATTATTATTTTCTGAATACCCTTACTAATATTATAAGCGCGAAAGTTTGAAGTATGGATGTTTGTTACCTTTTCACGCAAAAACTACTGAATGGATTATAATATAATAATAATAATAATAATATGTGCAAACTAAGCAAAGCTTGTGCTATGGGAACCAGATAACTGATACAATACTTAAATACTTTTTGTTTGTAAATACATACATAGAATACAATATAACACCCAGACACAGAACAAACACCTATGTTCATCACACAAATGTTTGTCCTGGGTGGGAATCGAACCCACAACCCACAGATCAGAAGGCAGGGCTACTACCTACTGAGCTATCGGGCCAGTCAATAACTATATTAGTCAATATTAGTCGATTATAATGAAACATGGAATTCTGATAGCTTATACGCTGGATTAAGACTTAGAATACCCATTACCCGCGGGTGAAACCGTGGGGCGTAAATAGTACCATAATAAATAAACAAAAAACTAATCGTTATGGAAATGACATGGCCGTATCATGATAACTAGGCTATGGTGTGCTGCACCAAAAATTGCAGTGTTTAATAATTATTAAAAAATTGTGAAACATCTAGCTAGAGGAATGTTCAAGGCGAGCCTTTTCACTTTTCAACTTACTATCGTCGCATAAAACAATATCACAAAATTTAAAAATAGAAACTAAAACTTACCCTTCTACGCCCCCAAAATACATTATTTATTAATATTTAATTTCTTTTTACTAAGAAACCAGTTAGATTCAAATCAATTTCATAAAAATAAATTACTATTTACGAAAGTAGGAACTTGGTTATTTATTGACACGCACTCGAGGCCAACGCGGCCGCTCAACTGAATGAATGAATGAAGATGAACGTACCTGGCTAACTGTAATTTGTCATGCTCCTGTCATGATCATGGCTGTCATATGCCGTCATATGACAATAAGGTATTGACACTGACAATGACATTACAATACAATTTATTTCGTTTTTTTTAATTTTTTTTTATGTTAAAGGGAGCAAATAAGCATACGGCCCACCTGATGGGAAGTGGTCACCGTAGCCTATGGACATCTGTAACACCGGAGGCGTCACCAATGCATTGCTTACCCTGTAAGACTCTTTTAACCCTCCTTTTGAAGTGCTCCATGTTGTAACTCTGTGGAAAGACCGCTGGCGGGAGCTCATTCCACATTTTGCAGGTGTACGGCAAGAACGAACGCATGAATCGAGTCGTATGAGATTTCCACGACTCAATAATATGTGGATGAGCTTTTTTGCGGTGGCGAGAGGTGCGATGGTAGAAACGCGATGCCGGGATCAGGTTGAACAGCTCCTCAGAACATTCCCCATTGTAGAGGCGGTAAAATATACACAGAGATCCAATATCCCTGCGAATATTGAGTGGTTCAAGGCGTTTGGTGATCTTGGGACTGTCGACAATTCTGATAGCTCTACGCTGTATTGAGTCAAGAGGCTGGACTTGATACTTGGGTGGCTTTGGTTTTATCTTATTGTTTGACTCCGCACAATTGTGTATTTAGCCAGTGTCAAGTAATTAATAATTTATCGGGTTAATGATATTTCACGCAAATATGTGTCAAGTCACAGTCGACGTCATCAGGTCATGGTCAAGTCATAGTCTAGGCATAGTCATACTCCTAGTAAAGCAGTGGCAACTTTACTTGAAGCTTCTATGGAGTTTTGGAAACAACACGAATAGAACGTTTCACCATCATTATACCAGTTTCCCACACTCATGCCTGTAATCCAGCACTTAACGAATAGAATGCCACCAAATTGATGCACTAACATTGAAAATAACAAGTTTTGGAAAATAATTCAATGCGGTGACGCAATCTTTTTCGCATTCCCGCTAAAACTCCATTTATTACGTTTAACAATGTCTAAAATAACCACCAGCGATTGCTACTAGCGTTTAACTATTATCCGTTAAAACACGAAAACGAAAAACGAAAAAACATTTATTTGACAAAAGGCAAAATTACAAAATGGTGGAGATTAGAACACCTGGCTCCCACACTAGGCTCGAAACCCGTGCTGTGGGAATCAGGACTCTTAACAAGTTATTTATGATCGTTATAATATATTTATTTCATAAAGTTTTTAAATATTTTGTTTGATTCATTATAATTTATTCTTTGTATAGCCATCGTCACAACAAAAGAAAAGTAGTTGTATGAACTTTAAAATTATAAGTAGGTACGCAACTTTTTTTTCTTCGGGTCTTTTCGAATTACTTATTTAGTATTTCATGGTTATGTCATGAGTAGGATAAGGATAGCACAATAAGGGGATAAATTAAAACCAAGCGTAGATAACATCTCATATAATTATTTTATACATTTTTATATGCTTCACACATACAACACTCGACTAAAATATAATAATAGTATAACACCAAGTATCTACAGAATTAATTACAAATAATTTGAGGAACGTTGAGATCTTTTTATGACTATAACGATACCCGTTTTTATGGCAAAAAGATAACAATATATAGTGCTTAAGATCCCAGTGAGGAGTTTATTGTTATTCACGAATCTCGTTGTGCTTTCTATCATGGTCTTTAAAAAAATAGGTTATTCAAGCCATGGAAAAAAATTGAGTTCATATCATGAATCAGTGAAATTATCTGATAATATTAGATTTTTCTATGAATTTTATTTTAATAACTTGCCTAAAAAGTCAACCTAAAGCCATTTTTTAAAATAGCAACAAATTAAGTGCATCGACTTGTAAATGAAAAAATACTGTATGATGTTTTACATTTATGTAAACCAGAGCCTATTAAGTACTTACGAAATTTGTATTTTGTCAATTTTAGTTAACTATAACTGCACAGTTTCATTATAAAATTACAGATTAATATATTATAAAGTTAGAAACAGCAATTAGTATAAATAATTTAGTTACATTATAGACTTTTTTGACAAACACCAATATATTATATTAAAATTCAACACTCTGGACAGTTTAAAAACCTAAAGACCTAATTAGTATCACATTTTCTGTAACGTGATTTATTTAAAGTGAATATAGCAGCGTTAAATTAAATTTTAAAATAAGGTATTTTGGGGAAGAAGGGATAACTATCAACTATTAGGACTTCTAGCTTATCTACATTCACTTTCTCCTAGGATTGATGGGATAAAATTTATAGAATGATTATAATTTACATACTTTAAATTTATTCTATCGCTGGCTAATCTAAAGAACTTTGTAAAATCAAAGAAAAAAATGTACAAGCTTACATCGCCCTAACATAGCAACGGCAAAAAGCTTTCTAAAATATAAAAAAAGAAATTCACCTTGATATAAGTAAATTTTAAATGAATGTGAATATTTAATTGACTGCTGCAATATACATACCAAACAAGTAAAAATATCTACAAAACCATGTTTTTTAATCCACTGCATGATGTTTTCCAATACAATTCATACTTAATATCATACAGCAGTAATAATTATAACGATACAATTATTCAGCATTTTAATTAAGGTACAATTTTATTAAAACAGTCTTTTCAATAAATAATTTAAGGATAAAATCGATTTTACAATAATTCGAGATTTGATGCTTTTCATCAATAAATAACTCCCCTTAAACTCAGTTCCATTTCACAACGAAAAGCTTTCACATTCCTGCTAAATTTTAATAAGCGTTTTATAAAAACCGTTATATTAGTTTTACCATCTAATTATAGCTCCCGAATTCGTTCTTTTCCAACACTAGCTTCTTTAACGCTTTTTATAGCAATGACCTGTGGCAATGACACTGCACTCTTATAATTCCAACTATTTATAGATTATTGTTCATATGATAGTAGAATATATTGTTTAATATATGAATGATTTATTTTATAAATATATACACGTCATTTATTTACAGTTGAAGATAAAACGTCTTTGTCAACTAGCTGCTTCAAGCCATTTCTCTGTTAGATACATGCGACGGTTGATTGGAACTGTGGATTTTGCCGTCGCATGGTTAGCCGTCACCTGTAACAAAGGTACATCATATAATAATTCTACAATTCCTTAATATAGTACCCCACAATTCTTGGCTCGAGTCTTGCTTGATACTATGTTAAACTATCCATATCGATGGCGCCAATAATAATAATAATAGTTAACACTACTGATAACGCCATCTAGTTTCGCATTTAGGCACTGGCTCCTTTTATGACACGTTATCCGTAACACAGAATATTAAGAAGAGACAAGACTACATTTCCTTGCTCAAAGCGTGGTTCGCAATGCATTCTCCAGTGTATTATATATTATATTGCACTGTTCTGCATTGTGCCGGATTGCTTGCACCATTAGTGAGAAAGACAACTTTTTTTTCAAACTCATTTAATGTTTATTGCCATATATTAGTGTCCATTCTGTGTCGCATTCTCTAAAGCTTAACGAAATAAACATATCTCCGTCTTTTTCATTTTCCCTTTATCAGAAGAGTACCGCCATACTTTAAGTTTACTTTAGTTTTAGAGAATGCGACACAGAATCGACACCATTATTTGATTATAAGCACTTTGTAATTTTATATGCATAGTAAAATAACTTAATTTTAAGTACCTAATATAATTTTGACTTGAAAAGTGCTAAAAATAACCTATTTGCAATAAACCTTTTGACTTTGATTGGCATTGACTTGACAACAGTGACAAAGACAAGCTTACCTGTCAGTAGCAGTAGCAACAGCAGAAGAGGAGTGTAGACTGTTGTCTGGCTCCTCGAGTGAGTGCGAGTGCGTGGGTCGGTTGTTGAGTCGTCTCGCGGAGCCGTCCTCGGACTCGCGCCGCACGCCCCCGCCGCCGCCACCGCAGAAGCATTTACAAATGATGCGTTTGAAAGCGAACCTGAGTAAAAACATGTTCAGTTTAAAAATTATAGCCTTTTTATGTAACATACAATATTATAATACATCGTATAGTATTATATTATCTGTAACCTGGTACATACCAATAAGGTAGCTCCCTAATGCGAGATAAAGCTAAAGATAAGTCTTGAGGAAGTATTACTTTATTGCGCACGCAGCCACGCTTGACTTGGGGAGTAAGCTGGTGAGGCTAACGGAAGTTGAAAGTTGTTGGTTAACGTAGATCTCCATTGTTAACATAACAATGTTATTTTTTGTTGGTACTAGTGCGACCCGCGGTTTCATCCGCGGATAAAAAGTATTTTAATTATTTGCTCATCCCACGGGAATATTTCACTTTTCCGGGATAAAATGTAGCCTATATGTTAATCCAGTGTATAAGTTACCTTGGTACCGAATTTCATCCAAATCCATTCAGCCGTTTGAACGTGAAGGAGATACAAACATACACACATACAAACTTTCGCCTATAATATTAGTGTGATGTCTGGTAAAATGTCAATTTACAATTGTCAAGATGGCGGCATTAACATTTAATAAAGTTATACCAGCCGATAGATGGAGCTAAACTAAAGAAGGAAGGAAGTTTTATTTCAGTCGTGTGGTCCTAGCCCACAAATTTTCTTCAGTTATTTTACTTTTATTATGTGGTAGGTGGATGCTTTATGGTCTACAAAGAAAACTCACCTAAAGTCCTTAGAAAATAGAGCGTAAATGAGTGGGTTGATCGCAGAGTTGCAGTAGCCCAGCCAAAACAGCACAGAGAATACAATGGGAGTGACGCACTTCCCACAGAAAGCTCGCACCACGTACACGCTGAAGAATGGCAGCCAGCAGAACACGAAGCCACCGACTATGATTCCCAACGTCTTTGCTGCTTTCGTTTCCATCCTAAACCGCTTTACCTGGAGCCCAAACATATGAAACCTTACCAATAAAAAATATTTGAGGGTACTTGAAGCTATTTTTGCGTAATGTGCCACTTAGAAGGTGCAGTTAGGCACCTTATTCGTAGGTTTTTGTCGATCACTGGACTCTGTAAACGAGTGTGTGCGTTCCCGGCAATGCTGTAATAGTGGGTAGAAGTAACGACCAACTGCGCTATCTCGAACCTAAAAGAAAATTAAAAGCTTCGGCCGTAACTAAATAAAACAAATAAAATAGAACAAAATATAATTATTGTAGTGACACCTGGAGTAATAGAATCAAACTAAGGAATCATTCATTTCTGAAGTCTTCACGAATTTTAAGTATAACTAACTAGATGGCGCTTTTACAGACTGTTCTACAGCAAGCAACTAGCAATATTTAGCGCAGATGTATATTATGAACCATAATTTAAACGCTACGTAAGTTTGAATTAAAATGATTCATATATTTTTACATAGATGGCGTTGCCGCGATGGTGGAGAGTTTGAGAACTACTAAATAAAAGTATCTGTCACTAAATTTCACATAAATGCTGGCATTGCCAATTAAGGCTGCAACTTCATTTTATGTATATTTTTGTTGTAATAATGTTTTTGTAAGTATTACCTACCTACTTATAAAATTGCAAATATTTTTTCAAGTACTTGTAAATTATTGTATATTAAAGCTATTAGTTCTCCTATTGTATATTAAGCCTATTATTGTATATTAAAAATTAGTTCACTCTGAAGCGGAAAATTAAAAACATTACAGTTTTTTTTACTTTTCTAGCTAGCCAGGGGGGCAAATTTCATGCCTATCAAATTCTATGATCGCCTGATAACATGATATACGTAAATGCATTATTGCAAAAAAATAAATATATTATGTGAATAAAAAAAATCGCCACTTTCGTCTATTTCCATTACCGCGTACAGAAGTTGAATATATTAGTAACAAAAGCTAATAAACTATTAAAGTTTGGAAATTTTCCGTTTCGGAGTGGACCATCCACATTAAGAACAAATTGTCACTGCTCCATCCTGCGGCGTAACTTCTTAACCTGACCTGCACCTGGTGTAGTAGTATATTGAAGATTTAAGTTATAAAGTATTACCTGCGCCTTAATATTTCTTTTCCCCATCCGCCGAGTCCTGGGCTTATCATCATATTCATCGTACAGCGGCCCCGGGGTCAGATGGTGGGGCGGGCGCACCCCCAGCCGACTCTCAGTCAGCTCCCTCCCATCCCTCTCATAATGTACCGCATATAAGCTGGGGCTGGGCGAGCGGCTGGGAGAATGTGAGTTCTCGTGGTTTGTGCAGATCTGCTCTGATGATGGATAGGAAACTGAGATCTTGACTTTTTCGTGCGCTCGCCGAGCGCTGGAGTGCCTGGTAAAGATGAAATTAAGACTTGATCTACTGTCGATGATTTTGGTATGAAAATAACTAAAAGCCTAATTTTCTGAAGCGCTTCACCTGGGTGAACCTGGAACTTGATCGCAACCAGCAGAAACACAAATTTTGTATGGATTTGACAGTTTCAATACGCAGTTTATGTGCATTGTTATTTTTGTTTTTTTTGGCTCCACACTTTTGTGTATTTAGCCAGTGTCAAGTAGTTGATTTTATCAAGTTAATTATATTTTTCATATGTATATGTGTCAAGTCAAGTCAAAGTCTAAGTCATCAAGTCAAGCCATAGTCTAGTCTAAGTCATACCCCTAGTAAAGTGGTGGCAACTTTACCAGAAGCTTCTATGGAGTTTTGGAAACAACACGAAAAGAAACGTTTCACCATCATTATACCACGTTCCATACTCATGCATGTAATCCAGCACTTAACAAATAAAACACCACCAATTTTATGCACTAACACTGAAAATATCACAAGTTTTGGAAAATAATACAATGCGTGACAACTCTCACGTGCATTGTTAGTATGGAAATGATCAAATTACAAATGGAATTTTACCTGTTGCATTGCAATCAAAGTTTCATGATCACCTCCCAGGTCTCATTTTCCTGCTTTGTAATAAAAGCCTAGCCCAAAAGCAAGCAGGTGAACCAGGTGTTCATTTAATGATTTGCAATCAACACACACAAATTCCTACAAAACACCAGCAGGTTGAGCACTAGACCAAATACAGAACCCGGCACTCTAGAAGTTGAAAACAACAAAAAGGGGAAAGGCACAAAGACATATAATCATATTTTACCTACCATTTACTGGGTTTCTTTTCACAATATCTCCCGAAAAGGCAGATGGGAATAAGCAGTCTAGTGCACCATCGCGTATGAGGGGGAAATATGGAACTTCTATTAAATACAGCTTTACCTGTCCCGCATTTTTTTTATTTTACACGTATAAAAAGAAACATATAAAGAAGGCCAATTAAAAGTTTCCACAGATACGTAAAAAAAAACAATAATTATACATAGAAAGACGGATGCACACAAAAAAAAAAATACAATTTCTACACACAATAACCACTTTGCTCCCTAATTATTCAAAAATGCATTGCCCCTCAGCTTCTTCAGCTGATTAGCGGAAGTATTAAAAAGGTCTATATTATGTCTTAGCCCAGTCATTGAAAAACTCGCTAGCTCTTAATAGATATGTATGTTGTCTGTGATGGGTTCTACCTTCGGCAACAATCTTTGTTATTGCTATTGCTTACAGATACAAAATTCACTCCCGTCTGACCTCTAAAAACACATTTTGAACTACATATTGATCTACGACCAGGAGAATGAGTATGATAATCGTTAAATTAGACCTTGACCTCGACCTTTAAAAACTTCAGTACATAGCGAATTTAATCAAAATTTCAAATGCATATATAGTTACTCAGTGTAAAATAATAAGAAATCCACTAGCGGAAAAAATACGTACATTAAGAATATTTCTCCGTTTCGTTTGTACCCCTTTTATTAGCTCCAAGTTCCAAATCTAGCGCCTTACAGTATACCGCGACTCAATTGAAGACCTATTTCATATTTGCATCGCTTCACAATGAAATTTGTACTGTACCGAAACGCTATAGGTCTTCATTTGGATCGTGCGTTCGACAGAGACCAAAACTAATTAATATTACTCGTACGATGTATTACTGATGCTGTTACATGGTAGAAACACCCAAATCATTACGGCTAATGCTATGTTAAATGATTTATCAAACCGTGACGTGGCGCACCTTCTATAAACGAGGAATGAGGGTTTGCCTGCTTTGGCTACACTGTTGCTTATTACCCTCGATTTTCTGCAAACGAAGGTTCAGAAATGTACGTAGTAGGTCTATTTATGCATTATGCATATTGGACAGTGCGCATTGGAGTTGCATAACCTGATTCCGTCTTCACCTTTCCACCATCGGACAACCAGATATGCGAAAAAATACCACCGTTACATGTTTAATATCCCACATGTGCAAACAAAGCGATTTGGCTCAACGTTTATCATGCGAACAGCCAAAGAATGGAACGCTTTACCGCCGCCAGTGTCCATGTTTTCCGAAAACTACAACCTTGGAGTTTTCAAATCGAGAGTGAACTGGTATCTTCTAGGCAAGCGTGTTACATCCTAGATCGCATCGTCACTTACCATCAGGTGAGATAGAGGTCACGCGCAAGCCTATCAAAACATAAAAAAAATTAACTAGTTGCTAGGACTTTTCTGTACAATTCATCTCGGCGAGTAACACTGCATATTTGTCAGTCATTCTGCCACCAAGCATAGTGTGCAAGCACCTACTGTGTTCCGGCTTGAAAGGCACTGTAGCTAGTGAAATTACTAGGCAATTTAGACTTTACGATCTGATCCCACAGTTTAGTAATCTTAATACTAGGCTGTGCTGATGTCTCGGGATGAAATGCGCAGTGAAATATCACACGAAACTTTATATTTTAGAGTTCCGAGTGTCACTGCAAATGTAATTATGGGTGACCGTGCGTGCCGCATAGCACTAGACAAACGACTAGCTAGTTATTCATTAACATAAAAAAGAAGTGAAATGAAGTTTCTGACAAAAAACAGCACTGTCTCGTACTGATAGGTTCAGTCATTTTGTTTTTGTCACCTCTACTTACCATCTACATTATGAATAGAAATCCAAATTTAGACTTCCTTACCTCCTTAATCTCTCAGGAGACGCACTAAGTGAAGTGCTGGTAGAATGATTGGACGCCGTCGACAGCGGTGACCCGTGAGGCCGGTTGGACCCCCGGCCCCTGTGTATCCTCAAAGTCAGTCGGTTGTCATCGAACCGGCTGCCGATACCTTTGCCTGTGACCGGAAATGCTTTGAGGCTATTATCGAAGATGTAAACAAAGACATTTTATGTTATTAACTATGTTGGCAACACAACACAACTTAGTGGTAGAAACTTACACGGGTAATGTTATTGAATACAGGTCGGTGGATCTGGTGGAACGGCTAATGTAGGGTGAATTCTGTGATTAAAATGATACTGCTTCTTTGTTCATAGTGTTATTATTTTGTTGAGGTCAATCAACTCACCAGGTCCATTGACATTGAGAATGTTTTCTAAAGTTATTTTATGCAGCCCAGAGACATTACAAAACTAATAAAAGTTGCCTTTACATTCTTATTTAATGAACAAATGTTAGTTACGAGTGCTTGACTTCCGGACCACAATTATTAAATTCAGTTTAACCGCTCCATATAGTGTTTTTATTTCAATTACTACTAGAATGAAAAAACCTAAGTCCACGCTATACCAACTGAGGCTGTTCCCTACAGGATAGGAAAAAAGTTATATTAATCAATTTATATTACTTACCACCCTTAGTAGTCCTAAAGCCCTGATTTATTGCCTTCGTAGTCCTGACAGCTGCTTTATAAATTCTCCAGTAGAAGAACAGCATCACGAACATGGGGATATAGA
This sequence comes from Ennomos fuscantarius, assembly GCA_905220475.3. Taxonomy (NCBI): domain Eukaryota; kingdom Metazoa; phylum Arthropoda; class Insecta; order Lepidoptera; family Geometridae; genus Ennomos; species Ennomos fuscantarius. Next base: position 10,761,618 of record HG992046.1, read on the forward strand.
AGGAGCCAAGAGCTGAATAGACCACGTATCCGGCGTCGTTGGTCAGCTCGCAGGTCCACGGGCAGTGGGGGTTTGGAAGATGGTTATCTTTGTCTTCGTCTTCTGACTGTGATATAAAAAAATATATGGGTAGAAGTCAGGATACCACTAGTTTTTATAGTCCATGATTTTCATAACCATAATTACACTCTGATAATAGTTAGGGTTGAGCTACATCGCATTACCCCAGGCTCTGCCCTTTTCTATCGCTTAGGATTTTCACCTCCCAGAGTGAGAGAGATAGCATGAGTGGTATCGTATTAAACACGTTCCCAATTTTTAAGTACCTAGGTTTTTTAATGTATTAGACGTTGCTTTATTGTTCACGATCACATTTATATGTATAAGTACATATTTTATATCCACTTCGGTGTTATGAGACAAAAGTGTTTGGTTTAATACTGCAAGGATTTTGTGTATATAAATAAATAAATAAAGCTTTTAAAAGACAACTACATGTTTTTCATTTCATTTAAGTTATTTTACTTTATTTAAGTTATTGTTCAATTACAGAGATCTATATAAAATACGTTCTCATTTCCGCTACTGGTACAAGTAATCCAGCACAACGCAGAAAAGGAAACTCCGGTAGCTTCGATCCGAAGGAAGAAAATATTCCTCACCTTTTTGTCCTTCCAGCCAACAAGCGGCGGGAAACAGATCACAAACGAGAGAACCCAGAGGCCAGCTATTAGCGCCTTGGCCCGTCTCCGGCTCATGATGCTCGGGTAGCTGACCGGCCGCGTCACAGCCACGTAACGGTCGAGGGAGATCGCACACAGGTTCAGGATGGAGGCGGTACACATCCAGACGTCGACGGCGAGCCATACTGAGCACCACACGTCGCCGAATATCCATATCTGGAAAGGTTGACAATATTTTCATTGTTAGACGTTACACCAAATCAATTTAAGTTGGAAGGTTTGAAAATTCTAACACCAGGGCAAACCTTCTTAATTGAGTAGTAATAATAATAATAAAATAATAACTTCCAACGATCACATAGTTATTGAAAGTGGAATTTTAACGCTCGAATTGGGAAATGGTTGCAGATTCATAACTTGTGGATGGCAGTTTTAACTATTAGGTAGATATACGAGCAGAAGAAAATGCCCTCCAATTAATAATGTAAAAATAGCGTATGTACGTATAAGGTGATTTACGTCAATTTCAAAATCTTTTGTAAGGTTAGTTTGGTTGTATTGAACAGATGCAACCAATATTTGATTTAATTCATCATTATCATATATAGAGTGTTCATTAATAGTGTAGGTATATTACACCTTTTGCACAGTACATAATATACAATAATAAAATATTTTTTTAATGCTGCATTGAGATAGACATTTCTAACTCTAATTAAGTTTCCACTTTAGTAGGGATTTCAAGACTATTAGACTCATATTTTCATGTGTTGCAGCTTGGGTCATATTAAAGTGTTTCAACCCAAACGTTTATTACTTATTTAGGTCATTTCAAAACAGTTCAATTATTTGTAAAACAGTTTACAACTTAATTATTATACAGCAGTTAAATAGCACTGGCACGAGTTTCAAACTGTTATAAACAAACAAACAAAAAGTGAACCTGTTCACCGCACAACTTGTCTCGACTTTGGAGGGAGTACTTTTGCTTTAGAGCAATATATTTCAGCGCCAAACTAAGCGAAAAATATATATTTTTGGCCTGAAAATAACGGTGAATTACGAAGCAGCAATATTACACAATGTGACATCTGCAAACACCAGCCATTTTGATATATTCGCGCGTTACGAGGAAGTCGCGACCCCTACTTATGGGTGAAACAAAAGCCATAATAATTATGGTATAAGTACATTAGCCATATTTTTCCAAGTTAAATAGTAAGATTTCATCCTGTGCTTTTTTGGATCTAAAAAGGCTTTTGATTTTGTTAATCATAAAATATTAATCGGCAAATTGGACAAATAGGGCGTGAGAGGCCCAGCCCTGGACTGGTCTATCTTCTATTTGCGGAACCGGAGACAAATTAAGGAAACTAAAGTAAACCACTTCACCAAATTTATGGTTATTTATGATCTGAGCAAAAAGTAAGTCCCTGTGGTGTTCCTCAGGGGAGTGTTATGGGTGCGCTACTATTTTTTGTGTGTCAATGATCTCCCTCTTGCTGTGAAACATAGCAGAATCCTCTTCACTTCATAGCTTACCATCAGGCGAATTGGCGGTCAAACATGAATCTATTATGCCTAAAAAAACCGTGTGTTTGTGGCTGTGGCAAACTATACCTATTATATATCTCTCATCAACGTCACCCAGCTCATCTGTTTGCGTTCATCAAAGTGAATATCGTTTCAAAATCGCCATTCGAGAACAAATGGTAAGGGAACTTACTAAACGGCGAAAGCGACAGATGTTGCTCAGAACCAATTTAATTATTAATATCTCTAATTAATTTTATCATTTAGCGACAAAGTATAATAAAATATTGTAACTGTTAATGGAGATAGAGTCGGATGTCTTTGATGAAATTTAATATTATAATTATAAAGCCTCTGAAAACAATCATCAGAGAACAAGACTTTTCCTTTAAACAGTCTGACGTCATCCGTTTTTCTGATATTCCCTGAACCAGACACAATCGGTAATAATTGTCAAGATGGAGACTTTAGGCTCAAGCTCTTTACATCAAGTGCACACAAAATTCATAAAAGATTAATCCTTTTTTTTTGTTTTGGCTCTACACATTTGTGTATTTAGCCAGTGTCAAGTAATTGATAATTTATCAAATTAATTAATATTATGTATATTTGTGTCAAGTCCAGTCACAGTCCAAGTCAAGTCATAGTCTAGTCTAGTCAAGTCATACTCCTAGTAAAGTGATGGTAACTTTATTAGAAGCTTGTATGGAGTTTTGGAAACAACACGAAAAGAAACGTTTCACCTTCATTATACCACTTTCCCACACTCCTGTGCCTGTAATCCAGTATACTTAACGAATAAAATGCAACCAATTTTATGCACTAACACTGAAAATAACACAAGTTTTGGAAAATAATATATAGCGGTGACGCGATCTTTTCATTTTCCCGCCAAAACTCATTAATTCTTTTACATCTTCTATATGACCACTAGTATCAAGTGACCAAAATTCTGTGGTCTCTACTTGCCTCAAAGGTATTGCCAATTTAACTATTGCCATTCAATCGACGTTGCAATTCTGTCATTTTGGCACATTGCTGTCGGTAATGATTTGTTGGATTCGTCACCAGCTCAATATAAAAACAGTATTTTAATCGAAATACGGTATTAGTTGTCGGGTTTTGAAAGAGGTCCCTGTACTCTAAATACAAATACAAATTTATTTATTCTCTACTCTGAAATACAAGATTTACTTAGTTAGAAGACGGGGGTAGCTGTAAAATACTGCAATGGCCAGAGCGCCTCTTAAGTCGATGTGCATTTACATGTAACTATTAATGAGTAAATATATTATTGACTAGCTTCTGCCCGCGGATTCGCCCGCGTGGCCCAAAAGAAACAAAGAAGAAAAATTTTAATAGATAATTCAACCACCCATTTCACCCTCTTAGAGGTGGTGTAGACGATGCGATGAGGATGCGGTCACGAAGAGGCGGAAAGTAGGTGCAATGAATGAAAAATAATAAATTAATATTTCGGGGCGCCCGTACGTCAGTCGAAGCTATCGAGAACTGTTGTTGTTTTAAAGGTGACGTACGGACGCCAAGCTTTATTTAAAAGAATATATAAAAAGGTAGGTTGCACTTGTCCTGAAGGTCTGTAGTCAACACTCCGCCCAGTATCCCAGTATCAGGGATACTCTACTGGTTTAGGACAAATGCCAGCCGTGTAGTTAGGTCCTGTGAGCTTTTATTCACCTGTACCTGTAGGTTGGGCTGAAATCGCCACCTCCATCAAAAACTAGTATTTTATAATATTTATGTAGTTGAAGTTTGCGAGCATAATCATGGTTAAACAAACGGTATACTCGAACTGGTTTATGGTATGTAGAATCATATTTCGGAATGCTAGATGTTTTCTTATTTCTGTCTTCAACCTTCTGCTGCCGGCGGAATGAATTACAATGGGAACCTGCCATCTGAGCGTTTCTATCCTTCCATGGTAAGCCGACGCATGACCTTTTCACTAATTCGTGCATCTTTTCGTTTCGGAGTTCCGTGTATATCGCATGGTCTTGAATAAACCACCACCAACTAGTATGTGCATAGGTGAGTATAGATTTGTGTAGCATATTGGTGCTGAGCTCGCGTGCGTCTGTGTGCGTAGCTCTCGGCGTGAAAGCTGTTGCAGCAATGCAGGCGCGGTGCGGCTCGCTGTGCGCCAAGGAAGGGCGCTGTACCACTGGAATCTTCAACTGTGTAGCATCATACGGTGAATAAGTACATAGCTCGCGTGCGTCTGTGTGCGTAGCTCTTGAAGCGTGAGCTGTTGCAACAATGCAGGCGCGGTGCGGCTCGCTGTGCGCCAACTTAGGGCGCTGTACCGCTGATGCTGTCGTCGTTGTGCACTCCCATGAACAATTATTGGTATGACGTCGTGCTGGGCAGACGCCATGGATGCACCATCCTAATGGTGTTAAAGTTGCGCACGGTTCATTTTCGTTCAGAACGATAGTTTTTATTGGTGCAATTAAATGGTATTTGTCCTGTCCGATCAATAATTTTAGTTTTACATTTTCAACAAACGGCAATAAATTTTTCAATTGATTGATGTGTTCATAATTCCGAATGTCAATATCTGTCAATTTTTGAGTAGGTAGTTTTAGTTCACAGAGTTTTCGTGCACTGAGTTTGCATGACTCGATGTTTGAGTTTGTGATCTCAATCTCTACGTCATTATCGTTTTGCTGCTCGGATGCATGACTATTTTCAAGCCACTGCGGCACTTTTGCTGCTGAACTGACTTCAGATCTCTTGGATCTGCGATGACTTTTAGCTGATCGACTTTCCAAATCTGCTAGTTTAGCGGCAAGTCGCTTTGCGATAAGTTCCCTGTCTATATTGGCCTGAGCTTCAGCGGCTTCTAACTCTAAACGCCTCCTTTGAGCTTCTCTAGATTTAGTGAAACGTTGAGAATTTTGGCTTATCGACAATTTCAAATTTTTTTTCAAAATTTTGGTGGCGGAAATCGATACATTTGGTTTTTGTGGTTCTAATACCTCGGATTGTACCTGTGGCGCAGAGTCTTTCATTACTTGGCTTTCCAGTTGTTTCCTCCTGGTGCTACGTGTTTCCATTTTGGTGCTATCGGCAAAATGGCGGTGCGGCGGTGGAGTAACAAACATTTAATTAACTCTTCCGTGATGATCCATCCGGCTCGAAGGAAATTTGTAGACGATGCGATGAGGATGCGGTCACGAAGAGGCGGAAAGTAGGTGCAATGAAAGAAAATAAATTAATATTATGAGGCGCCCGTACGTCAGTCGAAGCTATCGAGAACTGTTGTTGTTTTAAAGGTGACGTACGGACGCCAAGCTTTATTTAAAAGAATATATAAAAAAGTAGGTTGCACTTGTCCTGAAGGTCTGTAGTCAACAGGTGGAATTTCGAAAAACCCTTTCTTAGTGGTTACCTACACTATACAAAGAACACACTCCAAATTTTAAGTCTCTAAGACCAGCGGTTTAGGCTGTGCGTTGATATATTCTAAGTCCGCCGGACTTTGAATTATCAACAACCAACCAAAAATAATATCAAATATTGTAGAATTCAATATCAAAATATATATAGACAATTTATTAATGATTATTTTATTCCTCCATCACTTACCACTCGCAAACAAATTTACCAAACAAAACAAACGTGGCTTAATTGCGTACATTAAACACCCCGACGCCGACACCTACCCTTCTCTTTCCGTATAATTGAAAGGTTCACACCCTTAAACTAGAAGCACAATATACCTACTGAGATCCTTTAGGGTTGAAACTCACCTGTATAATAAATGTGGTAAAATGGAACAATCAAACCATTTTATTTATGCAATTTTCATGCGTAGGCAAGTAGTTTTAGTTGTAAACCGTTGGACGTGAGAAGTAAGCGGTCGTTTAAAATGGTACTCTGTGGTGGAAGATTATGTTCATCAGCCGATGACTTTAGGCTGTGGATGATGATGATGACAACTGGCTTAAAAGGTCTCTAAAGATCAGTTTACAAAACTTCGAAAGGAAAATTTACTTAAGTGACGTGAATTTGTAATTTGTTCTTTTTTCGAAATAAGTACTAATAAATAAACAAAATATAATTATAATAACGCCCAACGATCTCATACATAGATCCCGGACCCTAACTAGGATTCTCTGTGTTTAGGGACCCAGGAACTACGAGGACCATGGTTTCACAACACTCAGACTTAGAACAAGTATTTGCGCTAGGATCGGGCTGAAATTTGGCATGCATGTCTACATGTTATGACGTAGGCATCCGCTAAGAAAGGATTTTTCGAAATTCCACCCGGTAAAATGGGTGGTTGAATTATTTTTCCATAGGCAACGCCGCGGGCGAAGCTGCGGCAGAAGCTCGTAACAAATAAAACGAAATTAAATCTAAGCTAAAGTAAACTTAGTATAAATCTAAAACTATAAATATCTAAACTTATAAATAAAAACTATGTTTAAGCCGCTGTCTGCGGGTAAGGTGCCCAAAAAAACTGGTGACGTTATCTCTTTGAATAGTCAAACTTAGTCATTGGCCAAATATCCATCAAAGTTTCATGATTAGCCCCCTGTGTCCCATTGTACAAATTTTGTTTAGTTTAGGGCTAGATGGCGTTGTGTGAAATGTCCACAAATATTTATTTTATTTAAGTTTAATATATCTTGACACCTGTGGAAGGAATAATGAACAGAAACTTGTACTCCTGGTTTTATTCGCAATATAATTTAAGGTTTTGTATCCAGCCCGGCGGGTTCCACCCTCTAGTTGTAGTGTGTCATATAGCTGGCCTCTAAGAGCCGCCCTGCAGCCCTTCAGTAAATAATGTGTCACCTTGAGAAGGGTTAATGCCTGACGGTACCTTATTACAGACTTCCTGGACTATATTGAACCTGACGCTGGTATTAAAATACTTTATTGATGCTCGAGTTTCAAGTGGATACAACTAGCTACACAAACTTACTAGATTTGTTACTTCATTTAGTGATATATTGTTTGTATTTATTGTACTACATTTTCTTATTTGTGTATCAAAAATCTTTTCAATAACTTATTTTAAATTCTCTGATGTTTGTGATATCATGACTACGGGTTCCGCCTGAAAATCAGTTTTTAAATAATCTCATGCTGATTCGGGACCTGAGGGGTGATTCCGAAACTTTGATTGCAATGCAACAGGATAAATTTCCCTACAAACTACACATAAACTGCGTATTGAAACTGACAAATGCATACAAATTTGTGTTTCTAACGGTTGCAATCCGATCAATCTAGATCAACAGGCAACCAATGAGCGTTCAGTATTTGGTCTGTCAAATTGACACTAATTTAGCAAACGTATATGAGAACCCGGGGAAATTGTTGCTAAGATGAGTCTTAGTTTAGTAAACTTTAATAAAAATGGGACTAGACATTAGACTTTAAACAAGACGCCATGACATTCTAAATGCTCTAGCCCAATAGCATGGTAGCATTGCCCTGTTGAATTGCAATGGCGATTTTTAAAAGTAAAACTTTTTTACGCACGCTTGACTTGGGGAGTAAGCTAGCGAATGCGAGGCGAACGGAAGTTGGAGTTGGTTCACGTGGATCTCCATTGTCAATATAACAAAGTTAAAAATTTGTATTATTATTTTGGTATCTCCGGTAAAATGACAATTTACAATTGTAAGATGGCGACATCGACATTAAACAAAGTTACACCGGCCGATAGATGGAGCTAAACTAAAAAAGTTTTACTTCAGTCGTGTGTTAAGTGGAAACCTCTCATGGTTTTGTAAGATAATATTATGTTTTTTTTTTCATGGGCAAGCGTGCTCCACCTTAGACAACTTCGTCACTTACCATCAGGTGAGTTGTTGTCAAACGCATGCCCATTTTACATTATTATTAATAAAGGAAAGATAAGTGATGTCCGATTTTTTTTCCGGAACGCTAAAAACGATATGTCATGTTTGAAATCTATTTCCCAATAAATTGGATTAATTGCGCCATCCAATATTCCACATTACATTAATTATCACAAAATCTGAATACAGTACAAATTACAACGGGAAGCTCGACACAAGTTTTAACGTATAGCGTACGTGATCATATAACTTAGCTTCCGTAATCGTATATTACCTTAACAACTAAGTTAGGTTAAGTAGCAACACCTTGCGAGGGTTGCGTAAGTTATCGCAACTTGAAACTATGCAAACGGCTCAAGTGAAAGACCAAGGTCTTAAGTTGAGATTTAAGTTTTACAATTTTGCAGGTATTAAACTTGATATTATGGTACATGGAACTGTATGTATATCATATACCCATATACACAATTTTGACTGGCCCGATAGCTCAGTTGGTAGTAGCCCTGCGTTCTGAACTGTGGGTTGTGGGTTCGATTCCACTCAGAACAAACATTTGTGTGATGAACATAGGTGTTTGTTCTGTGTCTGGGTGTCATATTGTATGTCTATGTATGTATTTACAAACAAAAAAGTATCTAAGTATTGTATCAGTTATCTGGTTCCCATAGCACAAGCTTTGCTTAGTTTGGGGCTAGATGGCGTTGTGTGAGATGTCCACACATATTATTATTATTATTATACATCTTTACTAGGTGGTAGAACTTTTCTGCAAAGTTCGTCTAGGTAGTTAGACCTAGTAGGTATTTAAATAAAGATTATTTTGGCTGTAAGTTTTCCTAATATGAATAAATAAATAAATAAACAAACCCCTTTTTTTTTTTACAATTTCAAGTTTCTAGGTCAACGGAAAGAAAGCGGAACCCTAAAAAATTTAAGGTCATTTCTGAAATGAAAAATTGGTTTCAGCCTCCTACACCCTGGCTGTAATAATAGGTAATTAATACGAAAACATGAATATTTCGTGAGTAATAACATTTATAATGTGAACCCAGTGGGCCGTGGGCCGCCGTGTCGGTTCCGTGCTGCCTTGATAATTTGAATAGGATTGTATGACATGGTAGAGACATGTTCAGTAGACTATGTTGAACTAACGGAGTAATAGGTTTTTTTTTTCTATTGATGTGTTTGCGTTTGACTACATCACACCTGATGGTAAGTGACGATGAGGTCGAAGGTGGAGCACGTTTACACAGAAAAGGATTCAGGGAGTAGGTAATAGGGTATAGTAGAGACACATTCAGTAGATTGCGTTGAAATAACAGGGTAATAGTTATCAGAGAATAGATAACAGGGTATAATAGAATTCAGTAAACTATGTTGAACTAATAGGGTAATAGTTATCAGGGAATAGATTGTAGTAGATTGCGTTGAGCTAACAGGGTAATAGTTATCAGAGAATAGATAACAGGGTATAATAGAATTCAGTAAACTATGTTGAACTAATAGGGTAATAGTTATCAGGGAAGGTATAGTAGAGACACCTTCAGTAGACTATGTTGAACTAATAGGGTAATAGTTATCAGGGAATAAGTAATAGGGTATAGCAGAGACACCTTCAGTAGACTATGTTGAACTAACATGGTAACAGTTATCAGGGAATAAGTAATAGGGTATAGTAGAGACACCTTCAGTAGACTATGTTGAACTTCGGGGGAGTGGGTCATAAGGGAGGGATGGCAAATTTACTTCACAGACCCACTAAATATCTAATTTCACAACCTACTAAGTTTACTTTATTCGGTGCGTATGCGACCAATATTTAAGCATAAAAAAAAACAAAGTAATATTTTTCATAATTGTTTTGCCTCATACAAAAATTTGTAGAATTATTCATGTTTCATAGTGTAGTGATGTTATTTGGTTTACCAGTGCTTTCTTGTACTTGAAAATCCTACATATATTACACGTAAATAATAATATTAATCACACAATTTCGCCCTGAATCTAATCGGTGTCCTATAGAAAATATTAATTAATATTTCGGGATAAAGGCTATCTTATGTTAGCTTAAGCTATTCGTGTGTAAAATTTTGTCCAGTTCAGTCTAGCTGTTTTTGCATACGAACTAATTACTATAAAGTATTTTGCATTCAAATTTCACTCTTTAAGGGTTAAGTAAAGATTGTATAAAGAAAGACGCGAAAACATCTAGTCTTAGATAAACAATGATTACAAATATAGACACGTCACATATATAATGCTATTTCCCCACGGGCACAGGATACGTTTTACTCTAGGGTACATTGAACATGCAAACGTAGAGAAATGGCACACTTCCGCATATAGACACATTCGATTATTTCCTCTCAGTGATAGCAAGAAACGTTTGAAACAGTATTCCCATACTGTTTCAAACATCTGTTTCTTTTAACACTTTGAGCTCCCGCTCAAAGTGTTAAAAGAGTCCAAAGGTAGGCAACACTCTGGGAATGCTCTCGGTGCAAATGTCTGTAGGCAGCAATGACCACTTACTGTCAGGAGAACCGTCAGAAAATTATTTTGTTACGTATTCGCTAGTCTATTTTAACCAGTTCAACGCACGATGCTTATATCGGATTCATGAATGAAATCTGGGGTGTACAGATCTCGTCATGAAGTCTCAAAGTCTAAAGATTTATTGCAAATAGGCTATTTTTAACACTTTTACAAGTCAAAATTATATCAGGTACTTAAAATTAAGTTATTTTACTAAGCATATAAAATTAGTAAGTGCTGAACGGGTGCTGCTTGCGGAAGCTGGTATGCTCGGACACGCACATTTAGAAATAAGTATTTATGTTTATGTATGTTTTTGTTATTGGCTGTATTGTCCTTCCGTATTAAATATATGTTCATGTTAATAATAGGCTTAATTCATAAATATGAAAAATAATCTAACAAAAAGCACGGACCCAGGTGTCTGTGGATATGTAGAATAAAAAAAAATTACTTAGTGCTTATTGTAAATAATATATAGCAAGCCCATTACAATATATGAGTTTGAAAAAAAAGAAGTTCTTTTTCTTACTACTGGAGCAAGCAATCCGGGACACTCAAACCTATAGTAATAGTACTATAAAAAGAAACACTATATATATAGAGGCACTATAGTTAAGATTAGATTAACCACGAAACAAACTATAACTAGAAATTGGAGTCTCAAAAGGAACTTTTAGTTCGAAAAAGATCTAAAAATAATAAAGATGATAAAGACAACTGGGTTTTAGTGGGAAAAAATCATCTTGTAATGCATTACTGATTATGAAGTGGGAATCTATTTTCCCGTTAATTTATTAGTAAAAGCTTTTTGACTATGCCATTTCAGCAATCCTAACAAAACGAAAGTTTGTGTGTTTGGATGTTTGTTACCCTTTCAACAAAAAGTTTGAGCGTGGGGGCAGACGGAAATTTTTATTTTTTTATTGTTCTTAAGGTAATCAACAGCATTACATGAAAATATAAAACTAACAGGTATAGATAACAAACAAAGCAATTAACAGATTACCAATAGTTAGTTACAAACATGAAATGTGAATAAACAACTCTTAGGCAGGTTACAGACTTTGTGACAAAAGACAGATAAGTGACAATAATTACATCAGTTAGTAATATTAAAATGTGAGCATAACATTTTATACTATTTTATGAATTACAGTATACAACTAAATTCAATGTGCCGCTAAAAGTTAGTAGTACAATAACCTAATTTAAGTATTTAAGTTTTATATTATTTAAGTATTTAATTTTAGGTTATATTCCTTGTTCTAATATTCCTTAACTCCATTAAAGTTGTCGTACCATAGTTTCTGTGGCATCATTATCAGTAATAATTTGGTTACGCACACGTTTCAAACTTATGAACAAACGTCATGTTCGATCACAATCTCAACAGTAACTGCAAACAAATTATTTAACGCAATATTAATTGTTCTAATATTCCTTACTGACTTTATAGTCAACTATAAAACGTAAGTTAAGTTTGATAGAAAAAAAATGTATGTGACGCGGTAGGACAATTTACGAGAATTCGTCTGGGTGCTTTTTTATATTCATATCAAAATTAACTTAATTATTCTTTTTTTTATATTATTGTATTTATTTATTTATTTATTTGTTAAATATACTGTGAACCTACAGCTACGCCAAAACATTCACATTGTTATACTAAGTTCTTATATGGACTAAGAAATATATATTTATAAAGCCGACTAATGGGGTCAGTATGTATGTCAGCATCTCGGACTTCGCTTAAGAAGCGGTTGATAACAGCTACAGCCCTTGCCGTTGGAGCATTATGAGCGACGTATGATGTGAGGAGCTAGTCGTTCATCTGATGTTAAGCGACACGGCCACCCATAACAGAACAGTGTCACTCGGAACTCCAACATGTAAAGTTTCGCATGACTGCTGCATTGCACACATCATCCTGAGACATCAGCAAAGTCTGGTAATAAGATTACTCGACTGTGAAATCAGGTAAAATTTCACTAGCTACATTGCCCTTCAAACCGGAACACAGTAGTGCTTGCACACTACTGCTTGGCGGCAGAATAACTGGCAAAGCGGTGGTAGATACCTACCTTTTCTTTTTGAGGGGGGAAATGATAGATAGATAGATAGATAGAAAATTCTTTATTGCACAAACAACAACAATTGAAGGTACATAGGCGAACTTAATGCTATCGAGCATTATCTTCCAGTTAACCCTGGTGTATTGTGGAAGGCTTAATGCGGTAGTGCAACAATATAAATGAGATATAAATAAAAAAAAAAAAAAGAAAACGACAACTTAACTATACGTCTAAACTAGTGATAATACAAGTAACACCATAATAAATATACAAAATTAAATACACACAATAATATAAATATAATACATATTATAATATACATACATATACAAATACTTAGATGGATTGCTTTCAGTTCGCGATTTGATTTTGAAGAGTAAGGTAGTGGTTATAGACTTTAGATTTAAATACTTCAATTGATGATGCCTGACGAATGTGGGTAGGTAGGCTATTCCAAAGGCGAATTGCCGAGACAGTATAAGAATCGGAGTAAAGTGCCGTTCTATGTTGAGGGGTCACAAGTTGTAAGTGATAACAGGAACGTTGCGGACGGCCAAAAGAAGAACTAGCGATAAAACGGTCTTTGAGATAGGTGGGAGCACGTGAGTCCATGAGTATGTTATATAGAAGAGAAACAGTGTGTGCATTCCTGCGATGACGGATATCTAGCCATTTTAATTGACGGCGGAACTGTGAGACGTGGTCGTATTTACGCAGACCATAGATGTAACGAATACATAAATTGAGAAGGCGTTCTAACTTATTGAGTTGCGCTTCAGTGGCATCGGGGTAGCATACATCGGCATAGTCTAGGATGGGTAGCAATAAGGAGTTAACTAAAGTAACTCTTGCATGATGTGGTAAAAAGTTTTTCAACCTTTTCAAACTATGCAGAGAACCATACATTCGTTTACTTATCTCCGTAACCTGGTTGTCCCAAGACAAAGTGTGAGATATATGAAGACCAAGGTTTTTCACTTCTTTACAGTATTTGAGAATAGTGCCATTATAGACAGCTGGAGGAATTGCTGAGAGGTCTAACTTAGACAAGAGCTTACTACTGCCAGCTATCATTACCTGAGTTTTATTCGTGTTGATAAGGAGACCAAAACTCTGCGCCCATTCGTACACAGAATTGAGGTCTTCATTGAGCTGATCGATAGCTGTAGTTACTTCTTCAGGTTTGAAGGCAAGATATAGCTGAACGTCATCAGCATAAAGATGATAAGAGGAGAATCGAAGTTTAGAGACAAGAGTGTTAATAAAAATAGAGAAAAGAAGAGGAGAGAGGACACCGCCTTGTGGTACACCAGTATCGACGTTACACCAGTCAGAAAAGACGTCATCGATTCGTATACGCTGCTGGCGTCCACTGAGATAAGAAAAAAACCAGTCAATGGCAGAATGGGATAGATTGAGAGAGTGCATAATAGCAAGAAGGATTTCGTGATCGACACAGTTGAACGCATTACTAAAATCTAACAAAGTAAGGAGTGTCAGTTTGCGATCATCAATGGAAGACCTAATGTCATCCGTTATTTTTACGAGAGCAGTACAGGTACTGTGAGCAGGACGAAAGCCAGATTGAAACGGAGAGAGAAGATTATAAGATTGAAGATAATTAGTAAGCTGGTGATGAATGACTCGTTCTAACACTTTTGAGAAAAAGGGGAGAATCGAGATAGGGCGATAATCTTTTAAAACAGAGGACGCAGATTTTTTGGGTATGGGGATTATGTAGGCATATTTCCACGCATTGGGAAAACTGTTTGATGTTATTGAATAATTTATGATATGGGTGATGTATGGTACAATAATATGGAGAATGGGAGTAACTAATTCACGCCCAATGCCATCATGCCCCACTGCTTTACTCGAAATACTAGTTATAATACGCTGCACTACTTTGTCATTTACTGCATTAAATTGGAGACTTTCCAAGTGCATGCTGGCCGTCATATTAAGGTTTGCAGTAGTAAGTGCCTTAACTGCAGCATCTATACTACAAGGAACCTGCGCGAAATGCCGATTTAAGGCATTTACGTCTACTGAGGGGACAGTGAAAGTGTTTCTTTTGCCAAAGCCCAACTCACGGAGCACTTTCCATATGTTGTTAGGGGTGCTATTGTTTATGGCAGTGAATATATGCCGCCGCTTCGCATTTCTGACAGCTTGGTTACAGCGGTTTCTGGCCTTTTTATATTTGGCAAAATTGTTCTCAGTTTTGTCCTTCCTATACTTTCTATACAAGTAGTCACGCCTTGCCATCAGCTTACGAATTTCTTCAGTAAGCCATGGAGCTGCGGGCCGTTTCATTCTACATGGTTTGATAGGCGCATGAGTATCGTAAAGAGTAGTTAATAAAGTGTTTAGGATTTGGACTTTCTCATTAATGTCAGTAGCATTTAGTAGCTGGGCCCAGTCTAGGGCACTAGCATCGATACATAGACTCTCCCTGTTTATGGCTGCCAGATTTCTTTGGAGGATAATCTTAGGTTTGATCTTGGGGACTTTGATTTTATATGATGCAAATATGAGGTCATGGTGCGAAAACCCAGGTGCTGGAAACTGACCACATACAGCAACTCTATTAGTATCCCGTGTGAGTATAAGATCTAGTTTGGAATGATTATCTGTCGTGTGATAGGTAGGGTTTAGGTCCAACAATGTCAAGTCTAGCGAGGAGATAATGTTTAAAAGTTTTTTAGACCTGCTATCATTGCGTAGCAAACAAGTGTTAAAATCACCCATGATTGCAAAATTGTCATACTGTGGTAAATGCAAATCAAGGAGATGCTCCAATGTATCAAAGTAGTTGACAGTGGGAGGAGAGTAAATAACACCAAGTAGAAATTTCACAGTTGTTTTCAAGGTAACTTCAATAAATAGATGCTCCATTGAGCTAGAGTAGTGAGAAGGTGATTTGGAAATTACCCTGAACTTTAACTCTGAGCGCAGGTATATCGCTACTCCACCACCACCCTTGCCGGTGCGATCATTTCTTATGAGCACAAAGCCAGGAAGGACAAAAGATTTAGAAGGAAGTGAGGGTTTCAAGAAACTTTCAGAGATTAAACATGCGTGAACATTTTTACTGGTAAAAGTCGCAAGAAGTTCTGTAAAGTGTGCTGGAAGGCTTTGAGCATTGATATGACAAATGTTAAAATTCTTTTTATGACCAGAAAAAGATTGATGTAAAAGATCATTTAACGGAGTGTCATCAAGGCTATCATCAAGGGCATCAGAAAAGTTGTCGGAATCCACTGATAGAAATAAATCAGACGAAATTGAACAATCCATAAAATATTATATATAAGAATAGCTAATAATTAAATATATATTTATAAGACTCAAATCAATGTATAATATAAATAATAAAATAAAATTAAAAAAATAGTTTTCATTTATAGCCACAAACACAATCGATAGGGTATAATCCTTAGATAGATACTAAGATCCACAAATAAAATAACAATGATTACAAAATCAATTTAAAAAAGGGCCACACATGCACACTTGCCAAAAGAAAAAGATAGATAGTAGGAAATAAAAAAAGATAAGAGGAATAGATAGCCATGTAATCTCGAATATCTTTTGATCTTCTCCTTCCGCAAATGTGCAAGTATGGCATGGAAAATCAAAACTATCCCGTCGCACATACTTAAAGAAATACTGTAAACATAAAGAATAACAAATAAAGTAGGTATATAGAAATAACACTGTGTTTACAAACCATTTTCTCTAGGGCTTAGGGCTACTGCAATACATGTAATCATTTTTGGAGGTTCAGTAACATGGGTTATTTTAATTAAAGGCAATTTTCCCTCCTCTCCATGTTCAAATTATCTATGTGTAATAATATCAGAATATAAAAAAAAGAAATAAGAATAGTTACTACTGGAGCCACACAAAGAAGAAAGAAAAAAAAAATTGCTTTTAACACCTTTCAGTCACTGTCAGATGTCAATGTCATGGCAATGTCGGTGTCAAACAATAGTAATCAGTCATTTTAGTAAAGTAAAAAAAAAAGTTGAGAACAAAATCACTGAGTACTACCTTTTTATAACAAAATAAAAAACCCATACATATGTAAGGTGTACAGAAAAAAGTAATTTACAAATGGGAGAATAGTTATTGTGTCTACCGACATTATCTGATAATACGTAATATCCCCTACTTGGTTTGTGTATCCGAATCATACGGGGTCACCTCATTTATTAACATTTTTTGCTGTTTTTGATCGAGTTGCTGGCGCCGTAACTGCTGCCTTGGGGGCCGCCGCTGTCGTTGGAACTGGCGGAAACTTCTGAGCTATCTCTTTCAGTTGGACTTGCGATACCAATCTATGTTTGGCCCCATCCGAAGTCAAAAGATAAACACATCCGTCCTGTGACCAGCATTTATGAACACCGTATATCTTGCGTGCTTCATTAAAAACAACCCTCCTTGTAGCAGTGAGATATTCGGCCATAGAGACTCCAGTACCTTTGAGCTGTTTTTTGCTATTCCAAATGCGAGAGCGAACATCAAGGCTTTGAAATTTTACAAGTATAGGCCTTTTTCCACCGTTAGTTGTATCTTTACCTAAGCGATAGCAGAAACGTACTTGATCAGAACTAAAATCAGATAACTTAGCTGGCTGGTCATAATATCAACCAAGATGCTGTGTAAATTTTCATCTTTAGCTTCTGGTATACCACGAAACAAGAGGAATTTGCGCCTGCTCCTGTTTTCTATATCATCAACAGCAGACATTACCTGAGTAACCTGGGAGCGTAGAAGATCAATAGCAAGCTTCATGCAAACCTTGAACTGCTTGAGGTCTCTAGCCAGCTGTTCTATAGAGGATTGTGCTGGTAATTGTGATGGTGAAGAAGAGCCTTTCAGACGAGCCTCAAAGGATGCCACACAATCATCAAGCTTACTATCAAGCTCCTTGATTGCAGCCAAAGGATCCGTAGTGTAAACAGTGGGCTTCTTTTTTTCCAAAGGCATGTTAGCTTCTAATCAAACCACAGTGATGAGGTTATGAAAATAAAGTGATAGTGTTTGTGGCTAAAGTAAGAACAAATGGATGCTTATATCATACCAGTGAAGTTTATGGTGCTATAATAATATTCCATTTGATTTAACACTGATAAACACTTGTAAGTATTTTTAATTAATAAATTTATATATCTGAAAATTTTGAGTTGTTGATTTAGCGACTACCCGCTTACGAAATGCCCTCGCACTTGCCTGCCACCACGTGGGCGGTGGCAGGGGGAATGTGGGACTACCCACTAAAACCCCCCCGTGAGCCCTCGTCCGCCGTACCGGGGGCGAGAAGGGGTCGCGACTGCAGTCCAGCCAACTCGCCCCCGGGGTGGTACCTACCTAGACGAACTTTGCAGAAAAGTCCTACCACCTAGTGACATTTACTTTATCATTTAGAATTCGAGTTGGCATCAGAACTATTATGGGCGGCTTAACATCAGGTGAGCGACAAGCTCATCGCATTCGTTGCATCGTTAGGCTTATTTTTAACCGACTTCAAAAAGAGGAGGTTGTCACTTCATGTAATTGTTTTTGTTTGTAACCTCAGAACTTTCGACTGGATGAACTAATTTTGATGATATTATTTTTATTTAAAAGTGTAGTTATCCAGTTTTTACAATTGCATCCATGAGAAAACCATTTAAGTCTGAAATCGGTTTTTAGGCGTTTGTTACTTGTCACATGAATAAGTCGTTTCATATGACATTTTATGTATCCACAAAATAATCATACTTGTAAAATTGTAAAACCACAGAGGTTTTAACGTTAACCTTTGCCAGTTATACGGACCGACAGCTAACCTTTCGCAAATATACATAAAAAGATATTAACATACGGACTTTAGGAAAACATTGTATTAAAATATTCATATTACAGCTGCAGCTCAGACTAAAAGAACATAGATAGCGCTCATAGAACTAAAAGTAAAGTTTTTCAAAGTAATACTTAAAAAAAATAATTAAGTAATACTAATTAGCGAAGCCATACCATCTCTCTAGCAGTACAATAGAGAACAGTTTCATCCTCAGCTATTAAAACTAATCACACTAATATGGGGTGAATACTAACTAGTATGTGTGTATGTGTGTTTGTGTGCATGTGTGTATGTTTGTTACTCCTTCACGCTCAAACAGCTGAATGGATTTGGATGAAATTCAGTACCAAGATAGCTTGTACACTGGATTAACATATAGGCTACATTTTATCCCAGAAAAGTGAAATGTTCCCGTGGGATGAGCAAATAATTAAAATACTTTTTATCCACGGGTGAAGCCGTGGGGCGCAACTAGTTGTATATAGTTCCGGCCTCAATTAATTATCGGTCTTATTGCATTATCAAGATTTATTTTACTTGAACTTTAAGTTCATATTTGCCAAAATACTATTTTGACATGTGACATTTAATCGATATTTAAATGAAGTAGATTAAAACTAGAATTTCTATGTTTCCATAAGTATTGTGAATCAAAATGACCAGGTAGGCAATTTATGCGTAAGTTCGCTTTTTTGAGAGCGAGCGTGACTCAGTTTTGGAACGTGTGACTTTCAAACCTGCGCACCCGGATTCAAATCCCACTTGGCCTTGCGCCAACGACTTTTCAAGCTATGTCCGGAATTTATACTGGTTCTTACATGGTGAAGGCAACATCGTGAAAAATCCAGCATGTTCAAGAATCACAACATTGAAGTTCTTCAATGTTGTGATTCTTGAACATCCTGGATTGTGAAATGTGTCATTTTCATCCCTAGGGTTTTTGAACGTGTTTTTTATATGTGGGATTTGGTTTATAATACTTCTACCAGTTTTCCTGTTCTGTGTGTGTTATCTGTCTGGGGGACGTGAAAAAGATTTATTTTGGGAAAAACTTAGTCAACAGGCATAACCCAGACCATCTTTCATATTGTTTAGTCTGTGGATTACAGGGATTATTCTAATGGTTTTCCGTTCGCAGGCTTTTATGTTACACAATAAAATGAGCTTATTGAAGCATGTCATGTCTACTTTGTTGTAATGCCATAAAGGAAAATGTATCCTTGTTGACCTTTGTCTAGAAGGGAGAGAGAGAGAAGAACCAACTTCCGTTCGCCTCACTTTCACCAGCTTACTCCTCAAGTCAAGCGTGCGTAAACAAGTTTACATCAAAATTACATTCAGGAGTTAGAATCGTAAAAGTGGATTCTGATCTGCAATATTTAAATTACCAAGTATAAAATAAGTTATCCTTAGCTAACTTATAATAAAGCCACTTTTCCTTTGGCCACTGTCGATCTTTATTAAACTTCAAAGCAACTACATTGTACGTATCTGGTTCAGAAATCAAACGACGATCATCCAAAACCAAAGCAACCTTTTCTTTCAACTGCGAGTCCTCAAAAACCCTCAACATTTTATCCCCAAAAACCCCAAAACATCGATGTTAGAAAGAAACAGACGAAACTGTTGACCACAACCTACATTTATAGCACAGAATAAATAATGTGTAGGTATGCCTTTCCCTCTTCTCATCCCAATTTTGTTCCCATCTAATAAGATGATAGTAAAAAAGAGTAAAAAGCATCAAAACATAAAAACTACATTTTTCAAGATTACTTAGAAAAAGCCCGTTAAAACTAACTTTTTTTGTAGTTGTGACGTCGCACACACATAATTATTTAAACACTCTAAGGTCCGTATTACAGAACGATGCTTAGTCATCAATTGGTGCTCAAGCAGAGTTTTCATTCATAAAGTGATCAATAAGTGAATCAAATCTCTGCTTGAGCACCGATCGATGACTGAGCATCGTTCTGTAATACAGACCTAAGACTGGTACGAGTAAGTTTAGAAAGGTCTACGTCGAATAGTAGACTAATACAGATTATTTTAATTGCTGTCATCAACAGCAATAGGCTATTTGACTACTATATTTTTATGACATACATAAATAATATACCTCAAAAAATAGATAACTGTGAAAACAAAACTTGAATATCTCAAAAAATGACTAAGTTACAGGCATTTTAAAATACAGAAATAGAAAGAGACAACTCAAACACGCAGTGACGTCAGTTACCAGTACTCATAGTAACTCATTACTAAGCTGTGGTAGCTCTACATACAAACTTTTTGGTATGTGACGTCACAAGCCATGCCTTCATAGTAGCTGTGAGGAAGCTCAACACGATCTCTGTTTTGCGAGAAAGGGACAGGCGATGAAACTTTAAAAGCGTACTACTCCGTGATTAATTTACCGATTTTACTTATTTTTACAATGATTACATTCATTTTTAACCTACTTTATGAAAATAATATTTACTTGTTCATTTTTGATAGTAGTCAAATAGCCTATTAAAATAAAACCAAGTAGTAAATATAAAATGTACGAGGTACACTAATTAAGTGTAGTTTTTTTTTTTATGTCTGCTATTTTTATCAATCATTATTCATCCACGTTTACAATTTTATATATGAATAGCTAAGTTATAAGTTAGTTGTACGCTAGATTTGCTAGAGTTAAATACTTCTGGTTTGTTCTATATTCTATGCCCAAAGTAGAGTCGTTTCAGTCGTCGGTCTGCGGTGTATCGCATTTATTGACTACCCTCGTTTCGATGGAACTTTTTTCTTGGAAAATAGATGATGGACGGTTTGGTCTAATATATAAGATTTATGAAGTCAAATATTTTTAGTCATAATTTTTTATCATGCATTTGCGGCCTTCCTGATAAGAAAAGGTCACCGAAGCCTACAGAGCTGGAAAAAACACGAGTGTTTACAACTAAAGTACTTTCAACTAAACACTACAATGATATAACAACTAATACGAAACTACCCACTACAAAAAACATTTGGACTATAATATACTGGCTGCGATGACCTATAGATAGTCCAAATGCTCCAGCCCACTACCAGTAGGTAGCGTACCCAACATGCTGGCGGCATTGCCCCGTTGAATTGCAATGCTGATTCGTTGTGCCCAATAAGTGCCAGCATTTTGGTCACGCGTGCCATCAACCAGGCGATGTTTTTCTTATAAATTGTCACACACATTGCCGTCTCAACCGGTTGCCCGCACCCCAGTACGTACTTAAACGAACATACGGTACGACAGTGAATGTAAATATACCTTTTACTTTACCGGTATATTAAATGATTTGTTTTTCCTTACTGCTTCAGTCATTTATTTTTCTGATTTACGGCTTTGTTTCATTGAATATTCTTAATATATGAGTTACGTGTAACGTTGTTTGTCCGCTACGGACTTCTAAAATACTGAACCGATTTTAATAAAATTTTGCACACTGTGCGCAGTTTTATCCACATTGAAAGATATGATAATTTATATCTAAATTTATAATGGGTATATATAAAATACCCGGGCGAAGCTGGGGCGGGCCGCTAGTATAATGTATGAAGCTATACAGTCACGTTATTTACAATAACGTAACTGGTAGGTATACGTTATTAATTGCAAATAATGAATGAAATTCAAAAACTACATAATAATTGAGAGAATAGTTTACGGTTTCTTTTCGGTAACGTGTATTGCATATTAATAAAAATAAAAATTAGTATAAAATATCTAGCTTTAAATAAAACTTTTGTCAAATTCTAATATCCTTTTTTTAAAAAGATTAAACCAATTTCAATCATCAACCTTGATTTCATGTAAAATACTTGAAAACTATTATCCAATCTATACAAAGTGGAATTTAATTCATTATTTTCCATTAATGTATGTCCATGTCATAGAACGTTCCCATATAACTAAACAAAACTTAAATCTAGGTATTATTAAATTAAATTTAAATTCTAAAGATAAGCCTTGCGACATTGAACAAAGCAGGTGTTTTATTGCCTAAGAAACATTTACAAAGCACTCAGCTGGTGCCCGCGCTGTGTGTACCTAAATGTGTGTTAAATAGACAATTCGGCTGTCATGCAGTTATTTTAAGAGGCACTAAAACAAAATCTATTATTTGTTAAATTGGACCTTGTACGAATATTCTATAGAATATGCTATGCTATAGCATGGTCTGAGTACACACATTTAAGAAAAGAGTGAATTAAATTCTACCGTGTATATTTTTAAAACAGTTTAATTAAAAAACCACTGCAGCACTGAATCAATATGATAAAATTTCTATAGCACAAATCTGACAGTATATCCTTACAAATAAATATAATTTTGTGGAGAATCTCCTCCTTTTGAAGTAGGTTGAAAATAATACAGCATTATAAAGTTCTCTCCAGATTAAACCAACAAAATTCTATCTATACAGAGCAAACCACAGCTATTACAAACCTCCTTCCTTAAAAATTAGCTGATTTCTCTTTTCCTTCCTTTATTTTCGACAAACTTCCTTGAGCAAGTCCCAAAAAATAATTACCCACCTCTGCTTACCTTAATATCTAAATCCCGACGAAGAATATTACCATCGCTTTAGTAATTAGACACTGGCAACCCAGACACAGATGTGACTTCAAAGGGTTAAACCAACCTAAATCTCGACTCTATATTCTGCTACTATAGAGTTTAATACACCTTGTTACGTAGCTTTAAATAATTTAGAGATATTTTGAGCACTGTCGCCGAAAATATACGAGTCACTTTCCTTCGCATGATTTTCACATTTCCGCGTTTAATATTCAAATGTGTATTATCAACTTTATTTCACATCAGTTAAGGTGGAGTTTGGAGTGTGTTTCAGATTGATAACGTGGGTGTATTTTCAATGACGTCACTAAAGGCTTCTGAATGGCTATTCCTAGACCGCTCATCGTTATGAAAGCTTAAAAAAGTAAATATTATGATGGGCGCACAGTGAGCGTTCGGAAACGCTCAGCGTCATGTTATGTGTGGGTAAAAAATAATGGGCGTTTAAATGACACTGTTAGCGTTAAGTGTGACATAGTAGTTCTGAGGGAGGAAATGATACTGCAGGGTCACGATACCGCTGCCGTTATGGCGGTAAGAGATTAATAAAATAAAACTTTAGTTTGGGTCTGTTTATGGTAACTTTCGTCTATGATCATGGCTTCACAAGTAATGGTTTATCGTCGGATAAAAGCAACAAGGTTTAAACCGCGAGTATCTTCTTACAGTTTTAAACCTATTTTCATAAATAAGGCTTAGACAGACGTCAAACGTGTGTTTAACTCTACAAAACAACGCTTTAATACTAGTTTAAGGCTTGTTTAAATCTCTTAAAGTTAAGCCGGTACGGTTGTTTGTATTTATGGTAACATGGTACTTAAAGATTGTGTATGTAAATGCGTACATGCGGAAATTCCGGGCGGCAAAAGTTGGTCGGTTTTTCAATAGCCAAAAGGTCAAGTCTACAAGTCTATGTGTTTTTTATTTGTGTAATAAACCTATAATTGTACGTGGATTTTTGGTTTGGTTAGTGGTTACGATTGATTTTTGTATCGATATTTATTGACTGGCCCTTTAGCTGATTTGGTTGTACCCCTGCCTTCTGAACTGTGGGTTGTGGGTTCGATTCCCACCCAGGACAATCATTTGTGTAGTGAACATCGATGTTTGTTCTATATCTGTATTTATGGTATGTATTTAGAAACTTAAGTATTTCCCATCTAGTTTTGCTTAGTTTGGGGCTAGATGGCGCTGTGTGAAATGTCATGCCACACATATATATATTTATATATATTTAGTAATTCATTTTTACAATTTTATATGGGTACTTATCCCTATAGCTTTAGGCAGCGTCATATATTTTTTAGTGGGTCTCAAGTGTTTAAAGTTTGAAAATCATAATTGATATCAAACTGGGTCTGTGCTTGAAACTGTGTTAATATAGCGGGTTTTTTTTCTATTAAATAAAATAGGTACATCAAATAAAAAAATGTGTTAATTCGAATTTTTTTTATTGTTAAGGCTGAAAATTTGCTTTGGCAAAAAAAAAGTTTTAGGATTTTTTTTAGTCTACGATTTTTTGTAACCAAATTACTTTTTTAAATGAAGCATAATGACAGAATACAAGTTATCATTCTGCTTTGATTTATTTCCTAATTTACATAATTTCTGAAGTAAAACTTCTTGAAGCACGCATGACTTGGGGGTAAGCAGGTGAGGCAAATGAAAGTTGAGAAGGACTACGAGCTAGAGGGTCTACGTGAAGATAGAAAAAGAGACGTTTCCATTACTGACGTATATATTACTGTAAGGGCAAGAGAGATGGAGCTAAACAATTTTTACTACAGTCATGTGGTCTAAAGCACACCTCGTTTTTTATTCATCGGATTATTTTGTTGCACTCGTCACAATTCTGGAGTAAATAAACAAATAAATAAATATGTGTGGACATCTCACACAACGCCATGTAGCCCCAAACTAAGCAAAGCTTGTGCTATGGGAACCAGATAACTGATACAATACTTAGATACTTTTTTGTTTGTAAATACATACATAGAATACAATATGACACCCAGACACAGAACAAACACCTATGTTCATCACACAAATGTTTGTCCTGAGTGGGAATCGAACCCACAACCCACAGTTCAGAAGGCAGGGCTACTACCAACTGAGCTATCGGGCCAGTCGACAGTAAAATCTACGATTTGTTACAGATTTTAATAGTAATCTAGAGAGTATAGAGAGGTAAATAAACAATATTATTACGAGTACAAGATTACGATGGGTCTTACATTACGTAATCAATGGAAGACTTTCTTCAGTGACATTGTTTGTACGAGTATGATAAAGTTGTTTATGACACGAAGCTATGAAGTAGAAAGCTTTTTTTTACGCAATGCTTTATGTACGTGTATGCCATAAAAGCTAATAAAGCTGGTGATATGGCCCAAATTAGATTTGGGATACCAAGGATGCGTTATGTGCCCTAAGGCTTTATGGCGTTAATTTTATAAGAGAGTGGACTGTATTTTGTATCGTTAGGCGACTGGTTACAACAAATGGTATCACAACTACGACGAGCAAATGCTTAGGACTAGGATAGAGGAACTCCACGCACCTTCACTCCACATACTCCTGGAAGGTCCAGAGCGTCCTGGATTGTCCAATACCACTGGCCGTACGTCGATGGCGTCCGATTGCTAACCACTGTCCAGATTTGTCTATATTTTGGTGCACCAACACTGATCAATCGTTTTATAGGTAATTTTAACACGTACAAGTAGCACTGCGGTATATCACTTCAAAACGGGGCGCGTGCGCATAATATTGTGCGCGTAGATGCTTCCCTTGCGATGGTTGAAGGGTGACAACAGACACCGAGCGCATCCGCTAGGTGTCGCGCGTGGTTGGCGAATTTGGAGGGAGTGAAAGGGACGCAATACTCATCAAGCTAATGATACCATATCAATATAATTATAATGAGAAACATATGCGGCGCTAACATACCCCCGGCCTTAAAGGGTTGCCTTTAAGAAACCATAAATGCGTATATAAATATCGTATGTTACTATATTGAATAGTGTGCGGTGCGGTGTAGAGTATAAAATTATAAAATAGTATGCCGTTAAATATGAGCGGTAAAATAATTCGCGGGTAAATATGTGTGTGCGGTACTTAATATTATGCGGTTTAATATAATTATAATATGCGGTACTATATTTAAATTAACTTAAATTATAAAGTAACTCTATGTGTATTATGCTAAGAAATTATTGATTAGGTAAGGGACATAACTACCGGGCGAAGGTAGCTTCCCTTTGAAGTCTTTATCGCGCAAACTCGAGTAGTTC
Organism: Ennomos fuscantarius; assembly: GCA_905220475.3. Lineage (NCBI taxonomy): Eukaryota > Metazoa > Arthropoda > Insecta > Lepidoptera > Geometridae > Ennomos > Ennomos fuscantarius. Next base: position 10,788,034 of record HG992046.1, read on the forward strand.
CATCCTTAGACGGAAAGACCTCTTTCACAATGCCCAAAGGCCAAGCAAAGGGAGGAGCATTATCAGTTTTGACAATGACAACCGTTCCCTCTTGTATGGGAACCGAAGGAACATTCCACTTAGCTCGCGATTGCAGCTGGTGCAAATATTCAGTGCGCCAGCGCTTCCAGAAGGACTGTACCATTCCATCAAGCAGGCTATGTCTTTGAAGCAAGTCTACGGACCTAACCTCGGGCGCGGGAATTGAAGAAAGCGGCATAGTTTGCAAAAAATGTGCGGGCGTAAGAGCAGAGGGCTCTGCGGGGTCACTACTCATAGCGACAAGCGGGCGCGAATTTATTAGCGATTCTATCTGTGTGAGAACAGTAAGAAGCTCTTCGTACGAAACGATTTGTTGACCTATGACCTTAAAAAGTATGGTTTTAATAATCTTAACCATACTCTCCCAATAACCACCCCAGTGTGGTGAGACAGGAGGAATGAACTTCCAATCTACACGATTCTCGGAAAATTCATGCTCTAGGTGAGGCTGTAGTTCGTCCAAAAATTTATAGAGGTCGCGGAGATATGAACGTGCTCCAACGAAACAAGTGCCGTTATCAGGGTACATACATTTTATAGGGCCGCGTCGTGATAGGAAGCGTTTGCACGCATTGAGGAAGCTGACCGTACTCAGATCTGTAGCTATCTCAATGTGAGTGGCGCGGGTTGTAAGACACGTGAAGATGCATAGCCAAGCTTTACGGCTCTTCACCCCCCGGCCACGAGCGGGTGTGTACAACAGTGGCCCAGCATAATCGCACCCTACGTGGGTAAAAGCTTTATCTACCTGATTGACGCGGTGACTTGGTAAATCAGCCATAAGCGGGAATAACGGAGTAGGTTTCGATCGGAAACAAACGTTACATTTATGAATGCGGTTACGTATAATGCGCCTTGCAGCTAGGATCCAAAATCTTTGTCTTAATACAGACATCAGAAGCTCTGGTCCAGCATGTAGGTGCTTGCGGTGATAGTAGTCAACTATCAAGTCAACTACTTGGTCATGACGCGGCAGAAGGCATGGATGCTTATGCGTATATTCCTCGGCGGAATTCGACAAGCGACCTCCAACACGTATAAGACCATTATTGTCAATAAACGGACGCAGTTTATTTAAAGCGGGGGAACAAGGTTCATTTTTTAAAAGATTAGATTTATCGTGTGAGAAATGAATATTTTGCAACGTGCGAATTAATTCAATTTCTGCAAAATCTAAATCTGCAGCGGATACAAAATTACCACGAGGTAATTTTTTCATAAAACGGTAAACGTAAACAATGGCGCGTAACAATTTAGAATACGACGAGTGTCGTTGTGCGAGTGCGCAAAGCGGGGAGTCCTCAGGACATGTCGTGAGAACATGCACCTGAGTCCGTTGTTCAGGTACACCTGCGTAGTCAATATTATCTATTTTAATTATAGGCCATTCACTTGGATCGCGAGTGATCCAGGAAGGTCCAGTATACCATAACGGATGGTGAACTAACTTGTCCGGGGTGAGACCACGTGACAAGCAGTCCGCGGGATTATTAGAGCCAGAGACATGAAAGAATTGACTCGCGGGAATATTATCTGTCAGTTTTACAACTCGATTAGCGACAAAGGTCTGCCAACGATGCGGAGACGCTTTTATCCAACAAAGAACGACTTTCGGGATGTCTTTGCCTTCGCTGAAGGCAAAGACATCCCTGACGGGATAGCGCGGTTTAATAATGTCTATAACCTTGCGAAGTAACTGTGATAACAATACTGCAGCGCAGAGTTCCAATCGTGCAACAGAAACTACCTTTACTGGTGACACTTTAGACTTCGCGCATACTAGTTGTACAGTATACTCGGAACCTACGCGGATTTGCATGTATACAACGGCACCGTAAGCTCGCTCGCTCGCGTCAGCAAAGCCGATAATGTTGACATCACAATTCTGCACAATACCCAGATGTCGTGGGATGCGCAGTTGATTGAGCGCGGGAAGCTCAGCACAAAACTGCACCCAGCAGTTGACAATATGACGAGGAGGCTCGGCATCCCAGTCACACTTTGACAACCAAAGCTCTTTGATAAGAAGCTTGGCGTACAAAATGACGGGAGCTGCAAAACCCATTATGTCCCACAGACGTGCAATCGCGGACAACATCGTGCGTTTAGTGCACTTGTCGGCTGGTGCGGCGACCACAAAGCGGAAAAAATCACCAGATCTATCCCAGAATAGACCTAAGATTTTATGCGGAACCGACTCCTCAAACTCTTTGTCACGAGGTTCTTTATGCGTATCTGGTATGTGGGCTAGTACAGCATCAGAATTGCTTGTCCACTTGACAAGGTAAAATTGACCCGATTTGAAAAGTTGGATTAGTTCATCGCTCAATGTGATGGCTTGCGTCGTCGTCATGACAGATAAAACAATGTCATCCATGTACAGGGATGAAACAATGGCCTCTTTCGCGGCGGGGAATTTATCTCCTTCATCAAGGACGAGTTGACGTACAACACGTAATGCGTGAAAAGGACTGGACTTCAGTCCAAAACATACGCGGTTAAACTGATAAACAGCGACTGGATCATCAGTACTAAATCGGTATAAAATCCGTTGAAACCTGCGGTCAGGTTCGCGTACTACTATTTGAAGGAACATTTGACGGCAGTCGGCGGAAAGTGTTACCTCAAATAAGCGGAAATTTATCAGGATGCTAAACAAGTCGCCTTGTAAGTTAGAACCTGAATGGAGAAGTTCATTTAGGCTGGGACCAGACGGCATAGTTTTACAACTCGCATCTAGTACGCAGCGAAGACGAGTAGAAGTTTTACCTTCCCTCACTACTCCATGATGCGGGATTGTATATGAAGGTCGAGTGACGTCATCATTATTTATATCGATAGGACTTAGGTAGCCTTTATTTATATAATCGCGTATAACATCATTATACGCGGCGCGGATTTTGAGCGAAGCATCTAACTTACGCTCTAAACACTTGAGGCGTCTAAGCGCGATGGCATAAGAATCGCCTAACAAACATGCGTCATCACGAAACGGTAAGGCGACGACATACCTACCACTGTCATCGCGAACGGTGGTAGCGCGGAAAAATTCTTCACACTCAATATCATCGGGACATTGAGCGGGCGGCGCGGTGGTTATCTCTTCAAGCTCCCAAAAGCGTTTGAAGAGCGTGTCCATAGGTTCATGAACAACGGAACAACAAGTTGAGACATTACTGTGAACGACTTGTGACGTAGGCGCGGAGCCCATAATCACGAAACCCAAAACAGTTTGAATCGCAGGCGGTACATTAGTATATTGACTATGGACTACTCCAGGTAGCATTAAATGCGCGAAAGTTGACGCCCCGACTAGGCAGTCGACCGGTCCTGGAATTGCGTAATCCTTATCAGCGAGCGGAAGTGACTCGAGATGCGCGAACGCACCCGCATCGACGGGCACGGACGGCAGCGTGTCGCTTATACGATCGATCACGAGCGACGTAAGATCGAAATTAATATTCGTATTAAATCTCGAGTGTATTTTAAAGTTAACTGAACCCTTAACCTGTTTTACGGAACCCCCAATACCCCTAACTACCGTATGTGACGGCTTTATATTATTTATTAACCCAATGCGCTCACAACATTCGTAAGTTATGAAATTACTCTGCGATGCACTATCCAACAAACAACGAATTATTAGCGGCCGGTTATAAACATCGTACACTACCACTTGAGCTGTAGCGAGCAATATAGTAGAACAGTTATCTAACCGTTGCTTCATATCAATGGGTAAATTATTACGCGGACGAGTTGAAGCGGCAATGGATGTCGTGCATAGCGATAAATCACTGCGTTGCGTTATCAGCGCAGGCGCTTGACACGGGGCAGGCGCGTGCGTGGCGGCGGGGACGGGCGCCCGTGGCGTAGCGCTCGTACGCGCCACAGCCTTCGGAGTAGCGGGTTCGAATCGCGGGCGCGGCTTATTATCAAAATGTAGCATCGAATGGTGTCGCTGACTACAAGTGCGGCATTTCAATTTAGAAGTACAATTAACAGCTTTGTGAGTACGACTTAGGCAATTTACACATGCGGTATTATTTTTAATAAACTTAAATCGCTCAATAGGCGATAGTTTATCAAATGCGGTACATTTATAATAATGATCATGAACGGCGTAATTACATAGGGAGCATTTATCAGAAGCCGAGCATGTTACATATGACTGTGGATTCGGCGGGGCGTTATTATTATAATTCTTAGCGCGGGGTTTCGAACTAGACTTCGCGGTATAATTACTGTCAGCAGCCGCAGGCGCAGTGCTCCCGTAGATTCGACTTTGACTTTTAATAAATTCTATAAAGTCGTCGAGCGTGTTTACTTTCTTATCACGGGAGTACATTTGAAATGCACGTATAGTTTCCGTATCAAACTTTTGCATAGCTATGTGCAGTAATACAAAATCCAACAGATTATCGATTTTTAATGCTTTTAATGAGTTAACTGCGACTACGAACTTATCAATAAACAATTGGAAATAAGCTGCAGACGGAGAACCATTTAATTTTAGGTTCAGCGCTTGTTCTAAATAATTAGTACCTAACAGCTTGACGTCTTGATATTTATCAATAAGTGTCTGATAAATCACCTCATAATTTTCTGGAGATGGTACAATGCCCGAGAACGTACTCTGAGCGGCGGGCGATAGTTTACCTATCAAATAATAAAGTTTATCTGCGTTTGTCAACGAGGGGTTGTTGTGCACTGTGGCGTTAAAGCTAGCGTAGAATAACGGCCAGTTACACATATTATTATCAAAAGACATGAGTTCAATCGGCGGTAGCCGCGGCAAAATTCTATGCGCTGCCGAACTTGGCGGAGGCTCAGACGCGGGCGCGGGTTTAGTAAACATGAACTTAGCCTTCTTGATGTAACAGTACAGGTCCTCGAAGGAGGCATAACACTGATAAGAAAGAGTGGCTTTAGGATCACTTACAATGAGCAATTCATTGTATTCGTCAAGGACCTTGTGAAAACTCGTTCTTATATCGTCTACAGTTACACAAGAATTCAGAAATAATTCGAGGCATACATTTGAACTATCAGCTGATTTAGCCTGATTGTAAACAACATTAATACGTTCATAAAGAGCATTTCGTTTTGCTTCTAGAACGGCTAAGCGCGGACTACACAGAGAAGCTGCCTTATCTTTATCTTCGTGAGACATGATCGAAATTAATTATCGCGGAAAAACAAACAAAACAACAGAAAACAATACGTAAATATGCGGAATAATAAATACAGGATTATCAATACAGCATTACACAATACACATACACGATAGCATCAAGTTGAGCGGTTATTTTATTTTATTACGGCGAGTGAACAATTATAAGTGCGGGTATATAATGCGTAAACAAATTGATGCTACCCTCAGACTTCGAGTGAATACTGCGTAATATTAAGTAGGCGCGGTTTAATTTATGTTATGTTATGTTATGAGTACGTGTTAAATAAATACCTAATAATAAAACATATAAATGTATATACCTGAAGGGCGGGAATGTATATACGATTTATAAATCTCTAAAGGCAAACACTTATATGGGCGCGGCGCGGGGATGCGTTGAAGTTCGGTGAGGGTCAACGAAAGCATCAACGGCTTTATGTTGATAAGTGTAAGGTACACAATAGCGTACTATCGTACTGACCACGTTGTGTTACGAAGAAATTGCAACAAAATGGTGGAATAAAAATATGACAAAAATGGACAAAATCAATTGAATCCAATTATGCTGGATCGAAATTGATCGATCCTGTGAGAAGGACCAAACATGATATGGCCCAAATTAGATTTGGGATACCAAAGATGCGTTATGTGCCCTAAGGCTTTATGGCGTTAATTTTATAAGAGAGTGGACTGTATTTTGTATCGTTAGGCGACTGGTTACAACAAATGGTATCACAACTACGACGAGCAAATGCTTAGGACTAGGATAAAGGAACTCCACGCACCTTCACTCCACATACTCCTGGAAGGTCCAGAGCGTCCTGGATTGTCCAATACCACTGGCCGTACGTCGATGGCGTCCGATTTCTAACCACTGTCCAGATTTGTCTATATTTTGGTGCACCAACACTGATCAATCGTTTTATAGGTAATTTTAACACGTACAAGTAGCACTGCGGTATATCACTTCAAAACGGGGCGCGTGCGCATAATATTGTGCGCGTAGATGCTTCCCTTGCGATGGTTGAAGGGTGACAACAGACACCGAGCGCATCCGCTAGGTGTCGCGCGTGGTTGGCGAATTTGGAGGGAGTGAAAGGGACGCAATACTCATCAAGCCAATGATACCATATCAATATAATTATAATGAGAAACATATGCGGCGCTAACAGCTGGCCAACGGAAATATTTCTACTTTTTTGGTTCTGTTGTAATTAAGATCACACTAATATTATAAAGGCAAAGTTTGTATGTGTGTTTATGTGTATGTATGTATGTTTGTTACTTCTTCACGCTGAAACGGCTCAATGGATTTGAATGAAATTCGGTACCAAGATAGCTCATACACTGGGTTAAATATAGGGTATATTTTATCCCGGAAGTGAAATTTTCCAGTGGGATGAGCAAATAATTAAAATACCTTTTATCCGCGGGTGAAACCGCGGAGCGCAACTAGTAAGTAATATTCTCAAAAAGAGAAATGCTAAGAAAGTTGCCGCCAAGGCCTGTAAGAAGGAATTAAGGAAGGCTCGTTTCAATCATATTGGTCGAATAGGGACTAAACTTGCTTCCTACCCAGCGGGTAGTAAGGCTTTTTGGTCCCTAGCCAAATCGGTTGAAGCGAACTTCTGTCGATCCTCACTGCCTCCATTATTGAAACCAGATGGATCGCTGGCTCACACTGCAAAAGAAAAAGCAAACTTGTTTGCCACTCTCTTTGCAGAAGCTTCGCGTTTAGATACTGCTAATGAGGTACCTCCCTGCCTTCCACAATGCGGTGTTTTCATGCCGGAAATACGCATACGTCAGAAGGAAGTACTAAAAACATTACGCAGTCTAGACGTGAACAAAGCCAGTGGTCCCGATGGTATACCTGCAATTGTACTTAAGAGCTGTGCACCCGAGTTGTCTCCCATTCTAACACGCCTATTTCGCCTCTCTCTAGACACCGGAATAGTCCCTATGAGTTGGAAGCTAGCCAACGTACAACCTGTACCTAAGAAGGGCAGTCGTGCTGATCCTGCCAACTATCGACCCATCTCAATTACCTCCATTCTCTGTAAGAGTATGGAGCGTATAATTAACAACAAGCTCTTGGCATACCTTGAAGACAATGATCTCCTCAGTGACCGGCAATACGGATTTCGCCGAAACCGGTCCACTGGGGATCTTCTCGCGTATGCCACTCACATATTGAGCGAAGCCTTAGAGATGCATGGAGAGGCACTTGCTGTATCTCTAGACGTCTCTAAGGCATTTGATCGGGTCTGGCACGACGGTCTTCTGAATAAGCTTCCATCTTACGGACTACCTGCTGGTTTGTGCACTTGGATATCAGACTTTTTGAGGGAACGATCGCTTAGAGTAGTTCTTGATGGCTGCTCTTCCGATCAATTAGCTATTAATGCTGGTGTACCTCAGGGGTCAGTTCTTTCAGCAACACTATTCTTACTCCACATCAATGATCTGCTAAAGCCCGGTACCTTTGGGTATGCAGATGATAGTACTGTTGTTGAAAGATACACATCCAGTGCCCGAGCCAGTGGTGACGACGTCCGGATTGAGAGAGAGGCTATGGTTGAGCGCATGAACCTGGCTTTGAAAGCCGTGTCCGATTGGGGCGATGCTAACTTGGTTAGGTTCAATGCTGAAAAAACACAGGCGTGTTTATTCACTGCTAAAAAGAGCCCACTCCATCTGGCTCCTTCATTCCGTGGTGTATCTGTAAGTTTAGGAAACCATCTTGAGCTTTTGGGTGTTGATCTTACGTCAAACCTAAACTTTGGATCCTACATCGAGTCCAAAGCCAAAGTAGCTTCAAAAAAACTCGGCATATTGTCCAAGGTAAGGCGGTACTTCACACCTGGACAGCTTCTAAATCTGTATCAAGCACAAGTCCGATCGTGTATGGAGTACTGCTGCCACCTGTGGGACGGGTCTGCCAAGTACCAGCTTGAGGCTCTGGACTCGATCGAACGGCGTGCCAAAAGGCTCATTGACGACGACACTTTGGTTGGTGAAAGGCTCCAGAGCCTTGCACATCGACGTAAGGTGGCAAGTCTGTCGGTTTTTTACAGATTACACCACGGTGAATGCGCTCAAGAACTGCATGATCTAATTCTCCCATCACCATTCCACTACCGGACTACTAGACGCTCGGCTAAGCGCCATCCTTTTGTGGTCGAAATACCACCCATTCGTACCAAGCGATTTGACTCAACGTTCTTAATTAGAACGGCTAAGGAATGGAATGCCCTGCCAGCGTCTGTGTTTCCGGCGAAATATGACCCGGGCGTGTTCAAGAGAAGAGTGAATAGGTATTTACTTGGCTAGCATGCTACACCTTCGATCGCATCGTCACTTCCCATCAGGTGAGAGCGTGGTCAAATGCTAGACAAGTTTGAAGTAAAAAAAAAAAAAAAAATAAAAATAAAAAAAAAATAATAATAAAGAAGTATATTTCTGAAGACGTTCATCAGAACATCACAAAATTTACACTTGACCACCGAGCAAAGTTCATTATCTAAATAAAATAAATAAATCAGTCTAGACATTATGATCTAATCAATGAACATACATTAATAAAAAAATACAGACGAGCATAGAATCTCCTTTATTTGAGAAGTCGGTAAAAATGTTGCTAATCCATAAATTATATATATAATTATAAAGGATTAGCTTAAAAGAACTTTTCCAACCCATTTTAATAAATGGGTTGGAAAAGTTCTCTTCTTACCTCAAATTGAATCTTAATTAGTGGCACTTAGGATAAATTCGAGGTAAGAAGATAACTTTTCTTACCTCGAATTGAATCTTAGTGGCAATTAATATTCAATTCAAGTTACGTAAAGATTTTTTATTACCTCGAATTAAATCTTAATTAGTGGCAATTAATATTCAATTCAAGGTAAGTAGAAAACTTTTATTACCTAGAATTGAATCTTAATTAGTGGCAATTAGGATTAAATTCGAGGTAAAAAGAGAACTTTTCTTACCTCAAAAACTTCCCTAGTGGCAGAGAATGGGAGGACAGCCAGCCCGACCAGCAAGTCAGCTACGGCCAGCGATACGATGAACAGGTTTGTGACGCTTCTCAGCTTTGTGGAGCACAGCACTGCTGCTATCACCAGGCAGTTTCCTGGAACACGGAGAGAGATTTTACTTTACTAGGTGGTAGGACTTTTCTGCAAAGTTCGTCTAGGTAGGTTGCTAATGCTTTGTCAGTTATTCCGCTGCCAAGCAGTAGTGTGCAAGCACTACTGTGTTGTGATTTGAAGAACACTGTAGCTAGTGAAATTACTGGGCAATTGCGACTTAGTGATCTGATTTCACAGTCTTGTAATTTTATTACCAGACTGTGTTGATGTGCGCAGTGCAGTGTCACGCGAAACTTTATATTTTAGAGTTCCGAGTGACAGCGTTCTGTTATGGGCGGCCGTGTCGCTTAACATCGGGTGAACGACTAGCTCGTCACATCATTCACTAACATAAAAGAAAATTAAAATTAATAAAGTCTAAACCTACGTCTATTAAAAAGTCGAAGTTACTCCGACCAGACCAAACAAACTAAAATTACAATAAAAAAATAAATAAAAATAAATATATACAGCAAGGAGTAGGTTATAGCTATAAGTTTTGAATTATAATAGGCTGTCTTTTTTTATCTTGTATATGTAAAGTTTTTTTTTTTTCTAAAATAATTGCTGAATGATTTATTGAGAATTAGTGGTCTCAGTTCACCTTTAGATCTTGTTAAAAAACTGTAAAAAAAAAGCTCAGTTGTTCTTACACGTATACTTATTAAAAGTAACTAGAATTTTCGCAAAAGGTGTGTACATTTAAGAGCTACTCGTGTCCAAGCCCACATTTTTCGCGTGGGAGCAAGATCGGTAAAACTTCTGAAATGTCAAAACCAATCCAACTTCTAAACTTGGAAACTCTCAGCAACCGACATGACAGTAAAGTTAACGCAGAGAAATAATTCAATGAACAACGCATGATAAACAATTTACTCAGTAAAAATGTAGAAGGGTTTTTTTTATAATATATTTAAAAATGCATATAGGCTAGCTTAAAGTTTGTTGAGAAAAAATCTCAGCTCCTTATAAGAATAGTAATCTACCATCTAGGTGATCACGTAACTTAATTGCAACAGATAGAAACACAAATTTATATGGATTTGACAGTTTTAATACGCAATTTACGTGCATAGTTAGTGTGATTTTCAAATTAGGAATGAAATTTCCCTGTTGCATTGCAATCATAGTTTCATGATCACCATGGTTACTGGTTGGTAAAAATTTCGTCATTAAAACAGTAGCAAGTAAAGAGCAGTATTAAGTGAAGTTGGACACTATAAATCATTCGCGCTCACTAAAAAGCTTCTTGCGGCGGCGTCGTGTGTCGGGTCGTCCTCTTCCCTCTAATATGGTCGAGGAGGGCGATGGCTGGAACATGCGTCAAGCTCGTGAACGGGCACTGCTTGCGGAAGCTCATGGTGTATACGCAAATAGAAATAAAGTCATTCATATTCCTGATACTTAAATGTTATATAGTATCCAAAATTGTAAGAAAAAAAAATTACCTCATGTATTGATTTTGTTAAAAATAAATACAACAAATATGTAAGTAGTTTACTAAAAACAGCATGGACTAGGAGTCTGTGGTAAAGCAGAATTTAAAAAAACGCAAACTAATACGTTCCAACTTCAGACGGCAGTTTTAGTTCCCGCGCTCTTATACCTACGTCTGCAACTTCACGGCACTTGGCCATCAACAGTGACCGGCAAATATAACTTCAAATTATTGATTTTAAGCTTGTTGTAAAATCCGGAATTAATGTGACGGCGGCAACGTCCAGTTGTAAATGTAAGCTCTATGCACAGCGGGCAGCGATCGAGCACCGTAATTTACCCTGTGAAGGCATTAAATTTATTACAGTGGCAACACCGGCAACTGTCATGGCGCCCCTACCCATCTGGCTATAAAAAAGGAGCGCTCGGTGTACTACGGATCATTCTTGTTTCGGACACGGCCTGGTGGACACGCTGAAGGCCTATAGTTATATAGGTTGCAACCTACGTACAAACACGTTCTGCCTACAAATGCATTTTTTGCTATGAAAACTTGTGCATATTTATTTTGATCATATTCTGAACATTATTCACTTCTGGACGTAGGCTCAATAGTTTGCCACTGAGATCGATCTTCAGCTCTTTGCATCTAGTCTCTATTAGCCATTTTCCATTAATTTACTTTCGACCCGATGACGCTGAAGCTGGGTAGAGACCAACAGCATGAGCCTGTTCAAGAAAAAAAAAAACAAAAAAAATTGCTTGAACACTAAAGAACTCGTCTGGAGTTTTGGCGGGAAAACGAAAAAGATCGCGTCACCGCATTGTATTATTTTTCAAAACTTGTGTTATTTTCAGTGTTAGTGCATAAAATTGGTGGTATTATATTCGTTAAGTGCTGGATTACAGGCATGAGTGTGGGAAAGTGGTATAATGATGTTGAAACGTTTCTTTTCGTGTTGTTTCCAAAACTCCATAGAAGCTTCTAGTACAGTTACCACCACTTTACTAGGAGTGTGACTTGACTAGACTAGACTATGACTTGACTTGATGACTTGGACTGTGACATGACTTGACACATACAACATACATATATATAATGTTACAAAATACTTCACTTCGGGAACTGATGCAAGCGGCGTAGTATATATACGAGTGACGAAGAAGGCTCTGGCTCACTTTTCGGGCAGCGCTCAGAGGCGACGGACGTTTTATAAAATCACGCTATTAATTATTGTCGGTTCTTAGTAAATCTTAATAAATATTCTTAGCTTGATTGTAAACTTATTTTTTTTAAACTAAAACCACTTAGGATTTCCAACAATAATATAACTTGAAAAATTAATTACTTGACACTGGCTAAATACACAAAAGTGTGGAGCCAAAATCAAATAAAAAAAAAAGAACCCGTCTAAATATTGCTAGCATACTATTACTTCAGCATTCTTTATCTTTTGCGATAAGGCAGAGTTTACTGCAAATAGGCTATTTTATGTTTAATCAGAATAATAAAAATAATTCAAATTAAAGTTTTAGCTATGTCAACCAGTCTGCTGGGTGATCCATTCCATGTTTATGACGTCATCCAACTTCCGTGGTTTTGTAGGCGTTTATCGTGAAAGCTGTATTTAAAACATATGACCATGACGTAGTTATTTTTTTATATATTGGCTCCACTCTTTTGTGTATTTATCCAGTGTCAAGTAATTGATAATTTATCAAGTTAATGATATTTCACGCAAATATGTGTCAAGTTATAGTTGAAGTCATCAAGTCAAGTCATAGTCTAGTCAAAGTCATACTCCTAGTAAAGTAGTGACCACTTTACTTGAAGCTTCTATGGAGTTTTGGAAACAACACGAAAAGAAACGTTTCACCATCATTATACCATTTTCCCACACTCACGCCTGTAATCCAGCACTTAACGAATAAAATGCCACCAATTTTATGCACTAACACTGAAAATAACACAGGTTTTGGAAAATAATGCAATGCGGTGACGCAATCTTTTTCGCTTTCCCGCCAAAACTCCGACGGTAGCTTTATCTATGTGCGGTACTCACGCACACATACATGCATACAAATACGTGCCTTTGCCACTGCTGCATTGTTTCACTAAAGTAAATACAGTTTTTACCTTTTATATATTTAACTTTTAAATATTTTTTTAAAAGTTCAAATCGTCTGGTTTCAAAACATATAGCAGTAAAAAATATGAGCGTAAGCTTTTTTCAGCTCCGTATTCCGAACGTGAAATCTTTTTCAATTTAATTTTCTAAAATAATACGTCGTAGAATGTTGTTTGAATGAGTAATGAACAGTTTTCAATCTTTCCGCTGCTCGTTAGCGGCTTTTATTGTGCTCAAAGAACCTTTTCGACGGCCTTTGCTGTTTAATTCGTCGATTGTTAGGAAAACTGAATGGTGCTCATTTAGTACAGCGTTGTTTTTAACGTTCCCGTGGGTTTGAAATCGTCTGGCAAAACGTTTTATTTTTGAACTCTATAAAATTAGTTCCTGGCGAATATATCTTATATTATAGTCTAACTGTAAGTATTTCAGAGGGTGAATGAATCAACAGCTTGTGTGGTGTGGTCGTTGAGCAGGTGGGCTCATAACCCGGAGGCGGCGGGTTCGATGCCTGCGGCAGGACAAATATTAGTGCACAGAAACATAAGCGCAAATACTTGATTTGAGTCTGGGTGTTGTGGGACCATGGTCCTCCTAGTTCCTGGGTCCCTGTACACAGGGAATACGAGTTAGGGTCCAGGATCTATGTATGTGGTCGTTGGGCGTTATTATATAATAATAATAATAATAACGCCCAACGATCACACACATAAATCCTGAACCCTAACTAGGATTCCTTGTGTCTAACTAATATAATATATATAATAATAACTTGTGTGTGTGGAACTACGAGAACTATGGTCCTACAATACCCAGACTCAGAACAAGTATTTGCGCTTTTTTTCTGTGCACAAATACTTGTCCTGTCGCGGGAATCGAACCCACTGCCTCCGGGCTATAAGCTGACCTGCTAAATCACCACACAGATCTGACCAATAAAGACCATCAAAAATAAAGTCACCATTTTTTATAAGGATATTCCAACGTATCCAAGCTGAAAATAACCCCCTTTTTCTCTGTGCGAAGTCTCCATTCCACTTTACAAGTCAATCATATATCCGGTTCACGACCAAGTTTCCAAGTGGCAAGAATAATCGTTCATTTTTATAAAGTAATCCGACACCGGGTGCCAGCGACAACGGCGGGATATATTGAAAAACTTCCCGGATAAATAAGGCAGGATCTACGATATCGACGGGTCAAGAGAAAAAAGTATTAGGGGAAATTCAAGAATTTTAAAATGACGTTTTGAATTTAGAAGAGAAGTACAAATACTCGTAAGTTGCGAAAGATGCGACAAACTCGTATCATAGTAGGGTTCCGGTACAATTTAGACACTTCTTGAATCTTTCTTATGCGTGTATTTCCTTAGAATACCAGTTTTGTGCAACGCAACAAGAGAAATTTTCACACTAATTATGCACATAAACTGCGTATTGAAACTATCAAATCCATATGACGGCAGCTACGTCCAGTTATAAACTCTATGCGCAGCGGGCAGTACCGTAATTTACCCTATGGTGGCATTTAAATTTATTACAGTGGCAACATCGGCAACTATCATTGCTCCCCCAATCATCTGGCTATAAAAATGGACCGCTCGGTGTACTACGGATCATTCTAGCTCCTGACACGCCGCGGCGTGGACATGCTGAAGGCCTATAGTTATATAGGTCGCAACCTACGCACAGCCCGTCCTCCGACACATACATATTTGTGTTTATATTGGTTGCAATTGGTTACGTGATTGCCCAGCTGGTTGTCAAACCAGCTACTGCTACAACTGGTTGTTCTTGAGCTATGCAGAAAAAAGAGTTTTGACCGATAGACGGTCAAAATACCCTCAGGCCTCAAAAATATATCAAAGACGCATGAGTAAATATAAATGTATTATCAATCAACCGTATTTACAGTTGACAATTCCCATAATCATGATTTCGAACTAACACTTAAAAAATTTAGCTGAAATATCAGTTACCCTCTTTCATCGTCCTCCCACTGAAGTGTCCCTTTTTATGTATGGGTACAACGTTTCATTGGGCAACGGTTACTGTACCCTACAATATTTTCAGACGAGGGAGGCATTTAAAAAGAAAGTTATACCAATAAAATGTAATGTTTTCTTCAAAGGTCTTCGGGATATTGTTATAGTTAGTTAAATTTTTCAACTGGGCAATGCTGCCAGCATTTTGGGTGCGCTACTTACTGTTAATGGGCTGGAGCATTTGAACTGTCTACAGGTCATCGCGGCCAGTATATAGCCCAAATATTTTTTTTAGTAGATAGTTTGTATATATTTATTCTATTCCAAATATAAGGATACAATAAAATCACACTTCACACTAATATTATAAAGGCGAAAGTTTGTATATGTGTATGCTTGTTACTCCTTCACGCTCAAACGGCTGAATGGATTTGGATGAAATTCGGTACCAATATAGCTTATACACTAGATTAACATATAGGCTACATTTTATCTCGAAAAACTGAAATTTTCTCGTGGGATGAGTAAATAATTAAAATACTTTTTTTCCGCGGGTGAAACCGCGGGGCACCACTAGTAATCTATATATAAAAGAAAATCGTGTTATTTATATTATTTGTAACTCAAGAACGGCTGAACCGATTTGGCTGAGAATTGTTGGGGAAGTAACTTTAAACCAGGACACGGGCGTAGAATAAGACTTTTTATCCCTTCCGACCGCGTTTTACTAATTTGCCCGTGCGAAGCCGGAGCGGGTCAGCTAGTAATAATAAAAATATGAAATACGTTTAGTATTTCTTATCATATCATTGTAGTATTTATTTGAGAGAATAAAGGCAACTAGCCAGTCAAAAAAAAGACAAGTTTACAAGACTGACTCGGCCTGGCGTGTAAGTTGGAACGAGTTCTATGGCAGCCGTGATTATATCGAAATGTGCTTGCAGGAATTTACTTGCGGTTGGTTAACTTAACAAAAAGTTGTTGAATTTAATTGTGTGATTCGCAAATGGTCCACTTTGCAAAAGGTCTACTATGTAAAAGATGATTTCCCCACTACTCACATTACATTATACTTACAGATAATGTTACTTAGCTAAAGGCATTTCCAAGCCAGGCGTAATACCATCTTCGACTTTTATATCTACTTTATTTATCGTCAAGAGTATGTTAAGTCTTCATCAGGTCAGGTCACGTCAGTCTAAATCTTTACCCTGTCTAATGCTGTATGAAGATAAAAAAAATATGCTTGTTAGCCTCATTTTGGTTATTTTTTGCGCCAGATATTAAGCTCTTGCAAATTATGTTTTATGTTTAAAACTTTGCGAGATCCTAAGGATAAACTTTAATGCCTGTAGAAGTGCATAATAATAATAATATAATGAAGCTAAGTAGTTATTTGGGATTTCTTTTATTGGGTAACTCGCTATTTTTTTTTATTAATTAAGCTTACGTTTGTACCCATTTCATCTGATGTTAAGTAAATATTTTACTTAGGTATATATTATATTGTTAATAAATACTATATTTATATATTATATTTATTTTACTATATATTTTATTTGACAGCCTCTGTGATGTGGTGGTGAAGCAGTTTGGCTCATAATCTAGAGGCGGTTTGATTCCCGCGGCAGGGCAAATGATGTGACGATCTAGTCGTTTGCCTGATGTTAAACGACACGGCCCATAACAGAACAATGTTGTTCTGAGTCTGGGTGTTGTGGGAACATGGTCGTCGTAGTTCCTGGGTCCCTAGACACAAGGAATCCTAGTTAGGGTCCAGAATCTATGCTTGTGATCGTTGGGCGTTATTATTTTTATTCAATAAATTCACTTCATCCCATAAATTTGCACTGAAAACTTAATAGTTATAATGCTACACTAGAATCATTTACCCACAAAAATGAGTAAGTAAATGACAAAATCAAATAAACCACGTCCGTTAACCAACACAGTATCGATCTCATAAAACCTTCTTATATCCCCATCCAAAAGACCTAAAATCTTTCCGAACTCACGAGCACTTCAAAACTATCTAAAAGTATCATAATAAATAATCAGTGACAGGCTCTCCCAAGGGAGTACAATGGGCCCTACATTATTCCTTATATCCCAGATAAAGGATCGCTTTACTATGAGATATTCAGGAGGATATATAAAAGATTTTTCTCAAAGACACGTTACGGTGGATAAATAATATGGTGTGTCGGAGAACAGACGCGTATAGTTTGTAAAAGTAGATATATAACTTTTTGTAATATTGACTAGTTTTTGTATGAAAATAAAAAATTGAGTGTTTTAGGCCAGACGATTGAAGTAAAACTTCTGTAGCTCCATCTATCGGCCGGTATATTTTTTTATTTTTTATTGCTTGATAGGCTTGCGTTTTACCACTATCACACCTGATGGTAAGTGACGATGCGGTCTAGGATTTAACACGCTTGTCTCGAAGATACCTGTCCGATGGCGTTTTTTTGTGCATCTGGTTGTCCGATAGTGGAACGGTGATGGCGGAATCAGGTTATGCAACTCCAATGCGCACAGACAAAATGCACTCGATAGAAGACCGATAAACTGGCAACTATGCGTCTATGGTCGAGGCTTTGTTTAATGTTAATGTCCCTATTTTGACAATTGAAAGGGTGAGAACAAAAAGGGTTTATCTGATTTTTTTCACAAAATGACTTATGGGTATCGTTGGATTCAGCGTGAAATTATCTTTAATAATACATTCTCAAAATACCGAAATGAGGCTTAAATCTCGAGATTTTAAGTCTAAAAACGGTTTATCTGTCACAGGAATACAGTTCGCTTAGCATATAAACATTATTATAATTATTTTATTATATTATATTTTTACAGTAATTGTATGAATTAGTAATATATTTAGTATTTAAAAATAGAATTAAAACATTTTCAAGCAACTGAAACTTACATAAACCTTTTCTATTACCTTATAAGCACTCTACATTAAAATGACACCGTTGACGTTTAAAGTCAATTTTCTCGAAACTGTCAATTTGTCACTTAAACCCTTTTTATTCTCAACCCTTCAATTGCAAATTGTATTTTACCGGATATAAATAAATAAAATCTTTGTTTCTACTACTTCATTTTTTAATAAATAATAATAATTAACATAATTTATATACATTTTTACGCATGCAAAATTTGGTGTGTTGAATCTATTATTTTATAAATGTATTTGATTAAAAATTAATAACTTCATATTATATTATTCTTTGTATATATCTCAGTTTTCATCTTCGTTTTTATTAGTAGTCGTCGTCTCCGTGACGTAGGCCTCTCCCATATCTTTCCACCATTTTCTATCTTTAGCTTTTGTCTTGTTGTTTACCGGATATACCAACATAATAATATACATTTTTAGTATTTTTTATATTTGTTATGATGACAATGGAGATCTACACGAACCAACTTCAACTTTCATTCGCCTCTTCACTCATTCATCAGCTTATTCCCCAAGTCAAGCGTGTGTAAAGAAGTTTTACTGAACCAAATAGTGATCGCAGTCAAATGAACGTAGCTGACGTTGCTCGATTATACTGATTGGCAAAGAACAGTTATTTAAGCTTTACTACGAAGGTAGCCTATCGAAAGTCCCCGACGCAGCCTGTGATGAATAAATAAACCGGGAGGCAGACAACAAATCCCGGCCTCCACACCTGTATTCATTTACACAGTCCGGCGACCAGGCCATTTGCCGATTGCTGCGGGGAGGCAAGCCGGTAGGCTGGGAGCTAGTGCTCGAATTTTTATATACAACACGCTGTAACGAATTTAAAAAAGCAACGAGTGTGCTTTGAGGTTTTTATTCTTTTATTTAATTTTCATATATCATATTGTTTATTTTTGTGTGTGTATTTTTTACTATGGATCTTGAGTCTGAATTAAAGTTATATTATTATTATAATTATTATTATTTAGACCGTATATGACTGACGTATAACTTCTATACGAAACGTAACTAAATAAATAAATAATAACTTAACTTAAAACGTATCTTTATGTATTTTCACATTCAAGTACCTAAACTAAGAAAGAAACTTTAAGTAGGCACATTCGTTCTTATAAAAAATAACTGTATTTATTTATTGGAGAAACAGTAATGTTGTAGGGTTTTTTAATGGTAAATTGTTCAGTGATTTCACTAGATTTCATGCTTTTCCATCCTGAACACAGTATTGCTTGCTGCTTGGCGGCAGAATAACTGGCAAAGTGAAGGCACCGACGTAGACGATCATTATGAAAAATTTTATCACGAAGAAAATTAATAAATATTTGTTAACATTTCACACAGCGCCATCTAGCCCCAAACTAAGCAAAACTTGTACTATGGGATCCAGATAACTGATACAATACTTAAATGCTTTTTGTTTGTAAATACATTCATAGGTACAATATAACACCCAGACACTGAACAAACATCGACGTCCAAATCGACACAAATGTTTTCCTTGGGTGGAAATCGAACCTACGACCTATAGTTTGGAAGGCAGGGTCAAGCCAGGTCAGGTTAAATTCATTTTTACTTTGGCATGTACAAGAATCATAAAATTCGAGAATGTACGTGTTCCTTGCACACGGGCTTCCTTAGCCAGCGGGTGAATTATGTCCTACTATCTGCATTAGAGAGTAGTTCCGTGTCCCAGCAGTGGGCATATATTGGGCTGATTTCCATTAATTAACTAAACTGCTATTACTGCGTCTAATATCTAAGTTAGTCATCAATTCTTGACATGTTTTTTAAAATAATATGATATATAAAATACTGCGTTTGGCTCTTTAACTATAAAAGCTCGTGGGCATTATTGAATGTGGTGTAAACGACTTCTCAGTAAGATTTATTTTGTAAGAGAATTCTTTTACATTTTTTATTTATTTAGTGCACCAGTTAGGTAAGTTTATTTATCTGTGTCTTAGCATACTTATGTATACAATAATTATATTTTGTGTGAGGTTATTGTCAAACTATTTATTTGACTCATTAGAATGCACAAACCTAACCTAATTTCTGACATCAGGTTTTTCTTTTTCCAGTGAATGACGTGACGAGCTGGTCATTCACCTAATGTTAAGCAACATGGCTGCCTATTTCAGTTGCAGTGTTACTCGGTACTCTAAATGATTAAGTTTCGCGTGACACTGCACTGCGCACGTTATCCTGAGACATTGGCATAATGTATGAATAAGATTTTTAGCCGGAGAGATCAAGTCGTAAATCGCATTTGTCTATTAAATGTACTATTTATAGTGACGTTTCAACCGGAATACAGTAGTACTTGCACACTAATGCTTGTTGGCAGAATAACTGGTAAAGCGGTCGTACCTACCTAGATGAACTTTGTAGTAAAGTTAAAACTTTACTGTGTGTGGTAGACCACCTAGTAATAATAATAATAATAATAATGATAACGCCCAACGATCACATACATATATCCTGGTCCTTAAATAGGATTCCCTGCGTCTAGAGACCCAGGAACTACGAGGACCATGGTCCCACAACACCCAGCCACAGAACAAGTAGTTGCGCATTTTTTTTTGTTCACGAATATTTCTCTGCCGCGGGAAACAAACCCACCGCTTTCGGGTTATGAGCTGATCTACTCAACAACCACATCACAGAGGCAGTAAAAAAAAATGAATTGCATCAATTATAAAAAAAGTTTACTCTTCCTATGACTAATGGCCAATAAATCAAATGGAAAAGACAAATCATTTGAAACAAATAGATGTAACAAACAAATGAAGTAAAACAAATGCATGTAATAAACATTTACAAGACAAATCCATATAAATCCCGTAGCTCGTGTCTCGTAGACTTGTTGCTACATACGTAGCACATGCTACGGTGTAGCCGTAGCTACAGCTACGGTACAGAGGGGAATGGAATTAAACGGCCTTCGTGCAATGTATGAGATTCGAGATGAAAGGAAATAGGAATGACGAATTGTTTAAATGGTTGGAACTTTCAAACATTTCAGTAATTTGGATTGAGAATAGTTATAGAAATAACATGATTTATTATTTTAATTTTTATCAGTTTTATTATTTTGATGTTATGTATTTGTTATCAGTTGTGTGTCACAAATAAATGTTTTTTCTTTTTTTTTCTTCGAATTTCTTTCGATAATTGGTACTTGTGTGTGTATTCAGGTGTAGCCCCGTGCTTTTATAAAATAGTTTTTCATCTTCTAAACATGTTTGTAACCTTAACTTAGTATTTATAGTCTCATGGTATTTTTTGAGAGTTTAATCCACCCCGCTGGCTTATTTAAAATAAATAACAAAATTGTTCCAAAAATTTGAGATTCTTGACCATTACAATTTTTTGACGATTTTTTTCACAGTTTCAAAAGCGTTTGTAAACTTCGTTAAATTCTCTCCATCCAACGGTTGCCTGGAAAAGATCACTTTTGGCAACAAGATCGCTCATTGTCATTTTATGAAAAAAAGAAAAAGAAAGACAGAAAGAAAGAAATGTATCTTTCTATCTACCTCTTTATATATTATATCTATCAACTTGATGGGTCATACATTAAAAAAAAATCAATAAGTATTGAAATTATAAACACAACAACAGGCAAAATATCTAAGATTACATAACAATAAGCTTAAGGCATTCAAGCCAAGGTTTTTTTTTTTTCATCTATTGCGCAAAAGGCTTTTTAAAGTAAAACTTCTTTACTCTCACTTGACTTGGGGAGTAAGCTGGCGAGGCGAACGGAAGTTAAAAATTGTAGTAGATTTTTTCAACTTCAAACTTTTTCAGCATTTGACCACGCTCTCACCTGATTAACGTAATTGGTTAACGTAGATCTCCATTGTCAACAACGACAAAGTTAAAAAATTGTGCTATTATGTTGGTATGTCCCATACAATGATAATTTACAATTGTTTAAATGGCGTTACTATCATTAAACAAAGCAAAAATTTTTTTTTTTTTTTTTTTTTTTGCGGGAAAACGAAAAAGATCGAGTCGCTGCATTGTATTATTTTCCAAAACTTATAAGGTACAGGAGCCAATGAAGGCCCACTTAATTTCAAAACCTCGTGAAATCTTGCAGATAAATAAAGTATAGAAAAAACATAATGGAAGTTGTAATAATAATAATTAAAACACACTTGCATTATTGTCTATGGTACTAGTAGCATAAACCCGCGAAATTTAAAATGTTTCGTTTAATCATAACTGTATTTTTTTTAAAGTGGGCTATCCTAGGAGCCGGGCCATCTTCGGCGACACTACCTTATTATTTTCAGTGTTAGTGCAAAAAATTGGTGGCATCTTATTCGTTAAGTGCTGGACTACAGGCATGAGTGTGGGAAAGTGGTATAATGATGGTGAAACGTTTCTTTTCGTGTTGTTTCCAAAACTCCATAGAAGCTTTTGATAAAGTTGCCACCGCTTTACTAGGAGTATGACTTGACTTGATGACTTGCATTGTGACTTGACTTGACACATATATACACATATATTACTTAACTCGAGAAATTATCAATTACTTGACGCTGGCTAAATACACGAAAGTGTGGAGCCATACCAAAACAAAAAAAAAAACAAAGTTTGATAAAACAGTCGATAGATGGATCTAAACTAAAGTGGTGTAACAACAAAAGATTTAAACAAGCCTTAAACAAATGTTAAACTACCTTTTTGTATTGTTAAACACACGTTTGACGTCTGTCTAAGCCTTGTTTATGTATTTGTGGTAACGGTAAAAGTTTTACTTCAGTCGTGCGGTCTAAAGCATACCCGCTTTTCATCAGTTTTGTATTGTATTGTATTGTGTTTTATTCATGAACAACTTACATTGTGTTTGAATTACATTTGATATATAAATTTTGAATAAATTACATTAAAGTTATTAAATTAAATTAAAATATTGGCATGCAAATTATTTAATATAGTTTACAAATAGGCGCTAGTAACGTCACAAGATAAGGCAATAAAGTAACAAGGAAACAAATGTCACAGTATCAGAATGCTAGGCTAAGTACTCATTTATACTATAATAACTTTTCTCCAAAAGAAATGCTTTTACTTTATGTTTAAATATATTAGGCTTGTAGACTACTTCCTTAATATCCTGTGGCAATTTATTAAACTTTTTTTTTAACAATTTCACAGCTTGGTACAAGATGCAATGTTTGGTAATATTTAGTGTAGGTTTTATTTTATGTTTAAGGTCTTTCCTTCTTGTACTTTCTCGTACTTTCTTCGTTTTCTTTCGTGTTTTGATGACCTATTGTGTTTGTTCTTACCAGCAATAACTAGGACGTCAATCAGCGCCAGTATAGCCAGGCTGATCAGGCTGGTCGGCTCGTCCCACCGCACCTGGTCGAGTAGAGCCGCGCATGCGGTCGCGTTGAGGGAGGGCATAGTACGCGCCACGGCAACGCGCGTCGCGTCGCGCGGCGCATTGCCCGCGCGCGCTAGCTGCCCGGCTGCATGCTTCGAGGGCTATTGCTGGAACAAGGAGATAGATGTCTTAAAGATATGCTTGTTTAGGAAAGATATCTGGCAATAAGTAATGCCCAAAATAATAGTAATAACGCTCAACGATCACATACATAGATCCTGGACCCTAACTAGAATTCCCTGTGTCTAGGGACCCAGGTACTACGAGGACCATGGTACCACAACACCCAGACACAGAACAAGTATTTGCGGTACTTTTTTATGTGCTCAAATACTTGTCCTGCCGCGGGAATCGAACCCCCCGCCTCAGGGTTATGAGCCGACCAGCTCAGCCACTACACCATAGAGGCTATCAAATATAATTATATAAAATTTATTTATTTATCAATAAAAGTGTTAAGGCCAGGTCAAATTCCCACCCGGTGACACAACAAAGGTCAGTAGAGACCAACAGCAATAGCCAGTTCAAAAAGAAACCTTTACCAAATTTATATGGGATAATTGTCCCATGGATAATTAATTTGAATAATTATCTTATATACGTTATTGGTGACGTGGTTCCATTTAAAAAGCTATTTAACTCAACTCTAGAATAATGCTTTCAAACTTTGTCGAGGCATTTAGTTCTATCTTGTTTAAAACCAGAATGAAATTTCCAAACAAACGTGTAAATGAAGCGTAAATTAGGTGTATGGTCTAATTTATAAGAAATGCCTAAAAAGTGCCCAAATAAATTGATAGGTACATTTTAGAGGTTTATAAGTAGGTGATCTTTGATTTTACCTGCGGAGAAATATATACCTTAAGGATTAAGTGTACTAGGTGCAGTTTAAATTTCGTCTCCACTGATAGTTTCGGTGGGGACAAAATCCCAACGTACCGTCTCATCCATACCCCTCTTAGTGGGAAAATACTTTTTATTCTCCACTGTTTTGGTTTTAATTCCTAACCACCCTGGGTTGAGGATTTAAATTGGCAACATCCCTCGTAAGGATATCGCTCGTAGACAGCCTATGGTGAAGAGCAATTCTCAAGTGGTGACCATGAACTGGAAGACGCAACGTACCTACGTTGCGTCTTCCAGTACCTACTAAGTGGACCGGAAACCTGGTCATGACCGCGAGGAAAGCCGATGGATGCAAGAAGCAAGCAGCAACTCAAAGTGGCGCTCTGTGGGGGAAGGTCTATGTTCAGCAGTAGACGTCTTCAAGCTGATGATGATGATGATGATGATAATGGCTATCACAGCCAAGTTTAGTTCATTTTATCTCATTAGATTACATTTTTATAATATATATAAATACGCACAGGTCAGCGCAAATCACGAGTTTGTGGCGCTGGCCGTAGAAACATTAGGCCCGTGGTCGTCCGACACAAAAAAATTTATTAAACAAGTTTCGACTCGTTTGGTTCTCGCTTCGGGGGATCCCAGAGCTGGCACATACTTCGCTCAGAAGCTAAGTCTTCTAATTCAGCGAGGTAATGCTGCCAGTATTCTGGGAACCTTACCGCGCGGTGGTGAGTTGGATAGCGTATTTATTTTGTAAATAATGTTTTATTAGTTGTAACTTTTTATTTATAGTGTGCCTGTAAATATTAATGTTTATAGTGATTAATAAATAATTTTATAATATTGTTGATTTTATATTTATAAATATTCTATACTCTTCTTTGGTATAATAATAATAAATAATAACGCCCAACGATCATATATGACGGCGGCTACGTCCAGTTATAAACTCTATGCGCAGCGGGCAGTACCGTAATTTACCCTGTGGCATCATTTAAATTTATTAAAGAGGCAACACCGGCAACTGTCGTCGCTGCCCCACCCATCTGGCTATATAAAGGGATCAATTGGTGTGCTACGGACCATTCTTGTTCCAGACACGGCGCGGTGTGGACATGCTGAAGACCTATAGTTATATAGGTTGCAACCTACCCACAGTCCGTTCTGCCGACATATACATAGATCCTAGACCCTAACTAGGATTCCCTGTGTCTGCGCTTTTTTTATGTGCAAAAATACTTGTCCTGCCACGGGAATCGAACCCGTCACCACCACACCACAGAGGCTGTATAATTAGATAAAAAATCAAACGCGTCCACTAATTCACTGAGCTAACTGGCCATTCCGCTAATTGGCGATCCCATAGTCCCAGTTTTGTTTGCCTTTCTAATAGTCCCTCTAACAGTTTGGATCGGGTCTCAGTTAATTGCACCAACTTTAGGGTAATTAGGGAGTAAACCACCCCTGGCCGCTTTATTAGATTAGGTTCATCAAATTGGGGTAACTAGATTTGTAATTAAAAATTGTTTGTTGTATTGTTAGTAACTAAGGTATACGTTTTTTGTGGTATTATTTAAACCAACTGCGTTAATTTTAATAATTTATTAATAAAAAAACTGCGTTTTCCGCGGGTGATAGTAGTCTATGTGCGAAAAAGAGATTAACAAACAAAATTGTACATACAATAAGCGCCAATTTTTATTTACTCCGAAATTCCAATTTTGATGTTTCTTATTATGTTTTCTACACAGTGAAAAACTAAGCTAGTGCGTCTTCCAGTTTTTGAGTTTTCTCAATATCTTTGTAGTTATAGCCACCTAAATATATGAACGGATGGAACATTTTCACAAATTCTTTTTTTTTGTGTTTATTATTGTCAGGAGTTGGTTCGTTTAGTAACGAAAAAATAATTAAAGATTAGCGAAAAACTAGAAAAATCCACTACGCGGATGATACCACGGGGCGCAGCTAGTAAAAAATAAAAAATAGTTTTTTCGTATCTGTTTATAAATGACGGGGTTCTGAAATAACAAATAAAAAAAAATACCTCCTCCTTTTTTGAAGCCGGCTGATAATTCAAAATGAACATGACCTTTCGATTACTTTCTATTTTATTGTATAACCACAAAAAGTGATATCATTAATTTTGACCCATTTATGCCCCAAATAGAAAACGTTTCCCATTACAATATTTATTTTCGGGTCCGATAGGTGGGGTAAGTTATTATGATCATTATTATATTGACCTTTTGTGACCACGAAACAATGGAAATTGATCCCATACGGAGATAACGGACATGGGCATTACGTATTGGTTGGTTGAACACTGTATAAACAGTAAGGGGACTTAAAATATATACATTTTAAATATTATTTACAGTAATTTTTAAATTATCAAGTTGTACTAAATATTTGACTACACTTGTCAAAAGCTGTCCTAATTTACAGTAAATTTTAAAATTATAAAAATATGTTTAAGCCAATTAGCGTTTTAATTTGACACCCCTAGATTTAAAATACTCTAAAACCTAAGCTCTGTCACTCGGTATTATAATATACTCGGCCTTGCTCACTTAAATCACCCCAAAAGTCCTCTCCAGTCACACACACCCTCTTTTCTGAACTTGATGACTATAAATAAACGTAGTAATCAAGAAAATATAATATATGATGATTTCTTGTTGATATTCATTTTCAACCCTTATTTTATAGAAGCAAAATATTTAACTCTAATAAATCAATAGGAAAACAATAATAACAACGCTCAACGATCACATACATAATCCCAGTGGGTATGGTGGGGTAAATATGGGTTTCATTTGACACCTTAATGAAAGCCCTAACTTTTTGAATAGAAAGCCAAAGGAACTTTCCAGTCTTTTATCATAATTGGGGTATATTTTTAGCCAACAAAGAAAATAATGGGTTGTATGATTGATGATGTATGATTGACGGCTTTGTGAGTGACTTGAGCGTCTCTAGCGAGGTTTTTGTACAGATGATTTACGTTTTAGAACAAAAATAGATAAGAATGGTATTGATTTGAGGGAAAAGTTGAAAGTTCAAGTATTTTTCTGAAAAATGAGTGTTGCAATCTTTGTATATAAGGAACATAACCTACAAAGTTAGTAAAACGAATTAAAGTGAATTCATTTATTTATTTATTTAGATACACAAGAAGCTTACAGTATAAAAACCAAACGCTTTTGGGTCAAACACCGGATCGGAAAATATGGAATAGAGTATGTAAATGGTTTTTTTTTCTTGACGAGCTAGTCGTTCACCTGATGTTAAGCGACACGGCCGCCCATAACAGAACAGCGTCACTCGGATCCCCAAAATATATAGTTTCGTGTGACTCTACAATACAATTTATGTATGAAGCTGTAACTACTACCTGCGAAAAGTAGTATAACTTCACTGTTTTTTTATATACTTTATATACTACTTTATATACTTTATATACTAGATGTGACAGCGTGGATGGCGATGCTCACCTATAAGAAACCAGAATGAATGGTTTTGGTATCAATGGAAAAAGGTTTAAGGAACATTATTCTAGTATTTTTTACGTTACTCTTTTTTTGTGAGAGTGAAGGTTCACAATAACCCTCACTAACTCACCCATTTATAATAATAATATTATCATTTATCTTATAATATATAAAAATGATTCTCTATTTCCTTTGGTCATCGCATCACGGGTGAACGGATGGAACATTTTCGCAAATTCTTTTTTTGTTGTATTTATTATTGTCAGGAGAAGAATTTTCTAAAAGAAAAATATAAGAGAGTTTAGCTAGTTATTCATATATTAATATTAGTAGTATAAGAAAGCTTCTATCCTACCTAAGTAGGTTAAAAAAATCGATGACGCTGAAAGCAGTGCTTTAATTTCTTTTATTTTTAAATCTTTAAATATTTTAATCAGAATTTCAAGAAAATAAAGCCCTGTCGTAAAATAAATCCCTGAATTTTCGATAACATTTTCCAATACTCGTTTCCTCCCTAGGTTTATGTTAAGTGTCTTTGTGAAATTAAGATAAGACTGCCAACTTTATAGTCAGTAGGGACACTATAATTACTAAAATATGACTGACCCGAGCTCAGTTGATAGCAACCCTGCCTTCTGAACTGTGGGTTGTGGCTTCGATTCCTACTCAGGATAAGCATTCGTGTGATGAACGTCGATGCTTGTTCTGTGTCTGGGTGTTATACTGTATTCTATGTATTCACAAACAAAAAGTATCTAAGTATAGTATCAGTTATCTGGTTCTCATAGTACAAGCTTTGGTTAGTTTGGGACTACTTGGTGCTGTGTAAAATGTCCACAATAAATATTTAATAAATACGTACAATAAGCAACTTGTCCCTGTTCCAGTGAAATTACAGTTTCACTAGCCTATTCCAAAATACATGCCAGTTACAAAACCAACCTTCATGCTTTGACTTAGAATCGAGAGCTTGATTTATGCTTTTTTGCTGGATGATATTTCATTTCTATAACTTGAACTCTCCTAACCTTTATAATCGTTTGGTTTGTATCCCTTTCTAACCATCTAAACTTGCTTATGCTAGAATAGAGAAGAGCTTGTTATCAATACCGGACACGGCAATTTTTGGCTCTTTTTGAATAGAACATGCAGAACAATTATGAAACTGTTCTTTTGGTTATATAATGCTGTTACTTTTAAAATATTTATTAACCATTTCACTCTCCTCTTGAAAACTTTGCTCTTGTCCATACTGTCAGTTTGAATGTTGTGGTAAAGATGGGCAGTATTGGAGCTGATTGCTCCCCCAGCTTAAATTAGCCGCAATTTAGCTTCTTTGAGGCTCCCATTTAGGTTTTCGGTATATTTTTACACTGATAAGAAATGATTTACTGTTTGTAGACTTTTTAGTACCTTTAGAAAAAAATAGTGTGCTAAAACATTCAACCTTATGTTGAGTATTTAAGAATCAGATTTTTGTAAAAAAACAGTGCTTCAGTTTCATGCCACGTATCATATTTTTTTGATACAGAATATTACTAAGTACATCTTAAAAAATTAATGCGGCGGGTTCAAGTCCCACATCAGGAGAAAGTATTTGAGCACAGAAAAAATCGCATATACTTGTTTTGAGTCTAGGTATTGTGCGACCATGGTATTCGTAGTTCCAGGGAATCCTAGTAAGGGTTCAGGATCTATGTATGTGATCGTTGGGCATTATTTATTTATATTTTAAGTGTAATTTTTTATCAGAGTTATAAAAAATCATTGCCGGTATCACATGAAAAACTACTGTACCTCAAAGTTTGGTTTTGTCGCTCGCTTTCATGAGTGTTGTCTGCTCGGTATTTTGTTCGAGTACATTTTTTGTACTCGTACAAAAGCGCAGACGTTAGTTAGTAATATTTCGCGACAATCGCGGCCGGTTTCCAATTAACCTCCCGTTAATGGAGGCGACGCTCTGCCGACTGCGCCGGGCTTATCTCTTTGTTGGTCTTATTTTAGCCATAACTCTCTGTATTTTAGCCGTTAGTCGAGAGAGCTGTTTACTTTTTTGTAGGTGTAATGTATGGAGAAGAAAGGTTTTTTGTTTATTTGACATACATTATTAATACATTTTTTTTATTAAAATTATTTTTTTATTTATATAATCATCATTTCGTAATTGACTTGTACTTATAATTTTAGTCCTTACTAGCTTCTGCCTGTGGCTTCGCCCGCGTGGCCTAAAGGAAAAGAAGAAATTTCATGGATAATTCAACCACCCATACGTGAGTTAACGTATTATTTGAGTCGTGTGGTCTAAAGCACACTCGGTTTTTTATCATGATATTTTTATTGTTTTATGATATTGTGCGAGTGTTCTTGGAATTAATGTATTTTCTTTCATTCACAATATTTTATTGTCTTAAAAACTTAATATCTTCATTACCCACATAATTTATTAAATGTATTTTTTTAATACCTATTTCTATAAATAAACTTCAAAAATTAAACGAAATGAAACTGCCTAAGCCCATTACAATGAGTTCCATCCAGTGTCGTCATTATGATAGAATCGAACCGTCAGTCGCAACTAATCTATTAACAAGTAATTTAACGCCGGCTTCAAGCTGCGGTCACAATAACCGCGTTTTCTTGTTCCTACCATCGTCAGTTTCAGTTTGTAACAAATAATAAAAATAATTGAAACTACTGACTCTGTGACTGTGTCTATCTTTGCATAGCTTAACAGTAAAAAACTATTTTTCAACACGCCGTTTTCATTATCTAGTTTTTCTTCTCCGTTGTGTGAGCAAGTGCGTTGGTATAATAAAAAAATGAATCGCTATTTCCCTTGGTCATCGCATCCCGCGTGAACGGATGGAACATTTTTGGTAATTCTTTTGTGTGGTGGGTATTGTCAGGAAAAGGTTTTTACGGAAGAAAAAAATAAGAATGCGGAACGGATAATGAGATAATTCTCATCACGCACGTGAAACTACGGGGTGCAGCTAGTAAATAAATAAAAAGAATAGAATAAATTAGGATAAATGTTTATAATTATAATGTAAATGTTGTTAAAAGGCAATGGTTTAAAAAAAAAGTGTAACAAAAAATAAAATCGTTTTGCCCGTTGCTACAAATCGGTCCCAACTCAGAATATCGCTGGTCTTGCAACCAGCGCTGGTCTTCCGTTGCGACCGTTTCGGTGGTTCACTATCACTTAATATAATAATAAACTATATATACTCAGAAAAAAAAGAGTCGAATACATATACAAATATACCGTACAAGAGAAGAATAGTAACTATTTAGATTATATTGCGTGTTTATGTGGGTAAATAAATAACGCACAACGATCAAATACATAACTAGGATTCCTTTTGTTTAGGGACCCAGGAACTACGAGGACCATGGTCCTACAACACTCAGACACAGAACAAATATTTGCAATTTTTTTCTGTGCACAAATACTTGTACCGCGGAGATAGAACCCGCCGTCTCCGGGCTATGAGCTAACCCGCTCAATTACCACACCACAAAGGCTGTCGTAATAAGGTTGTAAATTTTCGCTTCTCGCTGCTTCTGCCACCACGCCCTCAGTTAAGAGAAGTCTTTTGTATATCTGTATCGGTACTTCGGGACCAGTCGGTAATGGGAACTCGATTAAATACTGCCTTCGGGGATGGAAGTTTTGAGCTTAATAGCTATTTGGGTTGTAGTTGCTTCTTGGAATAGTCTGTACCTATAATATTATTGCTGTTCATAGGAATTATTTTATGTCCGTAGTATGAATGAGAGGGTAGCGGTAGCCGACGGACCCTGGTTCAAATTCCGCTAATGACTTTTCAAGTCATGTGCGTTCGATCTTAAAATGGTGAAGCAAAACATAAATAAATTCAATAAAATAAATAAATATTTGTGGATGTCACTCAGCGCCATCTAGTCCCAAAATAAAGAAAGCTTGAATTATGATTTATTGGCCATATAATGGTAATTTTAAATTTTATGGCCATTTGCATGTTACACAAGGCAGGTCATATTACGTTTCTACTTGATACAATAATTAGAATCACATATTAGGCTGCAAATAAATAATTGAAATTGAATATAAATAGTACCTTTAGCATTAAGAATTTTTATCGGATTATTTTATTACTTATCAGTTATATTATCCTCCTTAATAAATAAGTAGTCGTTGTCAACAACAATTAGGTGACCTTACTATAAACAAATAATAATAATAATAACGCCCAACGATCACATACATAGATCCTGGACCCTAACTAGGATTCCCTGTGTCTAGGGACCCAGGAACTACGAGACCATAGTCCCACAACACCCAGACTCAGAAAAAGTATTAGCGCTTTTTTTTCTGTCTACAAATAATTTTCCTGCCGCGGGAATCAAACCCGCCACCTCTGAGCTATGAGCCGACCTGCTCAACCACCACAGAGGCTGAATGAGTGGATTAGAATAGTAACACAATCAGTATGTACAAGAATCACAAAATTCGAAAATATAGTCATCCAAAAACCCACACTGCCAATGTGGTGGGACTTCACACTTTACACAAAAGTCGCGATTTCCAGCAGTATTGTTGGAAAGTACTAAGTAAATGACGTTAGTCGGTTTCTTTGCAAAGAGATCCTGATCTTCAATATTTTATTGGTGATCTTATCAAAACTAGATGTATACGTCACGAGCTTCTGCCCGTAGCTTCGCCCGCGGCGTGGCCTATGTGAAAATAATTCAACCACCCATTTCACCCTCTTAAGGGTAGAATTTCGAAAAATCCTTTCTTAGCGAATGCTTACGTCATAACAACTACCTGCATGCCAAATTTCAGCCCGATCCGTCGAGTGGTGTGAGCTGTGCGTTGATAGATCACTATGTCAGTCAGTCGGTCACCTTTGAGTTATATAGATTTAGATTAATAAATTCACGATAGTAGATTCACTACTTACCAACTCCCTACAGCATATCTCGGCTAAGACTGCAATAATGACCATATAGCTATGCTGATAATAAACTACCCAGTGGTTTTATTGATAAGTATAAAACATATTTCGGTACATAAATAGGTCCCTCTAACCGACAGCTAGATAAACTATTTTTGTCTTCCAATTAATAAAACTATACAAATAATAAAATGATTCACAATATGTGTAACAATGGATGACCTTTGGACAGAGAGAATTTATCTTGAGTTAAATATTTAGATTGTTACGTATACCATCTGTAGTAACTTTTGCCTAATCTGTGGTTCATAGAATACATAATATCACGTACAGCTTTGCCTTGTGTGTCCTATGGCAGGTTTAATGACCGATGCTACCGAGTGACCATGTATAATTCAAGGAGAATAGCCACCTGGTGTTTGAATATTGATTCCGAATCCGATGGCCTCGACATGGTAACTGGTTTCAGCGCATCTTTGAGGCAGTCTATACCAGGTGGTAGGACTTTGTTGCAAAGTTCGTCTAGGTAGGTACCACCGCTTTGCCAGTTATTCTGCCGCCAAGCAGTAGTGTGCAAGCACTACTGTGTTCCGGTTTGAAGGGCACTGTAGCTAGTGAAATTACTGGGCAATTGAGACTTTATGATCTGATCTCACAGTTGAGTAATCTTATTACTAGACTGTGCTAATGTCTCAGAATGATTTACGCAGTGCAGTGTCGTGCGAAACTCTGTGTTTTAGTTTCGAGTGACACTGTTCTATTATGGGCGGCCGTGGCGCTTAACACCAGGCGAACGACTAGCTCGTCACATCATACAATAACATAAAAAAATTTTTGATGCTGAAATCTTTTTAGAAACAAATCACATCACACTAATATTATAAAGGCGAAAATTTGTATGTATATATGTGTGTATGTGTGTTTGTGTGTGTGTCTATGTTTGTTACTCCTTCACGTTCAAACAGCTGAATGGATTTGGATGAAATTCGGTACCAAAATAGCTTATACACTGGTTTAACATATAAGCTACATTTTATACCGGAAAAATGAAATTTTCCCGTGAGATGAGCAAATAATTAAAATACTTTTTATCCGTGGGTGAAACCGCGGGACACAACTAGTACAGAATAAAAACGAGTGAGCTTTAGACCACACGACTGAAGTAAAACTTCTTTGGTTTAGCTCCATCTATTGACTGTTTGACTATTGACTATTTGACTGGACCGATAGCTCAGCTGGTAGTAACCCTGCCTTCTGAACTGTGGGTTGTGGGTTCGATTTCCACCCAGGACAAACATTTGTGTGATGAACATAGGTGTTTGTTCTGTGTCTGGGTGTTATATTGTATTCTATTACAAACAAAAAGTATCTAAGTATTGTATCAGTTATCTGGTTCCCATAGTATAAGCGACTTGCCATATAATAACTTTAAGAATAAAATTAAAAATTTCTTCCAAGTTCATCCATTTTATTCCTTGAACGAATATATGAGATTGCCTCTGGCAGAATCTTCATTTAAAATTGGTGACCAAGAAATTCAATAGTGTAATTTTACTTTTAAGTCACGTTTTACGACTCATATTTATTTATTTTTACTTTTTACGATTTATATTTTGTCATTAGTAATTTCATTTTAAATTTTGTTGACATTATTATTTATTATTACTTATTTGTTGTAAATTGACGTACCAGTTGTAACTAAATCACTCGTTGAGATAAGTTTTGGATTACGTACTAGTTTTCAGTTTAACGCCATCTAGCGTGGGTGTCTAACAGCACTTGCATCATTCCGTAAAATTCAATAAGATTGAGTAAAGGTTAAAAAAGTTTGATAGGTAAGACATACATGGCGTTGTAATAAAACAAAAGTCTACTACATAATAAGCTAAAGCGTGGGAATAATCAAGGAGGTTTTATTTTAACGAAAAAAAAGAGAAAAAAAAAAAAACAAGTGAAAGTAGAAAAAGGTGCGCGTCAGTCGGGGAACGGTACGAAACGTGGAAAAAAGGAAAAATCGAGGGCTTTTTTAGAGTGAGTGCTTGTGTGTAATTTAAATCAGCACGGTGCGGCGGTACGTGAGTAGTTAGAGGTTAATTCGTTACTTGTTATTCGAAATGTATGAGGGTTTAGGCGAATTACACGTATAATGATATTCTTTTACTTTTGAGTGTGCTAGCAGTGTTTTGTTTTACGGCTTACTAACTGTGAGACAATATTTTATTTTGCGTTTTTCCCCGTGATTTAGATTATACCTAGGTAGGGTTCCTAATTGTGATTACATTGCTAGATTACGGTGATTTTCCTGATAAATTGTGTACAAATGTGTCTGGAAATTATTCGGTAAGTGTTGAGATATTTGGATCAGAAAAGAAAACGGCAACTCTAAAAATCTTGTGTGAGATGCTCATGTATAATGGCGGCTGAATTGCTATTATGAAAAGTGTCAGGAGGAACTAGATTAAGGGACGAGTGTGAAGGATTGAAAGTCTAGATCGAGTATGAGTTCTGTTGATTGCTAGGTGTATGGAATGAATTCATTAAATCATTAATGAGCGGATTTTTATAAGATGTTGTCGATAGAATTCTAATTAAGAATAAACGAATACCATTTAGGCGAGTTCGTGGTAAAGCTAAGTTACATCAAAATTCTCATAGAAATATTTCAAATGGTAATAAAATTCAATAATATAGGGAAATCTTAGATTATCTTCATAAACATTTCATGTTATCTAAATACTCTCTACCTATCAGGTAGTTGTAAAATTGGAATAATTGTTTCATACACTGAAATTCTCGGCTAAATATAATGATACAAAATAGCGGCCGATCGGTTGCTATTGTAGGGTCGTCAAGGGAATCTAACTATAAAACAAGGATAAAGTAACTATAGGCTACAATATGTATTTACTAGTATTTGCTCTTTTATATTTTGTACGTAATTTTAATGCTGTGCGATTGCTATTTTATGTAGTACAAGACGTGTTAATACTCATATAATCCACGGTGGTAACTTCAGTTGACTTGAAAGATAGATTACTTTCTTGTTCAAAAATCCTGAAGTGAGGTTATGTGTAAAAAGGTACGTTTGGAGGTAAGAAGGTTCATATAAGATTCTAGTGTTTTGGCATGGTCTAAAATAAATATCATTCAAAACCTTAGAATTAGGTTGTCTCGGTATAACCGGTAAAATCGGAGATATTTTTTAAATAAACTGTTGTAACAATTTCACTTTTATTATTTACCTAGGTCTTAGAAGTCGTAGATATATGTATATACATATATAATGTTGTTCAATTAAATGAGTGAAGTGAAGTTGGTGGCTTATAGGTTAACCAGAAATTGTGTTACCTATCATCTGTGGTTGTGTCGTTGAACCGAGTGAAACTCGCGGGTTCGAGTCCTGTGAGAAGTATACATAACGGGTGTGACTCTCAACCTTCGAGTGAGATCGCTAAATTCCGTTTGACTATTACAGGATAAGAATACTGTGGAATGGAGGTTCAATTCCTTCAAATAAATAATTGCTTGACATTGTATGGCAATTGTTTAACCAAATATAATTTTATGTTGTTTATACTGTTTATAGGGAGTTCGATTCTCTCGCAACACTTGATTATTATTTTACTCAACTTTCGGGAATAAAGAAGGTTACCTTTCTTCCGTGGTTGTGTTGTTAATCAGAGTGGTGTTTGCGGGTTCGAATCCTGTGAAAAGTTAAGCGACAGACAGTTCTCCCAAGCGGGATTACGGAATGCTGTTTATTTACTACAGTTAATGATATTATGAAATGAGGGTTCGATTCCTTTAATTACATTAATGCTTGATGATCTATGATAATTCTTTTCAAACATGAATTTTATGTTGTAAAGTTGGGAGTTCGACTCTCTCGTGACACTAGATTACGTTTTCTCAACTTTCGGAGATAGAGAAGCTATCTTCCGTGGTTGTGTTGTTAATCAGTGTAGTCGCGGGTTCGAATCCTGCAGATTATCTATTATAGATTATGCATACTGTGGTTTGACGGTTCGATTCCTTCAGATAAATTATAGATTGGCAGCTACGGTAATTGCTAATATTACCTGTCATAAATTTATGACTATCTTGTGAAGTGGATGTTTGATCCTTTCAAGACGATATGGAGTTGTCGCGGGTTCAATTCCCGTATTGATAATAATTATCAATGGCGGATGTAAACCTGTTGTTTATATTGATTGGAAACTATATATGTGTTTTTCTAGGCTTAATCGGATCCGAATTAAGTCCATATTATACTTACTTATTCATAATGGCATTGTTCATTATTTATATTGATTATTAAAAAAAAGAGAAAATTTAATGATGCCTGGCTTTAGCACAAATCTATGTGTTTCAATACCTTGCATTTTTTAATTTTGACAACAAATCTACCATGTTGTAGCAAACTTAGTTCATGCATATGAACATATTTACTGCATTCACTATATCGATCTACGACTGCACATGTGCAGAGAATCGTCTGTAATACTTGGAACTGGCTCTTGATCCCGAGTTGTCTCTAAAGAGGGAGGTCTGGTTATTCATCTCCGAGCTATGGATCCCTGCTGTATACGTACTCAGGGGGAGGTAACGGAGTTTATACACTAACCTAGCTGTTGATCTAATCAACCTTGGGCCATGCCTCTGGATCGGATATACTTGGAGTGAAGTCGACCAATATTGCTTACAATTCTTCATTTTTCTCCGACAATTACCCAACAATCTTTTAGAATCGTCTGTAATACTTGGAACTGGCTCTTGATCCCGAGTTGTCTCTAAAGAGGGAGGTCTAGTTATTCATCTCCGAGCTATGGATCCCTGCTGTATACGTACTCAGGGGGAGGTAACGGAGTTTATACACTAACCTAGCTGTTGATCTAATCAACCTTGGGCCATGCCTCTGGATCGGATATACTTGGAGTGAAGTCGACCAATATTGCTTACAATTCTTCATTTTTCTCCGACAATTACCCAACAATCTTTTAGAATCGTCTGTAATACTTGGAACTGGCTCTTGATCCCGAGTTGTCTCTAAAGAGGGAGGTCTAGTTATTCATCTCCGAGCTATGGATCCCTGCTGTATACGTACTCAGGGGGAGGTAACGGAGTTTATACACTAACCTAGCTGTTGATCTAATCAACCTTGGGCCATGCCTCTGGATCGGATATACTTGGAGTGAGGTCGACCAATATTGCTTACAATTCTTTCTTCTCCGACAATTACCCGACAATCATTTTATGTTTGTGCTGGGTTTGCTATCATGTGGTCGAGCAATGTCCACATTTATCTAATAGTTATTCCTTGATGGAGTGCTATAAGCCAGGTCGTGAGACCTTATTTACATGAATGATATTATAAGGTATCTATTTCCGTTACAAGAAGTAGATATTGTATTATTTACTAATATTGATTTAATTTGGATCTTTGATTAGATCTTTATTATATGATTTAAAAAAAAAATATAAAAAAAAATGAAAAAAAAAAAAATTTTTAGGGGTGGTTTTGATGGGGTGGAGCGTTATAAAGCATGAAGGACGAATCGCACTTGACGGACGCGGGCATGTATTTTATACATGGAGGGGCGTCCCTCCCTCCCCTTCGGGGGGGGCCCCCTTAACCACCTTTATAAATATTCTGTCTTACTAGTGTTCTAAATCTCCTTAAAACTATGACTCTGATCTTTGATCATTTAACCCCTAGCATGAACAACAGCAGTTTACATTCTACAATTTCAAATTTGAATTAATGTATATTACAAAACTGTGTATTACAGAGAGGAGGTTTGAATGGTGTATGCAGTATAGACTTAAGTTATGTAGTATAATTGTTTATTATTATGTTTATTCCAGATTAAGGTAAGTATCTATGTATGAGTAGGCGATAACGAATAAATAATAAAAAAAATAATAAAGAAATCACAATTTATTAAGATCTATTAAACTCTAACGTACCTCTAAAAAGAACTATTGGTTATACGGGTGGCGATGTAAGGGTTCCCAGACGATCATTTGGCCATATGAAGTGGGACTTGTATTTTCGGGTTGGAGAAGAGTAGTTTCCTCAGGGGGGGGCGAGTTACACAGTGTAACGCGATGTTATAAGGTGAATAAATAAATCTAAATCTAAATAGTACAAGCTTTGCTTAGTTTGGGGCTAGATGGCGCTGTGTGAAATGTCCACAAATATTTATTTATTTTATTTATTTATCTATCGGCCAGCATGTGGGTGTATATACACAAACACAACTTTTAAGAATCAAGCCCCTGTTTTGGAATGAGTCGTAAAAAAACTAAATGATAACTTTTGGTAAGTATATTAAACTAGTAAGCAGCTTAGAGGAGTGCGATGAATCGAAAAAAAAAAACTTTTTAGTTCTTATTATTTGTACTGAAAATCTATTTATATATACAATAGCTGAAAATAACTCTCAATAGCGTACATCTATATATATAAAAACTTCGTTTCACAGTGTTTGTTACCATGCTCATCTGAAACGGCTGAACCGATTCTGATGAAATTTTATATTCACAATTGAAGGGGGTGAGAACAAAAAGGGTTTAACTGATTTTTTTCACAATATGACTTATGGGTATCATTGGATTCAGCGTGAAATGATCTTCAATAATACATTCTCAAAATACCGAAATGAGGCTTATATCTCAAGATTTTGCGTCTAAAAACGGTTTATCTGTCACAGGAATACAGTTTGCTTAGCATAAAAACATTATTATATTTATTTTATCATATTATTATTTTACAGTAATTGTATGAATTAGTGCTATATTTAGTATTTTAAAATAGAATTAAAACATTTTCAAGCAACTGAAACTTACATAAACCTTTTCTTTTACCTTATAAGTACTCTACATTAAAATGACGCCGTTGACGTTTAAAGTTCTCGAAACTGTCAATTTGACAGTTAAACCCTTTTTATTCTCAACCCTTCAACTGATAGGTCTAAGAATAGGTTGTTTTCTATTTTTCATCCCCCGAAGTGATAAGGGTGGCCCACCCTGAAAGATGAAATACTGTGATTATTCGTTTGATCGTAACTTAACATTAGGTACTATAAGAGCTAACCAAGAAAAGAAAGGTCTTCTAACTGCACAACAATAGCGCTTGTAATTAAGGCCAGCGTCCACTGCCAGCGACACAATGCGGCACTCGAGCGACAAAGAGCCTCTCCAGTGCACACTCTGCGTTACCTTACAGGGTATTGTATAGGAGTGTCTCGTGTAAGCTATATTACTGAAAGTAAGGTTCATTTTGTAATTGGCAAAAATTCCATTAATTTATCAAAATAAATACTAGTAGACGTTTCACACAGCGCCATCTAACCCAAACTCAAAAAAGCTTGTATTATTCAAACAAGGTAACTGATACAATACTTAGATACTTTTTGTTTGTAATACGTACATAGAATACATATGATACCCGGACAAACAAACAACGATGTTCATCACTCAAATGTTTGTCCTGGGTAGGAATCGAATCCATAGCCTACGGTTTAGAAGGCAGAAGCACTACCAGCTGGGCTACCGGGCCAGTTAAGAGAAGTAAAACTTCTTTACGCACGCTTGAGTTGGGGAGTTGGTGAATGCGAAGCGGATGGCAGTTGAAGTTGGTTCATGTAGATCTCCATTGTCAACGTAACTAAGTTAAAAAAATATTTTATTATATTGGTATGTCCGGTAAAATGACAATTTACAATTTTCAAGATGGTGAGATTAACATTAAATAAAGCAAAAATAAAGTTACAAAATTCTATAGATAGAGTTAAACTAAAGAAATTTTACTTCAGTCGTGTGGTCTAAAGCACACTCGTTCTTTTTAAATCGTATTCTTTATGTATCCTACTAAAAAACAAAAAACATAAAAAATAGTGCATAGTGACGCCGGTATCTTTACTTTTTGTACCTTTGGATAGTTTTTTTTTACTAATTTTTAAAGGTTTTTAAATGTTATTTTAGACAAATTGTGAAGAAAAATTTTCGAAAGCCGTACCTACGCGTAAATAAATAAGTTATTTTAATATGAAATTGATAATATATTCATTAAATAGTAAAAAAATACATATAAGTTGAGAACCTCCTCCTTTTTTGAAGTCAGTTAAAATTAAATCATTATTATAAAACACTAGTTGCAACTCGCAGTTTCACCCGCAGGGTAATAAAAATCCGCTCAATTTTCTTAATTTGTTTCTTTCATAAGAATCTTTTCTTGACACAACGAACCAACAACGACACACAACGAAAAAAGAATGATCAAAAATGTTCCATCCGTTCACGCATGATGCGGTGATCAAAGGGATTAGAGATTCATTTTTATATATATGCATAGTTTCCTACAAAAGTCTAAGAAGAAATGAAACTGAAAATTAGTGGCTTTTACGTCTAAACGACATAACTGATTAAGTTAATTATTATTTGTTTAAAGAAACTTTATTGTCTATTTTTTATATAGTATAGTAATACTATTTTATTATTTTACTATTATCAATAAAATATAATTGAGAAGAAATTGGCAAATATTGGAAATGTTCATGAAAAGACGTGAAGCTTTCTGGAAAAATCTGTGAGGTGTCTACTACTAAATCCTCACTTATGTTATAAACCTGAAAGTTTTGTATGTATGGATGTTCGTTACTCTTTCACGCCAAAACTACTGAATGGATTTTAATGAAACTTGGAATGCAGATTAACATATAGGATACTTTTTTGCCGCGGATGAAACCGCGGTGCGCAACTAGTAAAAATAATTTTAGTTTGAAAACGTGCTGATGCTCGCGAAAGCCGCCGCGGCTTGTGTTAGTAACTGGCTCCCAGAAGAAGGACATCGAATATGTCCGAAACCTGGTCGGAGTAATTTCGACTTTTAATTGACGTGAGTTTTAGCCGTTATTTATCTTACAGTAAAAATAATAAATAAAAGGGCTACACCGCGTTTATGTATCCTATGTGCATGTGAACATTTTAAAATTACTTTTAAAAAATTTACAGTCTCCGAGGTGTGTTGGTTGAGCCGGTCGGCTCATAACCCGGAGGCGGCGGGTTCGATTCCCGCGGCAGGACAAGTGTTTGTGCACTGAAAAATGTTTGTAAATACTTGTTGTTCTGTGTCTGGGTGATGTGGGACCATGGTCCTCGTAGTTCCTAGGTCCCTAGATACAAAAAATCCCAGTTAGGGTCCAGGATCTAGGTATATAATCACTGAGCGTTATTATTATTATTATTGTAAATTTAATAAAAAACCGCCTATTTTTTTCCACTTATTAGTAAACCTACATTCCAATTTCCATTTAAAAATTGTTTATCCAAAACATAAAGTAAGCGTGAAGCTTAAAAATGATTTATTTTGTCCTTGTGTACCACAACGAGATAAGCGAAGCTATAAAATTCGTTCTATATTCATGCTGGGAGGAGTCGACGAGATAACAATAAATTAATTTAGGTGGCAATCAATTTGTATCATCGGTGAGGACTTGTTAAGCTGAGTTTCCAGTGTTAGATGCTACAAAATTACATTGAAATAATTCAGATATTATTAAACAGCTTTGTATATTATATTTGTTAAGAGTATTGATTTACTTGTTACCATGAATAAAAGAGTTTTTCTTTCTTTCTTTTTTTAAATTTGCATAATGTAAATAGTAAATTACGACCACATTAATTCGCAATTAATTAGATTTATAATTAATAGCACTTGCTTAGCGTAATTAACAATTTAATTTTATTGAGGAAAAATTCGAACCCCACTCACACCAAAAAATTGCTTTATATAAAAAAAAAACATTTCATTACTTCACGTAAAGAGGTAGA
This sequence comes from Ennomos fuscantarius, assembly GCA_905220475.3. Taxonomy (NCBI): domain Eukaryota; kingdom Metazoa; phylum Arthropoda; class Insecta; order Lepidoptera; family Geometridae; genus Ennomos; species Ennomos fuscantarius. The sequence continues at coordinate 10,830,475 of HG992046.1, forward strand.
TATAAATTATGTCTCCCTCTCAACTTCCGTTCAGCTTACCCCAGTTACAATTACTATTTTCTGATATGTTGCCCCAATAGGTAATTTAGTTGTTTGTTTTTCTCAAAGTCAAAAGTCAAAGGATTTGAAAATCCCTTTTTGTTTTATAATATATTTGACGGCGCTTAGTTTCTAAGGACTTAATAATTTTTGTAAGCGCCATCTAGTTTAGTTTTGGTGGACTAGAGATGCGAAATGGCGCCATCTCTGGTGTAACGCTGGTAACGTGCGTTGCTCGATTGGTTGATCGGCAACCAATCAGCGTTCAGTGAAGTTTACGATAGTGTCCAGTAGAGGCGCTGGGAGGGGCGCGTGGACTTGCTCGGTGGAGCACAGTTGTCGTTGGACAGTGAGAGCGCTCGGTACCTAGCGGAACACCTTGTCCCCAAGCTACTTTCTTGAATATTGTAATTACGTGCTTCCATTAATTGTAACAATAAAACTGATTCCTGGTAACGATGTCTCATTCTCCTCGCCCGCTATACCCGCGCCGTAGAACCGCTTCTGATGCGTCACGCTATGCCGTTCCGACATCAGAAGTGGGATCCGAAGGGCTAAACTTTGAGAAAAGAGGAGAGCGACATCAATCTTCAGCCGAATCTAATGTTCTCACTGGAATGGAGGCGCTGCTTTCTCGGCTACTGGCTGCTGCACAAACTTCGGCGACGGTGAATCATGAGTCAACTAAACTCATCAAGTTTGACCCTGACGACGAGGATGCTGATATTGAAGGTTGGTGCAAGCTCACTGAAATAATTGTTACGAGCAGAAAGCTAGAAGGCATTGACCTACTTCTTGCTTTGACACATTCGTTGAAAGGACGTGCAGCCACCGCACTGACTGCACTTAGCCTGGTAGAAATGACTTGGCCACGTGTGAAAGAACTATTAATTACCAAATTTGCTCGGCCTATGCTGCCCCAGGATTACTTTGATGATATATTGAGATTTCAAATCACTAGTAAAGAGACTGCATGCCAAGCAGCAACACGGCTGTGGAATATAGTGGAACGCATTCCCCGCGTGACCATGCCAGAAGATATCATGGCTGGATTTGTCGTGTCTATTCTCTGCTTCAAGGATAATATGATAAAGAAAGAACTGAATGGACTAGATATAACTACAAGAGCGCAATTATTTCGGAAACTGAACGGGATTTCAAATAAAAGAAGACACGACGGCACCGAGTATGATTTTGAACCCAAGCGATTCAAAAATAATGACAAAAGCAACGACTCGAGATTCAAGGGCAACTGTCATCGCTGCGGCGCTTCAGGGCATAAACAAGTGGATTGCAAGAAACCTCGTGTAAATTTGAATCCTCCATCAAGATCCAAGGAAGTCACTGACAAGAGATCCTGCTTCGTGTGCGGCAACCCAGGACACATTGCTACAGCCTGTCCGGAGAAGGTGGTCAAAGAGGTCCACGTCTGCAATCATCAAACTGCGAGGAGTACGCTGGCAACATCATCGGGTGAGCTCGTCCAATTTTTGTTTGATAGTGGTTCTGTTTGCTCTTTGATTAAATCAGATTTGATTGCTAAATTTCCCGGCACTGCGCGTAATGAAAAAATATTCCTTTCGGGGGTAGGTCAAGGAAATATTTTAAGCGAAGCCCAACTTCTCAGTAACATACAGGTCAAAGGTATTCCACTCACAGTTTTGTTTCACATTGTTCCACCTGAGAGTATTTCAGAATCAGTTATACTAGGTAGGGATATTCTCCAACAGGGAGTAAGCGTTCAAATTAGCAATGAGAACATTGATTTCAAAATTACGCAAAGTTGTAACTTATGCGAAAACCTTGACTTTTCTGACATTGATACGGACCTTGAGGGGGAAAATAAAAAGGAGTTGCTTAGAATCCTTTCTAAATACAAAGACTCTTTTATCGATGGCATCCCTACTCGTCGTGTGAATACGGGACAAATAGACATTAATTTAGTAGATCCCAACAAGAAGGTACAAAGACATCCCTATAGGCTATCGGCTTCTGAAAAAGAAATTGTGCGAGAAAAAGTGCAATCTCTTTTAGATGCTGGTGTTATACGTGAAAGTAGGTCTCCCTTCGCTAGCCCCATTTTACTGGTCAAAAAGCATGACGGGTCAGATAGAATGTGTGTCGATTATAGGGAGCTTAATGCTAACACTAAACCTGAACACTACCCACTTCCGCGTATTGACGAACAGATTGATCGCTTGAATGGCGCTCATTTCTTCTCAACCCTTGACATGGCATCGGGTTTCAACCAGATTTTGGTACATCCTGATTCTGTTGAACGTACGGCCTTTGTGACACCAGATGGACAGTATGAATATCTAGCTATGCCATTTGGTTTGCGAAATGCACCTTCTGTGTACCAAAGGTGCATTAACAATGCTCTCAAACCCGTTAAAGATTTCGCTACAGCTTACATGGATGATGTACTCTGTTACTCATCAGATATATCTGATGGCCTGTATCGTCTAGACTTGGTTTTAAAATCGCTGTCCGAAGCTGTTTTCTCCCTAAATATCCACAAATGTAAATTCATGAAAAAGGAGGTAAATTACTTGGGTTACTCTATCCAAGCCGGTGAAGTGAGACCCAACACTAAGAAAATACAAGCTTTAATTGAAGCCCCGACGCCCAAAACAGCTTCTCAGGTTCGCCAATTTTTGGGCCTAGCCTCATATTTTCGGCGTTTCATACCTAATTTTTCTAAGGTAGCTGGTCCCTTATATCCGTTGACTAAGTTAAAGGGCCCTATTAAATGGGACGACCGCCATGATCAGGTTCACAAAAACATTATCAAAATACTAACTTCGGAACCGGTACTGACTATCTTTAACCCCGATTTACCAGTCGAGCTACATACGGATGCTAGTGCTGAAGGATACGGTGCAATATTAATCCAGAAAAACGATAACGTACCACACGTCGTCGAGTATTTCAGTCGCCGCACGACCGAGGTGGAATCGAGATACCACTCATATGAACTTGAGACACTAGCGGTCGTGCGAGCAGTTGAACACTTTCGACACTATCTTTATGGACAACATTTCACTGTTGTCACTGACTGCAATTCTTTGAAAGCCTCTAAATCGAAAACTGATTTGACCCCCCGTGTACACCGTTGGTGGGCAGACCTACAAGCCTACTCATTTGATATTATTTATCGCGAAGGTCGTAATATGGAACACGCGGATTTTCTTTCACGTAATCACCCCCCGAAATATGAGGAACAAGTTTCAACCTTTAAGAAACATGTGAACTTTGTTGAATTACATAAAGGCTGGCTTTCGGTCGAACAACAAAGGGATCATGAAATCCAGGAAATTATCCAAAAGCACACTGTTAATGAGCTTCCTGAATCCGTAGCTCGTACATATGATGTTAGGGATAATATTTTGTATAGGAAAATTGAAAGAAATAAGTGTACTTCCTGGCTGCCCATCGTACCCCGATCGCTCATTTGGAGCCTTATTAATCATGTTCACGCCGAAATTCAGCATCTTGGTCATGAGAAAACATTGAACAAATTGTACGACCAATATTGGTTTCCTCAGATGTCCAAAAATGTTCGCAAATTCATAGACTCGTGCATTGTATGTAAAGCTTCTAAAGGGCCCTCAGGAGCTCAACAAATCGAACTTCACCCGATCCCCAAGCCAAGTATACCTTGGCACACTGTTCATATTGACATTACTGGGAAACTCACCGGCAAAAGCGACAGAAAGGAATACGCGTCAGTAATCATAGATGGGTTCACCAAATACGTGCTCCTCGAGCATACGACCTCACTTGATGCTTGTAGTGCAGTAAATGCTTTAAAAAAGGCCGTTACTCTTTTTGGTGCCCCCAAACGTGTTATAGCTGATCAGGGTAGAAGTTATGCTAGTCTAGAATTTAAGCAATTTTGTAATACCCACGGGATAGAACTTCATTTTATTGCAACTGGTTCAAGCAGGGCTAACGGACAAGTTGAGCGTGTCATGCGTACCCTCAAAAGCCTACTTACTATAGTAGAAAACGACCCTCACAAAATTTGGCGGGACGAATTAGGAAACATACAACTCGCTTTAAACAGCACGCGATCTCGTACAACCGGTTACTCCCCGACAGAACTGATGTTTGGTATTAAAGCTCTGTCTCTTGGCGAAGCGAGGGTCTCGCCACGAGAAGACTCCGATGTACAATTAAATCTGGAAACCACTCGAAGCACAGCATCTGAAAATATTCAGAAGGCTGCTAATTCAGATGCTTTGCGTTTTAATAAGCGAAAGGCAAGAGTAAATCCATTTCAGGTAGGCGAGTTCGTTTTCGTTAAATGCAGTGAGCGAAATCAAACTAAATTAGATAGAAAATTCAGGGGTCCCTTCATAATTAATCGCATCTTAGAAAATCATCGTTATGAATTGAAAAGCTTTGCGGGCTCCAACCGTTTGTATAAATACTCTCACGAAAATTTGCGCGTGGTGCTGAGAGGCTATGCCGGTTTAGCTGAAATTTCGGAAATATTGACTAATTGTGAAGATAATAATGAGTCCGTGACGGCGGTCATAAATAACGATGATGTTGAGAGTGATACCATATCAGCATCAAGTGACACCATGTCAGTTTGCAGCGACACTTTGTCGGCTCATAGTGATACTTTGACCGCCTCTTCGGAAATGTCTTAATCCAATCATGTCAGGTAAGAAATTCAACTTTAAAGTAGTAGTACTTACTACAAAGCTATGCACTTTATCTTGTATGTAATAATGCCGAGTCATTAATGAAGTTGCTGTATGATGTGCTCAATTTCGGATGGATTAGACACTGTTACACTGTGTATGTGTGTGTGTGGACAGATAGTCAAAGATATGCAGTTGTCCGGGTCGTACACTGGGTTGTAGATCGAAGGGACGCTACATATTTTATAGACCAGAGAGAGAGAGTGAGTCGAAGGGGTGCAGTTGCCCGGGTCGTACGGACTGCTGCGGTAGTCGTAGATCGAAGGGGCGCTGTTATCCGGTCTGCACTGCTCTGGTGGTAATTTTGGTTTCGTTGACACGAAGTGCGTGTAGCGTAGTAGCGTGTCTATTCTATCCGGATTGAGAGCATCATCGCAAACCAGCTCAAATGATTTGAAACATGTCGCAACTGTCAGGATGAACGAACGGTAGCAAAGTGTTAACTTGGTTCTTTTGTTACAGACATTCAAGATGATTGCCCGAGGACGTGCAAGCGTCAGTCTGGCCGTGACGGCGCTTAGTTTCTAAGGACTTAATAATTTTTGTAAGCGCCATCTAGTTTAGTTTTGGTGGACTAGAGATGCGAAATGGCGCCATCTCTGGTGTAACGCTGGTAACGTGCGTTGCTCGATTGGTTGATCGGCAACCAATCAGCGTTCAGTGAAGTTTACGATAGTGTCCAGTAGAGGCGCTGGGAGGGGCGCGTGGACTTGCTCGGTGGAGCACAGTTGTCGTTGGACAGTGAGAGCGCTCGGTACCTAGCGGAACACCTTGTCCCCAAGCTACTTTCTTGAATATTGTAATTACGTGCTTCCATTAATTGTAACAATAAAACTGATTCCTGGTAACGATGTCTCATTCTCCTCGCCCGCTATACCCGCGCCGTAGAACCGCTTCTGATGCGTCACGCTATGCCGTTCCGACATAATTAAAAATATAAAATAAAAATAATAACATAAGTCTATAGAAAAAGTAAGTTGTAAAAGTGCCAAAAATAAGGCTATTTTTGGCACTTTTACAACTTACTTTTTCTCGAAGCTACACTATATATAATACCACTGGATTACCGGACCAAGTATACCTGTAGCCGATACCAGCCACGAGTCGTTATTACAAGAGAGAGCCCTCAAGAATATTTCCATTGAATTTAATTATTCACCGTCGAAGTGCCGGCGGGTACTCCGGCGGGACCGTCTGTTTAAAAAGCCTTTTTTATTTGTGGTGAAATTTTAAGCGTTTTTTCAGTGATCAGGCAACACTGCTTGTAGCGTCTCCCCGCAGTTCGAACCCCGATTTCCGCGCCAGGAGATGTATTAGTTCACAGAATAAAAAGCGCAAATACTTATTCTGTTTCTGGGTGATGTGGGACCATGGTCCTCATACTTCTTGTACACTATTAAAGTTCTTGGTCACCAGTTATAAACGAAGACTGTGCCAGAAGCAGTCTCATATATTCGTTCAAGGTATAGAAATGACTTGCTGCATAATCATCAGCCTGGAGACGTTGCTGAACAAAGGCCTAACCACAGAGCACCAATTTGACTGGCCCGATAGCTCAGCTGGTAGTAACCCTGCCTTCTGAACTGTGGGTTGTGGCTTCGATTCCCACCCAGGACAAACATTTGTGTGATGAACATAGGTGTTTGTTCTGTGTCTGGGTGTCATATTGTATTCTATGTATGTATTTACAAACAAAAAGTATCTTAGTATTGTATCATTTATCTGGTTCCCATAGTACAAGCTTTGCTTAGTTTGGGGCTAGATGGCGCTGTGTGAAATGTCCACAAATATTTATTATTATTATTATTGAGCATCTTTTTTATGTTAATGAAGGATGTGACAAGCTAGTCGTTCACCTGGTGTTAAGCGTTACGGCCACCCATAAAAGAACAGCGACACTCGGATTTCCAAAATACATAGTTTCCTGTGACATTGCACTGCGCACATCATCCTGAGACATCAGCACAGTCTGGTAATAAGATTACTCGACTGTGAAATCAGATCATAAAGTCTCAATTGCCCAGTAATTTCACTAGCTACAGTGCCCTTCAAACCAGAACATAGTAGTGCTTGCACACTACTGCTTGGCGGCAGAATAACTGGCAAAGCGGTGGTACCTATAGTTCCACCACCTAGCATCTGCTCGTCTCTTACATCCATAGGCTCTCTGTAGTCCAGGTCAAGCAGGTGTTTTAATGATGGAATAATTAATATCCCGAACATTTTATATATGACAGTGTTCCCCTTCCCAACTGTTTCATTTCAGAATTAATTATTCAACGCCGAAGAGGCTCGAGAACCGAGCATCAAATATGTTTTATTGGAAACCTTCGGGTCTTTATTTTAGCGCTCGTCTAATGGCCACTTATTTTATCGGTAGCGTACGATTGGGTATTTTTATTTTGGGTATTAATAAAATTGGTTTAGGCGTTCGGTGTTTAAGTTGCTTTTAGCTTTTATTGGTCGTTGTTGGTGTACTGCTCTTGTCTATCTATATTTAGATTCTGGATGTGGAATTTTTTACCTATAAAATTGCAGTTCTGCAGTACTAGCCATTACAACACATTTTTTTTAGTTTGGCTTGGAATGCTAATTTCAAATTAATTTTTTTTTCATACTTATTCTTTTATTTATTTATTAGCTATGTTTTCATCATTTTGCTACGTTTTGCTTAGATTAAAATAAATAAATCCCATTAATAACTGCATTTAGTAAATTATTTATCTTTTAAAATATTGAATTATTTAACTACCAGCATGTTGGGTACGCTACTTACCGGTAGTGGGCTGAAGCATCGGACTCGCGGGTATAGTTCATCGCGGCTAGTATATAGTCCAAATGTTTTTTTTGTTGTAGTCGGTAGTGTTTACTATTATTATATTAGTAATAATATCATTGAAGTATTTAGTTTAAAAAATAAAGGCAATTTGCCGGAAAAAAATAATTATCCTTAACCCCACCCCCTAACTACCTTAACAAAAAGCTTTTCCATAATGCTTTCACAGTGATAAGCCCAGTGAGTTGCAAGATTTATTTAACATTAAATATAGACTATAGAAAAAAACAATATACATAGATGGCGTTTGAATTGGAAAGTGAAGCCAAAATCAGGAGTATGAAATTACAAACATGGACCAGTCTGCGGCGGAATTTCTACCATCCTTGGCTATATTCAGGTGACACGCCAAAGGAAACAACTTTCAAGCAACACAATGTTCTAAAATTATGCATACATGGCGCTGATGAGAAACGCTTGTATCTTTTACTCGTGGTAAAGTAAAAAATTATAGAAAAATAAATTGATATAACCAGAATATTTTCCATTTTGGCTACTGTTTCAGCTTTATAATTATTGCACAATTTATAAATAAATAACACCCAACGATCACATACATAGATCCTAGCTAGGATTTCCTGTGTCTAGGGTCCCAGGAACTTCGAGGACTTTGGTCTCACAACACCCAGACACGGGACAATAATTTGCGCTTTTTGTCTGTGCACAAATACTTTTCCTGTCACAGGAATCGAACCCGCCACCGAGTTATGAGCCAACCTGCATAACCACCACACCACAGAGGCTGTTAACAAGTTGGACACTAACAGTGAAGGAATAGGTCACTCATACGAAAAAACTATCCCGTCAATAGATGGATTACGTCCACTGCTGAAAAAATTCCTCCCCCGTAAGTTGTCGCTGTAGACACTTATCATAAGGGTTGCCATAATTACCACGCTTCGGAGGCGTCATAACCGCAAGAGGCTTTAATGTGCCAACGAGAATGTTGCTGCCTATTCTCTATATATACCCTTAGCCGGCTCTTACAGCACACACGGGAAGAAATCGGGTAGTCATATTCTCACACCACAGGAACCACACGGCTTCGTTCTATGTGTTGTATTTTTCATTCTACGTGATACTGGAAAAGTTTTGGTTACCTCCCCACAAAGACCGTTGATCAAAATGTATATTTGAACTTTTTAATGTATTTTCATAAAACAATTACAAAAGTAACATACAATAACAAATTAAACACTCTGAAGCAACAGTTACTTAACAAACTACCTAAGTACTTACTGCTACTTTGTTGATTACGTTGCTACCTACGCACAGTATTGTTTTCTACCTTCATATAAACAAGACCGTTTCTTTTGGATTCAAGAAAAAGGACTAGTTTTTAACTAGTTACTTTTTTAATGTCTTTTCATAAAACCTCCCATTACAAAAGTAACATACAATAACAAATACAACACTCTGAAGCAACAGTTACTTAACAAACTACCTAAGCACTTATTGTTACTTTGTTGATTACGTTGCTACCTACCCACAGTATTGTTTTCTACCTTCATTTAAACAAGATCGTTTCTCTTTGACTCAAGAAAAAGGAACGCTGAAAGACCTAAAAGCTTGTACGCTTATACTTTGTAAAGTGCTATTAAGTTTGAAACGCAGGATTATGGGATTTTAAATTTAGTTCCGGTCCAAGAAAATACAAAATCGAATACTGAGCTAATCGTCAATAGCAGTAATTCAAACTTTGTGGTGATTTTTTTATTGAGTTGGTATTAATGATGGTGTTAAAAACTAGGCTCTACTAGTAATTGAAATAAAAGGGGTGATAAATTCCATCTGCACTTATTTTTTATTAATGATTTTTTGTATAATTTGCCCAGGATGAAAATTTATTTAGATAACATTTTAATCAGCTAAAAACGTTGCCAGTAAAACTGCCGGCCACCTCTAGATTATGATATTTTCCAAAATTTCCAAAAATACTAACAATTTTTTAACGGGCAAATATTTTTTATTTTTAAACTAACTAGGTACTTTTGGCTAAGCTACCTGCTATAAAAATACTGTACATACTAGCCACCATGACCTTGAGGCAGCCTAAAAATGCTGCAAAAAATTAAACTTATTAACAAAGCGCACCGCAACTCGTTGCATAGCCAAGTGTCTCCATATTTGCATGCATAAAATATGTCAGCATTTAGAAAATTACCTCCCATCTTGAATTTGACGAGATGGGATTCATCGCGCCAAGATGGCAAGATTCTCAAACGCCGGAAAATTGAAAATTTTACGTAAAGATCTTATATTTTCCGATAAGGAGGTACACGATTGGAAAAGGTATCGTAAAGCACCGTCACAGTGCGACAGTAGTGACAGTTAATCATATAGAAACAAACTGAATGATATTTTATTTTAATTTTTTTAAAGTGAAAACTTCTTAAGGCGCGTTTTTCACTTTTTGGGTGAACAAAGAGCGTGAAACTCGCGTCATCGTCACCGCACGCTTCCCATGAGCTATATGTATATTGTGTATATATGTGTACTTTTTGGGTGGACAAAAAGCGTGAAACTCGCGTGGTTGTCACCGCACGCATCCCATGTCACAAGTTACTTAGTTTCACTTCTATCGGCAGTCCCTAAAGACTTGTAACATATTCATTATCTCAATTGTAATGAATTATATACATTGTAAAAGACAGTAGAAAGAAGACAAAAAAACAAAAAATACATCACTGTAAAGTTTCTTGTAGCTTCTTCTTTACAGTTGTAATCGAAGCTTCGGATCAAAGTTTTCAATTCTGCATTGTGCCGGATTGCTTGCACCAGTAGTGAGAAAGAGAACTGCTTTTTTTTCAAACTCATATATTGTAATGGGCTTGCTATATTATTTGACAATAAGCACTTTGTAATTTTATATGCTTAGTGAAATAACTTAATTTTAAGTACCTAGTATAATTTTGACTTGTAAAAGTGCTAAAATTAGCCTATTTGCAATAAATCTTTTGACTTTGACTTTGACTTTGACTGCCCCGGACATTTTTTATATAAGGTAGGACATGACGAGATTTTTACGCTTGATGTTAACTGACACTGCTGCCCGTATCAGTTGCAGTGTCACTCAGAACTTTAAAGTTAGAGTTTCACTTGACTATGCACTGCACACATCATCCTGAGACATCAACACAGTGTTGTAGTAAGATACTCTGAGATTAGGTCATAAAGTCTCATTTGCCCAGTGATTTCTCTAGCTACAGAGACCTTCAACCTGGACATAGTAGTGATTGAGCACTACTGCTTGGTGACAGAATTACTGTCAAAGCAGTGATACTATCTAGACGAATTCATTCATTTCACCTATTTTCATGGTTGACTATTTTCATTACATGGGCAAATTATTACACTAAAAAATTGAATCAATCTGCAATCTGCGTTTGATGTTCTATCTTTCTACGTAATATTGGCAAAATTTGTTGGTGGTTTGGTGGTTATCTCTCGTCCAAATATTTTTGTAGAATTATGTAGCTTCAAGCATTTAGTAGTAGTTGATATTATTGTAATAATTAAAAGAAATATAAATGCATATGTATTTTGTGTGCTTTAGTTGGTTAAGTAAGAGAGTAAATTGTGTGAAAGAGATGGCGAGAAGGTCAATTGTAAGTACCGCATGAAATTGCTCTACTGCAAGTATTTATATAGCAGCGTCGTAAAGTTGACGGGATCATCCTGGAGCCCAGATTGTAATCGGCACACTTCTGGGACACCTCGTTTTGAAAAGGTTTGATGATTTTAATCAGAGCATCTTCTGGAGGTCCTTCATCATTTTTGTCTATGGCTTACAAAGGAAATATGTTTCTGAATAAAAAGGATGGTTCGGAAAAGTTTACCCTTTCTTTTCGAATATTCTTTTAAAATGGTTTTTCAATGTAATATTGGGAACTAAGTACTGTATAGATTAGTTAGACTAAGTAATGACATTGTACGAAGGCAATATATAATAAATACAATAAAATAAAATACATTGGAAACACTTTAATAATGATCACGATAAATCACAAAAATTGATTGAAATGCAACAGGTTCATTCCTAACATATGACAACTATGCATATAACCATGTATAAATAGAAGTATAAAGCTGTCAAATCCGAACACATTTTTGTTTCTATAGATTGCAGTCAAGTAACGTGATCACCTAGCAGATATGTAGAAAAGAATGCACTCGTGATGAATTGCATTAAAAGTTTCGTGATCAGGGTGCTTTTATTTTGCACTGTAATAAGCATTTCCATTCAACGTGGTAATTCTGCCAGCATTCGGGGTGATCACAAAACTTTGATTGCAATGCAACAGTATAATTTCCATACTAACTATGCACACAAAACTACAAACTAGTGTTTCTATCGGCTGCAATCGAGTTACTTGATCGCCCAGCTGGGCGGTTTTCCCTCCACAGGTTATTTAAGTTTTTAGGCCCAGTTTTAAAAGTACTTATTCTTTTTTTTTCTTTGGTTTTATAACCTCTTTTTACTTCTTTTTATAGTAAGTAGTTTAGCTAGTAGTATTTAAGCAATAGTTGTAATATTAATTTATGTTTTGTCCATTAACAAATTAAATTATAAATATGCTGGTCTAGTTTAGTGGGAGTTACACTAATATATTATGTATTTTAATTTTATTTTAAGCTGAGTATTTAATGATTTCGCGCGGCTAGCCTTTTAAGAAATTAATTACAGCAGGTGGCGGGCCGGGTAACGAACCGGTTTGCAACCGGGTCGAGTGTCTGGATCCGAGATACGCGACGGTCTTATATCCGGAGGCATATTATACACCGTGGGGTGTGTGGTACAAAGCATAGGTGACGAGCTTTTAGCGTAATAGCTTGCAACTTCTAAGGGAGAGTGCGGCTCAGCAGCAACCTGTGCAGACTTTTAAACCAACGTATTTTTTTTTAACGGCGATTGCTGTTGGTCTCCTGCCAACTTTACAGCGTCACCGGGCGGGAGGGCAGGCGCTTAAGGCGCCCAGCCGTAAAAGTGGGAGGCAACTAGCTCAAGGGCACCCCTCGGTTTGGGCCGTTGCCGGATAAGAGGATCAAGAAGACTACGTCCACTGGAAGAGTGGACCCTATTGAAAGTCGCGACCGTTCTAGCTAACCTACGGGGGGTACGTCGACCTCGCCGGCGGGGTCGGATTCTGATTGTGTTACGCTGGTATCCTATACCGGTGCTGAAAGCGATACCTGAGCTAGAATGGCTAGACTAGTCCGGTGATTCTAGCACAGCCGATACTGCGGCTGCTATAGGATCATCCGGGTTGGTCAAGACATATCTCGACGATGGGATGAAGGTGAGAGTTTAAAAACCAACGCACTCAGGGTCTAATCACCATCAGCCGTGCACCTATGACTTTTCAAGTTATGTACGGGATTTACTAGGTGGTAAGTAAGACTTTTTGCAACGTTCGTTTAGGTAGTTACCACGGGGTTTTCAGTTATTCTAATGCCAAGGTTTTTTAGTCTCTTCCCCCATTCTCTCTTTCCCCCTCTCACCCCCTCTCTCTTGCACTTCTCTCTCTTATGTCTTATTTCTGTCTGAATTACAAAGCACATCACACGATTTCGTTTCATTAATCATGTCACAATAAAACGGCTACATACTAAAATAAATCAACCCAGGTTATCGTAGAATTGTAATCAAATAAAGGAAGTAATATTTTTATATGTTTTAAATAATATGTTTAAATTATGTAAATAATCACATCACATCACACTAATCACACTACTTCACACGAATATTATAAACGCAAAAGTTTGCATGTGTGTATGTGTGTATGTTTGTTACTCCTTTATGCTCAAACGGCTGAATGGATTTGGATGAAATTCGGTGCCAAGATAGCTTATACACTGGATTAGCATATAGGCTACATTTTATTCCGGAAAAGAGAAATGTTTCCGTGGGAAATAATTAAAATACTTTTTATTCACGAGTGAAACCGCGGGGCGCAACTAGTTAATAATAAATATGTGTGGACATTTTTTTTTTTTTTTTTTACTTCAAACTTGTCTAGCATTTGACCACGCTCTCACCTGATGGGAAGTGACGATGCGATCGAAGGTGTAGCATGCTAGCAAAACATTTCACACAGCGCCATCTAGCCCCAAACTAAGCAAAGCTTTTTGTTTGTAAATACATCTATAGAGTACAAACACCCAGGCACAGAACAAACATCGATGTTCATCACACAAATGTTTGTCCTGGGTGGGAATCGAACCCACAACCCACAGTTTAGAAGGCAGGGTTACTACCAACTGAGCTATCGGGCCAGTATTAGTTTATGTGTAATAAGCTACCTAGCCCGAATCCATTCCCGCTTTATATTCATCACTTAAACCCCACCGCAAAGCTTACAACCCACTCGTACTTTGTGGCAAGTCACGGGGTAAAATTGGGGTTGAAAAAGGTTACGTTATGCATCGCACTCGGAAGGGATGATTCGACCCCCACTTTTATGATTCCCAAATCAAAGTTAGATTAAGGTTTGAAGGGTTTCTTTATTTGATACCGGATTGTTTAATGTATAAAATCAGGGTTGTTCCAAAAATATGTTATGGAAGTGAATTAAGGTTTCAAGGAGTGAGTTTTATTTTATAGGCATAAGGATGATGGAGGATGGTAAACGCAGAAGATAGGTAGAGACATAACATTAAGGAACATTATTTCTTCTTACTTAACTCGGAACTCTATAAATTTACAGGAAAAAACTGCAGTTGTCGTCTTTGGCTGTTAATGATAGTCAAAGTCAAAGTCAAAAGATTTATTGCAAATAAGCTATTTTTAGCACTTTTATAAATCAAAATTATATTAGGTACTTAAAATTAAGTTATTTCACTAAGCATATAAAATTACAAAGTGCTTATTGTCTAATAATATATAGCAAGCTCATTACAATATATGAGTTTGAAAAAAAAACAGTTCTCTTCCTCACTCATAATGATCAACACTACAAATAAATGTACAGTACACGTGTGCTTTTGAGATAATAAAATTATTGGGCAAATGAGACTTTATGATCAGCTAGGCGGTCGTATAATCAACAAGGCGATCATATAACTTGATTGCAACAATATTATATTTTAGAGTACCGTGACACTGTTATATTGAGGGCTGCCGTGTCGCTTAACATTAGGTGAACGACTAGCTCGTCACATCATTAGATAACATTTAAAAATAGAACCACAAATGTATAGATTTGACAGTTTCAATACGCAGCTTATGTGCAAACTACTTTCAAAATTTTCAAATTTGGGTTGTAATTTCTCCTGTTACATTGCAGTCAAAATTTCGCGATGACTCTCCAGATGTGATCTTTCGGGATGACGTGTGCAGTGCAGCATCACGGGATACTTTATATTTTGGAGTTCCGAGTGACACTGCAACTGTGTCGCTTAACATTAGGTGAAGGAGCAGCATGCCATTCCTACACAAAAAAACCAGTGTGCTTTGGACCACACGACTGAGGTAAAACTTCTTTAGTGTCTCCATCTATCGGCCGGTATAACTTTGATTTTGCATTGTTTAATGTTAATGTCGCCATCTTGACCATTGTAAAATTGTCATTCTACCGGACATATCAAAATAATAAGACAAAATTAAAATTTTGTTATGTTGACAATGGAGACCTACGTGAACCAACTCCAACTTCCGTTCACCTCGCATTCACCCAGCCTACTCCGCAAGTCAAGCGTGCGTAAAGAAGTTTAAGTCCAAAAAGAAAAATAAATAAAATCAATTTTAATTAAACTATTCATTACTCTAAACAGGATCTACTATGAATCATAATATCTTTGTAAAATTAATTACTGACATTGAACTCAAGTAATCCTTACTTTACTAATCTAAGTTTAAAGTGATTCTATCTCAGAATATAGTTGAGAAATAGATCAGTATCTGCAAGTTGCCGTTATTAGAACTTGTTGTGGTCTCTGAGGAATAAGCTTGTTCCTTGTTATCAGCTGGAGATAAGAGAATAATTCTCTAATGGCTCTACACTAAAGTCTATTAAAATAGAACTTAGTACCAGGCCAAATACTGAACGTTCTTTTTTGTTTTGGCTTCACACTTTTGTGGCCAGTGTTAAGTAATGAATTTCTCAAGTTAATTAATATTATATTTATATGTCAAGTCAAGTCAAGTCACAGTCCAAGATATAATTTCAAGTCATAGTCTTTTTTTTACTTCAAACTTGTCTAGCATTTGACCACGCTCTCACCTGATGGGAAGTGACGATGCGATCGAAGGTGTAGCATGCTAGCCAAGTAAATACCTATTCATTCTTCTTTTGAACACGCCCGGGTCATATTTCGCCGGAAACACAGACGCTGGCAGGGCATTCTATTTAAGAACGTGGAATCAAATCGCTTGGTACGAATGGGTGCTATTTCGACCACGAAAGGATGGCGCTTAGCCGAGCGTCTAGTAGTCCGGTAGTGGAATGGTGATGGGAGAATAAGATCATAAGAAACCAGGGGTTAGGGAGATAAGTACGAACTTAGAAGTTGTCAAACTTTAGTACAGTTATAAAATAAATAATATTAAAATATACGAAATTTCGTTATAGCTATCTTAAATTAAAATCAAAACTGAAATTGTTATATCGAATTAATATTTAGAAATTAGATCCTGAACCCTATCTAGGATTCCCTGTATCTAGGGACCCAGGAACTACGACGACTATGGCCCTACAACACCCAGACATAGAAAAAGTATTTGCGCTTTTTTCTGTTGCACAAATCCTTGTCCTGCCATGGGAATCGAACACATCGCCTCCGGGCTATGAGCCGACTTGCTTAACCACCACACCACAGAGGCTGTCAATATAAAATAAAATAATTACTCGAGTGTTTCATCTTGTAGGCAGAGAATTGAATGTGTACTCAATTTGAGAACAATCTGCAAGTCGGAGCTTCCAACTTTAGTTGCCGAAGTCAGAGCTGTTTGTTGCGGTAAATTAGTTTAGTTTCGCAATTGTTGGGAATTATATTGCAGTTTGACATGTATGAGAGAGGCTTCCTCTGCAATTTACTTGCCATGCAATTTTTTTTTCCACGGAAACTCTGATAGGCTTAAAAGAGTGTAAATTTGGCAGATCAAATACTGCACACCCCATCTCACCCCATTTAATCCCAATCAAACTGTTGGACGTAAAATAAAAGAAGTAAAAAAATACTCTTGACTAGAAGGAGCAAGCTGGTGAAGGCGTAACGAGGAGAACGGAGTTGAAAGTTGTTGGTTAACGTAGATCTCCATTGTTAACATAATAAAGTTAAAATTTGTATTATTATGTTGGTATGTCCGGTACAATGACAATTTTTAATTGTCAAGATGGCGACATTACCATTAAACAGAGCGAAAATAAAGTTATACCGGCCGATAGATGGAGCTAAACTAAAGAAGTTTTACTTTAATCGTGTGGTCTAAAGTTTTCGTTTTTTATTTGAAGTTGAAGATATTTTGGATGACAAAAGTGTTAAAAGAAATAAACAGTAACCTTCTTCAAATTTCTGCTGGTATATATAAAAGAAATAGGTACAATGGAAACGGTTATTAATATAATTTAATACAGCAGCTAAGAAGTTCAAAACTTTTTCTTCTGTACTAGTAAGATCTCACAAGAATTATGACTAATATTACTTTAAAACATTCATACTTTTATGCTAGAAAAATACTAGATTATAAGTAATAGACCTAGGCATTGACGTCAATGTCTAGACTTGGCGACGGCAGAGCATGTTGCTGTGTCACCGATGAGAAAATGCATTAAACCAAACAAAGGTGTCTGTTAGGATTGTCTACTACTTTGAAGTCGATATCACACTAATATTATAAAGGCGAAAGTTTGTATGTGTGTATGTTTGTTACTCTTTCACGCTCAAACGGCTGAATGGATTTGGATGAAATTTGGTACTAAGATAGCTTATACACTGGATTAACATATAGGCTACATTTTATCCCGGCAAAGTGAAATTTTCCCGTGGGATGAGCAAATAATTAAAATACTTCCTATCCGCGGGTGAAACCTTAGAGCGCCACTAGTTTTTGTAATAAAACTTCTTTACGCACGCTTGACTTAGGGAGTAAGCTGGTGAATGCGAGGCGAACGGAAGATCAAATTGGTTTACGTCGATCTCCATTGTCAACATAACGAAGTTAAAAATTTGTATTATTATGTTGATATACCTGGTAAAATGACAATTTACAATTGTCAAAATGGCAACACGTTAAACAAAGTTATACCGGCCGATAGATGGAGCTAAACTGAAGAAGTTTTACTTGAGCCGTATGATGTAAAGTACTCGTTTTTTTATTTTCAAGCTCTGTGGTATTTTGGACGAAATCACAAATCCAAGCTTCCCGAATGCTGCTCACTCGTCAGATTCTTCAATTTAGTTCAATTTAATTCTTCAATTTCAATTCATTTTAATTTTTGCAGGCTTTAGTTATATACATATAAAATTCAAAGTCCCGACTGACTGACTGAATGACTGATTTATATATCAACGCACAGCCTAAACCGCTGGTCCTAGAGACTTGAAATTTGAAGGGTGTGCTCTTTGTAAAGTGCAGGTATCCTCTAAGAAAGGATTTTTCGAAATTCCACCTCTAAGAGGATGAAATGGGTGGTTGAATTATCTATAAAAAAAAATCTCTGGATCAATTGACTCTAAAATGTATACACAACATGTTCTTCAATAAAAATTATGAGATACTTGTATTCATTGCATTCCCAAAATCATTCCCCAATAGGCAAAAAGTGAGAACGTTTAATTGATGTTACGGCAGAAAATGGCAGTATGCCATTCGTTTTCTATAGGCCACGTGGGCGAAGCCGTGGGCAGAAGCTAGTACCACATAAAAATGTTACATAAAAAACAGCACTGTGTAATTTAATAGCTACTTATAGTGTGAGTACATAAATATATATTATATGAGTCTGAGTATGTATCTAACATAACTGAACCATTTAATTAGTTTTTTACTATCTCTTCGTTGTTTTTAGTGGAGTGCAGACTTTGTGTATTTTTTATGACAATGCTTTATAGGACATTAATGCGAATGAGAATGTCTTAATGGGCATAGACTGTCTATTTTGAGAGCATTTTAAATGTTCTGGAACTTTGTTGACTTTGTTACTAACTAGTAGTTTTCAAACGACTTCAAAAGGGAAGAGTTTTTCAATTTGACTGTGTTTTTTTATAATGTTTGTTATCTTAGAACTTTCGAATGGGTGAACCGATTTTAATGATTATTTTTTATTTGAAAATTGATGCTTTGCGTATGGTACTGTTCCAATTTGGTTTAGTTTTGACAGTGGTCCATGAGAAATTCATATAAGTCTGAAGCATTTTCTTTTTTATATTTGTGGACTTTTCACGCAGTGTCTTCTAGCCCCAAACTAAACAAAGCTTGTACTATAAGAACCAGGTCACGGATACAATACTTATACACTTTTTGTTTGTAAATACACACACGGAATACAATATAACACCCAGACAGAGAACAAACATCGATGCTCATCACACAAATATTTGTCGTGGGTGGGAATCAAACCCACAACCTGCAGTTCAGAAAGCAGGGTTACTACCAACTGAGCTATCGGGCCAGTCCAGATTACTGAGTACTAGTTGCGCCCCGCGTTTTCACCCGCGTTTAAAAAGTATTTTAATTATTTGCTTATCGGGAACGTTTCACTTTTCCGGGATAAAATGTAGCCTATGTGTTAATCCAGTGTGTAAGCTATAGGGTTAAAAGAGTCCTTCAGGGTAAGCAATGCATTGGTGGCGCCTCCTCCGGTGTTATAGATGTCCATAGGCTACGGTGACCACTTCCCATCAGGTGGGCCGTATGCTTGATTGCTCCCTTTAACATAAAAAAAATAAATAAAAAAAGAATATCTTGGTACCGAATTTTATCCAAATCCATTCAGCCGCTAGTGCGTGAAGGAGTAACAAACATACACACATACAAACTTTGGCCTTTATAATATTAGTGTAATCAATAAGTTATATTCAGCCTCATAGCTCAGTCGGCAGTAGCTCTGCCTTCCAAACTAAAAGGTTGATTTTCATGCACGATAGACAAAACATATAAGAAAAAAGTCAACCCTCAATAACTATCTGTCATCCTTAAAGTGTATCCTTCGCTAACGAAGTCCGACTGACAGTCGCCTAGTTAACTCTTGCGCGGACAGAAACTTATAATTGCGGGGATTTCTGTAACATAGGGACAGATTATGAGAGAGCTGAAGTTTCGGTGCCTTTGATCTTTTGCTTCCGAAAAGAGATTTCGAACTTTCGAACCCGTTTGTGGTGAACGGGAAAGTGATAAAATTAATATTATCGAAAATATATACAAGGTGGAATTTAATTAGTTTTTTTCCTTTAAGGTATGTATTCAGTCAATGCTATAGAATTCTCTCATATAACTAAATAAAAAAAATATCTTTTGAAATAAAACTTAAATCTAGGTATTATCAAATTTAAATACTAAAGAAAAGGCTTGTGACATTGAAAAAAGCAGGTGTTTTATTGCCTACGAAACATTTATAAAGCACGCAGCTGGTGCCCGCGCTGTGTGTACCGTTAAATAGACATTTCGGCTGTCATGCAGTTATTTTAAGAGGCACTAAATACGAAAACATTTTTTTTTATTGTACCTTGTACGAATATTCTATAACATACATTTAAGTTAAGAAAATGAAATGCCACCGTGTATAGTGACTGGCCCGATAGCTCAGTTGGTAGTGACCCTGCCTTCTGAATTGCAGGTTATGGGTTTGATACCCACCCAGGACAAACATTTGTGTGATCAACATGAAAACCCCTAATTCGTGACATCACGGAGGAATTTTATACAAACTAATAACAATAACGCCCACCGATCACATACATAGATCCTGGCCCCTAACCTACCCTAGGGAATCTTACCCTGTGTCTAGGGACCCAGGAACTACGAGGACCATGGTCATACAATTCCTCAGACTCAGAACAAGTAGTTGCGTTTTTTTTTCAGTGCATAAACACTTGTCCTGCCACGGGAATGGAACCGCCGCCTCCAGGCTATGAGCTGACCTGCTCAACCACCATACCACCGAGACCGTCGAAACTAAAAAAGACTAATATAAACTTTACGAGTACAGATAAAAGAAAAATTGAACAAACATGGTAATTGCACTACGTGACAAGTAGAAGCGGCTGTCAACGTCAAAATGACACTTGATTTAGTTTTGACAGCCTCTGTGGTGTAGTGGTAAAGCAGGTCGGCTCATAACCCGGAGGCGGCGGTTCGATTCTCGCGACAGGAAAGTATTTTCGCACAGAAAAAAAAAGCGGAAATACTCGTTCTGCGTATAGGTGCTATGGGACCATGGTCCTCGTATTTCCTGTTTCCCTAGACACAGGAAATCTTAGTTAGGGTCCAGGATCTATGTATGTGATCATTGGGCGTTATTGTAAATGCGGGGCTGAATAGGATTTGAATCTGGGTGCGTCAGTTTGAAAGTCGCGCTGCTAACCGCTAAGCCACACTCGCTCAATAATGTTCAAGATAATTATAACACCAGAAAATAGCACAGTAAAGTAGGTAATGATATTCCCAAAGGAGGCAGAATTAATGAACAATAATACAACGAGAGTTTTCCACGAAAATGTCAAAATGTCCCGGACAATTAATTCTGAATAATATAATTTATTCTGTGGCTCTTAAAAATTGAGAGTGGGCGTTCTGAGTACGCGGGAGAATATGAAAAGACCGTTTTTTCGAGATCCCTCAGTTTATTTACTGACTTTCATAATCAATTTAGTCCAAATTCGGAGAATACAAGATTGATGACTTGTTTTCTTCAAAAAAATATGATTTTGGTTTATGCATATTTTATTCATATCAAATTTATTGGTGACCTGACTCGAAGACAGTAGTGTTTTTTTAATGTTAGTGAATGATGTGACGAGCTAATCGTTCACCTGATGTTAAGCAACACGGCTGCCCATAACAGAACAGTGTCACTTGGATCTCCAAAAAATATAGTTTCGTGTAACACTGCACTGCGAACATCATCCTGAGACATCAGCACAATCTGGTATAAAATTACTCGACTGAGATCAGATCATAATCTCAATTGCCCAGTAATTTCACTAGCTACAGTGCCCTTCAAACCGGAACACAGTAGTGCTTGCACACTACTGCTTGGCGGCAAAATAACTGGCAAAGCGGTGGTACCTACCTAGACGTACTTTGCAGAAAAGTCATACCACCTAAGTGATTTGATTTTCCAAGATAAAAAATATTACCTATTGAAGCAATCTTTTTGCAAAGTTTAATCCAATTCTATCCAGGTACAAGTTTTGGCGTTAATGCCACATAAACAATCTGACAAAGCTTAACTTATATAGATCAGTAAATAAGTAGGTATAACTAGTAGGGACAGATAAAGGGGGCTGGAATTGGTACGCGGCCGCAAAAAGCTTTTCTAAGTTACCAAATTAACTTCATCCCTACTGAAGCTAATCCTTACATCCGTTTGATGACGTGTCACGCTCCCGTTGGCCCGTGCAAGTTGTGTTTCTCCTCTGATTGGGTAAGATAATGTCGTTAGAGATGCCTTACAAAGTACACTAAGTAAATATCTTATATCTTCTAGATAAGTAGAGATTTGTTTTGTGAAGTCTGAAATTTGCAACGAAGCGATCGAGGAAAATAGTTTTTGAGGTAAAACTTATTTTGCACTCTGACTTTTGAACATGAAAATGGTTAAATTGGGTGCAACGAAAAATTCGATCGAAAGAACCAATGAAAGCATCATGATAGTGGCACAACAATAGTAAAACTCACACAATTCATTATTATAGCTTCGATCGCCGTGAACCCGACGACTCGTGAAGGTCACTCACTCGCACATAATGAACCTGACTGGCTGAATGAAGCCAACTTTAGTATTAGTTTGTTAGCTTTGAATAGGTTCAGGTTGCCTGTGGTAAATATTGCATACCAATCCAAAGAGAATCCAAGAATCTTGTATAAAACTTTGGAAATTGCATTGCGAACCCCTCAAAAAGTGGCCTTGAAAGACGTGTCTTGTATTTTTTTTTCTCTTTTTACGGTTACCTGTAAGAAACAAGAAGTTCTATTTCTTCGCTTTATAGCGTTGTTTTCAATGCATTCTTCAATATTTTATTTAAATTTCTTGGAGATAACTAGTTTTGAAGTAAATATATATATAATATATATATCAATAAATATCAATTAATTTTAATTATTTGTACCTATATGTACATAAGAGCGTCATCTCTATCAAACGGAACACTAGATAATATATAAATGTATATTGTATTTATAAGTATTTAGTTCACATTATATTATTTTTGTTATTGTATTATTATTTTCATTAAGTTTTATTTAAGTTTGATCATTTAAGTTACACTCGTTTGCTTACTATTTCATTTTTTTTTTGGTGAGTAGACATTAGTATATAAAATGAATAGACAATAAGTGATAAAATAAATGCTTTTTACTCATTAGCATTTAAAATGACTAGGCGTTGGGTAGAAATAGTCATTTCTATCTTAAATGATTAGACAGCGGGTAGAGTCATTAGCATCTAAAATGACTAGACAGTGGGTAGAGTCATTAGCATCTAAAATGACGAGGCGTTGGGTAGAGAGAGTCATTAGTATCTTAAATGACTAGACAGCAGGTAGAGTCATTAGCATCTGAAATGACTAGGTGGTGGGTAGAGAGAGTCATTAGTATCTTAAATGACTAGACAGTGAGTAGTCATTAGTATCTAAAATGAATAGACGGTGGATAGAGTATCTTTTCTTTCAAATGCCGGGGGCGCTCTTGTTGACCGTCTCGCGTAGTATTTGCTTAGGGTGCCCTGTCTCGACGCCGAGGGGTTAAAATGTTTATTCGTTTTTAGGATTCCGTCAATATTGATGTAACGCGTCGAAAAAAGCGGATGTAAAAGGTGAGCAAAAGGTCAACGTCTGTTTCAATTAAGTTAATGTCAGATTTTTGACAAATACCTTTCCAATTCTGTTAGTATGATAAATGTCAGAGAATCAGTTTTGTTACTTACGATTATTGAAAAAGATACATTTTATGGTTTAGAAATGCTTGGTACTTAAAATAATTTATGCATACATGTTTTCTTTAAATCTTGCAATAAACTGGCACGGCCTATTCACAGCCAGTGCAGCGATCTATGATTATGACAAACTCTTCTTATGGCTGCCATTGATCGTTTTACAAAACAGAATAGTGACCGCATTTTTTTTAGTCGGTGTTTCCATCCACTTTAAACTTGGGCGTCTTTGAGTCAAAAGTAAATAAGTTATTTCTAGGTAAGCGTGCTCTGAGATCAATATTTCAACGCAATAACAGTAATGTTTAGATTTTTCAAATTATAAGCAAATTTTGAATGAGTATACGGCTTAACAAAGTCTATTTTGTTCTTGCACAAAAGATTTCTTCCTTGAAGGAAAAAAATTAAGTTACATTATTTGCTACCAATAATTAGACGATAAAGCCTACCCCTAATAAGCGTTCTGTAAAATTCTGTTTAATATATATCTATTACTTACGCTTGAAATATCAATAGTTTTTCATGGAAATTTTAATAATACTAAATATTAATATTTTTCGCTAAATAGTCTGAGATATTTCTGACCTATTCAAGAGTTTTGTATTACATTATTAAATTAACATTCGTTAGAAAAGCGATCTAGTAATATTAAGTATCCTTAATATATAAATATTATAAAGGACTAAATTATTTAAACTAAGCCAATTTCAGATCCAAATATTTTCATCCACCAATAACGACGGCCATTCATGAACAAATAAAAATTGGACCAATTATTACTAAAACAAGTAGAAATAGGTTAAAATTCGGTCAGAGTTAATGGAGCGCGAAATCTTTTGTACGGAACCCCTTGCTAATGAAACGTGTTCACGCATGGCTTCTCCTGGTAATACCGGACTAACCCTTTTGTATCATCACGTTTATTGTATCAACAGTATGGGTGCTTTGTAGGAACCGCTAACGCACAACATATTCATTTGTAAAGGACAACACACACACTTACGCAGATGCACACGCACACGAACACGCACACGCACACGCACACGCACACGGACACGCACACACGCACTGAAATGGTAACTAAAATAATAGATAAGTATAAAATAATATTCTGTGAATGCCAGTTCAGTTGAGTTCAGTTTAAGTATCAAAGTTCATTAAAGTGCCCAAACAAACATACGGCCCACCTGATGGGAAGCGGTCACCGTAACCCATTGACATCTGTAACACTGGAGGTGTCACTATTGCGTTGCTAGGTTGTAGGAGAAAGAGGAAGATAGAAGTTTACAACATTACATTATTTACTAGGTGGTAGGACTTTGTTGCAAAGTTCGTCTAGGTAGGTACCACCGCTTTGCCAGTTATTCTGCCGCCAAGCAGTAGTGCGCAAGCACTACTGTGTTCCGGTTTGAAGGGCACTGTAGCTAGTGAAATTACTGGGCAAATGAGACTTTATGATCTGATCTCACAGTCGAGTAGTCTTATTACCAGACTGTGCTGATGTCTCAGGATGATGTGCGCAGTGCAGTGTTGCTTGAAACTCTATTTTGGGGTTCCGATTGACACTGTTCTGTTATGGGCAGCCGTGGCGCTTAACATCAGGTAAACGGCTAGCTCGTCAAATAATTCAGTAACATAAAAAAAATAAAAAATAAAAATTTAACAAAGAAGGGAAAAGCGTAGAAGTTCTTTTTCTGCGTCCGATTACGTAAAAACACTCAAAATACGTGATCCCAAAAGGTCTTGCTCTTGTAATAACTGAAACCGTAAAGTCTGAAACATAGGATATCTGAAATCCAATATGCCTTAAAATGACTAAATTGAAAATTTTAATATTAAAAAAACGTATGACCGTTATATACGACCCATATATCAGTTAAGTGTCGGGTTAGATTATTTTGCTTATTCACGCTTGTTTATGGCTCGAAGTTCCCTTACTGTTAGTACAGTGTAATCCGCGTAACCCCTTTGTATCATCGTGGATTTTCGCAATGCTTGGCATAATACCTGGTACAGCTTTATTATTTGGTATGAGAATAGAGGTTGAAAAGATTGCAGGACGGTTCGAAATCTTTGCATTAGAGAAAATGTTAACCAAGTTTTTTTTTCTTCTTTTGCTTGTCCCATCATATACCATGTCATTGCTTAGCATCAAGCGAAGCAGTTTTTGAATTCTTTACCTAAAAACAATTAAAAAAACCCAATAGATTTACCAAGAAATTATGTAAAAGCTTGATGAATCGATACAGACCCTTATCGATAAAATCGATAACGATAAAATCGATACATTTGTGAGTGGACATTTTATACTTCCTTCTAGCCCCAAAATAAGCAAAAATTCGTAATGTGGGTACTAAATAACTGATAATTATACATCTTTTTTTATAAATAAATTATACGTAGAATGTAATTATAACATCGACATTCATCACACAAATAGTTGTCCTGGATTGGAACCTACAACCTATAGTTCAGAAACAGTGTTACTACCAACTGAGCTATAAGGCCAATCATTACTACATTAGTATATTGTACTTGTTTATTTTACTTCCACCGCTCTGACGATGTGTTCAGTGGCTTAATACACTAATCAGGCACAAGCCACTCAAAAGTTAACGTATGTTGTTTAGAAAATACAAGATTGACAATAGAACAAAGCTTGTAGTAAAAATCCGCTGATTTTTATTAAATCAATGATTCAGAATTCTGTTTTAAAGTGATTTATTTTAAGTTAATTTTAGTTAGCTATAACTACTACTGCTTTAAGTATCTTGGGTTAAGATTTAACGGTGAAGAAGTTGACTTGCAGAACCGAACATAAAAAACCTTTTATTTGTTTCTTAGTTATATATATATTAACCAACAAAGTATCAGTTTATCTTTGTGGAAAACCTAACCTGGTTTATTTATTACTAGCTGCACCCCGCGGTCTTACTCGTGGTTAAAAAGTACCCTATTATAATAGTTTATAATCTCTGTGTTCCAAATTCCCTCCAAATCCGTTCAGTAGTTTTTGCCGTAAAATGCCCGCGGCGTCGCTCTCGCGATCTTCGATTATAATTGTCCCACGGGAACACACTATCGGGATAAAAAGTATCCTATGTGTTAATCCAGGTTATAAATAAATAATAATAATAACGCCCAACGATCACATACATAGATCCTGGACCCTAACTAGGATTCCCTGTGTCTAGGGACCAAGGAACTACGAGGACCAAGGTCCCACAACACCCAGACTCAGAACAAGTATTTGCACTTTTTTAAACTGTGTTCCAAATATCATCCAAATCTTTTTAGTAGTTTTTGCGTGAAAGAGTAACAAACATTTATCCATACATCCATACATGTGTGTATGGATGTATAGATGAATGTTTTTCGCATTTATGATATTTGTAGGATCAATAGTCCGCTCTAACTATTTGCTCTAAATCTTTTGTGACAGTCAATCTATATTATATATATACGCCTGTCAAAGTGATATTGTTCGTGTCACAAGAAGTACCTTGATGTCGTCATGCGTTTGATATTCCAAAGCCGGATGACTGCTGATTGGATTTAGCGCATAGATTCTTGGCGGGACAGTGAAATATGAACTATGGTAAAAAATAAATGGAGCAATAGGGATTTCAGTAGCGGAATTTTACCGTCACCTCTTAGCGCGATTCGTATGAAGTCCTTTTTGAAGTAAAACTCTTTACGCACGCTTGACTTGGCGCTTGACTTTTACTTCAAAAACTTTTGATACAATTTTCAATCAATAATCCGTGTTTTAATGTAATTGAATTGAAATGAAAAATTTGACTGGCGAAATAGCTCAGTTGGTAGTAACCCTGCCTTCTGAACTGTGGGTTGTGGGTTCGATTCCCACCAGAACAAACATTTGTGTGATGAACATCGATGTTTGTTCTGTGTCTAGGTATCATATAATATTCTATGTATGTAAACAAAAGTATCAAACAAAAAGTATCTAAATATCGTATCAGTTATCTGGTTCCCATAGCACAAGCTTTGTTTAGGGCTAGATGGATTGTTTAGGGTTTGTTTGGGGCTAGATGGCGCTGTGTGGAATGTCCACACATGTTTATTTATTTATTTAATTAATTAGTACGTGTCCAGAAAATTATCTCCCATGCCTATTTATAAATCAATATTCTCTTTACACCGTCTATAAGATATATATATTAGTAGTATAGTCTATAAATTATTGGATTTCATGAAATTAACTAATCGGCCCCGTCCCAATAGTTAATTTGTCCTACCTCGATAATTAACACGCCCCATTCCATATTTTACAACGTTAGTAATCATACAGCATGTGATTCATACGTAGGTTAAATGGGTGATTTGGCACGCGCGAAGTATACTTGGCATGGCATCAAATTATCGGAAATTGTGGTATATTGAACGAGCTTTATATTGTCAGCTATTTTTAATTCATGCGTATGGCTTAAGAGTTCATAAGAGTTTAGGTTTTTGTCCGTTTTTCTTTGTATATCAATGTTGTAAAAGCGCTAAAAATAGCTTATTAGCAATAAATATTTACGTCGTTCGCATCAAATATATCTATCCTTGTCTTTGATTCATCTGCCTCGCTCGCATCGAATATGTCAATCCTTGTCTTTGATTCATCTGCCTCTCTCGCATCAAATATGTCAATCCTTGTCTTTGATTCATCTGCCTCTCTCGCATCAAATATGTCAATCCTTGTCTTTGATTTATCTGCCTCTCTCGCATCAAATATGTCAATCCTTTGTCGTGATATAAAAAAAATAAAAATAAAAGTTAGTTAGTTCGGTGAAGGAACCGAACCGATTTTGAGTCGACCGGGGAAAGTGGTTCCCACCTACTAAATCACGAACAAGTTATATTAAAAAGGAAAAGTAAGGAGGATGCTCACGGATAGAGCCAACGGCTTCACACCGGACCTTTGGTTTCAAGGACCGTCCTGGTGGTGCACTCACCGTGCCGCCTGCCCTACCTAACTTGGTCAGCCAGTTTGCTTGGGACTGTCAATTGGTGGAGAAAGTGAAACTAAAGCGAATTTAGTACAACTCAATATTTACTCAAAAAACACACAAGTAGAAATATCTTATGCAAAACAAAAGTCTACAAAAATAGTAATAACACTAGGCCGCAGTTAAAGTCTGTAAACCTAATATGATAACGCTAATCCCGGGACGCTCACTGACGACTAACGGGGAGAAATTAAAAAAAACGCACGGGGGGCGCAAAAAGTTCACATCGGAAATTAAGAAAACGACACGCTCACTCAATCACGGCGGAGGAGTCGTTTCGCGGGAGCCAGCCGTCGCTGGACTACCACCGCGAAACAAAAAATAAATCTTCAACACGAAGGAAAATATGTGGCCATCTTGGTTAGGCCACCAGTCGACGTCGTCACGGGCGGATATGGGCGATCCGTCCTGTCGCTCCCCACACCCGGGGCTCTTGACGCGACTTCGTAAAAAATGAGCCAGCAGCTACTCCTGCGCCATGCCGACCGTA
The DNA here is from genome assembly GCA_905220475.3 of Ennomos fuscantarius. NCBI lineage: Eukaryota > Metazoa > Arthropoda > Insecta > Lepidoptera > Geometridae > Ennomos > Ennomos fuscantarius. The sequence continues at coordinate 10,859,661 of HG992046.1, forward strand.
GGAACGGCGGCCTCAAAGAAACCCTCAGCGCACATCCATGTGGGTGCGGTTTTTTAAAAGGTGCGCAGGAGCGGCGAACGCGTGCACTCCGTGGGCGCGCGCCTCGCTGACTGTCGTGGCGATTGGTTCGCGGCACGATTCTGCTGGGCGCGGTCCGCGCTTATCGCGTCTTCTCGCCTCCACGTAATATGGCTATCTCTCTCATATATACAATCAATAACCTATATTTTTTAACTATTTTAATCTTATTTAATTACAAGTACATTACAAAACTAAGAGGATTTTTCTGATCATTTATATACAAATACGTCCAAGAATGGTTCAGTAATTGTTGTGATATTTGGTTGGAAAAAACCGACAAGAAGCTAATGATAACAAGTATGTACTTTTGGTAAATTACAAGTCCCACAGACTACTACGAGTATGAAATGTGATTACTGAATCGTTATTAAGCTGTTTCTGATAAATGTTTGCCAGTAGGACCCGTACTTTAAACAAACGAAAACATGACTGTCAGGTTCCTTGTCCAAAATAGTTGCATCAAAATCTTATAGAAATACTTTAAATCATTTTGTAATTCATCAGCCTTGGGAAACCTTAAGGTACCTAGTAAGTATTTATTCTACTATCCAAATGATAGGGCTAATGGTAAAGCTATAATTAAGAATAATTGTTTTTCATATCACAAAGTGCCTGGCCTTCTTAATGCGGGGTCAGAGCAGTACGAAAACGTTGCTATTGCGAAAGTGTCAGGAGAAACTGACTATAATTAATAGAAAAAGTAGCTACACGCTACACCTTGCCTTTGATTCATCGGCCTCTCTCGCATCAAATATCTCAATCCTTGTCTTTGATTCATCTGCCTCTCTCGCATCAAATATGTCAATCCTTGTCTTTGATTCATCTGCCTCTCTCGCATCAAATATATCTATCCTTGTCTTTGATTCATCTGCCTCGCTCGCATCAAATATGTCAATCCTTGTCTTTGATTAATCTGCCTCTCTCGCATCAAATATGTCTATCCTTGCTGTTGATTCATCTGCCTCGCTCACATTAAATATACCTATCTATCCTTGTCTTTGATTCATCTGCCTCGCTCACATCAAATATATCTATCCTTGTCTTTGATTCATCTGCCTCGCTCACATTAAATATGTTTATCCATGTCTTTGATTCATCTGCCTCGCTCGCATCAAATATGTCTATCCTTGTCTTTGATTCATCTTCTCATTTCTAGCCATGCCGGCCCGAGTTTAACCTGAGTCAAACTGCACAGCCCAAGTTTTAATTTAATTCCACAAAATATACTAACAACAAATTACAATCGCATTGCAGATTCAAAGGCTGTCGATGGTGCCACGTCTTAGAATGAACATCATAACGTGTCTAATTATGATGAGAAATGGCTTTTGATCAGAGTCAAGGAGTAATTTGAGAAGCAAGACATTACTAGCATGTTAAATAATGTAATTTAACGCGACTATAATGTCAATGACTCTAATTCCCGTCTGGTCTAGTCTATTAAAATAGAATTTAGCTAAGCAACACTTTCCCCAGGGTTACCATATTTATATTTGTCAAATTTGTGTCAAATTTGCAGACTGGTGGCTGGCAATACAGAACGCTTATTGCCTGTTGATCATGAGTTGTCTCAACCAATGAGCGTACAGTATTTGGCATGTTAACCTGACACAAGTTTGACAAACGCACGAGAGACTGAGGGCTAGGGAGATAAGTGCAAACTTAGGAGCTGTCTCGAAACTTTAGTACAGACAGCGTAGACCCGCATTAAAGAACGACGAGTCATAGGTTAGAGATTCCATCTACAAATTTTTATAACATTTTTGAAATCTCGACTTTAACAACTTCGACGCCTGATCATGGGTTTATGATACGAGCTTCTTTATATAACATGGGCAGAAACGCTGAAACCCGCCGGATGGTAAACAGTTACCGTCGCCTATATAGACGACCCGCAATAACAGGGGCGCTACCGACTCGTACCTACGAGTATGTACCTTTTCAGACTTTTTTTTGACGTTTAAAGGTATTTATCTTTTTATTTGCTTTAGAAGGACTGCATGTTGAATAAATTAGTAGTAAACAACATTTTTAAACGACATTTCGTGTTCTTCTCAACAAACTCTTTCATTTGATACTGATATCACGGGCGTGCACAAAAAATAACTAGTCCGCCATCTTGGGCCGTCCGCCATATTGGATTTATAATAACTCCATAGATTCATACATTTATTCATAACATCGCGTTACATTGGCACATCAAACTAACAATAACATAAATATTAATGATTCTAAAAATATGAAACGTGATTTAAAATGCAGTTGTAAGATCTGATCATCCAAAGTACAAAATTAAACAAACTAATTAACAAATTCATATGGAACATACCTTGATAACTTCAAAAAGTAACTCCGATATTCTTACTAACCCCTGAACTTTCCACACCGCTGACACAATAACTGAAATAGAAAGAATTATAATTTATAATTTTAAAAGTTTTACTGCAGCTGTGTGGTCTAAAGCACATTCGCCTTTTTTAAATAAATATATAGCTATATGTCAATACAATAATATATATATATTGTTGGATGGGAAGAACATGCCTCGAAGCCGGAGGGTATATAAGCGGCAGACGCCGTGAGACTCGTCCACTTTGCCGCCGACCGTCAACGGGGAAACATCTCTCTGCCATATTTTTTGCGTATTAGATTGTGCCTTGTCTATTATCTATTTTTGGTTATTGTAAATTTGTAATTAATAATATTCGTTTGTTTACGTTGTGTTTTTTTTTTAAATAAAAATTTGGTCGAACATATAAGAATATATATTTATATATACAATAATGTCTGTGTAAAGTAATAGGTAATTGTGCACATACACAGATAGACACACTCATGCTAAACTTACTATACAATAGTCAAAGTCAAAGTCAAAGTCAAAAGATTTATTGCAAATAGGCTAATTTTAGCACTTTTACAAGTCAAAATTATACTAGGTACTTAAAATTAAGTTATTTCACTAAGCATATAAAATTACAAAGTGCTTATTGTCAAATAATATAGCAAGCCCATTACAATATATGAGTTTGAAAAAAAAGCAGTTCTCTTTCTCACTACTGGTGCAAGCAATCCGGCACAATGCAGAATTGAAAACTTTGATCCGAAGCTTCGATTACAACTGTAAAGAAGAAGCTACAAGAAACTTTACAGTGATGTATTTTTTTTTTTGTCTTCTTTCTACTGTCTTTTACAATGTATATAATTCATTACAATTGAGATAATGAATATGTTACAAAAATAACCACCACGTCACACCGGTGCAAGAAAAATACCGTGATTATCTTATTATAAACATTACAAATAGAAACTGAATTTATAGATAGGAATAGGCAATAGGCAAAGTACCTAAGCTTTCATACCGTTAAGCTTGGGATATTCAGGCCAAGCTTTTTTGTCCGACACATAATCATTTATTGTGTAATAGGCTTTTTTCATTAAGTTTGACTTTATGAATAATTTATATTTACGCATTGACAATTGTTCGATACCGTCGGGCAACTTGTTATAAAAGCGTATACAGTTTCCCATAAATGAACCATTAACTTTCTGCAGTCTGAATCTTGGAACTTTCAATTTATTTTTGTTCCTAGTATTAAAGTTATGAATGTCGCAATATCTGGGAAAAGAGCTAATGTTTTTGCGAGTGTACATCAAATTGTCGTAAATGTATTGACAAGCCACTGTAAGAATATTTATCTCCTTAAATCGTTCCCTGAGAGAGTCGCGGGATTTCATGTTATAAATGGAACGAATTGCTCTTTTCTGTAAGACAAAAATTGATTGTATGTCCGCGGCTTTACCCCACAGTAAGATGCCGTATGACATAATACTGTGGAAGTAACTAAAGTATACTAATCTTGCAGTGGCTTCATCAGTAAACTGTCTGATTTTACGCACAGCATATGCAGCAGAGCTCAATCTACCAGCAATGTTTGATATGTGAGGACCCCACTGTAATTTAGAGTCTATAGTTATGCCAAGGAACGTGACAGATTGTACCAAATCTAATGCCTCACCATTCAGTAATAAATTTGTAGGAGACCCCCTAACATTAGGTAACGAAAACTTAATACATTTAGTTTTCTTACTATTTAACAGTAGATTGTTTTTAGTAAACCAGTTCAAAACCAGTGAAATTGCCTTGTTAACGTCGTCAAAATCATTAGTAGATCGGTCAACCTTGAAAATAAGAGACGTATCATCTGCGAACAAAACAATATCACATAGGTTCTTTACAAAAAATGGAAGATCGTTAATATAGGCCAAAAATAAGAATGGTCCTAGTATTGAACCCTGCGGGACCCCCATTTTAGTGATAGAACCAGATGATCTTGCTCCATTAACTTCAACTGTCTGAATTCTATTACTAAGATAAGAAGAGACAAGATCAAGAGCTTTCCCACAAACCCCGTAATGCTTTAATTTAAAAATTAGGGTTTCGTGACATACGCAATCAAATGCTTTGGATAAGTCACAAAAAATACCTATGGCATCCTGTGACTTCTCCCAAGCACCAAGTATATGTATAAAGAGTTCTACGCCTGCATCTGTAGTTGATCGTCCTTTTGTAAATCCAAACTGTTGACTGTGAAACAGTCCGTTAAGGTTAAAAAATGTTAACAACTGATTAAGAATTTCTTTTTCAAAAATTTTACTTATTGCAGGTAACACAGAAATTGGCCTATAGTTCGATGGATCATTCTTATTTCCAGACTTAAATAATGGAATCAATTTACTATTTTTCATTACGTTGGGAAAAACTCCTTCGTCTACACATTTATTAAATACTTCTGCTAAATATGGTGCGATTAATGTGACAATGCCACTTAAAACCCTGGTAGACATTCCCCAAAGATCCTCAGTATTCTTTATTTTAAGTGACCTAAAGGTCTTAACAATTATAGCCGAATTAATATGTCTAAATCTAAAAACTACTTCACATTTATCAACACACTCTGCAAGAATTGCACAAGACTCACTAGTCGATGAATTTAATGACTGAGTGGTAACTACAGGTATATTTACGAAAAAATCCTCAAATGCACTAGCAACTTCACTGTCTTTAGATATTAATCTGTTATTAATACTAAGAGTGAGTTTTCGGTGCCGAGGTTTAGTTTTGCCGGTCTCGGTATTAATTATTTTCCAGGTTGCTTTAATTTTGTCGTCCGCTCTATTGATTTTCTTACTCAAGTACAGAGACTTAGCTGTCTGGCAAACGCGTTTAAAAATTTTTGAATAAGATTTTAAATACTCAGTAAATTTACTGTCATAAATATTATCTGATTTCTGAGAATATAAATCATACAGCCTGTTTCTACTTTTATAAATGCCAGGTGAAGCCCAGTCACTCAATTCTGCTTTAACACCTCCTCTACACGTCTTTAACTTGAATATCTTGTTAAACTCTTTATCCATAACATCAAACAACACATTACAAAGATCATTAGGGTCATCAGTGAGTGGTAATAACACAAGTTTGTCATCTAGATTTTGAGCAAACTGTTCCAAGCGGTTGGTTGTAATAGGTCTGTAAGTAAACTCATAGAATACAATACGCTTTATTGACACCAAAAATAAAAATGTAGAAATGAGAATTACATAATAAGGTAGATACAATGGTCTTATCGTTAAGAGCGATCTCTTCCAGACAACCTTTGAATGAACAAAGATATGAGAAACTTAATAACACCCCTCTGTTTAGTGAGGACTTAAAAACACAAGCAGCTAAATAATTGAACGTAGCCTTTATTTAAAGTGTGTGACCAATGGTACGTGAAGTCAATACACCCCTTAAGCCAGTCTTGGTGGTAATTAGTGATGTCACGGAAGCAGCCAGGCGTGACGTCAGATACCGTGCTCCGGGGCCATTGACGGCGCCCTATCTGAACCCTTTGATTGGGGGATCAATAACCTATATCGGAAAAGCTTTTATGCGATTTCAGAGTCAATGAATGGGTACTTTGGGTTTTTGGAAAAAATTAATGTCGAACTGCAAACCACTGTTGATACAACTTTTTTAGAATGTGATAAAATAATTAATGATAATGGAAAAAAGGTCAAAATTTACAAATGGCGATTTTCGGATTCTTTTCAACGACCCCAAAATTATTTTTGCATTTGGTTTTTGTTAATCATTGAGATCATATCAACGTGACTTTGACAGTGACAACTGCGCAGCTGTGGTAGTAACGGAGTATGTCTATAAAATACTTAAATCTTTTTTGTTTATAAATACACTAGTTGTGCCCCGCGATTTCACCCGCGGATAAAAAGTATTTTAAGTATTTGCTCATCCCACGGAAAAATTTCATTTTTCCGGGATAAAATGTAGCCTATATGTTAATCAAGTGTATAAGCTATCTTGGTACCGAATTTCATCCAAATCCATTCAGCCGTTTGAGCGCGAAGGAGTAACAAACATACACACACACAAACTTTCGCCTTTATAATATTAGTGTGAGTGTGATAAATAGAATAAGTCAATACCCCGACACAGAACAAACGTTAAATGTTTGTCCATGATAGGAACCGAACCGAAACCGAAACGGTTTAGAAGGCATAACTGCTGTAATACATAACTAATGTAATAGGTACCAACATTACCAACTGAACTGAGGGGAGTCAAAAATCAATGTGCTTCTGAAACTGGCGCGAAAGCTTCACGTTTCCAAGCTACTAAATCAATATTCTATTTGCGACGGGGAGGAAAACCAAATCAGGATTGATGGGATTTTAGAAAAAGGTTGCAGAAATGTTCTCTCTACCCGACGTGGTCAACATATTTACTACGCCAAGGACTTTGGAGTGACCACTTTCTTCTATTCACTTTTTGTGTAAACTGAATCGTTTCGAGCTCGGCGTTTGTCTGACGGTAAGCGTCACGGCAGCCCATATCAGCACTTATAGGCTGCCAGCTGTATAATAACTTTATGAAGTTTTGCGTGACTGCACAGTCCTGTATTACCTATTGTAAGAAGCAATGGATGGGATAGCTTAGTAATTTTTTTTATGTTAGTGAATGATGTGACGAGCTAGTCGTTTACCTGATGTTAAGTGACACGGTCGCCCATAACAGAATAGTATCACTCGAAACTACAAAATATAAAGTTTCGCGTGACACTGCACTGCGCACCAGACTGTGCTGATGTCTCAGGATAATTCCTGAGACATCAGCACAGTCTGGTAATAAAATTACTCGACTGTGAGATCAGATAAAAAAGTCTCAATTACCCAGTAATTTAACTCGATACACTGCCCTTCAAACCGGAACACAGTAGTGTTTGCACACTACTGCTTGGCGGCAGAATAACTGGCAAAGCGGTGGTACCTACCTAGACGAACTTTGCAGAAAAGTCCTACCACCTAGGATAAATGAATAAGATCATTTCATACATTTATTCTTCCCCTATCTTTTTCCCTGTCACTTTCCTCTTCCCTTGGACCAGGCGTAAAACTAATTAATCCGTGCAAAGACGGGGCGGTTCAGCTAGTTAGATCCAAAAAAGCCTGGAATTATTTAGCCAAACGTAATTACCCACATAATCATTTTACCGCAGGGTGCGTAGAACCAAAAGAGTTGCTCGCGGTAATTGGTTTACTCTACAAACAAAGAAATGCGAATTACACGGTGTATTACCGACTTACATCAAAGACGCCGACTGCCTCGGGGTTGTTAGGGGAAGGGGTATCTTGGGCTAACTTAATCGTTACAGCAGATAGAATATCTATACATAGATAGATGAGTTTAACTTTAAGGGTTGTACATTAGCACAGTCTAATAATATAACTAAATAAAGATCACTAGACTCATATTGTAAAGATAAATCGGGTCTATTCGCGCAAAAAAAAATTCCAAAATGTAACTTGGTTGAATGAACGTCGAGGTTAGTCAAAATAATGTTTTGATAAATTTTTTGTGCGCGAATAGACCCGTTTTATCTTTACAATAAAATCACTAGACAGACTGTTAAGATAAGTGGGTGATCACGTAACTTTGATTAGAATGCAACATGAAAAATGTCGTTCCTAATTTGAATAGTTTCTATGGTCATAAACTATGCATTAAAACTGTCAAAATTATACTAATTCGTGTTTCTATCGGTGTAACAACAGCCTCTGCGGTGTGGTGGTTGAGCAGGGTGGCTCATAACCCAGAGGCGGCGGATTTGATGTGGCAGGACAAGTAATTGTGCACAGAAAAAAAAGTGCAATAACTTGTTTTAAGTTTGGGTGTTGTGGGATCATGGCCCGCGTAGATCTCAAGTTCTATGATCGCCTAGCAGATCATAAAGTCTCATTTGTCTAGTGATTTCACTAGCTAACTAGCTAGTTGACACTTTCGAACTGGAATGCAAAGCATTGGTACATACCTAGATAAACTCAGTGGTACCACCCTAGATAAACTGAGTGGTACCTACCGTGATAAACTCACTGGTACCTACCTAGATAAACTCAGTGGTACCACCCTAGATAAACTCAGTGGTACCTCCCTAGATAAACTCAGTGGTACCTACCTAGATAAACTCTGTGAATCTCTGATACCTACTTAGATAAACTCAGTACCACTCTAGATAAACTCTGCAAAAAATCCTTCCATCTAGTTGATCTTATTATGCAAAAATAAGCCAAGATTGTGCCCGTTCCAATGGGCATTTAAAATACACGAAAAGTCGATTGAAAAATAATATACTTAAGTCTAAAGTCGGAAATCAGCTTATCGGAGTCCATTTTACCGTTATGTTAGAGCATGAACACACTGCGCGTTTTTTAAACGCGCGCTATCGACGCGTCTTTTTCAAGTATCTATCCATACTGCATACTAGTGGTGATTACTAGGTGGTAGGACTTTGCAGCAAAGTAAATAAGATTATTACCAGACTGTGCTGATGTCTCAAGATGATGTGCACAGTGCAATGTCTCGCAAAACTATGTTTTGAGTTGGAGTTCAGAGTGGCACTGTTCTGTTATGGGCGGCCGTGGCGCTTAACATCAGGTGAAAGAATAGCTCGTCACATAATTTAATAACATTAAAAAAACCTTATTTTTGTGTTCGTTAGGTACCTTTTACGACTTTCCCTTATATTTACTTATACTTTTCATCTAAAGAACATGCAGGCAAAGCCAAAGTGAAAGCAAGTAGCAATACATATTTGTTTATCTGTGTATATGTGTATCTGAGTATCTGTGTATCTGAGCATCCATGTACCTGTGTATCTGTGTATTATATCTAGCAACCTTGTGAATGACAGCGAAATTTACCTTTGTATTCTAATGATATTGTAGTAGTTTTTTTATTGCCCGAAAACACAGATAAAACCACTTTTTCTGAAAATAAAATTTAGCTAGATCGATTTATCGCCCCCAAAAACCTCATACTAAATTTCATGAAAATCGTTGGAGCCGTTTCCGAGATTCAGAATATATATACACATATATACAAGAAGTGCTCGTTTAAAGGTATAAGATATGTGTAAACGTGTATCTGTGTATCCGTGTATCTATGTATCTGTGTATCTGTCTGTATGTATATCTGTGTATCCATGTAACTGTGTATGTGTGTATCTGTGTATCTTCTAAACGGATAAACTAGTCTTGTTTTTAGTTTTTGTCGATTAGAGACTTGATCTGGAACAAATATGTATATGATGATCTAGACAAAGCAAACTTTGCTTTTATTGGTTTTGTACCAAGGCTTTTAAAACTCTTTATTCAAGTTTTCTTGTTAACAGAAGCCATTTAGAGAATAATTTTGGTGCTATTGTAATTGGTGCTATTTTACAATTACCATGCAAGTGCGTTTAAGAACCGCTTCGTGTGTCTAACCTTAAAAACACTTCCCACAAAAGGAGCTTCGGAATAAATCCCTAGGGATAACTTTAATACTATATTCGTGGCTCTATATTTTTGGTATCTGTTGAGTCTCTATCGATAGTTAAAAGCTTGTGCAAATGTCAAGCCACTTTAAACTCTATTTCTGCACAGCAAACTTTTAAGTTCAGTAGTCACGTTTTAGTAGACAATTATGGTTTCTATAAGATTAAAGGTATGTCACATTAATTGTAAATTAATTTGTTTGTGTGAATCATTTCTTTATTTTGTTAGTTGTCGTTGGATTCATATTTTTAAAGTTTTGGTCCAGAGCCAGAGAAATCAACAACTTCGTCAACTAATTTTTTTTTGTCTTTTTTTGGCTCCACACTTTTGTGTATTTAGCCAGTGTCTAGTAATTAATAATTTATCCAGTTAATTAATATTATGTATATATGTGTCAAGTCACAGTGCAAGTCATCAAGTCAAGTTATATTCTAATCTAGTCATGTCATACTCCTAGTAAAGTGGTGGCAGCTTTACCGAAGATAGAAGCTTCATAGAAGCTTCTATGGAGTTTTGGAAGCAACACGAAAAGAAACGATTCACCATCATTTAACCACTTTCCCACACTCATGCCTGTAATACAGCACTTAACAAATAAAACGCCACTAATTTTATACACTAACACTGAAAATAACACAAGTTTTAGAAAATAATACAATGTGGTGACGCGATGTTATTCGTTTTCCCGCCAAAATTCCATCAACTAAATTAATCTACTAAAGTAAATAGCAGTAAATAGGTATTATTTATTAAGACCTTAATTAATTGCACATAATTTATTGAATTGAAATGAACCAATAGATTCAATTATTTCTAATCCAGTAATGGCAAATATCATCAGAGTATATTTATTAATGTGGCTTTAAGCCTGGACTGACTTGAGCAGCTAGCGCGACTGCAAGAAGCTCCAAACTTATTGTCGCCTTGACTTGCTGAAAAATATAATCTGGGGGTTTTCATCAAGGCTAGAATGAACCAGTATCTTTTAATAATCCTCAATTATAACACATTAAAATTCAAAAATACACGGTCTATGGAAAAAAGTACAAAACTCACAATCACCATATTCGGATTTTTTTCAACGACCTTCATACATAAATATTTATTTGTGTGTACGAAAACCGCTTCTACGTCACAAGATCTGTCAAAAAGAAACTGTCAGTAGCACGTGCTTTTTCTTTTTTTTTGTTGTTTTGGTTTTGGCTCCACACTTTTGTGTATTTAGCCAGTGTCAAGGTCAAGTCACAATCCAAGTCATCAAGTCAAGTCATAGTCTAGTCAAGTCATACTCCTAGTAAAGTGTTGGAAACTTTACCAGAAGCTTCTATGGAGTTTTGGAAACAACACGAAAAGAAACGTTTCACCATCATTATACCACTTTCCCACGCTCATCCCTGTAATCCAGCACTTAAAGAATAAAATGCCACCAATTTTATGCACTAACACTGAAAATAACACAAGTTTTGGAAAATAATACAATGCGGTGACACCGTCTTTTTCGTTTTCCCACCAAAACTGATCACAGCGCGTGTTTAGCATTCACCCGAAATGCTTAGGTGAGCATGACATTCAATTAATACGAACCTTGTGTATGTGTTAGTGCGCATGTGTGCGATGGCGTTGCATTAGTACCACTTGAAACCGATGTCCGGATGTTGACGTATGGACAGACAGATGTTGTATAGTGTGGGTCGAGCCAATAGATAGCACCCACTGAATTAGTATTATCTAACCGAGTACTGGTTTAGTGCTTTACATAATGCCTGAACTAGCCGCAGATAAGCTTCCATAAATAAACAAGGACAAGGCGCATTAACGTCTGAAATCGTCAATGTTTATAAGCAAATAGCTGCTTCTGTCATAGTTCCATGCAAATAGCAGATTTCCATGTCCATTGAAATGAATCCTCATATATTAATGATGGAAAATGCAAAAAATAAAGTGGCATACAACCATAAAATGGCTAAATTCTAGTAGGAAAAAAACGTTATTATGTAATTCGTTAATAAATCTATACATAATGCAATGTAATTTTTTTAATCCCCTTGTTGGAGTTCGATGAACGCATTCACTGAGTCAGTTGATAGTTGTCAAAGTCATTGTGTAAAAATGTCAAACTCAGATCATTGTGTCGTGGCTTGTCTGTCTAAGGTCCGTATCAGAACGATGCTCTATCATCAATCGATACTCAAGCAGAGATTTCATTCATAAAGTGATCAATTAGTGAATGAAATCTCTGCTTGAGCACTGATCGATAACTGAGCATCGTTCTGTAATACGGACCTAAGAGCTAACGAAATTGTGGTAAAATTTCCGTAGAAGTAACTTTTATGAATGAAATCTTTGTTTACCACAATAAATAAGCTTTTATGATATTATCCATGGGTTCCCAAACTTACTTTGTCTACTGCCCACTTTAAGAATAAGTTATTTTTTAACGATCTCATTTTGCACCTATTTAAAAACCACTATAACTTCAAATTAAATTAATTATTGCCTCTTAGATGAAATTATAAATTACCCCCCAAGCCTCTACACAACGTTCCCATTTGTTTTCTGGATCTCTTACCGCCCCCCTAAGGCCTGCAACGTCCACAAGGGGGCTTTATCGCCCACTTTGGATAAAGCTTTATTATCATATATATATAATAAAGCATACCCCATATACATACCCCAGAAATCTTTGTAGCTCTGAATGCAAATCTTGCAATGCTCATCTAATGAGCAATATTAAATTTAAAACTTAAGATATTATACAAATTATGATACAATACAAAATCAATAAAAACACAACACGCACAACACACAACATACAATAATTATATAAACAAGTATAATTACAGTAACATCCACTTTTTGGAAAAACACAAGAATTAAGAAAAAAAACTAGTGTGGTTTAGAACACACGACTGAAGTAAAACTTCTTTAGTTTAGCTCCATGTATCGGCTGGTAAACTTTGTTTAATGTCGCCATAATCTTAACAATTGCAAATTGTCATTTTATCGGACATATCAACATAATAAAAACAATTTTTAACTTTGTTATGTTGACAATGGAGATCTACGTGAACCAACTTCAACTTCCGCTCATTTCGCGTTCACCAGCTTACTCCCCAAGTCAAGGGTGTGTCAAGAACTTTTACTTCCAATGCCGAATGTGTGTAAAACAAAAATTTGCCGCTACAAGGCCCCGTTTTATATTCGAGGATAAATAATAATGGAGGTCTTAATCTAGTTCTTTCAACTTTAACTAATATACCAACATTTTATATAGCCTCATATCGCCTCCGACTTTATTAACAAGTAATAAACTGCTTATTTGTACGGGCTCCGGTATCACACGATCTACGTGATATTTACGTAAACACACGTGCACGTTCCGCAAACGTAGTTTCTTAAATGTTACCTTGAATTTATTACCTGGCTAGTTATAACCACAGATAGTATAATACTTTGCTTGTTAACTTTTGAACGAAGAATCTAACGCAAAGTACTGAAGGAAACGTGAGTGTTATAAACGTGATAATAAACCCATTTTAAACCATACAAAACTGCAAATATTAAATTTAAAACACCAATTTATGAGATACATTCTAGTAAACTTGGGCCCAAAATACTATTGATAAAAGTAAGTTCTATAGAAAAAATCTAGTTTCTTTAATTTATTTTTTTTATGTTAAGGAATGACGTGACGTGCTAGCCGTTCGCCTGGTGTTAAACGACACGGCTGCCCATATCAGCTGCAGTGTCACTCGGAACTCTAAAGTATAGAGGTTCGCGTGACACTGCACTGCTCAATTCATCCAGAGACATCAGCACAATCTAGTAATAAGATTACTAAACTGTGAGATCAGATCATAAAGTCTCATTTGCCCAGTAATTTCACTAGCTACAGTGCCCTTCAAACCGGAACACAGCAGTGCTTGCGCACTACTGCTTGGCAGCAAAATAACTGGCAAAGCGGTGGTATTATTGCAAACTAGCTGACCCACCCCGGCTACGCACGGGTTAATATTTTTTTTTTAATCTTAAGGGAGTAAACTAGCATACGGCTCACTTGATGGAAATTTCAGCTATTTGGTTCCACATTCATGCCAACAGCCAGAGTGGAACGCTTTACTGGCGTCCATATTTCCCGATAACTACAACCTGGGAGTCTTCAAATCGAGAGCGAACCGGTATCTTCTAGGCAAGCGTGTTACATCCTAGGCCGCATCGGTACTTACCATCAGGTGCGATAGTGGTCAAACGCAAGCCTATCAAACAACAAAAAAAAAAAAAAAAAAAAAAGTGGTAACCGTAGCCTATGGACCTCTGTTATATCGGAGGAGGCGTCACCAATGCATTGCTTACCCTGTAAAACGTTACTTGTGTTCATCTTCGTTTTTCACCGTTTAAACCTTCCCTGGACTACGATAAACATTTCCAAAACCAAAATCAGCTGACCGGCAAAGTTATCCGTTCTCGAGTTTTAGCGACACGAACGAACAGCAATTGATTTATATATATAGATTTCTGTCTTGGTAATCGCAAAAGATTTTAATGTACCAATAAAAATGCTACTGCCTTCATTCAGTTTTAAAACCAGTCTTTTAGCGACACAGTAGTGGCCGCAATGAATTTTGTGATCTCTACCAATAAACGACTGAAAACATTAAAAAAAAATACACTGTCATTATTTATATTTTGGTCTGAGCTTTGACCATTCTCTTCTCCCCTCGGTTCATAAGTATAAAAACCTTTTTAAAGTTCTTTCAAAATCTCTTAATATTTCATGCATGTTTTATCCAAAAGTATTACATTTCTATAGAAATAAATCTTCATTCATAGCCTTTGATATTTTGATCTGCAGGCCTTTGAGTTAACGACTCATTCATATGAATAACACCATTCGTTGGTTGGTTCTATTTATAATTTAATGTTTTAGTATAATTTCAGTTTTGTAATTTGTGTGAATTATAATTATTATTGGAGAGCTTTGTGAATGATTTGTAAATGCAGGTAAAGCTTTCATAATCATAAGTTTCATAATATGTTGACGTGAAGAATTGAGGATGAACTACTTGGTTGTCTGAATAAATAAAAAATATATGTGGATACTTCACACAGCGCTAACTAGCCCCAAACTAATCAAAGCTTGTACTATGGAAACCAGATAACTAATACAATAATAAGATACGTTTTGTTTGTAAACACATACCTAGAATACAATATAACACACCGAACATAACTATAATATCGATGTTAATCACACAAATGTTGGACAAACACCTATGTTCATCAAGGCAGGGTACTACCAACTGAGCTATCGGGCCAGTCATTGGGCTGATGATGAGTAAGTACTTAGCCAAAATAGGGTACTTTATTTTAATTAACAATAATAACTGTAAGTATTATAGATACAGTTAAACTCATCCCGTTTCTTTCCTGTGAGGTCATTTAGAAGACGTAATTTAAATGGCATTGAATATAGCAAAACGCGATACCAAATTACACAATACTTTATTTTCATTCTTGATTTCCGCCAGGTTATACATAGTAAATTCGTCTATAAATCCGCTTGCAAGTTTCCAAGTCCAGTATTTGCGGTGAGATTGCCTAGGTATATCTCAAGTTTGAAAGTTGGCCGCCGTATTTGCTGACGCGTCTGACTTTAGACTTCGCCTAGACTTGGCTTCGAGTTTATTTTACTTGAAGGAGGTTTGTTTGTATCTGAATTCAGAAATCGGAAAAGCACTAAATATTATTTTTTTTATATTTTTTAAATCCTTTATTATGTAAAGCTGGTCCTGCATCGTCCGCATTGGAGAATAGCATTGTCTAAACAAAATATGATACGTAATGGTCAGAGGAGATTTTTATGCTATCTATACTTGAATCTTCCAGCCTAGTCCCCTGAGGACTGTACTTACTCGTTATTCCATCCTCTGTATGGCCTAACTTAATAGTAATAAATATGAAAAAACTAATTTACAGTGCTATAAGAAATAATCCAATCCAGTTCATGAATGAAAGTTTCTCGACCAAGAACGGGAAGACGCCGGCTACCAGGTGAACCCACGACCTGGGGCCTTACCGCGTAAGTCTGGTGGAGATGGTAATCGTGTTCTCTCTTGCTCGCACTCATGGACTTGTTAATTGGCGCGTGCAGGATGGCAGGCGAAGCCGATGTTCAGAACTATTACGCGGTAGGGGTGCTAGTCAAAACCGCGGGGAATGCTGATGGATGCAGGAGGCAAACAGCCGTTTAGAAAAGCGCTTTATAAGGAGTGTTGTTGCCGACTTTGACTGCTGTTTTCCGCAGTGGACGTTTTTAGGCTGATGATGATTATACAGACTAATAGAAGCCCATAACAGACTATAATCAATTCTTTCAATACAAAATGAAATAATAATATCTAGTGTAATTCCGCTAAATTCAAGTACTTAGATTATCTATATTGGGGTAAAGGATTATTGTAGGTAAATTAATGAAAATACCTGAAAAAACCTAAAAATCATGAAATTACTATAACAAATTAAGTAAATATTATTATTATCAATTTTATATTAATTATTATTATTTTTACAGATATAAAATTAATTATTACTATTATAATTATAATAAATAAAACTGAACTTTAAATATTAAATTATATAAATATTATACAATTAATTATTATTATTACAAATTAAAACCAATACAGATACCCTCCCATAAAAATCCTGAAATTACAATAACAAATTTAAAAATTATTATTGTGAATATTATTCGAAACTTTCGAGCGAGCCTTCGGCGAGTCAACACGGTCCTGAGGATGCCTCGTGAAGAGGCGAAACACGTGTCGAGGGTTATCTGTATTGGTGTTTATTTGTAATAATAATAATAATTAATTGTATAATATATATATAATTGTATATTTTAAATTTCAGTTTTATTTGTTATAATAATAATAGTAATAATTAATTTTATATCAATAAAAATAGAAATAATTAATATAAATTTCACAATAATAATTTTTAAATTTGTTATTGTAATTTCAGGATTTTTAGGGGAGGGTATCTGTATTGGTTTTAATTTGTAATAATAATAATTAATTGTATAATATTTATATAATTTAATATTTAAAGTTCAGTTTTATTTATTATAATTATAATAGTAATAATTAATTTTATATCTGTAAAAATAATAATAATTAATATAAAATTGATAATAATAATATTTACTTAATTTGTTATAGTAATTTCATGATTTTTAGGTTTTTTCAGGTATTTTCATTAATTTACCTACAATAATCCTTTACCCCAATATAGATAATCTAAGTACTTGAATTTAGCGGAATTACACTAGATATTATTATTTCATTTTGTATCTAAGATGAACTTCCGCGAAGTCACGCCTGATTCTATCAATTATCAATTCTTTCAATCCAACTGACTGTAATTTATTGTATCTACGTTCCGAATGTAATATGATTAGGGTGTTATTTATCAGTACAACACGCAATGTTGCCGCAGACTTCCCGGATAAGACGAGGGGATATATTCGACTAGAGATGTGACATTTTTCTTGCAAATTGATATAAAATGTCTGCGTATTGCGTGGTGCAAGCATAGAGCTTTATGTGAGAAATTGTATACTTCTTGTTTTTGCAGACCAGTGGACAAAAGTGGACAATATAATCACAAAAGTGGACAAGGTATTCATAAAATTGGACAAGTTAAGCAGATTTTAATTATGAGAATAGCATAAAGGAAAAGAAACAAAAGTAGCAAACAGGTAGATTAAATACAATAAGGTAGAGAGGTAAAGTAAAATTTGTAGGTTATTCCATATAACCAAACGATTTTTAACTACTCCAAACCGCTGCGTCCCCTAACTTGCACCACCAAGTCCTCCCATGCGGCTAGATTTATCATTATCACTGGGACTGGGGTGTAAAAACCAGCCAAGTGAGAAATGGGAGTGCTACGTCGGTCAATGGGTGTGGGAGACCTAGAAATTTGATATTAGGTTATGGGAGGGGCGACAGTTCCTGCGTGTGAGTGTTGATATGGATACGTTATTTTTAGTTCCACGTAATATGATTTAGCTAGCATATAAGTTCTGATCTTTAGGCCTCCTTAGCGGTAAATACTATGCCATTAACTGCCTTCGGCCCCCATAGTAATACTTATTAGACGTGTTTTGCTTGTAAGACTTTCTGATCGGGAGGGAGATTTTCTATTGTGATTTGGCAGAGCTTGTTTTGGTGATGGAAACTTTGTTCTTTGGCCGCATTACACATTATTAATCTGCCACTTTCTGATCTACACTGGAAGTCATAAGTTAGATTTAAGTTTACGATACTTATATTATATCTATATACTTCCCTATGTTTGTAAATATGTATTTAAAACCAGTTGTACACAGTGAAGTCCGATCTCTTCTATCGATTGTTGAAATGTTTTCCTTGAGAATTATTGCATACCGTCAACTAAAATTAATGATTTCGTTCCTGTAGTTACTTACAAAGTCTTGCATCGACGCGGGTTTACATAACAACACTTAATTAATATACTACCCGGGTTTCACTTGTATAGAAAGCCGCGGTACTTACTGAATGTTGTTGTTGATATTATCCCCCGTTAATGCAGGTTTTGCATTCGATACTCATTTTCTCTGCTTACTAAATTTTTAATTGATATAATTGTATAACACAAATCCTTTTATTGTATGGAAAAGTACCTACCTAGATACTAATGAACATTACCATAAAATAGATACTTAAGTGCAATTTTATATGTCCACTCTAATAATCAGCGATAAACTTCCCTACATTTAGGAAGAAACTGAATCTCACGACACAGGTCGTCCTAGTGTGGGATTCAGGATTCAGCATTATTTTTGTTATTAGCTTCTTTAGTCCATAATATTCCTAGATGCATAATTCTGTGTGCTTTATTTTATGTGAACAAATAAATTTATTATTATATTATTATTATTATTAACCCCAGCGTCACCGGTTAGGCTGTCATCGTACTGTGACATAATATTACTACAATAATAATTGGATCCTGGACTCTAACTAGAATTCCTAGTATCTCGGGACCCTGCAACTACAAGTACCATATTCCCACAACACCCAGACTCAAAACAAGTATTTGCGTTTTTGTTTTCTGTACACAAATACTTGAATCGAACCGGAAGCGGTTGTACTTCCGGGTTTATGAGCTAACCTATTTACCCAACACACTACAGAGGCTGTCATAATTAACAAAGGGATATGAACTGTGATGGTTTAATAAACATAATAGACTTCGAAATCTTTAAAACATTGGAAACATAAAACTTTATTTCAAATGTTTTATGTTTCCAATGTTTTAAAGATATAAATCCAAACTACGCATACATATTATAATGACGTGAATATACATACATCAAGTGAAGCGTAGCTCTGATGTTAATGTGGAGTTCCACACTCCATTGTGGGATGATTTATGGTGGGAGATGGAGGCATGGTGATAAAAGTTATCATACATTCTCCCTGCTCCGAAAAGGATTAGGGGATATTAATGATGGTGAACATTTTTATGCCTTCGATAAGAAAGCGGTAACGGTTCTTTGATGTGAAGATATTTTTACGAAGATTACATTTTTAGATTCGCATAATAGTACATGTGTGTATTCTGTTCTGCATTGTACCGGATTGCTTGCACCAGTAGGGAGAAAGAGATTTTCTTTTTTTTTTCGAACTCATACATTGTTATGGGCTTGTTATATAATATTTTACAATAAGCGCTTTGTAATTTTATATACTTAGTGAAATAACTTAATTTTCAGTACATAATATAATTTTGACTTGACCTAAATCATATCACTAATATTATAAAGACGAAACTTTGTATGTGTGTTTGTTACTCCTTAACGCTCAAACGGCTGAATGGATTTGAATGAAATTCGGTACCAAGGTAGCTTATACACTGGATTAACATATATGCTACATTTTATCCCGGAAAAGTGAAATTTTCCCGTGGGATGAGCATATAATTAAAATACTTTTTATCCGCG
The DNA here is from genome assembly GCA_905220475.3 of Ennomos fuscantarius. NCBI lineage: Eukaryota > Metazoa > Arthropoda > Insecta > Lepidoptera > Geometridae > Ennomos > Ennomos fuscantarius. The sequence goes on from HG992046.1 coordinate 10,879,648, forward strand.
GGGCGCAACTAGTTTGCAATAAATCCTTTGACTTTGACTTTGTAGCCTTCACGCAGTGTCGCCGTGGTACAACTGGATTATATATATTTAAAATACCGCCTTAAAATATCTAGTGACGCGTCTGAATGTATTTCGTAGAGAAATATAGAATAAGGGCTATTACCGCTGAGAACACCACAATTTCTACCAATTTCTGCGACCGTCTTTATACTCTACTTTATAGGTAGATAGGTATATTTAAAGTCCCATTAGTCCCTCTTGACAGGCTAACGACTGTAATGATATATTTTTGCGTTAATTTGAGAAGGGAGCGCTTTATCTTCTTTGCGAATTGTTACGAAATATTATCGGGCATTTTGGGACGATCCAAACTGTATTATTTATCAATTTTCTCTGGTACTGTAGTACTTTTGTATGGTAGATTTGAATAATTATGCAATATGTCCATCTAGGTCTTTTAATGATGCGGCAAAATAACTGCTCCCTAACTAGGATTCCCTGTGTCTAGGGACCCAGGAACAACGAAGACCATGGTCCTACAATACCCAGACTCAGAACAAGTATTTTTGCTTTATTTTTCCGTGCAGAAATACTGGTCCTGCCGCGGGAATCGCACCCGCCGTCTTTGGGTTATGACCCGACCTGCTCAACTACCACACCATAGAGGCTTTATGGCTGTATGGAATCGCTTTTTTTTTTTTTTCACTTTATTTGGGAAAACAAACAGTACCACATTAAAATTATAGCTTATAAGTAATATACAATAACAGTAATCAACGTGACACCAGCACCGTTTACCACAGAGTATCAAAATTATATTAAAATAGGTGTATGATGCGATAGGTGGTAGTGCTACGCTAATAATTCTACAATTTTATTTTTGAATATACTAGGCCTCGTTGCCGCAATTATAAAATTTTTTTTAAATTTTTTTATGCTTTGCTTACTATCATACATTACTTAACGTACCAAATCATTTCATAAACACCTACGATTCGCAGAGGCTGCAATCCCCCATAATTCCCGAAGGCGATGACAATTAAACAACATTGTATCGAACGGCGGATTGTCTGCCAACGGTCCATTGTTCATTTACGACCGATAAATCTGCCTCGGACCGGAATTGGCAACTTTATTGTCATTTGCCGCGTGATTAGGCTGCGTTAAGCAGCCATGGGCCGGAGATTTGTGGGGATTTGTTCGGTGATAACCATAGACGTATTAAAAGGGAGACGATTAGATCTGCTGGGCGATCATGTAACTCCATTGCAACAGATAGAAACTCAAATTTGTTCCATACAATACGCAGTTTAACAACTATTGAACAGTTTCGTAGGTGGTAGGACTTTACTGCAAAGTTCGTCTAGATAGGTACCATCGCTTTGCCAGTTATTCTGCCGCCAAGCAGTAGTGTGCAAGCACTGCCGTTTGTAGTGTAGCCTACAGTTAAAATAAAACATTATTATTTATATAGATTATATACATTTATTTACATAAGCCCCTATTTATGGTATGCCCTGAATTTTAAATTAAATTCCTAAAATATATATATAATGTAACGTAACCGAGTTGGAGAAGAGTAGAGTTGAAGAAGCGATGACAGGAAGTTGACTTGACTTGAAGTTGAAGATGATGAAGCAAAGTATGGCCCCGAAGCACACCCTGGAGTCGATGTAGCCGCAGGGAGACGTCCAGAGGCGCAGCGAATGACCGCTGCTTGTGCCGAGCTTAGCAACACGGCGGGCAGCCGTCACAGAAAACCACCTGCTAATGAAAAGGTCTTATCAACTGTTCACGCCAAATCCACTGCAGGCCGCCGTCACCGGCGGAGATTGCCACCGCTTAAGGCCTGGTTTAAACAGGGGTGGTCCGCAACCGTCACGAATAGATAGGCGAAGCGGAGAGGAACTTAGGACGGTAAACTGCCTATCCGTGGCCACACAGAGTGCCACTTGCACGGCAGTACCAAGTACACTTCAGTTACACTGTTCAGATTAAAGAATATAGTTATGTTCAGAATATAATTTAGTGGTGAAGTCCAGAGGAAGACTGCCCTCGCGTGGCTATTTTTTCGTTTTTTTTCCAGCCTCACGCAGTCACCAAAACAACAGACAAAATCCTGGAAAATCCAGAGAACTAAATTTTGAAATCCTGTCACAATTTAATATCAGCTAGCATTAAAATAGGTCGATGAACAAAGACTAATACAAAATCCTAAACAACCTAACCTTAAAATGTCGTAAATTCATGAAACTTATGGTAAGAATCTCTTTCGGGGAATTAGAAAAGTCAATAGATGACATCTGTCCAAAAAGTAAACAAACATTAAAATCGTTATTTTAGTGCATCTAATGGAAGAATCACTACAAAAATGCAATGAAAAGCCATAATAAAATCAGCTTCAACACCAGTGTAAATTTGGTGAAGACCTGTGAGGTAATATGAAAAAGTTATTTCTTCCTGAAACACCCGTAATTTAGGGAAAAACTTAGGGAAACGACACGTAAGATGTTCCTGTGATCTATATCTACCGATCCACTGCCAAAATAACCCATACCAAAGGCTTTAAGTACAATTTTAGAGCACAACATTCTATTCACAATAACCAAGGCAACAAAAAGGTATTAATATAAGTGTTTTGGAACATTTCAGGAGCCTGCAAAAAACGTTCAGATTATGCTTTACAGAAGAAATAAAATGGAAAACCAAAAGCCGTAAAAATATCATAAAAAACTGAAACTATTCATTAAGAAAAGTGTGCTACTAAGCACTATGGCGTAGGGGTAACCCTACATTTCCCCAACAACCCCGAAAAAATTAAAATACCTAAGTATTTTAATTTTTATAAGAACATATGTACAGCTAAGATTAATGATAAGAAAATAGAAGAAAACAAGTGTCTTCGATCGAGAAACTAACCAAAACTTAAAGAGTGTTTTCCCAATATAGAGATGATGTCCGTATGTTGAACAACAAAGAATCAAATAATAAAGACTTTGACATACAGTCAAAGGATAATATACTAGGACAACATTGTCCTAGAATTGAACAATAAACATTATGTCCAATTATGAAATCATCATAACATCCAGCATCACAAAGGTAATGACCCAGAACACATTAGAATGGTGTCCGGATCAGCAGCAGAATAGATATCTATAGACAGCCCAGCTTTAAAGAAAACGGAAAAATCGAAAATGACACGTTAATGACACAAATTACCCTATCACGCTAAACCTAACATACCTATATTGAACATTAATTATTAATATATATTTTATAACCTATATCCATCCTCATCCAGATTAAAATTGGGTATAGCTCACTATCAATGGCTACTATAACCCTTTCATGTCAAAACCGCCTGCATTACAACGACTAACCGCTAAACAATAAAAACTAGTGTCCGGAAGAGACCTAAGCTTTAGCCCAAGAACTGAACATAAATGTTAAAACAATATAGAAGTATAAACATAACGTTACAAAAACAAAATTGTAAATTTAGCAATATGAACAATTCCAAAAAGAAATAAAAAAAAAACAGAAATTGTGATATTTACATTATTATCCTAAGTCAAAAAATACATTATTTACAGTTTTAAAATTAAACATTTTTATTTTGAACCTCTGTTGTTCAGACATCAAATACTTTAAGAGGATGTCTGGTATAGCAGCATACAACGCAGCTTGGTCTTTGACAGAAATTCATGCCAGCAGTCCAATATTGTAAGCGTAAATAACCCGAGGCCAGCACAAACAAGATGAAAACATAGCATGCACTTTTGACATGTTATGTCTTTGGTAAAGTTTAAGAAAAAAAAACATACCGCAAGCAGCACACATAACTGCTATATCAGACTGCTGGCGGCTTACTCGGTAAAAACTGGATCGAAGTGTCGATCTCCAAGCTGCGCTGAAACTGAGCTGCGTTGAGCCGCAACACCAAAAGTTCTCCTCGTTAGCAACCAGGCACCCTCAGAGGTTCAGGCTATAAACATACAAGAAGTATTAATATATATACATCTCAACTATAGCTTTACAGAATAAGTATATCTATGAATTCATATAATCATAAAGTATGACACATTATAGAGAACGATACAGAATTAGTATACCTATGTATTTACAGAGTAAATACCTAGAAAGATAGGTCTCTAAGAAAGAGCTTTATTAATTAAATAGAGAAAAATATGGGGCCAAAAGATAATCCGAAAAGAGCGCAACTTGGGTAAGTTTGTTTTAGAATTTTGAGGGGCGGGGGGGGTGGGCTCGGCCAGAAGGGCGCCAAACTGTAGTGTAGCCTACAGTTAAAATAAAACATTATTATTTATATAGATTATATACATTTATTTACATAAGCCCCTATTTATGGTATGCCCTGAATTTTAAATTAAATTCCTAAAATATATATATAATGTAACGTAACCGAGTTGGAGAAGAGTAGAGTTGAAGAAGCGATGACAGGAAGTTGACTTGACTTGAAGTTGAAGATGATGAAGCAAAGTATGGCCCCGAAGCACACCCTGGAGTCGATGTAGCCGCAGGGAGACGTCCAGAGGCGCAGCGAATGACCGCTGCTTGTGCCGAGCTTAGCAACACGGCGGGCAGCCGTCACAGAAAACCACCTGCTAATGAAAAGGTCTTATCAACTGTTCACGCCAAATCCACTGCAGGCCGCCGTCACCGGCGGAGATTGCCACCGCTTAAGGCCTGGTTTAAACAGGGGTGGTCCGCAACCGTCACGAATAGATAGGCGAAGCGGAGAGGAACTTAGGACGGTAAACTGCCTATCCGTGGCCACACAGAGTGCCACTTGCACGGCAGTACCAAGTACACTTCAGTTACACTGTTCAGATTAAAGAATATAGTTATGTTCAGAATATAATTTAGTGGTGAAGTCCAGAGGAAGACTGCCCTCGCGTGGCTATTTTTTCGTTTTTTTTCCAGCCTCACGCAGTCACCAAAACAACAGACAAAATCCTGGAAAATCCAGAGAACTAAATTTTGAAATCCTGTCACAATTTAATATCAGCTAGCATTAAAATAGGTCGATGAACAAAGACTAATACAAAATCCTAAACAACCTAACCTTAAAATGTCGTAAATTCATGAAACTTATGGTAAGAATCTCTTTCGGGGAATTAGAAAAGTCAATAGATGACATCTGTCCAAAAAGTAAACAAACATTAAAATCGTTATTTTATTGCATCTAATGGAAGAATCACTACAAAAATGCAATGAAAAGCCATAATAAAATCAGCTTCAACACCAGTGTAAATTTGGTGAAGATCTGTGAGGTAATATGAAAAAGTTATTTCTTCCTGAAACACCCGTAATTTAGGGAAAAACTTAGGGAAACGACACGTAAGATGTTCCTGTGATCTATATCTACCGATCCACTGCCAAAATAACCCATACCAAAGGCTTTAAGTACAATTTTAGAGCACAACATTCTATTCACAATAACCAAGGCAACAAAAAGGTATTAATATAAGTGTTTTGGAACATTTCAGGAGCCTGCAAAAAACGTTCAGATTATGCTTTACAGAAGAAATAAAATGGAAAACCAAAAGCCGTAAAAATATCATAAAAAACTGAAACTATTCATTAAGAAAAGTGTGCTACTAAGCACTATGGCGTAGGGGTAACCCTACACGTTCCGGTTTGAAGGGCATTGTAGCTAGTGAAATTACTGGGCAAGAGAGACTTTATGATCTGATCTCACAGTTTAGTAATCTTATTACTAGATTGTGCTGATGTCTCTGGATGACGTGTGCAGTGCAGTGTCACGCGAAACTCAATACTTTACAGTTCCGAGTGACACTGCAGCTGATATGGGCAGCCGTGTCGTTTAACATCAGGCGAACGGCTAGCTCGTCACGTCATTCGTTAACATAAAAAAAAAAGTTTCAATACGCAGTTTATGTGCATAGTTAGTATGCAAATTTCTCCTGTAGCATTGCAATCAAATTTTCGTGATCGCCCCACTGTCCTCACATACGTAACTCAATAGCCGTCAAGATACATTTCGAATTTTGAATAGCTCGCTAACAAATTAATAGTGAAGTGTTCACATTTCACACAGCGCCATCTAGCCCCAAACTAAGCAAAGCTTGTACTATGGGAACCAGATAACTGATATAATACTTATTATACATTGTTTTTGTAAATACATACATATAATACAATACCCAGACACAGAACAAATACATATGTTCATCATACAAAAGTTTGTCCTGGGTGGGAATCGAACCCACAACCTACAGCTCAGAAGGCAGGGTTACTACCAGATGAGCTATCGGGCTAGTCAGTGGACAACAATGCACTAACATAAATATGGCATCATACTACAATATTTTTAAGACTTAACTTACAATGGTGTTCAACTATTGGCACTAGTATCTACATTGGTGTCGATTCTGTGTCGCATTCTCTAAAACTAAAGTAAACTTAAAGTATGGCGGTACTCTTCTGATAAAAGGGAAATGAAAAAGACGGAAATATGTTAATTTAGTTTAGCTTTAGAGTATGCGTCACAGAATCGACACCATTAGTGACCATCATTATAAGTTGTATCACTAACATTAGTCACTATTAGTCAATTTTAGGCACACGTATTTAAATAGCAATAAGGTGCACTGTTCTCTAAAAATTACTATCAAATAAAAACAAAAAACCTGTATTATTTGAGCTGAAAAACAATAAATACAGCCTGTTATCATAACTCCTCGGCACATCCCACTTCTGATATCAATGAATTATTCATAGTCTGTGTCCGAAACGTAGTTCAAACTTTCAAATGCAAAACAAATGGCTGGATTCAAATACTTGTTGATCTTGAATTAGCATTTGTATGAGTTACTAGAATCACTCCTCAATTTACTCGTTTTCCACCGGGAAATTATTAATTTTCCCTAATTGAAGGGGTGAGAACAAAAACGGTTTCACTGTTTTTTTTTTTTCACAAAATGACTTATTTGTGTCGTTGGATTCAGCGTGAAATTATCTACAATAATAATATTCTCAAAATACCGAAATGAGGCTTAAATCTCGAGATTGCCAGTCTAAGACGGTTTATCTGACACAGGAATACAGTTCGCTTAGTATAAAAAAATATATATTTATTATTATTATATTGTAATTTTACTGTAATTGTACGATTTAGTACTATATTTTGTATTTTAAAATAGAATTAATACATTTTCAAGCAACTGCAATTTATTTACATAAACCTTTTCTATTACTTAATATGCACTCTACACTAAAATGGGGCCGTTGAAGTTGTCAATTTTCTCGAAACTATCAATTTGACAGTTAAACCCGTTTTATTCTCAACCCTTCAATTATAAGTATCCTATATTAATTTCGGTAGAGTAAACAATCTGTGTGTAAAATCTTAGTCAAATTATTTCAGCTGTTTTCAAATTATTATTATTTTTATTATATTCCTATCAAGATTTTCGAGTCTAACCGGAAATTTGGGGGCATCAATGGGATCGAAGCTAACACTAAAAGACCCTGTTAAATGTTAAATCACACTAATATTATAAAAGCGAAAGTTTGTATGTGTGTATGTTTGTTACTCCATCATGCTCAAACAGCTGAATGGATTTGGATGAAATTCGGTACCAAGATAGCTTATATACTGGATTAACATATAGGCTACATTTTATCAAGGAAAAGTGAAATTTACTAACTAGTTAACAACCAGCTAACTATACATAACACTGTCACGCTATCCTCGGATCGGGCATCCATGATATCGCATTCCAGGGAGATCTAGAGACGATGTGATTATGTTTTAACCGACTTTCAAAAAGGAGGTACTATGTTCTTCTGTATATTTTTTTTAACGTATTTCTTTCTTAATATTTAGTGTATTACAAAACTATTGTGTGTAAAATATATATATATATATATATATATATATAAAGATTTTAAAACCTGGGCTTTTGTATTGAACTAAATGGATGGTATTAGTTTGAATGAAGGTTACCTCATTACATATAATACAATATAACTCCCGGACACGGAACAAACATGGATGTTATAATATTATAGAAACTGACGTGAGTAGTACTCATAACTACAACTATTACACGGCTAAAACTCACGAGATACAGTCGAATAACTCGCCACCACCGCCGCCGCGCGTACTCCTTGAGGATGGGCATCTTTATTGCCCGAACACCGGTCGAGTTATTCGACTGTATCTCGTGAGTTTTAGCCGTGTAATAGTTGTAACATGGATGTTCATTACACAAATGTTTGTTCTGGGTGGGAATCGAACCCACAACCTACACCTCAGAAGACAGGGTTACTACCAACTGTAGCAACTGTGGCAAATCATCATCTGCCTCAAATGTTTAAATATGATGAGACAAAATTGGCCCAAATTAAAAAAAGGGTTTAAAAATGGGCTCCCTGTAGTGGCTACTGTATATTGGTGCCGTGGAAGCAACATAATGTGGGTAGTTTAAAATGTCGAGAGGTGTGGATGACTGTAATTTCACTGAACGCTACGCTTTAGGTATTTAACACATCCACCCTGGAGCTTAAGTTTTTAAAGTAAAACTTCTTTACGCATGCTTGACTATACCACTTTCCCACACACTTTCCTGTAATCCAGCACTTAAAGAATAAAATGCCATCTATGCACTAACACTGAAAATAAACACAAGTTTAGGAAAATAATACAATACGGCGACGCGATCTTTTTCGTTTTCTTGCCAGAACTCCTCTAATCATGTTATTATTATTCAATTTTAAGCCAGCTAATCTGATAGTTCCATCCACAATCATTTTGTAAACGATCCATTGTATCATAAAGAGATTGTTCAAACGTTAATAAAATTGTTAATTAACATTGTAATAGTTATTGTTAGTTGCATTATTGCGGTATTGTTTCTTTTAAGGTGGTCAACACGGCGATAATAATAATAATATATCCGTCTTTATAAATAATAATGATTATGTTAATAATATGATATTATATCTCGCATTTACCGATATTTACTGAGCATAAATAATATATGTCATTTTATTTTTATTATATTTTTGAAAACAAATTGTACTTCTTTTGGAAGACGTTGGCACCTGGGATACAGTCTCTTCTAGTCCAGGTGTTCAAGAAACCTACTTAATTACATTACATTAACTGTATAAACCTGCAAACCCAAATTTTATATTGTACTGCCCTGGAATCCAGGAAACAGATGTTCTGGACTGGATGTTGGTGTAAGACGTATAATTTCAAATTTATTTTTGTTTGGTCATTTTATTTCTTTTAAATCGCATGTGTTGTTTTTATAACGGTATTTTTATGTAATTAGGTGTAAGAAATACCCAATAAATATTATTATTATAATATTATGCACTGTTACACAGATTAGAGAATTATAATTGATTTCTCAATTGCACTCTGATTAAAAAATCAAAGTCCACATAGATACATCTTCTCTCATAGTATAGTTTATCTCAATATTGATTTCAGCGCCATCTATATTTGAGGATGACAACAGCTATAACCCGTGAGATTTTTTTTTACGTTTCGGCTCCACACCTTTGTGTATTTAGCCAGTGTCAAGTAATTGATAATATATCAAGTTATCGATATTTCACGCAAATATGTGTGAAGTCACAGTCGAAGTCATCAAGTCAAGTCTTAGTCAAGTCAGTCTAGTCACTCATACTCCTAGTATAGTGGTGGCAACTTTACTTGAAGCTTCTATGGAGTTTTGGAAACAACACGAAAAGAAACGTTTCACCATCATTATATCATTTTCCCGCACTCACGCCTATAATCCAGCACCTAACGAATAATATGCCACCAATTTATGCACTAACACTGAAAATAACACAAGTTTTGTAAAATAATACTATACGGTGACGCAATCTTTTTCGCTTTCCCGCCAAAACTCCCTGTAAGATTTAGTCAGGTGAATCGCGTACTTGTCACGTGTAAGCTTTTTGTAGTATTATTCAAAGGATTTCTGTGTTCCCCGACCCTAATGGAACAATTCTAAAAGGAAGGTAGAAAATGTGAAATCATTACGTTAAGGTAGACATTCCGTTTGTACGCACGAAGGGTTTCGGCTACTTCATTATATATTTTCCTGGTATTCTAATTAACATTATTCAAAGATTTTGAAGTAGCACTTTTTTACGAATGGTAGACTTGGAGAGTAAGCTGGTGAATGCAAGGCGAACGGAAGCTGAAGTTGGTTCACGTACATCCATTAACAAAGTTAAACCTTTGTAATAATGTTGGAATGTCCGGTAAAATACAATGTATATGTCAAGATGGTGACATTATCATTAAAAAAAACAAAAACAAAGTTATACCGGCCGATAGACGGAGCTAGCCTAAAGAAGCTTTACTTCAGTCGAGTGGTCTAAAGCACACTCGTTTTTATTTAAAACAAACTAGTACCAGAATGTACACTGACATATTTATTTCTTGTACTATAAAAGCGCTTTGGACTGGCCCGATAGCTCAGTTAGTAGTAACCCTGCCTTCTGAACTGTGGGTTGTGGGTTCGATTCCCACCCAGGACAAACATTTGTGTGATGAACATAGGTGTTTGTTCTGTGTCTGGGTGTTATATTGTATTCTATGTATGTATTTACAAACAAAAAGTATATATACATAAAGTATTGTATCAGTTATCTGGTTCCCATAGTACAAGCTTTGCTTAGTTTGGGGCTAGATGGCGTTATGTGAGATGTCCACACATAATATTATTATTATTATTACTTGAAGTTTATGATAGCTCCAATATTTGAACATTCCCGTTTGTCCCATTACTATGTCTCGAATAGTAATGGGACGAACGGGAACTGTTCCCCCATCTGAGGGAAATGGGAGTAAAAAGTTTCACCTGCCCCCTTATAACAGCGGGACAGATATCACTTTTTTGAGATAGAATCACTCGCGGAGGTATAACATAGAAGGGAAAAATATTGGAATTATTACTAATGGAAATGACGTAATGATAAATGCTGATCGCAATCAATAATAATAATAGTGAGTAAATTTTATTTCCTACTAAACATACAACATTTTTAACCTAAGTTGGTTAAGTGCGCAAGCACTGCTGTGTTCCTGTTTCAAGGGTAATGTAGTTAGTGAAATTACTAGGCAAATAAGACTTTATAACCTTATCTCACAGTCTAGTAATCTTACTACTAGATTGATTTGATGTCTCAGGATGACGTGCACAATGCAGTGCCACGCGAAACTACACTTGAGTTTCAAGTGTCACTGCAACTGATATGGACAGCCGTGTCACGTACCATCAGGCGAACGACTTGCTTGTTACGTCATTCCTTAACATAAAAAAAGCTTTTAAAACTAGTGAAATAACATTAAATACAAATATATACTTAGACATCCACGCTGAGTGTAGTAGGGTAGGGCGGGTCTAGTTGAGCATAGGGGCAAGTTGAGCAATCAAAATATCTCGAAAACTGTTCACCGCACCTACTGAGATGCCCTGTGTCACAGCCAATTAAATACACAATATAGTCCTCTAACTTATTACATAATACCAATAACCTTTGATGAAGTCTATAAAACCAAAGTTTTTACTTCACACATCTGCACTGCTAAATCTAAAATATATAACTTAAAGGTGACTGACTGACATAGTGATCTATCAACGCACAGCCCAAACCACTGGACGGTTTGGGCTGAAATTTGGCATGCAGGTAGATGTTATGACGTAAGCATCCGCTGAGGAAGGATTTTCGAAATTCTACCCTTAAGAGGGTGAAATGAGTAGTTGAATTATTTTCCCATAGGCCACGCCGCGGGCGATGCTACGGGCAGAAGCTCGTAACACTATAAAAAACTACCTACGAGTGAAAGGTGCATTCCACTAAAAAGCTCTTAAAATATTGACGTTCCACTAAAAGGCACTCAAACTTTGCACCGTGCAAAGATCCTAACGAATTTACACAAGAAAATGTCAGGCGAAAGCGTGATCTATGGAAACATGCATGTTAACGAACAAATTACTTGATGGAGGCGAAATATTGCAATAAAATCAGACACAATATTTAAGCTCAACTTACCCGCAGACAGTGACTTAGATGTGGTTTTTTATTTATAAGTTTAGATATCATTTTAGATTAAGATACTTAGTTTATTTTAATTTAGATTTAATTTAGTTTAAGTCATTATATTTTGTTTATAATACGTATACGTTCAGCAAAAGTATAAATTATTCAAAGCATAGATCACTAATCTGGTTATTACCAGATTACTCGTCTGTGAGATCAGATCATAAAGTCAATTGTCCAGTAATATCACTATCTACAATGGCCTTCAAACCGGACACAGTGGTTCTTGCACACTACTGCTTGGCAGGAGAATAACTGGCAATGCGTTGGTATCTACTTAGACGAGATTTGCAGAAAAATCCTACCACATTGCTATCTTTAAAAAGGTTAAACTAACTTAATCGCCTTAACTTTGTGTTATTTTGATTTAATAATAATTGAGGAATTTGGCAGCCTCTTTGGTGTGGTGGTTGAGTAGGTCTGCTCATAACCCGAAGGCGGCGGGTTTGATTCCCGCGGCAGGACCAGTATATGTGCATATAATAACGTCCAACGATCACATACATAGATCTCGGGATTCCCTGTGTCTAGGGACTCAGGAACTACGAGGACCATGATCCCACAGCACCCAGACACAGAACAAATATTTGCGCTATTATTTTCTGTGCACAAATACTTATCTTATCGCGGGAAACGAACCCGCCGTCTTGGTTTATGAGCCAACTTTCTCAACCAACACATCACATAGGCTGTCACAATTGAATTTCACTAATAAATATATATAAGTGCTTTTTCACTGATGTGTTGACTAAACGATCAACTTTCTATCTCGCCTCTATTAGATTTTCAACACTACTTATGTATAATGCAAGCGGGACCCATAGCTAGCATGCACGTACCAGGCCGCATGTTAAGTGATTATCAGGCGCGTGTTATCAAAGTGCATGCATGTAGAAGTTAGACTACCTAGATTTATGTTTTATGGTCAGGTCAGGGCTACCACAGGTTGACGTGACGAGTGACCTAGTGTTAATGGGTATGGCGTGTTTTGATGTTTGGAATTATTCGGTAGTGGTTTTAGGTGTGGTGTGAATATTGTACCGTCTATCTTTATAGCTATTGTATAATTAGATGATGATGAAATATGTTGTGATAGATACATAATTTATATACTTTTTAGGTAATCTGCTGTGATTTAGTTTTTTAAATATTTTTGGTATATTGAGTAGATGGCTCTATGTTATTTTTTGATGGTTTTATAAGTAAAAATTGTAGACAGCCATTAAAAGTTAAAAAATAAATCATAATGTGACGATTTTCGGTAGCGCTTACCTGATTGCAGGAATGCTTTTATTAACTTTAATGTTTTTATTCTTATATGTTATTATTAAACGACAGCCTCTGTGGTGTAGTGGTGGAGCAGGTCGGCTCATAGCCCGGAGGTGGCGGGTTCGATTCCCGCGGCAGGACAAGTATTTGTGTACAGAAAAAAGCGCAAATACTTGTTCCGAGTCTGGGTGTTGTAGGACCATGGTCCAAAGATGATATTTTTTCATAGATAATTCAACCACCTATTTCACCCTTTTATGGGTGGCATTTCTAAAAACCCTTTCTTAGTGAATACTTACACTTTACAAAGAACACACCGTCCAAATTTCAAGTCTCTAGGACCAGCGGCTTAGGCTGTGCATTGATATATAAGTCAGTCAGTCAGGACTTTAAATTTTATATGTATAGATTCAACAGTACCTACCTAAATAATATCAAAATAAACAGCGTTCTGTTTTGCATTACAGATAGCTCCATCACTGTCTATATCAATATTGTACCAGTGTGCATTGTCAGCTGATAAAAATTAAATCCGTTCTTCAAATGTTTAATCGTCAAAAAGTCATGAATACTCGTTATGCTAGAATCGATGCTACAACTTTTAAAAAGTAATATGTACCTAGATATAGTATTTTATACTTTACTGCACACACTTTAAAGAATCTAATTTGAAAACCGATAAACAGTTTTAGACCCTGAAAGTACGTATAATCCAACATAATGTTTAATCAGAACATTCTGATATTCTGTAACTTCTCAACATTTTAGGACTGTTTGAAATTTCCCAAAACTAATTCTGAATTTCCTTCACAACTCAAATAATCCTAGTCAGTTTATTACGACAAGATACTAACTTTGGATCTTTAGGTGCAAATTGACTACGAATCAGAATAGTTACTGCATACCAGTTATAACTAGTTGCGCGTCAGAGATTCACCCTTATCATGGAACTATGAATTGTGGATAGTCATCCTGCCATCGCAGACGACGTCTAACAATCCCCAAAAGCCTGGATAAGTCTTGTTAGAAATTGCTAGGTAAACAGGAGTTCTAGGAATGTCGACGCGTTATAATGACTTTCCAGAGTTTGCTGAGTTTCGAGAATAGGACATCGCTGACAGTTTCGGCGATAAATTACGTTTTCTTTTTTAATTAAAAAAATCCAGACAGAAAGAATAAGTTTAAAGTTGTAAACTGTGTTGTTAAAAACTAAATATGGCAAAATATTGTCAATTTTACTACATTGAATTATTGGAATATTTATTAAATAACACATGCTTTAACTAAATATGTCATTATATACATATCCAGTTCCTAATTTTTTTATTACTTAAATGTTTACACTTTGAAATCCATTACATGAAAAATTTTAATTGTAGTGAATTCATTTTTGCCTAGTGAAATATATTTAAAATAAAATTTAAATAAAAATAAATATGGCAAAAGTATATTGTTCAAAACTTTTAAGAATTTAAACACGCAGAAATCGGTGCCTTTACTCTTTTTTATAATCAGCTAATTTAATAAAATTTATATTTATTTGCAGTCATTTAATTATATTATTATGATAATAATTTAGTTTATGATAACAATATTATTACCACAGCTCTATCTTAACATTTTTATTTGTTACATAGCTTTTTAAAATTTATGATTTTTCTAGAAGTATCACCTGCTAAGCCAATCCCGTCCATGATTTAAATTTTTCCTTTAGAACTTTATCTTTTTAAAACAAGACTAAAATTCGGTATCGCCGTTTTCCATCACTACTGTTACTCAGATGCGGTATCCGGATGATGATTGTGTCAATTCAACGTCCTATTTTAGTCTACCAGCTAGTGGCTCTGTTACGAAGTATTGAGCTGATTTTTAGTACAGCTTTAATCAAGCTATTCGACTTTTGCGCAGTTTTAGGATAAAATAGGCTATAAATACTATTTCACAATTATGTTCTGTATAAAAAACAGGTGAATTTTGAGCCTTATATTCTATGATATTTATCTATTATTATTTTGCGAGGCGGCGATGACGCAGGAAGCCGCGGAACGGGACAGGGAGGACGATGCTACCTCTGACCCGCTCCGGAGGGGCGGCGAATCGGAGGACTCCACTGCGCTTACCCGATCCCACACGACTAGTGGGTAACCAAGGTTACCCAGCCACTGGAGCTGAGGCTCAAAAATGAATGCTAGTGCGATCCCATCTTGCCCCATCCCATCTGCGGCCGGATCACGGGGGTTTTTTGGTTCGAATCCCACATACTTCCTACCATCACTCCTGTGGTG
Source organism: Ennomos fuscantarius (assembly GCA_905220475.3). Classification (NCBI taxonomy): domain Eukaryota; kingdom Metazoa; phylum Arthropoda; class Insecta; order Lepidoptera; family Geometridae; genus Ennomos; species Ennomos fuscantarius. The sequence goes on from HG992046.1 coordinate 10,895,325, forward strand.
GCAGGGAATTGCGAGGAAATTTCCGCCCATCAAAAAAGATAGGTTGTTTAGTTTATTATTTAATATAAACTTCCATGAGGTCACACTAGAGTCAATCAATTGATTAGAAGATTCTTGTTTTCTCACACGGTAAATATTTAAGTACTTTTATATTTTAAACGAATAACTAAAATTATAGTAAATAATGCACATTGAGATCGTCGAGCGTCGTCTCTGTCACTCAGAGGGAGATAGTCGGCTTCGTAAAACCTTGTCTCATTAACTCGATGTGCATATTCACCCGGCACGGTATTATCTAAGACATTTCATGACTCAAACACAGGAGATGGTGTAACGGAAACGTTACATAACTTTGACATCTGAATAAATAAAATAAAATAACATGAAATTAATTTTATAAGTATTTGAATAATATTTAATAAAATTGAATATAATAATTGTAATAGTTGATTTTATGAGTATTTCACTAATATTTAATAAAATTGAATAAAATAGTATACAATAATTAATATTATAAATAATTTTGCATGCAGATTAAATTTATTTACAATATTTCTTTTAAAATAATATAAAATACAAACCACAGAATATAAATTTTACATAAAGAAACAAATAAGCGAGTTATGCGGCTACGATTCCGGTCATCTACTACTGGAGATCGGCCGCCACACAAGCCAGCCCGTCAGTCGCCCCTAGACTGGACACCAAGCTAGTTCACGTCACTTTGCACAGCCTCATGCGCTATAGCCGGCCTGCACGATATATTTGTTTTAAAAAGTAAACCTAAAATTTAGTGTGAGAATCATTGTGGTTTCACAATTTGGTGTGCATTTACCAAATAAATAGTTTTTTTGGTGCTGGATACAACCCCGCAGTAGGGTAAGTTTTTGAATAGCACATAAATATAACCGTTACGAATCATTAATATCATTCTTGCTTGAGCCCATTATTTACAAATATTTACATAATCATTTGCCATATTTATTTTCAGCTTTACAACATTATAAATAGTAAAATAGTTTTACTCAAAAGGCTTTTCAAATATCTATTATAAAAATTATAAATTTTAAGATGCCTACCTACTTTTTTGTAAACGTTACTTCGGTGATCTAAATTATTGGTTTATACAATAACTTTATTATTTACTTATGAGCTATTTCTTTCTCTTCTCTTCCTTGTAAACTCCGTTCTGGTAGTTACCACCACGACAAACTCTCTACGAAGTGCTTTTCTAATTTATGCCGCTGGTGGTAGCTCCGGTCGAAGAATACATTATATGTACCAAATGATGACATTTGGACTTATCGCTTCCAGGGTTTCCCGTACCGAACTTACAGTCGTGTACCTAACTACCTGCTTGCTTGCCTACGTACGCTTCCCCCTTCTGACGCTGATCAGCCAGAATAACATCACGGGATCCTGGCACTGCGGCACTCCGAGCACGAAGCCCACCAACATCTCGGCACATTGTACAGGGGAGTGCTTCGCTACAGGGCAGTATCAGATTGGCCGTACACCCACGATCCTAAAAATTTGTGCTCGCCTACTCTGTTTTGTAAAGTACATCTATTGAGACACCGAATTGTTTCATTTCTAATTTCCAAGATAGCAACAGGAACAGGTAGGTCGTCGCACTGGCGCCCTTTACGTGGTTATAATCTGATTTTGCCTGTAGTAAGTAGTTGTAGTTTGTTCGTGAGTGTGTGTTTTTTTTTTTTTGTTAAACGTTTTTTTTCTTGGTTTGCAGTAACTGGAGTGAATGATAAGAGTTTTGTCTAATATATTTTATTCAGCAAAATCAACCATTTTTTTCAACAAGTACAGTCGGCAGAGAAATATGTTAACCAAATTATTTTTTTAAATTTTATTCTGTAAGTTTAGAATTAATATCTAGTTAACAGTTTATATAAAGCTACTTTCACACCAGTTACATAATTGTTGATTTGCTTGTTTTGTTTTTTATTTTGTGTTTTTTTTTATTGATTCATCAATCAAACCAAAACGTTCTGTTAGTGTTGATTGTAACAGAACGGAGTATTTTATAGTTTTTGTGTGCTATTCATAACATACCTTGAGTGCGTTTTTTTTTAAACTATGGCGTACCCTATTAAATTCTTATCACTTCAAAAGACGGAATTAGAGTATGAGGTTGGTGTACGAGGTGAGACCCCTGCTAATACTGTGGCCGATCTTAGGAAACAGATTAACAAGTTGTGTCAGTTGTTTCCCTCAGAGGATGTCATGTGTTCACATCTAGAACCGCTAGATGATCTATTGGGTATATTAGAGGTATTAAATAAAGTAACGACTACACTTGAGCCCAATCCTACAGATAAAAATGTACTATTACGCGTCGAAAATATTTTGCATCACGTTTATCACAGATTAAACCGAATCGATATTGAAGAACAAGTAAAAGAACAGTACTCTGACTGTAGTAAATATTATCGAGACAGTTACGCTACCTTCTTAAAACTGAAAAGTAAGAGTACTGACCCACTTTCCGTTGATTTACCTAGTACTTCATCTGGCAGTCAGATTCCCGTTAATATTACAGTTTCCTGCGACAAGAATAATAGTACCTCAGAACTTAGTAAACTTAAGTTCGACGGAAAATCATGTGTTCGATCGTTTATTCAACGTGTGAATGAGTTCAGTGAAGCACGAAATATTCCGGACTCAAAACTTATCTCCTTTGCTACAGAAATCTTCACTGATGACGCACTTCATTGGTTTCGTGGCGTCAAAGGGGAGGTATCATCATGGGATGAGCTTGTCATCCTCTTAAAACAGGATTTTGACAAATCAGATTACGATTACCGTCTATTAACTGAAATCCGATCTAGAACTCAGGGTGAGACCGAAAATATTACAATTTACCTGTCTATTTTATCTGGCATGTTTGGGCGACTCTCGCGGCCTTTATCGGAGGAAGACAAGCTCGAAATAGTGCTACATAATGTACGCCCTTGTTACGCGAGCATTCTGGCTTCCGCGACAGAACTAAAAGATATACATCAGGTTAGAACTCTTTGCAAAAACTATGAAGTCGTTCAGTCACGTCTTAGTCATTTCCGAAAGCCTACTGCAGCTACTTCTGATATGTTAGCTCCTGAGTTTGCATACAAAGGGGACAAATCTAAAACAAATTTTGAATATAAATCGAATCCTAATAACAATAATAGACAACCTTATATTAATTTTAAACCAAAGTCCGAGAGTATAAATGAAAAATATTTACATAGCATTGAACAAACCAATTCCAGGAGCAAGATGCCCTACTGCCCGAGGTGTCGGGATCATTCTCACAGTCTCTCGGACTGTAAAAGTACCGAAATACTATGTTTCAAATGTGGACAGAAGGGCGTTAAGAAACCAGAATGCTCTAAATGCAATAATACTCGGGTTCAAAAAAACTAGTATTGCAGAATTGTCGCAATCCATCACCACTAGACGACCGTTTCAATATGGGTGATTGGAATAATTGGTTAGAGACGATTCGTTTATTTTTCCGTGGTTACAAAATTGCTTCAATTCTGCAAAACAAACCGTTAAACGATGCAAGGCCGTACGTGAACATTAAAATTAATGACGTCACAGCGTCTGGTCTTCTAGATTCAGGCTCGGCAGCTACTATTCTAGGTAGAAATGCTCATACTTCCCTGATTAATCGTGGTCTTACGTTGTGCACTGACGATGTCGTGTCCATAGTAGCAGCTGGCGGACAGAGTCTAAAGAGCATAGGCTACATCGATATGCCAGTACACTTTGAAAACCAGTTCCACATTATCAAAGCACACGTTGTTCCAGAAATTCAATCATCGCTTATTTTAGGGATTGATTTCTGGCGAGCATTCAGAATATGTCCAAGGTACTTAGGATCTTTGCATTTGACTGACACCCCATTAGCAGATTTAAAAGTAGATGATCCGCATACGTTTATTCATTCCTATGATAATTTGGATGAATCGCAAAAGGCTACCGCCGATAATATTATCGAACAATTTAAAGATATTTCGTTTGAACGCAAGGGTTTAGGACGTACACAATTAATAACTCACCACATCGACACTGGTGATTCTCCCCCTGTTAGACAACGTTACTATCGGCTTTCACCAGAAAAACAAAGAATTCTTGTCGAGCAGGTTGACGAGATGATCCAACTAGATGTGGTTGAGCCTTGTGAAAGTGCCTGGCAGTCTCCTGTACTAATTGTTACAAAAAAGAACGGCCAACCTCGTTTCTGCTTAGACAGTAGGAAACTAAACTCCATCACAAAACGAGATGCATATAACTTGCCTTACATATCGGAGATATTGGACAACTTGCGTGACGCACGTTACCTGAGTAGCATTGATTTATCTAAAGCATTTTGGCAGCTTCCAATAGAAGAGAAAGATAGGGATAAGACGGCGTTTTACGTCCCAGGTCGGGGAACATTTCGTTTCAAGACCACACCATTTGGTTTGACAAATGCTCCTTCGACACAACAACGCCTTGTCGATATCTTATTTGGTAACCTTGATAACAAGGTATTCGCGTACTTAGATGATATTATTATTATTAGTAGCACGTTTCAGGAGCACGTTTCTATTCTGCTACGTGTGCTAGACAAACTGCGGCACGCCAATTTGACCGTTAATTTAGAGAAATGTGAATTTTTCCGAAGTCAACTTAAATACCTAGGTTATGTAGTCGATGCAAATGGCTTACGGACTGATCCGGATAAAGTATCAGCTATTCTGAACTACCCGACACCTACATGCCGCAAGGATTTGAAGCGTTTTCTGGGAACGGCTACCTGGTACCGACGATTTGTACCACAATTTAGCACGATTGCGGGACCACTCAATAAGTTGACTTCGAATAAAAAATCAACACCGCCATTCCAGTGGACAGATGAGGCTGACATAGCATATAAGCGGCTTAAAGAATGTTTAGTTTCTGCGCCTGTTCTTTCCTGCCCCAACTACAATATTCCCTTCGAGGTCCACACAGATGCCAGCAACTATGGGGTTGGTGCTATGCTTACGCAAAATATTAACGGTAAGGAACACCCCATAGCTTACATGAGCAGATCTTTGACTGGGGCAGAAAAGAATTATAGCATCACCGAACGAGAAACTTTAGCTGTTCTCGTCGCTTTAGAACACTGGCGATGCTATTTGGAGAACGGAAAAACGTTTACCGTTTATACGGACCATAGTGCCTTAAAGTGGTTTCTCTCTCTTAGTAATCCCACTGGTAGGCTTGCTCGTTGGGGTGTGCGTTTGTCCACCTTCAACTTTGAAATTAAACATCGCCGTGGCGTTGACAATATTATACCGGATGCTTTGTCTAGGGCATTCCCGGTTTCTTCTATTTCTACTGCCAACTCCGTTGCGACTACTAGTGACGACTGGTATAGGAATGTTTTCAATGGTTGTATTAATAAACCAGAAAACTACCGCAATTTCCAAATTAAAAATAACACCTTGTTTCGGCTTAGTAAAAATAAATGCCAGCTTACAAATGAGTTTTCGTGGAAGGAAGTAGTTCCCAAGAACCTTAGAGACATGATCATTGCAGAAAATCACAGCGAACCTACTGCAGGTCACTTGGGTATTTTCAAAACTTATAAGCGTATTGCTCTCAGGTATTATTGGCCCAATATGCATCGTGACATAACAGGTTTCGTTAGTTCTTGCTCAACATGTTTGTCTTACAAGACACAAAACCACGCTACACTTGGTGAAATGGGACGCCCTAAGCAATGCTCGCGTCCATTTCAGATGATTTCTGTGGATTTAATGGGACCTTTGCCAGTAACTCGGAAGCAGAACAGTTACATTTTAGTGATAACTTGCTGTTTTTCAAAATTCTGTTTGGTTTTTCCCATCAAAAAAGCAACATCTGATGTTATAGTGAAGATCCTTGAGGAACAAGTGTTTCTTGTCCATGGTGTCCCTCAGACAATCTTCATGGACAACGGTAGCCAATTCATAAGTGGTCAAACAAATACTTTTTTTCAAAAATATAAAATCCCTAATGTTTTCTTTACCCCTAAATATACACCTCAAGTTAATACAGTTGAGCGTTATAATAAAACGATTATCACATGCCTCTCTACTTTTGTCGATAATGATCACAGAACTTGGGATATTTTCATACCAAAAGTTCAGTTTGCTATAAATAATTCCGTTAACGAAGCAACTGGATTTACTCCATCATTTCTAGTGTTTGGGAGGGAACTGACTCTTTGCGGCTCACATTATACTGACACTGAGTTGGGTGATGAAGTATTGTTTATGCCACGTGAAGTATATGCAGAAAATCTTGGCTGTCTAAGTTCAATTTTTGACAAAGTACAGAAATCATTGTATCACGCTCACGTCAAAAATACCTCACATTACAATTTGCGAAGAAAAGCTTTCGAATTTGATATCGGCGATACCGTTTTCAAGCGTGCTTATGTCTTGAGCGATAAGGACAAATATTTCAGCAAAAAGTTAGCTCCGAAATATATCAAATGCCGAGTAGTACAGAAGCTGTCACCATTGGTTTATGTCCTCGCAGACATGTCAGGTAAAAATTTAGGAACGTGGCACATTAAAGATTTAAAAATCGTTGGTCGCAACCAATCCTAAGTCCGTATTGCGGATTTTATCGTTAAAATAAAATCCTTACGAGGGGACGGCGGGTAATGTAACGGAAACGTTACATAACTTTGACATCTGAATAAATAAAATAAAATAACATGAAATTAATTTTATAAGTATTTGAATAATATTTAATAAAATTGAATATAATAATTGTAATAGTTGATTTTATGAGTATTTCACTAATATTTAATAAAATTGAATAAAATAGTATACAATAATTAATATTATAAATAATTTTGCATGCAGATTAAATTTATTTACAATATTTCTTTTAAAATAATATAAAATACAAACCACAGAATATAAATTTTACATAAAGAAACAAATAAGCGAGTTATGCGGCTACGATTCCGGTCATCTACTACTGGAGATCGGCCGCCACACAAGCCAGCCCGTCAGTCGCCCCTAGACTGGACACCAAGCTAGTTCACGTCACTTTGCACAGCCTCATGCGCTATAGCCGGCCTGCACGATATATTTGTTTTAAAAAGTAAACCTAAAATTTAGTGTGAGAATCATTGTGGTTTCACAATTTGGTGTGCATTTACCAAATAAATAGTTTTTTTGGTGCTGGATACAACCCCGCAGTAGGGTAAGTTTTTGAATAGCACATAAATATAACCGTTACGAATCATTAATATCATTCTTGCTTGAGCCCATTATTTACAAATATTTACATAATCATTTGCCATATTTATTTTCAGCTTTACAACATTATAAATAGTAAAATAGTTTTACTCAAAAGGCTTTTCAAATATCTATTATAAAAATTATAAATTTTAAGATGCCTACCTACTTTTTTGTAAACGTTACTTCGGTGATCTAAATTATTGGTTTATACAATAACTTTATTATTTACTTATGAGCTATTTCTTTCTCTTCTCTTCCTTGTAAACTCCGTTCTGGTAGTTACCACCACGACAAACTCTCTACGAAGTGCTTTTCTAATTTATGCCGCTGGTGGTAGCTCCGGTCGAAGAATACATTATATGTACCAAATGATGACATTTGGACTTATCGCTTCCAGGGTTTCCCGTACCGAACTTACAGTCGTGTACCTAACTACCTGCTTGCTTGCCTACGTACGCTTCCCCCTTCTGACGCTGATCAGCCAGAATAACATCACGGGATCCTGGCACTGCGGCACTCCGAGCACGAAGCCCACCAACATCTCGGCACATTGTACAGGGGAGTGCTTCGCTACAGGGCAGTATCAGATTGGCCGTACACCCACGATCCTAAAAATTTGTGCTCGCCTACTCTGTTTTGTAAAGTACATCTATTGAGACACCGAATTGTTTCATTTCTAATTTCCAAGATAGCAACAGGAACAGGTAGGTCGTCGCAATGGGAACCATATGCTACCAAACTGCACTATTAGCAAGTAATCCGTGCCATTAGTTTAAAGGTGAAACTGTGACTCAAGTAGGTATGACTTCATTTCGATATCGATTTGTTGGAATCGATTCAATGCATCTCTAATTTATGACGCGATTGGTTTGACTTATGCTTACCTAATTTTGGAGTTATCAATATGAATGAATGCGCTGTCGTCTTCGATGTCAAGCGATGTTATTTATAATGTTTACAATATAACGCCTAATGATAGGTTTATTGGATCCCCGTTCGTATTCCGTCTGGTTTTTTAAAAGTAAAGAGTGACGTGACGAAAAAGTCGGTCTTCCATGCTAGATTTCTGATTACAGTCTATGTTTCCGTAAATAATTTGGTTTACACTAACTTGAAAATTATCAGTTACTTGACACTGGCTAAATACACAAAAGTGTAGAACCTAACCAAAAAAAAAATCATATTATAACAAACGCAGAGCGTAAAAAGTAACTTCAGACTAATATGGTTTTCTCCAGGATGCCATTGTCAGAACTGGATCAAATTGAAGTGGGACCACACATGAAGCATTCAAATAAAAAAAGCAAATCGGTTCACCCAGCCGAAAATTCTGGGGTAAATTAAAAAAAAAATACAGTTGAATGGAGAACCTCCTTTTTATTTCAAGTAGGTTAAAATAGTGTATTGATGACACAATCCGTTACCTTTATCACAAGTAACACTTACAAATGAAGATCATCTTTGATCTAAAAATGGTACTTCAGTATCATAATAGCACATAAAAATATCCGTTCAAAGACAATTGAGAAGCAATAAAGCTTAGGCTACTGGAAGCAATGGGCTTTATTGCAATCGTTAAAGAGACGCCATTGATTTCAGTGATGTCGATAGAAGACCTGGATATAGATTTTTTTTAACGGGCAATATTCCTTTACCGACGCTTTAGTGATCCAAATGGCACATCAAAGCATCAGTCTCGAAGATTCCGATGGCTTAACGTACCATCGACAAGATCCATTAAGCCATGCTGGTACTTATGGCTGGGTTGATCAAAGTTTATTAAATTCTCTTTGCAATGCTTATACACGCAGTTTAATGTATACCCGGGGAATAATAAAGTTTGTCGGTATTCAAATTTTATAATTTATCATCTAGTGAGCAAATAAGTATGTTACCTTTTCGAACCGCGTCTAATTATGAGACATCAAAGTTTTTTATTCAGATCAAAAATGTTTGATTTTTTATTTGATCTTTCTCGCTTTACCGGCGTCCGTATTTCCCGAAAACTACAACCTCGGAGTCTTCAAATCAAGAGTGATATCGAAAAGGGTATCTTCTAGGCAAGCGTGTTATTTACCTAGACCGTTGCAGTGCAAATTACATTGCACTGCATTGGATGTATATCTATAATTTAATTCTCAACTATGCTACATTAATTATTTATCACAAAAAAAACCGCACGCCTAGCCGCCATTCAAAAAGCAAGAGGGGAGAAAAAATATCTAGGACAAAAAAATTAGTGACACATTTACCACAGGCTAGTCACTACAAAGCATTGACTAAGTTTACATTTCCAACAGTCGTCACTTACCATCAGGTGCGATAGTGGTCAAACCCAAGCCTACCAATCAATGTAAAATAAAGTCAAGTAATCTTTTTATCAGACTATGCTGATGTCTCAGGATGATGTGCGCAACTGCGCAGTGTCACGTGATACTTTATATTAGTACTGCAAATGTTCTGGGCGGCCGCGCCGCTTAACGTCAGATGAAATAGCAAAATAAAGTCAATCATTTGGACTCAAAAAAATATCTAAGAAGATTATTGATTGTTTGACAAACATGTCACAAATGCGCATGCGCTTTTGAACGATTTGCGACTAATTTTGTTCATTTTGAAACGTTAACACACATTGACTCAAAATTGTTTGACTTTGACATGAAAAAGCCGATGAAACCGAGTTTAATACTCACACTTAGAGAATTAAGAAAAATGCTCGAAGCACTCACACAAGCAAAAGAAAACTCCAAGACGATATACCTTTTTATGGTCGAGGAGGGCGATGGCTAGAACATGCGTCAAGCTCGTGAACGGGTGCTGCTTGCGGAAGCTGGTCTGCTCGTGGTATATGCGCAAATATAAATAAAGTCTTTTATATTCCCGATATTTAAATGTTAAATAGTATCAGAAATTTTAAGAAAAAAGCGAGTAGTCCGTATTAATTTTGTAAATACATCAAATAAATATGTAAGTAGTAAATTAAAAAACAGCACGGACCCAGGAGTCTGTGGTAAAGCAGCATAAAAATCATATATAGAACGTAAAATTCACTTTGGCCTTGAAGATACCAAGTTACTTTTTTGGCATCACATTATTCATGCATTTTGCCAAGAAGTAGCTTTATACAAAAATAAGTTAATATGGCCACAAACTACTGTTCGTAGAGATAGCCAAAACAGTAACCCAACTGCGGCTTGTTTTGGAATCAGTTGCAATTAAATGCCAATAAAAAGCAAGACTAAAACGGAAACCGTCGGTTGGTTTAACCGAGTATAATATTATCTGTGGCTCGACCGGGTTACAGAGTTCAACGGACACAGAGTAAATAAATAGCATATTTTATGTTCTGAATCGGCTGAGTTGCAGGGAATATTATCGTTTGACGTCTGATACTAGGACGTTATCTTAGGTCGTTGGTCTTTAGAACCCTTACTGTATTGTATATAGGTGACTGGTTTTTGTTGGCAATATTGTTTATACCAAAGCAGACCTTCTCAGTAAATAGTTTATGTGCATTTTGCGGTGAACCCATTTTTGGTCTCGGCAGAGCTCCGACTTGTTTACTCCTCGACTATTGAGTAGGAACTGTGTTTTGTAGTATAACGTCATCAGCTGAAGACGTTCATTGCTGAACACAGATGAATGGGAAATTTGGGAATATTTTTAGATAAATGAACAATTCCAATCAGAAACTCATTAACTAGTGACGTGCATGGTCGCGGGCAATTTGCGAAAGATTTACAACGAGAACATGTTTGTCAACATCTTAAATGACGTCCGGTTTCTCAGACGTTGATTAACTTAAGGTTTACTAAACGTATGTCAAACGTCAACTGCCACAAAGTTTGTGGAGATTTTTTATTTAATAGTTTATAAATAGAAAAAGTACAAAGGAAGACTTAATGCTAACTGCATTTTCTAACAGTCAACCAAGGCGTGCCGAGAAACAATTTGATTAGGCATGCACATGAGCAAATAAGCATAATTTTTGATCATTATATAAATTAAAATAAAACGACGTAACGTAACGAACGTAACGAGTTCCAAAGATGAACCGATGTGACTTGGAAAGAGTTATCTAATAATTAGTTATAATTAGTCAATAATAAGACAAAAATATTGTATAGAAAACGTTTAAATTACTTTATGTAAACTATCTTTTCAGACAGTTCATCTAGCAGCGATAGATCGGCAATAACAGTTAGAATCGTGGGTCTATCATGGATCTATAATTAGCATAGACGTAACTGAATGCTTAAACTTTTGTTGATGCGCATTGTAGCTCTGGTTGACGAATAGTTGAAACACTCCTTTCAATTTAACGATCGTTTAATCCAAGGAATGTTGAACGAAAAGACGCCAGTAGGTGTGCAGCTTTTAATTGTTAATCATTGATTAAGCAAAAGGTCAAAATTATAATGGTTAACTAGAGATTTGATTGACGTTCCAGAAATTGGAAAAAGGTTAATAAATCGTATTACTTGGATTAATTTAAATACATTTTTTTCTATGTTCATGATTATTAATAAGGTAAATTTTTAAATTTTAGATAATTTAACAAAGCACGGACCCAGGTGTCTGTGGTTGTATGTACATATGAAATTTTAGGTCAAAAAGGTTGTATCAAAGTAGGTAATGTAATTGTTTTTCTCTAATCTGTGGGAGGTTGTTTTGTTATTCTAGATCGAATCTAGACTGTAATGGCAAAGTTTGGTCTAGACATCATAAAATAATAATCATTCAGTATTTCTCGGTTTTATGGATTTTGGAACATTCGAAAAACGCTTTCGCTTTTTCAGTTCTACTTGAAAGTTATATAAGCACTGCATTTACATATTTTTTACTTAGTGATTTTTTTATGTTAAGGAATGACGGGTAGACGTGTCATTCGCCTGATGTTAAGCGACACGGCTCCCCATATCAGTTGCAGTGTCACTCTGAACTCTAAAATATAGAGTTTCGCGTGACACTGCACTGCGCACGTCATCCTGACACATCAACACAGTCTAGTAGTAACATTACTGGACTGAGAGATTGGGTCGTAAAATCTCGCTTGCTCAGTTATTTTACTAGCTACAGTGCCCTTCAAACTTGAATACAGTACTGGCGGCAGAATAACTGGCAAAGCCGGTGGTATGACCTAGACGAACTTTGCAGTACCACCTAGTAATTAGTAGTAATAATAATTATGACGACCTAATTGGCAATTATAAGAGTTATACGATAGATTACTACTACCCAGAAACGATGGAAGGATTTATTCCGTGAATAGCTAATTCAACATTACCTACTTAATATTCCATTTAAAAAATTGCCTATAATTTTACAATTTCACGTGCCGATAGATAATAATATAATATTACAAAAAAATATACTATAAAAATTCCAGGTCAATAACTAAAGCAAAAAAATTGAATTTCTCTTTTTGATAGTAAAATATTTGTAGGTAATGTAAAAAGGGAACCCTAAAGCTTATGGATCGTTAGGTTTTCCTAGGTAAGGTCAACTGGGAATAAAAGATTTTGTAGAGTAACTACACAGGTATGTATATAATAGGTACATACTCATTTTATTTAAACAATATTACGGCCCTACATTTTTTTTTGCTTTGGTTTTGACTCCACACTTTCGTGTATTTAGCCAATATCAAGTTATTGATAATTTCTCATGTTAATTAAAATTATAAATGTATGTTTCAAGTCAAGTCACAGTCCAAGTCATTAAATCAAGTCAGTCTAGTGTAGTCCAGTCACACTCCTAGTAAAATGGTGGCCACTTTACCAGAAGCTACTATGCAGTTTTGGAAACAACACGAAATGAAACGTTTCACCATCATTATACCATTTTTCCACACTCATGCCTGTAATCCAGTACTTAACGAATAAAATGCCACCAATTTTATGCACTAACACTCAAAATAACACAAATTTTGGAAAACAATACAATGCGGCGACGTGATCTTTTTCGCGTTCCCTAGATCTACGTGAACCAATTTCAACTTCCATTCGCTTCACATTTACCAACTTATCTACTCCCCAAGTCAAGCGTGCGTAAGGAGTTTTACTTCAAAACAAATCATAAGTAGGAAGTCTAAGAAATTAATATAGGAATCCTAAAATTTATACAATTCTAAAATAATCCATTCAAATTCAAAATCACTATCTATATCCCATATATAACTCTAAAATTTACATTTTTCCACACTTGAAATTACATTAAAAACACACTTAAATAAATCAAATGGCATTTCTGCAATGGTTTTTCGTTTAGTGGTCAGAATCATTTCTTAATACACGCGATGCTGACCGAGATTAGACTCTAACTCCGTACCAATAGAGCTCTATAAGTATAATATAATTAGCTAAAAATTTGAAAGGTAAAAAGGTCGTCATGGGTTTTTGGAGCCACAAATGGAGTCCGGTTTTGGAAAGTAAATTTGGTTAAGGGAAAGAAGGGTTGACTGTTTTGCAGAGGTGGGCGAAAAATTGAGTCAGAATGAGAATTTCCAATATACCTAGACTCTTTATCTCGCTCGCGCATTGCGATATTTTTAAAGATATTAAATAACTGATTTATCTTGCAAAAAATTGTGCTGAACTAGAATTAAAAATAACTTTACTGGATGCTAAATTTTTTTTAATAAAAACCCGTTAGTAGAGGGAATTGTTGGCAGCATTACTGCGTTGATAACAACGCTTATTTTTGTGTAAAATAAAGCCTGCATAGTCACCTGGATGTCTCGACCAAAAACATTTGGTCTAGTCCCTGTATGGTTCCATGGCAGCCGGCCTCCACGGACCAATTGTCTCAACCCCAAACGGCACAGATAAGCAGGTCCTATCCTAGTTCTAGCTCTATAATGTTACAGCCTCTGTGGTGTTGTGGTTGAGCCTGTCGGCTCATATCCTGGATGTGGCGGGTTCGATTCCCGCGACAGGACAAGTATTTGTGTACAGGAAAAAAGTGCAAATACTTATTCTGAGTCTGGGTGTTGTAAGATCATGGTCCTCGTAGTTCCTGGGTCCCTAGACACAGGGAAGCCTAGTTAAGGTCCAGGATCTATGTATGTGATCGTTGGGCATTATTATCATTTATTTGTTTTCAATCTTAAATCTAAGTTTTTAACAATATTTTTATAAAAGTAATAGTACAAACATAGAATAAAAACATTATTATTATTATAATTGCATCGTAAAATATAAATCTTAATACATAAAAATGAATCTCTATTTCCCTTGGTCATCGCATCACGGGTGAACGGATACAACAATTTGCTATTTTTTTAAAATTGTGTTTATATTTTCAGGAGAAGGTTCTTATGATAGAAAAAGTTAAGAAAGGTTGGAAGATTTTCACCACGCGGATAAAGCCGTGGGACTCGGCTAGTTATTAATAATAGTAAATGGTTTACCAACGGAGCAAACAACTATTTTAAGCAGCAATTTTTTCATAAATAATTCAACCACCCATTTCATCCTCTTAAGGATGGAATTTAGAAAAATCCTTTCTTATTGGATATCTACACTTTACAAAGAACGCACCCTCCAAATTTCAAGTCTCTAGGACCAGCGGTTTAGGCTGTGCGTTGATATATAAGTCATCCCGTCAGGACTTTGAATTTTATATGTATAGATAGATATAAAACATATTTAAAATAATATCAAAATGATGTGTAAACTCCCATGAAAACACTGGAATTTTTAGTAGGTACAAGGTTGAGTAAAATAAAATTACATTTTTACTATCTCGAGGGCATTTTCCTTCTTAACAATTTGACGAAGGACTTTATCTTAATACTTCAAATTAGGTTTTGATAACAGCATTTTTGTGAGAACAAAATAAATATTTGTGCTTTTAGCGTTTTGAGAATATTTTTCCTAAAGGCGCTAATAATTTAATATAATCACTTAATTTATTTTACTTTTATATTTGTACCTAATGTTTAAAGAACAATTTATTAAACAATTCCATAAACAGTTAATTAAACGATTAATGTATTTAAAAAAAGTGGTATTGTTCTAATATTTAGTCTCTCTATTTCCTTCGTTAAAACATGTAAGCACTTAGATTTGTCAAAATTCCAATTCATTTTATTAATTCATTAAGTGTATGTTTATGTCCAATTATAATGTCCAATTATACATGTCATTAAATATCAATCATATATTGTATCGATTTAACATATTAGTTGTTGGAATTGTACATTGAATTAAATTTTTATCATTCAGAAATTCGTCAATCTAAATATATATAACTAAAAGACGCGACTGACTGACAGACATAGTGATCAGTCAGCCCAAACCACTGGACAAATCGGGCTGAAATTTGACATGCAGTTAGATGTTATGACGTAGGCATCCGCTAAGAAAGGATTTGCCGAAATTCCACCCTTAAGAGGGTGAAATGGGGGGTTGAATTATTTTCCCATAGGCCACGCCGCGGGCGAAGCTGCGGGCAGAAGCTCGTATTATAATCTCGCTCTCACCTGATGGAAAGTGACGATGCAATCGAAGGTGTAGCATGCTAGCCAAGTAAATACCTATTCACTCTTCTCTTGAACACTCCCGGGTCATATTTCGCCGGAAACACAGACGCTGGCAGGGCATTCCATTCCTTAGCCGTTCTAATTAAGAACGTGGAATCAAATCGCTTGGTACGAATGGGTGGTATTTTGACCACAAAGGTATAAAAATATATCACTAGCTATAGTTAGCTTAAATAATAATTTTATCGAAATCGTTCTTAGTTAGAGGCAGAGCGGTACGTAATTTTTTTTTTTTTTTTTTAAGGAATGGCGTGACGAATTAGCCGTTCGCCTGATGTTAAACGACACGGCTGCCGCACGTCATCCAGAGACATCAGCACAATCTAGTAATAAGATTACTAAACTGTGAGATCAGATCATAAAGTTTCATTTGCCCAGTAATTTCACTAGCTACAGTGCCCTTCAAACCGGAACACAGCAGTGCTTGCGCACTACTGCTTGGCAGCAGAATAACTGGCAAAGCGGTGGTACCTACCTTAGACGAACTTTGCAATAAAGTCCTACCACCTAGTAAAAGTCCTACCACCTAGTAATACATTACATTTCTGGCTAGAGATTAGATTTAGTGTAGCTGGTGTTTTTAATTATTAATCTAATATCAGTATTTAATTACCTTGTCAGCGAGTGAACAGCCTGACCTTCAAAATATGTAACTGGAAATTCCAGTATCCCTGTAGGTAAAATGTAACAGAATATCAAGGATTAGTGGTCGTAAGGATCGTGAGTCGGTTCAAAAAGGTTTTCGGAGGAATTTCGGGAAACTGTGAAATAAGCGAGAATTGAATGTTATAGTCGAAAAGGAGAGATGTTGAGTGTATGAACAACATCAGGGGTAGAGATTACGAAGTTTAGTGTTTCATCGAGCAAGCGGGCTTTGACATCAGGTGGACTGTGATCAAACGCAAAAAACAGGGGAAATTGGTCATTATGGGAATTAAATTAACTAGTATAATTCTGCAAATAGTACTAGTAATAGTGTTTTTATATGTCATCTAGACAATTTATATGTAAGCTGCGTTGCACTGCCCTGCAAAAATTTCCATGTTACACCCAGGTTAACTGGAAGATAATGCTCTCTAGCATTAAATTTGCCTTTGTACCTACATTTATTTATTTGTGCAATAAAGCATTTTCTATCTATCTATCTATAGTACCTTGCGAGCACAAACTACAACAAGCTGATGGCGTCATTTATTAAAATACACAATTCCTTTAAAAAAGGGTTTTAACGGACTTCAATCCCAATGAGAACATTATCAATGTATAATATTACTAGTTGCGCCCCGCGGTTTCACCCTCGGATAAAAAGTATTTTAATTATTTGCTCATCACATGGGAAAAATTCACTTTTCCGGAATAAAATGTAGCATATTAACATATATCCAGTGTATAAACTATTTTGGTGCCAAATTTCATCCATATCTATTTAGCCGTTTGAACATGAAGAAGTAACAAACATACACACATACAAACTTTCGCTTTTATAATATTAGTGTGATAGAAACTGACGTGAGTAGTACTCATTATACGCATTATTATGGATAACTCAAAAACTGCTTGTCAGATCTTGATGAAATTCAAATAGAACCACTTGAAAAGCATCAGCTTTCAAATACTTATAAGAACCATCAAAATCGGTTCAAGGTAACAAACATTTAAAAAAAACACGGCCAAATTTAGAACCTTCTCCTTTTTTAAGTCTGCTGAAAATGCATGTTTAATGACGTAAACGCGCTCATCCCATTTTTCAACGAACAATTTTAAAATACCACTCTTCTATCTTATTTTGACAATATTCAGTCAAGCGGGTCAGCCATCTAATTGAAAATAAAAAATACCAAAGAAACGTAAATAAAAATATTTTATTGTGGTAACTTCTAAATATATATAACTCAAAGGTGACTGACTGACTGACATAGTGATCTATCAACGCACAGCCCAAACCACAGGACGGATCGGGCTGAAATTTGGCATGCAAGTAGATGTTATGACGTAGGCATCCGCTAAGAAAGGATTTTTCGAAATTCCACCCTTAAGAGGGTGAAATGGGTGGTTGAATTATTTTCCCATAGACCACATCGCGGGCGAAGCTGCGGGCTGAAGCTCGTTATAAATACTCATTGAAACATCATATTCTGTGCAAAACAGGATACTTACTACTGCTAACTTATATGTAATCGTATTTGTATAGTAATGATAAGTAAAAAGGTCAAACCCACTATCCATTGCAGATTATTTTATTGTATCGTACTTAATAACTGAAATAAATATAATTAACCAGTATCGGCGCTAATTGCACATCGGGCTATAGAGGGAGATACAAAATCGACTACAATCGGTTTCATAGAGCACCGTCTCTGTCACTCAGTAAAATACTTGGTATTTTGGTGCTTTTTTTTATGATAATTTAAAAAAAAACGAGTGCCCTATAATCATTGAAGTAAAACTTCTTTAATTTAGCTCCATCTATCAGCTGGCATAACTTTGTTTTTGCTTTGTATAATGTAAATGTCGCCATCTTGAGTATTGTAAATTATCATTTTACCGGACACACCAATATAATAATACAATTTTTTAACATTGTTGTGTTGACAATGGAGATCTACGTGAACTAAATTCAACATCCGTTCGCCTCGCATGCACCAGCTTACTCTCAAATTCAAGCGTGAGTAAAGAAGTTTTACTACAAAAATACTTCAATTTGAGACAGTTCTCTGTTGTGAAAAGCGGCTAAAATTTATTATAACTAAATAAAAGTATTTTTTTCTATTAGATAAAATTGTGTTTAACCGCATTTCTCCTATGTTCAGTGAACATGAGGTCGATGGTGGCCTGTTAGAAACATGTTCACTATCCTTTTATAAACTTCCCGATTCCCAAAAACATTTTTGAAAAAATTTAAAAATAATAAAAAAATATACAGGCCTAACGATCACATACATAGATCCTGGATCCTAACTATCCCCTCGTCTCTAGGGACTCAGGAACTATGAAGACCTCTCACAACATCTAGACACAGATCAAGTACTCACGCATCTTTTCTATGCACAAATACTTGTGAGAAACAACTGGTCTATCAAAGGAACAAGAAGAACGACCACGGGATCGACGGCAATCGGTCTCTAAGCCACCCATACCAACAAATGCAGCAACACTGGAACAGTTGTGCCAGCGAACAAATCCAGTGCTCCGCTATACGAAGAAGCTGGGCTGGCTTGGGTAGATGCTGGCAGGGGGAAATGCATAATACACCCCATGCGGGACGTCAGGCCTTACCGCCCCCAAGTAGAATTAGACTTAGAAATACTTGTCCTTTTTATGGTAACATGGGTATGCGTTTGACAACAACATATTTAATGGTAAGTGACGAAGTTATCTAAGGTGGAGCACGCTTGCCCATGAGATGCCCATTCACTCTTGACTCAAAAGGACCCAGGTTATACCCAGGAGGAAACACTGTTGCTGGAAAAGCCATTTCTTTGCCGTTAGAACTATAAATGAGTCAGCAAAACGCTTAGTGTGGATTTGGGGTACACTAACGACGTAAAGATGTGAAGAATCACCAAGTCTTGAAGTTCTATGATGGAAGGGGGATGAGTTATAAAGGGCATGCGCACACTCTCCAAAATGCAACCGATAGAAGACCGACAGACCAACGACTTTGCGTCTGTGTTCAAGGCTTTCAACTAATCCTGCCGCGGGAATCAAACCTACCGCCTCCGAGTTATGAGTCGACGTTCTCAACTACCATACTACACAGGCTGTCAATATAATAATAATAATCTTTGCCCGTTATCGTTATGGCAGCTAATAGTTATGTTATTTCCGTTGCGTAACAGCTATTTAAATAACAATCTACGCTATGTTATAGCTGTTTAGTAGCGTTTACTCACAAATTATGCTAATGATGCCCGATAACAGATTTCATATGAAACAATCATGTTAATTAATATTTTTGATATTTAGCCTATAAAATGTTACTCATGTAATATTTTTCATACTGATTGTATAAAACGAGTGATTTGGTTACACTAGGTGGTAGGACTTTTCTGAAAAGTTCTTCTAGGTAGGTACCACCGCTTTGCCAGTTATTCTGCTGCCAAGCTACTGCTTACTACACACTTGCACTACTGCGCGCAGGCACTACAGTGTTATTGTAGCTAGTGAAATTACTGGCCCATTGAGACTTTATGATCTGATCTTACAGTCGAGTAATCTTATTACCAGACTGTGCTGATGTCTCAGGATGATGTGCGGAATGCAATGTCACGCGAAAGTTTATATTTTGGAGTTCCGAGTGACACTGTTCTGTTATGAGCAGCCATGTTGCTTGACATCGAACGAATATCTCGTCACATCATTCTTTAACAAAAAAAATATATATATATATTCGTGACTTTTTTGTGCTTGATTGTTAAATTTTTAAACGTTACTGATATTCATTAGATGTTATTTAAGATAAACATATGTATATTATTTATAGATTACAATTTCTACTGTTGGAAGTGTGCAGTAATTACTCATTTAATTAAAGTCCATGCTTATTTATGTAAAACTAATTTTAAAAAGAGGACTTAAAATCATAGTAATAATTAATAATATTAACGCCCAACGATCACATACATAGATCCTGGACCCTAACTAGGATTCCCTATGCCTAGGGACCCAGGAACAAGTATTTGCGCTTCTTTTGTTCATAAATACTTGTCCTGCCGCGGGAATTGAACCCGCTGCCTCAGGGTTATGAGCCGACTTGCTCAACCACCACACCACAGGCTATCAAATTAAATCGATTTTTTTTTTACTGAATACCAATTTGGCTCAACGATGTCAGTATCATATTGAAATTGAGAATAAAAAAATTTGTTATTGCTTTCATGGTCATCAGAAAATTTTATGCTACAACTGGCAGTGATATAAAATAAAGTATTTGTTCAGCTGAATTCTAAATTTTTTCGGTTTCAATAATAAATAATAATCTAAATGATTATTATTAATTATTATTAAATTATTATATTAACGTGCCATAAAAATTACGCAATTAAAATTTAACAAATTAAGCAAAAATTAAAAAGTAAATATTCCTTACCTTATGATGATTTCAACTCCGAAAATGTTTATATCAACCACACTTCACCAAAAATAATTTAAAAAAATGTATTTAGTGAAATTAGTTTTCACAAATTAATAAACTGGTCAGTTTCATCACTCACATTTGATGCATCAATGTATTTCTATAAAAGTTAGCGTCCTAATCACTAATTTTAAAATCAATATTGAAAGAATAATGCTAAAAAAGCATTACTTAAATCCAAAGACAATATAATTTAATTTTCAAAATAATGTAACAACACTGGCCACTGTTAAAAAAAAACTACCGCGGGTCGCGTTTCGAAAGTTTGCGTTCGATGTTCAAAAACGGTGAACGATACGCGTTGCTCGCTTCGTCAGTTTGCCGCCACTGAGCTCTGTTTTCCCGCGCACGCGTGCGGGGAACTTATTTTTAGACAGAAAAAGAATTTTCTTTTACCTGCGCTTTTGATGCATCGATGGTTTGGCAGATTGATTTATAGCTGTGAATGGAGCGACCTTCGTGACCGATTCCTGGCGTCATCATTCATTAAAGAAATCGTTCGCGATTTATTTACATTATATCGTGGTTCTGGGAAGCCGGCAGCAGCTTCTCTTAGAACCAGAGGGCTTCGACTTCAATAATTTTTTCTTAACCGAGGTTCGCCATTTTGTTTTATTATTTACAAATAAATATTTATTTTATTCATAAATGTTTTGACGTTAAACTTTTTTACGCACCCTTGACTTGGGGGTAAGCTGGTGAGGCGAATGGAAGTTAAAAGGGAGCTATTTTTATGTTAGTGAATTATGCGACGAGCTAGTCGTTCACCTGATGTTAAGCCATAACCAGACTATTTCTGCCCATAACAGAACAATGTCACTCGAAACTCCAAGATATAAAGTTTCGCAAATATAAAATTTAGCAAATAAAACGTAATCCACTTTACGAGGTGGTGGGAATTTTCTGCAAAACTCGTCTAGGTACCACCGCTTTGCCAGTTATTCTGCCACCAAGCAGTAGTGCTTGTGCACTATTGTGTTCCAGTTTGAAGAGCACTGTAGCTAGTGAAATTACTGAGCAAATGAGACTATGAACTATTCTGACAGTCTAGTAACCTTATTACTACACTGCTTATGTCTCAGGATGAATGCGCAGTACAGTATCACGCGAAACTCTATACTATAAGTTCCGACTGCAACTGATATGGGCGAGTCATTTAACATCAGGCAAATGGTTAGCTCGTCAATCCATAAAAAAATCTTTAAAATTCTTTCGCCTTTATAAATTTCCATAGACCGAAACTTATTTGAACAAATTTACTGTTAAAAGTTGCGGTCCTAAATAACTCGATTGTCATTCGATTGTAATCAAACACGCGAAGCCATCGATTATTTCGATTGTCACAATCACCCATCGCCAGTAGAATTCAATCATCCAAATCACTGATCTTGAAATAAAGTTAATGTAATTAAAGCTTATTTTGATTAGATTTCGGTTTGTTGTTTTTGTACTGCTTCTTTATGCACGCTTGAGTTGGGAGTAAGCTGGTGAATGTGTAACGAGAGCGTTACGGAAGTTGAGAGATAATAAGTTAGTGGAGATAGAAAGAGAGAGAGAGATTTTATTTATTGTTTCATGTAAAATTTTTACTTCAGTCGTGTGGTCTAAAGCACACGCATTTTTTTATTTTTTTACTTAGTCATTGTTCTTATAACTTTTCGCCCATGGCCTATGGGAAAATAATTCAACCACCCATTTCACCCTCTTAAGGGTGGAATTTCGAAAAATCCTTTCTTAGCGGATGCCTACGTCATAACATCTACCTACATGCCAAATTTCAGCCCGATCCGTCCAGTGGTTGGGGCTGTGCGTTGATAGATCACTATGTCAGTCAGTCAGTTAGTCACCTTTGAGTTATATATGTATATATGTATGCGTACTGAAACCAGTACCTTAATATAATTTAAGAAATATCTGATCTGAACCGTTTTCAACTCTTTCAACTGTTTCAATACACTGTTTAACACGTTGTTTAGCATTCGGGGAAACAAATGATTAACAGGTTGAAAGCCTGAAGCAATTTCAAGCATTGAAAGCGCAACACAACGGAGAAGGTTATTAGACTACCAAGTACTGTCGACACTTCAGTGATATTGCTTAAAAATTATGTTTATAAACCGCAATGGTGGACTAGTGTGTGTTGGGCTAACTTTAACCTAACCTTTAACATTTGACTTCATTTAACTGTATAGCAGATAACTAACCTACTTTAAAAATAGAGGTTTTTACCTTTAAACCGACTTTAATCCCAATGAGAACATCATCAATGTAATCAAAATCGAAATATATGGTTCACAGCCGGTTTCGGCCACGGCGAAATAAATGTCAAAATCGAAATATTAAGGATAACTCAAAAACTACATGTCAAAACTCAATCCAATTTAAATTAAACTACACGGAAAACACCAGCTTTCAAATAAAATAAGAATCATCAAAATCGGTTCACCTAATCGAAAGTTCTGAGGTAACAAACATTTAAAAAAAGTAGATACCAATCGATATGAGAATCGCCTCTTTTTTGAAGTCGGTCAATAATGGCTGGCATCAGCTAGGTGAAAAGACCTCACGATCGGACTCAAGTGTAAGTTTTATTAGAGGTCTACTAGACGACTTATACGGGCTGATCATGGTCTATGCACAACTCAACACTTTAACACTTCAAAAAAAAATTTCTTAGGTCTGTATTACAGAACGATTCTCAGTCATCGATCGTTGCTCAAGCAGAGATTTCATTCCCTAATTGACCACTTTATGAATGAAATCTCTGCTTGAGCACCGATCAATGACTGAGCATTGTTCTGTAATACTCTTTACTTCTGTTTTACTCTTCTGCAAAATTCCTGAATTTTGACTAGGTAAGTACATGTTTCATCTACAAAAAATACGATATGCTCTTCTATAAAGTTATATTATCAACGGCACTGAACTTAGCGCGGCGTAAAGAAGCACTCTCTGCGATTAAATCTCAAATTATTCCACTCCTAACGGTTATTGTGATCGAGAATAAGCCAACTTATACAAATTAAACTGTATTTTGATAGACTTTTAAAATGGTTTTTGTATTTCAAGAAGTTGTAAAACAAAGGTTTATTTAAGAATATTGAGCATAATAAAACTCTTTGTTTAAGTTTATGAAGATTTAAGTCGGCTGTGGACTTAAAACTGTACTTATAAATACTTTTTTTATATTTACATACTTTATATAAAAATCACACTAATATTATAAAGGCGAAAGTTTGTATGTGTGTATGTTTGTTATTCGTTCACGCTCAAACGGCTGAATGAATTTGGATGAAATTCGGTACCAAGATAGCTAATACACTGGATTAACATATACGCTACATTCTATCTCGGAAAAGTGAAATTTTCCCGGATGAGCAAATAATTAAAATACTTTTCATCCGCGGGTGAAACCGCGGGGCGCAACTAGTATATAAAAGATAAATAAAAGAAGTATCATCAAAATCGGTTAACCCACCAGAAAGTTCCGAGGTAACGAACATGAAAAAATAGTCGAATTGAGAATTTTCTTCTTTTTTAAGTCGGTTGAAAACTGTATCACAAGCTGGTCACTTTAGCAATAAGAAACCTACCCGTTGTTGCCTACTGAATTTTGCCGTTTTTGAACTGGCTAATGCTGTTAGTCTCTACCAACCTTCACAACGTCACCGGGTGGGTTGAATTTTCCCTTAAGGCATATAAGGATAACGGGAACAGATCGGGAATAAACTTCAAGAGAAACCACGAGGCAGATTTAATACTCATTGAATGCCCTAAAGTTTTAAACCCGCTACCTAACTAGAAATCTGTTAGTACCTATTAAATATTCATCCAATCAGCTCCGGGCTCCACGGTGTGGGGGGGAGGAGGGGCTAATTTAAGTAGTGCTCTTAAGATTCCCGTTCAGAGCTTTTTATTTACGTTATTGGGGTATATTCTTTTTTTTTATTACGGCAAATTGCCTTTAATTTCTAAATACTACAATGATATAATAACTAATACTGAAAACTACCTACTACTACTACTACATAAAAAAAAAACATTCGGACTATATACTGGTTGCGATGACCTGACAATCCAAATGCTCCAAAAATATATATATAATGGATATATTCTTGAAGATATTACGATTTTGTTCGTTTACTTTTTTACGACCAAATTTTTTGCTGTATATCGATTCAAATGATGCCTCCAACCATACGAGACGCTCCAAATTTTTTTTAACAGGGTATGTTGTTGACCTATATAGCGTCATTGGCGGG
The DNA here is from genome assembly GCA_905220475.3 of Ennomos fuscantarius. Classification (NCBI taxonomy): domain Eukaryota; kingdom Metazoa; phylum Arthropoda; class Insecta; order Lepidoptera; family Geometridae; genus Ennomos; species Ennomos fuscantarius. The sequence goes on from HG992046.1 coordinate 10,920,537, forward strand.
AGGGCAGTCGTTTAAGCCACCTACCACCTAGTAAAATTTCTATTGCTAAGTCGAACGGTCGACAGCAATTCGACCGACTTCGAAATAATTCTCCTGAAACATAATACTGATTGTATTGAAACCGGCTTCTGAATTATCGTGATTAATGTTTATTCGTCCAATGACCGGGATTTTAAACAGCGCTGTGAAAATAGACCTTTAGGGTCATTTACACCACTTTAGGAAAATATATTCTGTGACGTTTTTAGCACTTCAGTGTAGGTTAATTTATTTCAGCAACGCACGGATCAAACTATGTAATTTTGTAACATATAAACAATTAAAAAACTCTAAATAAAAATAGGGAATAAACAAAAGCTTTTTTATTTTATTTTTATTTAAACAATAAATAATAATAATAATAATAATATGTGTGGACATCTCACACAACGCCATCTAGCCCCAAACTAAGCAAAGCTTGTGTTATGGGAACCAGATAACTGATACAATACTTAGGTACTGTAAATACATACATAGAATACAATATAACACCCAGACACAGAACAAACACCTATATTCATCACACAAATGTTTGTCCTGGGTGGGAATCGAACCCACAACCCGCAGTTTAGAAGGCAGGGTCACTACCAACTGAGCTATCGGGCCAGCCAAGATATTAAGATAATAGTTTTAGGCAAAACTTAAGCTTTGATGATGGATTCTTCGGTTCGTGTATTGGAGAATGCGAACTTAATTCCAGTTACAAAACAAGTATTAGTACTAAGCGCTAAAAAGTTTTTGTACCTACTTAATCTGTGTTTGGGTATTATAGGTATGAAATTCTTAATTTTTCAGCAAACTACCGTACTTTACTCTACCAAAGCTGTAGAGCCTTTATGTATCAACTTTGTGAAAAAAGATAGAATAAGAGTGGAGAAGGCACACTGCCTAGATGGTCCTAGGTTTCTCGTCCAATATGCGTGACTTTTTTTTTTCAATGTAAAAGGAAAAGCCCAGCGGATTGTGAGGACCGAAACAAGTTTTTTTATTGCACTAAAAAGACCGAATGCGGAATTAATGAAAATATTTTGCATTAAATCCATTTTATGAATCCTGCTTTGACTGCCTTCAAATCGCTGTATAATTTTTAATTTAAGCACTGTAACACTCCAATCAAGAGCTTCTACTAAATGAAACTATATGGCGTTCTCAGCCCTTAAAACACGCAAGCGTTTCATTCACGAAGTATCAAGGGCCACCTCACAGAAATTATTTTTTGTTGTACTCGTCATCCAGTATTATAGCTGCAAGAAGGTGCTTCCACCTCGGTGGGTCACCATCTGAACGCCATAATAACTGCCTCTACGCATCACCCAATCGACCGCTTCCATCTCGTTGAGACGGCCGATCTAGTAATAGTAATACGTTCGAATAAAACAAGCTTTCTCTCTCGAAACTTCTCGCTCTCTCATTTGAATCCCCGTGCGCCCTCTCTTACAGCACTGATTAATTATGCAGTACTGGACCTCCGTTTTACCAGATCGGTAATGATTGAAAATAGGCATTTATTAAAGGAAATTTTGATTGCTTTCCTTCAAAACTTATAGTTGTTTTGTGTTTTACTTGGGCCATTTATTTTGTATGATTGTGTAGGCTTTAACTGAAGAATATTGGTTATTGTTGTTCTTTAAAATGTATAATAGTAATCTATTAATTAAGTTCGCAGTAATCAAAGTAGTAAACGGCGAAAGGATGGATTAACCTATTGTACGGTTAGCTTTGTTGTTTGTTTTAGCTTTAAATGTAACGCCCTGTTAAAATAATTGAAGGTTAGCTTTAAATTGCTCGTGGCATGCAAAATTCTACCACTTAACTTGAAAGCCTGACCGCGGAGCAGGTATAAGGCGTTCGGACACCAAAAACGACTGTGACAAGGAACTCGCATCACTTGTATAAATAAATATATGTAGGTATTTTACAAAGTGAGTGCCATCCTGCACTAAATTAAATTTGTGAGAAACACACTTCATACTATGGGAAACTAAAAGAACGAAAGAAAGAAAAAAAAAGAAAAAGAGAAAGAAAGAAATAAAAAAATAAAATAAAGTAACACTTTATTTCTACAAACTGTACACAGTAACAAACATTGATAATAACTACAGACAGCTAAAAGAAAAAAAAAAAAATAACAAAATAAACTAGTTTACTTAGTTAGCCTATAATATTAGTTAACATATTCTCAAGTGATACATTAAATTAATTTTATCTTGATACATTAAATTACCTATTTTTGTAAACACATTTATAAAGTACAAACATTTAAAAAAGTTTGCCCTGGGTGGGAATCGTACCCACAATCTATACTGCAGCAAGCAGTAATTGAGCTATGCAATCCGTCAAAAGTGTACCTATAAAATTCTGCTACTCCTGTCGATTGTAAGAAAGCTCAATTCTTTAGTGCCACCATTAACATTCATCATTCCTTCCATTCCCGTCGGGGTCCTAAAACCAGCCCATAAATAAGTGTGGTGGTTTATGGCGTGCCGTGGGCTCTATGGGCCATATCAAACAAAAAGACCGAAAGCGGTACTTAAAGGTATTTTTCCCAACGTCACTTTGACTTTTACATCAGAGAGAACGCGGGAAGCCACCGAACAATCAAAATTTAAATTTAAACCCACTAAATAATATAATTATACATATGAATGCTCACCTGTATTCTGCTGATATCTAAATCAGTTTTTTTTTTAGGTATGTATGATATATAATATAGCCATAGCCAATTAATAGAAATGAACTCGGAAAATGATATATGAAATGAAATCGGAACGTACGATTTTTTTATACACAAGATGTATTAGAAAATAATACCATAGCATAACATTATTTTGCAGGTATGGTAAGTGTTTTTAATTATGTCCAAACAAATAACTAATATAATTATTTTGTTCATATCTTTAGATAGGTACTTTTTATTTTAACATATATAAATTTAGATCACACAACACGCAGATTAAACATATTATTGCTCATTACCGCTGAAGCTATTTTACAACTCCTACCAGCTAATTGGAATTCCATATACTTTTTCAGGTTGTAAAATAAATACTTTGTAAAAAATTGAGCAAGGCACGTCAATGGTAGCGTGGCCGAGCGGTCTAAGGCGCTGGTTTAAGGCACCAGTCTCTTCGGAGGCGTGGGTTCGAATCCCACCGCTGCCAATAAGCTTTTGTTGCCAGAACCTATATATTGTTTTTAATGAATTTAATGATACATGATGATGTAGAAGGGAAAAAATAGAAGAAAATAATTGAAAGACGCCACCTGACGTCACCATTCCCGTCGCACGTATTCATCTTTTTTCCTTCTCACTTAACAACATATTTGCTATTTAAAATCAAAAATATCTATAATTGTCAATTTCTAAACGACGCCTTCGTGATATTATTTTTTCATGCATATTTTGATATTTTGTTTGAACGAGCTAATGATGTTTGTCTGTACAGACTCTGTACTGACGGCAGGGCAGACGCATGAGACGCCCAGCCGTCAAAAGTAGAAGGCAACTAGCTCAAGGGCACCCTTGTGGTGCGAGCTTTAGCTTGGGCCGTTGCTCGGAATAAATGATCGAGAAGACTACCTCCACTAGAAGATTGGACGTCATCAAAGTCGCCAACATTCTAGCTGGCCTACTGGGCGTACATCGACCTTGCCGATGGGGTAGGTGTTTGGTTGTGTTACGCTGGTATCTCATACCGGTGGCGAAAATTACACCTGAGCCATGAGGGCTACAATAGTCCGGTACTACAACTGCGACAGAATCTTCCGAGTCGCCCAAATGGCAAGGCGAAAATGGGAATTTAAAATAGGACCATATTAGGACTATATTGTGGTAATATAAGTTGTGTTACCGGTATTTTCAGGTAATTCAGTCCTCTAAGCCGATTGATTCGCCCTAATTCCTACCACGGCCCGCGGCCCACGTAACCGAGTCTACAAGAGGGACGATTGGAGACGTGATTCGGTTATCTTGTATTGATTTAGAGTTTCGCCATTAGGGATTCACATTTTTAAACGTAAAAGTAGATTAACTGCCGAGTTTGGTTCAGTGATTAAGTAGCCGTTAAGCTGGTTTTATTCGCCATAGCCACCGTCTTCGGAAAAAGATTAAATGAAATTCTTTTACCCACATTATACACGGTGGAATTTTATTCACTCTTTTTCTTCAATGTATGTACTCAGAGCATGGTATAGAATATTAGTGCACGGTCCAATTTAAAAAAAGTGGTTTTGTTTTAGTATTTAGTGCCTCCTAAAATAACTGCATGACAGCCGAAATGTCTGTTTAACGATACGGTACACACAGCGCGGGCACCAGCTGAGTGCTTTGTAAATGTTTCGTAGGCAATAAAGCACCTGCTTTATTCAATGTCGCAAGGCTTTTCTTTAGAATTTAAATTAGCAGTAATTTGTTAATACCTACCTAGATTTCAGTTTTGTTTCATAAATACTTTTTTATTTAGTTATTTAGAGCGTTCTATAGCATGGACTGAATACACACATTAAAGGAAAATAATGAATTAAATTCCACCTTGTGTAGTAATGTTATTCTCACAACATGGTTTGAATATTGCTAGGCTCTGATTCAATGACTTTGCAGTGTATATGCTGAACTTAAATTTGCTTTCATGTGCTTTTTATGTACACCATGAAAATCGACTAGTCTAAGAATTACAAAATTTGTGCATTTTTGTCACCCACCAATTCGAACTCAGCCACCGCGGATATTGCCTGTATTTTGTTCACTACCTGTGTCAAAAGAATTTAACTTATTAAATATTACATTGGCCGATATTTTAAGGTTGTTAAAAAAATTCTCTAACAAAAAATAACTCTTGGCTATGAAATAATAAACGTGCTGAATCGCTTAAAATGTTCAACGGTAAGTAAGTTTTCCATGAATTTTATTTAATCTCATTGAAGAATTGACGACAGTTAAAATAAGCTGCCACTGGCTGAAAAATATCCAAGACCTTAATATTACCTAGACCCCACTTCTATAATATTTCTGAGACCGTAAAACAATAAATATCCAAGACCTTAATATTACCTAGACCCCACTTCTATAATATTTCTGAGACCGTAAAACAATAAATATCCAAGACCTTAATATTACCTAGACCCCACTTCTATAATATTTCTGAGACCGTAAAACAATAAATATCCAAGACCTTAATATTACCTAGACCCCACTTCTATAATATTTCTGAGACCGTAAAACAATAAATATCCAAGACCTTAATATTACCTAGACCCCACTTCTATAATATTTCTGAGACCGTAAAACAATAAATATCCAAGACCTTAATATTACCTAGACCCCACTTCTATAATATTTCTGAGACCGTAAAACAATAAATATCCAAGACCTTAATATTACCTAGACCCCACTTCTATAATATTTCTGAGACCGTAAAACAATAAATTTAAAACGAGGTAGTGAAGGGGCTAGTGCCATAAATAATTACTTGCGATTCGTATCTTTGTTTAATTTTGAGTATTTTAAATTGCTAACGATAAGATATTAAGACCACCACCGCCGCCGCGCGTACTCCTTGAGGATGGGCATCTATATTGCCCGAACACCGGTCGAGTTATTCGACTGTATCTCGTGAGTTTTAGCCGTGTAATAGTTGTAGTTAAGATATTAAGAGTAATTAAAATAGTAGATAAACAAATTATATATATTTAATTATCCAGATAAATTTACTTAAAGCATGTGTCGACTGGCCCGATAGCTCAGATGGTAGTAACCCTACCTTCTGAACTGTGGGTTGTGGGTTCGATTCCCACCCAGGACAAACATTTGTGTGATGAACATAGGTGTTTGTTCTGTGTCTGGGTGTTATATTGTATTCTATGTATGTATTTACAAACAAAAAGTATCTAAGTATTGTATCAGTTATCTGGTTCCCATAGCACAAGCTTTGCTTAGTTTGGGGCTAGATGGCGCTGTGTGAAATGTCCACACTTATTGTTATTATTATTATGTATAATAATCTACAATTTATGAAGTAATACTTTATAAAATAAATAACAGATTATGCTTATAATATTTTTTTATATATTAATAAACCTTATACCATAGACCATATTTCACCTGGCGTTAAGTGATCATGCGGTCGACGTCATTCTCTTGAAAACTTCCATATTGAAACTATACGGGAACACAGACGCTGGTAAAGAATTCCACTCATTAGCCGCATATACCAGTCGTAAATATCATACATAAATCTAAAAATAAGCCCACCTTAACCTAATATAAGATGTTAAAGTAACGAAATGTACCTACATAAAATCGGTTCACCATTTCGGCGATATCGGTCACGCGAGCGATATAAAAAGCACGCGCTTGATTGCGCTTTTTACGACACGGATTATCATAGCAGACTATAAGGTATAGAATTAGAGAAAAGCCACCCCTATAAATAATTTGGGCTGGTTCACTTTTGGATATAACTTTCAAAACATTATTGGGAAGTGCGATAAAATATTTATAATTAGTTATTATAAGCCAAAGAATGAAAAAATCAAGTGATTTCAAACAAAGTACACTTTTAACAATACAATTTTAAGCTATATTTGGTGATTTTATTACAGTAGTGATCTCTATTAATAATTAATAGTAGTTATTGTCAGAAAAGCTGCGAACTATCAGGTGTTTACATATTAATTACAGCTTGAGGCTGATTTTTTTTGAACGGCGTGCAAAAAAGTATTTTTTGTTGGTGAAAGGCTTCAGAGCCTAGCAAATCGACGTAAGATGGCAACTCTGTCGGTCTTTTACAGATTACACCATGGTGAATGTGCACAAGAACTACACGATCTTATTCCCCCATCACTATTCCATTACCGGACTACTAGACGCTCGGCTAAGAGCCATCCTTTCGTGGTCAAAATACCACCCATTCACACACACACACACACGTTCATAGTTAGAACGGCTAAGGAATGTAATGCCCTGCTAGCGTCTGTGTTTCCGGCGAAATACGACGCGGGCGTGTTCAAGAGAAGAGTGAATAGGTATTTACTTGGCTGGCATGCTACACCTTCGATCGCATCGTTACTTCCCATCAGGTGAGAGCGTAGTCAAATGGTAGACAAGTTTCAAGTAAAAAAAAAATACCATGTGAATTGCTGAAACTGTGTAAGTCATCACTATAAAATATTCTGTTTTTTTAAATTATTCTCCATCGTATTACAAATGCAGAAAAGAAACCACTTGCTAAACATTCAACCTAGAAAATAATATAAAATTCACAAAGTAATAAAAATTGACACGCACTCCCAAACTAGCACGTACTAAGCTCTCCGGAGACACGGCAAGCAATTATAGAAGGTATTAGCGTTTCACAATACATACAATACTCTGTTCCTGACGACACATTATTTTCTTGCTGAAATTTTTCTTTCTTGATAACTGAAGTGGAAAATTGGTCTATAAATTGCTTTGTTTCGTTTTTTTCTTATAATCTTTTGAAACTGTTTTGTCATTAAATTAGAATATTTTTAGGGTGGTTATAAACACTAGGCTAGGTTATTTTTTGCATTCCGTACCCGTACATGGTACCCTTATTGACACACTGGCTTTACATTGCAGTTGGTAGTAACTCTGCCTTCTGAAATGTAGCTTAGAAACTTTTGTCTTGAGTGGGAATCGAAGCTACAGGCTCAAGACAAAAGTTTGTGCGATAAACATGAATGTTTATTCTGTGTCTGGGTTTTATATCGTATTCTATGAATGTATTTACACACAAAAATTATACAAGTTTTTTATCAGTTATTTGGTTCCTATAGTACAAATTTTGCTTAGTTTTCCTCTCAAAGTGACGCTCTTCGGAAGAGGCATATGTTCAGCCATTGACGTCTTCAATAAACAAATAAAAGTACTACCTATAGGCCTCACCTCGTCTTTTTTTATTCAGGATGATGATGACAATGATGATAATCTAGAGGAATTATCAGAAAACAAAAATATTTTGGGAGTAATTTTCGCACAATCAGTTTTTAATAAGAAAGCAAGTAATTCTCAATTTACGTCATCCCCAAATATAATTTACTAGCTTAGGCTTCGCCCGCGTGGTCTATAGAAAACGAAGAAGTAAATTTTTCATAGATAATTCAACCACCCATTTCACCCTCTTAGGGATAGAATTTCGAAAAACCCTTTCTTAGTGGATAAGTACACTTTATAAAGAACACAAATTTCAAATTATAAATATCTAGGACCAGCGGTTTAGGCTGTGCGTTGATATATAAGTCAGTCAGTCAGGACTTTAAATTTTATATGCATAGATTTAAACGGAAAATATAATCAATAAACGACTTCCACAGACATTAAAAAGTACCCAGACAGTCATCATCAAAACCTCCCTAGCCCCTCTGGCTGCCCATTCAAGGCCACATAATTATACATAATAACATAACTACAGTAGAAGTAATAGACCAGAAGTACTCGATAAATATGACTCCGAGGCAATTAAAACTAACCCACAGCTTAGTTGGCAGTCAAATAACCTCAATTACCCTCCGCTCGACCCTGCACTAATGATTTTTCAAGATATATAAAAGATCGTGAGGTATTTTTTGTTTTTTTTTTTTTCGTTCTGCTTTACCGCAGACTCCGAGTCCGTGCTCTTTTTTAATATACTATTTACACATTGTTAGTTGTGTTATTATTATTATTTATTATATACCAGAGGGACTTATTTACACATTTTTTTTTCCTATTTTCTTAAATGTATGGTCACATATATTTGCGTATACACCACGAGCAAACCAGCTCCCGCAAGCAGCACCCGGTCACGAGCTTGACGCATGTGCCAGACATCTCCTCGACCATTTTGAGGGAAGAGGACGATCCGACACACGACGCCGCCGCAAGAAGAAGCTTCTTAGTGAGCGTGAATGCTTTATGTGTACACGCAACATTAAATCTAATTATAATCAATAAAAATCTTATAAAATAAATAATGTTACAGTATATCGTGAGGTATGGATAGGTCACGTTAGAAGCTGGCTGTTGACCTCCGCAATGAGCGGTATTTTAAATCCTGCTTATTCGATCAGGCGAGTTGGTAGTCAAATCTGTTACATTTAAAAAACCACGTGACATCAAATGACATTTGGCCATCGTAGTCGATGATGGCCTAGACCTTATCCCTGTGAAAAAAAGGCCCTTATCCATGGAAACGTACGAGTTGATGAATTATTATTATATATCCTATCTTTTTAACAAATAGAGAAATGCAGTATCATAAGACTCAGGCTATGGAAACAAGAGACATACATACCATCGGAATGAATAGTTTATCGGTAAGAATATCGGGAATATAATACTTACTTGGTAAGCCAGTTGGGAACACAGTTTAAATTGGCATCATTGAGCAACATCCAATCTTAATAAGTCAGTCAATCTAAGGACCCAGTAACTACGAAGGCCATGGTCCCACAACACCCAGATACAGAACAAGTATTTGCGCTTTTTTTTTGTGCACAAATACGTGCCCTGCCGTGGGAATTGAACCCGACGCCTCAGGGTTATGAGCCGACCTTTTATTTTTTTTTTTGAGGGGGGAAATGCCCTCGCACTTCCCTGCCACCACCCACGTGGTGGCAGGGGGTATGTGGGACTCGAACCCACTAAAACCCCCCCGTGATCCGACTGCCGCCGGGATGGGGCGAGATGGAGACGCACTGCATTAACCATCTCGCCCCGGCGGTAGGCCCTTCCAGGCCTCTGCGCCAGTGGGTGTGCAACCTTCCACCTCAGTTGCCCACCAGACGCGTGGGGCCATGTAAGTGCAGTGGAGAGTCCCGCTCAACCACTACACCACAGAGGCTGTCATCTTGTTTGAATGTTTCATCTAGCCAGTTCTTACTTCGATGCAAACTATGCCGTTTTCATACGACTCGCTCCATTTTTTTCCTCCGGTACCGATGACCTCGAGATAAATGAACAATAGCAGACAATTTTCATAAGAATCTCGTAATTATATTCCATCAAAGGGCATATCTAGATGGCCTGGATATTACAGGAAACGGTGTGCGATGATTATGTCTGAGTTGTTAGGGTTCTCTCAAGGAAGGCTCACATTAGAGCAGTAATAATAACAATAACGCCCAACGACCACACTAGGCGGTAGGACTTTTCTGCGAAATTCGTCTAGGTAGGTACCACCGTTTTGCCAGTTATTCTGCCGCCAAGCAGTAGTCCGCAAGCACTGCTGTGGTCTGGCTTGAAGAGCATTGTACCTAGTAAAATGACTGAGCAATTGAGACTTTACAACAACTTGACTTGTATGATCTCACAGTCTAGTAATCTTATTACTTAGTGCTGATGTCTACCGATGACGTATGCAGTGCAATGTCACGTGAAATTATATACTTTAGAGTTCCGAATCACCCTGCAATTGATATAACCAGCCGCGTCGCTCTCAGGCTAACCAGCTCGTCACGTCATTCTTTAACATAAAAAAAACGATCACAAACATAGATCTTGAACTTTAACTAGGATTTCCTGTATCTAGTGGCCTAGGAACTACGTGGATTATGGTCCCACAACACCCAGACACAAAACAAGTACTTGCGCTTTCTTTTCTGTGCACAAATAGGTACGTATCATGTCGCGAGAATCGAAATCACCACCAACTATGATTCATATTCTGAATAATATGATGAGATTCTCTCAGTGTCAATAAATATTCTTGTATTGTATGTTTCTGCTAGTTTAGTGTGATTGGTGTGGTTATTCCAACTTGTTCTGAAAACTATCAACTATTAAAACTGAGAATCTAGTAAGGTGTCAGCCCTAAGAACTGCCGCAACTATAGCGTTTACTTGCAAACTTACTACAAAAATATTAAAATTGTATGCAGACTTGGAAGTTAAACTTTGGTTTTCATCGGGAAGTGCCGGCAGTAACCGTAAATTGAAGCAAAATAATACAATATAACATTATAGAGATACTTCGGCTAACCCACGCAGCACCCACGTTAATTAATTTAACATACAAATAAAAAAGACTAAAGTTGGCAACTGTCTTTTAATAAAAATTAAATGAAAAGCATGAAATGTATTAAACCTGTGTAAAACCACAGATTAAATTTAAATAATGTAATGAACAAATCAATGAAAACTGAAACTACAAGCTGCAAGGATAACGTAAAAGTTGGACACGAACGCTCGAATGTCTCCAACAACGGAACGATCGGATGACTGGCTGTAGAACAACGCTGAACGTTGAATCAATGCCGATGTCAAAATAATAGTCTCATGTAAGTATTTGATTAAATTATCTGAAAGTTTACTAAAGCACGTTGCAGCTTCTTTTTCATATTGTGTAAGCAATTTGTCAGCTCTGATGTCAGAATTTTTAGGCTAACTCAATACTTCTGACTTGGCTTAGCGGCTATTAACTGACGACAACAGCCGTGACCAACGGTTTACGTGCCCTCCAAAACACGGTAGCACTCACTTGTTATAGATATTCAATATTATTGACTGGAAGGTCTCCATTACTGAACATGGGCTGACTCCATAGATAGCCACTTTGAACGGCTATATTTGGCTCTTACATCGACTGGCTCCTCGCAGTTCTGACCGTAAGGATAATATTGTTCTGTGGTTCTGGCTAAAATTTAGTACTTTAATATTATGATAAAAAGACTACAGTGAATAACAATATGATAGCATACTTGTTTTTTTATCTACTACCGTCGAATGGTGGTAATGATTGTGTCGATGCCAATCGCGCTGTGTGCACGTTGCACATTTGCCTGCCGTTTCTTTGGCCAATATTTTCGCGAGAAGCCTGGAGCTTCTCTTTCTTCGTAATTAAGGGTGCTGCAATTTTGTGAAGTTTTTGGAGTACAGTGATACCGACTGCGCAGTGCAGGATATGCTTGGACTGCAACCGATGGTGCTGCCCACGGCGGGCGTGGATAAAAGATTGGTGGAGTGTTCTTAATTCTCTCCAGAAGCTTGCGGGGATAGCATATCAGTTCCTCACCTAGCTCTGTAGAGGCACCTCATACGGTTCATGTCGAAATACCTCCCCCATAGATTGTGTGAATACCACACAATACTTAACACTATTTTGTCATCAAATGAAATAACCAAATCATATCCGAGTCTTCAACCAATAACACTATATCCAGCAAATCCTACCCATCTATGGAAATCCCTTACAAAAGTACAAATTGCTGCCCAATCCCGTAAAAGGCAGATCACCATTACGCGCAAGGAATCGGTTCTTATGACGAGTGAAGTTTGTCCGATTCTAGTCGTAAATCCGAGGGACAGGTTAAATGTAGCGGAAGAATTAGGGACCACTCGCCGCCCGTACTGTAGGGGCCCGGTCGCGATAACGGGGCGGGGTAGACGAGCGACAGACTAAGAAAACTTGCAACTATACCACGATCATCATAATTAGCTAGAAGACATCCTCTGTGGACAGCCTCTGTGGTGTGGTGGTTTAGCAGGTCGGCTCATGACCCGGAGGCGGCGGGTCCAATTTCCGCGGCAGGACAAGTAATTGTGCACAGAAAAAAAGTGCAAATACTTGTTCTGTGTCTGGGTATTGTGGCACCATGGTCCTCGTAGGTCCTGGAACTTAGTTAGGGTCCAGAATCAATATATGTGATCGTTGGGCATTATTATTATCTCCATTATCAACATGACAAAGTTTTAAAAATATTATGTTGGTATGTCCGGTAAAACGACAATTTACAATTGTCAAGATGGCGACAGTAACATCAAACAAAGCAAAAACAAAGTTATACGGGCCGATAGATGGAGCTAAGGAAACTTTACTTCAGTAGTTTGGTAAAGCACACTCGTTTTTTATTTTGTGTGTTAACCTTTTACAACATCTGATGGAAAGCGATGCTGCTAGACCGCTTTTGTCTTTGAGATTTCTCTCCACCCTTGATTTGAAGAGATCTAGTCCAATTGTATCAAAACGTAGCTCCATCACCTTTGGCCATATTGTCTACAAGTAGCCATGCGATAAGCCCAATAGCTCAGTTGGTAGTAACCCTGCCTTCTGAACTGTAGCTAGTGGGTTAAATTCCCACCCAGAACAAAAATTTTGTACGAACATCGATGCTTGTTCTGCGACCCAGAGGTATTATATTGGATTATAGTACTATGTATGTATTTACAAACAAACAGTTGTTTATGATACAGTATTGTATCTGACGGCGGCTACGTCCAGTTATAAACTCTATGCACAGCGATTGAGCACCGTAATTTACCCTGTGGTGGCATTAAATTTATTACAGTGGCAGCACCGGCAACTGTCATGGCGCCCCTACCTGTCTGACTATATAAAGGGATCGATTGGTGTGCTACGGATCATTCTTGTTCCAGACACGGCGCGGTGCGGACATGCTGAAGGCCTATAGTTATATAGGTTGCAACCTACCTACGCACAACCCATTTCTGCCCACATCAGAAGTGGGATTGCCCATTTCTACATCACTCTTCAAGCAACGCGAAACGTGACGTGACGTGAATGATGACGTGACGGCGGGTGATACTAATATCAAATTTAGTTGCAGGGTTAACCCGGACCAGTGAAAAAAAAAGAGAATAAAAGTTATGGTAAAAAAAGTAATAATTCGTGAGAGAAAAAAAAAGAGAAAAAAAAGGGTAAGAAAAAAGTTTAAAAAAAATGTGAAAAAAAAAGAGAAAAAAAAACTGAAAAAAGAAAATAAAAAGGAAAAAAGAAAGAATGTAAGAATGATGACAAAAAAATGTGTCTGAATGCTAAAGGGATAATCTATCCGGTCTAGCACTAATTGGTATTAGTTGGAAAGATGATTTTTGGTTGCTAAAGGGATATCTATCCGGTCTAGCACTATCCGGTCCATTTTTTATAAATGAAGGGATAAGGTAAATGATGATTTTTGGTTGCTAAAGGGATATCTATCCGGTCTAGTACTATCCGGTCCATTTTTATAAATGAAGGGATAAGGTATTAGTTTGTTGATTTTTGGTTGCTAAAGGGATATCTATCCGGTCTAGCACCATCCACTTCACTTTTTGTAAATGAATGGATACTGATGGTCCTGAAGGGTTAACCTTTCAACTACAACTCTTTGTAAATGGCCTTTGTGGAGAGGAGACCAGGGTTAACCCTGACAATGACTGGCAGGTTAAAATGCTTTTGACTAATCAAATTGAAACCTGATCTTTTGACTTTGACTCCAAGTTTAACTCAATTTAATTGTCAGGATGAACGAGCAATAACACTGATACTCATGTCCCTCACCAGGTACAAAGTGAAGAGCGTACGAGGACGTACGCACGTCAGTATGGCCGTGACGGCGGCTACGTCCAGTTATAAACTCTATGCACAGCGATTGAGCACCGTAATTTACCCTGTGGTGGCATTAAATTTATTACAGTGGCAGCACCGGCAACTGTCATGGCGCCCCTACCTGTCTGACTATATAAAGGGATCGATTGGTGTGCTACGGATCATTCTTGTTCCAGACGCGGCGCGGTGCGGACATGCTGAAGGCCTATAGTTATATAGGTTGCAACCTACCTACGCAGAACCCGTTCCTGCCCACATATCAATTATCTGGTTCCCATAGTGCTAGATGCCGCTGTGTAATGTCCACACATTATATTATAATATAAATGAACGGCTTATATTTTTAATCAATCAGAGAGGGTCCTAATGTATTAAATAATATAATGCGTACATTGCTAGTCGCTCGTTTGCATTCTCCATTATGGTTCGTAAGATATAAAAGGTTCCTACGACAAATCATAGCGGAATGCGAGCGTGTCGCGTCACTGTACCATCAGATGAACTGATGGACTCACTTGGTGATGTAGATGGAGGTCGTGAGATGAGGATAATCAAATATGGTCTGTTTATGATGTTATCCTTACTAAAGGATATGCAGCCGGGATTAGGGAAAGTATAACAGCAAGCGTTTAGTAGCACACTGACTAATATTTCAGTCCCACCAACATGGTTGGCTTCTTTCAATATTCTTATACTAGTAGCGCCCCGCGGTTTCGCCCGCGGATAAAAAGTATTTTATTAATTTGCATATTGCTCATCCCACGAGAAAATTTTACTTTTCCGGGATAAAACGTAGCCTATATGTTAATCCAGTGTATAAGCTATCTTGGTACCGAATTTCATCCATATCCATTTAGCCGTTTGAGCGTGAAGGAGTAATAAACATACACACATACACACAAACACACATACAAACTTCCGCTCTTATAATATTTGTGTGCTTTAGACCCTACCTACATACATTACACTGACTATCTAAATATATATAACTCAAAAGTGACTGTCTGATTGACTGACTCATATAGTGATCTATCAACGCACAGCCCAAACCACTGGACGGATCGGGCTGAAATTTTGCATGCAGTTAGATGCTATGACGTAGGCATCCGCTAAGAAAGGATTTTTCGAAATTCCACCTTTAAGAGGGTGAAATGGGTGGTTGAATTAATTTCCCATAGGCCACGCCGCGGGCGAAGCTGCGGGCAGAAGCTCGTAATATTATAAATGAGAAAGTAACTCTATCGGTCTGTCTCTTTGTCTATCTATCGGTTTTCACGCCAAAACGATTTAAATGAAACTTGGTACACAAATAGTCTAGAACCTTATACTTATAATACTTTTTAATGTGAAAAAATGTTGAAAGGGATATGAAAAGTTGTATGAAAGTATCGTCATTTTTTGAGCTTGGAATGCAGATAGCTTATAAATCATAATAATAATAACGCCCAACGATCACATACATAGATCCTGGACCCTAACTAGGATTCCCTGTGTCTAGGGACCCAGGAACTACGAGCACCATGGTCCCACCACACCCAGATATAAAATAAGTATTTGTGCTTTTATTTTCAATGCACAAATACTTATCCTGCTGCGGGAATTGAGCCCTCTGTCTTCGAGTTATGAACCGACCTTTTTTTTTTTTTTTTGAAGGGGGCCCTTCCCTGCCATCACGGGGGTGGTGGCAGGGGGTTTGTGGGACTCGAACCCACTTAAATCTCCCCGTGATCCGACCGCCGCCGGGATGGGGCGAGATGGAGACGCACGCAAGTTATGAACCGACCTGCTCAACCACCACACCACACAAGCTGTCTGTCTAAATATATTAGAGTTTAATGTTATTGCATTTTGGATATAAATACCAGGTCATGAGATTTTTCTGCAAGATTTCGTCTACGTAGGCACCATTGCTTTGCCAGATATGATACCAAATAATAACGTGTAAGCATTAGGTACTGTTTTTCGGTTTCAAGGGCACTGTAACTAGTGAAATTACTGGATAAATGAGACTTTAAGAACTGATCTCACAGCCTAAAAATCTTATCACTAAGCTGTGCTGATGTCTCAAGATGACAAACGCAGTGCAGTGTCATGCGGAGCATATAATTGAGAGTTTCAAGTGACACTGCAACTGTTATAGGCAGCCGCGTCGCTTAACATCAGGCGAACGACTAACTCGTCACGTCATTATAGCATCTCGTATTTTCTTCCCCATTTTACCCGTTTATCGTAGGGAACTCTACATTTTCCGGGATAAACATATTGTGTGTTGGTTCCAAAGAGTGAAGAATAAACAAAACCTACTTTTCCTGTTACAAGACTCCCCCTATAATAGAGTACCTACGGTCATAGTTCATATTATAAACGCAGACAAGTATCTAAATATATATAACTAAAAAGTGACTGACGGACTGACTGATATAGTGATCTATCAACGCACAGCCCAAACCACTGGACGGATTGGGCTGAAATTTGGCATGCAGGTAGATGTTATGACGTAGGCATCCGCTAAGATTTTTTGAATTTCCACCCTTAAGAGGGTGAAATGGGTGGTTGAATTATTTCCCCATAGACCACGTCGCGGGCGAAGCTGCGGGCAGAAACTGATATAAGTCAATAATAATACTAATTAAAGGCGATCTCATGTGTTAAACCTAAGTTATGACCCATTTAATCTTCCGCTAGGCCAACGGATGCCTACGGGGGCGATTTGGCTGGACTGCAGTCGTTACCCCTTCTCGCCCCGGTACGGTGAACGAGGGCTCACGGGGGGTTTTAGTGGGTTCGAGTCCCACATACCCCCTGCCACCACCCCCGGGCAGGGAAGTGCGAGGGCATGTACAATGCCGTAATATGAACGAATTATGTACAAATAGCCTTTATTTTAATAGATAAATCAGAAAATAATAAAAACAAAACATAATCTAGCAAACTACTACCAGTAAGCAGTAGTAGTAGTAGCTACATTATAATGTGTATTTAGACACAATTTGCGTAGGATCCCATTTGCACGGTAATGCTTTAGAAAAGCAATTGCATCAAATTGCACATTATAAACAAACGCAAAGTGTAATAAGCCAACTTCAGGCTTGTGGTTTTCGCACCAGCACCAGCTTTCAAATAAATAAATAAACATCAAAATCGGTTCACCCAGTCTAAAGTTCTGAAGTAACAAAAGTAAAAAAAAATACAGCTCAATTGCGAACCTCCTCTTTTTTGAAGTTGGTTGAAAATAGGAAATACAGATGCCAAAATAAAAATGAAAATTGATTCGTAAAATAAAGTAAGTTACAAAAATGAACAAAATTTTTAAACTAAAGTTGCAATGATAACAAAAAATATTTTCTTAAGCAAAAGGAAAGCGGATTACAAGGGAAATCTGTTGGAATCCTGAAATAGGCTGAAATCAGTAGAAGCGGCCTTCCCGATACATATATCGACTGCTAACACGGTTATATTCAAATCCAGTCACGTACTATGCTATTTCGAAATAGGGTTGCCAGGTTAGAAAACAAAATCCAAATATGGGCGAAAAATCTTAAGTAGCATGACCAGTGGTTCGGTTTTTTTATGTCAAGGAATGACGTGTTGAGCTAGCCGTTCACTTGATGTTAAACGACACGGCTGCCCATATCAGCTGCAGTGTTACTCGGAACTCTAAAGTATAGAGCTTCGCGTGACACTGGTTTTATGAATTGTATGCACAAATTTATAATGTATAAATAATAAAACAAAATTTAATGTTAGTGAATGATGTAACGAGCTAGTCGTTCACCTGATGTTATAGTCAGTATAACTGGCAAACGAACTAGACGAACTTTGCAGAAAAGTCCTACCACTTAGTATAAATTATAAAATAAATAAATATTTGTGGACATTTAACACAACCCCAAACTAAGCAAAGCTTTTACTGTATCACAAAAATATTCAGAACTGGATTAAATTAAAATGGAGCCATGCGGGAAGCACCAGCTTTCAAATAAAAAAATAATCATCAAAATCGGTTCCCCCAGTCGAAAGTACTGGGGTAACCATCACAAAAAAATATTAAAACAACAGTAGAATTGAGAACCTCCTTCATTTTTGAAGTCCGTTGAAAATAGAATAAAGTATTCATGGTCCCTTATTTAAATATTAAACAATTACTTCATTTAAAATAAAATATTTTGTACTTATTACGACGCATTACTGCACAATAAATAAATAAAATCCTAAGAAGTTCAGAAAAAGCTTCTTAGAAAAATACGTTAGGCAACCCTTTAATATCATAACTCGCACCTAACATATTATTGTACTCCGAAAAAAATTGACAACCCTATTTCAAATGGTTTGAACAACGCATTTTATACAAAAATAAACTCTAAAACTAAACTCATAGAGTCCTTTTCAATTGAACTATAGTATTTACTTAGCAAGTTAAATTATATCCAGGGCTGTAATTCACAATCTGCCTCCATCTTGCCAGGAGATAAGTTTGAATTTCTTTGAATAAAAAAGTTTCTGCCGTATGCTTTGAAGTCAAGCATTTTTCCCGGGGAAGGGTGATTCGAAAATAATTAACTTAGTGTAAGTACTTTTTAACTCGGGCTGGATGTATTAATATTTTTAATAAAGCTCAGGTTTTTAGTGCCTGATTAAAGCAAGCATTATAATTATTTGCTGGGTTATTATTATTATTAACAACTATGTTAATAATGTCGATTATATAATTTGAATCAGAAAATCTTATAGATTTCTGATTCAAATTATATAATCGACATTTATTATTATTATTATTTGTCTCCACATTTTGTGTCTTTAGCCAGTGTCAAGTAATTGATAATTTCTCAAGTTAATGATATTTCACGCAGATACTTGTCCTGCCGCGGGAATCGAACCCGTCACCTCAGGGTTATGAGCCAACCAGCTCAACTACCACACCACAGAGGCTGTCAAATTCCTCAATTATTACTAAATAAAAATAACACAAAA
The DNA here is from genome assembly GCA_905220475.3 of Ennomos fuscantarius. NCBI lineage: Eukaryota > Metazoa > Arthropoda > Insecta > Lepidoptera > Geometridae > Ennomos > Ennomos fuscantarius. Next base: position 10,939,870 of record HG992046.1, read on the forward strand.
TTAAGGCGATTATGTTAGTTTTACCCTCCTTTTTAATAACTAGGTGGTAGGACTTTTCTGCAAAGTTTGTCTAGGTACCTATGCCAAAAGTGGTGGTACCTACCACCGCTTTGCCAGTATTCAGCCGCCAAGCAGTAGTGTGCAAGCACTACTGTGTTCTGGTTGGAAATAAAATGTAGCTAGTGAAATTACTAGGAAAATGAGACTTTATGATCTGATCTCTCAGTAGGGTAATCTTATTCCCGACCTTGCTGATGTCTCAGGATGATGTGCGCAGTGCAGTGTCACGAGAAACTTTATATTTTGGAGTTCTGAGTGACATTGTTCTGTTATGGGCGGCCGTGTCACATTTCACATCATTCACTAACAAAAAAAGTCAGTTTAAAATTTTATATTGTAATTTCTTTCCCAAACTACAAGGAAAGCGATTTTACAAATGTGTTGCCAGGTCCCGCGGAAACTAGTAGTGCTCGCAATAAAAGAGCAATGCCATTGTGGGAAACGATATTTGGCACCGACCGACGTAGACCGGGGCAGGGTTAGAACCGGAACGAATAAAAAAATATTGGCAATGTCTAAAACGTCAAAAAAAATAGATTCACACCCGTAGCATGCCTTACGGCATTGCCCACAATGCCGCCCTTAAAATCACATTGCCTTACCTTAAAAATACAATAAAATATTTGCGCTTTTTTTTTCAGTGGACAATTACTAGTTCTGTCGCGGGAATCGAAGCCACCGCTTCTGGGTTATATGCCGACCTGCTCAACCACCACATCAGAGGCTGTCAAATACTTGGATGACATCAAATGCAAATTGATACGAGAATATCCGACATCATATATACCCGAATTAAGAAGTTCCTCAGTTTTTTGAATATGGTTAAAATTGGTTCATAGTTACCAGTCTAAAAGTACCCGAGTCTACATTCCCCAACAAGAAACGGTTTGTTGCAATATTGAAAACTTTGCATCACGGAGCTCCAATACGAACCTTTTCTCATTTAACGAGGTCTTTCCTGCGATGCTGTATCTTATATTCATTTATTCAGCTACGCCTTGCGATTTTCTCCATTTCATGGCGGAATTGGTGATAAAGTTGGTTTTGAAGGATGATTATTAAAACCTGTCAAATATGAAATGAAAGTGGAGGCCATATCGTAAAGATACAAATTAGTAAGAGATCCATAAATCGTAGAGGTACTCACTTATTTGAAAAACGGAAATAGGTAGAATGCACAAAACAACTAGTTGTGCACAAAAACAATTAAAGCGTGGCTTAAGAACAAAATCAATAAAAAGCACTTTTGGACGTCATTAATTTGATAGCTTCTGTGGTGTGGTGGTTGAGCAAGTCGGCTCATTACCCGGAGGCGGCGGGTTCGATTCCCGTGGCAGAACTAGTATTTGTATACAGAAATAAAAAGCACAAATACTTTTTCTGTGTCAGGGTGTTGTGGGAGCATGGTCCTCGTAGCTCCTGAGTCCCTAGACACAGGGAATCCTAGTTAGGGTCCAGGATCTATGTTGAGCGTTATAATAATTATGGTTGTTATTACATTTGACGTAGCACCTGCAAAATTAACACATTTTCATGCTTAGATCCAGTGTGACATCAAACTGTGATCTGCGATTTTCAACTTTAAGAAGAGCGTTATAGCGACCCTGTCAAAATTTATTAAAAATTAATTATTGGATTGAAACTACTCCAAAGGTACTCTTCAAAACATCTTACTATGTATTCACTAAACCCATCTCAAGTCCAATAAATTTCAATTTCTTATACGTTTACTCAAAGTCAAAGTTAAAAGTCAAAAGGTTTTATTGCAAATTTGCAAATAGGCTATTTTTAGCACTTTTACTAGACTCACATCAGATGTATAATAATTAAAAAAGGCAAGACGGGGCACATCCTTACATCGCTAATTAATCGCGCCACTCCTCGCTCAAGATGCGTACAACGCTCTTTTTTTCACAACCACTCGAGTGCATTGCACCTAATTTAAGCGGATCATTTTTGAGACGTACCTTACCTTCTCTTTTATTTACGTCTGTACCAATAAAGCCCAATTCCCTACGTTCACGTTTACGGAATGACGTTCAGTACGTGTTTATTACCGAGAAGCAAACAAAGTACGTATTATTTAGCGCCCGAACGGGAATATGTCTACTTTGTACTCGCAATTGTTTTGTGAGGGAATAAAAAAGGTTTTAAGACGCTACGAATGGGGGATGCGAGTGGCATTTATTATGTTTTAGGGTGGTAGCTAGGGTTGGAACACATTTGAGACGTGGTTATCATAGAATATGACTGGTTATTTTTTACCACACTTCATTTTGACTGGCCCAATAGCTCACTTGGTAGAACTAGCCTTCTGAACTGTGGGTTGTGGGTTCAATTCCCACTAGGACAAACATTTGTGTGATGAACATTCTGTGTCTGAGTGCTATATTGTATTCCATGTATATATTTACAAACAAAAAGAATCTAAGTATTCTATCAGTTATCTGGTTCCCGTACTAGCGTTGCTTAGTTTGGAACTAGATGGCGCTGTGTGAAATGTCCACACACAGATATTTATTTATTTTTGACTTGAAATGGCGTTTTACTTTAATACTGGCAGTATATTATAAAAAATAAATTTATTATGTAGTATAGACGAAATTTTTTTGTGTATGTACGAGTACATAAATTACTACCTACCTAACTTGCTAGCCTGTCAACTCAATATTTAAATTAAAATTCAACAGTATGTAGTTAATTACACAATCCTTATATTTATAAACACCAATATAATACTACAAATTTTTTACTTTGTCATGTTGACAATGGAGATCTACGTAAACCAACTTCAACTTCCGTTTGTCCCGCATTCACCAGCTTACTTCCCAAGTCAAGCGTGCGTAAAGTTTTACTTATAAAACGTAAAACGTAAAACAACGTAACGTAAATGCTTAGTATCGCAAACACAGCTATTTTAAAATAATAATAATAATAACACCCAACGATGAGATACATAGATCCTGGACTCTAACTAGGACTCCCTGTGTCTGGGAACCCAGGAACTACAAGGACCATGGTCCCACAGCACCCAGACTCAAATATTTGCGCTTTTTTCTCTTTTCACAAATACTTGTCCTGCCGCGAGAATCAAACTGAAAAAATAGCTGCTACATAACCATGTATGTATCTAAGTAAATTTAATATTTTTTTATTATTTAATATTAAATATAAACAATGGCGTAATATGCCTTATCCTTACGATCATGTGACTTCTCGTATAAGATAGACAAGTCTTCCCATTCGAAAGAAGGGTACATTTATATTTGACAATCGTCCTTTGTTGCAGGTGCTATGAGCTTTATGTTATTGAGCGAGAGAAATGACCATTCTACCGAAAGAACCGAAAATTCAAAATCAAATCAAATCAAATAATATTTTATTGACATAAAAGATTTACATTTATTGAAGATTCCATTGACTCCTGAACTAGTTTATCACTGTATTTCAGGAGCCATGGCTTCTCCCCTTAAAATAGGACTTATAGATTATGTCATAATATGCTATATTTGATAGTTGTTAGATATTTTACCCTTTTAAATCTTAATGTCGTGGATTTTAAGGGTTTCAATTTGGCTCGTTTTCTAAAAAGGTTTCTATTGGATTGTCCGTTTATGGGTCGGCTCGTTAGTGCGAATATTTATGTGTACTTAAAGAAAAAACTGTTGTCAGCTGGATCTATCTTCACTAACATATATCTCCCTCTCAATTTTCATTCGCCTGGCCCGATCGATTTCCGTTACGCTCTCGTTACGCATTCACCAGCTTACTTGTAAGTCAAGCGTGCCTAAAGAAGTTTTACTTCAACAACAATAGACTTACTTTACTAGGTGGTAGGACTTTACTGCAAAGTTCGTCTAGGTAGGTACCACCGCTTTGTCAGTTATTCTGCCGCCAAGCAGTAGTGTGCAAGCACTGCTGTGTTCCCGTTTGAAGGGCACTGTAGCTAGTGAAATTACTGGGCAAATGAGATTTTATGATCTGATCTCACAGTTTAGTAACCTTATTACTAGATTGTGCTGATGTCTCAGGATGACGTGCGCAGTGCAGTGTCACGCGAACCTCTATACTTTAGAGTTCCGAGTGACACTGCAGCAGGTATGGGCAGCCGTGTCGTTTAACATCAGGCGAATGGCTAGCTCACCACGTCATTCCTTAACATAAAAAAAAAAAACTACTAAATCTAAAACTAACTAGATTTAAGTTTAAAGTTTAAATAATCCAAAATTTTATTAACACTGAATAAAGAAAAATATTCCCTCTATTCCAGAAGCACTTTCGCTGTAGTACATGACATTATGCAAAGGTTGCGCACAAATTGTCAAATTTGGCGTGACGCCCAACAAACGCGAGGGTTGGACGCTTCGTTGGCCAGAGTTAGGTAGCAGTTTACTAGGTATACAATACCAAAAGATTTTTATGGAGCGAGATTTAGTAAACCATAATTTCAACTTTTTTTTTAAACACATCAAATGGCCTTTATTTTCTAAATACCACCCTGTTATTGTTCAAAATATATGTATTGTATTGGTAGGTAATATAAACCACTTTCCTTTCTCTCTTAATTTTTAAAATTGTAATATGTTGTTGGTACCTACAGATTTTCAATGAGGTGTTTTGTTTCTGTCATTAATTATTTATAAATATGTAGAAACTTTTTTGGTTTAAGTGTTAGTAATATTGGTTTATTAAGTTGAATATTGTGTTTGTTTCTTCTAACCATTAATAAAATAAAAAAATAAAATTTGTGGCCTGCCGCCGGGGCCGATGGGACCAAGTAGTATCTAACCACCTAAAGCTATGAAATTCGCAAAAATTATTTTAAGTACAAAAACATTCTCAACAATTTCTCGCTAAACCGTTCGTCGAAAAACAAAACAAACTTCTCATCAAATTGCCAGTAGCTACAAACCAAATAAAATCAAATCGATACAAACTCACTTAAAAACTTTCAAACTAAATGTCACTGGCTACCCATTGGTATCATTTTATAAACGTACAAAAGGCCCAATGGCAGCACCATGTCGCAAGGGTAGATTTCTCATAACGTTTAATAATTATTATTATTACGCCCAACGATCACATATATAGATCCTGGACCCTAACTAGGATTCCCTGTGTCTAGGGACCCAAGAACTACAAGGACCGCGGGCCCACAACACCCAGACACAGAACAAGTATTTGCGCTTTTTTTTCTCAGTGCACAAATACATGTCCTGCCGCGGGGATCAAACTCCGCCACCTCCGGGTCATGAGCCGACCTACTCAACGACCACACTACTGACGCTGTCATGGACATAATAGAAAAGGATATGTGCTAGCATTTTTGTCTTGAATGTTTTAGCTGTTGCCCCGTTAATATCATAATCTACAGTCTATATACAGTCGGATAACTATATAACTAAATACTGTGTATATTATCATTAGTATTTTACCAGTTTTTTAGACCATTTTCCATTCAGGAATATAAATTCTTTTTCTTTTTTCAAAGTAGAATCTCATATAAAATATGTACATTGGAAATCAAAATATATTACTTTTAAAACTTATTATATAGGTGATTTAAATTTTGACTGTGTTTATAATTATCAACTTTTTTATGTTTTATATTATGTAGATTTTGCTAACTTTGTGTACATAAAAGGAAATGCATTAAAAGTAAACAAGTATATTGTAATATAAGAAATCGTGCCACCAGTAAAAATGTTTAAAGCTTGTTCATATGCTATCAAAAGTTAAGTTATCAAAGGTTATCTAAACTTCCACGACCATCCCCGGTAGAAAAATCTTTAATAAAGCTTTAATAAACAAACTAACGAAATCTACCCCTGAGAAATTGCAAACACGGCCGAATTTCGCGGGGTGAGTGTAAAAATTTGGACAAACGAGTCCAGTCCCGCGAGAAATTATATTTCGGCAAACAACACAAGTTGGGCGGATGCAAAAGAGCACTAAGCTGTTTTTAATGTTCTTTATAACGGTGGAAAATGGTGATGTATTTTATTTCAACCTTTTGTATAAAAAGGTAAATTTTGGTGGTGACTCATTGACTCATTCGATGTGGCGATGAGAAAGGTGAAGAATTGAGATTAATAAGATACATTTCAAAGTGAAAATATAAAACAGATGTTTCACCAGTTGTTTACTCAACCATGAACATGTTTTCAATAAATCTTTTAAACAATTCGTAAATAAAATCAATTAACAAAGCTGATAAAGTTGAGGAAACCCTTACAGCCTTATTAATAAACACGAACTAGCTTTAGACTAGTAACACCAACTTTTGTCTCTTTCGATTCAGCTAAATATTCCAGTAGCAAGAAAGGACAAAAACTGAAGTAACTAATCCGAGACTAATACCCGTTTATTAATAAGGCTGCTAAAGTATTGAATCTATTTGAATCAATTCTTGTACTTCCGATTACCAATCATTTGAATCTGGAACAGAAAGCAAAACCAAGCTTTTATTTTTCGCTAGTCAATTTCGATCATAAAGCCACACATAAAAACATTTTTTGCAATATCGCTGGCCACGAACAATAAAATAAAAAGGCATTTTCATGATCCCAACGGCATTTATACAAATAAAATAAAACCAAAAGTCACATTTATCCAAGTCAACGAAAGGTAAATAGCAATAATGGTACACAGAGCAATGAAAGAAAAAATATTAAGCAAAATATTTCCCAAAGGTGTACAATAAAACGTGGAACATAACCGGCATGGCCTGTAGAGCGTTGTAACCAAGACAGTTTTTGGGATAGTTAAGCATAATTTATGTTCATGATAAAGAATCTACACCACTAAAAAGATATTCCTCTTGTGGATATGTTTCTATCGGTGATGATTTATTTATTCTTATTTTGCATACAGTTACTTGAAATACCAAGATGGTAGATTAACCACAAAAGCAAAGATTTAATGTGTAACTCAAGTTGCACACAAGGAAAACTTATGTAGCTATAGTTTTAGAGAATTACCCGGCAAAGATATTTTTGTGATATTTATCCCAATAGTTTTACGACTGTAAGTATATTTCTGGTAAAAATTGTTGTCTATTTGTGTCTAAAAAGCTTGGAATGCAAAAAATAGCGAAGCAAAAAGGCAACTTCAAATCATGTGCATTGGCTTTACATAATCAGTGCTAATTGTTAACCCTAATACAAAATGTTAATACAAAAGTGTACAAAAAAAGTTTAAAGCTCAACTTGAACAAGTACTGGAATCCAATAGCTATTACAACCAAACGCAGCACAAAATCGCCATAAACTAAAACTGGGCTGAAGTCGAAACAATATTTTTTCAGGTGATCGAAGAAAAATCGCTTTACAGGAGTTTCGTAACGGCGTGTTACCCGCGCCTCCCCATTTTTGTCGTAAAACTTTCCCCGTTTCCCGTGTTTTCGGATCCCGCATTCCCCGGGATCTCGTCCGTTTAAATGATGGCACTTGTTGTAAGGTTGTTCATAATTGGTGTTTCGTCAGCGTTATTGAGCTAAATGTGAGTTTCCGTTTTCTTTTTTATGCGTCTGGTAAAGATTGAATCTAGGAAACTGATTTTGGCAGATACAATATATCAAATTTAGACAGATATATTTAAAATTTATTACTTCATTTACTTATTTCATTTGTTTTACTATAAGAAATTGGTTTATTTATTTAATAAATCCTATAATAGTCTACGAGGCTACAATATTATTTAGGGTTAGTATATCTAGATGATGTTTGATTACTCATAACTGCCTCAACGAAATTGTACCTGAATCTTATTATTATTATACGCGATAGATTTCAAACTAAAATTGCAAGCCGATACGGCACGGTGTAGATCAGTAAAGCGTATTCGAATTAAACTCAAAAAATACATTGAATGTGGTTAAAATAAGGCTCCCGAAGAAAGACATCGAATATGTCCGAAATCTGGACGGAGTTGTTTCGAGTTTTAAGAGCCGTTATGAATTCCCGAAATTCGTTTTCAGAGTTTCATTTCCATATTCAAGTGAAAACAGCCATCAGTATTCCCAGAAGTAAAGATACCTTAGCATTGGACGGAGTTACGATCGGCAATGTAGTTACATCGAAAACGTGAGCTATCGGCTCGCTCCAGCTGCTTTATTGACGGAGCAAGAACTGAGAGTATGCACGGAGCCTCTGATTCAGCATTTATTATTTTATATTTTATTTTTATATTCATAAGACAATTCTGTAAAATATGAACAGAATTTTGTATTCTGCAGTAATTGAGGAAGTCATTTTGAATAAATGACTAAATTTTTTGTCCTAAACACATCTAAACTAGTATTATAAATAGGAAAGATTTAATTATTTGTTTGCATTGAATAGGCTGTACTACTGTACCGATTCGAAAAATATATAGATACAATACCCGTGCGAAGCCGGGCGGACTGCTAGTAAAAACTCGAATGGAACATTTATGAATTCCTAATGTTATATTATTTGGATACAAAAAAATTTTGGACTAGTTGACTTCAACGTTTAAAAGATTAGAATTCAGTAGGTACCAAAACATGTCTATTACCTTCAATAGATTCCTTCATAATAATAAATGATTTTGTAACCTTTGATAGACTTGCGTTCGACTACTGTCTCACTTGATGATAAGTGACGATGCGGTCGACGATAGCACATGCTTGCCAAAGAGATGTTCTACCATTTATTTAATATCGTAGCATCGATTCTAACATTCAAAGTCATCACTAGAAACTACTTCTAAAATGACGTCAAATAAGAAACCACCAAACTTGTTGCACTTTGTTTATTATATTGCAGATCATTGGAATCGAGGGAGTGATAACTAAAGGATTCCTTAGTAAAAAATTCAGGTCACTAAACTCCTTTTCTAAAAAGTATATTATTACTTACATATTTTCTAATAATGTCTTGTAGCTCTATTGTAAGGATTCAAAAGTAATATCGAGAGGAAACCCGCTAACTCTCTAGCTCTCCACACAATGTTTGCGAGGTCCACGTGTTGATGGCGTCGAAAACTAAATTATCTCTTTCAGCAGCATTGTGATCGGTTTGCCGAACTCAGGTATTCAAATCTGATAGCATTCTTACAAAGCCTAAATTTATTTTCATGGATCAAAATAATAAGTATTTTACTCTTAACTGTTTTTGGACGACTACTTTATGCTATTTACAATTCTCTTTTCAAATGAAATGCCTCTTTTTTTCATTTAATTTCCGGTCTGTGTGGTTTGTTGGTTGAGCAGGTTGGCTCATAGCCCGGAGGCGGCGGGTTCAATTCTCGTGGCTGGATAAGTATTTGGGCACAAAAAATAAGGGCAAATACTTGTTCTGAGTCTGGGTGTTATGAGACCATGGTCCTTGTATTTCCTGGGTCCCTAGACACAGGGAATCCTAGTTAGAGTCCAGGATCTATGTATGTGATCGTTGGGCGTTATCATTATTATTATTATTTCCTCTTGATAGAAAGTCCATATTATAATTCTGTTTCTTAATGATATATATAGCATATCTTTAAGAAACAGAATGTACATCAGTAACTGCGTACATTTTATTATTTTCTTTTGGTCATGGATTTATTCAGTCTAGCAAGTGCGCAGCTGCTTTATGCAGAAACCTCATATGATCAGATGAGAACTTTATTTTGACTTGATCTTTCTTTTGTTCACCATCATTGAAATTTGTAATTAATGCAAACACAGGTGCTCTAACCATATCTTTAGGCTTTACTAGCTGAGTTGATAATGAAGCTGGCTTCAACGTCTAGAGAACAACTTCTAAGGAGTCTCCATGGGAGTTTAATTTTTATTTTAAAACTCTTTACTGGATCTTTGCAATGATTTTTCCTTTAGTTTGGAAAACCATGGGATAATTCATGCAAGCATTTTACGAAGTGGATAGTGGTTTTTCCTGGTTTTTGGAATACAGAAAGTCCGCCTGACTTCACTAAATTCACATCTATTGTTAGTCCATAGACACTTAATTCTGACGTCAGAAGCCACTTAAAAGGGCGCCGAGTGTCAGGTCAAGGACGCCAGTTCTAGGCTACCGTTGGCAGCATAGACATAGAAGAAATGGATGGATCATTCAGCGGAAAAGAATAATCTTTAGGATGCCTGAGCATCAGTCATTTTTATTTTACATTCATTTGACTCTGCCAACACAAATCAAATATTTCATATATTCATTCATTCAAATATTATAATTTAAAAAAACAGTGTATTGTGAAGATCTTAGAACTTTATATTTTAGTTCCGAGGAATGATTAGATAGTCACGTCATTGAGAAAAAATTGATAAAGCAGTATATTTTCTACGTAACATAAAACAAAAAAAAAAATCCTGTCAATGTAATTTTACTAATAATAAATAATTTAATATTAATAATAAGAAACTTTTTGGGCACTTCCCCTCCACCAAAGGGCTATTTCAAATTATTTTTTATATATAAAAAGTTAATAAGTTCTTATTAGTTTTTGAGGTCTAGTTTAGTTTTTTATTAACGATTATAAAATACTTATTTTTAATAAAAAATAATAATAAATAATTTAATATTAATAATAAATAATTTGATATTAATAATAAATAATTAAATATTAATGATAAACAATTAATATTTATGACCATAATATGTCGTGGATGGCTAAAATTAGGATTTAAATTTGAAACAAGTTTTAATCAATAGTTCCAGTTGGATATCTATTGTTTTCTACCTCTGTGTTTGGCATGCTAAGCATAGCATGCACGTTTGCTGTAGGCGGGTAATAGCTTAGCTGCTTCACTTTAGATTTGCAGCATGGTATTTATAGGTATTGACGTTTTCGGAAATTCACCATTTTATATTTCCTATGCCCTGGTTTCCAGAAGAAGAGTTATTATTGTGAGAGGTAATTTTCACAATACTCTTTTAAAGCCTATAAACGAATTTGAAAGAGCATAAATGAAGACTGACTTCTAAATAATTACATCTGTAGAAAAGAAATCAGAATGAATCCAAAGAATGTCGGAAGAACGTCCGTCCGTACAGCTTTTAATTGCAAAACAGTCGGCTTTTGACTGTTTAAAGTGGAAAAAAATATGTACACAAACTGCGAAGTCCCTATGAGGGTGACATGATCTATAAAAACCAACCCAAACCTTCTATAATAAACGTTGATTTTAAAAAAGTGCAAAGTGCACCTAGAAGTTACCTATAGTAAAGTGGAGCTAGGAGAGCTAGGAATCCATCATTGCACCACTGGTTTGTGATGAACTATTATATTGCTATCTCACTGTAGTGTTTCATCTTCAGCTACACCGTTGCTTAACATCAGACGAGTTGGTATATAAATCTATAATGGCTAAAAACTCACGTCACCCATATCTTGGTGTGTCTTGCCCACGCTATTACAGTTGATCTACGGTACTAACTAATTATTAACAATTTCAAAATGTTTGGGGAAAGGAAAGAGATGCGGTCATCAGCGAATGAAACAGTGGTAATGGACGTTGGTTCAAGTAGGTATTTAAAGATGCATTATAATAATAATAACGCCCAATGATCATATACATAGATCCTGGACCCTAACTAGGGTTTCCTGTGTCTAGGGACCCCAGGAACATGGTCCCACAACACTCAGACTCAGAACAAGCATTTGCGCTTTTTTTGTGCACAAATACTTGTCCTGCCGCTGGAATCAAACCTGCCGCCTCCAGGCAATGAGCCGACCTGATCAACGACTACACCACAGAGACTATCAATAATGTACTGCGGTTACCAAAATGTCTGTCAAGCTTGGTGTTATGAGAACCCAAAATCGGGTCTATCACTGTACCGTTAAGATGCAGTACGATATCAAATAGGTACCTCACATTATCAGCAGGAAAAGGGGGGGGGGGGTTACTGTAGATGGAAAAACTGATTGCTCCTTCAGTTTAAATCGCAATCACCATTCCACCGTTAAATCACCATCAATAATGTCACCGTCGGATATTGACAGCGCGTGTCGATCGGTTTGCGACGTTTGCGCCAGCTGTTAATTAAATACAAATCAAACTCAACACCGCCGTTATTAAAGCCACGGGGAATGGGACAACACTTGATGTTATTTTGGGAGACAATTAAGCTCTGTTATTTACTCTGTGGTGTCAGGATGAAATTCATAGTGTGAGTTTGTAAGCGATGAACCTTAAAGTGCCAATGGTGTCGATTCTGTGTCGCATTCTCTAAAACTAAAGTAAACTTAGTATGGCGGCACTCTTCTGATAAAGGGGAAATGAAAAAGACGGAAATATGTTAATTTCATTTAGCTTTAGAGAATGCGACACAGAATCGACACTAATGTCGATTTCATCATCCCTTTCTTAAACTGGATTTCCACATGCAAGAAAACTTCTGTAAGAAACTGTAGATTGAAAGTTTTTAGTTTAGTTTTTATTTGTTTTTATTATTTTTCTATTAGCTTTTACTTGCAATCTAAAGTCTGATAGACGTTGGACACTGAAGTTTTCTTGCAGATGGAAACCCGGTGAATGGTCTCATCAAAAAGAGATCACTGATTATTCAACTGCACAGATAACATTTTAGAAGCTAATTTGAAAAAAACCTTCATATCTAAGTGCTCCCTGTATATCTATATTTACTATGTCTAAGTACGCCTTAACACGAAAACTCGTCATAACTCCCCTAAGTCGAAGTCAAAGGATTTATTGCAAATAGGCTACTTTTAGCGCTTTTGAAAGTCAAAATTATATTAAGTTATTTTACTAAGCATACAGAATTACAAAGTGCTTATTGTCGAATATTATATAGCAAGCCCATTAGATACAATATGAGTTAGAAAAAAAAGAAGTTTTCTTTCCTTCTACTAGTGCAAGCAATCCGGCCCAATGCAGAACAGAAAACTCCGATCCGAATTACACCTGTAAAGAAGAAGCTAAAAGAAACTATACAGTGATTTTTTTTTTCTACTTCACTCCAGCTGTTGAGGCTCATCATCATCATCATCCTTAGCAATGTGGATCCAAACACATCTTTCCTACGTAAAGTAGTTACTATTTGTTTGAAAAAGCTAAATGTTTCGAGCAAAATGTGGGCTGGTAGCTAATACTTTCTGCCTATAAATATCAAGCATTCCACCAAATCAAGGACAGAAACAATCAAACAATAATAATTCAAGGAATCAAATCAAAAACTTTTTAGCCACAGTATCTTAGGCTTTCTAAAGTGGATTTCCGGTGGCGTGGGATAGCCATGAATTATTAATGACTCATTCAATACTCGGGGGGGAAAAGGGGGGACGTGCCCGCAATTGAATTAAATGGCTTCTTTCTAGAGTGGACCGGGATTCATGCAATTGATTTTAGAGTTCCGCATAGAAAACTAGCTACTTTTTCAACCGGCTTAGAAAAGAGGAGATCCTCTATTCGGTCGTATTTTTAAAGTAAAACTTCTTTACGCACGCTTGACTTAGGGAGTAAGCTAGTGAATAATAGGCAAACGAAAGTTGAAGTTGGGTTATGTAAATTCATTCGTAGATTCCATTCTCAACATAACAAGTTAACAAAAACGATTATCTTGGTATGTCTGGTAAAATAACAATTTGCAATTGTCAAGATGGTGACGTTAACATTAAATAAAGCAAAAACAAAGTTACACCGGCCGATAGATGGAGCTAAACTTAAGAAGTTTTACTTCAGTCGTGTGGTCTAAAGCACACTCGGTTTAAAACAAATATTTTTTTACAATAGTCTCTATTGCTTATAAACTGATTCGGAAAATACTTTTTTAAATTAAAAGAACATACATTCAGATTGGTCCCATAGATGTTTCATCAAAATGAAAATTAAAATCATTAAAAAATAATAAATACAGCACCTGCAGGACGAGATGGCGCGGTCATGTCCTTGCTAAGACCACCGCACGGTAATTGTGATGATTAAATTAATAAAAATCATAAGAATAGAATAGAAAAACATTTATTCAATACTTGTCTAAAATTAAAATACAAAAACAGGTTAAATTTATACACATAATATGTACATAATGAATAGAAAAAAAACAAGTATCGAATGGGCGTCGGCTCAGCATATTGCTGGTCATCAGAGACATCCAGCGCTGATTTTCAGCCTAGACCCAGAGGGGGTGGAACCAATGCACAAATTTGAAAAAGATATTTTTGTGGGACCGTGGGACCATGGTCCTCGTAGTTTCTGGGTCCTTAGACACAGGGAATCCTAGTTAGGGTCCTGGATTTATGTATGTAATCGTTGGGCATTATTATTAATATATAATTTATACCATGTAAGCTATAAAGAAACTAAATAATAAAAATGATTAAATTTCTGCTCTAGAAAATAGCACCAAAAGAGACAAATTTTATTTCATCTTCCAACTCTTTTATTGAAAAACCCGTCTTTTGTCGGTGACCAACAATAACAAGAAGGGCAAAGAAAGTAACAAATTAATGTCTTAATTATATCTTTTGTGGTTTTCGAGAGGCAAATTTTAAATTTGCCCTTTATTTAGGCAAATTCCACCTTTAGGTGTGGTTACTCTGCGGGATAAACGAATTATTTTCCTGCTACGTTTATTTGTTAGTTGACTTTAACTGTAATCATGTTCATTTGTTCTGCATTGTTTTTAGATATTAGAATATTGGCAAACCAATCAGCCAGCCTCTGTGGTGTGGTGGTTAAGCAGGTCGGCTCATAACCCGGAGGTGGCGGGTTCGATTCCCGCGACAGGATAAGTTGTGTACAGAAAAAAAAGTGCAAATACTTGTTCTGAGTCTGGGTGTTGTGGGACCATGGTCCTCGTAGTTCCTGGGTCCTTATACACAGGGAATCCTAGTTAGGGTCCAGGATCTATGTATGTGATCGTTGGGCGCACTACCCAGCCCTCCTTGACAGTCTCTGTGGTGTGGTGGTTGAGTAGGTAGCCCGGAGGCGGCGGGTTCTATTCCCGCGGCAGGACAAGTATTTGTGCACAGAAAAAAAAGCGCAAATACTAGTTCTGGAGTGTTGTGCGTTCTGGAGCGTTGTGCGTTCTGGAGTGTTGTACTTAGTCTAGGTCTTTTGGGACCATGGTCCTCGTCCATTTCTTAGCCGTTCCAATTAATGAACGTGGAATCTAATCGCTTGGTATGGGTTGAGGTTTAATGGGTGGTATTTTGGACCATTAATAGTATAAATGAAAACATTATATGATCTATCATATAATGTTTTCATGGTCAAATAATATCTATATTATAAGAAGATAATGAATGCTTCGTGTGAGAAAGAGATGGTATAACTTATTTAGAACCGGGTTCGGTAAGAATAATGAGTGCTCGATCCGTTTAGCTCACCTAATTACGTTTTTATTCACTTAGATGTGAAAATATTCCATTGTGTAATGTATAAAATATTTTTGCAAGTAAAAAATAAATCATTTAAATACGAAAAACTTATCTTTCTTTTTATATCTGAACTTGTATTTAGTAAAATGTACCACTTTTTTACGCTTGACTTTGCAAGATTTAATAGGCTTTAAAATGGCTAAATATGCTGATACGTAAAGCCAAACTAATTTTTTTTTTTGTTTTGTTATGGCTCCACACTTTTGTGTATTTAGCCAGTGTCAAGTAATTGATAATTTATTAAGTTAATGATATTCCACGCAGATATGTTTCAAGTCACAGTCCAAATCATGAAGTCAAGTCATGGTCTAGTCTAAGTCATACTCCTAGTAAAGTGGTGGCCACTTTTATAGAAGCTTCTATAGAGTTTTGGAAATAACACAGAAAGAAACGTTCCACCATCATTATACCACTTTTCCACACTCTTGCCTATAATCCAGCACTGAACGAATAAAGTACCACCAATTTTATGCACTAACACTGAAAATAACACAAGTTTTGGAAAATATTATACAATGCAGTGAAGCGATTTTTCTCGTTTTCCCGCCAAAACTCCCTCCGCTATTTTACCTGTGTATTATCACATCACACTATCACACTAATATTATAAAGGCGAAAGTTTGTATGTGTGTGTGTATGTGTGTATGTGCGTATGTGTGTATGTTTGTTACTCCTTCACACTCAAACGGCTGAATGGATTTGTATGAAATTCGGGACCAAGATAGCTTTACACTGGATTAACATATAGGCTACATTTTATCCCGGAAAAATTAAATGTTCCCGTGGGATGAGCAAATAATTAAAATTATTTTTATCCGCGGTTGAAACCGCGGGGCGCAACTAGTCCATTCATAATTCTGAACTTATTCTGTAGGTGTCATGTAAGAAATTCATGGCAAGTATTTACTTCGATTGATTTTGTATTACGTCCGCCATAGTCACCACGCTTGGCCGGAAACTTGGCGATTGCATAAGATTTTAATATATCAAGGAGAATACTGCTGCCCATTCTCTAAATATTCCCATAGTTGGCTCCAGCGGCACCAGTGGATGAGATAGTGTGGTCCCATTCAAACACCGGGACCATACGCGCAACATTCATTTTTACTAGGTGGTAGGACTTTTCTGCAAAGTTCGTCTAGGTAAGTACCACCGCTTTGCCAGTTATTCTACCGTCAAGCAGTAGTGCGCAAGCACTGCTGTGTTCCGGTTCGAAGGGCACTGTAGCTAGTGAAATTACTGGGCAAATGAGATTTTATGATCTGATCTCACAGTTTAGTAATCTTATTACTAGATTGTGCTGGTGTCTCAGGATGACGTGCGCAGTGCAGTGTCATGCGAAACTCTATACTTTAGAGTTCCGAGTGACACTGCAGCTGATATGGGCAGCCCTATCGTTTAACATCAGGAGAACAGCTAGCTCGTCACGTCATTCCTTAACATAAAAAAAAAATTAATTACAAAATCCTTTATCAAGTAAAATTGTAATAAGTACATTAATGCAAAGACTGACAATGTACATTCATCTCCAAAAGCCGAAATTAAAACGTAAGCTTAACAAGGTTTCGTTCAAAAACAAGACAAATAAACAGCAAGCGCTCAACATATAAACAACTACCCTCGAACAGAACGAAGCTAAATACCGACGAATGTAAAATTCACCCCCGAATTAATACGACGATGTTAACAAATAGGGGTGAGTAATTTGTAATTTGCAGAGTAAAATGTCGTATTGTTTATGTAACGTTCCGAATGCTTCCAATATTTAATTTCTTTTTTCATTTACCACAACATAATTTGAACTGACTTCAAAGAGTAAAGAGAGTGTATTTTTACACTTGTTGCTTCATTTCTCCGTCATTTACAAACAGATTTAATATTTTTTTTTTTTTAAAGAACTTACATTTAAAGTAGTCCCAAATCAAAATCGGCTTAACTAATAAAAAAAACTGCAAAAATCATATCATTTTATTTTCATTTCATTTCATTTGCTTTTAATAGTAAAATGATCCATTTAAATGACCACCGTCGAGTTCTTTGACGGGAAAACGAAAAAGATCGCGTCACCGCATTGTATTACTTTCCAAAACTTGTGTTATTTTCAGTGTTAGTACATAAAATTGGTGGCGTTTTATTCGTTAAGTGCTGAATTACAGACATGAGTGTGGGAAAGTGGTATAATGATGGTGGTTTCTTTTCGTGTTGTTTCCAAAACCATAGAAGCTTCTGGCAAAGTTGCCAGTTGCCACCACTTTACTAGGAGTATGACTTGACTAAACTAGACTATGACTTGACTTGATGACTTGGACTGTGACTTGACACATATTTATATAGTCTTAATAAACTTGTGAAATTAATTACTTGACACTGGCTAAATACACAAAAGTGTGGAGCCAAAACCAAAAAAAAAGAAAATATGACAACCGTCAAAAATTAGACATCTGTCAAAATGACAGTTGTAAAAATGTAAAATTGTGTTCTTTTAGAAGGCCTTATAAGTTTAATGCTTAAACGTCCCCGTCTACCGCGTCCCACAGAAACGCACCTGTTAAGGGGTGTTGTATATTATATATCTAGTGTAAGCTCGAAAATAACATTAAACTGTTACTGTAACTGCAAGTAACTGGAAAAAAACAAAAAACAAAAAAAAAACAAAAAAAAAAAAAATCACCACCGTTACCCACATGTGCGAACAAAGAGATTTGGCCCCACATTTATCATGCGAACAGCCAAGGAGTGAAACGCTTTACCGGCATCCGTATTTCCCGAAACCTACAACCTTGGAGTCTTCAAATCGAGAGTGAACAGGTATCTTCTAGGCAAGCGTGTTACATCCTAGACCACATCATCACTTACCATCAGGTGTGATAGTGGTCAAACGCGAGCCTATCAACCAATAAAAAAAAAAAAAAAACACCTTTTTAAATTTAATTAATGGGCTTTGTCGCTGAGCAACCACATTGCCCAATTGGCAAAAAATCGCAACGTTATCTTAAACTAGTTGCACCTTGCGGTTTCACCCGCGGATAAAAAGTATTTTAATTATATACTCATCCCACGGGAAAATTTCCCTTTTCCGGGATGAAATGTAGCCTATATGTTAATCTAGTGTATAAGTTATTTTGGCACCAAATTTCATCCAAATCCATTTAGCCATTTGATCGTGAAGAAGTGACAAACATACACACATACGAACACACATACACACATACAAACTTTCACCTTTATAATATTAGTGTGATGAAGTGTCATTTAAACCTAATTCTACTAGCCTATATAACATTATGGCTTTATTAGATAGTGGTGAGGCTAATATACTATTGCATTGTCCGACAAGTCATTCTTCATCACAAAGCAAAGATAAACTACCCGGTACAATAAGCTAGCGCTATGACGTCACCGACAAGAGTCCCTTTATTACACCAAAATGATGTTATTTTTGTGGAACGTCGCGACCTAATGTCAGGCGACAATTAGTGACAATTACGCCTTGTATCTTGTCCGGGCTATTGTCACGGACTTCTCATAAATTATTAAGATGCCACTTCACCGAACAAATTAGAGGGCGGGAGCTATCTTTAAGGTTACGTGGACAGGAAAAATAGTATACGTAATTACTTGACATCCTCTGTGGTGTGGTGGTTTAGCAGGTTGTCTCATAGCCCGGAGGCGGTGGGTTCAATTCCCGTTGCAAGACAAGTTTGAGCATTAAAAATAAAAACAATAATACTTGTTCTGTGTCTGCGTGCTGTGGGACCATGGTCCTCGTAGTTGTTAGGTCCCTAGACACAGGGAATCCTAATTAGAGTCCAGGATCTATGTATGTAATCGTTGGGCGTTATTATTATTACTACTTCTGGTCTTAAGCTCAGATTTTTTTTTTGTTACATTATATTGACTGGCCTGATAGCTCAGTTGTTATTAGCTCTGCCTTTTGAACTGTAAGTTGTGGGTTCGATTCCCACCCAGAACAAATATTTGTGTGATGAAAATAGGTGTTGGTTCTGTGTATATTGTATTTTACAAACAAAAAAAAGTGTACAAGTATTGTATCAGTTATCTGGTTTCCAGGGTTATTCTGGTTTAGCTTTTCTTAGTTTGAGACTAGATGGCGTTGTGTGAAATGTTTACACATATTTATTTATTATTTAGTAGCGTCTAAGAGGCTTTCTCCACACTAATTTAATTTTAAAATTTCTTTATTGACATAATAATACGTTTTATACTGTAGGACTTAGCGCTAGTCTAAGTTACAAATATATTTTAAGAAAGTAAATTATTTTGTAGGCTAAAGGCGTCTCTTAAAACTAATAATACTTAACAAAGTTTATAAATATCCAGTTCTATTTAAATCATAAATTTTAAGGTATACAGTATAGTCTAGTATAGGAATACTACGCATTATTACATACATGGCATATTAACATTAATTTATTTTTGACGGGAAAACGAAAAAGATCGCGTCACCGCAGTGTATTATTTTCCAAAACTTATGTTATTTTCAGTGTTAGTGCATAAAATTGGTTGCATTTTATTTGTTAAGTGCTGGACTACAGGCATGAGTGTGGGAAAGTGGTATAATGATGGTGAAATGTTTCTTTTCGTGTTGTTTCCAAAACTCCATAGAAGCTTCTGGTAAAGTTGCCACCACTTTACTAGGAGTATGACTTGATTAGACTAGACTAGACTAGATTATGGCTTGGACTGTGATTTGATTTGACACATATATATATTCATTAACTTGAAAAATTATCAATAAATTGACACTGGCTAAATACACATAAGTGTGGAGCCAAACCGAAAAATATCATAACTAAATCCTCTGATAGGAATATTGTAACTATTATGTATTTACACACAAAAAGTATCTAAGCATTGTATCAGTTATCTGGCACAAGTTATAGCACAAGCTTTGTTTTCTCTACACTAAGCAGTAACAAGTAACCACAAAACGTTGAAAACCCAAAGCACTCACGAAAGAAAGGTAATCTATGTTATGAGACGCGATATTGTGACGAGATGAGTCGTGTTGTGGCGCATCTCGCGTGCGACGCCATTGTGGTGGAACTACAAACGCTGACGATGGAAGCTCGAGACAAAAACTCATTTGATTTTTTAAATAAAAACTTCTTTGACTGGCCCGATAGCTCAGTTGGTAGTAACCCTGCCTTCTGGACTCTGGGTTGTGGGTTTGATTGCTACCCAGGTCCAAACGTTTGTGTGATGAACATCGATGTTTGTTCTGTGTCTGGGTGTTATATTGTATTCTATGTGTGTATTAACAAACAAAAAGTATATATGTATTGTATCAGTTCTGGTCTCCATAGTACAAGCTTTGCTTAGTTTGGGACTAGATGGCGCTGTGTGAAATGTCCACAGATATTTATTATTATTATTATTCTTTATTATTCTATGTTATTATTCTTTAAACGCGTTGAACAGTTTTTGGGTGATCAAAAATATAAATACTGTGTACATAATTGTACTTTTGGGTGAATAAAAAGCGTGAAACTCGCGTCATCGTCACCGCACGCTTCCCAAGAGTTAAGTCACATGTTACTTCGTTTTCATTTCTATCGTCAGCTTGATTTATTAATTACTGCCCGTGGCCCGCACGCGTTAAATTAATAGTAAAACAATCCTTCTTTCTTTAAACCATGAAGATTTCCTGCTATCTTTGGAATATCTAAATTTATACACTACATTTTGACTTATTTACTTTTTCATTTTTACATGTTATTCTACATGTAAACCTTCCTTTTTAAACAGTCTATCTATTAAAAAAACAGCATCAAAATTCATTGCGGAGTTTTAAAAATTTAAGCATACATATAAGCACAGAGAAAGCGACTTTGTTTTATACTATATAGTGATTTAGAATGCTTCTGCTTTTCCCTGGATATTCCCATCGCCAGCTCCTACGAAACCCACGGGAAGAAATAGCGTGATACTCTCACACTTACATTTTGAGTACCCCAGTACAAAAACATAAAACAAGCGCTTTTCCGCTCACGCATACTACCCAAGTCTTTGCGGCACAAAGCGTCGTCTAAATCTAGCGTTCCTTGAGTTGCTGTATTCAGCGCACCCGGCGGCGGGCCGCGCTTAAACTGCTGCCTATTCTTGGATGCACTGCTTTGGAAAACTGTTTTCTTATTACTTTACTCGGCTATTTATTCCTCGCCTGGGTTTAATACAAAATTTTACTTTTTTTGGTTTATGAATGATGTAACGAGCTAGTCGTTCACCTAATGTTAAGCGACACGCCGCTCATAACAGAATAGTGTCAACACAGCTTACATTAAACAAAGCAAAAACAAAGTTATACCGGCCGATAGATGGAGCTAAACTAAAGCAGCCTTATTAATAAACGGGTATTAGTCTCGGATTAGTTACTTTAGCTTTTGTCCTTTTTTTGCTACTGGAATATTTGGCTGAATCGAAAGAGACAAAAGATGGTGTCACTAGTCTAAAGCTAGTTCGTGTTTATTAATAAGGCTGAATAAGTTTTGCTTTAGTGGTGTGGGTAAAGCACAAAAAATTGTATTAACTGTTCGTTCTAAATTCAATTTTTAAGTTGAGAAACAGTTATGCCTAATAATTCATCTGACACTTGATCAATAATAATGTAAAGGAAAAATATTAATCATAAACGGGATTCAAACCCGCATACATCCGTCCCTAAAGTCAGGACCAGATTTCCTTAAGTTGCCGAGACAAGTAATACCAAGTACAAGATACATTTATCATTTACCTTTTACAACCAAAATACGGAATTGGCAGCTTCATCCCAGACAATACTGCTAGAATTCGATAATTATTTTTTTATTACTTGAAATTTGTCTAGCATTTGACCACGCTCTCACCTGATATAAGGAAGTGACGATGCTATCGAAGGAATAATGGAAGGCCTAATGATAGCCAAGTATACCTCGCGCAAAACTTTATGAGCTCTCGGAAGTTAGGCCCGAGTACCAAACTGCGCATGATACAGTTGAGTGCACTGTAAATGCGGCCATACAATAACTATAATATGCGTACTGCGCAGCCATCCGCGCTTACTTCCGAGAGCTTTTCACACAGCGGTGTTTAGCCCCAAACTAAGCAAAGCTTGTACTACGAGAACTAGCCTACTGACACAATACTTATATACTTTTTGTTTGTAAATACATACATAGAATACAATATAACACCCAGACACAGAACAAACATCGCTGCTCATCACACAAATGTGACCCACAACCTGCAGCAACCTAAAGTTTAGCGCGAGGTATAAACCATCAAAAATCATCGTTACTCATTTGTTTAACACCAACAATATCATCCGAGTTTACATTAATGGCGTGAACATATGAACAAAACAAAACAACATCAAAAAACGCTGCGGAAAATTTACCGCAAGCAAACACGAGCGCCAATTTAATACGAGAGTTCACGGAAGCTGTATACGGTACATAAAAATCAACAAACAAAATATGATATACCATAAAACCAATAACGCTTCGCATCGGGCTACAAAAAGTTCCAGAACTCATATAACTTTTATAAAAACATTTTACAAAAATATGTAGTTACGCTCATAACGAAGGTAGGCTAGGTAAAATCGAGCAACGCTCGTTGCGGTCATCACTTGGATAGGTGACCGCTATATATAATAACGAGCTTCTGCTAGCAGCTTTGCCCGCGGCGTGGCCTATGGGAAAATATTTCAACCACCCATTTCACCCTCTTAAGAGTGGAATTTCGAAAAATCCTTTCTTATAATAATAATAATAACGCCCAACGATCACATACATAGTTCCACGACCCTAACTAAGATTCCCTGTGTCTAGGAACCCAGGAACTACAAGGACCATGCCCCCTCATAACATCTAGACTCAGAACAAGTATTACCGCATTATTGTGCACAAACACTTGTCCTGCCGCAGGAATCTAACCCGCCGCCTCCGGGTTATGAGTCGACCTGCCCAACCACACGACCGAGGCTGCCATATTTATCTACTACATATATATCATCTACAAGTATTTTTCTACAAGTTTTCTTTTTTATACGTAGTTGCATCGCAGAAAAGTCCTACCACCTAGTTATGGTTTTTATTCCTAAGTCATTAAGTTTTTTTTTTATGTTAGTGAATGATGCGACGAGCCAGTCGTTCACCTGATGTTACGCACCACGGCCGCCCATAATGGAACAGTGTCACTCGGAACCCCAAAATAAGAGTTTCTAGAGACACTGCACTGCGCACATCATCCTGAGACATCAGCACAGTTTGGTAATAAGATTACTTGACTGTGATATCAGATCATAAAATCTCAATTGCCAGTAATTTCACTAGCTACAGCGCCCTTCAAACCAAAACACAGTAGTGCTTGCACGCTACTGCTGGCGAAAGAATAACTGGCAAAGCGGTGGTACCTACCTAGACGAACTTTGCAACAAAGTCCTACCACCTAGTATTTACCATAACAACAATGTAACTTTTCCTTATTATATTTATCCCACTCTCTTCCATCCCGATTCGCTTTTTGCTTTCTACTCTTATTCGAAAGCCAGTGTTTTCCTTTCGCTTAACTTATTGAATTCGTAGTGGCGTCAAGTCGGAGCCTCGTAAATCTAAGCCGACGTAAAACATCCTACGTACCGACTACAAAAAACCTCATTCAACACTCACGACCTATCTCGCAATACATGTTCGCACGCATCCCTTCTAAACTTGAGGTGCTAAGAAACTTTTTTATTGAGACAAAGTGTTAGAACGGTTACGTATTTATGAACTTCAGTACTTACTCCTTGTTGCTCCTTTCAATTTTATCGTGGACCGGCAATTTTCCTTTTATATCGTGAAATATTTGAATAGCAGATAGTATTTTGTCCCACCTACAGAGCTTAGGTGCGTATCATATTTGTATTTTAATTTGTTGTATAATGTTCAATTGTTTACTTTGTATTCAACGCCCACATGATTTACGTACGCTTTGTCTATTTTCGCTCCTTTGACTATCTCGCTCGTTTGCTTACTGAAATTTCAATTTCAATTGTTTGTTTTTTTTTGGCACCACATTTTTGTGTATTTAGCCAGTGTCAAGTATTTGATGATTTCTCAGATTAATAACTATTATATATAATATACGTTCAAGTCAAGTCACAGTCTAAGTTATCAAGTCAAGTGATAATCTAGTCAAAGTCATACTCCTAGTAAAGTGGTGGTAGCTTCTATGTAGTTTTGGAAACAACACGAAAATAAACGTTTACCATAATTATACCACTTTCCCACAATAATGCCTGTAATCCAGCACTTAACGAATAAAATGCCACCAATTTTATGCACTAACACTGAAAATAACACAAGTTTTGTAAAATAATACAATGCGGTGACGCGATCTTTTTCGTTTCCCTGCCAAAAACCGTTTCAATACTTAAGCTGCGTATTGAAACTGTCAAAGTTAGTGTAGACATTTTCAAATTAGGGACCAAATTTCTAACAAATTAATGTCATAATTATATCTTTTGTGGTTTTCGAGAGGCAAATTTTAAATTTGCCCTTTATTTAGGTAAATTCCACCTTTAGGTGTGGTTACTCTGCGGGATAAAGGAATTATTTTCCTGTTACGTTTATTTGGTAGGTGACTTTAACTGTAATCATGTTCATTTGTTCTGAAATGTTTTTAGATATTAGAACATTGGCAAACCAATCAGCCAGCCTCTGTGGTGTGGTGGTTGAGCAGGTCGTCTCATAACCCGGAGGCGGCCGGTTCGATTCCCACGACAGGACAAGTATTTTTGCACAGAAAAAAAAGCAGAAATACTTGTTCTAAGTCTGGGTGTTGCGGGACCATTGTCCTTGTAGTTCCTGGGTCCCTAGACACAGGGAATCCTAGTTAGGGTCCAGGATCTATGTATAAAATCGTTGGGCGTTGTTATTAATATGAAGCTTATAGTTTTCGTTTTCTGGTACTTTAGTTTTAGTTCAGTATAAGTAATATACCTACGTCTATTAATCTTTTTGAAATCACACCTTTCATGTAAAAAAAATGTAAATGAAGTCTATACTTGAGCTGGATGACAAAATATTGTTTTTTTTATGGTATTGAATGATGTGACGAGCTAGTGGTTCACCTGATGCTAAGCGACACGGCCGCACATGTAAAGTTTCGCATGACTGCTGCACTGCGCACATCATCCTGAGACATCAGCACAGTCTGGTAATCAAAAGATTACTCGACGGTGAGATCAGATCATAAAGCCTCATTTGCCCAGTAATTTCACTAGCTACATTGCCCTTCAAACTGGAACACAGTAGTGCTTGCACACTACTGCTTGGCGGCAGAATAACCTACCTAGACGAACTTTGCAGAAAAGTAGTATTAGTATTATTATTAGTAAAATTAAATTAATTGTACAGTAAATACATTTTACGAAGTCACAAACGTGCATCTCGCATTCACAAACATCGGAAAACGCTGTTCACACAAAATTAGGGCCTTTACACACGAGACGGTTACAATACGGTCCGGTTGCTATCCGGCGGCGGCTGTACCACCGTCCCTAGCGCCGACGTCCTCTGGTGCATACAAGACTAGCGGCTAGCAGAGATAACGAGTGCTCTACACCACACGACTGAAGTAAAACTTCTTTAGTATAGCTCCATCTATCGGCCGGTATAGCTTTGTTTTTGCTTTGTTTAATGTTAATGTCGCTATCTGAGTTTTGGCGGGAAAACATAAAAGCTTGCGGAGTTTTGGCGGGAAAGCGAAAAAGATTGCGTCACTGCATTAAATTATTTTCCAAAACTTGTGTGATTTTCAGTGTTAGTTGATGAAAGCGGTGGCATTTTATCCGTTAAGTCGTGGATTACAGGCATGAGTGTGGGAAAGTGGTATAATGATGGTGAAACGTTTCTTTTCGTGTTGTTTCCATAACTCCATAGAAGCTTCTAGTAAAGTTGCCATCACGTTACTAGAAGTATGACTAGACTATGACTTGGACTGTGCCTTGACATATATATGCGTGAAATATCATTAACTTGATAAATTACAATTACTTGACACTGGCTAAATACACAAAAGTGTGGAGCCCAAATACAAAAAAAAATGCCACCACCTTGACAATAATAATAATAAAATTGTAAATTGTCGTTTTACCGGACATACCAACATAAAAATACAAATCTTTAACTTTGTTATATTGACAATGGAGATCTACGTGAACCAACTTCAAATTCCGTTCACCTCCTTGATCACCTTACTCCCTATGTCAAGAGTGTGAAAAAAAATTTTCTTCAAAAAAACACGCTGTTGCCGCAATAGAGGCATAAGTATTATTAATATTCGTGCTGCGCATATAGGCGCTGTGCAGGTAAAGTTTTATTTTAAAAAGGGACACTCTGATAACTGTTAAGCAAAGTGTTTCTATCGGGACGTGTACGTCATTTTTTTCCTGGTCGGTAGCTCCATAGTTGACTGGCTCGATAACTTAGTTGGGAGTAACTCTTCTGAACTGTAAGTTGTGGGTTCGATTCCCACCCAGGATAAACATTTGTGTGGTGAACATCAATTTCATTACATTTTTCCCATAACTCTTATTATCATTATTTTTTCACTGGTCTGGGTTAACCCTGCAACTAAATTTGATATTAGTGTCACCCGCCGTCACGTCATCATATTTTCGGCGTTGCTTGAAGAGTGATGTGCAAATGGGCATCCCACTTCTGATATATATGCCTACGAGCCCCGTATACAATAAAAGTGATCGTCATTATTATCATCGTTATTATACAAAGCAGGCGGCCTGATAGAAGCCGGACCGTGTGCATAGACCCTTAAGCTTCATAAACTATTCATCCCTACTTCAAAATGGACCCCAGCCGAATTAGCTCCACGTGGCAAGCAGCAATAAACTGTCGAACCTAATTGAAATATTGATGTGTACAGCTCTTCCATTCGTAAATTATTCATAGGTGGTAGCTGTTTGGCCGGTTGCCGGAATTGTATACGGATCTATAAGGATGTTTGGTATTACGTAACGATTCAATATGAACAGTCTTTTTCATGAGACAACAACCAATAGACAACCAAGACACAACAAACAGAGCAGTTTTGTAAGAGTTAGGTGTTTGTGTCTGAAACGTGTTTGTATTTCACAAGGGATCCTTTAACAAAGGTTAAAGGAAAAAAAATCTTGATTTACTGCCGATGGCCATTTTTTTTGCTTTATTAAATGAAACTGAAACTTCAATATGTAGTTCGTTTTATTTGCAAAGTATCAGCCTTATATAGTAATCTAAGCTAAGAGTAATAATTATTATTAACCTATGTTGGAATGGTTTCGGAGGGTTTTGAAATTAAAAAGACCATGTTTTATCTTTTGATACTTTCCATCCAAAGGTTGTCTGGAAGAGGTCGCTATTAGCGATAAGACCGCCCATTGTTGCACTAGTATGTAAGATTGAATAATTCCTGTATTGTTTGAATTTCGTTGGTGAGACAATAAAGAGTTTATCTATCTATCTATCTAACCGGTTGAACTCCTTTTCCCAATCAATCTTAACATCTCCGACTGTCTAATTATTCACATAACAATCAGAGAAAAACACCAACAAACCACAGACGCACTCGGCTTAAGCGATACGCTTATCGATTAATAATTGTTGCTATTAAATAAACAAGATAATATTCAAGCTAAAAATGCATTGTCAATAATCAATCACGTTTACAAAACACCACTAAAATATCTATGTCGACAGAAACGGGTTATGCGTAGATAGCAACCTATATAACTATAGGCCTTCAGCATGTCCACACCGCGCCGTGTCTGGAACAAGAATGATCCGTAGCTCACCAATCGATCCCTTTATATAGCCAGATGGGTGGGGCAGCGACGACAGTTGCCGGTGTTGCCACTGTAATAAATTTAAATGCTGCCACAGAGTAAATTACGGTACTGCCCGCTGCGCATAGAGTTTATAACTGGACGTAGCCGCCGTCATCTATTTATTATATTTATGAGAAATTAGTATATAAAGGAATTAATTCAATTTATTAAGTCACTGGTTGTATGGCTTCACATTTGAGGTACTAGCGGTTTTCGTTAACACCTACTATCCTATACCTTACCTACTAGAAAACATTTATGTACCTACATAATAATAAATTACTAACATATCTGAAAGAAAGAAAGAAAATAACACTTTATTTTCACGAACTGTTCACAGTAACAAACATTACATAATAACACTAAAAGAAAACGTTAACTATTATAATTTAAAACGTTCTTATAGCTATAACCTTCTTGTACAGTGCTGTACAAAACGGTCTGGGCCCAGCACGTACCATGGACGAGTTCAGGGCGCATACATTTAATGTATAGAAAAAATTAATTCCATTCATAATTAAATTATTTTATTTTACATTAATATTAATCCGCTTACTTCCACATCTAAGAAAATTGGCGACCCCTCACCTCCATTATATTCCATATATGGTACTCTCACAAGAAACACTTCGAACAAACTTCAGAAATAAACAAAAGGATTGTTATAAATCCGCGCGCGCAACTCGAGACCAACTTTGATTAATATTCTGCCCTGGTCTTGTGTGGGCCTTAGGAATAGCCTTAGACTAACAAAAAGGGAACGTCGAGCTAAATTATCAATGGAAACGTATTCATTTCATTCTTGTTCCCGAGCAGCAAGTTATAAATTAAATATTAACATAATAATAATACGCTCAATGATTACGTACAGATCCTAGACCCTAACTAGGATTTCCTGTATGTACGGACCCAAGAATTGCCCTTGACCTTGCTCCCACAGCTCCCAGACTTAGAACAAGTATTCACGCTTTTTGTCTACGAACAAATAATTGTCCTGCCGAAGAAACGAACCCACTGCCTCCGGGCTATAAGCCTGGGCTCAACCACCACACCACAAATGCCGTCAATATATACAGTAAAGTCAAAAATTTGATTAAAGGTCACCGTAGCTTATCATAATAGGTCTTTACCTATGAAATTGCCGTATTGCAGTACAGACTTTTTCAAACAAAAAAAGTTTTGATTGGCTATGAATTCTAAATTCAAATTAATTTTGTTTTAAAAATATGACTTTCTATTTACAATATAAGTCTTTTGTTTATTGATTAGCGTTGTATTTTCATTACATTTCAACATTTTTCCTCATAATGGATACTTTGAAATTTCGTGTAATTATGGAATATGAGTTCCGCCGTGGCACCAACGCGGCACAAACGACACGTAACATCAACGACGTTTACGGAGAGAACTGTACAAACGAACGTACAACCCGTTATTGGTTTGGTCGGTTCCGTTCTGGGAATTTTGACTTGAAAAATGAACCTCGTGGTCGTCCGGAAACTTTGGTCAACAATGATGAATTAAAGGCGATTGTGGAAGCTGATGAATCTCAATCTACAGCTGAGCTGGCAGCAGCTTTTGATGTTAGCATCAAAACAATATTGGTCCATTTGCGACAGATTGGCAAGATAAAAAAGCTTGATAGAGTGCCCCACGAACTTAACGATCGCCAGCGCAACGTACGCGTCGAGACTTGCCTTGCGCTGCTTAACAGGCACAGAAATGAAGGAATTTTAAC
Organism: Ennomos fuscantarius; assembly: GCA_905220475.3. Lineage (NCBI taxonomy): Eukaryota > Metazoa > Arthropoda > Insecta > Lepidoptera > Geometridae > Ennomos > Ennomos fuscantarius. The sequence goes on from HG992046.1 coordinate 10,969,905, forward strand.
CCGAATTGTTACGTGGGACGAAAAATGGATTCTTTTTGACAATCGAAAGCGCTCAGCAAGTTGGTTAGATCCTGGTTCGGTACCAAAGCAATGTGCAAAACGCAAAATGATCCCTAGAAAGGTGATGGTCACAGTTTGGTGGTCTAGTGCTGGTGTGATTCATCATAGCTTTTTACAAAACGGCGAGAGCATTACTGCAGATGTGTACATTGAAGAACTGACCACAATGATGGCGAAACTCGCACGTCTGCAACCAGCTTTGGTCAATCGGTCGTCTCCACTGCTACTTCACGACAACGCGCGACCCCATACTGCACAACAGACCGTCTCTAAGCTGCATGAGTTGGGTTTGGAAGCTCTCCCTCATCCGCCATACTCACCAGATCTTGCGCCTACCGACTATTACATTTTCCAAAATTTGGTCAACTTTTTAGCGGCAAAAAAATTCAATTCCTGAGAGGCAGTACAAAACGCCTTTGAAGAGTTTGTTGTCTCCCGTCCTGCTGATTTTTTCAAGAAGGGCATCCATAAACTGCCACAGCGTTGGCAAAGATGCATTGATTGCAGGGGTGATTACTTTGAATAAAAGAAATAAATATTTTCGAAAAAAAAAAATCTTTAACTTTTTTCAAACAAAACGGCAATTTCATAGGTAAAGACCTATATATATCTGTAATACTAGACGTGACACTATTGCGTTGCTTACCCTTTCACAATACTCTTTTTACCATATTTTTAAAATGCTGCATGTTGATTGAGCATTATTTTCTATTTTGTGGTATTACTTTATTAGATTACCCTATTTAGTTTGACGCATGCTCTCTTCCTAATTAAGTTTAGTCTAAGGAAGCAGCCTACACATGGGAAATACAGGGAACGAATTTATTTGAAGTGCTACGTCAAAGACACTTCTAGTGTAACAATGTTGAATGTGATATGTGACTTAAAATATGCATGGACTTCTACGAAAAAATTTCGCCTCTCACGAAATGTATTGGATAGCTGTGCTAATGTTGATATTTTACAAAGCGAGGAATTCATTATTTGGTTAGATTTAAATGACGCATTTTTCATAGTAAAAAAATTATATATTACTAGGTGGCAGGACATTTCTGCAAAGTTCGTCTTGGTAGGTACCACTGCTTTGCCAGTTATTCTGCCACCAAGCACTAGTTTATCGATTAGAAAGGCACTGTAGCTAGTGAAATTACTGGGAACAAATGAGACTTTATGACCTAATTTCACAGTCTGGTAATCTTATGACTAGATGTCTTAGAATGAAGTGCTCAGTGCAGTGTCACCCGAAAATCTATACTTTAGAATTCAGAGGGACACTGCAACTAATATGGGCAGCCATATCGCTTCACATCAGGCGAACGACTAGCTCATGAAGTCATTCATTGATTATATTTAAGAGACGTCAGTCGGATTTCCGTGTTTATCAAATTTTTCTATTTACGTAGACACGCTACGTCGTAGATGTGCTACGAGTGCATTATTTTCTGTTACAACGATAAAAATGTGAAAACCAGGCATACATCTGGTTTTCATCGCAGCTTTTAATATTTTTACTCTACAAACTTTTATTGCAAACGTCAAAAATTTTGCAGATAAAGCTATTGTAGCTGGGAGCTAAGTTTATCACATACAACGCTAGTTTAGTGAGATACGAGGTAAGTTTGTAGTGCCACTATAGCAGTTACAGTACACTACGTATTTTATATATTAAAACCCGGTTATGGTATAAAATTATGGTAGCGTAAAAGAAAATCGCGTAAGAATGGCACAGCCGCAGCCCGTGCGACGCCGAAGCACCTAGGTTCAAGTCCCGCTGAGACCTGCGTCAATGACTTCATACATTATTTGCATAACTTGGACTTGCTCATATGGTAAAGAAAACGTCACTAAGAAACCAGCATGTTTAAGACCACTTTCTAGAATATATGCTTTATCGGTGACATTATATAACATATGCTTTATCACTTTCTAGAAAATGTGTTTTATCGGCAACTTCCTAGAGCATATGCTTTATCACTTTCTAGAATTTATGCTTTATCGTTGACTTTCAGAACATATGCTTTAACACTTCCTAGAACATATGCTTTATCACTTTCTAGAATATGTGTTTTATTGGCAATTTTTTAGAGCATATGCTTTATCACTTTCTAGAACATATTCTTTATCAGTGACCTTCTAGAACATATGCTTTACCGGTGACTTTCTAGAATATATGCTTTATCGGTGACTTTCAGAACATATGCTCTATCACTTTCTAGGACATATTCTTTATCAGTGACATTCTAGAACATATGCTTTATCACTTTCTAAAACATTCGTTTTATCGGTAACTTTCTAGAACATAATCATACTTTTCGGTGACTTGACGGTCAATTAGGATGGCTTTAAAAATATAATGACACATACAGTGCAAATAAATCATTACAGTATAACAGATGGTGCATCGAGTTCTTGCGGTTGATCAAAGTCGGTTGAAAGTAGATACATTCGCGATCACAACGCTCAGATGTGAGAGAGTTCGTGTTTTTTAAATAATTTTGCTTATTACATCCCCTCCTCTTCCTCACATTAACTTTGCGGACAGTGTTTCAAAAAAAAAGCTTCAGACAATGTTTACGGGTTTAAGTAAAGAGTTTGCTCTTTACTTAAGCTCGTAAACATTGTGTGTTAGAAAACTAAAACTGAACGCTTTAGATTGCCTGCAGCGTATTCCTTTGTTTCATTATAAAATAATTAGTATGTCTAATCTTAGAAAAGATTCTTACCTATTTTTTTGTGTAAACATAATAAATTATTCTAGAAAAGTAAGGAAAAACAGGAATTTTGTAGAAAAATAAGACTAGAGATAGCTAGATAGTAATGATAGGATAGATAGATAGTAATGTCGTAAAATATTGCGTTTTAGGTTTTAAAAAATATACTTTAGACCACACGACTGAAGTAAAATTTCTTTAGTTTAGCTCCATCTATCGGCCGGTATAACTTTTTTTTTGCTTTGTTTAATGTTAATGTCGCCATCTTGACAATTGTAAACTGTTATGGGTGTGCGCCACTTTGAGCGCCATTTTCCTTTCACTGTTAAACATAGACCTCTATACTCAGGCTGTTTATGAATCATTACGTAAGCTCAAAGGCAAGAACATTAGCCTATTTATTGTTGAAGGCGCTATGACGTCACTATCATATTTTACCATAAAGTATTCTGCCTATCCTTGGAATTATTTCTTTCCCAGATAATATATGGTGGCGCCGGAGAGTCTGGCCTACCTCTGCCAACGTCTGGGGAATAACCGCAATGCATTCGAACTTAGGAAAACTATCCTCTTCATGAAAGCCAAATATTTTATTTCCGAATTTACCTACTTTATGGATTAGTTTCAAAATCTTTAAAATTCTCTTATAAATAATATTTTGAAACTTTGAGTGACAAACTAAGATTTTCTCAACTAATCTTGACAATAAAATGGTTATTTTTTACCACAGAATTTAACTCCGCAAAAAAATCCTAGACGTTTCATCTCATATAAGTAGATAGATATATAAACTTTTTACTGTACAAACTCAAACTTTTTATTGCAAATAGACTAGTTTTAATTTTACAAGCCAAGAATCTGGATCTCCTAATAATAAAATATTGCAAGTAATACAAAGTTTTACAAGACCAAGTTGCTTTGGCCATGGTCACGACTAAAGATGTGGTAGACTAAAGATGTGGATATCCACGCCAGAAAGAACGAGTAAATGAAAATAAAAATACTGTGTTAACAAATAACTATGTGGTCAAATCGTGAAAGCTTATGAAATACTAATTTTGGTGAAACTTACTTGTCTTCGGCAATTTTTGATTTTTGATTCAAAGCCAGTCAAAGTCAAAATATTTATAGCAAATATTTTTAGCACTTTTCAAGTCAAAATGAGATTAGGTACTTTAAATTATGTTATTGTACTAAATATATAAAATTACAAATTGTTTAATGTCAAATATTATATAGCAAGCCCTAATGTACCTAATAAAATATAAAATGTACCTAATACAACATATAAGTTTAAAAAAAAATCTCTTTCCCACTACTGGTGCAAGCAATCCGGCACAATGCAGAACAGAAAACTGCGATTCGAAGCTACGATATCACCTGTAAAGAAAAATTAAACAAATTTTAAGGTTAAGTTTATGTAGGTTTAATTTTTTGTAATTTTAGTTTTAATCTTTCGTATGACACATTTTGTAAGATAAATAACGGCTAAACTCACGTCAATTAAACACGATTAAGAAGAAGGACATATTCGATGTCCTTTTTCTGGGAGCCAGTTACTAACGCAAGCGGCGGCGCGGCGGCTTTGACGAGCGTTAACGTGTAAACTTTTAGCTTTTTAACTTCTTAATTTTTTGTGGTATATTTTCTTAAGACCACATCTACAGCGGCTATCGCCTCTATGATTGGTCACGGCCGAGTTTGGTCGAGAGGAGCCGAATTTGGCCGACTGCCCGAGGCTCTCACGCCGCCGATACGTCACACCATTTCTCATAGCGTAACTCCTATTTAATGGAGCCTCGTGACCTTTCAGGGTATGGAGCTATTGCCTTGAAGTTGTTATATCATTGACAGGATATATATTAATGGTTTGATAGTTACATGGTTCGATTTTCTTGTTGGCCTAAACCAACAATACCTGTTGGTTAATACCTAACTATTGATATATTAATTTATTTTGTACTTTGGTTATAAGTTATTAGTAAGCCCCATGTAGATTTTCATGAATCGAATATTTACCCATGGGGCCGCTATAAAACATAATTACTTATAAGGTCTTTACCTATGAAATTGCCGTTTTGTTTGAAAAAAGTTAAAGTATTTTTTTTTTTCGAACTTATTTATTTCTTTTATTCAAAGTAATCACCCCTGCAATCAATGCATCTTTGCCAACGCAGTGGCAGTTTATGGATGCCCTTCTTGAAAAAATCAGCAGGACGGGAGACAACAAACTCTTCAAAGGCGTTTTGTACTGCCTCTCGGGAATTGAATTTTTTTCCCGCTAAAAAGTAGTCCAAATTTTGGAAAAAGTAATAGTCGGTAGGCGCAAGATCTGGTGAGTATGGCGGATGAGGGAGAGCTTCCAAACCCAACTCATGCAGCTAAGAGACGGTCTGTTGTGCAGTATGGGATCGCGCGTTGTCGTGAAGTAGCAGTGGAGACGACCGATTGACCAAAGCTGGTTGCAGACGTGCGAGTTTCGCCATCATTGTGGTCAGTTCTTCAATGTACACATCTGCAGTAATGCTCTCGCCGTTTTGTAAAAAGCTATGATGAATCACACCAGCACTAGACCACCAAACTGTGACCATCACCTTTCTAGGGGTCATTTTTCGTTTTGCACATTGCTTTGGTACCGAACCAGGATCTAACCAACTTGCTGAGCGCTTTCGATTGTCAAAAAGAATCCATTTTTCGTCGCACGTAACAATTCGGTTCAAAATTCCTTCATTTCTGTGCCTGTTAAGCAGCGTAAGGCAAGTCTCGACGCGTACGTTGCGCTGGCGATCGTTAAGTTCGTGGGGCACCCATCTATCAAGCTTTTTTATCTTGCCAATCTGTCGCAAATGGACCAATATTGTTTTGATGCTAACATCAAAAGCTGCTGCCAGCTCAGCTGTAGATTGAGATTCATCAGCTTCCACAATCGCCTTTAATTCATCATTGTTGACCAAAGTTTCCGGACGACCACGAGGTTCATTTATCAAGTCAAAATTCCCAGGACGGAACCGAGCAAACCAATAACGGGTTGTACGTTCGTTTGTACAGTTCTCTCCGTAAACGTCGTTGATGTTACGTGTCGTTTGTGCCGCGTTGGTGCCACGACGGAACTCATATTCCATAATTACACGAAATTTCAAAGTATCCATTATGAGGAAAAATGTTGAAATGTAATGAAAATACAACGCTAATCAATAAACAAAAGACTTATATTGTAAATAGAATGTCATATTTTTAAAACAAAATTAATTTGAATTTAGAATTCATAGCCAATCAAAACTTTTTTTTGTTTGAAAAAGTCTGTACTGCAATACGGCAATTTCATAGGTAAAGACCTATTATTTAAAGCCTTGATTGCCGTCTGCCTACATGAACACTACAATTTTATTCGCTTTTAAAATGGTTTACTGTTCACGAATCTTTGTACGTAGAGAATCAAAAACAGATAGTACAAGCAACAAAGTATGGTCAAAGCTTATAAATTATGCGGGCAAAAAGATGTTAAAGTGCCCGGGTGAAAAGTAAAATACAAAGTAAACAAACAATATTTTATAATTATATATTTGTTTGATTTTTTTTTTCTCCCAACGATCACATACATAGGTCCTGGACCCTAATTGAAGGGGTGAGAACAAAAAGGATTTATCTGATTTTTTTTCTCAAAATGACTTATGGGTATCGTTGGATTCAGCGTGAAATTATCTTCAATAATACATTCTCAAAATACCGAAATGAGGCTTAAATCTCGAGATTTTGAGTCTAAAAACGGTTTATCTGTCACAGGAATACAGTTCGCTTAGCATAAAAACATTATTATATTTATTTTATTATATTATATTTTTACAGTAATTTTATGAATTAGTACTATATTTAGTATTTAAAAATGGAATTAAAACATTTTCAAGCAACTGAAACTTACATAAACCTTTTCTATTAACTTATAAGCACTCTACATTAAAATGACGACGTTGACGTTTAAAGTCAATTTTCTCGAAACTGTCAATTTGTCAGTTAAATCCTTTTTATTCTCAACCCTTCAATTAGGATTCCTTGTGTCTCGAAACCCAGGAACTACGAGGACCATGGTCACACAACACTCAGACTCAGAACAATTTTTCGCGCTTTTTTTTCTGTGCCAAATACTTGTCCTGCCGCGGGAATCGAACCCGCCGCCTCCGAGTTATGAGGGCTGCTCAACCGCCCTTGTTCGCGATGTTTTAAAAAGTATAGGTGACAAGAGGCAGTCCCAATTTGTCCCGCGTTTTTCAGATATCATGTTTACAAAAACCCGTTCTGACAAAGTGACAACACCCCTACGCCATAAAAAGAAGACACCCTTCAAATATCGTGTCTCTATACGATTGTGCATTGTCGATCAGTTATTCAATCCGTCCCTGACAGAGCATTATTAAATACTAGCTGCGCCCCGCGGTTTCACCCGCTGATAATAAGTATTTCAATGATTTGCTCATCCATCGGGAACATTTAACTTTTTCGGGATAAAATTTAGCCTATATGTTAATCCAATATAATAAGCTATGTTAAGCTTGGTACAGAAATTTATCCAAATCCATTCAGCCGTTTGAGCGTGAAGATGTAACAAACATACACACATACAAACTTTCGCCTTTATAATATTAGTGTGAAGGTGGTATACTCTTGTCTTAATTAGTGTGTGTGTGTTTTACAAGTGTATGTGAATGTAGCATGAATGTGTGTGTTTGAAGCCAAAAACGTGAACACATTTGTCTCCCGCTGTTTGACGCTGCGTCGTCGGCCATACATCATGACACTGGATGTAGGAAGGGAAAATTACAGAATGGACGTGGCATTTCGTCAAAATAAGTACAATAGGTCGTAGGACTTTTCTGCAAAGTGTTAAGCAATTCAGAAGCAGAACAAAATTAAACAATACATGAGCTATTTAATTGATAAAATATATTCATATTCATATTCATTTATTTGCATTCATGTACAATTTATATATTATGTCAGGTCTTTTCACATTCACTACATAACATCACAGATTGCACAATATAATTATAAATCATAATACTATCTGTACTTATATAATGGTCAGACAGTATGAATAATTTACCTAATCCAATTTTGTAATAAGACTTCTGTAGTATCCATCGAAAAAGTAAAACAGTAAAATGTACATATGTAGGGAAAAAAAAATTGTCATCACTTCACTGCACCACTTCGTCGATTGCTATGAGTAATTTGGCCGAACACTAAACTTAGTCTATCACCGCTCGTTACAGAATGAATCCCCCATCCCAAGTGTCACCGGCAAAGAGTGAAGTTAGTCTCGAACCACAGGCCAGTGTCAATGACAATACCAGACGAATATTGACGTAAGTGACATTGACACATGCGAGTCGTGGTGTCACATTGAGACATGAACACTTCCAATCAGAGTTTTGGCGGGAATGCGAAAAAGATTGCGTCACCGCATTGTATTATTTTCCAAAACTTGTGTTATTTTCAGTGTTAGTGCATAAAATTGGTGGCATTCTATTCGTTAAGTGCTGGATTACAGGCGTGAGTGTGGGAAAATGGTATAATGATGGTGAAACGTTTATTTTCGTGTTGTTTCCAAAACTCCATAGAAGTAAAGTTGCCACCACTTTACTAGAAGTATAACTTTGACTAGACTATGACTTGACTCGATGACTTCGACTGTGACTTGACACATATTTGCATAAATATCATTAACTTGAAAAATTATCAATTACTTGACACTGGCTAAATACACAAAAGTGTGGAGCCAAAACATAAAAAAAATCTAATTTTTTAAATGTCAGAGCTGTAGACCGCACTACTGATGTAAAACATTTTTAGTTTAGCTCCGTCTATCAGCTGGTATAACTTGGTTTTTTCTTTGTTTAATGTAAATGTTGCCAAATTGACAATTGTGAATTGTCTTTTATTGGTTGTACCAACATAATAATAGAAATTTTTAACTTTGTTATGTTGACAACGGAGTTCTACGTGAACCAACTTCAACTTCCATTCGCCTCGCATTCACTAGCTTACTCCCCAAGTCAAGAGTGCATAAAGATGTTTTACTTTTTAACTTTCATTTTACTGTTGCTTTACCTGAACTAGAGTTAAGTGCTATCTCCCTCGGACCGCGTTTCCATCTGAAATGCTTGTTCCAGTTAGTATAGAACTTCCTTGTAAATATTTTAAAAGTCATAAAATAATAATAAATCCATGAAGAAGAAGATAACTAGAAGTAGTTCTTATTCTGTGTTTGTCCGAAAGTCTGAAAATCTTATTATAATAAACACTTATAAAAAAACACATATTTGCGTCAAAATCATTAACTTGATAATTTATTAATTACTTGACACTGGCTAAATACACAATAGTGTGGAGCCAAAACAAAACAAAAACACCTCCAATCCGTATTACATTGATATTAATAATCTTCTTAATATACATAACTCAAAGGTGACTGACTGACTCACATAGTGATCTACCAACGCACAGCCCAAACCACTGGACGGATCGGGCTGAAATTTGGCATGCAGGTAGATGTTATGACGTAGGCATCCGCTAAGAAAGGATTTTTCGAAATTCCACCCTTAATAGGATGAAATGGGTGGTTGAATTATTTTCCGATAGGCCACTTCGCGGATGAAGCTGCGGCAGAAGCTCGTAGACTATAAAGGAGTGGTTATAACAATAGGTAACCACCGTTTTGCCAGTTATTCTGCCGCCAAGCACTACTGCGCAATAATCATCACGTTTAGCAGGTGGTTTGATGATCGCAGATTTTAATGTAACATGTAGCTGCTGCCTATTCCGCGTATTCCCTTGGCTGGTTCTTATGGCCCGCCGGAAGAGATGGGGTGAAACTGTTTTTAGATCGGCACAACATAGCGTAATTCTAAATCACGTCCAATTATCGGAATTGATTTGAAATGCGTTTACCAGAAGCTTCTATGGAGTTTTGGAAAAAATACGAAAATAAACGTTTCACCATCATTATACAACTTTCCCACACTCATGCATGTAATCCAGCACTTAACGAATAAAATGCCACCAAATTTATGCATTAACACTGATAATAACACAAGTTTTGGAAAATAATACAATGCGGTGACGCAATCATTTTCGTTTTCCCGCCAAAACTCGGAACCGTGTTCTTCAAAGTCAAACTGTCACAACCGCATCCAACATCAACCTCTCATCCTCGGCCGTCCCACTTTAGGCTTTTTCGTCCGCCGTCGAGTCACGGAGATATTTCACTTCTATCTACGTCTTTGTATTAGACGCGTTAAAATATATGTTTGTGCAACCCTTTTTTCCTTGAAACTGTTTGACGCGGTTTACTCAAGAGTCAGTGATGAATCTACTATTTTATGTTTTATCTCTACATAAATCGTAGCACAGATAAATATAATACTAGTAGAGTGTGATTCAGATTTAACGGTGGTCTCCGCTTTCCGCTGCCACGCACATGAAATTTTTGACACAATTTTGTTTTACTTTTTTTCTGAGCTATTTGCACCAGCTTTGCAACTGCTATTAAGTTTGAGTCGTACCAATCAGAGAACTTCCGGACGCTATTTTAAATAAAGAAGCTCTTCTTTTTTTTTAATGTTTTGGCTCCACACTTTTGTGTATTTAGCCAGTGTCAAGTAATTGATAATTTATCAAGTTAATGATATTTCACGCAAATATGTGTCAAGTTATAGTCGAAGTCATCAAGTCAAGTCAAAGTCATACTCCTAGTAAAGTGGTGGCAACTTTACTTGAAGCTTCTATGGAGTTTTGGAAACAACACGAATGAAACGTTTCACCATCATTATACCACTTTCCCACACTCACGCCTGTAATCCAACACTTAACGAATAGAATGCCACCAATTTAATGCACTAACACTGAAAATAACACAAGTTTTAGAAAATAATACAATGCCAATACCAGACTGTGATGATGTCTCAGGATGATGTGCGCAGTGCAGTGTCGCTCGAAACTCTATGTTTCGGGGTTCCGAGTGACACTGTTCTGTTATGGGCGGCCGTGTCGCTTAGCATCAGGTAAACGACTAGCTCGTCACATCATTGACAAACATAAAAAAAAAAATTACGATAAAATCACTAAACAAACTTAAGTGCGAAAAATTAAATTTAATATTATATTTGTTTTTTTTTTTAATTAATAGATTCTCTTTTTAGAATCCGCCAAAAACTTACGGTTAAAATAAATTAACTTAGTTAAATTTAATCAATCTGAAGTATAATAAAGAAAACGAGACAACGCGTTTTAATTTTACCCTTTGATTAAATTTATGTAACATTTTCTAGGTAAAGCTACCAGTTTTTTAAAGAAATGTATCAAGTTTCGAGACTGTTTCAAATTGTATCGTGCGTATCGTCTTTATTGGGCATCAATTTAAATTGTTTTCGTCTCCGAAGCGGGTTTGATGATGTTGTGTTTTGGAAGTTGAATTGAGAAGGTTAGAGGGTGCCGTTGTCGTGAACCGTCGGCCTACATTATTTTCTACTAGCTAGTGACGTAGGCTGCAGGTAGAAACTGACGTAGAAATCTAAGTATAAATAACTCAAAGGTGACTGACTGACATAGTGATCTATCAACGCATAGCCCAAACCACTGGACGGGTCGGGCTGAAATTTGGTAGATGTTATGACGTAGGCATCTGTTAAAAAGGATTTTTCGAAATTCAACCCTTAAGAGGGTGAAATGGGTAGTTGAATTATTTTCCCATAGGCCACGCTGCGGACGAAGCTGCGGGCAGAAGCTTGTATTTCTATAGTTTTTAATATTTCTATAGTTATAAATTGAGTAAGTTGCTTCCAGTTCTAAGGTCAGGACCGGTGTACGTTATACAATTCAAAACAACATAAAACGAGTGTGACCACAGGACTGAAGTAAAACTTCTTTAGCTCCATCTATCGGCCGGTATAACTTTGTTTAATACTAATGTCGCCATCTTGACAATAATTAAGGGTTGAGAATAAAAACTGGTTTAACTGTCAAATTGATAGTTTCGAGAAAATTGACTTTAAACTTCAACGGCGTCATTTTAATGTAGAGTGCTTATAAGGTAATAGAAAAGGTTTATGTAAGTTTCGGTTGCTTGAAAATGTTTTAATTCTATTTTAAAATACTACATATAGTACTAATTCATACAATTACTGTAAAAATATAATATAATAAAATAAATTTAGTAATGTTTGTATGCTAAGCGAACTGTATTCCTGTGACAGATAAACCGTTTTTAGACTCAAAATCTCGAGATTTAAGCTTCATTTTGGTATTTTGAGAATGTATTATTCTAGATAATTTCACGCTGAATCCTACGGTACCCATAAGTCATTTTGTGAAAAAAATCAGTTAAACCCTTTTTGTTCTCACCCCTTCAATTGTGAATTGTCATTTTACTGGACATACCAACACAATACAATTTTTTAACTTCGTTGTGCTGGCATTGGAGATCTACGTGAATCAATTTCCGTTCCTTCGCCAGCTTATCCCCAAGTCGAGCGTGCTTAAAGAAATTTTACTTCAAAAACTAATCCGTTGTCTGTTTGTATTTTGTAAACGTCAATAAGTCTGAAACAACTTTGATGATATATTGCACATAGATTGCTTACACTAACGAAATCAATATACTTATAATTACTTGTGAAGGGCTTTAATTAGCTCTTCAAGTTTATTTCATAAATTAGTTTTTAATGAAAGCTGTAAGCCCTGCAAATATAAAAAAAAAAAAAGTTTATCCCAGGAAATTTGGAGTTCCATAGAGAAAACCCGGGTAACAGCGGGTGGAACCGCGTAGCTAGTAGATAACAAAATATTTAGTGTAGTTATTAAGTGTCAAAGGGCGGTGTTGGTGACTGGCCCACTCCAAATGTGGGCTACGAATTAACTCCGACCAGAAAAAATCCAGTCTCCAATACAAAAACCACGTCAAAAAGCCACATGTTTTCTCTCACTCACGCCAAAGCCTTAAGGTTTGTTTTTCCGTCAAGAAAATCCCCCCTAATAAACCCATCAAGGTTCTACCCTCAGATTACCATCCACCGTTACCCCATGGTCCGCCATTTGTCACGTTTTTACCAACCTTGTCGCGGTAGATTTACCCGAATTTGTCATTCTAAGAAGGTGCTGCCATCTAGCGGCCTCTGTTGTAAAAAACATGATTAGTGGTGACTGCGGTTAGGTTACTTTGTAAGGTCCGTGCGAAAAATATACTCCATTTGGGGATCATGTTGCTATTTACGTTATGTGCGGGTTAGTACCTGCACTTTCACACAATGGTGAATTAAAAAAAACGAGTGCTTTGGACCACAGGATTGAAGTAAAACTTCTTTAGCTCCATCTATCGGCCGGTATAACTTTGTTTTTGCTTTATTTAATGTTAATGTCGCCATCTTGACAATTGTAAGCTGTCATTTTACCGGACATACCAATAATAAAGTAATTTTTAACTTTGTTATGTTGCCAATGGAGATCTACGTTATCCAACAACTTTCAACTTCCGTTCGCCTCGTCACGCATTCACTAACTTACTCCCGCCACCCGGTGACGCTGTCCGCCCGGTAACGCTGTCCGACCGGTAACGCTGTCCGCCCGGTGACGCTGTCCGCCCGGTGACGCTGTCCGCCCGGTGACGCTGTCCGCCCGGTGACGCTCTCCGCCCGGTGACGCTTCCCACCCGGTGACGCTGTAAAGGTCGGTAGAGACCAACAGCATTAGCTCGTTCAAAAAAAACCAACTTACTACCCAAGTCAAGCGTGCGTAAAAAGTTTTATTTAAAAACATTGCGAAAAAACTTACACTGCACAACAATTCAAGAACATGTGTCAATTATGTCATCCGCCGCCTACGTTGGGCCAGCGAGGTCATGATTACTAAAGGGATGATGTTTTAGTAAACTGTATAAGCTTGTTTCTTAGACCTTTTTGATAGACAATCGGTGGTTAGACGCCCCGCAGTTTCACTTGCATTTTCCTGTCTTCTCACCGAAATTCATAAATTTCCGGGACACTATCCTTGGCAGAAATATCTTAGTCGCTTAAGTAATCTATGTGCAAAATCTAAAAAACTATTGCGACGTGTGTGAAAATCACAGAAACAAAATACAAACAAATATTATAACGCTTTTATGACCCTTATTAAGAATAAAAAATGAATAATAAAATAATAATTTATGGTAGTCAGAATTGAGAATTAAGTATAATATCTAGCATGAAATCGGGGGCTTAACTTTAAATAAATAAAAATGCCTTAATTCTGAAGCTAGAAGAATAGCTACATTTCTACTTGACTCTATTTTTGGACACTCTACAGACTTAAGTACCTATGTCAGTATAAATAAATATATTACCAGTCCATATTTACCACACTTTTCTTAATACTTAAAAAAGCATTATCTCAGTGTATTACGCATTGTATCCACCATTTAACACTCCGCCAGAAGCCAGCTAAAATCCATATTTACCTTAAAAGCAGCCAAAACAAAGGCAAAGGGTAATTTAACCATAATTACAACCCCAAATATCGGGGTGGCTGCCCATGGTGGTGGAGATTGAGCCTTTCATTAAAAACTCATTTTCATTCACTGTGGCGGAAAAAAGTGTGGAATCTACGTTAAAAAGAAGTTGGTGACTATAATGCAATTTTGTTTTTTTTTATGTAAACGAATGAAATTATTTAACAGAGCTAGATGCTTTCCAGATGTTAAGCGTCACGGACAATACCGAAACTCTAAATAACACATTTTTTAAAAAATGTGAAATTTAATTTAATTTTTTTTTAATTCGATTGTTTATTGATTCATGTAGTATAACATATATAGTATGTACTATAACATATTACAAAGTAAAAGAGTATACTATACGATATAGTATATACTCTTTTACTCTGTAATATGTTTTCTGAAATATATATATTTGAATTTGAATTTTCGCGTGACTCCACACTGCGCAGGTATCCGAGACACAGTAATAAGATTACTATATATACTTTAAGGTCAGACCATAAAATATTATTTGCCCAGAAATTTCACTACAATGCCCTTCAAAACAGCACACAGTATTACTGCTTGACAGAGTTACAGGCAAATTGAAATAACCTACAGTTCAGAATCCAGAGCTACTACCAAATGAGCTATGAGGCTACCCAACTGTAATCCCACCTTTATCAAAGTTGTTCCCAAACATTTTATTTTAATTATTTACATAATAAAATCCACTGATTTTAAGATAAGTTATAGTTTCACTTAATACTAAAACTACATCCAATCACGGATTTACTGCATTCTGTAAAATTCCATATTCAAAAAAGGGGGTAGAACTTTTCTGCAAAGTTTGTCTAGGTAGGTAGGTACCACCGCTTTGCCAGTTATTCTACCGCTAAACAGTAGTGTGCAAACACTACTGTATTCTAGTTTGAAGGGCATTGTAACTAGTGAAATTACTGGGCAATTGAGACTTTATCATCTGATCTCACAGTCGAGTGATCTTATTACCAGACTGCTGATGTCTCAGGATGATGTTCGCAGTGCAGTGTCATTTGAAACTGGAGTTCTGAGTGACACTGTTCTGTTATGAGTGGTCGTGTCGCTTAACATCAGGTGAACGACTAGTTTGTCACATCATTAAATGATAATAATAATAATTTCTTTGACCAAAAAGCAATATAGTAGATAAAATTGGTACATCGATGGTTGATACAGTATGAAAGGGTGTGATAAATATTATATGAAACTCTGAATCCCACACCTAGGCAACCTGTGTCGTGGGATTCAGTATCTTCCACTATTAATGGTTTTATTATAAACAATAACACTAATACATTCATATTATCACTAATTAAAAAAAATAGAGAGCAGAAAGTACAAACTTAAGTAGGTTACATTGAACAAGAAGGAAATGGAAGAGGTACCTATTTAAGTTATTACTTAAATAAAATAATGAATAGCACACGATCCAATATAATAATAACACAATACAATACAATACAAAACGCTTTATTGACACCAAAAATAAACACGTAGAAAAGAGAATCACATAATAAGATAGGTACAATGGGCGGTCTTATCGCTAAGAGCGATCTCTTCCAGACAATAACTTACAAGATATTACAGACTAAACTTTAAAATTATATTAATGACAGAGCTTTTAAGCTTAACTTTAAGCTTTTGATCTTATGTTTCCTTCTACATAACAAAATATGATACTCCTGGTGTTCCACAGATCTTTTTCGGGGTGATAGAGGTTTCGATTCAGACTTGTTTCTGTAACGAGCGGGCAATCGGATATTTCCTGTTTTTCGTAAAGAATACTTTTCCTTTGTGAATAAATTATTACCGTTTCTTTGATTTTTTGGGATGTAGAATTTTTGGATACAATTCGAGACGATTCCTAAAAACAACCAAGCTTCTTGAGTTTCAAAACCTTTATGATGGTTTATTTTATCTATATTGCTGTATCTGATAGCCTCTGTGGTGTGGTGGTTGAGCAGGTCGGCTCATATTCCGGAGGCGGCGGGTGCGATTCCCGCGGCAGGACCAGTATATTTTGTGCATGGAAAAAAAGCGCAAATACTTGTTCTGTGTCTGGGTATTGTGGGACCATGGTCCTCGTAGTCCCTAGGTCTCTAGACATAAGGTATCCTAGTTAGAGCCGACCGATGAGCCGACTTGCTCAACCACAGAGGCTGTTAATACAACAAAGGGGACAAGGATGAATGAATGGGGCGGCAATAGATGGCGCTGCCTGCCTTTACCTTCCCAGTAATTTCACCAGCAACAGAGCCCTTGTAACAGGAACACAATCACGTAAAAGAAACCCACCCCCAAATGCTTTTAACTTTGACCTATTCACAAACATTCATTCCGACCAACTTCCTAAGCGTATACTTATCCGATATTAATAAAAACAACTAATTACTAAAACACTCCGCCTCAGCGTCGTTTAGATAATAACCCCGATAAAGGGGACCATTCACGCCCACGCACGCTCACAAAAATCGTGTCGGAAAATTATTATCTGGGTTGATTACCGTAATTTTCATACGCCATTAGAGAAGAGAGCGTTTCTTACGCAGTAAACAGCGTAAGCGGAAAATGAATGCCTGTTCACGGCACGGATTTCTGTCGCTTTATAAAATATTTTTTAGTTATTTAAAAGTAAGGTTCGTGTTCGTGTTAAACTCTCAATTAGTTTACACCAATTTGTGTTTTTTTAATATTTGTAACTTTTAGATAAGTCCCACAGAAAAATTCGGATAAAATCCAAATCAAACTCGATTCAGTAAATAAACGAAAAAGACGGTAAGTAAATTCTCAAAAAACTCAAATAATTTTCAACCTAGTAAATTTTTCTATGGGACCCATTTATTTTTTGTTGTACAAAGGTTTGTTTGGTGCTTTAATATTTATATTGAGAAATGGGTATGAGACCATTTTACCACATAAGGTATTCGAGCACGATGGCAATCTATGCCAAGCTTTACGAACATTATACAGGGTGTGATTGTCATCAAAAATACATCGCCGCCTCGGGCTTGTTTCCAAACAATTTGCCTCTTCACCCTGGTATTACAATCACTTGCTACGTGACAAATCTGAGAAATATAATAAATTTGGATTTGAGTGTTTTTTTTGTATTAAGTACGATTGCGTTGCTTTCTTTCTCAGTTACAGCCGCCATGTTGTTTTTTATGTTAAGAAATGACATTATAGAAAGAAAGAAAAAAGAGAGAAAGGAAACACATTTATTCAAGATATCACACAACATTAGAATTTTACAAATAGGCAGTCATATAAGACAAAACTATTAGGTTGCACGACGTCAGTTTTTTTTCATATTCCTAGAGTACCGTCAAGGTAGGCACTCTAATTGAATTAACTTAAACGTCTAAAAACCTTTTTGATTGTATCCTATAACACTAATATTATTGTCTCTATTAAGGCGAAAAAACTTTGTTCATGTGTTCTTTCGATGTAGCACAAGTTGCACTCCACTAATATCTATTCATTTACACTATAACATTACACTAACTCAAATTTGTTCTTTTAAGTCTTCTTACTATATGCGTGTGGTCGAGGAGCTGGATTGCCTCAACGTTCACGTGATGTAGAAGTCTATGTTGGTGACTTTCTGCATAATTTTGAACAACTTTGTCAACGAGCTAGATGTTAAGGTCCCGATGGAGGTCGTCATTGCGTATGTACCAAGGTGCGTGCATGGCGTCATGATCCCGACACATAATGACAATAATTAAGATCGTTAGACCTTAATAACTGATTTTCAGTCGGAACCCATATTCAAACCAGTCGTTCAGCTGATGTCAAACGACATATCAGTTGCAGTGTCAGTCGGAACTCTAAGTTAAAGAGTTTACACTGCGCACGTCATCCTGAAACATCAGCACAGTCTATTAATAAGATAACTACACTATGACTACTTGCGCACTACTGCCTGGCATCAGAATAACTGGCAAAGTGGTGGAATTATTAGTAGTAAAATTTTCCAGAAAAATCCGACCACCGTAACTTCACCTGCGATTTACCCTGCGATAAAGCTTAAATTTAAAATGCCTTAAAAATATTTCGATTAAGCGAAAAGACAATTTCGGTTTATCTGTTTGGGAGCTACAATACTTGACAGCTTCCGTGGTGTGGTGGTTGAGTAGGTTGGCTCATAGCCTGGAGGCGGCGGGTTCAATTCCCGCCGCAGGACAAGTATTTGTGCACAAGAAAAAAATCGCAAATACTTGTTCTGAGTCTGGGTGTTGTGGGACCATGGTCTTCGTAGTTTCTGGGTCCCTAGACACAGTGAACCCTAGTTAGAGTCCAGGATCTATGTATGTGATCGTTGGGCTTTCTTATTATTATACCACAGACAGATACAAAGATACTATAAACTTATTACACCCTTCTGATTACGTAGGGGTTAAAAAGCGGCTATTTAATACCAAGATCGCTACGAAATAAATTCGAATAAAATCCAATTCTACTAACCAAAACTTTTACCTCAAACGACTCGTCTAAAAACTTTCGCTACTAAATCCATTGGTATTTACACCAAATCGAGATCGCTGGGTAAATTGAACACGGGGTAAATTGGTCGATTCCATTAAATTAATCTAATAGCTACTGTAACTTAGCTTTGGTGACTTTGTAGGACTAAAACGTATATGCAGTATGAGAATTTGGCATAGATACATATTTGGAAGAATAACTTCTTTATGCACGCTTGATTTGGGGAGTAAGCTGGTGAATGCGAGGCGAACCGAAGTTGAAGTTTGGTTCACATAGCTCTCCTTTGACAACATAACACAGTTAAAAATTTGTATTATTATGTCGGTATGTCGGTGTGCAAGCACTGCTGTGTTCCAGTTTGAAGGGCACTGTAGCTAGTGAAATTACTGGGCATATGACACTTTATGATCTGATCTCACAGTCGATTAATCATATTACCAGACTGTGCTGATGTCTAAGAATGATGTGCGCAGTGCAGCAGTCATGGAAAACTTTACATTTTGGAGTTCCAAGTGACACCGATGTCCTGTTATGGGTGGTCGTGTCGCTTAACATCAGGTGAACGACTAGCTCGTCACATCATTCAGTAAGATAAAAACAAAGTATTGAATAAATGTATTTCTATTCTATTCTACTATAGGAAGTTTTTTTTTAATCTTATATTTTTAAGGTGCCTTGAGTCGCTTCGCGACTATGCCGGCACTATTGTCTTCAATCCGACTATCGGAAGTTGGAAAGTCGTACGGGATAACCACCGGGCCACACTCTACGGTACCTAGTCCATACTGATTACTTATTGTACGGCAACTAAACTTATCATATTAAAGCAGTGAAAACTCCGCTGGGCGAACAAGTTAGTTTTACAAGTTTATTTTAAGTTACGTAGCTTTGACGAAACTTATCTGTTACCAATCGCTACTCTACTCAAACGTTAGTTCTGTTATGAACAGGACTTTACATTTAACTTTTTTTAAAACTATGCATTAGCATAACTTAATCTAAGAAGCCGCTACCAGTAGGCAACGTGCCCAAAATGCTGGCGGCATTGCCCCGTTGAATGGCAATGCTTAGTCTTTGGGCTAAATAAACACCAGCATTTTGGTCACGTGTTGCCTCGATCAGTCGTTTTTTTTTTCGTTACTTTTTTTTAACCTGCAAATTGCCTTTACTTTCAACTAAATACTACAATGATATAATAACTAATACTAAGCACTAGCTAAAAAGACTTTTTTTGAACGGGCTAATGCTGTTGGTCTCTAGCAACCTTTACATTGTCACCGGGTGGGAGCTTTACATTTAACTATTCTACATTATAAAGGTTAGGTACTGTTTTAGTTAAGACTTATTTGCATTCAGATATTTGCTTTAAAAACAATCATTATTGAGTCAAAAGAAATTGTCTTTGTATTTTTGCGACTACACGGCTGAAATAATCTTGATTAGAAATATGGAGATAATAGTGACCTATAGGGAAGGACATCGAATACTTTATAAAGCTTATAACACAGCCTCTGTGGTGTAGTGGTTGAGCAGGGCGGCTCATAGCCCGGAGGTGGCGGGTTCGATTCCCGCCACAGGACAAGTATTTGTGCACAGAAATATAAGCGCAAATCTTGTTCTGAGTCTGGGTGTTGTGGGACCATGGTCCTTGTAGCTCCTGGGTCTTAGACACAGGGAATCCTAGTTAGGGTCCAGGATCTATGTATGTGATTGTTAAGTGTTATTATTGTTACTATTATTATCATTTATTTGTATTCAGGATAAATAATAATAAAAATGAGTTAAAAAAAATTGTCTTTGTATTTTTTCTGAAGTTTTGCGACGAAACGGCTGAACTAATCTTGATTGAAGATAATAATGAACTCTGGGGAAGGACATCGGATACTTTATAAAGATCATCTTTTTAAGCAAATTGCGTTTAGTTTTTAAACTATATACTACACTAAAAACTACTACAAAATGCTAAAAACGTTTGGACAATATAGCCGAGAGCTAGTCATAATTTAAATGTAACAATTATGTTATTTATTGGGCCTGGTCGATGCGGTACGTCACTAAAACACTGGCACTTATTGGCACGACGAATCAACATTGCAAGTCAAAGGAGTAATACTGCCAGCATCTTGGATCTAAATCATAGCGTGTGTGGGATAAATAGATAGATGGATAAATTCTTTATTGAAACACCACATCTTAAATAATTAAAAAAGTGAACAAACTTAACCAGTGACAATGGGCGGTCTTATCGCTCAGAGCGATCTCTTCCAGACAACCTTGTGGTGGAGCCATGTTTCTCGTAGTTCCTGGGTCCATAGACACAGGTAATCCTAGTTAGGGTCCAGTATGTGATCGTTGAGAGTTATTATTATTATAGTTTAACGTGAATGCAAAAGAACAAAGAGTTTAAAAATTAATAAATATGTGTGAACATTTCACATAGCGCCATCTAGCCCCAAACTAAGCAAAGCTTGTACTATGGGAACCAGATAACTGATACAATTCTTAGATACTTTTTGTTTGTAAATACATACATAGAATACTATATAAACACCCAGACACAGAACAAACATCGATGTTCATCACACAAATGTTTGTCCTGGGTGGGAATCGAACCCACGACCTGCAGTTCAGAAGGCAGGGTTACTACCAACTGAGCTATCGGGCCAGTCAAAGTTTATCCATTAAATTTAGTTAGGAGGCGCATATCTCGCAGTGCTATGAATACAAAGCGTGTATAAATCAGTGGGGATACCTAGAACAATATCCTATACGGAGAATACTTTTACAGGCCCCCCTTCAAACGGTTCACTTTCGCGGGACTCACGGCCGGTGCGGATGGCTGATTTCTCATAATTCAGTAAGGTTGATACCTTTTTAAAGTAAAACTTCTTTACACTTGACATACTTTTTAATTTGTAATATTTTTTTAATTAATTCCTAATATTATAGAAACTGACGTGAGTAGTACTCATCACTACAGCTATTAAATGGCTAACATTTTGGTCAGCGCCGAGCCGCCACCGCCGCCGCGCGTACTCCTTGAGGATGGGCATCTATATTGCCCGAACACCGGTCGAGTTATTCGACTATATTTCGTGAGTGTTAGCCGTGTAATAGTTGTAGTGATAATTAATTCATGTTAGTATTTTTGTATGTTATCTAGACAATCTATATTTAGGCTGTGTTGCACTGCCCTGCAAAAATGTCCATGTGACACCCAGGTTAACTGGAAGATAATGCTCTCTAGCATTAAGTTCGCCTACGCCTGTATGTACCTACATTTGTTGTTTGTGCAATAAAGCAATTTCTATCTATCTATCTACTTTTACTTACTCCCCAGTAAGCTGGTGGTGCGAGGCGAACGGATGTTGAAGTTGGTTCACGTAGATATCCAGTGGTGTGCATGCAGATATCCAAAGTGACAGTGATCACTTACCATCAAGAGCACGTGTGCTCGTTTACACTATAATTATAAAAAATCCTTAAAATACTAGTTTTATGCTTTTTTTACTCATTACACCTGCAACGAGTGTGCTGTAGACAACATGGCTGAAGTAAAACTTATTTAGTTTAGCGCCATCTATCAGCCGGTATGTATAATGCAACTTTGTTTTGCTTTATTCAATGGAGTTGACAATGAAGATCTTTGTGAACCAACTTCAATTTCTATTCAACTCGCATTCACCAGCTTACTCTTAAAGTCAAGCGTCTGTAAATAAGTCTTCCTTCAAAAATATGGCATGGCTTTGTTGAAGTATAATCAAAAGCAATTTATTGCAACGTTTAATGAAATGGAAAAACTCTTTTTCTGTACCAAGGCCTCGTTAAGGTAACGAATGTTTCGTAATAGTCAACTTATTTCTAGGTATATTACGTTTCGTAAAATGTCCACTTTAAAAATGTCCATCACACTTCTTAAACGAGAAAAACTTAAATTGTTTGATGTTTGCAATCCCCCTCGGCAATGTGTCACGCGAGACGAGGCGCTCATCAAAATTCAAGAAAAAACCTCCTTCAGTAAGTTTCTTTCTGCTATATCTAAATGAAAAGCAGATGTACACCCTCCCCTCCCCTCCCCCCCCCCCCCCCCCCTCCCCTCTGCATGTAAATGCTACTTCTGAAAGTTAAAATATGTTCTACTGGTTTGGGGGACGTTATAAAATGTTTTACAACAGGTGCTATCTGTGGTGCTAAATTGCATTTAATTATTGAATTCGTTAAAGGTTTAGTGGTGTACGTCTATTCTATAAAATATGTAATATCCATTCAAGGACTTTTCTGCAAAGTTCGCCTAGGTAGGTACCACCGCTTTGCCAGTTATTCTGCCGCCAAGCAAGTCGTGCGCAAGCACTACTGTGTTCCGGTTTGAAAAACACTGTAGCTAGTTAAATTACTAGGCAAATGAGACTTTATGACCTAATCTCACAGTCTAGTAATCTTCTTGCTAGAATGTGCTAGATGTCTCAGAATGGCGTGCGCAGTGCTGTGTCACACGAAACTATTTGTTAGAGTTTTAAGTGTCACTGCAACTGATATGAGCAGTCGTGTCGCTTAACATCAGGCGAGCGACTAGCTCGTCATGTCATTTCGTAATATAAAAAAAACAATGTGAAGGCAGGAGATAGTAAATCAATTTATGCATGGCACTCGGTAGTCTCAATTCGCTCCCTGGTCCCTCATAATTTTACAATGTATACTTATGTGGAGCTGCGATCCGCGGTTTCTCCCGCCTGTTGAAAATTTTCTATTTAAATTTCTATTTCCCGCTCTAGTTTCTTAATTTTTTCTTCTATGAGAACGTTCTCCTAACAATAACCTAAACACAACAAAAAATATTAGCAAACGTAACACGGATGCTGAAGTACCTATATCTTATTTGTAATTTACCCTCCTATGTTTAAACAGTTACCTACTGTTTTTTTTTAATATTTTATCCATTAAAATAATATGATATTTAGCATGAAAACTATACCTAATATAAACCACTAGCATAAAATTGTTATTTACTTATTTGGCAAATAAAAAATTAGTATTACTAACAAAAAATATTAGTTTCGAACTCTACGTCGCTAACACTTTTTAAACTTTCGCGACTTGAACTCATATTCTAAAGATAACACGGGTTTATTCGCGCACAAAAATTATCAAAACATAATTTTGACTAATCTCGACGTTTTGACCAAGTTACATTGTCCGTGGTCACGAGGGGACTACTTTTGATTTCGAGTTTATAGAAATATTAGCTACCCGGCAAACGTTGTTTTGTCATATAAATTAAAAAATAGGGGATGATGGAAGAAGGTAGAAAATTTAGGGTTGTATATACTTTTAATGCCACATCATAAAAATTAAAAAAAAATATGAAAAACTTTTTTTTTTGGTTTGCGCTACCTTCGCCACTTAGGGGAATGAAAAATAGATAACAACCTTTACTCAGTGTAAAGATAACATTTCATCGAAATCGGTTCACGCGTTTCAGAGGTGTATGGTAACAAACACTGTAACACAATTTATATATACATATATAATAAAAAAAAAATTTAGATAAATAAAAAATGATGAAATATTCAAAAAAATCCCGCTACCATTTCCACCACATTCAATATGCCCCGAAATCCAATAACAGCATTACTGAGTCCATACATTTACGCGCCCTTTAAGCGCGTAGACGCCATCAAAGGGATGCAAATCATTCACAATTTCGTACATTAAAGCGTCTATGTACAAACTTCTATTCTGCGGGGAAATAAAATAAAAGTTTGGCGAACTATTTCGATGGGGTAAAATAGTAATGTTATAGTTATCCGACCACTTCAAGCCAGTATCCGGCCAAAACATTTCTTAATACATTCTAGTTCCAGATATTCGATTACATATTTTATGTGAAGGCGACTAATCTGAATGAAACTACCCATCAGGTGAGAGCGTGGTCAAATGCTAGACAAGTTTGATGTAAAAAAAGAAAGAAAAAAAAACTACAATATTCAAAAAAATTTTTACGCACACTTGACTTGGGGGTGAGGCGAGTGGATTGAGAAGGTGATATACTTATATCTCCCTCTATACGTGAAGATAGAAAGAAAGAGTTACGTTACATATATTAATGTAGGGGCAAGAGAGATTAAGCTAAAGAATGTATACCTCTGTCGTGTGGTGTAGAGCACGCTCGTTTTTTTATTGTTTATTTTGATAGTCAGCTATTCGGCTAAAGCAGAGTACTAGCATCACTATTAAAAGCAGTAAATAAATAAACTTTTAGACGTAGGCGGTTTTCAAAGGTCAAAATAAATTGGATACTACGTGAAGTGTACGAAGAACGAATATAATCTGAGCCACCTTTACAAACTTCACTGATAGAAAACTTTCTATTAGAGAAACGTTAGAAAAACTGCCCGCATTTACCACAAAAGGGATTTAGGAATTTTTTTAACTGTTTATGCGTATGCACTGCTTTCTCGCTACAACTTTTCTAGTTCATCTATTTTACGAGGTCTGGACTTTAGTGGCATGCATAATAAGATTCAAAATAAAATAAATCTTCGGTTTTAGAGAATGGGAATAATTGCAGCAAAATACTAAAGCTTATTTCACTTGAATTCAGTCTGTAGTGATGAATATGTGTCGTATTTCCTTAAGCTAAGCTTCCTTTTCTTACTACCTTTTTTATTTTTGGGTAAGCGTGCTCTACTTTCGACCTTATCGTCACTTACCATCAGGTATTATGTAGTCAAATAAAAACACATCGATGGTAAAAAAAAACCGGTACACTTTAAGTTAAAGTCAGCTTTAAAAATATACAGGTAAGTTCTTGGAAAACTAGAACCAATGGATGGGCCCAAACAAATAATTATAAACAAAATTATTGAAAAAAAAAAATCTTCACTAGTAAAACTAATTTAGCTCTGCCCTAACTCGTATTTTAAAAACTTTCATAGAATACAGAATTAATTCCTTAAACATTTCCTAAGGAAATCGCTAAAACCTGCCGAAAAGAAATCGGCAATGGTATTCAGCAGAGAACAGGAAAGCCACGCGCGTGGAATAGTGATCCAGAGAATTAGCTATTCTCTTAGAACGGACAACTTTGTGGCTGATCGTGCCACGCATATTGAACACACCCTGTATTGTAGTTCGGGGAGACTTACAGCTGTAAGTATGACTGCTCATCTATACATAATAGGTCTTTACCTATGAAATTGCCGTATTGCAGTACAGACTTTTTCAAACAAAAAAAAGTTTTGATTGGCTATGAATTCTAAATTCAAATTAATTTTGTTTTAAAAATATGACATTCTATTTACAATATAAGTCTTTTGTTTATTGATTAGCGTTGTATTTTCATTACATTTCAACATTTTTCCTCATAATGGATACTTTGAAATTTCGTGTAATTATGGAATATGAGTTCCGTCGTGGCACCAACGCGGCACAAACGACACGTAACATCAACGACGTTTACGGAGAGAACTGTACAAACGAACGTACAACCCGTTATTGGTTAGCTCGGTTCCGTTCTGGGAATTTTGACTTGAAAAATGAACCTCGTGGTCGTCCGGAAACTTTGGTCAACAATGATGAATTAAAGGCGATTGTGGAAGCTGATGAATCTCAATCTACAGCTGAGCTGGCAGCAGCTTTTGATGTTAGCATCAAAACAATATTGGTCCATTTGCGACAGATTGGCAAGATAAAAAAGCTTGATAGATGGGTGCCCCACGAACTTAACGATCGCCAGCGCAACGTACGCGTCGAGTCTTGCCTTGCGCTGCTTAACAGGCACAGAAATGAAGGAATTTTGAACCGAATTGTGACGTGCGACGAAAAATGGATTCTTTTTGACAATCGAAAGTGCTCAGCAAGTTGGTTAGATCCTGGTTCGGTACCAAAGCAATGTGCAAAACGAAAAATGACCCCTAGAAAGGTGATGCTCACAGTTTGGTGGTCTAGTGCTGGTGTGATTCATCATAGCTTTTTACAAAACGGCGAGAGCATTACTGCAGATGTGTACATTGAAGAACTGACCACAATGATGGCGAAACTCGCACGTCTGCAACCAGCTTTGGTCAATCGGTCGTCTCCACTGCTACTTCACGACAACGCGCGACCCCATACTGCACAACAGACCGTCTCTAAGCTGCATGAGTTGGGTTTGGAAGCTCTCCCTCATCCGCCATACTCACCAGATCTTGCGCCTACCGACTATTACTTTTTCCAAAATTTGGACAACTTTTTAGCGGGAAAAAAATTCAATTCCCGAGAGGCAGTACAAAACGCCTGAAGAGTTTGTTGTCTCCCGTCCTGCTGATTTTTTCAAGAAGGGCATCCATAAACTGCCACAGCGTTGGCAAAGATGCATTGATTGCAGGGGTGATTACTTTGAATAAAAGAAATAAATAAGTTCGAAAAAAAAATACTTTAACTTTTTTCAAACAAAACGGCAATTTCATAGGTAAAGACCTAATATATAATTCAAAGCCCTGACTGACTTATATATCAACGCACAGCCTAAACCGCTGGTGCTAGAGACTTGAAATTTGAGGGCGTGCTCTTTGTAAGGTGTAGGTATCCACTAAGAAAGGGTTTTTGAAATTCTACCCGTAAGAGGGTGAAATATGTGCTTGTAATATTTATGAAAAAACTTCTTCTTCGTCTCCTATAGGCCGCGCGGGCGAAGCCGCGGGTGAATCTAACTCATATATTTTAATGGGCTTGCTATATATTATTTGACAATAAGCACTTTGTAATTTAATATGCTTAATAAAATAACTGAATTTTAAGTATTTATTTTAATTTTATATGACAAAATGATATAGAAATATCTAGTGTTATTCCCATGAAAATAATAAACAAAAACACTTGTTTTGCTGGTAAGTACAACGCAGAAGCACACAGAATCACCTGATTCACATAGAATCACTAAGAAGCACACAGAGATTTTTCGTCTTATTTTGTTTTCTGATTTATAAAATACCGATGCACGTTATTGTTGATGCATTGTTCCTCTGCCCCAACGATTCTGCTTTAGACCACACGAATGAAGTAAAACTTCTTTAGTTTAGCTCCATCCATCGGCTGGTATAAATATGTTTTTTCTTTGTTTAATGTTAAAATCGTCATATTGACAATTGCAAATTCTCATTTTACCGGACATACAAATACAAATACAAATTTATTTATTGTTTCAAAATACAACACACATACAATAAGTTACCACCTGTAAAGTTTTAACAAGTTAAACAAGTTACTAAGTTACAACCCTGCCCTCTGCTTTAGTATACACTGTGTTGCAGGGGGCAGTGTCTTCCCTTATGGTACAAATAATTTCAATACAAAATTGAAACAGTAAAAAGTAATAGTTTAAAAGCTAAGTAGATAAATAAATAAATAAAATATACATATGTGGGCAGAAACGTGTTGTGGGTAGGTTGCAACCTATATAACTATAGGCCTTCAGCATGTCCGCACCGCGCCGTGTCTGGAACAAGAATGCTCCGTAGCACACCAATCGATCCCTTTATATAGCCAGACAGGTAGGGGCGCCATGACAGTTGCCGGTGCTGCCACTGTAATAAATTTAATGCCACAGGGTAAATTACGGTGCTCGATCGCTGTGCATAGAGTTTATAACTGGACGTAGCCGCCGTCACGGCCATACTGACGTGCGTACGTCCTCGTACGCTTAGCTTCATTTTGTACCTGATGAGGGACACAAGTATCAGTGTTATTGCTCGTTCATCCTGACAATTAAATTGAGTTAAACTTGGAGTCTAAGTCAAAGTCAAAACATTAGTTCTCAATTTGATTAGTCAAAAGTATTTTAACCTTCCAGTCATCGCCAGGGTTAACCCATCGACAACCCAGTTTAGGACCATCAATATACCTTCATTTATAAAAAATGGACCGAATAATGCTAACCGGATAGATATCCCTTTAGCAACCAAAAATCATCATTCCTAAATTTTTTTAATGGACCAATTAATGCTAGACCGGATAGATATCCCTTTAGCAACCCACATTTTTTTTATGGACCATTAGTGCTAGACCGGATAGATTATCCCTTTAGCATTCGGACACATTTTTCTTGTCATCATTTTTAATTATGTTTTTTTTCTTTTTCTCTTTTTTTCTCGAAAAAAACGAGTCATAACTTTTTTTCCATAACTTTTATTATCATTATTTTTCACTGGTCCGGGTTAACCCTGCAACTAAATTTGATATTAGTGTCACCCGCCGTCACGTCATCATATTTTCGGCGTCGTTTGAAGAGTGATGTGGAAATGGGCATCCCACTTCTGATGTGGGCAGGAACGTGTTGTGGGTAGATAGGTTGCAACCTATATAACTATAGGCCTTCAGCATGTCCGCACCGCGCCGTGTCTGGAACAAGAATGCTCCGTAGCACACCAATCGATCCCTTTATATAGCCAGACAGGTAGGGGCGCCATGACAGTTGCCGGTGCTGCCACTGTAATAAATTTAATGCCACAGGGTAAATTACGGTGCTCGATCGCTGTGCATAGAGTTTATAACTGGACGTAGCCGCCGTCACATATATATTAGACATAACATAATAATATAAAAAAATTAACTTTGTTATGTTGACAATGGAGATCTACGTGAACCAACTTCAACTTCCTTTCGACTAGTTTACTCCCCAAGTCAAGCGTGCGTAAAGAAGTTTTACTTTAAAAAACCTCAATTATAGCCCACAGATTGAAACATAAATAGAGAAGGGCCCATGCACGTCGTTGATTCTAAGAATACCTGGTGGATCAACATTTCAGGCACGTCTGATAACCCCTTTAGGGCAGGGACGTGATGGTTTTCTTTTATTCTCGTGGCTGTTTCTGGTCTCACCTCAGGTGACAAGACGGGGTACAAATATCTATATAAATATAAATATAAATGAAACGCTATTTGACCGCCTTTGTGGTGTGCTGGTTGAGTAGACCAGCTCATAACCCGGAAGCGGTGGGTTCGATTCCCACAGCAGGACAAGTATAAGCACAGAAAAAAAAGCGCAAATACTTTTTTTTTATTAGGTTTCCGTTTGACTACTATCTCACCTGATGGTAAGTGATACGCTTGCCTACATGAAGACTCCAAGGTTGTAGTTTTCGGGAAATACGGACGCCGGTAAAGCACATATGGGATATTAACCATGTACTGGTGGCATTTTTTTGTACATCTGGATGTCCGATGGTGGAACGGTGATGGCGAAATCAGGTTATGCAACTCCAATGCGCTCTCTGCAAAATGCACTTGTTCTGTGTCAGGGTGTTGTGGGACCATGATTCTCGTAGTTCCTGAGTCCGTATACACAGGGAATCCTAATTAGAGTCCAGGATCTGATCCTCGTAGTTCCTAGGTCTCTAGACACTGGGAATCCTAGTTATGGTCTATGATATATGTATGTGATCGTTGGGCGTTATTATTG
The DNA here is from genome assembly GCA_905220475.3 of Ennomos fuscantarius. Taxonomy (NCBI): domain Eukaryota; kingdom Metazoa; phylum Arthropoda; class Insecta; order Lepidoptera; family Geometridae; genus Ennomos; species Ennomos fuscantarius. The sequence goes on from HG992046.1 coordinate 11,000,146, forward strand.
TTATTATTATTATTAATAAGGTAGTGCCTCCCTCATAGGCCATTCTGAACAACATCTTGTCTCTTGCATCCAATGGCTCCCCGCGGTTTTGACCAGGAGGGTGATCACGAAACTGATTGCAATGCAACAGGGGAAATTTCCATACTAACTATGAACATAAACTGCGTATTCAAACTGTCAAATCCATACAAATTTGTGTTTCTATTGATTGCAATCGAGTTACGTGATCGCCCAGCAGATCGTTGGTCCACCTCAGCCAGTGGGGGACCTATGCTGCGTCTTCCCGTTCGCGTAAGATATTTGAGAACCTTTCTTCGTCATCGGTTTTCGGCTCTGATTATATGACCTGCCCATTTCAACTTGCTGATCCAAAGGTCCGTATCACAGAACGATGCTCAGTGATTGATCGGTGCTCAAGCAGGAGATTTCATTCATAAAATGATCAATTAGTGAATGAAATCTCGGCTTGAGCACCGATCGATGACTGAGCATCGTTCTGTAATACGGACCTAAGAGAACTATAATAATGTTGTTTGTACATCACTTACTATATTAACGAAATAAACCTTCATTGTTTCCTTAGTATTTGTATATTATGTATTATTTGTGTATGTTTATGTTTAGTAGTATTGTGTTTTAAGTAGTATATAATTTTATATTTGTCTTAGTATGTATGTACACAGTAACTTTTTAGCACCACCGTCTTTGCTCGTTGATCTATCTCTGTCCATGCAAAGGTTGCCTGGAAGAGATCGCTTTTTAGCGATAAGACCGCCCATTGTTACCTACTCATTAGTTATTTCCTGTTTTTGTATTTGTTACCTTGAAACGAAAATAAATGAATGAAATAAATTAAATAACAATGAAATATAAGTAAATGATATGAACTTTATTCCTGACGCACAATATCGCATAGGTAATATAAATACTAAGACAATAGAAACATATATACACAATCATACACAATAATATGCTATACTGCGCGATGTCAGGAAAATAAAGTCTTAAGCCTTGGTGTCCATAAAGAGTTTATCTATCTATCTATCTATATTAAAATAACCGTTTTGATTTTACAGGCAACTACGTATTTACTTTATAAGCAAATTAAATAAACTAGACTTGATTTACATGCGTCCCGCGTCCGCTCAACCCTTCCAAAAGGGTGCGCCGTTAGGCTTGTTAAACAATATTATATTTTAACTTTCTTACAGTAGCTTTACGTGAACGAATGAAGCCATTTATACGCTCAAATTTAATAAAGTCATTCACAACTAAATTTAGTCTTTAAGGCATTGTACTGAAACTGGTCTGAAACTTTTTCTCTTTTAACGTTTTAAAGCTTTTTGTTCTAGTGCTTACCCTTTCCCATTGTAACCGATTTCAAAATAAGAAGAGGTTCTCAAATTGACTATATTTTTTGTTGCCTCAGAAATGTAGAGTGGATGAACCGATTTTGATGATTTTTTTTGAAGGCTGGTGCTTCCTGTGTCGTTCCATTTTGTCCAGTTCTGAAAATGGCATCCATGAAAAAAACATATAAGTTTGAAGTGAGTTTTTGACTGGCCCGATAGCTCAGTTGGTAGTAACCCTGCCTCCTGAACTGTGGGATTTGGGTTCGATCCCCACCATGGACAAACATTTGTGTGATGAACATCGATGTTTGTTCTGTGTTTGGGTGTCATATGTAAATACATACATAGAATACATTCTATGTATGTATTTACAAACATAAAGTATCTAAGTATTGAATCAGTTATCTGGTTCCCATAGTACAAGCTTTGCTTAGTTTGGGGCTAGATGGCGTTGTGTGAGATGTCCACACATATTATTATTATTATGTTACGTTTTGCGTTTGTTATATATTTAAACGAGCTTCTGCCCGCAGCTTCGCCCACGGCGTGGCCTATTGGAAAATAATTCAACCACCCATTTCACCCTCGTAAGGATGGAATTTCAAAAAATCCTTTCTTAGCGGATGCTTACGTCATAATATCTACCTGTATGCCAAATTTCAGCCCGATCCGTCCAGTGGTTTGGGCTGTGTGTTGATAGATCACTATGTCAGTCAGTTACCTTTGAGTTATATATATTTAGATGAATAACGTGAGAAGCTAGTCATTAGCTTGATGTTGAGCGTCACAGTTATTAACTAGGTAGAGTGTGCGCATGGATCACAATGGATTTATGAATGTAAGCGGTGCTCGTGACAGGCGAGTGTTTATGGATATTTCCCCGAAAACGATGTTTTTAATGTGTTTTATATGTAAATCGTGGGAGTTTAAAACCTGCAAATATTTAATGTTATTATTCTCCGGATGGTTTATCCAGTTACCACTGCCATTATAGTTCGGTGCCAAATAGATTTCTGTCAATTTTGCCGCCGGCGTTTTAGATACGTTGCCTACTGGTAGCGGCTTCTTCGATTCTGTTTTGAAGTTTTGCTAATGCATAGTTTTTACATATTATATACATATAATTGACTTGCCCGATAGCTCAGTTGGTAGTAGCCCTGCCTTCTGAACTGTGGGTTGTGGGTTCGATTCCCACTCAGGACAAACATTTGTGTGATGAACATAGGTGTTTGTTCTGTGTCTGGGTGTCATATTGTATTCTATGTATGTATTTACAAACAAAAAAGTATCTAAGTATTGTATCAGTTATCTGGTTCCCATAGCACGAGCTTTGCTTAGTTTGGGGCTAGATGGCGTTGTGTGAGATGTCCACACATATTATTATTATTATTATATAATAAATATATACATGACGGCGGCTACGTCCAGTTATAAACTCTATGCGCAGCGGGCAGTACCGTAATTTACCCTATGGTGGCATTTAAATTTATTACAGTGGCAACATCGGCAACTATCATTGCTCCCCCAACCATCTGGCTATAAAAAGGGACCACTCGGTGTACTACGGATCATTCTCGCGCCGGGCACGGCCCCGTACGCACGCTGAAAGCCTATAGTTATCTATAGTTATATAGGTTGCAACCTACGCACAACCCGTTCTGCCTACATACATATAAAAAAAACCAATTATGAATATTTTTAAATATTGGTCCTAATTGCAGTCTTCCTTATATTTAACCCACTTCAAAAAAGGAGGTTTTCAATTCGACTGTATCTTTTGTGTTTGTTACCTCAAACCTTTCGACTGGGTAAACCGATTTTGATGAGTCTTTTTTTATTTGAAAGCTGGTGCTTCTCGTTTCAATTTGATCAAGATCTGATGAGTACTTTTTGACTTATATATTTAACTAGCTTCTGCTCGCGGCTTCACCCGCTTGGCCTATAAGAAACGAATAAGACATTTTTTCACAGTTAATTCAACCACCCATTTCACCCTCTTAGGGATGTAACTTCGAAAAACCCTTTCTTAGTGGATACCTAAACTTTACAAAGAACACGCCCTCTAAATTTTCTCTGGGACCAGCGGTTTAGGCTGTGCGTTGACATATAAGTCATTCAGTCAGTCAGGACTTTGAATTTTATATGTATAGATAATGGTGTCGATTCTCTAAAACTAAAGTAAACTTAAAGTATGGCCGTACTCTTCTGATAAAGGGGAAATGAAAAAGACGGAAATATGTTAACTTCGTTTAGGTTTAGAGTATGCGACACAGAATACTTCAACGTCATTGATAATGCTCTCATTTTGTGATAATAAATGCGGTGGTAAGCCGGTTGGACTTTTTTTGTAAGGAAATATTATACAATAAATATCGAACAAGCAGATAGCCCACCTGATGGTAAGTAGTCGCCTTCCCGAATATTCATAGCTTTTTTTTTACACTGCATTTCCACAGACACCTGGGTCCGTGCTTTTTGTTAGATTTTTTTTTATATTTATTAATTAAGCCTATTATTAACATGAACATATATATAATACAGGGAGGACAATACAGCCAATAACACATAAACATAAGTACTTATTTCTAATTGTGCGTTCACCACCGAGCAAACCAGCTTCCGCAAGCAGCACCCGTTCATTAGCTTGATGCATGTTCCAGCCATCGCCCTCCTCGACCATGTTTGAGGGAAGAGAACGACCCGACACACGACGCCGCCGCAAGAAGAAGCTTTTTAGTGAACATGAGTGCTCCAAGTGTCCTTCATAGCTTATTATTACAAACTTACGTTGCTTTATTTTACGGTTTCTCTTCAAATATAATCTTATGGTTTGGTATGACTGGCCTGATAGCTCAGTTGGTAGTAACCCTGCCTTCTGAACTGTGGGTTGTGGGTTCGATTCCCACCCAGGACAAACATTTGTGTGATTAACATAGGTGTTTGTTCTGTGTCTGGGTGTTATATTGTATTCTATGTATTTATTTACAAAACAAAAAGTATCTAAGTATTGTATCAGTTATCTGGTTCCCATAGTACAGGCTTTGCTTAGTTTGGGGCTAGATGGCGCTGTGTGAGATGTCCACACATATATTATATTATTATATTATGGTTGTACCGTAAAATAAAGCATACCTTGCTTTATTTTACGGTTTCTCTTCAACCATGAGATTGTATTTATTCTGGCTTTTGCAATAACTTAGAAAATATATTTTGGTAAACCTGATTTGTGCCTACTTGAGTATGCAACCCACGCGAGCTCAACCCATATGGACGAGCAAGGTGTTGGCTTCGATAAATTATTCCTCTAACTTCCTCGTTGTAGAATTAAGGTTATTGTGAGCGGAATCAATGTTATTTATTATTAATTTTTATTTAATGTTTGTGTGTTTCATCTAATCACACTACCACCCAAATATTATAAAGGCGAGAGTTTGTGTATGTGTGTATGTTTGTTACTCCTTCACGCTCAAACGGCTGAATGAATTTAAATGAAATTCGGTACCAAGGTAGCTTATATACTAGATTTACGTATAGGCTACATTTTATCCGCGAGTGAAATTGCGGGGAGCAGCTAGTCCGAACTAATACTATAAAGATACTAGCTGCGCCACGCGGTTTCACCCGTGGATAAAAGTAGCCACCCTCGTTGTGTTCGATAATTGTCCCACGCGAACACACTATCGAGATAAAAAGTATCCTTTGTGTTAATCTAGGTCATAAACTATCTATGTTCCAAATTTCATCCAAATCCGTTCAGTAGTTTTTGCGTGAAAGAGTAACAAACAATCATCCATACATCCATACTCAAACTTTCGCGTTTACAATATTAGTTGGATTTAACGTCGTTAGACGGTCGATGTGCTCTCTGTGCCGAGGTGGGTAGCTGGTATAATAAAAGATAATTTTCATACAAATTAATCAATATATCTAATTAAACATTAATATAAATACAAACTTTAATTTATCCTAAAACTAGTAAGCCTTTGAACACATCTAACTTTCTTTATACCCGATACATAAAAAAAAAGATTTTAATCAAGATTTTTCTTATCGTCATAAATTATAATAAACTGACACAAATATCCAGGAGTTCCTTATACAGTTACTACATGAAATTCAATCCTATATAACATTGAACTGAGCGAGAAGTACATGAGTTTTTATATCCTTACTTATACCTATATACATTGGAAATCATTCTATAATAATAATATTAATATAAAATGAGTTAACAATAATAACAATAGCTATAGCCAGTGGTAGCTTGGGCCAGCTGCCACTCTGCTGTATTCTTAGTTTGGATTTTTGAAGTAAAACTTCCTAACGCATGCTTGACTTGGGAGTAAGCATGTGAATGTGAGGCGAACGGCAGTTAAAATGGGTTTACGTAAATCTCCAATGTCAACATAACAAAGTTAAAAACTTGTATTACTATATTGATATGTCCGGTATAATGACAATTTACAATTGTCAAGATGGCGACATTTGTTAGGATATATTAGGTATGAAACCTCATTACAGGAAATGCGAAACTATTTTATATTGCGGCTGTCTATTAATAAAAAGAAAGATTATTAGTTTGAAAATTGTCGCAATAAAAAAAGTATGAAAAATTTTTATTTGTCCAGAATGTTTTAGTTTTATTATTGAGAAGAATATATATATACAATGTAAGAAGGCGATTTCATTTACGGGTATATTCTGAAGATTATTTTCACATAATTTAAAAACATTAACATTATACAAAGCAAAAACAAAGTTATACCAGCCGACAGCTAAACGAAAGAAGTTTTACTTCAGTCGTGTAGTTAAAGCACTCGTTTTTTTGTGATGTATTTTTTTATACAAACATAGTAAAAACTTAGATTTAAGATATAAAAATAGACTATTGAATAAACTGCAAATAATTTTCATGAATAATATTTTAATTCTGCAATTATTTGTTAATGTATTCTTTAGAATTAAAAACTGCAGCTTTCTACGAGTGAAAGAAGTTTCAGAATCAGATCAATAGTTCCAGACATCATATCCCACAAATATTTACAATTCATCTTTTCAAAAACCACTTACATTTTGTATAGTATATAGTTCAGATAGCAAAGTAGTTGATACATTAGAAAACCAAAACCTGCGTGTTTGCAATCCCTGTTAAATAAACATTAATTAAATCGAATATTCCGTTAAATACAATTGAATTGAAGGGGTGAGAATAAAAAGGGTTTAACTGATTTTTTCACAAAATGACTTATGGGTATCGTAGGATTCAGCGTGAAATTATCTACAATAATACATTCCCAAAATACCGAAATGAGGCTTAGATCTCGAGATTTTGAGTCTAAAAACGGTTTATCTATCACAGGAATACAGTTCGCTTAGCATAAAAACATTATTATATTTATTTCATTATATTATATTTTTACAGTAATTGTATGAATTAGTACTATATTTAGTATTTTAAAATAGAACTAAAACATTTTCAAGCGACTGAAACTTACATAAACCTTTTCTATTACCTTATAAGCACTCTACATTAAAATGACGCCGTTGAAGTTTAAAGTCGATTTTCTTGAAACTATCAATTTGACAGTTAAACCCTTTTTATTCTCAACCCTTCAATTACGACACGCGTATTACAACATTTAATCATAATGAGAATTTAACCGATTACAAACTATGTACAGTTTATATTGAACAAATACGAGCTCACGCGACTCATTCGGCGTTTAATCAGCCGGTGAAATCATAACTTTGTTTTAGAGCTTTGATTAAAGCTTCCACACGGATTTACAACCACAATGTCGATATTCAAACTGATATCTTTATTGCTCAAATTCCCAATGTACTGCATAAAACAGTGTATACGGCTTATGTAAAAGGCTTGTGATAATAAGTAATATCTTAGTCGGAAGTGAGACAGGTAACTAGGTCAATAGCCAAATTTTTTTAATCTTTATCAAACTGACCTGATCAAGATAATTACGTAAGTCACTAAAGAAATTTCTCTGCATGGGATTAATTCAATTACAATTACTTCCTCTTAACACTTTCTCTAGTTTCATTAATTAGTTCAAGGCGGAAGATCTTCGCGTTGCTACAAAGATTAAAACCTAAACGATCCTTTTCATGTTTCTTTTGACAAAATGGTAGTAGTAGAAATTTTTTAAAGTCACATGAAGAATTGAATCACTGATTGGCTTTTATAACAAGTAAGACATTTTAAAACAAAACGCAAGAATTTTGATCCAAGCGTCATACATTACACCCCTGAAAAGCACTCCACTTCTATAATATGTGTGTGCTTCTTCATTTTATGAATCCCATCAAACTCATCTTGTATCTCCTCTAACGTCCTATCTTTAGTTTCTGGCACAAAGAAATATACAAATAAAATACCGACGAGGCAAGAGATAGCATAAAGCCATAGAGTCCAACCTGACTTGACCTTGGCCTCCAAATTCCGGTGTAATTTAATAACGGCAAAAGCTAAAAACCAATGTAGACCAGCAGTAATAGCAGTTGCTCTTCTAGTCACGTTTTGTGGGAATATCTCTCTGAGCATTAACCATGGGATAGGACCCGCGCCAGCTGCATAGACGCTCACGTGCAAACACAAACATGAAAGCGGTATCCACGTGTTATCCAACTGATAACGTGAAGCTATCAAATGAAAATAAATACTCAGTCCAGCCAAACTCAATAGCATCGTGAAAAATGAAATTAACAGTAACACTCGTCGTCTTACTACCTTTAAAAGCATAGTGGTAAAGTAAGTTGAAGAGACGAAACAGAATCCTAATAAAATGGCAGCATTTGCTGGCTCTAAAGATATATCGAATGCTTCAAAGATGCGCCGAGCGTAGAAAATGATAGGATAGAACCCGCTCAGCTGTTGGAAAAGCATAAGTGCGAAAGAGACGAATAGGGCTTTCAATGTTGCTCTCGTTTCGAGCAGATCTTTGAATGTTACTCTGGTTTTCGCTGAGCTTCGGAGGTGCTCCTTTAAAGATTTCAATTCTGAGTCAATGTCGTTGTCTATTCCTCTGTAATAGCGGAGTGCAGCTTTCGCTTCATGGAATTTCCCTTGAGACATGAGGTAGGTCGGAGATTCTGGGAGGAATATGAAAGCTACGAAGAACGCTATAGGGATGCTGGCGCATAGAACGGAAAACCATGTTGTGTTTTCCACCATACCTGTAAAACAAACAAAGAATAATAAGTATCAACTGCACTATAACTTTGTAGAAAAGTCTGACGACTGACAGTTACTAATTCTAAATTATCCTAAAACATACATTAACAAATCTGTAAATCTGATAACTCAGGAGCTATTGGATCGTAATAATGAAACCATTGGAGAAAAATGAAACAAGAAAGACAACAGTAATAAAACAAAACTCACCAATAATAAACCCAAACAGAATCCCGCAGCTCAAATGCACGTGATAAAAATTGGCCAAGGTAGGCAGCAATTGCTTTTCAGCAATGTCTTCTACGTATGGCGGGATGCTGACGCTGATGGCACCCACTGATATACCACCGACGAAGCGCCCGACGTGAAGCCCGTACTCGTTTGGACTGAAAGAAATGTAGAAATAAATAAAAACGTAGCCGCTTCCATTACCACTCTAACAATAGCTGGTGCTCCGTCATTTTTGCTCTTTAATTTCTTTCTACTGTAGTAGTGGGCAGTATTTTGCCTACTGGCAACGTAATAATACTGGCATCACTGCCACGTTAAATGGCAATGCTCAAAGGTTCCGTCACTGAACTACGGCGATTGTGGTGTATGTACCTGACCTGACCTGATGCATATCTTGACGGAATGTGTCCATAACGTGACTTTCCGAATTGATATGATGGTTATTTTTGTAACATATTCATTATCTCAATTGTAATGAATTATATACATTGTAAAAGACAGTAGAAAGAAGACAAAAAAAAAATACATCACTGTAAAGTTTCTTGTAGCTTCTTCTTTACAGTTGTAATCGAAGCTTCGGATCAAAGTTTTCAATTCTGCATTGTGCCGGATTGCTTGCACCAGTAGTGAGAAAGAGAACTGTTTTTTTTTCAAACTCATATATTGTAATGGGCTTGCTATATTATTTGACAATAAGCACTTTGTAATTTTATATGCTTAGTGAAATAACTTAATTTTAAGTACCTAGTATAATTTTGACTTGTAAAAGTGCTAAAATTAGCCTATTTGCAATAAATCTTTTGACTTTGACTTTGACTTTGACTTTGATAAGTTAAATCAGATTTTAAAAAGCTCTGCTGATTGCTACATATACAAAATAATAATTTCTTGAGATTAGTCCACTTAGATATCTATATATTTAAGCGCTTAATCAAATCTTTATATTATTATGTTTATCTAGATGTACTAGTACATATGCATGTACCAGGGCGACATAATCGAATTGCCAAAAGCCCTGAAATATTTTTTTAAATCTTTGGACCAATTAGTGGCCAGCATTTTAGTTACGTGTTTCTATCTTAGTTTTCTCTACAGTTTTAACAGTGAAGGAAACATGAAACACTAACATGTACATGTTTGTAATATATTCATTAGAACTGTAATAAATTATAAATATAAAATAGGGTAGAATAAAAAATACATCGCTGTAAAGTTTCTTGTAGCTTCATCTTTACAGTTGTAATCGAAGCTTCAAATCGGAGTTTTCTGTTCTGCATTGGGTCGGATGGCTTGCACCAGTAGTGAGATAGAAAACTTTTTTTTTTTCAAACTTATATATTGTAATGGGCTTGCTATGCAATATTTGACAATAAGCACTTTGTAATTTTATATGCTTAGTAAAATAACCTTAAGTACCTAATATAATTTTGACTTGTAAAAGTGCTAAAAATAGCCTGTTTGCAATAAATCTTTTGACTTTGCCTTTACAAGAATCATACAATTTGAGGTATTGTACGCCAACACTACCGACTGACAAGTCTAGCGTGGTGGCCATGCAGTAATGGGCGGATGATGCATGTATCTATTCTATTGAACTCAATTAGTTGCGTAGCATTCCTTCTAAACCAACTCAATTTCAATATTTCAAATTTCGTTTTAGCTTACCTGGAAGCCACAAGGATCCAAGATACCAGCATTGGTAGGGCCAAGTACAGTAAGGTCTTCTTCCGTCCAAAGTATTGGGAGATCAGACCAGCGGGCACCGAGCCAAAGACTGCACCCAGACATAGGAGAGATGCTACCCAAGATTCGAAAGAGGTTCTATCGGCTTGTGTCATCTAGTGGAACAGAATGGATAAAATAAGCATATTTATTATAAAGATAAAGCGGGTCTATTTTCGCACAATATTATCCCACTAATATTATAAAATCGAAGTTTGTATGTGTGTATGTCTGTTACTCCTTCACGCTCATAAGGCTGAGTGGATTTGGATAAAATTCGGTACCAACATATAGGTTACATTTTATCCCGGAAAAATTAAATTTTCCCGTGAGGTTAGCAAATAATTAAAATACTTTCTATCCGCGGGTGAAACCGCGGGGCGAAACTAGTGAATAAACATTTTGTTGACTTTCCACACAGTGCCATCTAGTACCAAACTAAACAATGTTTGTACTATGGAAACTACATACCTGATACAACACTTATACTTTTAGTTGGTAAATACATACATAAAATACAATATAACTGATGATGTATGATCTCATTATTTTGTTTCACTTTCTGGTTTTGTGATTCTGGATTGTACAGTTGTTGATCTTTGTATATTATGTTTATAATTGTAAGAAAATTTAAATCTTGCTATTACTAAACCTGACTGCTTTAGCCACTCCAAATTAATATGGAATAGTTTCCCTAAGTGTCCGAAATGCCCAAAGAACATATACTTAGATCCCGTACCCTAACTAAGATTCCCTGTATCTATGGACCCCAGAACTACGAGCACGGTACTACAACTTTAGCAAAGAACTAATCAAAGCTATCATTATAAACGAGTTTCTGCCCGCAGCTTCGCCCGCGGCGTGGCCTATGGGAAAATAATTCAACCACCCATTTCACCCTCTTAAGGGTGGAATTTCAAAAAATCCTTTCTTAGTGGATGCTTCCGTTATAACATCTACCTGCATGCCAAATTTCAGCCCGATCCGTTCAGTGGTTTGGGCTGTGCGTTGATAGATCATTATGTCAGTCAGTTAGTCACCTTTGAGTTATATATTATATTTAGATAGATGTGCACAGCTACTCAAAACCGTCACCAAGTTTTTATTTGTACCACTTCCAGTAAAGACTTTATGTACATCGCCATTTAGTTTAATATTCTTGATTAATTTACTGCGTCTAATATCCTAATTAGTTACCCTCTCCTGGTAGCTGAGGCTATGTACACATCCACTCACCTCAAGTGATCGGTTAGACGCCACTTGCGTGCTGTTCTCTACGACGCTCTGTAACATAAATGTACACGCATTAATAATTTAAGTATATGTTATTACAATACAAATTTAAGAATATGTTATTACAATACAAATTACGAAATGTTGGGAATGATTGTCTATCATAACAAGCGTTTTGGAATAATTTATTACAAATACAAATACAAAAAAAATTGTTTGAAAACTATCGTGAGTATGACACGTTTTCTTAAATTAATAACGTCTAAAATCACGTCAATAAAAAGTCAAAATTACTCCGACTTGCTAGGCTATCATTTAACTCGATTGCAACTAACAGAAACACAAATTTGTATGGATTTGACAGTTTGAATACGCAGTTTATGTGCATTTTAGTATGGTAATTTCTTCTGTTGCATTGCAATCAAAGTTTCGCTGGTTTCGGACATATTCGATGTCCTTCGTCTGGGAGCCAGCTACTAACGCAAGCAGCGGCGACTTTTGCGAGCGTCAGCACGCAAATAGCGCACGTGTGTGTGTATGTGTGTGTGTGTGTGTGAGTTTGTGTGTGTGTGTGTGTGCGTGTGCTAAAAAAGTTTCGTGCTCTAAACTAAACCCAAAGTTTATTTGGAAGTTGGATAAAACCGCCCTTGGTATCAATTCCATTATATACCTATTTGCCTGAACATAGGCACATACGAAGACAACAATAATATTTAAAGTTCTCGACGTTCTACCAAAATGTCTTGAAAAAAAAATATTGATACCTAATATATACAGAAGATGTTAAGTAACAAAGTAAAAATTAAAATTATCTTAATTAAACATTAATCACATTTCTTATCTTAAGCACTTACTTATCACTTTAGTCAAAAATATTTAACGCTTTTGAACTCGTATTCTCAGGTTAAACAACAGATAATTATTTTTATCCATCGATGTGGCTCTCAAAACTATCAAGATGGGAAGGCAATTTGCAGGTCACATTGTTAACAAAACCAACACCGATGGGGAAGAAAAGTTCTCGAGAGGCCCCCAGGAGCTCTAGGACAAGTATTTGTGCACAGAAAAAAAAACGCAAATACTGAGTCTGGGTGTTGTGGGACCATGGAACCCGTAGTGGTAAGGATAAGGCATATTACGCCATTGTTTATATTTAAATATTAAATTTACTTAGAGATATACATGGTTATGTAGCTATTTTTTCAGTTCAAAACTCGCGACAGTTTAAGTATTTGTGCAAAAGGAAAAAAATCGCAAATACTTGTTCTGAGTCTGGGTGTTGTGGGGCCATGGTCCTCGTAGTTCCTGGGTCCCTAGACACGGAATCCTAGTTAGGGTCCAGGATCTATGTATGTGATCGTTGGGCGTTATTATTATAATAGAAATCTTGGATGATGATGTCGATTTATCTAATCTATACACTGTGCCGTCATTCGAGTGTAATTTAATTAAAGCATTGCTTCACTTTATAATTAAACATTATATATTATAGTTTACTCTAGCAGAAAGGCTAAAAATAGTCTCCTTAACCTCGAGCAGAATGTCATGAGTTAATAAGCTAGGTACATTGTATTAATTAAACCATTCACTAGCGCGGATAAGAGAGAGTACGTCATTTTCACAAGATATGTTAAATTTAAATTTATAAAAATTAAATTTTGAAGTAAAACTTCTTTACGCACGCTTGACTCGGGGAGTAAGCTGGTGAATGCGTGACGAGGCGAACGGAAGTTGAAAGTTGATACACGTGGATCTCCATTGCCAACATAACAAAGTTATACATTTGTAATATGTTGGTATGTCCGGTAAAATTATAATTGGCAATTATCAAAAGAGCGATGTTAACATTCAACATGTCAGAAATAAAGTTATACCGGCTGATAGATGGAGCTAAAGACGTTTTATAAGGCTCTAGGTCTTAACGCACACTCTTTTTGTTTTTATTATTTTTTTATTTTACGAAATGACATGACGAGCTAGTCGCTCACGTGATGTTAAGCAACACGACTGCCCATATAAGTTACAGTAACACTTGAAACTCTCAATTATAGTTTCGCGTGACACTGCACTGCGCACGCCATTCTGAGACATCGTCACAGTCTAGCAATAAGATGAGATTAGATCATAAAGTCTCATTTGCCCAGTAATTTCACAAGCTACAGTACCTTTCAAACCGAAACACAGCAGTGCTTGCACACTACTGCTTGGCGGCAGAATACCTGACAAAGCGGTGGTACCTACCTAGACGAAATTTGCAGAAAAGTTCTACCACCTAGTAAGTAGTACTGTTTGACATCAATTTCATTACTTTTCCTGTTCCGATTTTTTTATGTAGTGCGTGTTTAAATTTATGACTACGGATTAAGGCAATGGTGGATTTCAACCTTAGGTTCTTTAATTGTTTTTTTTGTTTTCAAGTATAATTATTATAGTCTGTAACTGTTGTTAAAATTGTGTTTGAAACCAGTTTTTGTTAGAAGTGGAGATTTTTAGCAAAAAGTGGCTTCAAACTAAGCTGTGTCCGCAGTGAATGTTTATTAAGTCTACCGAACAGTTAAGACCTGCTAGTAGAGACTCGCTATGAACGGAACGCCACATTATATTCTATGCTACTATAATACCGATATCATCAGATTTATTTATGACGTCATAAATTTATACCCCCCGAAGAAACTTCCCGTAATTTTACTGCCTGAAATACTAAATTAACACATGTCCTATAAAACCTACCGCGGGACGGTATCACAATCCAAGACGTCATAAATTCTCAACTTTGCCCGCCTCGGTAAAATTTCAAACCCACCGCAAGCGGGGGCGCGCTTTTATAGCATCCGACACGATATCGTGATGAAATAAACGTGGTTTGTATGGGCTACCTCACATCACATTACGACATCAGTCCAATACTTTTCCCTTTCCAGGACACAAACTTTTCGTCTTTTCGTTTTTATTTTTAACGGGCCTTTTTTCTTTAAACTAAATACAACAATAATACCAGCTACTACAAAATGCCACTTTGACCAACCGTCGATCCACCTAGTACAGGCGCTGCGTCATCTGGTCGGAAAAGAGACTATATAAAGACGTGCGTAGCCCATCTTTCCCTTTTGACTAAGTACTTACATAATTGTATGTATAAATAGTTTAACTCGTACAAAATCGGATAGCATCGTGTAAATACTACGTCCGTAAGTAAACTTCACTAGAGTTTGTACAGTGATAAAAACCTTTGTAATTTAATATAGTTTTACGTGGTTGGTTTAAAGCGTTTGAAATGCTATAGTTTTACGTGGTTGGTTTAAAGCGTTTGAAATGCTATAGTTTTACGTGGTTGGTTTAAAGCGTTTGAAATGCTATAGTTTTACGTGGTTGGTTTAAAGCGTTTGAAATGCTATAGTTTTACGTGGTTGGTTTAAAGCGTTTGAAATGCTATAGTTTTACGTGGTTGGTTTAAAGCGTTTGAAATGCTATAGTTTTACGTGGTTGGTTTAAAGCGTTTGAAATGCTATAGTTTTACGTGGTTGGTTTAAAGCGTTTGAAATGCTATAGTTTTACGTGGTTGGTTTAAAGCGTTTGAAATGCTATAGTTTTACGTGGTTGGTTTAAAGCGTTTGAAATGCTATAGTTTTACGTGGTTGGTTTAAAGCGTTTGAAATGCTATAGTTTTACGTGGTTGGTTTAAAGCGTTTGAAATGCTATAGTTTTACGTGGTTGGTTTAAAGCGTTTGAAATGCTATAGTTTTACGTGGTTGGTTTAAAGCGTTTGAAATGCTATAGTTTTACGTGGTTGGTTTAAAGCGTTTGAAATGCTATAGTTTTACGTGGTTGGTTTAAAGCGTTTGAAATGCTATAGTTTTACGTGGTTGGTTTAAAGCGTTTGAAATGCTATAGTTTTACGTGGTTGGTTTAAAGCGTTTGAAATGCTATAGTTTTACGTGGTTGGTTTAAAGCGTTTGAAATGCTATAGTTTTACGTGGTTGGTTTAAAGCGTTTGAAATGCTATAGTTTTACGTGGTTGGTTTAAAGCGTTTGAAATGCTATAGTTTTACGTGGTTGGTTTAAAGCGTTTGAAATGCTATAGTTTTACGTGGTTGGTTTAAAGCGTTTGAAATGCTATAGTTTCAACAGCTACTGAGTTGTGGCCCTAGTTTCAGAGTTGGAGAACTTGATATACTCGTACTATTGGAATTTGTTTTGAAGTATGAGATTTTTTACGTTATTATGTCTGACTGAATAGAGACGTTAAGAATATATATTTTTTTAAATTTGCCTTTATTTTCTAAAGACTACAATGATTTAATAACTAAAACTATAAACTACCTATTACAAAAAAAAAGAAACATTTGGACTATATACTGGCCGCGATGACCTATAGACAGTCCAAATGCTCAAGCCCACTACCAGAAGGTAGCGTACCCAACAAGCATTGCCCCGTTGAATTGCAATGCTTATTCGTTGTGCCAAATAAGTGCCAGCATTTTGGTCATAAAGTTCATTGGCAGAACATTGTATTTATCGATATAGGTGCTCTACTAAGTAGTTCATAAACTTCATTAAGTTACAGTTTGTTTTTGTAACAAAAAATACATTACAGATAAAGACAGTTTTAGTAAACAAATCCAAAAGCGTGGTGTTAAAGTTGAGTGCTCCAACGCTCAGCATATTCGCAGATTTTATAATCAAGTTAAGGATCTTAATTTAGTAGGTACATTAAAATGTAAAAACCGCTTTGCAACCACTTGATATTCAACAAATAAAATTAAAAAAGATTATGTTAATCTAACTTTGTGTGAGTTTAATCAAAAACAAAATTAACGAACATAAAAAAGTTGCAAGAAAGCTTTAAGCAACAAACATCAAGTAAAAATATCTAGTTTACAACAGTAAATTTCTTGCTGCTGAATAATTTAATAAACATAGCGTGTCTCGCTGTAGTTGAATGGAACTAACTCAATAAACCGATAAAATGAAGAACAACGGGTGCATAGGCAGAAACCAAACAATGTTACCTGCATTGCGCATTTTACCGCTTAAAACTGTACACATACTAACCAAACAGCCAAGTAAACGAAATCAAACCTTATCGATGAGGATTTAACAAAGTGTGCAGCTGAAATGAAAAGTATGTACAAACTTGTAATATCATAAGTCAGTTCACCGCATGCAGCGAGCTGCTGTCACGTGGTTGGAAACTTCGAGAAAGTGCGATGAAGTTTCTGTACCAAATTAACGTAATTTTCAAACATGAAGTTTTGTAAGTAGGTTTCTAATATCCATTAAAAAGCTAAATGAATAAAAAGAAAACTTTCATTAAACTTTACGGTGCCTTTCAATGGATATAAGTACAACTATAATACAAAAGGAGGTCAAGGTTACTGCCTTGTAGAAGCCTATCATTAATTGTCAATTTCACGCATACACATGGACTAGGCTCAAGTTTGTATTAATTATTCATTGTAAAGCAAAATAAAATAAATTATATTATTATTGCGTTAACACATTTATACTTATTTAAATATACAGGAAGTACTATTAAATCAGTGTTTTTTTTATATAATTAAGTACTTTTATTGCTTTTTTCGAACCCAAAATGCTAAGTACCTACATCACGTTAATTATTTATTTATAATTTGTTTATTTAGATGTCGTCTATAATTTCTCACACATGTCTTGCTTTTATCAACTCTCGTCCCGTGCAATGTTCATCGGAAATTACTGCTATTTATTCGTTTATCAAAGGTAGACTCGTCTGCTTCGTATCTGGGGTCGCAGACTGTCCTACATTAATTGTCTCCGGCTGCCCTTTCAGTGGCCTGAACTGATGCTGCAATATTATTCTCTGTATTGTTGTCATTGTTATTCATATATTTAGAACGTGATACATCGTAATCTTTATTTATTAAAGAATTAATTATATTTCTACATTGTAAAAAAAATGCGCTCAGCTCTTTAGCGCTTAGCCACAAAATTAGCAAAAAGTACATAAGTACTTAGATATATGAGAATAGAGATAAACAACGTGAAGAACCTATAATAAGTATGTGTGATTGAAACGAAAGCCTATCACTACCAGTGATAGATGAATATAGTGTAAGGAAGGTGTATGTTTACAGGCATGCACATTAAATGACAATGGGAATACAAAAATTAAAACAATCGAACGACGATCACATACATAGATCCAGGACCCTAACTAAGATTTCCTCTATTTAGAGACCCAGGAACTACGAGAAACATGGTCCCACGACAGACAGATACATGCGCATGCAGCAAGTGCATGCGCTTATTTATGTGCATAAATACTTGTCCTATCGAAGGAATTCAACTCAACCACCACACCACAACGGCTACCAAATAAGTGGTGACTTTCACTACAAAGTTACAGAGCTAAAGCTAGTTATAATGATAATAATCATAGTATAAAATTAACAGCGTAATTAATAAAATTATATCATTTATAATACTATAATATCAAGTCACTTAACAAAAAACCAAAATAAACCGGGCCCAAAAGTAATATTCAATATTAGTTGAAAATATTCAGACTAATCTTAAGTTCAAAGACTTAAAAAGGTTCATAAACTTTAGTGGTCGTAAAAATACAAGCACAAAATCTTTGAAACAAGTGTAAAGTAATCAAATAAGGAAACTTTTTATAATTTGAAAAGGTATTACATTGCGTTAATAACGACGATAAATTTTGTAGCTGGGTTAAAATGTTTTTGGAGATTGATCGATGTCACTGGGCCACTTTCATCATCTATTACTATTTAGAGTGACAATGATGATCTAGCAACTGTTGATACAATATTACAAGAAATTAGACTCTAGACGCTGAATGCACTAAAAACATTATAATTAGACCTATTGAAAATGACAATATTAAAATTGTGTTTATGAGAATTATGTATTAGATCGATAAATTAGAGCTTAACTGCCCGTGAGACTTTCAACCATTAAAAATCCCGTGTCTGAAACCCTAAAACTAACTTCGATTTATCAAGCAGTTTTCATTTGCTCTACAGGTATTAAGAAACCTTAATGAGTAAAATAACATGTTCATAAAACACAAAATTCGATGACATC
Organism: Ennomos fuscantarius; assembly: GCA_905220475.3. Classification (NCBI taxonomy): domain Eukaryota; kingdom Metazoa; phylum Arthropoda; class Insecta; order Lepidoptera; family Geometridae; genus Ennomos; species Ennomos fuscantarius. The sequence goes on from HG992046.1 coordinate 11,018,959, forward strand.
TATCATCACTTGTCCAGCATAGCGTATTGGTGTCCTATATTCTCTCTATTGAAAGATGGCCTTTGTGCAGTGGGAATGGGCTAATGATAATAACCTAGGCTACATCTGGTGTTATATAAACTCGGGAATTGCTTTTCATTCTTGAAACCTTACATTGCGGGCTTAATTTAACTTTTCCAAAATTTTGATGTGTACAATTTAACTTTCCCCAAATGGAGACATTAAATTGCAAGAACCACCACCGGAAAATACCTCTCGTAAAAAGAAATCACCCAGCCCAACCCCGAATTCTGGTTTTAATTAACAATATTTCCGAAACTTTACCTATAAATAATGGCAGGGTATATAAATCTTTCAGGAGGAGACCACGTTGTGTTTTAAATTCATGAACTTCAAGAGTTTCGTTAGAAATTAAACCCTCGGCTAGTTTTGGTTGACACAGACGAGCGTCTTAGGAACTTCGCCCTTTGACAACTTTGAATTGAGGCTGGATGGTGCAATACGGAAGAAAAACTTTGATGTAAAGTTAATATCATAAAAACACAAACATTTAGCTTGAAACTTGAAACTTATCCCCCGTATGCAGCTAGTCATAATCTTACAAGGCTGCAGGGTTTTAGACAAAAACTATATCAGCATCATTAAAGCTGCAAAAAATAAAGAGAAAGTGTAAATATTTCTATAATAATAAACGACTATTTACTAGAAAGACAACTAGCGGCTACAGCTACTGATAATTATATCGATTATCTACAGAAGACCACACGACCATATGCCACATAGCTCATTGAACTGGCTACAATTGGAAAAGAAAAGTGCTTGTAACCAAGAACCGGAATCTATATTACCTAACTCTATAGTTAGGCAAAGATATTTTTAATACTTAGTACTTGTGGGGTATTTCCCTTCATTGAAATCATTTATGAGTTCCCGATATCTTGCCACAGCTACATGCGCCATATGTAAGAGAAGACTGAAGAATTCGGATGGATGATAAAAAAACGAAATATGGCAGACAAAGATGGCTTAAGGAAGAAAATCAAAAGATGTTACAATATAGTTCAGTAAACTCGTGAGATGCAAATTGCTGATTAATGCTCTTTTTATAATTGTTCTCATCACCGAAAATTCTGGTCACTGGCGATGACTTTACTTACTGTCAGAAAACACCTCGCTAATTAATTTGACGAGAACAGATCGTCCTACCTAATGAAGTGTACGTGTAGAAACCTACTAATGAAGTAGAAATGAGCTTACGAGTTTTAAAGCGTTTAGATAATTTAGCGGCTGTTTGTTTAGTTAGGCCGCGGCCCGACGCCTCTTTTGCTTTTGATTGTACTTCGGATTTTAGTTGGGGCTCATTTGCTTCTTTTATATTACGAGTTTAGAACTACATACGGAAATGCGAAACTAGCACTTTTTGGATATTTAGCCTCTCTTGATTTTTCTTTTCCGAAATTAGGATGTTTTTGATCAAGATAATTACTAACACCATATTAATGTCATGGTTTTGGTTTATTATAACAAGCTCTCGCAGTTTCGTTCGATTACTCTGTAAATACTTACTTATATTAGTTACGATTATGTAAATAATTTTTCATTATCAGAATATCATCAAAATTTGTTCAGTTGTTTTTCAAAATGATCGATATAAATAAAGAACCCGACGAATAGCTTAATTTAAAAACATCCCTGAGAATACTTTAGACATATTCTTTGTTTATGACTACCAAATATTTAATTTAATCAGTTTCCGCGCTCGTCTGCACACCCCAATCCAACTCATCGAGTTAATTTATCACGGTCGCTAATGAAAGCATTATTTATGTACCGCACAGACGGGCGTCCCGACCGCCGTGTATAAATCTACCCGTAATGCGTGCGTCCTTATCGGAAGTTAATGAGACCTTTCCAATTTGGATTCTGTTAGGCTCAAATTGAAATTGTGCTTCTGAGTACTTTGTGATTGGGAAATTTCCATTTACTCTCACCATTTTTAGTATACCCACTACTAGAATATGGCGAAAGTTAATGGAAATTGAATGAACTTATAAAGTTAAAATGGGGGCTTACCCTATATCAGTCACCTTAATTTCGTACTGAAAAGTATTTAAACTATGTACTTTTCCCAACCATTTAGATTTAAAAACCAAGTCACTGATTGCGACAGTATGCTGAGATTCAATAAACCCCAAATTGTTTTCTCTTCACGGTCTCCAGGACCTAAAAAACATTATAACAGATTAAATAAGACTTACCTGATTCTGTGCAATTTCTGGGATCATTTTAGGAAGCGCTGATGATGACCACGCTATACACACTCCAGCGGCAAAGGCTCCGAGGTTAACTGGTAAAGGAAAAATTAAATGAATGCATTTGAAGAGAATAAATACACTCCGTGGAGAAAGCGATCTAGATACTTATAATAACCTTGATGGTGGTTAACATTCGGATAGCAGGTAATAATCCTGAAAGGTGATAGAATATTAAGATCTACATGGTCGACTAACTTTTACTATTCATCATCATCATCACCAGCTAGAAGACGGCCACTGCTGAACACAGGCCTCCCCCAAAGCACTGATGGCCTCTTGCATCCAACGGCTTTCCACGGTTTCTACCAGGTTGACAGTCCTCTTATTCGGGGATTTTATTTGGATTTAATTTCGCAAGAAAATCCCGAGCTTAGCTCTCTCCGTCTATCCGTTGTGCGATTTTCAGCTTTGTTGCCACGTCAAAACTTCGTTTACTGCAATGAGAATTTAGTTTATATCTGCTATTTCCGCGTATAGTTTTAAAAAAAGTTATGTAAACTTAATTGAAACTTAAACTTGAATGTCGTTAAGTATACAGTGAGTATCACAGTGCTTAAGTGCTATCCAGTTTCAACTGCATGGCAAAATGATATATATTGCAATCTAATTTTATATTTCTATTTTAAAAATGTCCAAATATCACATTCTTAGATCCTGGATCCTCACTAGGATTCCTTGTATCTAGGGATCCAGGAACTACAAGGACCATGGTCCCACAACACCCAGACTCAGAACAAGTATTTGAGCTTGTTTCTGTGCACAAATACTTCTCCTATTTCAAGAATCGAACCCACCACTTCCGGGTTATGGGCAAACCTGCTCAACCACCATACCACGGAGGCTATCAAACGAAAAAAATATAAGGTGCAAATGTCCCAATTTATCTACTGAAAAAGCTTCATTTTCTGATTTATGAATTGAACTGACTATCTGAAATATATTGATATACTTTGCCACTGGAAAGTGCGACCATATTAGCCATTCCATTCCAACATATTTAATTATTTAAAATTATGCATAATAAAATTTTTATAGCAAATTATGTGACCCTGAAAATATTTATAGTCACATCAACACTTTCCCTTGACTCGATGTAAAGTATCAGTTCCATTAACCCAGTCGACGGAAGCCGGAAGCTGCATCCTTGATGCATCTGAACTGACGGCTACTATCGCAACTTTACTTGGAAAGCTGCTATCTATCTGTCCGAAAGTTATTTGTAGCTACTATCTGTACCCTTGAAACTGGGATCAGTTGCAGTTGCATGTACTGTTATTATGCGTAAATATTTATATCTTCATTTTTGTTCTAATTAGGGGCCTGCAAAAGTAGCATTATGCTTTTCTACTGCATCCACACCAGCCAACTCGGCGTTTTTATGTAGTAAAACACGGCCTTGGATTGCCGACATAGCTGTTACAGCGATATTTAATTATAAATAAATAAATATATGTGGATATTTCCCACAGCGCCATCTAGTCCCAAACTAAGTAAAGCTTGTACTATGGGAACCAGTTAAGTTATAGAATACATATTAGATACTTTACATTTGTAAATTTATACAAAGAATACTATATAACACCCGATAAACAGCGATATTCACCACAAAAATGTTTGTCCTAGGTGGGAATCGAACCTTAAACCAACAGTTCAGAAGGCAGGTTTACTACCAACTGAGCTCCAGCCAAAAAATGTGGAGGTTCTTGGTCAGTGTTAATCCATCAAGATTGTAGTTTAAGCAATCAGAGTGTAAAATTCCATCTTAACAACTTTGACGTGTGTCAAATAAACAAAAAAATTAGAACTTTCTGTTTCCAAACACAGATTAAACACAAGTGTCTGGGTATATGGTATATGGTATGTATGTATTTACAAACAATAAATGTATCTATGTATTGTATCAAAGTCAAAGTCGAAAGATTAATTTCAAATAGGCTATTTTTAGCACTTTTACAATTTCTGTTATCTGGTTCCCATAGAACAAGCTTTGCTTAGTTTGAGGCTAGATGGCGCTGTGTGAAATATCCACAATATATATTTTGTTTGTAATAGCTTCAAAATATGATATATTTTAGGATTTTGTGTAAGAAATTGCAGGTTTTTGAAGTTTTAACAACTTTTAAATTCATGAATCAGGTTCCCTAACGCTTTAACATCAATTTTAAAGGCACAAAAATATTTAGTAAAAACTGGTACTTTTTACCTATCCCAGCTGCAATGTACTGAGTGGTAATCCCGCTGGTGTCCCGTTTGATGTCCGGGACAGTCTCCAGCCGACGCAGCTGCTTGTTGTGTCCATTCTTGCTTTCTTGGTGTTCTGTTTCGCCGTTGCGTAAAGTTTCCGCATCTAAGGTTGAGGTGCTTTGCTCTTCCACTAGAAATAAAAATAAGTATCCTTTTATTTAAATATATAAATAAAAGATGTCTGATCTGGTCGTTTCTTATTTATGTTAGTGTATGATGTGACGAGCTAGTCGTTCACCTGATGTTAAGCGACACGGCCGCCCATGACAGAACAGTGTCAGTCGGAACTCCAAAATATTAGGTTTCAAGTGAACACTGCGCCATTTGCCTAATTTTAATCGACACGACTGCCCATTACAGATGCAGTATCACTTGGAACTCTAATATATAAAGTTACGTGTGACACGCACTGTGAAAATCATCCTGACACCTCAGCACTGTCTAGTAATAAGACTATTCGACAACGAGATCAGATCATAAAATCTAATTTGCCCAGTAATTTCACTAGCTACATTGCCCTTCAAACCAGGAAACAGTAGTGCTTGCACACTACTGCTTGACGGCACAATAACTGGCAAAGTGGCGACCTACCTAGACGAACTTTGCAGAAATGTCCTACCATCTAGTAAAAGTAAATTTCAGTGTAAGATACGTATTATTTGTTAATTATTGTATTATATTTCATGATATAGATCATTATTTATACAGATAAAAATGTAATGTTGTGTGGTGTCCTGAATAAATGTATTTAATTTTCTTTAACTTAACCATCTAAATCAAAAACTTAAACATCTAATCTCATAGTCTATTGCTAGACTGTGCTAATGTCTCAGGATGATGTGCACAGTGCAGTGTCATGCAAAACTCTATACTTTAGAGTTCTGAGTGGCACTGCAACGGATATGGACAAGCGTGTCGCTTAACATCAGGCAAACGGTTAGCTCCACACGTCATTATTTCACATTAAAAAAAACATTCGACAACGCCTGTTTCTTTACAGATTTTGATTTTCACTCCAAAACGGCTAAACCGCGAAAAAACGTTTATTACAATATAATAATAATAATAATCCTCTATAAGCGCTTAAAAATAAAAGATATAAAAACCTGAGAGTAAACAGTTCCCAAAGAAAACTGTTAAAACGAAGCCTCTGGCGCCTTTTTTATAATAATTTTCGAAACAACCTTAACAACCCACATAATTAAAACAAAGGCCTCCCAAAACCTTTAACGGGAATTTCATAAACAACCCGAGAATTTCATAAAGAATTCGAGAATTTCTTTAAGGATCGAGAGTTTCTTAAAATTCCCTTCTAAATCCCTTCCCTGAATGTAGTCGTAGGACCGTGTAAACTATTTGCGGTGCAGATTGCTGGCGGGGGCGTGCTGCTTCAGTGTAGAGCTGGGAACGGATAGATGTGGCATTGTAACTTCGTGGGTTTCACGTCACTTTTTTTTGAGGGGGTAATTCCCTCGCACTTCCCTGCCACCACGGGGTTGGTGGCAGGGGGTATGTGGGACTCGAACCCACTAAAACCCCCCCGTGATCTGAACGCTGCCGGGATGGGGCGAGATGGAGATACACTGCATTAACCATCTCGCCCCGGCGGTAGGCCCTTCCGTTAAAGTGTGCGCCGCTCGGAGTCCCAAGCAGCGCACACCTCCAGCGTGTAGAATTTGATGTCCCTAAGCCAAACCTTTCTTAGGTGTAGTAATTTTAATAGAGGTATCCCTTTAAATAAACACAATTATAATTATAACAAAACAAGCAATGCAAAACAAAAAAATAATTAATACTCTCATAAAGGATATAATCTCCTTAGTTTCATACTTTAAAGTACTCGGATGACATATTTGTTCCAATTTCTTCAATTTACATATAATCGTTATACTAAACTAGACTACTTTAATAAATACTAAAATTAATTTAATAACCTGTTGGTGGAGAGAAAAGTGCCTAGAATGCTGGCAGCGTTACCACGTTGAATGGCAATACTTTTGTGCAAAAAAAGGCTACTACACTTGTCAACGATGAACCCAAATGGCACAAATATGTAGGCACATCAAAGAGAGCATAATTTGAATAATTAGTACTTTTTAACTGATTTTAATAAAATATCTATGAGTCTAATCTGAGAGTATGCTTAATATCGTTTCAAACAGAAAAATAGTTTTTCAAATCGTTTTGTTAATGCTGGAATTCTGGAACCTCTTCTTTTTGAAGTCGGTTGAAAAAAAGCAGTGTCAGTTCAGAAAAATAATATTTATTTAATTTAAATGATAAACCGAGGCCTAAAACAACCAATTACCTACTTATGTAATATTTCTCTTTGTTTATTATACTGATATCTTAATGTGCAGAAATACAAAAACAAACGATATCGCTAGCGACAAGCAATAACACCACAGATTATAAATATGTTAAATCCCAATCACCTTGCCAAGCGATAAGCGGTGTTTTGGCTACTGCAACATGCTATATAATTGATGTTTTGCATTCGTGCAGTAAATATAGAAACTATAACAAAAATAGCTGTTACGAGTTTTACTAGGTGGTAAGACTTTTTTGCTAAGTTCGTCTAGGTAAGTACCACCACTTTGCCAGTTATTCTGCCGCCAAACAGTATTGCGCAAATACTACTGTGTTCCGATTTGAAAAGCAATGTACCTAGCAAAATGACTATGTAAATTAGACTTTACGACCTGCTCTCATAGTCTAGTAATATTATTGTATTAATTATTACGAGACTGTGCTGATGTCTCCGGATGACATGCGCACTGCAGTGTCACGCGAAACTTTATATTTTAGAGTTTCGAGTGACACTGCAATGGAGCAGCTGTGTCGCTTAGCATCAGGCAAACGAATAGTTTGTCATGTCATTCGTAAACATAAAAAACGACGATGTAGTCTTCTAGTCTTGTCCTTCCTCCTAAAATAATCCCATGGAATAAAGAACTTAATTTTTTCCAAAATTTAAAAAAGTTCGACACATATTTCAGTTTTCAATCTCTAAAAATTTGGATTAAAATACAAAGTTATACAAAAATTTCGAACATAATTCCGCTGAAGAAACCAGCACACATCGCATTAAAAAAATTGTGTTATTTTGATGTACCCAGTCTAAGCTTTCCGAGGTCTACTATATCTATACGGTCTATGAAGGAGGTTCAGTATCCACATATTCCCGCATGGTCCGCAGCTTTTGTTCCGTCCGTTGCTAAGGTCCAAGCTTATTTTTGTAAACCGTTTGCAGAATTGCCTCATATTTATTGAACGGGAACATTTTGGCATCGTTTCGGGTAAGTTGGACGCCGGGAAATTGAACCGGACGGTTTTCAATTGGACGAGTAGAGAAAGAAAATAATATGAAAATTAAGTTCATTTCGTATTTTTACAAAAAAAAATGACATGCATGTGTTATTACATTGTGTATTATTAAAAATGCGCTGATGAAACTTTAAAAAATGTTAATTTAAATTTTGCACAGCTTTACAGAAAAAACAAAATCGGGAGAGAGAAACAGTTGCCACTTTATAAAAGTGGTAAAACAAAAAACATGAAAATGTTGCTATTACTAATTATATGAATTTACACCATTTTAAATATATGCTTTCACAAACTTTTATTTACATGTTTAATATTAATTAAACAATGCAAATTTTAATTAAATTTAGTATACATACAAATAATGCTACTAGACTAATAATGAGAAATAATGTACTAGATATTACAAAATAGTTGCTTTTATACCGACTTCAATCTTAATGAGAACATCAGCAATGTAGCCCAAATACGTATTATTAAGGATAATTCAAAAACCACTTGTCAGAGGTAATCAAATTGAAATGAGACTACACGGAAGCACAAACTTTCAAATAAAAAAATCATCAAAATCGGTTCAACCAGCCGAAAGTTCTGAGGTAACCAATATAAAAATTTTAAAAAATGCAGTGAATTAAGATCCTCCTCATTTTTTGGAGTCAGTTAAATAGTACAACTAAATTCTAAACCCTTTTTTGAAGTTGCTTGTAGAGGTATAGTTAAGAAGAAGCTAGAAGAAACATTACAGTGATGTATTTTTTTTACGCTGTTTTACAAAATTAATATTTCATTACGAATGGGACATCATAATGAAACATATACAAAAGTACCCTCCTTCACTTCACATCGGTGTAAGAAGACTAATGAAATGAAAGGTCAATTTTTGACAGTCTCTGTGGTGTGGTGGTTGAGCAGGTCGGCTCATAACTCGGAGGCGGCGGGTTCGATTCCCGCGGCAGGACAAGTATTTGTCTACAGAAAAAAAAGCGCAAATACTTGTTCTGAGTCTAATTGTTGTGGGACCATGATACTCGTAGTTCCTGGGTCCCTGAACACAGAGAATCCGAGTTAGGGTCTGGGATCTGTGTATGAGAACGTTGGGCGTCATAATTATAAAAAATAAAAACTTGTTTGAAAACTTGTGGGTATGACACATTTTGTAAAATAAATAATGGCTAAACTCACGTCAATTAAAAGCCGAAATTTCCCCGACCAGGTTTCGGTTCGATGTCCTTCTTCTGGGAGTCAGTTACTAATTCAAGCCGCGGCGGCTTTTTGCGAGCGTCAGCACGTAACTCAAGTAATTTCGACTTTTAATTGACGTGAGTTCAGCCGTTATTTATCTTACAAAATGAAAGATCAAAGACAAAGATTGATATTAATCGACAACGTGTAGAATAATGATGATAGGCAGTCATAAGTTCTGTGAATTTTATATTCGGAAGTAAATTACCCAATCTAACATAGCTACACAGAAGATACATCAATATGCCAGTCAATATGTGCCGAGTCTAGGAATCGAACCCGCTATCCATCATTCAGTAAATGAATATTGACGGCGGGTGTATGCATAGAAAACACGTAATGTAGACAACTAATCTTTCATAGCAGTTTTGAATTTCATTCATAGCGTAGGTTGTGTTGGGATGCGTGACCGCTAAGTATTAAAATCAAAGCTATTTTGAAAGCATGTCAAGCCATGACAGAAACTTATGTAGTTGACAAAAATCCTTTTCTATTTAAAAAGTAATGGTTAAATAAGAAAAAAACGAGTGTGCGACCACACGACTGAAGTAATTTTTTTTTTTTTTTAGTTTAGCTCCATCTATCTTGCTGGTATAGCTTTGTTTAATTTTAATGTCAACATCTTGACAATTGTAATTTGTCATTGTACCGAATACACCAACATAAATAAACACATTTTTAACTTTGTTATGTTGGCAATAGAGATCTTTTTTTGAGGGAGGAAATGCCCTTGCAAATCGACTCGAACCCACTAAAACCCCCCGTGAGCCCTCGTCCGCCGTACCGGGGGCGAGAAGGGGTCGCGACTGCAGTCCAGCCAACTCGCCCCCCGAGGTAATGGCCCCCGTTCACCTCGTATTTACCAGCTTACTCCCCAAGTCAAGGGTGCGTAAAAAAGTTTGACTTGAAAAAATACATATTTCTATGTATAATATATAGAAAACGAACTTCTGTCCGCAGCTTCGCCCACGCGGCCTATACGAAAATAATTCACCCTCTTAAGGGTGGAATTAAAAAAAAAAATTTACCAAGAACACACCCTCCAAATTACATGTTTCTAAGACAAGTGGTTTAGGCTGTGCGTTGATATATAAGTCAGTCATTCAGTGAGTCAGTCAGGACTTTGAATTTTATATGTATAGATAATCTCTAACAGCCTTATTAATAAACGGCTATTAGTCTCGGATTAGTTACTTCAGCTTTTGTCCTTTTTTGCTACTGGAATATTTAGCTGGATCGAAAGAGACAAAATATGGTGTAACTAGTCTAAAGCTAGTTCGTGTTTATTAATAAGGCTGTAAGCGTCGGGGACGAAACAGAGCAGACAAAAGGCCGCGACATCTGAAGTACACAACCGAAGAGCATAATAACAAATAACAGAAACGTATCATATCGCTCGTAGTGTTTGGGAGCAATGATGATCTGAATCGATCGGCAAAGCTAAGAAACGTACGCTGGGGTAATCTCTTGCATGGGTGTTATTTAAAATAGACTATTTGACTACTATTAAAAATGAACAAATAAATATTATTTTCATAAAGTAGCTTAAAAATGAATGTAATAATTGAATAAATAAGTAAAATCGGTAAATAAATCACAGAGTAGTACGCCTTTAAAGTTTCTGGAGGGGGCATCGCCTGTCCCTTTCTTGCAAAACAGAGGTCGTGTAGAGCTTCCTCATAGCTACTATGAAGCTGTGCTGGTGACGTCACTAAGCATTTTGCTGGGTCATTTATAGCCCGAACGGCCAAGGAATGGAATGCTCTTCCAACAACAGTGTTTCCTCCTGGGTATAACCTGGGTCTTTTTAAGTCAAGAGTGAATGGGCATCTCGTGGGCAAGCGTGCTCCACCTTAGACAACTTCGTCATTTACCATCAGGTGAGTTGTTTGTCAAACGCATGCCCATTTTCCCATAAAAAAAACAAAGAAGTAAAATAATAAATAAATAAATATTTCTACACATTTTACACAGCATCATCTAGATCCAAACTAAGCAAAGCTTAAACTATGGATTTTAAATAACTGATACAAATTTGGATACCTTTTTGTGTGTAAATACATACATATAATACAATATAACACCCAAACACAGAACACATCGATGTTCATCACACAAATGTTTGTTCTGGGTGGGAATCGAACCCACAACCTAAAGCTCAGAAGGCAGGGATACTACCAACTGAGCCAGCGGGCCAGTCAAGTCAGTCTGAGATGTCTCTTTTTATTCCTGTATTTTAAAATACCTGTAACTTTTTTGAGATAGATATGACGGCGGCTACGTCCAGTTATAAACTCTATGCGCAGCGAGCAGTAACGTAATTTACCCTATGGTGGCATTTAAATTTATTACAGTGGCAACATCGGCAACTATCATTGCTCCCCTAACCTTCTGGCTATAAAAAGGGACCGCTCGGTGTACTACGGAGCATTCCTATGAAGTAAGGTCTTAAAACGTCTTGAGCGACCCGGATGATCCTATAGCAGCCGTAGTATCGGCTGCGCTAGGATCACCGGACCAGTCTAGCCCTTCTGGCTCAGGTACCGCGCCCGGCACCGGTATAGGATACCAGCGTAACACAATCAGACACCGACCCCGCCGGCGAGGTCGACGTACCCCCCTGTTAAAGAATTGTAAAGTTCGTAATAAAACTCGATTAATAAATTTAAGTAACCATGGCGCTGTGGTTTTATTTTCTCACACACGAAAGACATGAGACAAAGAGAAAAAGAGATTGCTTTTTTATACACAGATTAAAAACTAAAAAACTAATCATAGACTATATACATTGATGTCTACAGATAAGGTACAGATTAAATACGAAACATACACCCCCGCGCTGACGAAGTCTGAACATAAACTACTGAAGTTAATACAATGCAGAAAAAATTACTTATCCCAAAGTCTAAAGTAAATCGTCAGTCAAGGTTGAAACTAAATGTCACTGTCAGTTGTCAAGTGCTGTCAATGTCAACTGTCAGTTATTGCCTATTACAATTTAAGGTTAGGTTACGCTGTAATGAATTAATTTTTATGTTATGATAACTTACAAATAAAGGAAAACAATGGAAAATAACAGTTAATAATCAATTAGCTGAGGGGTGCAGTGACCTTAAATGAAATCTTCGAGTGAGCAGTTGAAGACTGAAAATGCAAATAATTAAGTTGAGATAATCATGTACAATTTACGATTATAAAATTAAAGTTTCAAGTTATAAATGAAAGTTCTTAATTCCTGATTAAGTAGGTATAGTGAGAAAATTAATCCATAAATTAAATCTAAACTAATACTAAGTTCGGTAGGTAGTTCTATGAACTCTAGTTACCTCCTAGATAGGATTATGCAAGTATGTTAAATTATACAAAATTAAGAAATGGGTAATAATACAAGTTTGTGAATAGGGCGCAGGTATTGTCCCTTAGCCGTTTTTATCATGACAGACCGGGTTAGTTGGTCGTCTTTAGAAGTTTTTACATCAATTATTCTGCCAACAGGCCAAGACGAAGGAGGAGTACATTCATCTTTTATTATTACTAAATCTCCTATCTGTAAGTTAAGAGATTCTTTAAACCATTTTTGTCTACTCTGAATTTCAGCCAAATATGATTTGTAAAATTCTTTCCAAAACTGTTGCTTAATTGAAGTAATTCTCTGATAAACACTAAGTTTACTGTCTGAAATTTGGATTAGACTTGGTTCTGGAATGTCTAATAAGGTTGAACCAATAATAAAATGTCCTGGGCTAAGGTAATTTAAATCATCAGGTAAGTCTGAAATAGCACACAAAGGTCTGGAGTTCAGAATAGACTCAATTTCACACAATAGAGTATACAATTGAGTATAGGTCATTCTACAGTTACCTAATTTCTTTTTCAGCAACCGTTTAGTTTGTTTAATGCAGGTCTCATAGACTCCACCCATATGACTTGCGAGTGGAACTGTGAATTTCCAGTCAATATTGAAACGGTTTGTATAGTCCATAATTTGACTGTAAGATGTATCATTCTTAAACATTTTGTATAAATCATGTAATTCATTATTAGCACAATGAAAATAGCTAGCATTATCAGAGTAAATAGTATTACAAATGCCTCTACGAGCACAAAATCTTTTTAAGCATGCAATGAATGATTGAGTAGTAGTATCTTCAGATAATTCAATGTGAATGCTACGAGTGGACATACAGGTAAATATGCAGATAAATGAGCGTATGAATTTAGCATTACGGAGATTAGATGATTTCACATACAGAGGACCACCAAAATCAATACCTACCTGAAGGTATGCACGTTCTAGATTCACTCTATGATAAGGCAAGTTAGACATTTTTTGCCTACAAGTTAGTCCACGGTATCTAGTACAAACTATACACCTGTACACTACTTTCTTGACTTCAACTCTTGCATGTATTGGCCAATAAACTAGTCTTAAATTTGAAACTGTGTTTTGAACACCTGAGTGAAATAAATCTATGTGAAACTTTTCTATAATAAGTGTTGTAATGTGATTCTTGTTAGGTAGAATTATAGGAAACTTTTGATTGTACTGAATATTAGCATGTTTTATTCTACCTCCTACCCTTAATATTCCATCACTATCAATGAAAGGGGATAATCTCTTGATAGGGCTTGATGAATAGGTGTAGCTAGTTTTATTAGATTTTAATTCAATTAATTCTTTTTTAAAGTGAGATGTTTGAACTATTTTAATGATAAAGTTAAGACTGCGCTTTAACTCTTCAGGTGTAAGTGGACCTGTTATCTTATTAGAATTACTCTTTAAGTTGACACAAAATCTGTAACACTGTGCAATAGTGTTTTGTAATCTTTGAAAATTTGAAAATCTTTGAAATAGGTTCACAAAGTAATCTAAGTCATCATCATTATAAAATTCTGAAACTACATTAGTTGTATATGAACTGAATTCTTTAGTGTGCAAAGATTCTAATTGAATATCTGTAGTATCTGATATATCATTACAATGAGGCCACTCAGTTGGTGGTGATAATAAATATGCAGGACCGTGCCACCATAATGAGAGCTTCTGTAAATCCTTAGGCTGTACACCATGTGTCAGCAGATCAGCTGCATTGTCATGAGTTCTAGTATGATTCCAGGAGGATGAATCAGTGTTTTGTAGTATCTGGGATATCCTATTTGCTACATAAACTTCCCATTTTTTATAAGGAGACCTTAACCAGTTTAGTACAATGGTAGAATCAGTATAGTAATACACAGAATCTATTTTAATTGCTATTTCAAGTGCAGGTTTAATTTTATGCATTAATTTAGAGAGAAGTAATGCCGCAGAGAGTTCTAGTCTAGGAATAGAGACTGTTTTCAGAGGGGCTACTCTGCTTTTGCTTATTAGCAAGTTAGATGTAGATTTTAGATTAGGATATTCTGCTACTATATATATACAGCATCCATATGCCACAAGAGATGCGTCACTATAGCCAACTAAGTAAGTTTTATTAGGTATATCAGAGAAACAATGTCTAGGTATAGTAATATCACTTAGCATGTGCAAACTATTGTAAATTGGTAACCATTCTGATAGTAAATGACTAGGCAGTGGTGAATCCCAAATTAAATTAGTTTCTTTCCATATTCTTTGCATGAAAAGTTTCAAATTGACTGAAACTACAGCAAAATAACCAATTGGATCATAGATCCTTGCAATAATTGAAAGAACTGTTCTTTTAGTGAACTGCAATTTTTGTTGATGAGAGGGAATATTAACCTTGAATACATCTGTTACAGGATCCCATTTTAAACCCAGAGTGCTGGTTTCATCACCAATAATTAAGCTATTTGGTGAAAGTTTATCTTTATTTTGAATAATACTTTGTAATATTTGTGGATTATTAGCTGACCACTTATGTAATTGAAAATTACCTCTTTGGAACAATGATGTTAGCTGATTGCATGTCTCTATAGCTTCAGATAGTGTGTTAGCACCACAGTGAACATCATCCATAAAAGTTTGATATTTAATGCATTTTGCAGCAAGTGGATAGAGATGTCCATCTTGGCTTGCAAGTTCAAGCAATGTTCTAAATGCTAAATAAGGGGCACATCGAGTACCATATGTAACTGTGTTTAATCTAAGTACAAGAAGCGGTTCATCCGGAGTGTTTCTCCATAGTATGCATTGTAAATTACAATGTTCTTCAATTACCTTAATGTTTCTAAACATCTTTACTATGTCACAAGACAATACATACTTATAAGTTCTAAGTCTTAGGATAATATCAACAATATCAGTATAAATGTTGGGTCCTTCATATAGTACCTGGTTGAGGGACACTGAGGTAGATGACTGACTACTTCCGTTGAATACAACACGAAGCTTAGTTGAAACACTTTGTGGTTTAATTACTGCATGATGAGGCAGAAAGAATTGTTTAGGTTTATTTTGTGTGTCTGGAGAATAGGGTATAAATGAGGCATGTCCTAATTTTATATACTCATTAATAAAGTCAGAATATTGTTTATGAAGTGTAGGATTGTTTAGAAATCTTTTCTCTAATGTCATGAAGCATTTTTGTGCGATGCTGTAGGATTGTCCTAGCTGATCTATCTTGTCTTGTATAATCGGAAGGTGTACTGTAAAGTGACCTGTTGGTTCTTCTCTAGTAGTAGTACTTTTGTACAGCTCTTCGCAATAGGTGTGTTCTGGTGTGCATATTGGGGGAGAATTGACTTCTTCTTGATCCCAAAAGCGTTGTAATAGTTGTTCACATGATTGTTCACAACTAACATGAGCTGATATAACTGTTTGTTTGTGAGAGTATGACTCTGCCTGACAGTGTTCTGTCTGATTCGATATTTGTTTAATTTGTGAGAGGACTGTATCATTAAATAATGTATGCATGGATAATTCAATATCACCTGTTACTACCCATCCAAAGACAGTGCTTATTAGAGTGGGTTGGTTTTTACCTAGCTGTATGCTACCCTGTTGTAAAAGTGAGTAAAATATGTGACCACCTATTAGTAAATCTATGTGTTTAGGTATATAAAATAGTGGGTCTGCTAAGTTGCAATTATTTGGCAATTTGAAGTTGCTCAATGGAATATATCTTTGAGGTAATTTTGAAGAAATCTGTTCAGTAACTATACATGATAATGTTGCTTGGAATTTATCAGTGCGGGATGCTATATTGACCTGAACTGATTTTGATGAATTGGTTGATGTTGTACCTATGCCTTGTATAATATATTTGGTTTGTTCAGCGAGTGGAAGCTGTAGTTTATCTGCTAAACTGGTTGTCATCAAGCAAACTTGGCTTCCGCTGTCCAATAGGGCTCTGCATGTAGTCCAGTTACCATCATTTTGCTGAACTTTGATTAAAGCAGTGGATAAATAAACCTCAGATTGATTTGTATTTAAGTGCATGACTGATGCTTGCATATTATTAGTATCTTGATTAACACTAATCTCAGTGACATTATCAGAAAGTAGTACTGATGAACTTACCTTGTTTGTTGTGTTAGCAATAGGTGCAGTAGTTACAGAAACAGTTGGCTTATTAAATGGTCTGTGAATTGAAGTATGATGTTTCTTTCCGCAAATAGAGCAAACATTCTTTGAACAAGCATGTTGAAACTTATAGGGTTTAAGACAATTATAACATAGCCTTTTAGACTTAACCATTTCATTGCGCTGTATAGGTGACAATTCTAAGAATGATGGACATTTGTATAATTCATGAGACATCTTGCAAAGAATGCAACTGTCCGTCACAGTGCCTATATGAGTGGAGACACGAGTACCTGTTTTGTTGCTATTAACATGAGTAGGTTTAGATACAATTTGTGGCTTATCATACATTAACTCAAATGCTCTTGCACGATGAGTCAAGAAATCAGTGAGCTCTTTGAGTGTAGGTAAATCATCATTTTTCTTATTTAGTTCCCAGGCAGATCTGAGAGACTGGTCTAATTTTTGAACGATTATGTATATTAGCAATATATCCCAAGTATCGACTGGTACATTAAGTGATTTTAGAGAATCTAAGCTTTGCTGAAGCGTTACTAAAAATTCTTTAAGATTATTCTTGTTAATAATTTGTATAGACATTACATTTTTTATATAGAAATTAACTGTTAGAAGCTTATTTTCATACCTTTGTTTTAAAATATCTAATGCGTGTTGATAGTTCTCTTCAGTGACGTTTAGCGAGCTGATTAGTCCGGCGGGTTCACCTCGTAAAAGACTCTTCAGATACTGGAACTTTTGTAGCAGACTTAACTGTTCATTCGAGTCGATCACTCCATCATACAGTGCTTTAAAGTTGCTCCATTCGCTTAAGTTTCCTTCGAAGTTAGGTATCTGTAAATAAGGTAATTTTAGAAAGGTCGATCTGCTGCTGTCTTGTCGATGTAGAGACTGAAATGAGTTCGAGGACTGATTTTGTTCATAATCCTTAATGATTTCGCTAATTTTCGCTTGGTAATGGAAATATTTGTCTTCTGTCGAGCTTCTTTCTTGCTCGTGCGCAGCTTTTTTATCTTCTGTTAGTTCGATTTCTTCTTGTGCCGCATTGTATTTGTTGAATAAATCGGTTAGTTCCGTTTGTCGCACTTTAATTTCGAATATTTTTTGATGGTTTTTTTCGTTATCTATGAAATTGTATATCCTCGTCAACCTCCCTTTGAAGTTGCTTCTTCTAGCAATGAGCTTCTCAATATTTTCCATGGTATATGTAGTGGGATTAGCCATATTGTCTTATGTAACCTCGAGTCAAGTTGTGGTTTGGCTGTTGCCTTATGGCTGAAAATGCTGAAATTATGTGGCTGTTGCCTTGCAGTGCTGAAAGAGAATGTGGCTGTTGCCGGCAAGTTTTGTATAACTGTTGTAGTTGTAGATAACTGATGCCTTTTAAGTTAAGACGTGGTTCGCTGGCGGAACGACACGCGCTTTTTTATAAACTTGTTGTTGAAGTAAAATACTGTTGTATTTTATCACTCCATTCTTATATCAGGCCGAAGGATCAAATATTTTTTGTTAAAGAATTGTAAAGTTCGTAATAAAACTCGATTAATAAATTTAAGTAACCATGGCGCTGTGGTTTTATTTTCTCACACACGAAAGACATGAGACAAAGAGAAAAAGAGATTGCTTTTTTATACACAGATTAAAAACTAAAAAACTAATCATAGACTATATACATTGATGTCTACAGATAAGGTACAG
This sequence comes from Ennomos fuscantarius, assembly GCA_905220475.3. Taxonomy (NCBI): domain Eukaryota; kingdom Metazoa; phylum Arthropoda; class Insecta; order Lepidoptera; family Geometridae; genus Ennomos; species Ennomos fuscantarius. The sequence goes on from HG992046.1 coordinate 11,037,286, forward strand.
ATTAAATACGAAACACCCCCGTAGGTTAGCTAGAACGGTCGCGACTTTCAATAGGGTCCACTCTTCCAGTGGACGTAGTCTTCTCGATCCTCTTATCCCGGCAACGGCTCAAGCCGAGGCTCGCACCCCAGGGGTGCCCTTGAGCTAGTTGCCTCCCACTTTTGACGGCTGGGCGCCTTAAGCGAGGTGACGCTGTAAAGGTCGATAGAGACCAACAGCATTAGCTCGTTAAAAAAAAAGGTACTACGGAGCATTCTTGTTCCAGACACGGCGCGGTGTGGACATGCTGAAGGCCTATAGTTATATAGATTGCAACCTACGCACAAACCCGTTCTGCCTATGGATACATAATTTTTGTTTTGACAATTGTTATTAGGTATATTATTTATTTATGCAATAAAGATATAGCAGTCAAATAGGCCTATCATTGACACTATTCTAGCAAACAAGTCATTCAAAACACGTGTCACTGTTTATATTGCCATAGATTACAAGTCGTACGATGGTCGAGTCCCAGACGGAACCAATCAGTAGCGAACATAATTAGACGCTATCGGAGATGTTCTAGAGGTCACAGCTACTGACACCGATAATTACGAAACTAGCTGTTATACTAACTGTAGGCGACCCTTTCGGCGATGACGGGTGTTTATCTCAACACTAATTGGTAATTACAAATATAATTACTATTGATTAGTTGAGAACGATCTGAGAGAAATAGGAAAGCTTATCAAGTAGAGATACTAAAACAAGATGGACGAGATTGAAATAACAAAAAAAAGTCAAAAGATTTATTGCAAACGAGCTTCTGTCCGCGGCATGTCCTATGGGAAAATAATTCAACTTTTACAAACTAGCACTTTTACAAACCTAGTCAAAATTATATCAGGTACTTTAAGTACCTCAAGTTATTTTACTGAGCATATAGAATTACGAAGTGCTTATTGTCAAATACATAAGATGATAACAAAATAAATAAAGAGAAAAATCAATAATAGTTACGAAAAGAAAAAATTACAATGTTTTTTTTTACGATCACATACATAGATCCTGGACCCTAACTAGGATTCCCTGTGTCTAGGGAAAGAGGACGACGAAGACCATGGTCCCACAACCTCAGACACAGAACAAGTATTTGCACTTTTTTTCTGTGCACAATTTCTTGTCCTGCTACGGGAATCGAACCCGCCGCCTCCGGGTTATGAGCCGACCTGCTCAACCACAGAGGCTGTCTAGTTCTGTGTCTGGGTATTGTGGGACCATGGTCCTTGTAGTTCCTGGGTCCCTAGACACAAGGAATCCTAGTTAGGGTCCAGGTATTGTATGTGATCGTTGGGCGCTATGGTTATTATTATAAAGAAATTAAATATTAAAAAGAAAGTAGAAAATGACAACAATTAAGAAATTTAAAAGAAATGTATAACTGCACCTAACATGAAAAAGATAGTCTAATACTACCTAATACCTAGTAAGGTGGTAGGTTTTTTCTGCAAATATCGTCGAGGTAGGCTTGCTTTGCCAGTTATCCTGCAGCCAAGCAGTAGTGCGCAAATACTGCTGTTTCCGGTGTGAAGGCCTTAGCTAGTGAAATTACTGGGCAAATGAGACTTTATGACCTGATCTCACAGTCTAGTTATCTTATTACTAGATTGCGCTGATGTCTCAGGATGACGTGCGCAGTGCAGCGTCATAGTACGAAACTCTATACTTTAGAGTTCCGAATGACACTGCAACTGATATGGGCAGCCGTGTCGCTTGACATCAGGCAAACGGTTAGCTCGTCACGCCAATCACAACATACACACACAAATAACATTTAAAAAAATAAAGAAAAATATTACTAACCAAGGCTGACAAGAACTACGCAAATCGTGTTTACATTGAAAATTGTGTAATTGTAACGCCAAAAGTAAATGGCTTAAATTTAATATCTACGATGACAACAGAGTTCATGGTCACGGAAACCAAACAATTTTATCGTATGATCCACATTATAGGTTGGTAGTACTCATATTATATGTTGGTAGTACTCACATTATATGTTGGTAGTACTCACATTATAGTTAGGTAGTACTCACATTATATGTTGGTAGTACTCACATTATAGTTAGGTAGTACTCACATTATAGGTTGGTAGTACTCACATTATATGTTGGTAGTACTCACATTATATGTTGGTAGTACTCACATTATAGTTAGGTAGTACTCACATTATATGTTGGTAGTACTCACATTATAGTTAGGTAGTACTCACATTATAGGTTGGTAGTACTCACATTATAGGTTGGTAGTACTCACATTATAGGTAGGTAGTACTCACATTATAGGTTGGTAGTATTCACATTATAGGTTGGTAGTACTCATATTATAGGTTGGTAGTACTCACATTTCAATTTACATCTGCACTTACCACGCATTATAGATAGCTAAATTATAATAACACCCAACGATCACATACATAGATCCAGGACCCTAACTAGGATTCCTTGTATACAGGATTTAGGAACTACGAGGACTACGATCCCACAACACCCAGACACAGAACAAGTGAGTACGCCTCTTTATGTGCTCAAATACTGGTCCTGTCAAGGGAATTGAACCCACCACCTCCGGGTTGTAAGCCGATCAGCTCAACCACAACACTATCGGGCTGAGTCAACTATTACGGAAATGAAGATGATAAAAAGTTAAATTAACAATATTACTTAAATTAAATGTCTCTTTTTGCTTCTTTTTTGTCTTTTCTGTTTTGACAAGTGCCCAGAAAAAAATCACAAATACTTGTTTTGAGTCTGGGTGTTGTGGGACTATGGTCCTCGGAGTTCCTGGGACCTTAGATACAGGGATTCCTAGATTTGTGTATGTGATCGTTGAGATATTATCAATTTATTATTATTTATAATAAGATGTTATAGTACAAACGATATAATACCAGCGTAGTATTAAATATAATTCGAGGTTTCGTAAAACCAAAGAAAAACCAGCATTTCAATTGCATGCAAACTGCAGAAAAATAAACACAATTAAATATGAAACACTTACTTTGACTGCACGCACTTCACAACAAAATGTTAAAAACGGATATATAATTTCCAATAATTATAAATAAGAGTTAATATCATAAGAGTTAAGTCACAACACATCTGCGGCGGGCGGGCGGCTGTCACATAATCTTGATAACGGACAACGGACGATGGACGGACGCATCACTAGTATCGGCAGGGGTTGCCAACATTTTCACTGAGGAATTGTTTTTGTCGAGTTGCTACTTGTTTGTTTACTAGGTGGTAGGACTTTACTGCAAAGTTCGTCTAGGTAGGTACCACCGCTTTGCCAGTTATTCTGCCGCCAAGCAGTAGTGCGCAAGCACTGCTGTGTTCCGGTTTGAAGGGCACTGTAGCTAGTGAAATTACTGGGCAAATGAGACTTTATGATCTCATCTCACAGTTTAGTAATCTTATTACTAGATTGTGCTGATGTCTCTGGATGACGTGCGCAGTGCAGTGTCACGCGAACCTCTATACTTTAGAGTTCCGAGTGACACTGCAGCTGGTATGGGCAGCCGTGTCGTTTAACATCAGGCGAACGGCTAGCTCGTCACGTCATTCCTTAACATAAAAAAAAAAAAAAAAAAAAAAAACTAAAGAAAAGAAATCTTTTAAACAAATTATGTACTATTTAACTTTATTATTGTTATTTAAAGATCAGCTAGAAATCTATGTCACAAGGTCAATTATAGTATGCAATTTGATTAGGCAAAGAGTATAGATTTCTTTTACAACGAGTTTTTTTTTTGTTTGTTTTGGCTCCACGCTTTTGTGTATTTAGCCAGTCTCAAGTAATTGATAATTTTTCTAGTTAATTAATATTATATAATGTGTCAAGTCAAGTCAAGTCACAGTCCAAGTCATCAAGTTAAGTCATAGTCTAGTCTAGTCAAGTCATACTCATACATATAAAGTGGTGGCAACTTTACCAGAAGCTTCTATGGAGTTTTGGTAACAACACGAAAAGAAACGTTTCACCATCATTATACCACTTTCCCACGCTCATGCCTGTAATACAGCACTTAACGAATAAAAGCCGCCAATTTTATGCACTAACACTGAAAATAACACAAGTTTTGGAAAATAATACAATGCGGTGACGCGGTCTTTTTCGTGTTCCCGCCAAAACTCCCACAACGAAAGTTAGTCGCTCGCAATAGTCGTCTAGATAGATAGAAAACCTTCTTTTCTAAAAATATGATAAAATAATATCTGGCATAGAGACTAGTATTGATAAATGTCATTGTAACAAACGCAATTACGAGTATGTTAATGTATCAAGTTTTAAATTAAGCAGTAACTGGAAGAGTAGAGCCGAAGACCGAGCTCAGTGGCGTGCTTTGGGAGAGACCTATGTCTAGCAGTGGACTATTGTAGGCTGATGATGATGATGATTCACCATCAATAATTAATGAATACCTTATAGGTTAGAATCGATGCTACACTATTAAAAAGTAATATGTACCTAATTACTTGACACTGGCTAAATACACAAAAGTGTGGAGCCCAAATACAAAATATAAAAAAAATATGTACCTAGATATAACACTTTAGACTTTAATGCACACAGTGTGCTTAAGAATCGAATTTGAAAACCGATGAACATTTAAGACTCCGATAGTACATATAAACTTAATTCATATCCATAAATTGAATATGTAATAAACGAAGTGCTTTCTAACCCGAAATAGAAATTCATTTGAATTTAACGTATAAACCAAAACCACGCAGATTCCAGTTACGTACATCCATACTCCCCACAAAACATCTATAGCCAAATTAATATCCAAAATTCATAAGTCAAGCATTCTCGGTACACATTTACTGAAATGCCAATGTACTATATGGATTTCCACATAATAATATTCATAAGGGTGTCTGTTTGTACGTAAAACAGATCGTGTTTACACTCGGTGACTCGGCAAACACGATTTGATGTTGGTTGTTAGGCGCCGTACACATTCCGTGACACACCTCTGATAGATATAACATAATAAGACGAAGTAAAGCAGAGTTAAAAACTCAAAGATTTTTTGTTGTTGTTTTAAAGGCTTGCGTTTGACCACTATCACACCTGATGGTAAGTGACGATGCGGCCTAGGATGTAGCACGCTTGCCTAGAAGATACCTGTTCACACTCGATTTGAAGACTGCAAGGTTGTAGTTATCGGGAAATATGGACGCCGGTAAAGCGTTCCACTCTTTGGCATGGTAAACGTATAGGCAAATCGCTTTTATTACTTTTTAATATTTAACATTTACATCACTTTTTAACATAATAAGTATAGACAAAAAAGACTGTGGATAAAGAAAACGAAGCATCAGTAATATAATTGACAGCCTCTATGGTATGGTGGTTGAGCAGGTCTACTTATAGCCCGGAGGCGGCGAGTTCGATTCCCGAAGCAAGACAAGTATTTGTGCAAAGAAAAAAATGCACAAATACTTATATACTCAGATGTATGGGTGTTGTATACTGATACAGTACTTATATAGTTTTTGTTTGTAAATATATACATATTATACAATATAAACACCCAGACACAGAACAAATATCGATGTCCAACACACAAATGTTTGTCCTGGGTGGAAATCGAACCCACAATCTGCAGTTTAAAAGGCAGGGATACTACCAACTGAGCTATCGGGTCAGTCAAATTGTATAATTTCTGTAAGATAGTGTGTAGGTGAAACCGCGTGGCATAGCTAGTTGGCATTAGATCATATAAAATAGCAACGTAAAAAATCTTGAAAAGTAGTATCCAGTAATCGTGCCTTTAGAATTCGCTGCTATGGGAATAGTAGTATATCCTAGCTAGATGTATTTGATCAGTCGCATTGCAGCAAATGGAAAAGCATTTGCGATTCGAATACTGAATTCCTTTCCCATCAGGTGAAGCGATAGTAGATCATAAAAACAGTATCATTTCAAACGAATGCAAAGAAAATAGAACGAAAATGTAAATGTTATTTTGCACTACTTATTTTGAACTGAAGTGTTTAAGGAGACTCACGTTCTTTAAAAGAGACGGATAAAATTTGCCTTTTATCATCCGACTAGCTGACCCGAGGTTTCAACCGCGTTGTGAAAATTTTCTAATCTACCTCTCACCTTTCTTAATTTTTTTCGCTCATAAGAACATTCTCCTGACTGACCTTTTTATTTGTAAATACATATTTAGAATACAATATAATCCCCAGACACAGAACAAACACTACCGGACTACTAGACGCTCGGCTAAGCGCCATCCTTTCGTGGTAGAAATACCACCCATTCGTACCAAGCGATTTGACTCAACGTTCTTAATTAGAACGGCTAAGGAATGGAATGCCCTGCCAGCGTCTGTTTCCGGCGAAATATGACCCGGGCGTGTTCAAGAGAAGAGTGAATAGGTATTTACTTGGCTAGCACGCTACACCTTCGATCGCATCGTCACTTCCCATCAGGTGAGAGCGCGGTCAAATGCTAGACAAGCTTGAAGTAAAAAAAAAAAAAAAAACATCTATGTTCAGGTGGGAATAGAACCCACAACCTATAGTTCAGAAAGCAGAGCTACTACCAACTAAGCTATCAAGCCAGTCTATGATGAAGAACATCAGCGTTCATTAATCCACATATAATTATATATACTGACCCACATTACAAATCCTGAATAGCATCATTTTGTTGTTCATATCTTGTTATTTATATTATAAACAAAACTCTGTCACGTCGTCTCTGATAAGTGCTAGGTTTATATATTCTGTACTAGGTTAAAAATAATTTGATAAAATAAAAATTAGGTAACTAAGTACATAATATTAATAATCGAATTTAGATATAATTTTTCTAATATAATTTTTGCTATCATAATATGCACTCTTCAATCTCGACGTTATATAAGTATAGTAAGTTTTATGTATGTAAGTAATTGCATTCATTATAATTATGTAAGTAGGTATATTATATTATTTTTTATATAATTAAGTATATTAAACGTTATATATTTTTTTATTATTATATATACGTATTTTATTCTAAAATCAATTTTACTGCACCGCTACTATTTCTTTTCTTGCACATCCAGGTTGACTGGTAGATAATGCTTCATAGCATTAAGTCCTCTTTGTACATTATTTTGTGCTAAAGTATAATTTTTTTTAATGTAAAATATAAACTGTATACCTAACCATAAGTATTATGTATGCATTTAAACTATGCAAACATCACTTTACGATAATCCAATTATTTCTCAGGATATAAACGTATGAAGTAACTCAGTAGTACGTAGAAACAATAATTATGTTAAAACTTAATGTAACTACCCTTGATTATGATTTAGTAAGAACTTAAAATTTTTACGTATATTACTAAAAGTTTAAAAAGGCAGTCTTTAGCTTGTAAAACATATTAATTTTAAGACAGATATAGCTTAGATTCTAACGCTAAGACTTATACGTAACATGTAATATTTATTAAAATAAAGAATTTTAAAATGAATGTTTATCTCCTAAATACCCTTCCAAGAAACGTCACCGTATTTCACACCGTGTAAAATTGTCTTCTGCCAGCTCCCAATAATTATATTTATAACGCCTTTGAACATCAATTTGAGTGTCGCTTGAGATCATGAATTTAAGATTTAAATTTGTTTTACTAAAGAAAAGATAATTACATTGGGTGAAAGGATAGAAGATTTAGTTTTGAAAGGGCAAACTTATTAGAGGCTAGATTTTCAGGAACAATTTTCTTTAATTGTTTTTATTTTTACCAAGATTAATTATCAGATAAAATGTCTGGAATATCCCGGATTCAGGCCTAGTTTGGGGCCGCTGGATACCTTTTTACCTGCAGATAACAATAAACCCAATGTTTTTGTATTAATGACAAATAATTACTTATTAAATTTTGTGAAATTTGGGAAAACATCAGCTTGTCTAATATTGTTACTGTATATGGATAACACGAGTCACTCAAATAATGCAGTGTGTGTGGGAAGTGCCTCTTTCCACAAATCCCCCCTACTTCCTGCCAGTATAATATTATGTCGCCTCAATGAGGAATCTCATTTCTTTTCACATATGTGTTTTACGAGTTTTGCATTTGGATAAACCTACTTTACGGCTTTGATTCGCTAAAATTTAAATCGATCCAAAATCCGTAGGATGTTTCTTTTATTAATCATCAAAATTAATTTTCAAAATTAGCATAAAAATGACATTCAAATAATATAAACAATTCAAAATACATGAAAGTATTTTTTATGTTACGGAATGACGCGACGAGCTAATCGTTCGCTTGATGTTAAGCGATGCGGCTGCCCATTTGCAGTGCCACTCGGAACTCTAAAGTATAAAGTTCCGCGTGACACTGCACTGCGCACGTCATCCTGACACATCAACACAGTCTATTAATAAGATTACTAAACTGTAAAATCAAGTAATAAAGTCTCATTTGCCCAGTAATTTAACTAGCTACAGTGCCTTTCAAACCGGAACACAGCAGTGCTTGCGCACTAATGCTTGGCGGCAGAATGACTGGCAAAGCGGTGGTACCTACCTAGACGAACTTTGCAGAAAAGTCCTATCAACTACTATGTCAGTATTAATGAAAATAAGTGGAGCCGAATGTTTGCGACCTCTGCATTGATACCCCCGGCCCGTCCCGTAACCCTGCGTATCGCCTATAAGCCCATAACATGATAAAATGCACGTCCACATTATGACACGTTTGTAACCACTCAGATTTACAGTTCATTGAAGAATTCTTCAGCTATGTTAAAACTAACCTTAACAAATTTGTTATTTATTTTTTTCAACGAAGTTTTAAGTTTTTTCAATCCATATTGATAGATAACATGACACAATGCATTTTTCTTAATACATAGCTTTCGGCGTCGCGCTGTTTCGCTGTTAGAAAAGTATAGCGTTCATATATTAGAGGATCACTGTTCTTATGAAGTAAATTACCTTTTTTTTTATATTTCGATTAATGAAAGTAAAATCGATGCATCTTTATCAACGCAGTGGCGGTTTATTGATGCAAAAAATTCTCTTGTTTGAAAGATTGCGGGAGTACGATGCCACAAACACACACACACCCACACACATACACATACACACATACACGCCTACACACACATACACACACAGACACACACACATACGCAAACACACGCAACACAAACACGGACGCCCTCGCTTCAACTTATAACACCCCGTTGTTTTTACGGTTAACAAGTTATCAAAGAAAGACGGTCTCACGGAATCTGGTAGAAATCTTTCTTTCAACTACTGCGATATAATATAACACGACATTCCGTCCTCAATATCTCACGGACCGACTCCCTGAAGCCACATCGTCACTTATCTGAGGTGTAACGAACGACCAGCCCCTATTTTAAGCAAGTTTTTCTTTACAGTAGGTTAAACTAGTTCAGTATGTGAACTGTAGACAAGGCCAAAATTATATTTAAAAATATTATTATATTTTGACTGGCCCAATAGCTCAGTTGGTAGTAGCCCTGCCTTCTGAACTGTGGGTTGTGGGTTCGATTCCCACTCAGGACAAACATTTGTGTGATGAACATAGGTGTTTGTTCTGTGTCTCGGTGTCATATTGTATTCTATGTATGTATTTACAAACAAAAAAGTATCTAAGTATTGTATCAGTTATCTGGTTCCCATAGTACAAGCTTTGCTTAGTTTGGGGCTAGATGGCGTTGTGTGAGATGTCCACACATATTATTGTTCACACATATTATATATTTAATTTATACTTATCCTTACTTTATTACTTGTATACTTTGGTATTTTTAAGTAGGTATACATTTTTAATTTTCAATTTTCTTTATGTTATACAATGACGTGACGAGCTTGCCGTCTGCCTGATGTTAAGCGACACGGCTGCCCATATCAGTTGCAGTGTCATTCGGAAGTCTAAAGCATAGAGTTTCGCGTGACACTGCACTGCGCACGTCGTCCTGAGACATCAGCACAATCTAGTAATATGATTACTAAACTGTAAGATTAGATCATAAAGTCTCATTTGCCCAGTAATTTCACTAGTTACAGTGCCCTTCAAACCGGAACACAGCGGTGCTTGCGCATTACTGCTTGGCAGCAGAATAACTGGCAAAGCGGTGGTACCTACCTAGACGAACTTTGCAGAAAAGTTCACTAGGAAACACTGCAAAGTTTCTGCCTCCAAGTAATTCTGAATTCTGCCGCCAAGCAATAGTGCGCAAGCACTGCTGTGTTCCGGTTTGAAGTACTGTCACGCAAAACTCTATACTTTAGAGTTCCGAGTGACACTGCAGCTGATATGGGCAGCCGTGTCGCTTAACATAAGGCGAAAGGCTAGCTCGTCACGTCATTCCTTAACATAAAAAAAGTTCTAGCAACTAGAAAATGTTCTATTGCCATCGAGCTACGTGATCGCATAGCTGGTGTATGAATACTTAATACCACCATTGCAGTGCACCAGAACTGTGTCACAGTACAGCTCATACCATACTTTCCTAACTGTATTCTATTTCACTGTGTCCACACCAACGAAAAAAGAAAAACACTTTTATCTCGCAATGCAAGGGAGTTTATTAGCTGAGATAAAGCTGATAAATAGGGCCTTCACCGTTTTTGATTAAACTTTTAAATGATACCGTCAGGGTACTTCCAAAGATTACGTCGTCATGGTAAACTTTAGAAAGTGAATTGGAAGGCGTTCCAAGGTACTTGATTGCTTGTTTATTTAATACTTTAGAAGTTACGTTAATTGAAATTTAATTTATGGCGTCTCAAAAGTTTAAAGATATGGACATCTTGAAAATTAATAATTGAATTTATATAGCAAGATATAAAAAAAACGAGTGTGCTTTAGACCACACGACTGAAGTAAAACTTCTTTAGTTTAGCTTCATCTATCGGCCGGTATAACTTTGTTTTTGCTTTGTTTAATATTAATGTCGCCACCTTGGCAATTGTAAATGGTCATTTTACCAGACCTACCAACATAATAATAAAAATTAACTTTTTCATGTTGACAATGGAGATCTACGTGAACCAAGTTCAACTTTCGTTCGCCTCGCATTCACCAGCTAACTTCCCAAGTCAAGCGTGCGTAAAGAAGTTTTACTTCAAAAATTATATTTAAAAATTAAGCGGTCAGAAAAGAATACGTGTGTTCTCGAAGCACATATGACTTGAAGTTCTTTAGCCTGCTTTACTTCAACCGCTGAAGACCACGATGACAGGCATACCTGCGCGCTTCGACTTATGCATTTTACCTTACAGTGGGGCCAACTCGTGCGAACTGAATTACTTCAGCGCCTGATGTTGCTGGGTCCAGACGGGAAAGATATACCAGGATCATTAAATAAGACTCATTGAATTGAACAGTTGTGCCAGCGACCCAAGGCAGTGTTCCGCTACATGAAGGAACTGAACTGGCTTGGGTAGATGCTGGCAGGGGGAAATGCACAATACACCCCATGCGGGACGTCAGTGCAGGCCTTACCGCCCCCAAATAGAATTAGGATTAGAAGACTCATTGATTCATTGGGTTCCTATAATATCTTCAGAATACCTTTTGTGTAAGCATTACTTAATATCCCAACAAAGTCAACATTGTTGTTTTTCCCATACAAATTGTTTGATAATGACTCTCAAATTATGTGATGCCTAAGAATAAAATTCATTATATTTGGATGTTTCTTTACTTGTGCTATAAAATTTTAAACTGTAGGTAAGAATTAAATTTTAATATTCGAAATCAATGCAAAGTACCGATAAGTTTAGCTGACACATGAAATAATAACCAATGGCATCAAAAAGAAAGATACTTTTTATTTAATTAAGTTAGCTTGAATTTTTCACAGTACCTGCTATGAGGCATTAATCCATTATTCATTTAATCTTAACACCTTTGGTCATTTCCCAAAAACGGTGTCTTGACAGACAAACATACAGACTAAGAGACAGACAATGAAGTGATTTCATAAAGGTTCCTTTCCATGGTATCCTAAAACAGGAAATGTTCGCTTGTTCGATCCAGTCATAACTTCACTTATTAATTTTCTCATATTTTTTGACGACTTTCTCTGTCACATGCGCCATGGGTGCACGAGACAATAACTTGTCATTGTCCAAGCAGTCTGCGATCAACCCTCGATCATCGCGGCTGCCGAATCAGCTATAGAAGCTTCGTACAAACAGCTTCTACCGCGCCGCGCTCTAAAGGACTGTACTTTACCAAATACTTGAATATTGAAGGCCTGTGGCTTATTTGACACACCTTCAAGGCTGGAACTCTTTACTTGAAGCTAGCTACAGGATCGGAGCCCGCATGAGGTGATTGTAGCTTGTCGAGTTTTATGCCAGTAGGAGATCAAGTTAGTCATATTTTCACCAGCTGTTCTACCCCGCACTTGGAAACGTGCTCACCTATACAGCTTAGCTGCCGCGTTAACAGGAAAAGAATAGGAGAAACTCTCTAAGCTAATGCTACTTTCGAAAACTATCACATCTTATCGAAACCAATATCCTAAATGTTCCGCACTCGTTATCCGAACCGAACATCTTGTTCATCGACAACGTTGATATACAATTCTAGACACAGAAACTGCATCATCATGTCACCTTTACTAGTGCAAACATTACATTAGTATTAAATATTTTCGTAGTTTATTTTACTGAAACGCCAGCATTTGACCGCGGCCTCACCTGGAAAGTGACGACGTGTTCTACGATGGTACATGCTTGCCTAGAAGATACTTATTCACTCGGGACGTGAAAAGTATTAAAAAATTGTATTATGATGTTAGTGTGATCGGTAAAATAACAATTTACAATAGTCAAAATGGCGACATTAACATTAAACAATGCAAAAACAAAGTTATACCGGCCGATAGATGGAGCTAAACTAAAGAAGTTTTACTTCAGCCGCGTGGCCTAAAGCACACTCGTTTTTTAAAATATGTGACTGCGAATTGAGTTTAACAATAAAAATATGAAAATACATTTTCGATCTAAATGAACCACCATACGGTTTACCTACCGAGTGGACGATATAACTTTTCCGATATAACCTTACCTCTTTTCTTCAAAGTCAAGTGGTTACCAGTGTTGTTGCTTCGTTTTCTTCGATTGCTATGTCTGCTGTGATTAGTCGACGGTCTGGAAACAAGTCCGCAGTTCGCAACTCGTTAACTTTGGGAAAGTTTTAGACAATTACCGGACAATGTGCTTCGACTGTTCGACGAATCTTCCTAAATTGGTCTTTTTTGTCGCTGACATATTATACAGGCATTTCAAAACATCACCATAATTTTAAAAGTTCATGTTCTTAAAAAAAGACTACAGATATTTGATGAGGTCAGGAATAGGCTCCAACATAAAACGGAGGCTGCAAACTACAGCCTCAGTAACTGTTTCATCCAAATCGGCTTTTTATGGGCGAAGTCTTTATTCAGCAGACGCCTCTCGGCTGATAATAATAATAATAATAACGCCCAACGATCACATACATAGATCCTGGACCCTAACTAGGATTTCCTGTGTCTAGGGACCCAGAAGACCATGGTCCCACAACACCCAGACTCAAAACAAGTATTTGCGCTTTTTTTCTGTGTACTAATACTTGTCCAGTCACGGGAATCGAACCTGCCGCCTCCGGGTTATGAGCCGACTTGGTCAACCACCAAACTACAGAGGCTTTCAAACCTCAGTTGTTGGCTGATGATGTGATAGAGGCTTCTAATTTCCACCTTTGTAACCAATCATTGTAAAAATATCTACTAATAATACCTATGTTTGGCTTGCATTCTATCAATTATTAGATCAATCCATGCTATTTCTAATCTATATGTCTATGTCTTATCTATATTATACGAGCTTCTGCCCGCAGCTTCGCCCGCGGCGTGGCCTATAGGAAAATAATTCAACCACCCATTTCACCCTCTTAAGGGTGGAATTTCGAAAAATCCTTTCTTAGCGGATGCCTACGTCATGACATCTTCCTGCATGCCAAATTTTAGCCCGATCCGTCCATTGGTTTGGGCTGTGCGTTGATAGATCACTATGTCAGTCAGTCAGTCAGGCAGTCACCTTTGAGTTATATATATTTAGATTTATATATATAAAAGAAAGTCTTGTTAGTTACACAATTTATAACTTAAGAACGGCTGAACCGATTTTACTGAAAATTGGTAGAGAGGTAGCTTTGAACCAGGAGACGGACATACTTTTTATACCATTTTTTTAAATTAGAATTTAAATAAAAATAGCTTTTGTATTTCCTAATTAAAAATTGAACTTAATAAAAACCAAATTCTGATTATTTATTGACTCTTCGGCGGAACAGAGTTAGAATTTTTTTTATACTATTAATTTTCAATAGTTTTTTTTAAGTAAATAAATATCTGTGGACATTTTACACAGCGCCATCTAGCCCCAAACTAAGCAAAGCTTGTACTATGGGAACCAGATAACTGATAATATACTTAGATACTTTTTGTATGTAAATACATACATAGAATACAATATAACACCCAGACGAAGAACAAACATCGATGTTCACACAAATGTTTGTTCTGGGTGGGAATCGAACCCACAACCTGCAGTTCAGAAGGCAGGGATACTACCAACTGAGCTAACGGGCCAGTCGAAATATAGATAGTTTAGCGGAAAGAATTAGAATTTTTAAATTTTCATTTATTATTCGTTTTTTTTTTAATTTTGGTAGCTTACATTGTACATTAGCACATAAGCTACTTTTTTTCCACGGGTGAAACCGCAGGGCGCAGTTAGTAATCCATAAAATAGATAACATAATCAAGGATATCTAGATGGTTATTTATGAATTAGAAATCATGTTGTTTAAGTATGTTTGGTTGCGCATCGTGTGTTGACTGTTTAGTCTACGACGGCACCTTGACCTCAGTCAGATGCAACGCCTTATCTAACTTCCGAGCGGGTAGAGTATGCTCGGCACAAAGGGAATGGGCTTCTAAGTTTTTTTTTTAAGGATTTGGCTCCACATTTTTGTGTATTTAGCCAGTGTCAAGTAATTGATAGTTTATCAAGTTATCGATGTTTCACGCAAATATGTGTCAAGTCACAGTCGAAGTCATCAAGTCAAGTCAGTCTAGTCAAAATCATGCTCCTAGTAAAGTGGTGGCAACTTTACTTGAAGCTTCTATGGAGTTTTGGAAACAACACGAAAAGAAACGTTTCACCATCATTATACCATTTACCCACACTCATGCCTGTAATCCAGCACTTAACGAATAAAATGCCACCAATTTTATACACTAACACTGAAAATAACACAAGTTTTGGAAAATAATACGATGCGGCGACGCAATCTTTTTCGCTTTCCCGCCAAAAACTCAGGGCTTCTAAGTTATGATCACCAACTGTGCAGGTATTCTTTTGTTTTTTTATGTTTCTGAATGATGTGACGAGCTAGAACAGTGTCACTCAGAACTCCAAATACAGTTTCACGAGACACTGCACTGCGCACATCACCCTGAGACATCAGCACAGTCTAGTAATAAGACTCGACTGTGAGGTCAGATCATAAAGTCTTATTCGCCCAGTAATTTCACTAGCTACAGTGCCCTTCAAACCGGAATACAATAGTGCTTGCACAATACTGCTTGACGGCAGAATAACTGACAAAGCGGTACGTACGTCATTTTGACATATGTCATAGTTGCCATAATCGATCGCCGCACCCACGGGAAGAGATTGTGGGGTCGTATTTTCACACTACTGGGACCACACAGACATACAGACATCATAGTTCTTAAAATAATATTATAGAAACTCTTCTATGCTATAGTCGAATCCCAGTCGCCACGAAAATATTTAGGACTAAAATTTATACTGACCAAGCAGTGGTGACATCTAGAACCTGTGTTAGACTGATCCAGTGAGTAGGAA
Organism: Ennomos fuscantarius; assembly: GCA_905220475.3. Classification (NCBI taxonomy): domain Eukaryota; kingdom Metazoa; phylum Arthropoda; class Insecta; order Lepidoptera; family Geometridae; genus Ennomos; species Ennomos fuscantarius. The sequence goes on from HG992046.1 coordinate 11,053,254, forward strand.
GGCACGGGTTTAAATCCAGTCCTCAATATTTTAAGAACTATTTACAACTATTACACGGCTAATACTCACGAAATACAGTCGAATAACTCGACCGGTGTTCGGGCAATATAGATGCCCATCCTCAAGGTTATTCGACTGTATTTCGTGAGTGTTAGCCGTGTAATAGTTGTAAATAGTTCTTAAAATATTGAGGACTGGATTTAAACCCGTGCCTTCCTACTCACTGGATCAGTCTAACACAGGTTCTAGATGTCACCACCACTTGGTCAGTACAAATTTTAGTCCTAAATATTTTCGTGGCGACTGGGATTCGACTATAGCATAGAAGAGTTCGGAACACAGCGGAAAGCGTGTTTAAATACCGCCAGTTGCTAAAATTAGGAATTAGTATGTCGTCTGAATTAGTAGTCATTATGTATTAGTTTTTTAACACTATTCTATTCTATATTCAATTCTAATTTGAGAGATGAGTAGAGATTTTCTTTAAAATTGCAAATTGTGGAATTCTCACACGTGGACACTCTTCATCAACTAAGAAAGATGTGATCGATCTTCAAACGGCTAAACAGATTTATTTGAATCACTCAAAATATTCTCAATCAAATCACCTTTTAAACGAAATCTACGTGTTCCTGCTAGGTGGTATTGTAAATATCGGTAGGTAGAGACCAACAGCAAATCCATCTATGTAACTTACAATACTAAATCTGAATCTATGTAACTTACTATACTCAAAAAAATGACCAAAATGCGGTCAGTTACAACAACATAATTTACAGCATTTTTCATAGCACTGCTTCAGCCATAGATAGATCATTGCCATTTAACGTGGCAATGCTGCCAGCATATCGGGCACGTTGCCTGTTACTAGCGGTTTTTAAATTAATTTCCTTATTGTAATAATATATACTAAATACTACTAGCTACACTAACTACTACAAAAAAAGTATAAAAACGAGTTTATATAAATAAAATACTTAATAAATAATTTTTTCTTGTTATTGTATCGTTTTTTTGCGCTTTCACAATCTACGGTTAATTAAATATCTTTCCAAGTGCGAGATTAGTAATTATTTTGGTAACATTTTATTTTTAAATTAATGTTTTGCATTATCTGTACCTAAAGTCGTAAACGTATTTAATTAAAGGTTATAAACGTGGCCGATTCTTACCTACACACTTTCATTGTTTGTTTTAATTGTTTGTCATTGAAAATATTGTTTGAAAAATGATAAACATTATCATAATATTGCAACTTCATTAATTTATCTCAGTTCAGAAGTCATTTTGGCCTCATTTTATCGTCATGTAGATGATAGGTTAGTAGTAAGTAAGGAGCGAAAACATACTCTAGTGAGGTACCAAGCAACAACAAAGCGTTCTATCAGGGACAGCCTAGATATCTGTGGTGTGATAGTTGAGCAGATCGGCTCATAAACCGGAGGCGACGGGTTCAATTCTCGCGACAGGACAAGTTTTTGTACACAGAAAAAAAGTGCAAAAACTTGTTCTGAGTCTGGGTGTGGTGGGACCATGGTCTTCGTAGTCCTGGGTCCCTAGACAGGGAATCCTAGTTAGGGTCCAAGATCTATGTATGTGATAGTTGGGCGTTATTATTATTAGTATACATATTGCTCATGGAAAGCGTTCGGTGACGCTGACGTGAGTGTCATACTTTTTGTTCAACCTAAAAGTACTCAACGAGCCTAAATAAATTTTCACTTCAATATTTAATGAGTAGTAGTTTTTATATCATTGATATTACTTTAATGTCCTATGTATAGATGCCTGCATGAACTGGCAACAGCCTAATCCACTTCAGAATCAGAATATATGGTATCTATCGGAGGATAGTTCAGTATAGGTGCCACGGACAATCAAACAAAGTGAAGTCTGCAAATAGGGGCGGTACAGCCTGCATGATATAGGTACCTACATATATACCTATACACTCTAACAATATGAGATAGCATCATTTTGTTAGCTACAAAAAAATTATTAGGTTTATATTTTTTACTTTTTCGGTTTAACTTGGTATAAATACCTAGAATCCTTATGTGGTAGGAATTTTCTGCCAAGTTCGTCTAGGCAGCTACCACCGCTTTAGCAGTTATTCTACCACCAAGCAGTGTGTAAGCACTACTGTGTTTCGGTTGTAACGGTACTGTAGCTAGTGAAATAGTAATAGTAGAGCAAATGAGACTTTATGATCTGATCTCATAATCGAGTAATCTTATTATTAAGCTGTGCTGTGCATCCTGAGACGATGATGTGCGCAGTGCTGTATTATGCGAAACTTTATATTTTGGAGTTCAAAGTGACACTGTTCTGTTATGGGCAGTCGTTTTACTTAACATCAGGTGAACGACTAGCTTGTCACATCATTCATCGATCACATTGTTACTTCCCATCAGGTGAGAGCGTGGTTAAAAGCTAGACACGTTTGAAGAAAATAAATATCTAGTATTAGGGAATTCCACCGCATAATTTTTAGTATCTAACGTTATTTTTTAAGTATCATTAGTCGTATATTCACTGTTTTGTAAAATTTCATTTAAAAAGTATATAAATATGATTTTGAAGATTTTTTGTATTTTTAGTATTAGTACTATGTATAATACAAAATTTATCTACATTTCTATAAATAAATATCTGTGGACATTTCACACAACGCCATCTAGCCCCAAACTAAGCAAAGCTTGTACTATGGGAACCAGATAACTGATACAATACTTAGATACCTTTTTTTGTTTGTAAATACATACATAGAATACAATATAAACACCCAGACACAAAACAAACATCGATGTTCATCACACAAATGTTTGTCCTGGGTGGGAATCGAACCCACGACCTGCAGTTCAGTAGGCAGGGACACTACCAACTGAGCTATCGGGCCAGTCAATATATATATAAGGCTTGTGTTTAGCCACAGATGAGGGAAAAATTATGAGGGGTTTAGACAGACACAAACAATGAACAAAAACAGTTGTGACATTTTTAAAAGGAACGAAATTAAATTAAAGTCAGCTAAGAACGAGTTAAAATCGCGCACCGAGGGTTTCATACACGATCTTACAATTATTAAGATAAGTCCAAATCTTCTAAATATATATAACATAAAGGTGACTGACTGATTGACTGACTGACATAGTGATCTATCAACGCACCGCCCAAACCACTGGACGGATCGGGCTGAAATTTGGCATGCAGGTAGATGTTATGACGTAGGCATCCGCTAAGAAAGGATTTTTCGAAATTCCACCCTTACGAGGGTGAAATGGGTGGTTGAATTATTTTCCCATAGGCCACGCCGCGGGCGAAGCTGCGGGCAGAAGCTCGTAAGTAATATAGCTCCCTAAATTGAATAGTGGTTGAAAAATCTTTATCGCTAATTTAGGGTGGCCACAGAGGACGCACTATAACCAAACCAAGTTTGAATATTGTAAGTATCATCGTAAAATGTAAAAAAAATCGTTTGTCGTGGAAATCTCTTAGTTTTTCTTGTTTTTGTTATTTATTAGACAATATCCCATATTCTGTGAAAATTTCATCCGGCATAAGCATTAAAGCTCAAAAATACAGCTGTTTAAAGGTCGAACTGACAACAGACACCGAAGGCTATTTATATTTAATAGGGTACCGTTTTTACACTTTTGATACGGAACCCTAAACACAAACGCTTGTTAGTAAGGCTGAGAGTATACGACAAACATCTTATCTGTAAATCATTAATTAATAATTAATTCTGCAGTTTAGTTAATTCATAAACAGGAAACCTTGATAATGTTATTGCAAACCAATTAATGTCGTGCTACTTATCTATCAGAGCCGCGGGAGAAAGTTCAATATAATTACATTGACAGTCTTTGTGGTGTGGTGGTTGAGCCGGTTGACTCATAAGCCGGAGGTGGTGGGTTCAATTCTCACTACAGGAAAGTCTTTGGGGACTGAAAAACAGATAGTGAAAAGGAAGTAACTTGTGACATATAGCTTATGGAAAGCTTTCGGTGACGATCACGCGATTTCACCCAAAAATGACTCAGCGCGCCTAAAGAAGTTTTTACTTCAAAAGCGCAAATCCTTTTTCTGTGTCTGTGTGTTGTGGGACCATAGTGATAGTCTTCGTAGTTCCTGGGTCCGTAGGTACAGATAATCTACGATCCGAATTTTAATCATCTCAAAGAACAACGAAAAAAATTACGCACCTGTAGCTTTGTTGAAGTTGTATGAAGAATATATTTTACTTATCAGCTGATTTAAAAAAAAAGTAACAAAGTGTTTAATCAATTACCTATGGGGTGATCAAGAAATTTTAATTGCAATGCAACAGAAGAAGTTTTATCCCTAATATGATAATTTCCATAGTCATAGAGATCGTAATAATAGGTCTTTACCTATGAAATTGCCGTATTGCAGTACAGACTTTTTCAAACAAAAAAAAGTTTTGATTGGCTATGAATTCTAAATCCAAATTAATTTTGTTTTAAAAATATGACATTCTATTTACAATATAAGTCTTTTGTTTATTGATTAGCGTTGTATTTTCATTACATTTCAACATTTTTCCTCATAATGGATACTTTGAAATTTCGTGTAATTATGGAATATGAGTTCCGTCGTGGCACCAACGCGGCACAAACGACACGTAACATCAACGACGTTTACGGAGAGAACTGTACAAACGAACGTACAACCCGTTATTGGTTTGCTCGGTTCTGTTCTGGGAATTTTGACTTGAAAAATGAACCTCGTGGTCGTCCGGAAACTTTGGTCAACAATGATGAATTAAAGGCGATTGTGGAAGCTGATGAATCTCAATCTACAGCTGAGCTGGCAGCAGCTTTTGATGTTAGCATCAAAACAATATTGGTCCATTTGCGACAGATTGCCAAGATAAAAAAGCTTGATAGATGGGTGCCCCACGAACTTAACGATCGCCAGCGCAACTTACGCGTCGAGACTTGCCTTGCGCTGCTTAACAGGCACAGAAATGAAGGAATTTTGAACCGAATTGTTACGTGCGACGAAAAATGGATTCTTTTCGACAATCGAAAGCGCTCAGCAAGTTGGTTAGATCCTGGTTCGGTACCAAAGCGATGTGCAAAACGAAAAATGACCCCTAAAAAGGTGATGGTCACAGTTTGGTGGTCTAGTGCTGGTGTGATTCATCATAGCTTTTTACAAAACGGCGAGAGCATTACTGCAGATGTGTACATTGAAGAACTGACCACAATGATGGCGAAACTCGCACGTCTGCAACCAGCTTTGGTCAATCGGTCGTCTCCACTGCTACTTCACGACAACGCGCGACCCCATACTGCACAACAGATTGTCTCTAAGCTGCATGAGTTGGGTTTGGAAGCTTTCCCTCATCCGCCATACTCACCAGATCTTGCGCCTACCGACTATTACTTTTTCCAAAATTTGGACAACTTTTTAGCGGGAAAAAAATTCAATTCCCGAGAGGCAGTACAAAACGCCTTTGAAGAGTTTGTTGTCTCCCGTCCTGCTGATTTTTTCAAGAAGGGCATCCATAAACTGCCGCAGCGTTGGAAAATATGCATTGATTGCAGGGGTGATTACTTTGAATAAAAGAAATAAATAATTTCGAAAAAAAAATACTTTAACTTTTTTCAAACAAAACGGCAATTTCATAGGTAATATATAGCTATATTTATTTATATTATCTTTGGTTTTGAGAAAGTTTCATAACCATCCCGACAATTTGGCTGGCCCTATAGCTCAACTGGTAGTAACCCTGCCTTCTGAGCTGTGGGTTGTGGGTTCGATTCCCACTCAGGACAAACATTTGTGTGATGAACATAGGCGTTTGTTCTGTGTCTGGGTGCTATGTTGTACTATGTACGTATTTACAATCATAAAGTATCTTTCTAGCTTTGCTTCGTTTGGGGCTATTAGATGGCGCTGTGTGAAATGTATGTGTAAATATTAATTTATAGATAGAATAATTCCTCTAAGAACTTGTATTTAATTATTCCTTTTATCCAAATCAGTTCGGTCACCGGTAATCGGTCGGCCAAGTTTGGCCACGAAGAAATACTCGATTATAAAACGCTACTTGTTGAAAAGAGGAAGAAAGAAGAAGAAAGAGGAAGGAAGGACGCATTATTAAGTATTTCCACGTAAAAGCTCGAAGCCACAGTCCAGGAGCTAAGCATTCAGGAGCTGATGACAAATTGTAGGTAGCTGGAGGTATTGAGCGTTCGTGTCTCGCGGAATCAAGTGCTAACACAATAACGGGCCTCGGCGCTCTCATGGACCAGTGATGGGGGAGAGACTTTTTTATCTTTTTTTTTGAGACTTTTAGACTTGCAACGACTATGTAAACCCAACAGTGCTCTCTTTCTTAAATAGTGTACAAATTTGGTATAATACACAAAAAAATGTTACATTGTGTATCAGTCTCCGATAGACCGATACAGCAGAGTAGCGGCATTGGATGTTTGCGCGGATAATATACTTCTCGCTCTCCTCTCTCTCGGGGGATTAGTGTTTAATTAGTTCATGTGAAATGCAAAGAGGTTAAAAAATTGATGATGTTGATGTTGATATAACCTTACAAACCTACACCAAGACCAAGACTACTTGTCTGACAATAACAAGACTGTTCATCGCCACATCCCTATCAGTACACACACGTTTATTCAATAGAAAGTCTGTGCGTGTTGGGACGCCTCTCGAATATTTTACCTCGACTAATAATCCACTCGGTTTCGTATGGAATTATTCACAATTCTGAACGAAATTACGACCAAAAGGGAGAGATGCTAATGAAGCTTTTAAACGAATGCTAATAATCCAATTTGAGGTAGTAAAAGCGCAAAATGGTGGTTGAAAAAAGGTTGACATAGACGGAAATGAGTTTTTAACCATAAAGGTTTTTATACCTTCAGTGTTTGTCATAGAACATCTGAACCGGAAATAAAATGGCTTTGGATCTTGAGAATCTTTGAGAGACACAGACTTCGGTCATTTCCGTTATCTCCTGTAACAATGGTGAATAGAGTCGCATTTTAGAAAAAAGTTGTGTTTTTCTCCACCGGTTGTTTAATGACACAAATTTTTGAACGGATCCCGTCGTCCACGTCCTTCATACTCGTAGTGGCATATATACATATAACCAACTTCAAAAAAGAAGGAGGTTCTCAATTCGATTGAAGTTTGGTACCTCAGAACTTTCGGCTGGGGAACCGATTTTGATGATTGTTTTTTATTTTAAAGCTGGTGCTTGGTGCTCCCATTTCAATTTGTTCCAGTTCTGACAATGGCGTCCATGAGAAACCCCACACAGACACGGCACACAGAACCAATATATGTGCTTAATTTTTTTTTCAATACATTGATACTTGTCCTACAACGAGAATCGAACCCACCGCCTCCGGGCTATGAGCCGACCTGCTTACCACCACACCACAGAGACTGTCAAAGTCAAAAGATTTATTGCAAATAGGCTATTGAGAGTTTTGGCGGGAACGCGAAAAAGATTGCGTCACCGCATTGTATTATTTTCCTAAACTTGTGTTATTTTCAGTGTTAGTGCATAACATTGGTGGCATTCTATTCGTTAAATGCTGGATTACAGGCGTGAGTGTGGGAAAATGGTATAATGATGGTGAAACGTTTCTTTTCGTGGTGTTTCCAAAACTCCATAGAAGCTTCAAGTAAAGTTGCCACCACTTTACTAGGAGTATGACTTCGACTGTGACTTGACACATATTTGCGTGAAATATCATTAATTTGATAAATTATCAATTACTTGACACTGGCTAAATACACGGCGGTGTGGAACCAAAACATAAAAAATAGGCTATTATTTGCACTTTTCAAGTCAAAATTATATTAGGTACTTAAAATTATGTTATTTTACTAAGCATATAAAATTACAAAGTGCTTATTGTCAAATAATATATAGCAAGCTCATTACAATATATGAGTTTGAAAAAAAGAATTTCTCTTTTCGACTACTGTTGCAAGCAATCCGGCACAATGCAGAAAAGAAAACTCCTATCCGAAGCTTCGATTTGAAGTCAAAAGAAGGTGATTTATTTTATCGCCTGAACGACTTCGGTATCTTACAATTAAATAAAATAAATCAATATCTGTGGACATCTCACACAGCGCCATCTAGTCCCAAACTAAGCAAATACTAAGCTAATACTATGGAAACTAGATAACTGATACAATACTTAGATACTTTTTTGTTTGTAAATACATACATAGAATACAATATAACACCCAGTCACAGAACAACATAAAAGTTTGTCCTGGGTGGGAATCGAATCCACAACCCACAGAACCCCAGAAGGCAGGGTTACTACCAACTGAGCTATCGGGCCAGTCAAAGACCACCACTATCTTATTACTATTAGTAGGTAGGTAATAAGTGCCTAATAAAAAAAAAATAATAATAATAATATTAGCATTATACCCGAAAATGCTAGACCGGGGATAATAATAATAAAACCCGCATCATTCACCCAGTCCTCCAGTCCCATCTCCGTGCCTCTCCACTCCTTCCATTCATGATGAAATAAATAACGGGAATAGGTCGCTAGTTACAAATCAGCGATCGGTAATGTCGCCGCACATAAACCAGTCGTCACTGCTTATTGGGAATCGGACTGGCAAAGAGTCAAATTAGATAGAAACCCCATACGTTTTAGTGACTTTGTACTTTTTGCAGTAAAACTTCTTTACTTGACTTGGGGAGTAAGCTGGTGAATGCGAGGCGATCGTAAGGTGATCTCCATTGTCAACATAACAATGTAAATTTATTGTATTATTATGTTTTTTTTTTTTTTTTTTTTTTTTTTTTTTATGTTAAAGGTAGCAAATAAGCATACGGCCCACCTGATGGGAAGTGGTCACCGTGGCCTATGGACATCTGTAACACCGGAGGCGTCACCAATGCATTGCTTACCCTGTAAGACTCTTTTAACCCTCCTTTTGAAGTACTCCATGTTGTAACTCTGTGGAAAGACCGCTGGCGGGAGCTCATTCCGCATTTTGCAGGTGTACGGCAAGAACGAACGCATGAATCGAGTCGTATGAGATTTCCACGACTCAATAATATGTGGATGAGCTTTTTGTTGTATTTAATGTAATTTACAATTGAAGGATTGAGAACAAAAAGGGTTTAGCTGATTTTTTCACAAAATGACTTATGGGTATCGTTGTATTCAGCGTGAAATCATCTACAATAATACATCCTCAAAATGAGGCTTAAATCTCGAGATTTTGAGTCTAAAAACGGTTTATCTGTCACAGGAATACAGTTTGCTTAGCATAAAAACATTATTACATTTATTTTATTACTATAATTAGTATTTTAAAATAGAATTAATATCTACATTTTCAAGCAACTGAAACTTACATAAACCTTATATATATAATAGGTCTTTACCTATGAAATTGCCGTATTGCAGTACAGACTTTTTCAAACAAAAAAAAGTTTTGATTGGCTATGAATTCTAAATTCAAATTAATTTTGTTTTAAAAATATGACATTCTATTTACAATATAAGTCTTTTGTTTATTGATTAGCGTTGTATTTTCATTACATTTCAACATTTTTCCTCATAATGGATACTTTGAAATTTCGTGTAATTATGGAATATGAGTTCCGTCGTGGCACCAACGCGGCACAAACGACACGTAACATCAACGACGTTTACGGAGAGAACTGTACAAACGAACGTACAACCCGTTATTGGTTTGCTCGGTTCCGTTCTGGGAATTTTGACTTGAAAAATGAGCCTCGTGGTCGTCCGGAAACTTTGGTCAACAATGATGAATTAAAGGCGATTGTGGAAGCTGATGAATCTCAATCTACAGCTGAGCTGGCAGCAGCTTTTGATGTTAGCATCAAAACAATATTGGTCCATTTGCGACAGATTGGCAAGATAAAAAAGCTTGATAGATGGGTGCCCCACGAACTTAACGATCGCCAGCGCAACGTACGCGTCGAGACTTGCCTTGCGCTGCTTAACAGGCACAGAAATGAAGGAATTTTGAACCGAATGGTTACGTGCAACGAAAAATGGATTCTTTTTGACAATCGAAAGCGCTCAGCAAGTTGGTTAGATCCTGGTTCGGTACCAAAGCAATGTGCAAAACGAAAAATGACCCCTAGAAAGGTGATGGTCACAGTTTGGTGGTCTAGTGCTGGTGTGATTCATCATAGCTTTTTACAAAACGGCGAGAGCATTACTGTAGATGTGTACATTAAAGAACTGACCACAATGATGGCGAAACTCGCACGTCTGCAACCAGCTTTGGTCAATCGGTCGTCTCCACTGCTACTTCACGACAACGCGCGACCCCATACTGCACAACAGACCGTCTCTAAGCTGCATGAGTTGGGTTTGGAAGCTCTCCCTCATCCGCCATACTCACCAGATCTTGCGCCTACCGACTATTACTTTTTCCAAAATTTGGACAACTTTTTAGCGGGAAAAAAATTCAATTCCCGAGAGGCAGTACAAAACGCCTTTGAAGAGTTTGTTGTCTCCCGTACTGCTGATTTTTTCAAGAAGGGCATCCATAAACTGCCACAGCGTTGGCAAAGATGCATTGATTGCAGGGGTGATTACTTTGAATAAAAAAAAAAAAAAAAAAAAAAAAACTTTTTTCAAACAAAACGGCAATTTCATAGGTACATATATACATACATATATACATATATATACATATAAGCACTCTACATTAAAATGAAGCCGTTGAAGTTTAAAGTCAATTTTCTCGAAACTATCAATTTGACAGTTAAACCCTTTTTATTCTCAACCCTTCAATTGTTAAGATAGCGACATTTACATTAAACACAGCAAAGAAGTTTTACTTCAGTGTGGTCTAAAGCACACTAATTGTTTTAATAATTATAATAACGCCCAACAATCACATACATAGAGCTGGACCCTAACTAGGATTCCCTGTTTTAAGGACTCAGGAACTACGAGGGCCATGGTCCAACAACACCTGGGTGGGACCATGATGATAATGGGATGAAAATAGTCCATGGACTCAGAACAGTATTTGCGAATTTTAGTCGTGCACAAATACTGGTATTGCCGCGGGAATTGAACCCGCTGCTTCCAGGTTACGAGCTGACCTGCTCATCCACCACAGAGGCTATCAACAATAACCTATCTAATTAAAAAGACTTAAGGCACCTCTATGCCTATATCGTTCATCTTTGCCACTCCCAAATAGAAACGTCATAGCATAGGAGCTTATAGATTTACGTGTCCGCCTTGAGAGAAATATAAAAAGGGTAGGCTGTGGAATACTGTAATATAACACTGTAAGTTGAATCATGGGCATTTTCGAGCAATTCTAAAATCTAGACAAGAATATAAATGCTTTATATAATGATCTTAATAAATAAGTAAATGCTGCCAATGCCAACCCCCAAATCAGCCTAGATGTTACGAACCAAATTATTCACCCCCAAATTGAAGCCGCCCGCGCCCCCTGGCGGCGGTACCCGAACAATGAATATTCATCGCTCGTCAAAGACACCGTATCGCGTTCGTTTGCTAAGAAAAATACTAATTTAACTTTGTGTTAAGGTACAGCCAGATGTAAGCAAAAGTGCTATTTTGAGAATAATCTCAAATGTGTAAAACGTCGTTTTATACGCACCAACGTCTTAAAATCATAACCTTGGGTTGTCTGGAAGAGATCGCTTTAAGCAATAACACCGCCCATTCCAAGATTTAATTTTTAAGTTTGTGCTTGTTTATTGTTTGTTGGTTTTTTTTTTTGAACGGGTTATTGCTGTTAGTCTCTACCGCCCTTTACAGCGTCACGAAGTGAGAGGGCAGGCGATTAAGACGCTCAGCTATCAAAAGAGGGAGACAAGTTTATAGCTCAAGGGCACCCCTGGGGTGCGAGCCTCGGCTTGGGCCGTTGCCGGGATAAGAGAATCGAGAAGACTACGTTCACTGGATGAATGAACCCTATTAAAAGTCGCGACCGTTCTAGCTAACCTATGGGGGGTACGTCGACCTCGCCGGCGGGGTCGGTGTCTGATTGTGTTACGCTGGTATCCTATACCGGTGCCGAAAGCGGTACCTGAGCCAGAAGGGCTAGACTGGTCCGGTGATCCTAGCGCAGCCGATACTACGGCTGCTATAGGATCATCCGGGTCGCTCAAGAAGTGTCTCGGGCGGCGACGACGGGGCGGACAATTATTTCTGTAATGTGGTGTTACAATAATGAGTTTTATCTATCTTTAAAAAGTAATACATAATATTACGTACTAGCTTCTGCCCGCGTGGCCTATAGGAAACGAAGAAGAATTTTTTTCATGGATAATTCAACCACCCATTTCACCCTCTTAGGCGTGGAATTTCGAATAACCCTTTCTTGTTGGATACCTACACTTTACATGCATACATTACACGCCCTTCAAATTTCAAGTATCTAGGACCAGCAGTTTAGGCTGTGCGTTGATATATAAGTCAGTCAGGACTTTGAATTTAAGACGTAGGTACAGATTATTTCTGTTCCTTATTTCTTACCATGCTCAACAAGGTTGCCGTCAGCACCTTAATGTAAGTGATACTTTACTGCGACACCGTCCTGTTAAATTAGAAAGGAGATAAAGAATTGAATATTGTTCCTAAAGCGCGCCATTAGAGACTAAAGCGGGAGGCACGCTGCTAATTAGGACGTCTTATTTTCACACTGGGGTGGACTTAAGGGTTTAGTTAGAAGGGGGCAATGATTTGAAGTTTATTGATTATTAATGTCCTTTTTCTTAAATACTTTCTGCTTATTTTCAATTCCTTCATGTTGTTGTCTGAGCATGCTGCAGTTTATTTGAAGTACATTGTACAATTATCGATCGCCTTCGAGTATTGCAAAATATTTGTATGAAAGTTTTAGTTACGTGTAGTCACCGCTAGGGGCGCTATTTTAGGTTTCAATAAATATTTTAGGATACTCATACTAAAGGTACTGATCAATTATCGCTAATTCACTTTTCAAACGTAGAAAATAAAATGATTTTTAATGCGCACTAAAATATAAATAAAAATACATTTTTGTTCAATTATGGAGTTTCAACATTTTGAATTATGATAATAGTGATTGCTTTGTTTTTTATTGAACCTAAACCTAAAGTATCTGCCCCACACCGAAGCGCCCTACGTCCGACCCTGCACAGCGGCTGGGATAGATTGCGATCAATTAAAACCAGAGATCTCTTGAATTTTAGAAATAATATAATTGTGTCTCCGTATTGTCGCTTTTCATCTGAGCCGAAAAGCATTCAAGAAGTTATTGGATCCAGAATGGGCCATAAGCTTAATGCTATAGCTTTTGTTTGCTGTACGGTACAGAAAAGGCAGCGTACATTTATTTAAGTAGGTAGGTATACTGTTTAAATGTGTTGCTAATAAGTATGTATTTTTAGAATTTGATAGAAAATGAATAGCTTTGGTGATTGTAAACAAGATGGCCATAACAATATTAATGGTTTTTGTGTGCCTTAAAAAATATGGAAGGCACAATGATATAAGAATAATAAAACCAAGCTATGGATATTTCAACAACTTTCGAATTATTTCTTCCATTTTAGTACATTTTGTTTCTTTCTAAACAGCCTTCCCATTTATAACTTTCCTATCGATCAAACCCTGTCAAAAGCGAAGAGAAATTCTAGGGAAGAAATTACGAGAAATGGTAATCAGGCGTAAAATTAATGAAACAATTTGGATCTTATTGTCTTTATTCAAAGTCTTAACTTGTGTAAGTATTTACAGAGAAAGTTTCCGCCGCTTGGAAGTACAATAGCAAAGTTATTGCTACGCATTGATAACAGTATTTTGGCAGGCGCTAAGGTACTACTGCTACTGGGTCCGTTCTTTGAATTATTATATGATAATTTATGGCCTTATTTACAAGTCTTAATTAATACTTAAATGCCCTGTCTCATTTTTACATGTGACATTTTACGTCAACGAGAAGTAGATAGACATTTGAAGCATTATTTAGTATCCTCTACTTGGTCTGTGCTTGTTGTTTAACTAACTTATATGATATTTACGTTAAGGATTAGAACTATCTATAATTAATAAATACTATTTATTTTAAGAATAAAAACATTATCTGAGTAGGTATTGAAAAAGTTTTGGATCATGCAATACATCGTTTATCTTGACATTAGTCAAAAAGGAATTTAACCTGCGTAAAGTTGGATAAGAATTTGATGGTGGATAATTATAGTTGCTAAAATGGAGACCCATACTGCTTAAAAAAGTTCATATTATTATGATAATGCCACATACTCGTAAAACGAAATCACTTACTACGTTCACTTATGGCAACATTTTCACAGGGATATTACAAGGCGTCTGGTAATACTGAGGACTTTCGTTCAACGTGGTCGCTCCGATGACGCTTCCATTGGCTACCAGCAGCAGCCTTCTCTTCTTATGATGCCTCAGCAGGGATGTGACGTCAGCGAAGCCTCTCTCGCCGCGACGAGCGAAGCCGAGTGCGAGGCGGTTGTCTGGTCGCCGACGGACGCCAACGTTATGGACTGCATTGCTGCAGGCGACGCTTAGGGTGTACGCGTGGTTTGGCTGTCGAGGAGGAAGGTTATTATGAGAAATCTTTCAATCAAGTAAGACAATAGCCAAATATAAAAAAGTGTACTTTAGACCACACGACGGAAGTAAAACTTCTTCAGTTTAGCTCCATCTATCGGCCGGTATAACTTTGTTTTTGCTTTATTTGATGTTAATGTCGCCATCTTGACAAATGTAAATGACGCAGAGCTACTCAAATTTACATCTACCCGTAAAAAAACATACAAAGAAAGTTTCGATACAAAAGAGCATGAGATTGCTTTTCGATGTCTTTTTTGATAGTATTTGATAGTCTGTAAAAATAATTACACGTTATTTTCTCGTTTACCCAGTAGAGTATGACGTTCAAGAAAATTAGACACCGACGTATGATGAAATAGACAAAGAAACCTTATAAGAATACTCTCTTTCCAATTGGTTTCTCAGGGGCTACCAACGTTCCAAACTCGATTCCGTTCAGATCGTTTTATATTTGTGATTTTAGGTGGAGTTATTATTTTTCAACAGTTTTTAGCTTTTTTAATATAAAAATTCATGGTAAATGCATAAGCATAGCAAACATGCATAAAGTGATAATATTCAACGGATCATTGCTAATCTGAAATTAGACCTATTTCTACGTAATACGAAAAATTATCTAGAAAAAGCTTCTTTAACATGTCAATCGTTGACACTTTTTTTCTAGTCGCTATATATTTATATATTTACCTGCGTTGCAAATCAACTCACCTGATTTTAAGCGACGATGTGGCCGAAAATGGAGCATGTAAATCTAGAAGGTAGCTATTTACTCTAGGCTAAAGGCTAAAATAGCCTATTTGGAAATCCTTTAATTTGAATACACCCAGGTTATACTTAAGGCAACCAGGTTTCCTAGCTACCATAACTAGCTAAATATGCTAGACATTTTTTTTTGTTTTGGCTCCACACTTTTGTGTATTTAGCCAGTGTCAAGTAATTGATAATTTTCATGTTAAACAGTAGCCCCCTATGTCTCCCGCAATGAATATTCCTAATAAAGATCCGTACATCCGAAAGGATTACGAGAAGTTCATTATACGGTAATGGTCCCGCATAATTTTACGGTAGATTAGTTTTTAATAGACCTCTGGAAGTGGAAGGGCTTCTGATATGTCATGCTTGGATCAACGCGGAGAGTCATGTGTTTGGTAATAAGAATACGGTGCTGAAATTAGGGCTGTTTTATTGAAATTCTAGGTTAAAATGTGGAAGTCGAAACCAAATACGAAATAATATAAAAAAGAAAGCGTTTGACCAATTACAACGAAGCAAAAGTTTCATGATGTGATTGGCGTGGTCGTTCATTGGTCAACGCTTTCTCGAGAGTTCTCTATATATGTCGAATTCTCCAGCTCACGTTACACGTGCTTTGAGAGACTACTCTAGTGTCTATACTTTTCGAGTCTTAGCACATTCCTTCAGTTGTGTGGTTTTCTTTAGAGTTGTATTTTTTATTTAAATTTTTCATGTGAAAACTAATTTAGGCGCGTTGAGCACTTTTTGGGTGAACAAAAATCATGAAACTCGCGTCATCGTCACCGGACGCTTTATCATGAGCTATATGTATACTGTGTATATATGTGTAATTTTTGGGTACACAAACAGCGTGAAACTTGCGTCATCGTCACCGCACGCTTCCCATGAACTATATGTCACAAGTTACTTAGTTCTTCAAAGACTTCAAAGACTGCCCCGTACATTTATGAAGTAAAATTCTTTACGCACGCTTGACTTGGGAAGTATGCTGGTGAATACAGGACTTTGAATTGTATATGTATAGATTAGCTCGTAAGGTTTTTGATAAACTACTACGGGCCCCCAAGAATGTGTAAGTAATTACGCGGCACATGCGAGGGTTCCGCCGATACGTTATTACTCGAGGCTATCACAGATTAGGAGTGACTTGTATGAGAATAAGCTGATTAGCTCTCGTGAACAGTTGCTGGAGGATGATTGAAGGGTACTTCGCTAAGTAATACCTAAGGTTTTTTTACAGAATATTAAGTAAACGATTTTGGAAAGAAATAATAATAATAATAGTGGACATCTCACACAACGCCATCTAGCCCCAAACTAAGCAAAGCTTGTGCTATGGGAACCAGATAACTGATACAATACTTAGATACTTTTTTGTTTGTAAATACATACATAGAATACAATATGACACCCAGACACAGAACAAACACCTATGTTCATCACACAAATGTTTGTCCTGTGTGAGAATCGAACCCACAACCCACAGTTCAGAAGGCAGGGCTACTACCAACTGAGCTATCGGGCTTTTTATAAAATTACTGCAATGTTATTCGTGTGATAGTAAAAACTTTTGTGAAAAATAGACTAGCTGCGCCCCGCGGTTTCACCCGCGTGGTGATAATTTTCTAATTTGTAAAAGTGCCAATAATAGTCTATTTGCAATAAATCTTTTGACTTCGACTTTGAACAATGATATAACAACACCAAAAAAAAAGAATTAGCGAAAATGTTCCATCCGTTCACGCATAATGCGATGACAAAGGGAAATAGAGATTCATTTTTATATAAAAAGATGATTAAAATAATTGCTTAATCCGAGAAATCTTGAATTAGTCGGTTTTAAATAAATTTTATTCAGTAGGTATGTTCATGACATCCTATTCATGGCTAGATGACACTAAGTGAATTATCCACCAATACGCTGAGCGACTATGTAAGTCCCGTCGTTACATATAAAATCAGGCTTACTAAGGTCCGTATTACAGAACGATGCTCAGTCAACGATCAGTACTCAAGCAGAGATTTTATTGATAAAGTGATCAATTAGGGAATGAAATCTCTGCTTGAGCAGCGATCGATGACTGAGCATCGTTCTGTTATACGAAACTAAGTCATAGACCATTGCGATGAGCGTCTTAGCTGCTTTGCCCAATGGCATAGACAAGGATTTGTAGCTCATCGGTGTTCATTAGACTCAATCCAGAATTGACTACTCATACGTTTTTTTTTTTTTATGATTGGCTCCACACTTTTGTGTATTTAGCCAGTGTCAAGTAATTGATAATTTATCAAGTTAATGATATTTCACGCAGATATGTGTCAAGTCAAAGTCCAATTCATCAAGTCATAGTCTAGTCAAAGTCATACTCCTAGTGAAGTGGTGGCTACGTTACTACAAGCTTCTATGGAGTTTTGGAAACAACACGAAAAGAAACGTTTCACCATCATTATAACACTTTCCCACACTAATGCATGTATCCAGCACTTAACGAATAAAATGCCACCAATTTTATGCACTAACACTGAAAATAACACAAGTTTTGGAAAATAATACAATGCGGTAACGCGATCTTTATCGTTTTCCCGCCAAAAAAACTAATACGCTGTTATATCCCACTAATATTATAAACGCAAACGTATGTATGGATGTTTATTAATCTTTCACGCTCGAATGGCTGAACGGATTTGTATGAAATTTGGAATATAGTGGATTAACACAGGCTACTTTTTATCTGCGGGCGAAACCGCGCTGCTGTAGTATGTTATATAAATACACTTGTATTTGTATGATGTAATATAAAAAAATGGTTATTATCAAACCTGACTAGAAGGTCGCAACACAAACGTTCCATCTGGCTGCCCCTTCAGCAGATTCTCTGCTTCAGTCCTATCTATGTTCATGTAATAAGGTTCATTTTCGACTGGCACGGGCAACGGTCGGTCGGCCATATTGGTCTTCTTCATTTGGTCTTCGCTCCATTTTCGCACTTCTATGTCGTTGGTCTTCTCGTCTTCGGAGTCTTCGGAATGGGTGCTGTCGTTGGTTTCTGTAAAATTTAAGGTCCTTTTTATATTATAGCTTTCTTGCCTAAGTTGTTTATCAAATTATTCTGCAATCTAAAGTAATATTAGAATGAAGAAATATCTGATTGTTTGTTTGCATAGGCTCTGAAACTACTGAACCGATTTGGAAAATTCTTTTACCATCGGAATCTTACATTATTCCCGATGAACATTGCGATTGAATATATATAACACCCGCGCGAAGCCGGCGCGGGCCAATAAACTGAAATTTTCCAAGCTCGCCCTGCTTATGCCATGTATTTTCTCTTAGTAGTACCTGGTCTTCGTGCACATGATTTATAAGTAGTGATCTTAATTTATGGAAAATAAGTGTCTATTTTAATCAACCTGTAATCTTTAACATCCATCAAAAAACTCAATAAATCACTTTAACCAAACCGTCTAATTTTTTCTGAGACTATGAACTTTATTATAATTAATACCAGAAGTAGCATACTATCCTAAATTCTAATTTTATGGGTAGAATTTCGAAAAATCCTTTCTTAGCGGATGCTTACGTCATAACATCTACCTGCATGCCAAATTTCAGCCCGATCCGTCCAGTGGTTTGGACAGTGCGTTGATAGATCACTATGTCAGTCAGTCAGCTTTGAGTTATGTATATTTAGATTTAATATTTGAAGGGATACATACGCTATTGTGTTAACAACATTAAATATCAGGCGTAATGTGATCGTATGTATTTAAGCTAACTTTAAGCCACTCTATATGCTAAAGCGGATTGGAAACCGCTAACCGTTAGTTGGTTTAGGTATTTAACCAATTTTCAAAGCTTCAAATATGTTAATCCGTCGTAATGGTATTCATAAATATTTTCTGGATTACCAATAATTGTACTCCCTAATACGAAAGTTCTTTTTTTGGTAATTAATCAGTCCTTGGTCACTGTAAAATTTCCTGTAGTTTCTATTTTACAGTTGTAATCGAAGCTTCGAATCGGAGTTTTCTGTTCTGCATTGTGCCGGATTGCTTGCGTAGTGGAAAAGGGTTGGTTTTTATTTTGCTTGCTATATAACATTTGACTATAAGGACTTTATAATTTTATATGCTTAGTACAATAACGTATTTTCAAGTAAAAATAGCCTATTTATGATAAATCCTTTGACTTTAGCTTTGAAACCTGATTGCATCTTTACAGATTCGTACTTCCCCTCTTTCTATTCCTGATTGCTTACCACGCCATCTATTATCAAAAGTGGAACAACTTTTCAAACGCATGATTACCTGCAGCGACATCTGTGACACAGTGCACCATCCGATAGAAGAAGTCGATCACGTGGCCGCCGACCCGTCTGCCCAAGTTATACATTAGCGGCACGCTCACTTTAATGTACCAGCACATTGCACATTCACATTGTTTTAATTTTTAAATTTAGTTCCCTCACCCAGCCGCATTAAAGCAGTACCCTGACGTACAATACAGAAGAATATAAATTGTAAATTAGGATAGACTGTGTAATATATGACATGCCTAATATAACGTGATGTTATAAATGGTTAGTGAAATAAGTAAAATTCAATGAAATAAATTGAAATACGAAGAGATTAATCGGAATTAAATGAAATCAATTGAATATAATTGAAATTTAATTATTAAATATAAAATTAATTGAAATTTAATTGAATTTAATGAACTAATTGTACTTAAATGAAATCAAATTAAATTGTTGAAATAAAAAACGAAATTATAAGAAATTAAATTTAAAAAATTGAAATTAAATGAAATTAATTAAAATTTAATGAGATTCAATGAAGTTAAATGAAATGTAATAAAACTAAATAAAGATATTATATTGCAAAATATTAATCGCTTAATTTCCTGTGTTTTTGTAGTTGTTTCTTTTTTGCTTCGTACGATATCTGCGACTCATAATTATTTTAAATCAATATGTACCCTCCAATATCTCCAATTACCATAATCAAGGATGGAGTCATAGCAGCATCAGGCATAATTGAAGCTAACTCGGTGCCATCGTACATGACTCAACCTGACTCATAGTCTAGAGATGCCCCAATAATTGACACAGTCAGATTGTGTCAATTACAGGGTACGTGGGAATCGAGACTATATAGAAATACTAGCATTAAGGTCCGTATTACAGAACGATGCTCAGTCATCAATCGTTGGTCAAGCAGAGATTTCATTCACTAATTTCATTTTACTCACAATCATTTTATGAATGAAACCTCTGCTTGTGCATCGATCGATGACTATAAGCATCGTTCTGTAATACGGACCTAAGTTTGTGTTATTTTAAATCGAGATCCAAAATCTGTTTTTTAACGGGTCATTTTAGGTATAAATAGCTGGTTTTGCAATCAAATACCCAAACTGATGATCAAAGCAAACAAAAGTTCAGCTCAAACTACTGAAATGATGTACAAAAAACTCTTTGTTATTATTTAATAGTATTTTTTTATTGTTGAAGTAAAACTTCATTACGCACGCTTGACTTGGGGGTGAGCTGGGGAGACGAACGGAGTATATCTCCATCTCTACGTGAAGAGAAATAATGAGCTATTTTTCGGTATAATACTGTAAGGCACAATTATTGTAAGTCGAAATAATTTAAAAATATTTTTCTCCAAATCTGTCTCCTACCTACATTATAAATATGATATAATATTATAAAGACGAAAGATTTTATGTGTGTACGTTTGTTACTCCTTCACGCTCAAACGGCTGAATGAATTTGGATGAAATTCAGTACCAAGATAACTTATACACTGGATTAACATATAGGCTATATTTTATCCCGGAAAAGTGAAATGTTCTCGTGGGATAAGCAAATAATTATAATATTTTTTATCCGCGGCGTTCAACTAGTTAATAAAATAAAGATTAATAATGGTTCTGACAGTGTCCCAATAGTGGGCAACTTCAGCTTTCTTCTGTCTCAACTCCAAGCATTTCGAATTGTCAATTTCCGGAGTTCAAGCTCATCTGCCCATTCACGGTCCAGATGTTATAAAATTGAATGGATTCAAAATTTCAAAATTTATTTTCAATGCGAAGTTTTTAAGCAAATCTAACGGACGTATTGCCAATAACAGTTTGTTGTATAGAAAGTTTCATTTAAGATAAGACTTAAGGCAAAATATGTATCAAATACAAACTCAAATTAATTAAAACTTGAAAGATTGATTGAATACATTATGTAGCTCACTAGAAAAAACACTTTTCACCATGTAGTTTGTTTCCACCGTAACTGTTTTTATTTTCGCTATTTGACAAGTTTATTTTCACATAAAAATTCACTTTGTGTTATTGTTTGTTCATATTATTACATTTAATTCCGATGCACGTTCATTGAATGTTATATCATAACTAGAGTGGGCATGGTGTCTGTCATATTGTGTGCTACAAAGCAACATTTTTTATTTTATTCCAACGCTGAAAACAATAAAAACAAGCACGTCGGGATGTGACTATATCGATATATTTTTTATCGATATTTAAATGCAAACTGATAGAATCGTCATAACCTAGAATGTAGGACTAAATGTTTGCTGACATTGTCATCGATTTAGTCGTTTGTCCACGAGCATTTTTGTTTTCTACATGATAGAGATGTTAAACATAAAAATTTAGTTTTTCATGCCCAAGCTACACTTATGAGTAATCCTAATATAACATCAACTGTTTGTTCTTTATGTTTCTATAATTTTTGATCTCATTTGTTAGATAGTTTTAAAATTAAATAACGGAAAAACAAATTTAAAGGTTAAACTCAAAGTTGAATCAAGAAAAACGAAACTGATTATCTAAGAAAAGTTTTAAGCTTTAAGTTTAAAAAGCATTGAGCATTACCTACATAACGTTATCGATATAATATTTATCGATAGCATCCCATCTCTACCCACATGTCGTCCATACAACATGTTGTGCTCAGTAAAAATAAACAAAAGTAACAAGTAAACTTTTATGAGAAAGTGGAAGTACTCTACACAATAAATGTTTTTTGTGTCCTATTTTAAAATACGATGCGTACTTTCAAGAAACGTAATTTTATAAAAATTACATACATTTTGCCTAGAATTCCCTGTACCTAGAAACCCAAGAACTGCGAGGACCACAGTCCTACAACACCCAGACTCAGTACGAGTATTTGCATTTTTTTTCTGTGCACAAATATTTGTCTTGCCGCGGGAATCAAGCCCGCCGCCTCCGGGCTATGAGCCAACGTGCTAAAAGATTGATATAAGCGACCCTAAGTTTTATAATAAATAAGTAGATACTTCATCATCATCGACAGCCTGAGTACGTCCACAGGTGAACATAGCCAAAGTGGCGCTCTGTGGAGCCCCCAGAGTGCCACTTTGGGCGGCTGCTTGCCTCCTCCATTGTTGGATGGAGGAGGCAAGCAGCTGCTGCGTCTTCCGTTTCATGGTCATCACTCGATAACTTGTCCTCGCCATCGGCTGCCCCTACAATTATACTACATTTGACTTCAAAGTCAATCGACTTCAAAGAAGAAGGAGGTTCTCAATTCAGTTTGTGTAATTTTTCTTCTTTTATGTTTGTTACCTCATATCTCTATCATACACCGATTTCATAATGTTGTTTGTTGAATGATTAGTTCACGTTAATCACATCCCATCCATAACAAAATTAAAATCTACTGAAAATGTATACTATTACATTGGTTATCCGGTAAAATGACATTTTACAAAAAAAGTTAATGACGCTATTGTCAAGATAGCGTCATTAACTTTTAAAAAAGCAAAAACAAAATTATACTGGCCAATAGATGGCACTAAAAAAGCTTTAATTCGGTCGTGTGGTCTGAAGCACACTCGTTTTTATTTGAAACGATTCATTGAACAATTTAATTCGAAATTAACATCTGTATTTTACTGAACTGACAGAACAGTATAAAACCCCTTCTTTTAAACGAATATTATTTTCAACCACGTTATTTATAAATGTATAAAATTATTTCAAAATCCGAATGGCTTCGCGCGCTATCAAACATAGGGGCTGTCAGATCAGTTAATGATTTAATTCATCATCCATTGAGGATTCACACCGAAGCGAGCGCGGACTTATTGGATTTGCTAATTTTATTGGCAGTCGGGGAAATTGAGTCCTTCTATCACACCGATGTGTAACAATAAATTTTGACTGGACTTAGCTCAGTTGGTTGCCTGCCTTCTGAGCTGTGGGTTGTAGGTTCGATTCCCACCCAGGGCTAACATTTGTGTGATGGATGAACACAGGTTTTGGTTCTGTGTCGGGTTTTTAAAAAAGTATCTAAGTATTGTATCAGTTATCTAGTTCCCATAATAAAAGCTTTGCTTAGTTTGGGGCTAGATGGAGCTGTGTGGAATATCCGATTCCTTTCAAGGACTTATCAAGCTATCGATCTATCTATCTTACGGTTACTGCTTTTTGCGTCCTATAGTCTGCTGTCTAGTATATTTTTTAGAGAAATTGCCTTTAACTAATTCGTTGACATAGAATTCTTAATAGTACAACTAAAGAACATTAAATCCACGTAGTCACTTAAAAGGCGACTGTTACTCTAACGCAATACAGTGTAGTTCAGCTCGCACAGCGTTACAAGCCTAATCTACGACGATTTTAATTGAGTTAATTAATGATGAAACGTATTTTAAAAAAACATTGTAAAAATCAAGATGATTTTCATGATATCAGTTCTATAACAATAACAACAATGCTCCTTATTTGAAAATAATAATGATTACATGATAATTTCGACACAATCTTGTCTCGTCTCAAGTTTCGACACGAAAGTCCCGGGACTCGAGACAACTAAAATTATTAAAAGTCCCGGGACTTCGAGACATGAGACGTCCCGGGACACAAATCCTAATGAGTATCCTCGAGAAATACGGAAAGCATAGACAAAGTTCAATCAATCAAGTTTTCAATCCACAAAGTTTTATTTTTCGAAATATATTACAAATTTATAGCTAGGCCCAAAGCACTAGCAGATATAAAGGTAAAATTTAAGCAGGTATAAAATTGACCAAAGTCTAGTTTTTATAAGCTTGGAACTTTTCCGATATCAACTATCGAATAAGCTTTTGGTGCTAAGCGCATCGAATTAATTCTATTTTTTCTCTAATAAGTCATAAAATAACTAAATATCACTAAATTTAACTAGCTATTTATTCCACAAACCCAAAATTATACTAAAATAGTTAAAGTCAAAGTAAAAATTTTTTATTGCAAATAGGCTATTTTTAGCACTTTTACAAGTCAAAATTATATTAAGTACTTATAATTAAGTTAGAAGTAATTCCGCTAAACCAATAAGATCATGAATCCATCAATATGAACTAGCACCAGGTCACGCCTGAGCATTGAATTTACTACTATACACCCATTTAGACTGTAGACACATTAACTCCAGCCCACACATTTATTCAATGTCAAACCCATTTGAACTACCCCCATTCATCGCTAAGCCCATTCATATGTTTCCCACACCCATTCGTCTCGGTGTGACAGCCGTCCACATCTGGATCTACATCGGAAGCGAGGCGAATGAGATTACCCGTTATTATGACGATTCCTGTCTGCCTCCCGCAGGATGTTTCATCATAACTGCTGTTACTCACTGTCAGGAACCTCCCTGAGCGCTGTATACTGATTACTGAGCTCTCAGAGCATGAAACCTTGAAATTGCCTTCGTTACACAATCTATTTATGATAATATCTCAAAGGGCGAACTAATTCGATATACACGTACTCAAGGATGGTAAAAATGAAGATAGTAACTGATGGAAGACCGTAACGGCGCTATATAGACCGTACCCGTGTCTTTTAGATAGGTAGGTGCTAAAGCAGAGAATAATTTATAATGTATTAGTACGTTCATTACTTATATAGTTGTGTTATAACTGCATCATATCTCTAGCATACATTGTAATGTTTTGTGTGCTTTCTCGTGGAACGAAGTTCCTTATCGCGCGTTGCAAAAGAGGGCTAGACGGAAAAAATTAAGACCAAAAGTTGTAACGACTCTTTTTGCTATAGTTGTAAGCCGTGCGGCGTGTGCATGTTTCTCTGTCTGTCTCTCTCTCTCTCTCTCTCTCTCTCTCTCTCTCTCTCTCTCTCTCTCTCTCTCTCTCATAGAAAGCAAGCCAGTTACTTTGATTCGTCTTTCTATTCCGCATTTTTTTTACAATTCTTTCACAAATTAATCGAAAGGAACTTCGTTCCATCCGGGTGTCCCTTGATACCTGTCAAGTTTTTTTTTTAATAGTACGAGGATTCATTCATAGAACTCACCCACTTGTCATTTAAATAGTGAGATTTTATAAATTCAATAACGTACCTCGTCTTATTCCGAATCTATTCTCGAAGATGCTCATGATGTAGCCCAGGAGAGACTCGTCCTTCTGCCGCTGGTAGTTCACGTCGCAGTAGTCCTTGTTCAACTGCACTGGCTCCAGATACTCTTCTACTGGCAATTTGGGCTGAAATATTACGAAAACATTTATCATGCGAACAGCCAAAGAGTGGAACGCTTTACCGGCGTCCGTATTTCCCGATAAATACAACCTTGGAGTCTTCAAATCGAGAGTGAACAGGTATCTTTTAGGCAAGCGTGCCACATCCTAGACCGCATCGTTACTTACCATCAGGTGCGATAGTGGTCAAATGCAAGCCTATCTAACAATAAAAATATAAAAAAATTAGGCGTAAAAAAATACTGTGGTCTACTTCTGCTATAATATTTTCTCTGTGATTCGAGCTGTGGGAGACTGTGCATGCAAAGGTGCAAAAAATTAGGTTCTTACAACAATCAACCAACCCTTTCGTTTAGTTCTGTCTGTAGTGGACAATGACTGCTGTCATAGTTTTAAGAGCATGTTTATAAATAAAATGTATTGTTTACTGTTAACGTCTTTGTGAGTTATTATTATCGGTATAACAGATGAATGTGTAAAAAATGTTATTTCTTATCTAATAGCTTACCTTTTCAACAGCTTTAATTTGTTCTTCTGCTTTTACATTGACATGTACCGAGTCGTACATATTCGCAATACTATCACTATTTTCATAATAGTTAGCTTCTTTCTCGTTCAGTTTCTTTACCTCTACTCTTCTATCCTCTTGGACAACCTCTTCACTTCTTCTAAAGAATGGTATTTTAAAAGACTGAAACAGCTCTTGAATTTTAACTCTATAAGGTTTTACGCTTTCGTTCGGAACAGAGTGTCTTGGATCCTTTGACACCTCATTATAACAAAGATCTTCATAGAAATGATCTTCCGGATACTTTAATTCTTCTGTACTTGATAACGACTTATATTTAGGGCGCGAATCTGGTGGTTTTGATTTTTGGACATAATATCTACTGTTCCTTTTCATCGGGTAGTAACCTCGGTCACCCAAATCAGGCTTTGAGAATCTTCTTAAATTAAACATAGGGTAGTCGTAGCCACTTATTCTAAATATATTTATATTCTTTCTTGTACCTGCATCCATTGGCAAATAGGAAGGCGTTGCTTCATTTTTCCCTTGATTTCTATAGAGAAAGCTTTTGGCTGGAACTATTTTCTTTATTAGTTCTTCGACATTGCTAAAAGCTGCTATGTTATTATTCTTTATCTTTCTTACTGTTTGGTATTGGCTTTCGATGGTTTGAATAGATGTTGTTGGCTCTACATCAACAGCTATCATTGTTACTTTCTCTGTTTCAACAGTTTCCATATTTTTCTGTTCTCTTTGTGTATCATTAGTTTCTTGTTGATTTAAAGCGGTTGTTTTATCTGGGTCTTTCTTGGAATGATCGAGATACCTTTCGGGGTCACCTTTCACGTCTTTCACGAACAAAATCAATTTATTTGCGTTGCTTTTTGGTCTCCATAGCTTCACTATGCCTTCCGTAACATTCTGAAAATTCAAAGCAATCGATTAGGTACTTTACAACATCCGAAACCTTTCAGATACTTTAATAATATTTAAAAAAATTCAAGATCTAAAATATTACCAAAATGTTATCAGCAACAGACAAATCATGGTACAAATAAACAAATAGTATGTATATAATACTTGTAGGCACGAACGTGTTGTGGGTAGGTTGCAACCTATATAACTATAGACCTTCAGCATGTCCGCAACGCGCCGTGTCTGGAACAAGAATGATCCGTAGCACACCAATCGATCCCTTTATATAGCCAGACAGGTAGGGCCGCCATGACAGTTGCCGGTGCTGCCACTGTAATACTATTTAATGCCACCACAGGGTAAATTACGGTGCTCGATCGCTGTGCATAGAGTTTATAACTGGACGTAGCCGCCGTCACGGCCATACTGACGTGCGTACGTCCTCGTACGCTTAGCGTCACTTTGTACCTGGTGAGGGACATCAGTGTTATTGCTCGTTCATCCTGACAATTAAATTGAGTTAAACTTGGAGTCAAAGTCAAAAGATCAGGTTTCAATTTGATTGGACAAAAGCATTTTAACCTGCCAGTCATCGTCAGGGTTAACCCTTCAGGACCATTAATATACCTTAATTTATAAAAAAATGGACCGAATAATGTTAACCGGATAGATATCCCTTTAGCAACCAAAAATCATCATTCCTACATTTTTTCTAATGGACCAATTAGTGCTAGACCGGATAGATATCTCTTTAGCAACCATCATTTTTTTTATATGGACCATTAGTGCTAGACCGGATAGATTATCCCTTTAGAATTCGGACACATTTTCCTTGTCATCATTTTAATTTTTTTTTTCTTTTTCTCGTAAAATCGAATCTTTACTTTTTTCCATTACTTTTTTTTCACTGGTCCGGGTTAACCCTGCAATTAAATTTGATATTAGTGTCACCCGCCGTCACGTCATCATATTTTCGGCGTTGCTTGAAGAGTGATGTAGAAATGGGCATCCCACTTCTGATGTGGGCAGAAATGGGTTTCTGCGTAGGTAGGTTGCAACCTATATAACTATAGGCCTTCAGCATGTCCGCACCGCGCCGTGTCTGGAACAAGAATGATCCGTAGCACACCAATCGATCCCTTTATATAGCCAGACAGGTAGGGCCGCCATGACAGTTGCCGGTGCTGCCACTGTAATACTATTTAATGCCACCACAGGGTAAATTACGGTGCTCGATCGCTGTGCATAGAGTTTATAACTGGACGTAGCCGCCGTCATACTCATAGATTAGTTTACCAAAAAAGTGCTATATTTTTAATTTTTAGTAAAGCTTCCACGATGGTAACTCACATCATTATGAGTTCTAACAGTTTATTTTGTTACATTATTTTGATGTTATGTGAAATTTAACATGATAAATGAGAACATAATATTTTAAAGAGATTAAAATGGGTTTGTATGTTCAAATACTATAAGAGAGACTCTATAATCATTATACATCAACATTTACAAAGATACACTAACATCATCTAACGAAATATTTATCGAACATTTCGCAAAAACAAATGCAATTCCTTTCTTAGATATCTGAAGCTATAACTGCAGTCATTACAAAATGATGCATCGAGAAGAAACATTACCATTAAATTAAATAAATTAAAGTTTGTAGACATTTTGCACAGCGTTCTTTACCATAAAACAAAGCAATGCTACCTCTATTCTCTTCCATTACTCACCATCAGTTTCCTTCCATCCAGTTGCTTCTCCTTCACAAAGTCCACGAACTCTGTCAACTCCCAATGCTCCAACAAACTCACTACCTTATTTACACTCAATTCTTCCACTCTCCTGCACATTTTCTTATCTAGTTTCTCCATCTTTACACGATTCACTTTTAAAATGTTTACACACTATAAATATTAAATTAGTAACACAGCATAATGTTAGTTTTAAACTCTGATAAGTACAACCAGCAGTTGTAATAAATACATAATAATTCGCAAAGCTGTCATAGACGTAGCAGTCATTTGTTTTTATTTTAGTCGAATGGATGCACCTATGATCGCGTTCGCTGCCATACGCTTATAGCATAATTTTGGTCTTAGTATGAGTCATTTGTCGTACATATAAAATGTACTACAATATAAATATTATACAGTAGACAAGGTATGAACTAACTGTCGAAATGGAAATCGTAGATAAGTACGATAATAACAATAATGCCCAACGGTCACATACATGGATCCTGGATCCTAACTAACAGTAGTCTAGGGTCCCAGGAACTACGAGGACCATGGTCCCACAACACCCAGACTCAGAACAAGTATATGCGCTTTTTTATTCTGTGCACAAATACTTGTCCTGCCGCGGGAGTCGAACCCGCCGCCTTCGGATTATGAGCCGACCTGCTCAACTACCACACCACAGAAACCTCTGTGGTGTGGTATTGAGTAGTTGGTCAAGTAAGGTTGGACTGCGTTTGATCCTTAATCACACGTACCTTCTAAGCAGTTTCCAATATTACAAAGTTGTCAAAACTGTAATACCTATCTCATTGAAGTTGCAAGACATTGATTTCACATCGATTGAGTTTCATTCAAGTTTTAGATGTCAACCTTTTGCCGACTACATAACTGTGTAACAGAGTAAATAATAGTACTAAGTAACTATTTGCGTTTATTTCAGCGTTTACTTGTAGCTGGGATTCTGTTTACATTTATTATGTGACTGTAATTGGCTATCAATAACAAAGCGAAGTCTTGTACCAGTTCCCAGAGGATATTGACCAGAAAATTGTCTTTAGAAAAATGGTTAGTTCATAGTTCAGTAACATAGTTCAGTGATATTTATGTAATTCTCAGTACTTCACGACAATCTGTGCTACGGGTTGGTGATACAGAACTAGAGTTATTTTAGTTTTATTTTGCTTACGTGCTTTAAAGACCCGATATGGCATTAGTAATGTATTTACTGATAGCTCAGTTGGTATTAACCCGAACTTCCGGACTGTAAGTTGTGGGTTTGATTCCCACCCAAGACAAACATTTATGTGATGAACATCGATGTTTGTTCTATTTGTTACATTGTATTCTATGTATGTAATGTATTTACAAACAAAAAAGTATCTAAGTATTGTATCAGTTACCTGGTTCCCATAATACAAGCTTTGCTTAGTTTGAGACTAGTTGGAGCTATGTGTAATGTTCACACATATATTTATTTATTTATATGCATATTTGTTCTTATTTTTGAAATATGACGCATTGGTAGCACATCTAGTGTTACAGATTTCCATAGTCTGCGGTGACCTCTTAATGTCAGAAGGACCGTATGCCTATTTGCTACCTATAGTATAAAATAACTAGCTTTTGCCCGCGGCTTCACCCACGTGGCCTATAGGAAACGAAGAAGAATTTTTTTTCATAGATAATTCAACCACCTTTCGCCCTCTTAGGGATATCATTTTGAAAAACTCTTTCTTATTGGATACCTACACTTTACAAAGAACACACCCTCCAAATTTCAAGTGTCTAGCAACAACGGTTTAGACTGTGTGTTGATATATAAGTCAGTCACTGCACTACTAGGTGGTAGGACTTTGTTGCAAAGTTCGTCTAGGTAGGTACCACCACTTTGCCAGTTATTCTGCCGCCAAGCAGTAGTGTGCAAGCACTACTGTATTCCGGTTTGAAGGGCACTGTAGCTAGTGAAATTACTGGGCAATTGAGACTTTATGATCTGATCTCACAATCGAGTAATCTTATTACCAGACTGTGCTGATGTCTCAGGATGATGTGTGCAGTGCAGTGTCGCTGGAAACTCTATGTTTTTGGGTTCCGAGTGACAATGTTCTGTAATGGGCGGCCGTGGCACTTAACATCAGGTGAACGACAAGCTCCTCACATCATTCAGTAACATATAGTTTAGTGAGTATTTGTGGTTGTCAAATAAATGTCCAAAAAATTATATTTCTAGAATAGATTTTTACTCAAGTTGGTGGAAATTTCTCGTCACTAGTTTTCCAACAGTCCACGTTTCCATTTAATTAAGTCTGCTACACCAGCCCTGTGTATATCAATCACATACAATATATATGGGTCAATACATGACGCCATCGATAAACTGGTTGGTTGAGTCAGGTCAATGGAACAATGAGTATTATTGTAGTTATAGCATGTACATTGTACCGTGGCCATGGGCAGGCGAAGGTATCCATACTTAAATTATGTTTTGTTAAGTACTAGTTTTAGACACCACTGCTATATCTACTCTTTTTTTTTCTCTTATTTTTTTTTTATAACATAGATAGACCAACAAGCAGACGGCCCGCCTGGTGGTAAGCAGTTACCGTCGCCTATAGACACCTGCAACGCCGGGGGCGCTGCCAGTGCGTTGCCTACCTTTCAAGACTCTATTAACCCGACGTTTGAAGTGCCCCATGTTGTAGCTCAGCGGAAATACCTCAGATGGTAGCTCATTCCACAACTTGCAGGTGTGGCAGAAACGATCTCGAAAAACGGACTGTGCGAGGATTATATACTCTTAACTAGGTATTGTTTATATTTAATTGTATTCACTTGTTTAAATATATATAACTCAAAGGTGATTGACTGACTGACTGACTGACATAGTGATCTATCAACGCACAGCCCAAACCACTGGACGGATTGGGCTGAAATTTGGCATGCAGGTAGATGTTATGACGTAGGCTAAGAAAGGATTTTTCGAAATTCCACCATTAAGAGGGTGAAATGGGAGGTTGAAGTATTTTCCCATAGGCCACCGCGGCGAAGCCTATGTTTTATTTTATTTTTGTAAGTAAGTGTTGAATAAATGTTTTTCTTTCTTTCTTACTGCATTTAATGTGAAGTATCGCATCATCAGTCTTTTTACGTTTACTGCTGAACATAAGCCTCCCTCATCAGGGTTTGTCTTAATTACCGTAGTTGAATGGAGTCTTATAAATAGGGTCCTACAGGGTACAATGCATTGGTGACCTCCGGTGTTACAGATGTCCATAGGCTACGGTGACCACTTCCCATGAGGTGGGCCGTATGCTTGTTTGCTCCCTTTAACATAAAAATGGTTTTCATTCTTTTTTAATGTAACTGCATAATGCATTTAGCGGCTGGACTGTAGTTTACCTAAAAGTAATCTAAATTACTACAGTGATTTCAATTTCAAAATTTCACCAAAATTCCGTAGATTATTATTATTATTACGACTAGTTTTAAAAATTGTGTTAATACACTACAACAAGGCTGTGCCTCGTCGATTTCTAAAACGTCAATTTCAAATTTATTTTCGTTTACTTTTATATTTTTGTTACTATAACCATTTTTGACCATACGAGTAGCTACTTTTGTCACTTAATAACAAAAAACAAGAGGATGTAAAACGACGCGTGCAATTTCCCCGGGTTTAAGGTTGCCCTAATAAGGCTGTATTGACATGGACTAACAAGCTGACCCTACCGTTAGGGCGACCTTACTGACGTAAATTAATGTTTTCATTTAATTTTGACAATCCGTGACGTGATTCCGTAACATTAGATGTTAGAGGCTGTGCCGGCGTTGTTTACCCCGTTTAATAAAGATGCCTCTTTTATTTTAGTAAGATCCGAACTTAATTATTGCCTAATATTGCAACGATTACGATTTTATGAAGTAAATAGCTTCTGCCAGCGGCTTCGCCCGCGTGGCCTATAGGAAACGAAGAAGAAATTTTTTCATGGTTAATTCAACCACCCATTTCAACCTCTTAGGGGTGGAATTTCGGAAAATCCTGTCTTAGTGGATACGTACACTTTACAAAGAACACACCCTCCAAATTTCAAGTATCTAGGACCAGCGGCTTAGGCTGTTCGTTAGGGTATAAGTCAGTCAGTCAGGACATCGAATTTTATATGTATAGATAGATTTTTAAATTACAATTCATCGACATCTTAGTCAAGGATTTTATCATTTGACTCTGCGGTATGGTGGTTGAGCAGGTCGGCTCATGACCCGGAGGCAGCGGGCTCGATTCCCGCGACAGGACAAGTATTTGTGCACAAAAAAAAGCGCAAATACTTGTTCTGAGTCTGGCTGTTGTGGGACTATGGTCCTCGTAGTTTCTGGATCACTAGACACAGGGAATCCTATATAGTTAGGGTCCAGAATCTATGTATGTGATCGTTGGGCGTTATCATTATATTTCACGAAATGGGCACACGATATTTTGACAATCCTGCTATTGCTGCTATTGTATTTCTACCACTGCACTTGTTATGACTTATTTATTCAATTATTTATTTATTCACGTTGTCCCACAAGAAAATATACACGGTTTTCAAATGACCGTCAGAGCTCGCGATTCGGATGAACTGCAGATGTGGCTTATAAGGATGGTCACTTGGCTCTAATTGGCTTTATTGATACAGGGGGCTACTTCTGTCTTTAATAGTTCATCGTAAAAGTAGTTCAAAACAAAATCACACTTCACACTAATATTATAAAGGCGAAAGTTTGTATGCGTGTATGTATGTTTGTTACTCCTTTACGCGCAAACGGCTGAATGGATTTGGATGAAATTTAGTACTAAGATAGCTGACACACTGGCTACATTTTTTTCTGGAAAAGTGGAATTTTCCTGTAGGATGTGCAAATAATTAAAATACTTTTTGTTTTACTTCAAACTTGTCTAGCCTTTGACCACGCTCTCACCTGATGGGAAGTGACGATGCGATCGAAGGTGTAGCATGCTAGCCAAGTAAATACCTATTCACTCTTCTCTTGAACACGCCCCCACACACTTCTTTTTCACTTATTATGCCCTCGCAATTCCCTGCCACCACAGTTGGTGGCAGGGGGTATGTGGTACTCGAACCCACTAAACCCCCCCCCCGTGATCCGTCCGCCGCCGGTATGGGGCGAAATGGTGTCGCGATTACATTCTCCCTGGCTTAAACCTAACTCAGTATTATATATAAGTTCATGTTAATAATAGGTTTGATTCATAAATATAAAAAATAATCTAACAAAAAGCACGGACTCAGGTGTCTTTTGAAATGCAGATGGAACTAACGACTTTTCAAGTTCAAGTAACGGTGAAGTTTGTGTCATCTACCAAGTTACCAGCCAGTGCGGTTTTTTTTATGCGAGATTTTGAATGCGAGGCTAACGGAAGTTGAAAGTTGTTGGTTAACGTAGATCTCCATTACCAACATAACAAAGTAAAAAATTGTATTATTATATTATATGTCCGGTAAAATGACAATTTACAATTGAAGGGGTAAGAATAAAAAGGGTTTAACTGTTTTTTTTCACAAAATGACTTATGGGTATCGTTGGATTCAGCGTGAAATTATAAAAAATAATACATTCTCATAATACCAAAATGAGGCTTAAATCTCGAGATTTTGAGTATAAAATTGGTTTATCTGTCACAGGAATATAGTTCGTTTAGCATAAAAACATTATTATATTTATTATATTATATTTATTATATTTTTACAGTAATTGTATGAATTAGTACTATGTTTAGTATTTTAAAATATAATTAATACATTGTTAAGCAACTGAAACTTACATAAACCTTTTCTATTACCTTATAAGCACTCTACATTAAAATGACGCCTATGAAGTTTAAAGTCAATTTTCTCGAAACTGACAATTTGACAGTTAAGCCCTTTTTATTCTCAACCCTTCAATTATCACATTAAACAAAGCAAAAACAAAGTTATACCGGCCGATAGATGGAGCTAATCTAAATAAGTTTTACTTTAGTGGTGTGATCTAAAGCACACTCGTTTTTGTTTCCTTCAGAACGCTTTCGATTCTGTGTCGTGCTAATAATAAAACTAAACAGGAGTAGTTCCCTTGGCGATACAAACATAATTATTTTGGCTATTTGAACAGCATGTTAGGAGCGCTTGTTTCATTGTTAGACAAAACTATATTATTTTTAGATTTAAGACGTTAATATAGGTGAGTGATATTTATGTTAGAGATAATATCGCCCTTGTGACACTTAGTTTTTAGGTTTGTGCTTGTTAATTGTTCCTGGAATGTGGTGTTTCAATAAAGAGTTTATTTATCTATATTTATTTACTAGCTGCTTCCCGCAGTTTCAGACGCGTGGTGATGAAAAACGATGATGCTGATAATGACAAACAGTTTACGTCTTCCTTCCTTTCTCGTTCATCGTCTTACGACAGATTTACTGAATATACACACAAAATTTCATAAGAACCGGTCAAGCCGTTTCGGAGGAGTTTTGTTACAAACACCGTGAAACGATAATTTTATATCATACTTCCTACTAATATTATAAACGCGAAAGTTGGTGTATATGGAGGTTTGTTACTATTTCACGCAAAAACTACTGAACCAATTTTGATGAAATTTGGAATGCTTATACGTACAGAATACTTTTTATCTGTAGGTGAAACCGCCGAGTGCAATTAGTCGTAAATAAAATTATATAAGTGGTACTTAGGTATTACAAAATGTTGAAATTAATTTTGTTATAGAATTGACTAATAATTATTGTATATCCACGAAGCAGTAACTTTGACACCTGACAACTGAGAGTAAACATTGTGACGTCATATTGTATTGACCGAGCGATGAAGTGAGCTTCAACTCGCGACATTTGTTTTCATATGTACGAACTCGCGTAAGGTCACAATTTTCAGTGAACTTTTACGAAACTTGGAATACAAATTTTACAAGCTCATTGGATTTTTGAAGCGTCGGTGATTTTTGATTAAACGTGCATTTCTTCATTTATCAGTCAGTTTTGATAATATTTGGCAGAAACATTGAGTACTCGACTCGAAACAAATATTTCAAACTATAGTTCCTTTCGTTAGTTAAAGAAAAATTTTCATTGATAATTCAACCACTCATTTCACCCTCTTAGGGTAGCATTTCGAAAAATCGTGTCTTTGTGGATACCTACACTTTACAAAGAACACACCGTCCAAATTTCAAGCCTCTAGGACCAGCGGTTTAGGCTGTGCGTTGATATATAAGTCAGTTAGTCAGGACTTTGAATTTTATATGTACCTATAGATGTGAGCGAAATTGGTCAAGAGAATAATATAAACATAATAGTAAGGTCTGAATTCGAAAAACTGACAACTAGAATCAGCAATAACAAGTAAGACGATCAAGTCTATGCAATTTTAATCATCCATCAATCTGTTCGATACATAGACATGTTCTACTACCGAGGCAGAATATCTGGCTATCTCGTCGCTGTCACTCGCAACCAACATAAACCACAGTATACATGCTAGTAACTACGAGCTACTAAACTCCCCGCCCTATTTAATAGCCCGTGGTTGCCAATGTGATATTATTAAACGTATCAAGACGTGTTAAACTCTCCCTGAAGGGTACTCAGCCATTATTTACTTAGGCTTGTAAAGCGGACCCGTGTGGGTTTCGTGGTTTAGGACGCTTGCCGTTACAAGTGTAAAGGATATTAAAGTTAGGTTTTTATTTATGCCCAATTTGGGGAAATCCTTTGATTCAATATACAGGGGTAGCGTGGCGTCACCTTCCGTTGTATTGTTACATAACTTCAAGTCAAATTTATGGAGAAAATCAATAGAGATTTTTCATTTCATTTCCCGTAGATGAGAACAGCTGCACAGACATCCGAAATAATTTTTGCCCAAGCTGAAACGGACACGCTTCGCTCACTTCATTCGGTAAATAAAAAAAAGGTTCCCTGTCCCTCATCATCATCATCAGCCTGTAAAGTCCACTGCTGGACATCTCCCAATGCACGCCACTCGCCCGATCTTCTGCTTATCTTATCCTGCTGCTGCCAGCCAATTTATGTATATATACCTGTCCTAACTCCACGTGATCGCTACCCTACTTCCAAGACATTAAAAATACATTTATAACACTAAAAAGTATAATATAGATACTTACTCATTATAGACTTTACACTTCATTGTAATAGTGCTTGTTATGATTAATTGATTCGATACATTGAAACGTATAGAAGTCATAAATTAATGATGTGGTAATCTTTTTACTTTCAATGGATGACTCAGCTTAAACCCGCTCTAGCTTCACGTCTTATTTACTTACATCCTTTTTTTATATATTATTAAGTCTTCAATATCTGATCCTATAATTTATATGTTTCCTTGCTGAAACAACTCTTCCTTCTTTTCTATAACTCACCACGGTGGCCAAGTGCATGTTGATAAATGACGCATATCTTCTAATTCTGTAATTCTTGAATATACCAATTTCCTCACAATATTTTCCTTCATCGTTGTAAGAGCGAATACAAATTGCGCACATATCTTGAAAGGTCATTGAAGCATAATCGAGCGAGATTCAAACCAGGGAGCGTCGCCGTGCGTCGGTCAGACAGTCACAAGGGCTACAGGGCCCTGAGCGGCACTCGATATGTACTTTATTCCATTCTCATTCCAATAAAATGCTTTTATAAGTTCGTTTGATCATAAATCCTAATTATACACCAAACGATCGTATTACTAAATGTTTTCCTTCAAAAACTAGATATATTTCTTGCCGTACGTACTGCGTAGATTTCTTCTAAATAGAGATTTCTACTCCACAGCTAGTGCCAACAGGGACCTCCCCTGATACATCCACGTCACTGTCGATGTAAATCTTTACTGACATGAAATATGGAGCACAACTTGCGAGTTCATTCAATATACCAGTCTGCATCTGATCCGGATTTTTAGCGGGATTTTAACCGACTACATAAAAAGACGAGATTCTACCTTATTTTTGACTGTGTGTGTCCTAAACTAATGTGTTTGTATGTATTTGTATATACTTTGGTATATTTGTTACAGTCAAAGCACTTAATTTTGACTGAAAAAAAAACAGGCAATATTTTACGCTATCAGTCAGTCAAAAAAACTTTTGCCGGTTTATCTTCAGTCAAAAGTACTTTTGATCGGTTAAGAGTTTTGACTGCAACATATTCACTTTTTTTTGGAAGGTGTGATTGAAGGGACCTTTAATTAACTAAATTCCCGCCAGGTGACGCTATTATAGAGGTCGGTAAAGACCAACAACAAAAAAGCTCTTTGAAAAATAAACTCGTTGTTCATATTTAGAATTCAATTTAGGTGACAATTTAATTTTGTAATTCGTTCTTTCAGAGCTGAAGAAGAAAGAAAGAAGATTAACTTGTAGAGTGGGTAATGCTTTCCATAGGGTCTACGTGGTCTTCTTGATAAGACGACCTTCTCGATACCGACCTTAACACTCACTTCGCATAAGAAGTCCAGCCGTCAAAAGTGGAAGGCAACTAGCTCAAGGGCCCCAAGTAGAGTCTCTACTCTACTCGTACTAGATACTCGTCAAACGCCGATCTGAGTAAGGAACACGTGCTGCGAGTGATAGAGGAGTTAATGCACGTTCTTTCCATAGGGTCTAAATACTACGAAAGCAACTAGCTCAAGGGTCTCAAGTAGAGTAGAGACTCTACTTTGGGGCCCTTCAGCTAGTTGCCTTCCACTTCTGACGGCTGGGCTTCTTATGCGAAGTGAGTGTTAAGGTCGGTATCGAGAAGGTCGTCTTATCAAGAAGACTACGAAGACCCTATGGAAAGTACGTGCATTAGCTCCTCTATCACTCGCAGCATGTGTTCTTTACACAGATCGGCGTTTGACGAGGTTAAACAGAAGAATTAGCGGTCTTACATTCACTACCTGTTGATACCAAAGCAAACACTTTAGCAAACCTTACCACCACGCTAATAAGGTTCATTATGCTATTTTGACTACTTTGTCACTAATCCTAATTACAACCGTACAACTTTAAGAGGTTTGAAGACTTAAGACGAAGAGTTAAGGTTAGTTTTAACATCCTCGTGATGCTATTACAAGGTTGCTAACGCAAATGGAAGTCAATTGGTAGGGTTATGTCATTATTTAAGGATACTTGCGACAATTACTGTTTTAAAAGTGCATCTAAAATAAAAATTTGTTTCAGTGCACTGCCTAACACCAAATTAAATATTTCTTCAAATATTACAATTTTCGGACTCTGCTACAGAAGCTGGTAAAATTTTTTCAGAAGTAACCTCTCAGATTTAAAGTAAATTATTAAACTAAACGTAAATTTAAATGTTAAAATTGAAAAAAAACTTTATGTACTCAAAATCACTTTTCTATACTATCTCAAAACTTCTTTCAAAGAGAGACCATCAATCCTTACTTAGATATTATTTAAGTGATAATGGGTATGAAAAAATCTAGGCTTTTTATGTTTTATAATGCCTGAATTCGAACATTTGCGTTCAATACATTCACTTCACGCGCTATCTCTATTGCGCCACATCGCCGATAACAGTGATATGGTCCAATAACAAAGGAATCACGAATACCTGTCGATATCTTATCGACGAGTTCGTCCGTTGACGTAGGGGATTGAAAAAACACAGTGGAATGGAAAAATGATATTTATTCAACACAATGTGAAAGAATAGTCAGATATGTGACAATATTTACAAAATATAGGTATATAAACTAGGTGGTAGGACTTTTCTACTAGGTGGTAGGACTTTTCTGCAAAGTTCGTCTATGTAGGTACCACCGCTTTGCCAGTTATTCTGCCGCCAAGCAGTAGTGTGCAAGTACTAATGTGTTCCGGTTTGAAGGGCACTGTAGCTAGTGAAATTAATGGGCAAATGAGACTTTATGATCTGATCTCACAGTCGAGTTATCTAATTACTAGACTGTACTGATGTCTCAGGATGATGTGCGCAGTGCAGTGTCACGCGAAACTTTATATTTAGAGTTCCGAGTGACACTGTTCTGTTATGGGCAGCCGTGTTGCTTAACATCAGGTGAACGACTAGCTCGTCACATCATTCAATTACATTAAAAAAAATATATAACAATCCTTAAAAAGCATCTGATAATAAATTTTTATAAACAAAAATATCCAATGCATTAACACTGAATTATCCAGTCTTGAAACCCTACCGCTAAGCCATCAAGTCCAAAATCACAGTATAAAATCACCAGTGAGCTAGCTAACTCTACATAAAACATCATACATTTTATGCGCAACTTCTGCTCCTCCAAATCCGATGTAGCAAGCGTTGTGGCTTGGTTGGATCTTCCCAGGTGTTATGGAGAGCTGGTACCTCGCCCTGCCGACGTATAGCGTCTCCCCAGAAGTAGTTCTTCCACCAGCAACCGCTCCAGGAGGTACATTTCCGTTTGAAGCAGGAACCCATCTCAAATTTTCCGGTTGTGAACACAAGACTTCTATGTTCTGGACGGGGACTTCTTTCCCATTGTACATGACTGAAGCAGAGTTGTGTCGTATTGACAGCTTGCCAGGAATCAGGTCGCCGCAATGCCAAGCTCTAATTACCCATAGTGGGCTTCCATCCCAGCCTTCGTGACCACCGACCACGGCCCTTCCTGTCAACGTATGAGCATTCGAAGCGGTCGTGGGCACCCAATCATATTCTCCTGAAGTTTCCACCACTGACACTTGGTTTGAGGTTTCCCCGTGGTAAATATAATTGGTTACATAAGTGGGTTGGGATTCGGGCTGGGCTGGTGCTGGTGCTGGGGCGATAGGGACCGGTATCATCACGGCTCCGGGAATGTAATAAGGATAGGGAGGTGGAGCGGTGACTTGGCCGCCGTCTGGAGGCGGAGGGTAGTGGTGCGGCGGTGGGGGGTGATGTGGGGGATGTGGGGGGTGATGTGGGGGATGGGGGGGGTAGTGATGCCATGGTCCGTGCGGCGGCGGTGGTGGGCCGTGCCCATTGTATGGTGGGGGTCCTCCGTAACCACTCATACTCATAAAGTAACACGTGAACTAAAAACCACTGACGATGGAAAGATTTTAGGATATAGTTTGACAGCCGGACGTGTGACTATGAAAGTAAATCTTTCACCACTGAAGTCGAAGTAAAGTGCTCATTATTATATCGCCTGATACGTAATCTTATCTGCAAGGTGAATCATCATTGGTTACTCATGAAAACAAGGATATTGCTGATAATCATTTATTGGAATTACGAATAATTTATGTATTCTAGGATAATTTACATGGAATGCCATTGTTTTGTACAGTCGCTTAAAAATAGAATAAAACTAGGTTTTAAATTAGAGATAAAAGTACGTAATGGATGATTGGTGTATGACTCGGTAGAGAAGTGGGTATGTAAGTAAATCTAAATCGGTCACGCATCGGTGACGTGTTTTGTTTACCTATCATGAATAATCTTTCGCTTCAATTTTTATAGAATATTCAAGATAATACGCCTTTTCTTCCAGTTTGTGGACATAAGATAGTTCTAGAGACATTTAAAACAGCTGCCTGGATTATTTATGGATCTCGAGCGTAGATATTTTTGAAGTAAAACTTCTTTACGCACGCTTAACTTGTGGAGTAGGTATGCTGATGAATGCGTAACGAGGCGAATGGAAGTTGAAATTTGTTTGTTCACCTAGATCTCCGTTGCCAACATAAAAAAGTTAAAAATTACTTAAAATTGTGTTATTATGTTGGTATGACTGGTAAAATGTAAATTTACAATTGTCACGATGGCGATATTAACATGAAATAAAGCAAAAATAAGGTTTGAGTTTTGGCGGGAAAACGAAAAAGATCGCGTTGGCGCATTGTATTATTTTCCAAAACTTGTGTTATTTTCAGTGTTAAAAAAATTGTAAAATTGGTGGCATTTTATTCGTTAAGTGCTGAATTACAGGCATGAGTGTGGGAAAGTGGTATAATGATGGTGAAACGTTTCTTTTCGTGTTGTTTCCAAAACTCCATAGAAGCTTCTGGTAAAGTTGCCACCACTTTACTAGGAGTATGACTTGACTAGACAAGACTATGACTTAACTTGACGACTTGGACTGT
Source organism: Ennomos fuscantarius (assembly GCA_905220475.3). Taxonomy (NCBI): domain Eukaryota; kingdom Metazoa; phylum Arthropoda; class Insecta; order Lepidoptera; family Geometridae; genus Ennomos; species Ennomos fuscantarius. Next base: position 11,095,484 of record HG992046.1, read on the forward strand.
GACTTGACTTGACACATTATTTGATATTAATTAATTTGAGATATTATCAATCACTTGACACTAGCTATATACACAAAACAGTGGAGCCAAAACCAAACAAAAAAAAAGCAAAAATAAAGTTATACCGGCCGATAGATGGAGCTAAAGAAGTTTTACTTCAGTCGTGTGGTCTAAAGCACACTCGTTTTTTGTTAATGCTAGTACGTAGAAACCGTTGCATGTGATACTGTGTAGAAGCTAAGATTGCCTTTATTGTTTTTAGTTATGTGGTGGGCTTCAGGTAAGCACGATGGCTCGGAAGACGCAGCGGTTCCCATCCATGAGCGCGGGCCACACGAACGACTTGATGAGGTCGGAGCGGCGGTCTCGTTCGCCGTTCGCGAACCGAACATGCCTCTCGGGATTCATCACCACTGGAATAACAAATACGGATTTCTGAAACATTTGTTATGCGTAAAACAGGTTAAATCTACGATGCTTACGTGTTTTTGGAGTGGGCTAGAGCAGTAGAGTAATAAAAAAATAACGCTCAAAACAAGTCAAACCAAAGTCACATGCCAAAGAAATTGTATGTAGAGCTACCATAGAGATACCACAGCTTAGTAATAAGTTACTATGAGGACTGGTTACTGACGTAGTGACGTCACAACAAAAAGAGTACAGCTCAAACACGTAGTGACGTGTTTGAGCTGTACTTTAGAATGCCTGTAACTTAGTCATTTTTTGATATATTCAATTTTTTCTTTGTATTTTTTTTTAGGTATATTATTAGCTAGTTGCGCCCTGCCGTTTCACCAGCAGTAAAAAAAAGTATTTTAATTATTTGCTCATCCCACGGGAACATTTTACGTTTCGGGATAAAATGTAGCTTATATGTAAATCCAGTGGTATAAGCTATCTTGGTGCCGGAATTTATCCACATCCATTCAGCCGTTTTAGCGTGAAGGAGTAACAAATATACACACATACAAACTGTCGCCTTTGTAATATTAGTGAGCCTGCCGTACCTGGCGTGAAGTCTGTGTCGATCCTGAGAGGCGGCGAGTGCAGGCTGACGGTCCAGGCCGCGCGGCACGCCGCCGCCACCAGCGCGTGCAGCGCCGCGCACCCGCCCAGGCACGGGTACTCGCGGAGGGTGCTCAGCACCTGGAGATACGGACGAGAATCGCTTAGCAAACCAGAATATTAAATAATTAGCTGTAGCTAGCTACAGCCCTGGGCCAAGGTTAAGCAATTCGACTCTAGAGTCGAATTTGAGGTAGAGCAGCATTGGTTACAGGTAGGGCGAATGTTAAAAAAATATAATTGATCTGCCCTCGAAGAACGGGCTCATAAATCATCAATCAATAGATATTTGTAGATATATAACTTCTGTGACAGAACATGAGCATGGATTCTAAGATTTTTTTTTCTCATACCAAGTATGAGGCTTTGTAATCTCTATCTCATACTATGAACAAATAATTTTATATAAAACGAGCTTCTGCCTACAGCTTCGCCCGCGCCGTGGCCTATGGGAAAATAATTCAACCACCCATTTCACCCTCTTAAGGGTGGAATTTCTAATAATCCTTTCTTAGTGGATGCCTACGTCATAACATCTACCTGCTTTTTGGGCTTTTGGGCTGTGCGTTGATAGATCACTATGTCAGTGATGATCAGTCAGTCACCTTTGAGCCAATATATATTTAGATTGTTTGTTCATATAATATTAGGTCTTTACCTATGAAATTGCCGTTTTGTTTGAAAAAAGTTAAAGTATTTTTTTTTCGAACTTATTTATTTCTTTTATTCAAAGTAATCACCCCTGCAATCAATGCATCTTTGCCAACGCTGTGGCAGTTTATGGATGCCCTTCTTGAAAAAATCAGCAGGACGGGAGACAACAAACTCTTCAAAGGCGTTTTGTACTGCCTCTCGGGAATTGAATTTTTTTCCCGCTAAAAAGTTGTCCAAATTTTGGAAAAAGTAATAGTCGGTAGGCGCAAGATCTGGTGCGTATGGCGGATGAGGGAGAGCTTCCAAACCCAACTCATGCAGCTTAGAGACGGTCTGTTGTGCAGTATGGGGTCGCGCGTTGTCGTGAAGTAGCAGTGGAGACGACCGATTGACCAAAGCTGGTTGCAGACATGCGAGTTTCGCCATCATTGTGGTCAGTTCTTCAATGTACACATCTGCAGTAATGCTCTCGCCGTTTTGTAAAAAGCTATGATGAATCACACCAGCACTAGACCACCAAACTGTGACCATCACCTTTCTAGGGGTCATTTTTCGTTTTGCACATTGCTTTGGTACCGAACCAGGATCTAACCAACTTGCTGAGCGCTTTCGATTGTCAAAAAGAATCCATTTTTCGTCGCACGTAACAATTCGGTTCAAAATTCCTTCATTTCTGTGCCTGTTTAGCAGCGCAAGGTAAGTCTCGACGCGTACGTTGCGCTGGCGATCGTTAAGTTCGTGGGGCACCCATCTATCAAGCTTTTTTATCTTGCCAATCTGTCGCAAATGGACCAATATTGTTTTGATGCTAACATCAAAAGCTGCTGCCAGCTCAGCTGTAGATTGAGATTCATCAGCTTCCACAATCGCCTTTAATTCATCATTGTTGACCAAAGTTTCCGGACGACCACGAGGTTCATTTTTCAAGTCAAAATTCCCAGAACGGAACCGAGCAAACCAATAACGGGTTGTACGTTCGTTTGTACAGTTCTCTCGGTAAACGTCGTTGATGTTACGTGTCGTTTGTGCCGCGTTGGTGCCACGACGGAACTCATATTCCATAATTACACGAAATTTCAAAGTATCCATTATGGGGAAAAATGTTAAAATGTAATGAAAATACAACGCTAATCAATAAACAAAAGACTTATATTGTAAATAGAATGTTATATTTTTAAAACAAAATTAATTTGAATTTAGAATTCATAGCCAATCAAAACTTTTTTTTGTTTGAAAAAGTCTGTACTGCAATACGGCAATTTCATAGGTAAAGACCTATTATATCATAGAATCCATGCTCATGTTCTGTCCCAGAAATTATATGTCTACAAATAGCTATCGATCTTGAAATCACAATGTCACTATAATACATTTAATTTTTGGTATTTTTAAGGTAGGGCATTGTGATTTCAAGGTTGTCCCACAATGCCAATGCGACAACTTTGATTGATGACGTCAGCTAATGGCGACATAAAGTCGGTGCCGGTGACGTCATCGCTCACCTGGTTGATGACAGTCCGCTCCGCCTCGCCGAGCGGGAAGCAATGCGCGGTGTCGTGCAACACTCGCGTGGCCGCGGACAGCAGCCGCGCGACATTGGACTCGGTGCCGGTGACGTCATCGCTGACGCCCAGCAGAGCCTTCACTTCACTGAGGCGGCGGTCGCGGAGGCTGATTGCAGCACGGAATGACAGCTGTGGATGTAAGAAAACGACTGTGACTTTAGACTACACGAGTGAAGTAAGACTTCTTCAGCTATCTATCATCATCTATCAGCCGGTATAACTTTGTTTTTGTTCTTCTTCTTTTTTGCTCCACAGTCTTGTGTATTTAGACAGGATCAAGTAATGGATAATTTCTCAAGTTAATTTATATTATATGTATGTGTCAAGTCCAGTCACAGTTCAAGTCATAGTCTAGTTAAGTCACACTTCTAGTAAAGTGGTGACAACTTTAAAGTGCTTCTATGGAGTTTTGGAAACAACACGAAAACGTTTCACCTTCATTATTCCACTTTCCCACACTCACGCCTGTAATCCATCACTTAACGAATAAAATGCCACCAGTTTTATGCACTAACACTGAAAATAACACAAGTTTTGGAAAATAATACAATGTGGTGGACGCGATCTTTTTCGTTTTACCGCCAAAACTCCCAATCTTTTTTTTAATGTTAATGTCAGCGTCTCAATTTTAAAATTGTCATTTTGCCGGATATACCTACGAGATCTGCGTGAACCTACCACTTTCAGCTTCCGTTCACCTCGTTACGCATTCACCAGCTTGCTCCCCAAGTGAAGCGAGCGTAAAGAAGTTTTACTTCAAACACTCATTTGGAGACTATACAACCAAGTTACCTTCTAACCCCGTTTTCAATTGTCAAACAACAAAGTCCATCAGTTATTGAAATGGCAATGGGTAGGCCACATCGCTTGAACCGACAATTGAGGAGGATGATAGGTTCTTGAGTGGTGACCACGAACCGGAAGACGCAGCCACTAGGTGGACAGATTCCTCCTGAGCGATCACGCAGCTCGATTGCAAACGATAGAAACTCAAATTTGTATGGATTTGACAGTTTGAAGACGCAGTTTATGTGTATAGTTAGTATGGGAATTTCTCCTTTTGCTTTGCAATCAAAGTTTCGTGATCACCCCCTGATCACAACTGTGGGAAGCCGATGGATTCAAAAACAGCCACTCGAAGTGGCGTTCTATGGAAGAGGCATTTTCGTCTTTAGTGACAATGATACTAAATCAAAAAGCACACTGAAAAAGTAAGCATTATTTGGACGCATTCTTTGATACATTATTGAAGCAGCAACAGATATTGTGGAATCCTCAAAAAATCCATAAACCAAATTTATACCTAGAGTCTTCTACAATGTTTACTTACAACAACGACGGAGAAGATGATCTTGTATTTAAGATGCGGAGTCTGCCGCAGCTGTTCCAGCGCCGCCAGTGCCGGCAGCGCTTCGTCTGCCGCCCGAGCCCACACCGCCGCATATTGGGAGACCAGCTTACTCCTGGAACGAACAGGGTTCACCTTAAAATCTGATCTTTGCCTTGTTTTATCGTGGAAGATTTCATAAGGCTAGATATAAAAGGATGAGTAATTCCAGGAGATGCAGGTGTCCAGGTAAGCAGCTATAAACATTTGCAATACATGGTTTGTTGGGTGTCTTGTCATTTTGTAATATGGACTGGTAGAACAAGACTGAGATGCTACGCAATAAGCTTTGGCTATATCAGAGCAGACTTAAGAAATCGGGAAATTACCGGTAAAAGAATATAGAAAAGGCTGTGGATGAAAGTTTAAGCAATAACTGGCCTTTTATTGTTTGCTGACTATTTGGATAGCCTTGAACTATAGCCACAAATATCAGTATGATTTATGGCGCAGTATGTAGGATTTTTATTTTGACAGTCTCCGTAGTGCGAATGTTTATTAAAAATTACTCGTAAGTAATAAGTTGTTTCTTTCTGATATGGATCTACAACCTCTTCATCTTCAACACCGTACGGCTCAAATATGTAACCGCTACCGAGATTACTATATTTGCGCCGTTTTAGCTGCTCAGCCGAATTAGCCGCGGCGCCCTAACGTGTATCTCGGGAAGATGTGACGGCGCCATAGTGTCGACGCAAGACGCGTTCCACACTAAAGGCCGTCCCATCTTCCAGGGGACCAGAGTCATTTCGTCAGGTCTTTTACCATCCACGTATGAGACCATTCGGTTCGAGAATGGCTTGCAACATTGGCGGTGGTATGTATTTAAGGTATATAATATGATAGCATGTAACATCTTTGAATCAATGTCTTGGATAGAGTGAAATGGAAGAAAACGACAATGAAGGTTTGTGAGATAGTCGGGAAGAATTAATAATAATAAATATTTATGGATATTTTACACGGCGCAATGTAGTCCCAAATTAAACAAAGCTATGGAAACCAGATAGCTGATTATTATAACTATACATAGATGTTTTTTGTTTGTAAGTACATACATAGAACACAATATAGCACCCAGACACAGAACAAACATCGATGTACATCACATAAATAGGATTGTCAAGGGGGGGGATCGAACCCACAACATACAGCTTAGAAGTCGGAGCTACTAACAACTGAGCTATCGGGCCAGTTAAAGTGAGAAAAGAAAGTTTTACCTGTCCGGATGGTTCTGCGAGTCATCACTATCGGAGTGGTAACCATCGCTGGCAGAGTCTGTAGGCGAGCGGGGGGCGACTGGCCCCGCCCCCGCTGCCTCCCCCTCTGCCATCTGTGTGAGCACGGCCGCGCAGCCGCGCGAGTAGCTCATCAACACTCCAGCTACTGGCCTGGAATGGGACATTGGACTGTTTTATCAGGGGTTTATAATGTACATGATTTTTTTAAGTGAAACTTCCTTACGCACGCTTGACTTGGGGAGTAAGCTGGTGAATGCGTGACGAGGAGAACGGAAATTGAAAGTTGTCAGTTAACATAGATTTCCATTTTCAAAATAACAAAGTTAAAAATTACTTTAAATTTGTATTATTATGGTATGTCCGGTAAAATGACAGTTGACATTTGTCAAGATGGCGACATTAACATCAAACAAAGTTATACCGGCCGATAGATGGGGCTAAACTAAAGAAATTTTACTTCAGTCATGTGATCATAAGCACACTCGTTTTTTTTTTTTCTAAAACAATTGTGGGACATTTTGAATGGTGCTAATTTTTAAACGTTATAACTGTGGATTATAGCAGAGCTAGTGGGTTAGGTAACGGCTTTCTTAAATAAGAAACAGACAAACTAATGGACGTGGGAACCGAAAACATTGTCTATATCTAATGATAACATACACTTGTAACATCCAGTAACAAAGTTTTTAACAATTATGGAAATAGATAGAAAATGCTTTATTCTACAAACAACAAAAAGAGAACTGGTATTAAAAATATCAGTTAGCATTTGACGCACGGGGCGCGGTACGTTGTGATACCGTTGGAAAACGTTCAAGTTCCGGGATACATTTTAATTTAATAAATACAGTAATAATAAATACGGCTAAAAACAAAAATTAAACAGATTCTTTCTGATTTTTAGTTTGAAAACTATCGTGCGTAATTTTCTCTCTTTATATAAGTAATTGTATGTAAAAATTATGTGAAAAGTAAAAAAAAAAACTAAAGAATTCGTTTCAGGTTTAATTTTTGATTTTTGGATGGGTTTTATGAGATCGAGTAAAGTACATTTTGACGTTTAACAAACCAGAACATTTTTGAGACATTATCTTTGGGTGTGTCGTATATTTTTTGTAAGACCGCTATTTATTTAAAACTTTTGGATCTAGCCAATCAATTTTTCTCCGTTTCTCTGTATAAGGCTTTACGCTGCACTTTTTTTTTATGTTAGTGAATGATGTGACGAGCTAGTCGTTCACGTGATGTTAAGCGCCACGACCGCCTATAACAGAACAGTGTCACTCGGAACTCTAAAACATAGAGTTTTGGGCGACACAGCACTGCGCACGTCATCCTGACACATCAGCACAGTCTGATAATAAGATTACTAGACTGTGAGATCAGATCATAGTCTCAATTGCCCAGTAATTTCACTAGCTACAGTGCCCTTCAAACCGGAACACAGTGGTGCTTGCACACTACTGCTTGGCGGCAGAATAACTGGCAAAGCGGTGGTACCTACCTAGACGAACTTTGCAACAAAATCCTACCCCCTAGTATACTTACCATTAGATAAGATGCAGCCAAACGCTTACTAATCTACATAAGTAATAAAAGCAAAGCTTAAAAAACCGACCTCAGGCTTATATGGTTTTCTCATGGATGCCATTGTCAAAACTGAACCAAAATGAGACCACACGGGACACCAGCTTTTAAATGAAAAAATAATCATCAAAATAGGTTCACCCAGTCGAAAGTTCAGAGGTTCTGAGGTAACAAACATTTTAAAAAATACAGTCGGATTGAAAACCTCTTCCTTTTTTAAGTCGGTTAAAAACTAAAATACAAATAGAGGTGTGGTTTGCCTATCTATATTGAAATTGTAACAACGTTTTAAACATTTATGTGTTATATGTTAACAATTTGTTTTGTTTGAAGTTGTGCTACTGATGTAGTGTCATTATTTCGTAAAGGGTGCTCATAACTTACAGGTTCAAATTTAATTGATGTGAAATAATTTAGTCTTCCATTGTTATAGCGATGAATATTTTGATAATTTATTAGGCGCTGTTTTGTTTTGAATGGTTATTTATATTTTTTAAATACAAGACATGTTAAATATAAAATTGCGTATGTATGTTGAGAATATAGATAGATAGATGAACTCTTTATTGAAACACCACATCTTAAATAATTTAAAAAAGTGAACGAACTTTACTTTAACTTTACTTGGCTAGCATGCTACACCTTCGATCGCATCGTCACTTCCCATCAGGTGAGAGCGCGGTCAAAAAAAAAAAAAAGAACTTAATCAAAGTATAACAATGGGCGGTCTTATCGCTCAGAGCGATCTTTTCCAGACAACCTTGAATATTCTTAATAATACGCCCAACGATCACAATTGACAGCCTCTGTGGTGTGGTGGTTGAGCAGGTTGGCTCATAACTCGGAAGTGGCGGGCTCGAGTCCCGTGACAGGGCAAGTATTTATGCACAGAAAAAAGCGCAAATACTTCTTCTGCATCTGGGTGTTGTAGGACCATGGTCCTCATAGCTCCTGGGTCCCTAGACACAGGGAATCCTAGTTAGGGTCCACGATCTATGCATGTGACCGTTAGGCGTTATTATTATTATTTTACATATTATAAACTTGCTATTACCTATTTTGAAACAAGATATCTAATCTAAAAAGCGTTCTGAATTTACTCTCAATCAATACAGTACTAATCAACTCTAATTATTTTACCTTTATAATAATAATAATAATAATTTTTATTGACATAAAAACATAAAACAGATTTTGTTTTTCTTTTTGCCACAGTTACAATTTTTGTTACATACTGGTACAAATTACTTATGAATTAAAATATAATAAACAACTTGGACTTTTAAAAAATTGCAGTTAAGACTAATGGCTCATTTCAGTCAGCTCAGTTCATTATGTTTTTAGCATGGATAATTGCTTCTGTGTAATTTAACGACTTTTTATTTATTCTATAGCAGAATGACACATTGCATGCAATAAAAATTTGATGTGTGAACTGACCTGTTTTTGATTTTGATTTGATTTAATCTCATTAAGTAAATTAAACGGAATTCTAAATGATAATTTAAACAAATACTCATAAAATATGAACCGTCTATTGTAGACAATACCGCACATCAGGGTGCGGCATCTTTACGCAACAAACTCAACTTTTATCACATCATTGAACAACTTTACAGCTTTTCCACACATCATCAATCGAAGGCAAATATTGCGCAACATGCGACAGACTTTCGAATGCTTTCACTCTACAATATTACATCACGTTATTAAATAACTTTAGGATATTAACTGTTATTTATAACCGTTCGTGTCACACTGATAACCGTTATTTTGGTACCAATAGTGTCGGGTTATTAATTGAAGGGGTGAGAACAAAAAGGGTTTAACTGATTTTTTTCACAAAATGACTTATGGGTATCGTTGGTTCAGCGTGAAATTATCTACAATAAAACATTCTCAAAATACCGAAATGAGGCTTAAATCTCGAGATTTTGAGTCTAAAAACGGTTTATCTGTCACAGGAATACAGTTCGCTTAGCATAAAAACATTATTATAATTGATAGAATCAGGCGTGACTTCGCGGAAGTTCATCTTAGATACAAAATGAAATAATAATATCTAGTGTAATTCCGCTAAATTTAGCGGAATTACACTAGATATTATTATTTCATTTTGTATTATTATAATTATTTTATTATATTATATTTTTACAGTAATTGTATGAATTAGTGCTATGTTTAGTATTTTAAAATATAATTAATATATTGTTAAGCAACTGAAACTTACATGAACCTTTTCTATTACCTTATAAGCACTCTTCATTAAAATGAAGCCGTTTGAAGTTTAAAGTCAATTTTCTCAAAACTGTCAATTTGACAGTTAAACCCTTTTTATTCCCAACCCTTCAATTGTAATTTCCTTACAACCATAACGTAGTGATGAAGCTGTGCTCGCACTGATTCACTTCGACGATTCTTGGTATAGTTACTGTACATTAATAATACAGGGTTATTATTAATTCACCTAAAACTTTTAGGTTATAACTAATAACTTTACTAAACTAAACACTTTTGCCAATTTTACTGATCAAAGTTTTCTTGAATGAAATCTCATTTTGTGTGTTGCTAAATATTATTACTTTATGTTATGATTTTTTGGCATGTAATAGTCTCAAAATAAAGAGTAACAATAAATATTTAGTGAAAAAAAACTATGCTATAAGCAGCATACAAGCATACGGCCCTCCCGGTGGAAGAGGTCAATAGTCGCAGCCAAAAGAAACCTAACACCAGAAGTGTACTTGAATAAAGTACGAGGTTTTTGGCATATCTACTCATCAACTCATTTCTTCATCCCCTTTCCATCATAGAACTACAAGACTTGATGATTCTTTACATCCTTACGTCGTTAGTGTACCTCAAGTCCGTTTTGCTGGGTTATTTATAGTCCGAACGGCCTAGGAATGGAATGCTCTTCAACAATAGTTTTTCTTCCTGGGTATAACCTGGGTCTTTTTAAGTCAAGAGTGAATAGGCATCTCATGGGCAAGCGTGCTCCTCCTTAGACAGCTTCGTCACTTAAAGTCAGGTGAGTTGTGGTCAAACGCATGCCTATTTTCCCATAAAAAAAACACATTGCATAATGCTTAACATAAAAGCATAACATATATTTTTATATTAGTAAACTTGAAATCAATCGAAATTGTTGTTTTCGTAACAAAAAAAAAACATTTTATAACAACACTCAAAATACGTGATACTAAATATATAAAATTAAAATTGAAACTGAAATCATATGGATAAAAATAATAAAGCTTACAGACGATTTTCAACAGTTTATTTAGGTCTTTACCTATGAAATTGCCGTTTTGTTTGAAAAAAGTTAAAGTATTTTTTTTTCGAACTTATTTATTTCTTTTATTCAAAGTAATCACCCCTGCAATCAATGCGTCTTTGCCAACGCTGTGGCAGTTTATGGATGCCCTTCTTGAAAAAATCATCAGGACGGGAGACAACAAACTCTTCAAAGGCGTTTTGTACTGCCTCTCGGGAATTGAATTTTTTTTCCCGCTAAAAAGTTGTCCAAATTTTGGAAAAAGTAATAGTCGGTAGGCGCAAGATCTGGTGAGTATGGCGGATGAGGGAGAGCTTCCAAACCCAACTCATGTAGCTTAGAGACGGTCTGTTGTGCAGTATGGGGTCGCGCGTTGTCGTGAAGTAGCAGTGGAGACGACCGATCGACCAAAGTTGGTTGCAGACGTGCGAGTTTCGCCATCATTGTGGTCAGTTCTTCAATGTACACATCTGCAGTAATGCTCTCGCCGTTTTGTAAAAAGCTATGATGAATCACACCAGCACTAGACCACCAAACTGTGACCATCACCTTTCTAGGGGTCATTTTTCGTTTTACACATTGCTTTGGTACCGAACCAGGATCTAACCAACTTGCTGAGCGCTTTCGATTGTCAAAAAGAATTCATTTTTCGTCGCACGTAACAATTCGGTTCAAAATTCCTTCATTTCTGTGCCTGTTAAGCAGCGCAAGGCAAGTCTCGACGCGTACGTTGCGCTGGCGATCGTTAAGTTCGTGGGGCACCCATCTATCAAGCTTTTTTATCTTGCCAATCTGTCGCAAATGGACCAATATTGTTTTGATGCTAACATCAAAAGCTGCTGCCAGCTCAGCTGTAGATTGAGATTCATCAGCTTTCACAATCGCCTTTAATTCATCATTGTTGACCAAAGTTTCCGGACGACCACGAGGTTCATTTTTCAAGTCAAAATTCCCAGAACGGAACCGAGCAAACCAATAACGGGTTGTACGTTCGTTTGTACAGTTCTCTCCGTAAACGTCGTTGATGTTACGTGTCGTTTGTGCCGCGTTGGTGCCACGACGGAACTCATATTCCATAATTACACGAAATTTCAAAGTATCCATTATGAGGAAAAATGTTGAAATGTAATGAATATACAACGCTAATCAATAAACAAAAGACTTATATTGTAAATAGAATGTCATATTTTTAAACAAAATTAATTTGAATTTAGAATTCATAGCCAAACAAAACTTTTTTTTGTTTGAAAAAGTCTGTACTGCAATACGGCAATTTCATAGGTAAAGACCTATTATTACAAGAGATCGATGTTAAACGCTGTACTTTCAAGCACATCACTACTCAAAACAATTTTTATTTCAATTTACTTTAATGACACAACACTTGACACAATTACAAACCTTGTAACGTGTTGTTTATAATAACGTTTAACCAATTATTAGAATAATGAGTGCTTTTATGCAATAACGTTATGAATAACCGTTAATAATAGCAATTGCGAAGATGCGTTTTGCGTAATGACAGGTTGGGATATTGTGTAAATTGACGATAATTGCTGTTTGCTTTGATTGAACATCACTTTTACTTTTATTCGGAACTTATAGACCGTGAAGAATAAATATAACATACTATTACATTACACATCACTTTTTCAACTGTGAAAAGGCTAAGAAAGTATTTTTTTATTAATTTCAAGGGCATTTCTCAGTTAGTAGTTTTGAGAGGAAGTACCCCAAATTGTAAGAAGAATAAAAAAGATCCCCAGAAGAAGAAGAAGGAAGTAGAATAAATAAATAAAGTAATAAAAGAGGACGGACCCAGGAGACTGTGGTAAAGCAGCATAAAACAAAAAAGTTGTCTTATGAGAACTAAAAGAAAGTCCACACGGAGGTTGATAATTATTATGATAACGATGAAAACCACCAGAAAGGTTATTAATACACTTCTCTTCTATTTATATACCTTCTTTCCATCGCCGAATCAACTAAACTTTCAACAAATTAAATCATCACATGAAGCCCTCAAAACTCGCATGCCAAGAACTCGTAATAAAAATTAAGTTGTACAGTTCGAGAAGGTAATCTGCCAACTTTATAATGTATAGAATCATGATATGTAAGCCATTTCCCTTTCCTCTGCGATGCTATCTATGTTTCCTAGTGGTCAGGTAGCGTTGTGTATCTTATTTTGTTCAGGGTCTTGGAATTGTTGTTTCGAATGTCTTAATTTGAATCTCATTTACATACGCAAAAGGGCTTTAACAGCAGCAACGTTTTCTGTAATATGTTTTATTTCAATCCGTACTGTTTTGAATTACTTAATTTTTTATTTATTTGCTTCATTAAAAATTTTGAATATCATTAAATCTAAACGTACCAAGTAATAAAAATACGACATCTGACATTTATTTATCAGTGAAGATCGTTATAAACATCGTAAATCACAGCCTTAAATCATCATAGTCCTCGTTGCAAATACACTACCATAAAATTCATTTTCATTCAAATCATTCAATTAACTCTTTCACCAAACACTTCTTGTTTTGCATTTGTGCACTATCAGTGTCCGATTCTCAGTTCAATCAACATTTATCTAATTATCATCATTGACCCTAATTAGCACTTGAAACATTTCTAAATGTGGAATGAGCTCCCGGCAGCGGTCTTTCCGCATAGTTATAATGACTGGCCCGATAGCTCAGTTGGTAGTAAGCCTGCCTTCTGAACTGTGGGTGGTGGGTTCGATTCCCACCCAGGACAAACATTTGTGTGATGAACATAGGTGTTTGTTCTGTGTCTGGGTGTTATATTGTATTCTATGTATGTATTTACAAACAAAAAGTATCTAAGTATTGTATCAGTTATCTGGTTCCCATAGTACAAGCTTTGCTTAGTTTCGGGCTAGATGGCGCTGTGTGAGATGTTCACATATATTGTATATATTATTATTATTATTATAACATGGAGCACTTTAAAAGGAGGGTTAAAAGAGTTCTACAGGGTAAGCAATGCATTGGTGACGCCTCCTCCAGTGTTACAGATGTCCATAGGATACGGTGAGCACTTCCCATCAGGTGGTCCATATGCTTGTTTGCTCCCTTTAACATAAAAAAGAAAGATAGTATTCAGACCTCACCTGGTATCACTTAAATCTAACGTAGGGTCGCTCCTCTTGATTTGCCCGACGCACGTCAACACCGCCTTGTCGCTCTCCACCCGAGCTGATAGCGAAGCCACGAGGGTCGGCAGCTGCCTCAGAGCTGGCTTGTCGACGATGGTCAGAAGAGACTTGTTGTCTATCAAACGTCTCTCCACGTCTGCGTGAGACAACGCGAGGAGACGTTGGTGGGATGAGGAAGCTGGGTCCTGGTTGATAGTTACTGGAGACTGTGGACCAGACAAAATAAATAGTTACCAAAGGATATAGAGATTTACAAAAAAAACAATAGGAGCCTTCATCACCATCATCATTATCATCATCATCAACAGCCGAAATAAGTCCACTGCTGAACACAGGCCAATAAAATGCCATTTTGTACGTTCATCAAAGGGAAGGGTTGCCATATCACCACGCTCAGAAGGCCGCTTTGTGATTGCAGAAGATTTTAATGTACCGAGGAGAATGCTACTGCCGATTCTCTGAATATTCCCGTAGCTGGCTCTTACGGTTCCCATGAGAAGAGATAGGGGGTCCTATACTTACACACAGTGGCTTAGCTACGAAGTGGACCTTCGCCCACGGCCTCGCACTTAAAGGGGCCTCGCGAGCCCTCTGTAAGTCTTTCGCAGAAACAAGTTTTCCAAGTCAAATAGAAAACAACACAAAGACAAAGAGGAGAGGTGAGTGGTAAAGGACGAGGTCAAGGAGAGACACATGGTGAAATAGCTTACGAAGTATTAATATAAGAAATCATATTCAAATATGTGTAAACCCTGACCATACTAAACTACAATAATGCCCTGTGTAAAACAATGAGCAAGTTATCAATGTAATAGTTTCAGGTGGCGTTAGGAGTTCTTGCGACGTAGTCTTTCTGTCTATAAAACTTCTGCCAAGTAAATTTCCAGTGGTTCTATTAGATATAATGCTGGAACATGCTCGTCTCAATTAGGTACCACATATGAACGCATTGTCTGATTTATTATATCAAACAGCAGAGGACCAACTCATTCAGTAAAATCATTGAGCAATATCACCAAATGCACATCTTGCTTGTCTCGTCAAATAAGGAGTGCTTTTACTAACTTACCTATTGTTGTTATTCTTGTTATAATCAAATTTACTTATTATACCTAAATTACCAAAGACTAGATGTCAACATATGTCATAGAACTACAAGACTTGGTGATTCGTCACACCCTTACGTTGTTAGTGTACCCCAAGTCCGCACTAAGCGTTTTGCTGACTCATTTATAGTCCGAACGGCCAAGGAATGGAATGCTCTCCCAAAAACAGTGTTTCCTTCAAGGTATAACCTAGGTCTTTTTAAGTCAAGAGTGAATGGGCATCTCATGGGCAAGCGTGCTCCACCTTAGACAACTTCGTCACTTACCATCAGGTGAGTTGTTGTCAAACGCATGCCCATTTTACCATAAAAAAAACTTTAATCCAGGACAATTACGCTGAAATATAAATATTTTTTGTTCATTGGAAATGTTATTAAAATAATGCCTGTCAAAAATTTATGATTTTGGGTTACCTTTTGGACTGAATTTTCATTCAATAAAAAATTTCATTATTGACAGAGGTATAAAACTATTGTCACAAGTTACTTTTTATTTTTTATTCTATCAGTGCTAGCAAGAGTATTTGTACTTAATGATGCATAGCAAGAAATACACCTATAAATGAAAATGTTACCAAAACTAAATGTATGGCATGTGAAGTGAAACAATGAAGAGATTACATATCTGTTTGAAACAACTGAAAATCTCTACATGAAAGTTTCTTTAATAAACCTACGAGTATATTATTCACAGACTTTTTCATCATCAACATACCAGTTCCTCTAACTTATGCAGGGCCTGCTTGTAGACTTCAACGTGACGCTGGAGCTCATTCTTCATAGCCACGTGCAGAGAAATAAGCGTTCCTGAAGAGTCTGCTGTCAGTCCATGGGTCCCGAGACCTGGAACAAAAAAGGTCTTGTAGAATGAGGTTAAAAGTATAAAAGGCTGAAAAATAAATCTATACTAAACTGATTATCCAACTACAGAGGTATTAGAAATATTTTGTAGAAGAGAAAAATATATGAATGAGTGTTGATAAGGTAGTTTTTCTCTGTTCTTCTAATACTAAAGCTTGCCAATAAGTTTTAAATGACTATGACAATGAATGCCAAGTACCAGCTTGAGGCTCTTCACTCGATTGAACGGCGTGCCAAAAAGCTCATTGACGACGACACTGGTTAGTGAAAGACTCTAGAGCCTTATAGCACATCGACGTAAGGTGGCAAATCTGTCGGTCTTTTACAAATTACACCACGGTGAATGCGCACAAGAACTGCATGATCTCATTCTCCCATCACCATTCTCCTACCGGACTACTAGACGCTCGGCTAAGCGCCATCTTTTCGTGGTCGAAATACCACCCATTCGTTTAGATTCCACGTTCTTAATTAGAACGGCTAAGGAATGGAATGTCCTGCAGGCGTCTGTGTTTCCGGCGAAATATGACCCGGGCGTGTTCTAGAGAAGAGTGCATAGGTATTTACTTGGCTAGTATGCTACACCTTCGATCGCATCGTCACTTCCCATCAGTTGAGAGCGTGGTCAAATGCTAGACAAGTTTGAAGTGAATAAAAAATTAAACTTGACTGCATTTGCATATAGCTATCCCAAATACCACCAAATTTAAGAGAGTATTGAGAAGTACTGTATATATCTATATAACTAAAAGGTGATTGACTGACATAGTGATCTATCAACGCACATCCCAAACCACTGGACGGATCGGGCTGAAATTTGGCATGCAGGTAGATGTTACGACGTAGGCATCCACTAAGAAAGGATTTTTCGAAATTCCACCCTTGAGAAGGTGAAATGGGTGGTTGAATTATTTTTCCATAGGCCACGCCGCGGGCGAAGCTGCGGGCAGTAGCTCGTGTCTGATAAATGTCGGCGCCTACAACTCTGCCATTATCACAATAAACCACAACAGATTTTACCGTTGTGAAGCGTGCTAGACTAGTCTCACCGTTACTTTTTATCTTCTTATTGCTTACCGACCGAGGAATAATAATAATAACGCCCAACGATCATAGATCCTAGACCCTAACTAGGATTACCTGTGTCTAGGGACACGGGAACTATGA
Source organism: Ennomos fuscantarius (assembly GCA_905220475.3). Classification (NCBI taxonomy): domain Eukaryota; kingdom Metazoa; phylum Arthropoda; class Insecta; order Lepidoptera; family Geometridae; genus Ennomos; species Ennomos fuscantarius. The sequence continues at coordinate 11,112,574 of HG992046.1, forward strand.
GGACCATGGTCCCACAACACCCAGACTCAGAACAAGTATTTGCGCTTTTTTTGTGCTTGTCCTGTCGCGGGAATCGAACCCGCCGCCTCCGGTTTATGAGCCGACCTACTCAACCACCACACCACAGAGGCTGTCTGAATAGCGTGAGGTTTGTCATACTGATGACGTTGATAAATAAGAAAAAGGGGCATCAGATAGTTCGGGACGCGTCACTAACTACGACTTATTTATTGGCAATGACAATGAAAGTGGCTCTTCACGCGCTAATTGCTATACTGATAGTGATCGCCTGCAATCAAATTATGAATAATTATTTGAACTTTAAACATTAAAGCAATAAAGATTGTTATTGATTGATGAAAAAAACATAATAAGTGAATGTTAAAAAACACAAATATGGCGATTAGAGAGATTTGATTGAATCTAATTATTTTGTTTTTGTGAGAGTAAAGTAAGAAAAAGTACAAAATTGACAGCTAATTTTGTAACCATTGAATAAAAAATCGAAATAAAATTTTCGATTTAAAATAATCCAAATCTTTTTAATAGTGATTCAATTGTTTTTAATCATGGAAATAAAATTACAGTGAACCAAGATAAGATCTTACAAGGCCGAAAAATTACAAGCTCCATAAATACCATTAAGTTTTTAATAACCCCAGGGGCAACAATTTAGCATGGAGCTACGGATAATGCCAGCTTCCTTCCTCGACGGATGTCGGATTTAGATCTCCGCGGGCGGCGATATTAATGTAATTGCTATAACTTCCCGCGCGAGACGAAAGTTTAAGAAATGGACTCTATAAATTGAGTAGTTAAACACCTTACATCATAAAAGGACGATTATATAAAAGCGCCAAATCATATTTTGTTTTCAGCATTGACAGTTGACGGCTTCTTGGTGGTTGAGCAGGTTGGCTCATAACCCGGAGGTGGCGGGTTTAATTCGCGCGACAGGACAAGTATTTGTTGTGGGATCATGGTCCTCATAGTTCCTTGGTCCCTAGATACAGGGAATCCTAGTTAGGGTCCAGGATCTGTGTATGGGATCGTTGGGCGTTATTATTTATTATTTATTTATTATTTAAATTCTATTAATTGTATATATTATACAGGCTGAGTTTAAATTTGTTATATTATGATGTTAGCATGAAAGATGTAAATCTACTTTCAAAATATTTCAAGATTTATATTTTATTTTGAGGACACCATGGTACAATTGTGATTAAATCCTATTAAGATTACTTACATACGAATTCAAATTTAGATTGTAAAGAAATAAAAGATCTTTGTTAACATCTTCTGTTACATTAATGAATGCAATATTTGTTAAAATAATAATTAAAAACTAAGCAAACGCAAAACTTAATCTAAGAAGCCGTTACCAGTAGGCAACGTTCCCAAAATGCTGGCGGCATTGCCACGTTAAATGGCAATGCTTAGTCATTAGGCTAAATAGAGACCAGTATTTTGGTCACTTCAATGCAATATTAAATTTTTATATCTTAATCCTGACTAAAATTTTGGCATTAATTTAACCAAGCATAAATCTCTATTTAAATTTCGTTTAACCAACATAACAGCCGCTCGGACTAGCGGTCTGAATTTCCTCAATTTGCTTTTTAAAGATCATCTCTGCTGATTACTTGTTAAGTCATGTTATGAAACACTAATTGACCATTACCTGAAGCTGATTGCTGTTGAAACATACATATTGCATTTTATTACAATTACCGTGGTTTTTAATGATTGTTGATTCGCATTCTTTGATGTCAAATAGCGTGGTTATGTCAATTATATTGAAGTTTGTGATGACGGTTTCATCTCATTACTTTTGAAGATGTTTATCTCAGACGTTATTGGTGCTGTAGTTTAAGTCCTGTTTTAATTCAATATTCTGTTCAATTTTAAGACCAATCTTACATAGAATGTCAGTACTGGTATAATATTTAGGTCTTTACCTATGAAATTGCCGTTTTGTTTGAAAAAAGTTAAAGTATTTTTTTTTCGAACTTATTTATTTCTTTTTTTCAAAGTAATCACTCCTGCAATCAATGCATCTTTGCCAACGCTGTGGCAGTTTATGGATGCCCTTCTTGAAAAAATCAGCAGGACGGGAGACAACCAACTCTTCAAAGGCGTTTTGTACTGCCTCTCGGGAATTGAATTTTTTTCCCGCTAAAAAGTTGTCCAAATTTTGGAAAAAGTAATAGTCGGTAGGCGCAAGATCTGGTTAGTATGGCGGATGAGGGAGAGCTTCCAAACCCAACTCATGCAGCTTAGAGACGGTCTGTTGTGCAGTATGGGGTCGCGCGTTGTCGTGAAGTAGCAGTGTATATAATAAGTATATAATAGCCGTAGTATATAATAAGGAACTTTTTTATGTTTGAAAATGTCTGTACTGCAATACGGCAATTTCATAGGTAAAGACCTATTATATTAGGTCTTTACCTATGAAATTGCCGTTTTGTTTGAAAAAAGTTAAAGTATTTTTTTTTTCGAACTTATTTATTTCTTTTATTCAAAGTAATCACCCCTGCAATCAATGCATCTTTGCCAACGCTGTGGCAGTTTATGGATGCCCTTCTTGAAAAAATCAGCAGGACGGGAGACAACAAACTTTTCAAAGGCGTTTTGTACTGCCTATCGGGAATTGAATTTTTTTCCCGCTAAAAAGTTGTCCAAATTTTGGAAAAAGTAATAGTCGGTAGGCGCAAGATCTGGTGGGTATGGCGGATGAGGGAGAGCTTCCAAACCCAACTCATGCAGCTTAGAGACGGTCTGTTGTGCAGTATGGGGTCGCGCGTTGTCGTGAAGTAGCAGTGGAGACGAACGATTGACCAAAGCTGGTTGCAGACGTGCGAGTTTCGCCATCATTGTGGTCAGTTCTTCAATGTACACATCTGCAGTAATGCTCTCGCCGTTTTGTAAAAAGCTATGATGAATCACACCAGCACTAGACCACCAAACTGTGACCATCACCTTTCTAGGGGTCATTTTTCGTTTTGCACATAGCTTTAGTACCGAACCAGGATCTAACCAACTTGCTGAGCGCTTTCGATTGTCAAAAAGAATCCATTTTTCGTCGCACGTAACAATTCGGTTCAAAATTCCTTCATTTCTGTGCCTGTTAAGCAGCGCAAGGCAAGTCTCGACGCGTACGTTGCGCTGGCGATCGTTAAGTTCGTGGGGCACCCATCTATCAAGCTTTTTTATCTTGCCAATCTGTCGCAAATAGACCAATATTGTTTTGATGCTAAACATCAAAAGCTGCTGCCAGCTCAGCTGTAGATTGAGATTCATCAGCTTCCACAATCGCCTTTAATTCATCATTGTTGACCAAAGTTTCCGGACGACCCGAGGTTCATTTTTCAAGTCAAAATTCCCAGAACGGAACCGAGCAAACCAATAACGGGTTGTACGTTCGTTTGTACAGTTCTCTCCGTAAACGTCGTTGATGTTACGGGTCGTTTGTGCCGCGTTGGTGCCACGATGGAACTCATATTCCATAATTACACGAAATTTCAAGGTATCCATTATGAGGAAAAATGTTGAAATGTAATGAAAATAAAACGCTAATCAATAAACAAAAGACTTATATTGTAAATAGAATGTCATATTTTTAAAACAAAATTAATTTGAATTTAGAATTCATAGTAAATCAAAACTTTTTTTTGTTTGAAAAAGTCTGTACTGCAATACGGCAATTTCATAGGTAAAGACCTATTATTTAATATTTTAACATTTACAAAGTGATTCCGGCGAAAGCAAAAAAAAAAACGAGTGCGCTTTAGACCACACGACTGAAGTAAAACTTCTTTAGCTCCATCTTATCTATCTCGGCCGGTATAACTTTGTTTAATGTTAATGTCGCCATCTTGACAATTGAAGGGGTGAAAACAAAAAGGGTTTAACTGATTTTTTTCACAAAATGGGTATCGTTGGATTCAGCGTGAAATGATATACAATAATACATCCTCAAAATACCGAAATGAAGCTTAAATCTCGAGATTTTGAGTCTAAAAACGGTTTATCTGTCACAGGAATACAGTTCGCTTAGCATAAAAACATTATTATATTTATTTTACTATATTATAATTTTACAGTAATTGTATGAATTAGTACTCTATTTAGTATTTTAAAATAGAATTAAAACATTTTCAAGCAGCTGAAACTTACATAAACCTTTTCTATTACCTTATAAGCACTCTACATTAATATGACGCCGTTGAAGTTTAAAGTCAATTTTTTTTTTTTTTTTTTTTTTTTTTTTTTTTTACTTCAAACTTGTCTAGCATTTGACCACGCTCTCACCTGATGGGAAGTGACGATGTGATCGAAGGTGTAGCATGCTAGCTAAGTAAATACCTATTCACTCTTCTCTTGAACACGCCCGGGTCATATTTCGCCGGAAACACAGACGCTGGCAAGGCATTCCATTCCTTAGCCGTTCTAATTAAGAACGTGGAATCAAATCGCTTGGTACGAATGGGTGGTATTTCGACCACGAAAGGATGGCGCTTAGCCGAGCGTCTAGTAGTCCGGTAGTGGAATGGTGATGGGAGTATGAGATCATGCAGTTCTTGCGCGCATTCGCCGTGGTGTAATCTGTAAAAGACCGACAGACTTGCCACCTTACGTCGGTGCGCTAGGCTCTGGAGCCTTTCACCAACCAAAGTGTCATCGTCAATGAGCCTTTTGGCACGCCGTTCAATCGAGTCCAGAGCCTCAAGCTGGTACTTGGCAGACCCATCCCACAGGTGGCAGCAGTACTCCATACATGATCGGACCTGTGCTTGATAGAGATTAAGAAGCTGTCCAGATGTGAAGTACCGCCTTACCTTGGACAAAATGCCGAGTTTTTTTGAAGCTATTTTGGCTTTGGACTCGATGTATGATCCAAAGTTAAGGTTTGACGTGAGATCAACACCTAAAAGCTCAAGGTGGTCTCCCAGATTTACAGATACACCACGGAACGAAGGAGCCAGATGGAGTGGGCTCTTTTTTGCAGTGAATAAACACGCCTGTGTTTTTGCAGCATTGAACCTAACCAAGTTAGCATCGCCCCAGTCGGACACGGCTTTCAATGCAAGGTTCATGCGCTCAACCATAGCCTCTCTCTCAATCCGGACATCGTCACCACTAGCACGGGCACTGGATGTGTATCTTTCAACAACAGTACTGTCATCTGCATACCCAAAGGTACCGGGCTTTAGCAGATCATTGATGTGGAGTAAGAAAAGTGTTGCTGAAAGAACTGACCCCTGAGGTACACCAGCATTAATAGCTAATTGATCGGAGGAGCAGCCGTCAAGAACTACTCTTAGCGATCGTTCCCTCAAAAAGTCTGATATCCAAGTGCACAGGCCAACAGGTAGTCCGAAAGATGGAAGCTTATTCAGAAGTCCGTCATGCCAGACCCTATCAAATGCCTTAGAGACATCTAGAGATACAGCAAGTGCCTCTCCATGCATCTCTAAGGCTTCGCTCAGTATGTGAGTGGCATACGCGAGAAGATCCCCAGTGGACCGGTTTCGGCGAAATCCGTATTGCCGGTCGCTGAGGAGATCATTGTCTTCAAGGTATGCCAAGAGCTTGTTGTTAATTATACGCTCCATACTCTTACAGAGAATGGAGGTAATTGAGATGGGTCGATAGTTGGCAGGATCAGCACGACTGCCCTTCTTAGGTACAGGTTGTACGTTGGCTAGCTTCCAACTCATAGGGACTATTCCGGTGTCTAGAGAGAGGCGAAATAGGCGTGTTAGAATGGGAGACAACTCAGGTGCACAGCTCTTAAGTACAATTGCAGGTATACCATCGGGACCACTGGCTTTGTTCACGTCTAGACTGCGTAATGTTTTTAGTATTTCCTTCTGACGTATGCGTATTTCCGGCATGAAAACACCGCATTGTGGAAGGCAGGGAGGTACCTCATTAGCAGTATCTAAACGTGAAGCTTCTGCAAAGAGAGTGGCAAACAAGTTTGCTTTTTCTTTTGCAGTGTGAGCCAGCGATCCGTCTGGTTTCAATAATGGAGGCAGTGAGGATCGACAGAAGTTCGCTTCAACCGATTTGGCTAGGGACCAAAAAGCCTTACTACCAGCTGGGTAGGAAGCAAGTTTATTCCCTATTCGACCAATATGATTGAAACGAGCCTTCCTTAATTCCTTCTTACAGGCCTTGGCGGCAACGTTAAAGGCTTTCTTCTTAGCGCGAGTGTCCGAGGCCTTGCGTTTTCGAGCGTCAGCCCATGCCAGATATGCCGCATGCTTCTGCGCTTCAGCGCGTGCACAGTCGGCTCCAAACCATGGGCTGGCTTTGCTGGTCACTGGCTTATCGGAAAATGGAATAAAATATTCCATAGCCCGACATACTACCTCAGTAACCGCATTCGCGCAGACTGTCGGATCTCCAGAAGAAAAACACGTTTGCCGCCAAGGATATGAAGCGAAGAAATGTCGCATCTCGTCCCAGTCTGCTAAATTGTATCTCCAGACACGCCGATTGCTCTTAGGGCTTGGGTCAGGCGGGGAGTATACTGAAACGGACTTGACCAGACAGTGATCGGAGCTACCAATGGGTGAGGATACCGCCACAGAGTATCGGTCTGGTTCAGTCGTGAGCAGAAGGTCGAGGCAGTTAGCAGTGTGGCTATCAATGTCAGGCACTCGCGTTGGCTCTTTAACAATCTGCGTTAAATTGAGCGCCAAAGCGAGCTTACGCGTCTCTCTCCCAGCGTGGTCCGTGATCCGGTGTGGGACTAACCACTCCTGGTGGTGAGCATTAAAGTCCCCCAGAACAACAAGCTGAGCCGAAGGATAGCGTTGCTGAGCCACATCTGCCGTTTCACTGAGATACTCCATTAGAAGAGTTGTCTCCCGGTCACCGCTATGTGATCTGTACACACCAGCATAGAGAATTTTCTCAATGCCGGTGTCCACAAGCACCCAAATCACCGAAAAGTGGGGATGTTCAAGGTTTCGGAGACGCAAACAGCAAATGTCATCACGGACGTAAACGCAGATACCAGCGCGTGGAAGGAAGCGGTTTTCCAAGATGAATCCTGGATAGTCCAGATATGCCGTGTCTGATGGACATCCTATTTGCGTCTCAGTCAAGAAGAACAAGTGCGGTTTGTTGGTCTCCAGATGATGATGGACCGCTTGCAGATTTGAGTGCAGCCCACGAATATTTGTGAGGTGCACTTTAAGAGTGAGGACGTGCATCTGCCGTTTAAACTTGCTCAATTTATTTGACTTTTTCATAGTTGGGTGAGTTAGGTAGACAAGTAGGAAGTGGACGAGATATTGGGATGCTAACCCTCAGTAATAGAGAAGCTCCTACGCCAATGGAGAACTTGCGCGGAGACTGCGGGGACGCCCGAACCCCCCTGAAATTGCCCACAAGTTCCTCACTTCCAGTCGCCAACTGGCCCTGTGGACAACCTCAGGATTTTACACAAGCGGTGGGGCAGCCTTTCGTAGTTGGCTAGACTACTACTTGGGCCCCCTACAACTTGCGGTCGGCCAGCAGAGAGCACCGTGCTTCGGATCCCGCTACCCTCCGAAGCAAGGTCTCCGACGCGAAAGCATCTCCATCACCAATACCGGTCCGCATACCCAACACAACTGTCCACATCTACTCGTCAGAACGGCTTCATTAGACATCACGATGGAACACGACGAGTCGCTTGGCATCGTGGTTTTGTCTAATGGGTGGTAACTAAGCCGGCGGCTAAGGCCTTCCACCAGTTATTTGGTTGCTCTTTTGGCACCACCCAGGGGTCACGTGTAGGGAAACTAGGGTTAAAGCCTACGGACGCGAGCAAACACAAACCCCCAACAATTTTCTCGAAACTATCAATTTGACAGTTAAACCCTTCTTATTCTCAACCCTTCAATTGTAAGTTGTCATACACCGGTCATACCAACATAATAATACAAATGTTTAACTTAGTTATGTTGGCAATGGAGGTCTACGTGAATCAACTTCCGTTCGCCTTACTACGCATTAACTAGCTTACTTCCCAAGTCAAGCGTGCGTAAAGAAGTTTTACTTACAAATATTGTTTTACAACTTCAACTTATCTGAGTGCAATGGGAGTAAGACAGCAATAGAAAAATTTAGTCATTTCTGATTATTTATTTATTGTTATTTTATGGCACTATCAAACTATCTCAGTCGTCAGTCTTACGGCAAAGTCTTCACATCCAGCACTAACAAGTATACTCAACTCTGGTACATTTTGCATCCCACTCTCACCTTGTACAGCAGCGTCAAGCTGTCTCCGTCTCGAATCTATGGCATCCCTCGTTTCAGGTGTGTAATGAACCAACGCGCCCGCCAGCCGCGCGGTCCTGGCTCGGAGACCAGACCCCTGATCTGCTCCGAGAAGACCGACCAGCCTCCACGCTACAGCCTCGCATTGTATGTCTGGACGTGGAGCTACTTCTAGAGATATTAATCTGCGGGGAAAAAAACGATGATTATAATTCTCAAAGGTATTCCAAAGATGGTGCATTTTATTTGCCCATTATATACCAAAGTTTTAAAAATATATGATGAATCCTACATATAGTATAGTTACATTTGGTTAAACAACAGTGACTTTAAAAAAAACAGCGTTTTCTGAAAATCGGATAGAATAATCTCAATCTCAATGTTTCATTAGAAAGAGATTTTAATAATATATACAGTAGAATGTGATTGAACTCAAAATCCAATCTATAACGCACAGCCATTAAGTTCTAACTTGCATATTTATCATGGGAAGAGAAAACTATCACTCAACACCTGGCTAAAGAATTAAACTCATTTAAATTACATCACATTTATGTAACTTTATGGCGCCCTGATCGTTTCCAATTTATTAGTTCTGTTCAAGATACATCTAGAACTTTAAATTCTAGATGTATCTTGAAACAGCCACAAAATCAGAAGATATACTTAAAATTGGAATAGATTTTTAAACAAAATTTATTTATATTATTAATCCCACAGAACCTATTATAAATCCTAAAATATATCCTGTAATGATTATGTAAGTTATTCATCTGTTAATTTAAACCCAATCTGTTTAGCCATTTTGACGTAAAACCCACACAAACATAATTTCACTTATATTTATATTCGTGGGGAGTAGGGACTTTGGATAAGAAACCCTATATTCCTACTTAATCAAACGTAAACAACACAGTTCTGATTTTTGCTACCCTTTTAGAAAATATATATATATGATCGCATTTACGACCACTTTTAAAATACGATGAACTGCCAGTGTTTCGACATGAATTATTATTCCAAAACAACTCACCTACTTATACGAGTCATAATATTTACCAAACAATTTCGTTAGACCTCTTGCAAGGTCTGACCGTTCGGTGCGCATCGGTGGTTCCGCTTTATTTGGGTTACGGAAGACCACTGAATTTTTGAAGTCGATAACCTTTTGTAACTTGGACTAATTAGGAAATAACTCTTAATTGTTACGTCGACACGTAATTAAGCATATTGGTTCCCGGTTTGTAGGTATTGCGGGATTGTTTTATCAAAGAATATTCTATGAAGGGAAAGCCCTTTACAATTTTTTAAAGATAAAATTATCAAATCTTCTTGGAGTAACAAGAAAACCGCTACCTCAAGCTTGTCATTTACTGTTAATTTTTTATCACAATTTTGCGTTAAAGCTATTCCATCGGCAAAACATGGAAACCATGCTGTGAGAATAAAGCCAGCCACCATTATCACGGCATCCGTTACAAGCACTGTTATATACTCTGTGCTAATGAAAAGCACCATTATTGAGATAGCTCATTAAACTTATACGAGAATGTGGTGAATGATACTAGTAGATTGGTTTACGTTTAAGTATCACCAGTCCATTAAGTTCCCATAGTCTATATGTTCCATAATTCACCAGAACGCTGCACAACTTTGATAGACGAACGACACACGCGTCGTCAAATTTTGCTAATCTTGAACATATCAGTTTCTTCACGAAGTTTTCCTTCACCATTATAAAAGTACGTGTAAAGCCCACACATAACTTGAAAAGTCATTGGAACAGAGCCAAGCAAGATTTGAACCATGACACAGAATAAATATTGGTAAAACATGATGCGTGTGGAATTATAAATCTCGATCTACCATTAACACACTATCTCTAGCCTGTATAAAACTGAAAACCAATCAAAGCAATGTTTGCACACTTTACAGGAATACTAAACTGTTCTACGGTGCATACTGACTGACATTAAATGCTAGGCCATGTATGCCTATCATTTGAAGGCTACGTTGTTGTTGTTTGTTTCGATGTTTCGATTGCACAATTCAAATTGTGCAGTATCAAACCATGGTCATTCATGGGATCGTTGGACCATCGGTTATGTATACGAATGAAGCCACATATCGGCAGCTTCGGGTGAAAGTGGCCGGACCGGTCCCGCCTGTATTCTCCCGGGATATGCACGAACCATTTTGATAAAAACTGATTGGTAAGCTTGATATGGTAAGGAGTAAAAACGGAGTGAAAGGCATAATTCTTAAATCAGTGAAAAGGTTCACTTGAGACAACACGCCTTAATTAAAGAACTTCATTTATAAAAATCTTATAATATCATTGACACCTAGATTTTTATTTCTCCTTAAATTTCCTGTCAATTGAATGATCAAGTCAAGCCTCATCACACCCCTTTCATAATACGAAAGAATGGGAAAGAGCTATGAAACCATCTCCAACTTGTAGAGTATATGATGGGCAAAACAAATACGAAAAATTGTGATGTATGTTATAAATTGGAAGACGTGTTTCATGTTCTTATGGAATGTACCAGAAACGTGGTTCTGCGCCGGCAGTGGCCCGCTGGCCACGTTTTCTGGCAGATTGGTGGCTGTAACCAGATTAACCAGAATCTGACGATGCCAAAAATCTTTACGAACTGCTCCAAGCAGCCATTAACATTAGATTTAATTAATTTGTTACAATAATTAAACCTGATTAGATATATAGGTGGCATATTCTTTAAGAATAAAGTCGAAAGTAGAAAAAATAGCTTTGTATAGAAGAAATGCGAAAGGTGTACAGTCAGGCGGCGTCCAACTCTACCTCCTCGTATATATGATCGATCTCTGCCGAGAATGTTCTAACGTCTCGCCATTTTAAAAGTATGATTAGTTTTGGATGTGATTTAATTAATTATATAGTCATTGCGCTGATTTTTGTTCGCTCAATATCTTTTATGGCATTCCGGTGTGCAAGTGTAATTTCATGTTTGTAATTTATTTATCGTTTAATTTGTTTCATCTAATTAGGCTTTAATTAAATGTTATTGACCATACGGTCTACATAATAAAATTACACACAGTATTAATTAAACTAGTTATAGAGGGGCTGCAGCGGGAGTATTAAAGTGAGACGATAATTATACTAAAGTTATTTATTTAATCTAAGTTCGTCATTAAAACTAATTATAATTAATATGTACAAGTGACAGGTCTCGGCGATCGAGAACAAGTGACGTAGGAGGGGTCATGACAGCCTCACGGGGCTAAGAGGGGAACGCGGGACGCGGGCGATGCGCGGACGGCGGTCGCGATCCCATTCTCACGCAGGCGCTGGTCAGCACTTTCTTTATGTGTTAGTGCCTTGTGGATGTGTGTAAATCCAGCTGACGCGGCGACGACGACGTCTAGACGGTGCGATATGCGGCGCGTCCGGTGCACTTTGCATGCTATGTAACACCTCCCATCGCAGATCAGCAACTATTTCAGTACTTTCAGTCTAAATGTTGCTGAATGATCTGGATTTATGCAGCTGGGTGCTAAATTCTCATCATCGGCTTCTCTTATTGGTTGAACGTTAGTCGTGGAGGCAGCGTTGTTGATCTTTCTTCGATTTAACAAATATCTTCTTAGAATTATAAAGATGACCAATACTCCTGTACTGGTGAATACGATGTAAAATGGTATAGTTGTGTGGTAAACTGAGTTGGATTGATTTTCAAGAGTAAGGATAGGCTGCGCTGCCATCTTTTCTTGAATTTTGTAGAGTCCGTTTAAATTTATCGAGTTAAGTTTCATGGCAGGATATGATTCATGTCCAGGTTCTCCATATTCAGGGATATTAATGATCGTCATTGGCTGTCCTTTGATTTCATTATTAATATTCATAACTGTTAGTTCATCGGTGCGCAGTAAAAAGATTTGCGGGATTGTAACAAAGTAGGTTCCGTGCAAGGTAGTGGTGTCTTCTCTTTTGCAATGCATCGTCACCTTGGTGGCTTTCGGGAATATGATGATGTAGTGTTGATCGTCCAATCTTTCCATTACTTCTTTAGAAAATGTTATAAGTATTCTTGTGCATGAGCTTCCAGTTGTATGTTATAGTAATAAATCTCGAATGCAGTCAGGTTTTGTTCGTATTTGATGATTGAGATTCGCTTCACATATGAACCGGTATTCTAACTTCGGGCATTCAGCCTCCATGTACACATAGAATTTCTCGTTAGTTGCTATATACTGATAAGGGGGTAAGATGACCAAGTTATATTCGTTAGGTATAATGGTGAGTCGTTAAAGTTTGTATATACTAGAGGAACAAGGAATTTTAAAAACTACAGCTACCTTATTTTCATAGAAATATGATCTAGACCTTATAATACTATAATATTCTCTAAGTTCTACACCTAAAATTTGATTCTTATCATATAAAATATACAGTTTTTGAATCATCTTACGCAATGTATCTAATCCTAACATAGAATGATGAGTGCGAGAGGCACGTGTGAATACTAACATTGCTTCTAGTCTATGGAATTCATTTGCAATTTGTTCTATATTACCATTTATAATATTTAATAAGTGTGCTATTTTATTCTGATTAACATTGATAGCTGCTATGGCATCGTTCTTTTTAAGAGCATCTGTATAGTCCAGTTAGAATTTTTACCACCAAACCAAGACCATCTATAAGACCTCGTTTCACATGACTTGGCTCTAAATCTTTTTAATTAAATTGAAGCTTTAGACAAAACTTGCTGATCAAATGATTGAATTGCGTTTCGTAGGATGTAAAAAAGGGATGAATAAAAGTACTATTTATCATATAAGATCTTGCTTTTAAAAGCTGGTTTTAAATTATCTTAATTTTGTCTTCAATATCAGTCAGTTCAATGTAATGGATAAAAGAGTGGTAGGGGGATACTTATCGTTAATGTTTTTTTTTTTCATTTAATTTACTGAAGTCTACTACAAGGCGCCATTTTTGTCGACCAGAAGCATCAGCCTTCTTTGCTGCTTCCCAAATAGGTGAGCTCCACGCAGAGTCGTATGGTTTTATAATGCCTTGCTCTAACATATTACCAAATTGTTCACTCACCTCTTTATTGTGAACAAAAGGATATCTGTAGCTCTTCGTATATACGGGGTTGTCATTGGTAGTTCTAATACAGTGCTTTAGTTTATTAGTAAAGGTCAAGGGTTCTGCCATTTACGCTCCGAAACGCAATCACTTCTTTGTCGCAAGTATATTACATTGATTTCCTCCTGTACATAATCCAAAGCATTATCTGTACTAGCAGGTCTCATCCATCTACTACGAGAACCAAGTGGCTCTTTTACTTACTTGGCTTTAATCCAGGAACAAAAGCCTGCAATGTTAATTTTTTTTATTTAATTTTATTAATATAATTGAATCCGTATTAATCAATTAAATTTTCTTTATATTTATTTTTTCAGTTTATTAATTTTACATAAAATTTTTAAATTTATTTGATTAGTTATTTTCATAAAATTTAATTTTATGAGTAATAAATTGTATTTTTATCAATTAAAACTTATTAAATTTACTCACTGCATTTATTCTGAAAATGATTAAAAAATTAATTAAACATACAATGAATAAATTTTTCAGTACCTATAAGATTTTATTTAAATTTAACTGATAATTTCAAATTGTTAATTTTTATCCTTTTTTTTATGGAATAAAAGCAAATATTCTTTATTTAATGTTACTAATTTAATTTAATTCATTTTTATTAATTAAAATAATTTCAATATTTACTCTTTATTTATTTATTCAGTTTATTCATTTTACGTAAATCTTTTAAATTCATTGATTTTTATTTCATAAAATTAAATTTCAATACCAATTTATTGTATTTCAATTAAAATTTATTCAACATATATACTGCTTTTATTCTGAAATTAATTAAAAATTTAACTAAACATACAATTTATCCATTTTTCAATATCAGATTTATTTTATTTTATTTAATTTCGAATCGTAATTTTTTCTTATTTAGGTTTTATTTTTAAATTTTTATAAAAAGAATGTATATTATTTAGTTTTATCGATTTAATTTATTTTATTTATTTACTATATATTTACTTAGTTTAATAATTTCATTTTTTTTTAATTTATATTTTTTTTTATTTAATTAAATTTTACGACCAAAATAATTTTATTTCAATTAAAATTTATTTAATTTTAGTTAACACATTCATTTTGAAATTAATTAAAAACTCAATTAAATATACAATGAATCAACTTTTCAATATTAAATTTTATTTATAATTTTAAATTGATTTTTTTTTTCATTTTTATTTATTAAATAATAACAAATATTTTTTTATATTTTAATTTCATCAATTTAATTAATTCTTTTTAATTAATATAATTTTAATATTTAGTCTATATTTATTAAGTTAATTTTTATCAACTTAAAATGTATTAAATTTAATCAATACATTAATTCTAAAACTAATTTAAAAATTAATTAATAATACAATTAATCAATTTTTTGTACATTATAAAATTTTTCTAATTAATTTATTTAATTTTATTTAAAAATGTTACATTTATAAATTTATTAATTATCTCTTTACCTACACTTAATTAGACGTAATCATTAAAATTCATTTTCAAATTAATTTAACATGAATTAATTATTAAAATTAAATTTACTTGACACCTTACCAGTACGATACTGAAAAAGGAATGGTCAGGCAAAATTAGTTTTTTCAAATTAATTCATTTTTTTTTTTCAAAATGTTATATTTATAAATTTATTACTTATCTCTTTAACTAAACTAATTTATCGTAATAATTAAAATTCCTTTTGAAATTAATTTAACATAATAATATGTAATATTAATGAATTATTAAAATTAAATTTACTTGATACCTTACCAGTACGATACTGGAAAAGGTATGGTCAGGTAAAATCCTGACGGAATTACAACTAAAGGGGGGAAGCAACACCAGAGAAAATTCTAGCGTACTTACTGTATATTCATCATCTTTGGTTCACTTTAATATCCTTCGATTTCTTGAAAGCTCCAGCCGCAGTCCTTCAGAGATGTCCGAATCCTTGGTCAAGGCTCAATAGCCAGTCACGTACGCGCACAGTTCAAAGTTCACTGAGTTCACAGAGTTCCCAGAGTTCCACTCAGAAGTCCAAAAAGATGTCAAAATTTCCCGAGGGTCGTACGCGCACTTGACCCAAAGATCATACCGTCTGCGCCAGTTATAGAGGGGCTGCAGCGGGAGTATTAAAGTGAGACGATAATTATACTAAAGTTATTTATTTAATCTAAGTTCGTCATTAAAACTAATTATAATTAATATGTACAAGTGACAGGTCTCGGCGATCGAGAACAAGTGACGTAGGAGGGGTCATGACAGCCTCACGGGGCTAAGAGGGGAACGCGGGACGCGGGCGATGCGCGGACGGCGGTCGCGATCCCATTCTCACGCAGGCGCTGGTCAGCACTTTCTTTATGTGTTAGTGCCTTGTGGATGTGTGTAAATCCAGCTGACGCGGCGACGACGACGTCTAGACGGTGCGATATGCGGCGCGTCCGGTGCACTTTGCATGCTATGTAACAAACTACTTCCAACTTTTATTACGGAACAGTTTATTTGTGGTGTCAATAAATGAATCGTTTCATTTAATTTGACATCCTACATTATCGATTCGTTGCATGCATGCATTCTTCCGTGGGAACCTGCAATGGTGGGAACAAACACATGTATTCCCATGTCATCAAAATACTTTATCGCCCATTTCGACATTTTTATTATACATCTCTGAGTCAAATCATCACACTGATTGTAATGTCCATGCCCAATTTCATGGCCTCAGACTCAGGAGTTGTTTGTCTTGTCATTAGGTGTCATATTACATGACGCATAATCATTTTAAAAACGCATTTAAAAAGATTGTGCGGAGCAGTCCTTCGGTACTGACGATAGAAATGAAAACTAAGTAACTTGTGACATATAGCTCATGTGACGATGATGCGAGTTTCACGCTTTTTGTTCACCCAAAAAGCGCACAAAGGATTAAAAAGTTTTCACTTCAAAAAAAATTTCATCACAAATGCTCGTAAAGTGACTCTTATTACACCGCTTCTAGACTTATAATTTAAAAGATTATGCATGTGTGAATTTCACTTTACATTACCGTAGTGTTTTATAACAATATCCCGATTCAGTAAGTTCAGTAAAGTAATTGAGTGTATCTTACTGCAAGTTATACTGAATGAATGAATGAATGAATGAGTGAACGTTTTTCAGTTTTGTCATCGACTTTCAAGATTATCATTGAATTTCTTCTATAAAGGCGTGGTGTGTTCATTTACTCACACAGTGTTATTTATCAACACCTCTCACGCATGTTCTAGAAAACAGATCATAATGACACGTCATACGCGGAAGTGCATTATCAGATTTACAGACACGGTGCCTTCTTGGAAGTATTCATCCATATGCAAGAAGCATTGAAGCTGAAACCGAGAGCGATCAGGTAGAACGGAAAAAAACTGATTTTAAATGTTTTTTTTTAGATTATTTTGTCGCCATCAATATTCGCCTTCTTTTATCGGACGATGTGTACTACAGTATCTTTCTGCACATGCTGTTAGTGAGTTTTAAAACAATAAAATTTAAAACTATGCATTAGCAAAAGTTATAAAAGTGCTAAAATTAGCCTTTTTATAAATCTTTTTGATTTTTTTACTTTTGACTTAATCTGAGAAGTTACTACCAGTAGGCAAAGTGCCCAAAATTCTGGCGGCATTGCCCCGTAGATTGGCAATGCTTAGTCTTTGGGCTAAATAGAGACCAGAATTTTAATCACGTGTTACCTCGATTAGACATTCCGAATTAGCATTGCATTAATTTAATTAATCCAATTAACATTAATTGCTGTTAATTGGAGTTGGCTTTTTCTATGATTGCCTGCTGCAGTCAACCTTTTTCCATACTTTCTTAACTTTTTCTTTCAGAGGAACCTTCTCCTGATGATAATAAACTCAAAAAAAATTCTAAAAAATTTCATCCGTTCACGCGGTCCATCATCGTCATCATTTCATCCGTTATGCAATGACCAAGGGAAATAGAGGTTCATTTTTATAAATTAAGAACATGCGAAATCTGCGCAGCTACATTGATTATTGAAAAATGATCAAAGTCAAATGACAAAAGATTTTTTTTTGTATTTGTGTAAATAATCAAATGGTTATTTACACAAATAAAAAAAAAATCTGTTTCAAACACAAATACTTGCTGTCTGGAGCCATAGGTATTAAATTATTTTAAGCATACAAAGATCAACGGACCAATAATTACAAACGCCGGCGGTATGCCTGACTACACATTTGCCACTTTGCGTGAATCAAAATGGCGGATCTACTGATACATCAATGATTTGTAATCCAGCTCCATCGGAGCAGAGAAGTGTAATTAATACTTATCTTATAGATCCGAGCTTTCTATATTGTTACAGATACTTGTGTTAATAGATATACCAACTTATCTATTACTAGTTGTGCGCCGCGGTTTCGCCCGCGGATAAAAGGTATTTTAATTATTTGCTCATCCCACGGGAAAATTTCACTTTTCCGAGATAAAATGTAGCTTATATGTTAATCCAGTGTATAAGCTATCTTGTTACCGAATTTCATCCAAATCCAGTCAGCCGTTTGAGCGTGAAAGAGTAACAAACATACACACATACAAACTTTTCCTTTATAATATTAGTGTGAAAGTGTGATAATTGTTTCTCTACATTGTTGATACTGTTTTGAAATGGAATAATAATAATAACGCCTAACGATCACATACATAGATTCTGGACCCTAACTAGGATTCCCTGTGTCTAGGGACCCAGGAACTACGAGGACCATGGTCCCACAACACCCTGACTCAGAACTAGTATTTGCGCTTTTTTTCTGTGCACAAATACTTGTCCTGCCGCGGGAATCAAACACGCAGCCTCCAGGTTATGAGCCGACCTGCTCAACCACCACAGAGGCTGTCAAAACAAAATACGTTAACATTACATCCGCTCTTATCCAGTTTAATATGAAATAAAATCATTGATTGAATTTAGTGCCCATTTCCGTTGATTTCGTTTGTTTATTTATATACAAATTTTACGCTTCACAGGTTTTACTGCAGATTTATAACCATCAAAATCCTCACGGCCATCAACGAGTTTCAAGTTTGAAACGAGAACAAATATTAAAGTAAGTTCTTTAAAAAGTGTTGAATTACTTTCGCTGGAAATAAAACATGTGTAGCAACAATTTTTTTTCTAGAAATGCTTTCTTTCAGTTAATAAATCAGACGTGTAGTCTATACATTTTACGCGAAATTAAACTTTACGTGTTTGTTTCAAAGTTTAAATTTGCGAAAAAATATTATGGGGCGTCGTCGGGAAGTACGAAAGTGCTAAGACCGGTTACTGTGAATCCAGGCTTCATTCTACTTTCTCATGATTTATAATCTTGGTGAAAAATTACGTTGTAAATTTAATCCAAGGACATTATTATGTGTAGATACAATTATTATTAATCTTATAGTTCGGAAATTAAAAGATTCTCGAACTCAACAACTGATTTATCTCGTCAAGCTCCGATCTTAATTTTTTGCAACTACAAAATTGTATTGCAAATTAGTTGATGAGGACTACTAGGTCGTGTTATGCGAGAGAGCGGCATTCGATATCATATAGTAGACCTGTTTGTACTGATGCAACATTTGACATAAATATTGTACACAACAATGGCTTGTCTTGCCCCAAAGGTCAAGCCCGAACTATGACCGCAGCGAACTCAATTTATATTTAAGCTTCGGTACTTTGTCATAGTCAACTTATGACACTTTTTAGAACCCTTCTGAAGATATGCCTAAATTTATCGTTTCGGCAAAGTACAATAGCGTGGGTTGTTTTGTGGAAATCATTATTGTTATTAAAAACTCATTACGTAGTGTTATATTCAGTGATGTAATGTAAGAAAGTATAGCCATGGAACATACTACGGAATTCAGTAGATAGGTAAATACCAAACTAAAAGCGAATCTGAAACGTTTGTTCATTAGGAAGAAATATACTTGAACTTTTTATTTTTTGTCAGACTTTTTTTTCAGAGATTGACTGGCCCGATAGCTCAGTTAGCAGCAACCCTGCCTTCTGAACTGTGGGTTGTGGGTTCGATTCCTATCGACCCTATCTACCCTGATACCCAGAAGAAACATTTGTGTGATTTACATCGATGTTTGTTCTGTGTCTGTGTGTTATATTGCACTCCATGTATATATGCATGTTATCTGGTTCCCACAGTGCAAGCTTTGCTTAGTTTGAGGGGTGCTGTGTGAAATGTGTGCAAATATTTACTTACTTGCGTTTGTTACAAATCGGTACAAATACCGTTTCTTTTTAATAAAAAACTCTAACCTGTTTAGAAGAGTCTCGATAAGATGTGCCGAATGAGGCAAAGCTTCCACCAGCAGATCTATCGGCAGATCCGAAGCCACGCTTTGCAAAACGCCAGGTCCAAGTCTAGCCAATATGGCGGCTGCTTCCCTGAACTGTCTTCCCTCAGCCAATAGGAGCACGCGACGCAACGCAAGACGGGGAGAGGTGTATGTGTTCTTCTCCCTCTCTCGCTCACGCCGAATTCGCTCTCGACTTTCGTTCATGTTGTCGAATTCTTGTGGTAACGCTAGCCCATTTTAAGCGGTGCGCAACTAGTTGCGGTCTGTGGAAAAAAAATGAGTCAAAGAGAGAGAAAATGGAATGAGTTGTGTGTTTTCAGATAATTAAAACCTAGACATGTAACACAATAATATTTTAACGTCTATCTATCTCCAATAAATAAAGGTAAAAAATTAAACTAACGAGTGTGCTTTAGGCCACTCGACTGAAGTAAAACTTTTTTAGTTTAACTCCATCTATCGGCCGGTACCTATGACTTTGTTTTTGCTTTGTTTAATATTAATATCCCCATGGTGTTCTGGCGGGAAAACGAAAAAGATCGCGTCACCGAATTGTATTATTTTCCAAAAACTTGTGTTCTTTTCATTTTTCATTTTCAGTGTTAGTGCATAAAATTGGTAGCATCTTATTCGTTAAGTGCTAGATTACATGCATGAGTGTGGGAAAGTGGTATAATGATGGTGAAACGTTTCTTTTCGTGTTGTTTCCAAAACACCACTGAAGCTTATATTAACGTTGCCACCACTTTACTAGGAGTATGACTTTCCCTAGACTATGACTTGACTTGTGACTTGATGACTTGGACTGTGACTTGACACATATTTTCGTGAAATATCATAACTTGATAAATTATCAATTATTTAACACAGGCTAAATACGCAAAAGTGTGGAGCCAAAATATACAAAAAATGTCGCCATCTTGACAATTGTAAATAGACATTTTACCGTAGATACCACCATAATAATAAAAAAAAGCTGCTATGTTGACAATGAAGATCTACGTGAACCAACTTCAACTTCCGTTCGCCTTGCATTCACCAGCTTACTCCCCAAGTCAAGCGTGCGTCAAGAAGTTTTCCTTCAATAAAGTAATCATTGCTAACAAGCACATCTAATCTCGGTGGCCTAGTTTGCACCCAAGTCTTGACCCCGCAACCACAGCTTTGTTTTATAAAACAACAGACGAGTTATTTTCATAAAATAAAAACTAGGAAAGATCTAGACTTGTGCCACTTTCAGTTTTCTTACAAAATAGAAAATTGTCACCCACCCACTCACTACGTGCATTTCGTTAGCATATTTAAAGAGCACTTTACACCAGTTTCAGAATTATGTTAAATATGCTAAAATATTGCTTTTCAGCAGGTGGTGTGAGTTACGTAAGCATCGTTTCATGAATGGCTTTTGGATGTACGGTCAGCGACAAAAGTTTCCGAACACAATCAAACAATATGGATATATTGTTCTTGCGATGTAACTTAAGTCAATTTTTGGGTGTAACAGGATACAAGACACCGTAAGATAATATTGACAGCCTCGTGGTGTGGTGGTTGAGCAGGTCGGCTCATAACCTTGAGGTAGCGGGTTCGACTCCCGCGGCAGGACAAGTGTTTGTTCACAGAAAAAAGCGCAAATGCTTGTTCTGAGTTTGGGTGTTGTGGGACCATGGTCTACGTATTTCCTGGGTCCCTAGACACAGGGAATCCTATCAGGATCAAGATCTATGTGTGTGATCGTTGGGCGTTATTATTATTATTATTTTTACATTGAGTGAATACATTTCTAAAAATATTGGATACGCTTGGTTTGGTGGAATTTGTTAGAAGCTTCTAATATATACCATATAATTATATAAATATACGAAATAAAATGATCTTAATATACGATATCGTTAGTCGAAATCCTTATGCGGTCACCAATATTATACTTGGCTAAATTGATTAGTAAATTCATCTTTGATAATCACATCACATCATACTAATATTATAAAGGCGAAAGTTTGTATGTGTGTATGTTTGTTACTCCTTCACGCTCTAACGGCTGAATGGATTTGGATGAAATTCGGTACCAAGATAGCTTATACACTGGATTAACATATTAACATTTTATCCCGGAAAAGTTAAATTTTCTCATGGGATAAGTAAATAATGAAAACACTTTTATCCGCGGGCGAAACCGCGGGGCGCAACTAGTTTATAATAATAATCGGTGGTTTTATTGGTCTACTATGTAACAGTTATGTTTTTCTATGCAATGCAATTTTAGGTGCATTCTTCTCGTGTCATTGGCCGTGTTTCGTAACTTACCGTTACAGATTAAATTGTAGCTAACAAATAAATCATTACAATCCAGTATTTGGAGTAAAGCGCTCTCCGGCTGAAAAAAACTCGGCAGGTGGTCTACAAACATGGTTGGAGTAAGTCATATAATACGGCGTTTTTTTTTATTGTTAGATAGGCTTGCGTTTGACCACTATCGCACCTGATGGTAAGTGACGATGTGGTCTAGGATGTAACACGCTTGCCTAGAAAGATACCTATTCACACTCGATTTGAAGACTCGTGTTTTTTTACTTCTGAGACGTTTAATAATTTCTGTTTTATTTTATTAACTATCACGCTAATATTATAAAGGCGAAAGTTTGTATGTGTGTATGTTTGTTACTCCTTCACGTTCAACCGGCTGAATAGATTTGGATGAAATTCGGTACCAAGATAGCTTATACACTGGATTAACATAAAGGCTACATTTTATCCCGGAAAAGTGAAATTTTTCCGCTGTATGAGCAAATAATTAGCATACTTCTTATCCGCGGGTGAAACCGCGGGGCGCAACTAGTTAATGATAAATGATTCTAAGTGTTTTTAATATAAAGTAAACAAATAATTAAATGATCGTCTCTATTAAACATTAAAGCTTAACGACTCCACCAACTTTACCATTAAATAGTAGTCACATTAATATTAAAAATTCGCTTCAAAGGTTATTTTACAAGTTGACTATAAGTGGTTTAACGATTTTATAAGGATAGATAGATAGATAGAGAACTCTTTATTGTCTCACCAATGAAGTACAAAATCAGGAATAACTATGATATTTACGAACTAGTGTAACGATGGGCGGTCTTATCGCTGACAGCGATCTCTTCCAGACAACCTAATATTGAGTGATGCTAAGAATAATTTCTTCTGGTGATTTTCTTGTTTGTTGTCTCCTGACTTTACATTTTACACTTTGAACCGCATACTTCAGAAACGCAGTCAAAGTCAATATATTTTAATGCAAATAGGCTATTTTTAGTACTTTTACAAGTCAAAATTATATTAGGTACTTAAAATTAAGTTATTGTACATATAGAATTACAAAGTGCTTATTGTCAAATATTATATAGCAAACCCATTACAATATATGAGTTTGAAAAAAAAGGAGTTCTCTTTCTCTACTAGACGCACATGACGTAATGACATTGAATTATCGACAAATCCCCAAATAACTGTCATTGATGCCGTTGAAGAGGAAGTCAGTTGGAACTTATGAACAAACTCAAGAGAATTTGAAAAACAAACAAGTACGAGTAAACCGCGTATTTTCCTCACTTGTACCACTGCGATGCTCGTGGTTGGGTTGTAACTGTTCATATTATTGGCAGCTTGCGCAGGCATCTATCATTGAGAAAAAAACAACAATGGCGCCTCACTCGCAACGAATGGGGGTGATCACGAAACTTTGATTGCTATGCAATAGATGAAATTTCCATACTAACTATAATATAATATATAATATGTGTAGACATCTCACACAACGCCATCTAGCCCCAAACTAAGCAAAGCTCGTATTATGGGAACCAGAGAACTGATACAATACTTAAATACTTTTTGTTTGTAAATACATACATATAATACAATAATATGCACATAAACTGCGTATTGAAACTATCAAATCCATACAAATTTGTGTTTCGAGTTACGTGATCACCCAGCAGAGGAAGCAACCACAAAACTGATCTGCACATTTTAGAAGAAACTGCTAACATCAAGGGACTATTTTAAAAATTAATCAATACTGATTTGAGAAGGAATGTATGGAATGATAGATAAATATTCATGAAGTAAAAACTAATGCAAGGATAGACTGAAATTACTTCCATTTCTCTCCCACAGTTTTAAATATCTATGCATTTGGAATGAATATTTTCATAACCCAGACTAGTTTAAGTGGACAAAATCATTGTTTCTTTGTCATAGACAAACCGAGCCTCTGCCAAGTAATAGAATGGCCACGGTTATTTTTGTACCATCGCTTAATCGTTCAGTCGTCAAAATATAAATTGTTCATGTTATGCTCAAGATGGGACCATCTAGTTTCAATTCCAAATTTTTTTGTTCGAAATTCGAGTAGTAATAATGTATAGGATGTTTATTTCAGACGAACGGTGATGACCAACCAAAACTAAAAAGATTATAAAAAATGTGGTTATTGTTTTCTTATAAATCGAGGGTATGACTCCTCTCACGACTTTTCTCAATTCTTGTGGTTCTGACTTGGCCATCGCCGAGTTCCTAAAAAAACCATTCTGTACAATGGTAAATTATTTATGACTATATGATAAACTAGTTTTTGCCCGCGGCTTCACCGGCGTGGCCTTTGGGAAACGAAGAAGAAATTTTTTCATAAATAATATAACCACCCATTTCACCCTTTTAGGGATGGAATTTCGAAAAACCCTTTCTTAATGAATACCTACACTTTACAAAAAACACCTTCCAAATTTTAAGTCTCTAGGACCAGTGGTTTAGGCTGTGCGTTATAAGTCAGTCAGTCAATCAGGACTTTGAATTATATATGTATAGATGGATAAATAATAGATAAGTAAAACAGAAAACAATAAAAAGAAAACTTAAGCTATCAAAACACTACCAGTAGGCAATATTCCTAATTGTAATATGGCAGCATTGCCACCGTTGAATGACAATGCTCAATCTTTGGCCGAAGTATATGCCAGGATAAATTCATTTCGATCCCTAATGGGAGTGTATAAACCTACAATCCTACATTATATTAGTTAATAGATAGTTGTAGTACACATTGCTCAAACTCAAATGGCTAATTTCCTACATTTGTTCAATAGTATTCGAGTCTAAATCACCTGTTTTAACCCAATGTGTTTATTTTATGAGCACATTAACTTCCTTCCTAAATACCTCGTGGTTATAGTATATCTACTTCCTTCCACATAACCTCACTTCTGTGTAGGTCAACGCATTTCTAAGTCTGCTATTAACCTAAAAATGTACAACAAAACTAACCGGTTGTAGGAATTTTCTAATTCTTAAATGCATTAAGTCATTTTATTAAATAGAATCCGATTTGTATTAAAATGAATTGTATTTTATGTGATAAAAATGTGAAAGTGTGTTTTGGTGGCAGTTACAGAATCACAACTATTGGTTTTTCATAAACAATATTGTTCTTTTCGTGTTTTTAACAATTAGGATGAAATTCGAATAACTCTTTCTTTGATTACCAAACACAACAATTATTGGTCTTAATCATAAACAAAAGACTCAGACCATCACCAGGCAAAAAGATACTTAGATGATATTATCTTCGAGTAATTAATTGTCTCTCTTCTCTTCTCTTCATAATTACCGCTTTACGATGATATCGTCAAGATTGATAATTACGTGGATATGGACATACGTATACGGAGGCGCAAGACCCGTAATAATAATTATAATGTTCAATAGGTGAGCTATAAAATGATGATGATTGTTAGCGACGCGATCATGAAGGCTGTATATCTTAGGTTTTTATTTTATGTATTCCCTTTTTAAGTTTTTGTCATATATATTCGTTGTCAAAACTAAGAGCCAGCAGGCGACCAATTTTCTGTGATTTTTCTGTTTTTATATTTTTTACCCTTTCATTCGATATATATACGTTCATTTTAAACCTTTATCTTTTTCTTGTCGCTTCCGTGATCCTCATCTCCAACAATGATGAAGAGAGTAATAGTTTTACTATGAACCTTTTGAGGTGTCCAATGCTTTCTGTAATAATAATAATAACGCCCAACGATCACATACTCGTACATAGATCCTGATCCCTAACTAGGATTCCCAGTATCTAGGCACCCGGGAACTACGAAGACCATGGTCCCACAACACCCAAACTCAGAATAAGTATTTGCGCTTATATTTTCACCCCAAATAATATGGAATTAAAGTGGCAATCAATTGGACGGCCTGCCTGGCCGCATAACAAGTGGTCCTCGTCACCTTTAGATATTTGCAACATAAAGATCCAAAGAGATAAACCCATCATCAACGACCTACAACTCTACTCTAGTCCACTGCTGGAGATATATCGAACATAGATCTCTTCCAAAACATGATCTTCAACTGTCATTTTCCATTCATTATCAGCCTACTCTCACTCCAACAAATAGCGCGTCTTACGCTACTTTTTGTCAATTAGCTCACCACGTTTGCTCCAAGTCTATTTTAGGAAACTTATTCAATTCAATGCATTACTTGTGCTGGATGACCTTGATAAACACTTTTGATAGCACCGCGAAATAAATTTTGAGTATTGCTCATTCCGTATCTGTATGATCAATGGTATGTTCTTAATTTATAAGCATATTCATTGTTAGTAACAAAATAACAAAGTGGGCAGATTCCCATTGGCCCGTTAGGATGATCTCTATTCTTTGTGTGACATGGATCTCGATGTAGAAGAGTAGCACCGAGCACTGAGCGGGGCAGTGGGACATGCCAGAACCCAGAAGCAGGTGCCATCGACACATGTAAATTATACAGTGAATGTGTGACCATAAATAATGAGTCATGTTGAATAATGATATCGTTAATATCCCAATACAAATAAGGTTGGTTTTTTTTATTAAAGGAGATGATAATTTATGTGAAGCTGCAGTAGAATAATCGGAGTTTTTAAGGCAGGAGTGTACCGGTATCTTCTAGGCAAGCATGTTCCATCGTCTTACTCATCCTCACTTACCATTAGGCGAGATAATGGTCAAATGCAAGCCTATAGGTGATATGACGGTAAAATACATGCTTTATGTATATATAATTTTTTTTAAATAATTGGTAGTATTCATAAATAAGCATTGACATAAATTTATCACTCTAAGTTTTTAGTTTTTTTTTCTACTAGACCCTTCTTTGTAATTTTGTTAATAGATGGTGTGTACAATAACGATCTATTAGATATATAGATAGATATATAAACTCATTATTGCTAAAAAAATATATTAATAAATTTGCGTATTTGCGTTTTTGCTAAAAATATATTTGAATTTGAATTTGAATACTAATTCAATTATTTTTTGTGTAAATCAAGTCACTACTGTCATTTATTTTGACATCAGCTACCCAAACTGAAACTGATACATAAGCTATAACACAGAAAAAAAAATCAACAACATATTCTATCGCTACTACATGCCCTATACCTACCAGCACGCTACCGTTGCTCATACTGCAATGTGGGTTTTGATTAAAATGCATATAAATGTTTTGATTTGAATACATTTAAATTGAATGTAAGCCAACAGATAACCGATATTGATTCGGAATTCTCTACTGACTGTCTCCACGTTATTGGGAATGTACGTGTAAGCTAATCCATTAGCTCATGTATTGAGGTGACAAATCAGATGTGCTATGTTTACCAAACGACGACCGTTATGGGCATTAACCTGCGATTTCTATTTGGACCCCATTAACTCATCGTTGTTCACAATGGTCCAATAAATCTTATCTAAGTTTGACCATATTTGAAGCTATTATGTATATTACGATATGTATAAATATAAAACGTTGATCTTGTTTAGTGACTTCGTTGTCAAAAATATAGTAAGTAAGTAGTTACAGAGCATTAGCAGTTTAGAAATCATTCGTATAGCCCCTAAATATTTATTGCTTCTCGTTTGTGACGAAGTGATGTATTGTATTAAACCATTTCAAAATCACATCGTCATAATCCTCGTCTAAGATGTAAAAGCCAACAAAATGACGTCGATAATATGTTTACATATTCAAAACTTCTCTCATTATGATTTTTAGCAGTTTCATCTGCAGTTTCAACTGCTTAGGGAAATTAATCACATTTTTTTCACCCCACGCATGATGCGTGTTTCTTATTTATCCATTGTTACCTGATTATAATTTGCTCAAAAGTATACCTACTTGCCGTGGGTGTAGAGAATAACTTTTCATTGACGTCACATTGGTGACCGCTATGTCATTAACCTGGAGTTGACGGCTGAAGTGACATGATTTCTAGTTTTTTATGATTTTACGAGTCATAATTTTATAAAAATATACTGTGTTGGTATTGCTGTATAGGTTGGGTGCACGCAAACACATAACAAAACATTTATTTGGTAAGGATATCAAAAATACTATGAAATCTATTCTAATTGAAAATGTTTATATAAATAAAAGTTAGAAGTTTCATCAATTTTGAACTGCAAGTTAGGTTGCATTTAGAAACAATTTACTTAGTACGTACAAAATGTGAAAAATGATATCTATGTAAATTAATTAAGTTGTACTTCACGAAGAAACTTTAAAAAAAGAAAATGAACAAGTCTATAAATAAATAAAGTCATCGCTGCCTTCGTGAAAACACAAATCATGCCCATACAAGCAAAAAAATGTCGTTAGAGATTTCTCTCAAGACGCATGGCGCTAGAAAAATGGCAACTATATTAAAAACTGGACAAGTGCGAAAGCGACACAGTTCCTTCCAGTTGGACAAGTTTATAGTTGCAAATTTCACCTATCAGAAGCTGTGACTTCATCCACTGTAACTTAATACTCCTGCTTAAATAACATCAACTAGTTACATTACTTATTAGTTTATTACAAGCAACTGCTTTCTTTTAAAATTTATTTCTGCAACTATTTTTTTGTTTTTAATCATAATATTAATAAACAACTACACAAACAAAACATCACTTATAGAAGATTCATCAAAATCAAAATCAGCTCTCTCACTCTACAGAATATAAACTATATCTGTCTCTACTTATTTAACTTCTACTACTATTTTTTATCTTTTGATACTGAAATATGATCTCTAGGATCTCCAAGCTCAGTAAACGTGTCCACATCAACAGTTAATGTAATATTATATCTCACGGTATAATATTACAACAAAATATCTATTCCAGCACTCTTATTACATTAGTCCTTGCTAGCGGTTATATACTCTTTGGCCCTTAGTCTTTGGTTCTCTGCTGAACGACCTCATTTTGACCTCACGACATCAATTTCTAGAATTTTTTAGAATAGAAAAACTCTTTATTGCGTATACCAAGATGAAATAAAAGTAGGCATTACAGTATTAAAATAGGTAGCACAATGGGTGACCTTACCATTAAAATATCTCTTCCATGCGTCCTTTGGATGGATAGTATCATAATAGGAGAATTTTAGGTTAATCCTTTCGAAACTATTAGTCTTATTAAACCTGTCATCCCACACTGATAAAACCCTCATGCTCGCAGAGAAAATTACAATAAATATTTACACGTAATTACGTGTTTTGCATGAAAATATACAGATGAGTTTTCTCGCAGCAGAAAGCATATTCTGCTTTCTATAGGTACCTAAATTTTCTCAGAGTTACATCAGTCTGTGGGAAACTTGAAAATAAATATGAAGTTATATAACTCTTGGTGTTATATCATCAGTTTATTCGAGTAATTAGTTTAACATTGTATTGTCAGTGTATTCGCACATTATGTCCGATTATATTTTTATGGAATTTATGGTATTTCTATTGTCTTAGAGTTGTGAGATGAACAGAGAAAACAGATTCGAGAGATCTTTTTTCAAATGATCAAAGAAAATTGGTTACTTTAGCAAATCGTTGTCAACTAGGCACTTTGATCCAAATAAATTCAGTTTATAGATTAACGAGCTTCTGCCCGCAGCTTCGCCCGTGGCGTGGCCTATTGGAAAATAATTCAACCACCCATTTCACCCTCTTAAGGGTGGAATTTCAAAAAATCCTTTCTCAGCGGGTGCCTACGTTATAACATCTACCTGCATGCCTAATTTCAGCCCGATCCGTCCAGTGGTTTGGGCTGTACGTTGATAGATCACTATGTCAGTCAGTCACCTTTGAGTTTTATATATATAGATAGAGGTCTTAGATATACGATGTACTTAAGTCCTTTATGATCAAACAATAATAAATTTGAATTGATATTCATATTCTACCTCCTCTGATAAAATTACAGGGTGTGTAGGAGAATGTATGTCAGAATAATAAATCTTCATAAATTGTTGAGCGGCAAATGGCCTCGGCTACCCTTAGGCGATGATTTTAGACTTATTTCGTTCAAACTGGCTTGTTTACTATATCACTTAAGCGATCATGTGATTTGATTCAAACTATAGAAACACATATTTGTATGAATTTCACAGTTTCAAAACGCAGCTTAGGTTTTTTTTTATGTTAGCGAATGATGTGACTAGCTACGTTCACCTGATGTTAAGCGACACGGCTGCCTATAACAGAACAGTGTCACTCGCAACTCCAAAATTTAAAGTTTCGCGTGACGCTGCACTGCGCACATCATCCTGAGACATCAGCACAGTCTGGTAATAACATTACTCGACTGTGATATCAGACTATAAAGTCTCAATTGCCCAGTAATTTCACTAGCTACAGTGCCATTCAAACCGGAACACAGTAGTGCTTGCAAACTACTGCTTTTCGGCAGAATAACTGGCAAAGCGGCGGTACCTACCTAGACGAACTTTGCAGAAAAGTCTTACCACCTAGTGCTAGTTCTGTGCATAGTTAGTGTGGAAATTTCAAATTGCTGGGCCATCACTAGCTGCAACGCTGAAAACCATGCAATCACGTTCTTTGGCTTTATGACTATCCCCATAAAAGTCAAGACTCAGAAAAGCAATATTCGTAGTAGATTAGATATAACATTATGCTCCTGCACCGTCATAGTTAACACAACTCACACCAAGCATCATTCTGGATAGCAACGCAAGCAACAAATACCCAGAGGCTAAATGAAATGTTTGTCTTTGTAGACAACAATCGGCTGTTTATTTAAGACATCGTTATCCATGATCGAATAATAATATTATCTTCGTTCGACAGCCTCTGTGATGCAGTGGTTGAGTAGGTCACTCATAACCAGGAGGTGGCAGGTTCGATTATCGCAACAGGATACAATGCATAAAAAAAGCGTAAATACTTGTCCTGTGTCTGGGTGCTGTGGGACCATGGTCCTCGTAGTTCCTGGGTCCCTAGATACAGGAAAACCTAATTAAGGTCCAGGGTCTATGTATGTGATCGTTGGACGTTGTTATTATTATTACGAATACCCGGCCTACATTACAATTTGTACTGTAGTGATTCACTTTAAGTCTTCGTTTGATTTGCCCTAAGAGGTGGGTAGGCCTAAATTAGCGCTGGTACTGAAGTCAGTCTAAAAATTCCTGTTCCAAAGCCTATAAACTTACCATTTGCATTAAGCAATCCAACAATAGCACAGACACAACACAAATTAGCGTTCGATACACTACACAGCAGTTTTTCAGTCTCAAAATCTATTTGAAGTTACGGCACTGCTTTTAAGCGTAAGTGCAGTAAATAATGGCGTGGAAGTAAGCAGTGGGGCTGATGAGTGACGCGCGTGCGTCGGCCGCGGCGAGCGATCGTGAAATGAGAAATGTTAAGCTTGGAGAACACCGTGAAAGCTTATGGATGGAAGTGTGCTGGAGTGAAATATTAAGACACTGTTTTTTTTGAGTTTTGAGCGAATTATATTTTAGTTCTTAGTTAAATCTACTAAATAAATATTACACAGTTGCTTTTGATATACTAGGTTCCTAATCGAAAAAAGGTATGAAAAGAAGCATTAAAATTAACGAGAATTATGATGGATTGCTTGCACCAAGCGTTAAAATTCTTCTCATTTGTTTATTACAATTTTAGTGAACCATAAATACACATACTATTGGATTTAATGTGACTCTACTCTTTTACCAAATGCAATTGACTCAAGCGTAATTTTGCTAAAGTTCATCATAAATACCGAAATATTCGAATCGAATTGTTAGGATCTGAGTGATTTTGCTAAAGTTCATCATAAATTACCGAAATATCTAGTAATTCAAAGCAAAAGTAAAAGAATTTTAATGCAAACAGGCTATTATTAGCACTTCAAATGAGAAGTCAAAATGAGATTGCTTAATATATTGATTTATACTTTAACAAAAAATAATGTACAAGGAGGACTTAATGCTATGAAGCATTATCTACCAGTCGACCTGGATGTACAAGAAAAGAAGCTTATAATACTTAATCTTATATAAATTATATATGGGTCTGTGTGATTCTATGCGATAATCTTAATATAAGATATAATCTTTAAAGTTTCCAAATAATTATATTAACTGACTACATCGCGCATACACCGGTCCGGCGACAGGTGGCGTGGAAGCTGCCGGCTGCTCATATTCTGCGCTTGATTTATTCACTCCCAGTGCAGAGGTACGTCGTACTATTCGGTATTCTGTGGCTAAAGTTCCTTGCACCGAAGTGCAGCGGTTTGGGTGTCAGTGAATTAGGGTGTCTATACCACAGAACAGAAAAAATCGAAGCCCTTAACGTTGCTTAACACATTCACACAGGTCAAAAGTGTTGTTTTACGTTAGCGTATGCGCTCGGCGCCTATATGTTTGACACGAATTTTGTTTCTGTCAGGGTGCGAGTAAACTTTTTGTCCTGTTGTGTTCTATACAATTGCTGAACTAAAAGATAAACGGGTCTATTTAGAATATCTTATCCGAGCGACGTTGTTGAATCCACAATTTAAATTACTTATATTTCTTGTAACATAACCTACCAGTTATACATATTTTTTACTATTATATTATATATGTTAGATCACCAGCCACTGTGTTGTCGTTGTTGAGCAGGTCGGCTCATAACCAGAAGGCGGCGGGTTCGATTCCCGCTGCAGGAAAGAAAAATGCGCCAATACATGTTTTGTCTGGGTGTTCTGGGAGCATAGTCCTCGTAGTTCCTGGATCCCTAGATACAAGGAATCCTAGTTAGGAATCCTATTCCTAACTATGTATGTGATCGTAGAGTGTACACATTAATTATTTGTTATATAAACAATATTACAATTGTTGTTTGAGGAAACGTCCACCTAACCCCGGTAAACACAACCATGCGTGAATCTCGCGTATTCGTTATCATATTATAGATACGCAACCATGAACCAAGGCTGATCAAGTAATCACGTACATGCGTACTTCCATGAGTTATACTAAAAAAAAATAATGTACTCGTTCACCTGATGTTAAGCGACACGACCGCCCATAACAGAATAGTGTCACTCGGAACTGTAAAGTTCCGCGTGAGACTACACTGCGCACATCATCCTGAGACATCAACACAGTCTGGTATCTGGTAATAAGATTAATATACTGCGATATCAGATGATAAAGTCTCAATTGCCCAGTAATTTCATTAGCTACAGTGCCCTTCAAACCAGAAAACAGTAGTGCTTGCACACTATTGCTTGGCGGCAGAATAACTGGCAAAGCGGTGGTACCTACCTAGAAGAACTTTGCAACGAAGATTAACATAAATTCATAAATTCTCTTGTGTTTAGACTACACGAATGAAGTAAAACTTCTTTAGTTTAGCTCCATCTATCGGCTGGTATAACTTTGTTTTTGCTTTGTTTAATGTTAATGTCGTCATCTTGACAATTGAAAATTGTCATTTTACTGGACATACCAACATAATAATACATTTTTTTTACTCTGTCATGTTGACACGGGGGTGGTGGCAGGGAGTATGTGGAACTTGAACCCACTAAAACCCCCCGTGAGCCCTCGTCCGCCGTACCGGGGGCGAGAAGGGGTCGCGACTGCCGTCCAGCCAACTCGCCCCCCGTTGACCTACGTGAACTAACTTCAACTTCAGTTCGCATCACATTCACTAGCTTACTCCCCAAGTCACACGTGCATAAAGAAGTTTTACTTCAAAAATCTATTATTGTAAAGTAAACTATACACCTTTAAATCTATCTTTCTCGTCATCTTTTACTCAGAAATGACCTTTCTCCTTTACCTAAAGTCTACTAAAAAGCAAACTGGAAGTCACAAGTTAAAATTACGTAAGTATTCAACTTTTCGAGTCACTCGGAGGTGCTAAACATTCCGACAAATTAGCACTTTCAACCGTCTCCATTGAACCTCCATTCTATATTTGAACAATGAGATTCTCAGGACTGGAGATGAAGGGATGGTCTTCCGTCTTGCTGATGGTATCTTGGTTACAGTTAGGCACTGTTCCGATAGATATTGTGGGCTTTGCACGCAAGACTTCCTTGGTGTTTTTGATGTTATACCTCCTAATGAGCATAATAACTCCAAACATTCTAATCCTAAATACCTGATCAGTAATTTGCGTGACCATAATTATTTCTAATTAGTAAGTGACCAAAGACGCAAATGACTAATATACCATTTTATCTTTCGCTAGTTGACCCGCCCCGGCTTCGCACGGGTGAATTAGTAAGACACGATCATACGGAATAAACATGACCTCTCCTATGTCCGTCTCCTGGTTCTAAGCTACCTCCCCACCCAATTTCGGCCAAATAGGTTCAGCCGTTCTTGAGTTATAAATAGTGTAACTAACACGACTTTCTTTCACATACATAGATTTCGTACGTGTTTCTTCCCGTGGCTGCCTTAAGACCCGGCTAAGGGAATAACCAGTAAATTAAAATCTTCGGCAATCACCAAGCCGCCTGACAAGCGAGTGCTTAAAATTGTATTTGGCAAATACAAAGATTTGCTCACAACCACATTTTTTAGATCAAGTCGAAATTATCTATAAAACTGTAGTTGATAATTAACATGACTTATACATTTGAGGAATGTAATAAAGTGCCACTTACGGCATCGTATCCACGGTATTAATATAAACAGATGTTACAATGTGAAAGCGGGTGGACGACAATCAATTATAATAATAAATATCCAGTGAAAGGTCCCGATTGATATCCGATAACGCGCCTCTACCGTAGCGTGGGCACAGGCTCAGTTACTCTACTGTGAAACTTTATAAAGTCGACCTTTTTATCTATAAAACTCTTATATTGCCACTAAAACAAAAAGTAATAATTTTTTTTTGTTTGTTTGGTTCTGGCTCTACACTTGTGTATTTAGCCAGTGTCAAGTTATTGATAATATCTCAAGTTAATTAATATCATATAATGTGTCAAGTCAAGTCAAGTCACAGTCCAAGCATCAAGTTAAGTCATAGTCTAGTCTAGTCAAGTCATACTCCTAGTAAAGTGGTGGCAACTTTACCAGAAGCTTCTATGGAGTTTTGGAAACCACACGAAAAGAAACGTTTCACCATCATTATACCACTTTCCCACACTCATGCCTGTAATTCAGCACTTAACGAATAAAATGCCACCAATTTTATGCACTAACACTGAAAATAACACAAGTTTTGGAAAATAATACAATGCGGCGACGCGATCTTTTTCGTTTTCCCGCCAAAAAACCAAGTAATAAAATTGAATCTTCTGTGAAATGAAGAGTTGAGAGAAAGAGAGAGAACGACGGTTTCTCGCTCGTTTGTCAAACACATGTCAAGTCAAAGCGTCAAATACTGTACGCTGATTGGTTAAAGACAGCCGATGATTTACAAGTAACTAATGAGTGGTCAGCCAAGTTGACACAAACTTAACAAATTTACGAGAACCTGGAGGAAAGCGTTACTTAACTGTGTTTTTTGAAGTAAAACTTCTTTACGCACGCATAACTTGGGGAGTACGTTGGCGAGGCGAATAAAAGTTGAAAGTTGTTGGTTCACGTAGATTTCCATTATAATAAAGTTATAAATTTGTATTATTATGTTGGTATATCTGGCAAAATGACAATTCACAAATTGTCAAGATGGCGACATTAACATTAAGCCAAGCAAAAACACAGTAATACCAGTTTTATTCTCCTTTTACTCATTTTATATAGATGGAGCTAACCTAAAGAAGTTTTACTTCAGTCGTGTAGTGTAAAGCACACTCGTTTTTTTATCGTTGTCGATTTATTAGCGACAAGTAAGCCTTTCGCAGTACCATACTCGCAGTGGGTGTTACAAAGATAAATCTTATCAGATCGGTTGTAGCGAGGACTTGTAGCTTCTATAATGGATTAGTACAAATTGTTCAATGGACACCAGTCTGTCTACCGTCTTTTTGTATATGATAGATGATATGATTTTGTAGATAAACAATCAAAAAGCGTATAACTGATGTACGAATAACATTCGTATTTACAAAGTGAAAATCTATGTGAAGGGTTCGATCTTCCATATGAATCCATGCGTACAGTCAAAGAGACGCTTTACCGGCGTCCATATTTCCTGAAAACTAACCTTGGAGTCTTCAAATCGAGAGTGAACAGGTATCTTCTAGGCAAGCGTGTTACATCCTAGACCGCATCGTCACTTACCATCAGGTGCGACAGTATTAGTAGATAGTGGTCAAAAGCAAACCAACCAAACAATAAATGATTTCACAATTCAAATTCAATATTGAATTGATCTGACGATGTTTTATGTCTCTCTGTCGAAACTGGTGTTTCATTACATTACGTTACATTATATGAACAAATGAAAATCGCACCTTAAAAACAAAGTGTCACAATGGATGGTCTTATCGCTTAAAGCGATCTCTTCCAGACAACCCAATTACGCATAAATATTTACTTTTATTATGATTAGAAATGTTCAATGGCACATCAAAGTCAAAAGATTTATTGCAAATAGGCTATTTTTAGCACTTCTACAAGTCAAAATTATACTAGGTACTTAAAATTAAGTTATTTCACTAAGCATATAAAATTACTAAGTGCTTATTGTCAAATAATATATAGCAAGCCCATTACAATATATGAGTTTGAAAAAAAATAAGTTCTCTTCCCCACTACTGGTGCAAGCAATCCGGGACAATGCAGAACAAAAAACTCCGATCCGAAGCTTCAATTGCACCTGTAAAGAAGAAGCAACAACAACTTTACAGTGGTTCAGTGAGTGTAACTGTTTTATGAAAATAAATCGTTTACATAAAAAAGATTTAATAAAGATTATATAGAAGACAGGAGCTAATTATAATTAAAAAATTACGAAGTCGTGATAAATGATAATCTCTGGCATTTTCTAATAACTACAAACAGTAGACAATTACATAATGATTTCTCACTATATCTTCGCGCCCGCCTTCAATCTTACCTCTCAACTACTACTCGGTATACTCAAATGATTATTATCTATTTAAAAGTGGCAGTGCATTACCTAACTCAAACATCTTTCGTTTAGAACCAATAGATTTTGGATGCCGACTGAATTATGTAATCAGACAAACCGCGGAGTTTTAAGTTTGAGCTGTTTTTTTAAGATTAGGGTTCTGTAGAATAATATGGTTTTGGAATTAATTCATTATTTTAAATATTATTTTTTTTATTTTTTTTAAATTACCAATTATGAATAAGTAATTTAAAAAAATGTACACTACCGTCCACTTCTACTATAATTTAATTCTTCTCTTCTTTTCATCCAAAGGTTGCCTAAAAGAGGTCGCTTTTAGCGATAAGGCCGCCATTATAACACCTACCAGCAATTATGTAAAATTAATAAATTACGTGGTTTACAATACGTGGAGTTTGTATTGTAGGTATAATAAACGAGATCTATGGCTATATATGTGGCTCGAGAGGTAGCCCGAGCGGCTTACATGAGTTCGAATCGCGCACAGCCCTATATTTCAACTTGGATTCGATCTTATACCGATTAAGGATTAATAGTATGATTATTAATTCTCTAATTATGATCAAATCAACTTAACTTACTAGGTGGTAGGACTTTTCTGTACTTCGTCTAGGTAGGTACCACCGCTTTGCCAGTTATTCTGCCGCCAAGCACAAGTGCGCAAGCACTGCTGTGTTCCGGTTTGAAGGGCACTATAGCAAGTGAAATTACTGGGCAATTGAGACTATGATCTGATCTCACAGTCGAGTAATGTTATTACCAGACTGTGGCACGCGTAACTTTATATTTGAGAGTTCCGAGTGACACTGTTATATTATGGATAGCCGTGTCGCTTAACATCAGGTAAATGACTAGCTCGTCACATCATTCATTAACAACAAAAAAAAATGGATCATAATTTATATATATAAACAAATTCGTGTTAGTTACACTATTTATAACTCTAGAACGGCTTGACTGATTTGGCTGAAAATTAGTGGGGAGGTAGCTTAGAACTAGGAGACGGACATATGATACTTTTTATCCCGTTCAACCATGTTTTACTAATTCACCCGTGCGAAGCCGGGGCGAGTCAACTAGTTTATAATAGAAATCGCCCTCATTTTTCTAACGTATAACGTACATAACTAAGCCAAGCCTACTACTAAATTACTTACACGACATCTGTACTATTAAAACTAAACTTCATAGACATTTACTGCACAATTAATAAACAACCTCCAGATATGTTCCCTGTTTCACAGTATATCGGCAATAGTTTCGTGTTATTCACTCCGCTGCCGAAGCCCAACTGAACTCCCCTGAACAACGTTCTGCCCTTTTAAAGAGGCGACGGAACAAGTTTCGGCCATGACAGTCGATAACGACGCCACCTAGTGGCAAGTCAACAAATCGTCCACAAGTCAATTACACTATTCAATACTACTTTTGACGATAAATATTGTAAATAACTTGACTAACTATAGCAACTCTTTTACATTTAATGTGTGTAATGTGTAAATAATCCTATATTGTTAACAGTACAGTGTACAATGTGAAAGCAAAAAAAATATCTGAATCTGTAATTCTCACTGCATTTTGACCGCAAGTAACTGATCTTCTTGTTGTCTTCACGTACTGACTGTGGAACCCTAAAAGCGAGCTGTGATTCTGTCGGTCACGTTCGGGATGCCGGCACGCTCTGACCCCTCGCTTTCTATGCACCTCTAACATTAGTGATGATACCTAGAAATAGCTTACTATAAATATTATGTAGTTAGAGGTAACACGAGTTTACAAATAGTTCCTGCTGCGACAAACTTTACTTACAACTTATTAGACCGCTAAAATTGTGGAATTTAAAAGAGTGAAATGGTAGTAGCGGTAGCAGCGATAGTAGCGATAATAGCGGTAGCAGCGATAGTATTGGTAGTAGTGGTAGTAGCGGTAGTAGTGATAGTAGCGGTAGTAGCAATAGTATTGGTAGTGGTGGTGGTAGCGGTAGTAGCGATAGTAGCGGTAGTAGCAATAGTATTGGTAGTGGTGGTTTTAGCGGTAGTAGTGATAGTAGTGATATTAGCGATAGTAGAGATAGTAGCGGTAGTAGCGGTAGTAGCGATAGTATTGGTAGTAGAGGAAGTAAAGGTAGTAGCGGTAGTAGCGACAGTAGCGATATTATTGACAGTAGCGATAGTAGCGGTAGTAGCGGTAGTGGCGATATTAGCGGTAGTAGTGATAGTAGCAGTAGTAGCGGTAGTAGGTAGCACGGAATAAAGCAGTACAGTGGTAATAGTAGTTGAATGCAATAAAAATTATCTTATATTTTGCTCCAATTCTCAAATTACGTGAACAGTTTAGTCGTGAGAAGGTACTTATCAAATAGACGGAGAGATACACAGATAGGCGGTAAAATTACATTCAAAACAATATTTAGCATTTAACGTAGACATCTGAATCTATCACTCGCCGTCATTAGTCAACGTATCATTTGATCGCCTACAGTATTCCGAGGTACTCTCATTCGGTACGTATCATATTACCCAAATCACAGATATTATAATTTTATAATACCAGTAGGTGCCTGAATATAACGAAAAGAAATTAGCCTTACATGAAAATATACTACTACACTAAATATACAAAAAACGTATCTTAAATCACCAATTTCGTTTACACTTGACATTTTACAGCAGCGATAAATTGACAGGAAATTTGAAGAATTGATTAAATTATAAATGCATACGAAACAAAGCTCAGGCAGACATATTAGCGATTTTTATATCTCGTGTAATGCCCGTAATGTACTGTAGTAAGTGACAGTGACAGCACAGATGTTTTTTTTTTATGTTTTGGCTCCACACGTTTGTGTATTTAGCCAGTGTCAAGTAATTGATAATTTTTCAAGTTAATGATATTTACGCAAATTTGTGTCCAGTCACAGTCGAAGTCATCAAGTCAAGTCATAGTCTAGTCAAAGTCATACTCCTAGTAAAGTGGTGGCAACTTTACTTGAAGCTTCCATGGAGTTTTGGAAACAACACGAAAAGAAACGTTTCACCATCATTATACCATTTTCCCATACTCACGCCTGTAATCCAGCACTTAACAAATATAATGCCACCAATTTTATTCACTAACACTGAAAATAACACAAGTTTTGGAAAATAATACAATGCGACGATGCGATCTTTTTCGTTTTCCCGCCAAAACTCCAGCACAGATGTTATCTGACACATGAGTCAATGACCCTCCGACTGACTAGATGGCATGATAGAGCGAATTACGTGCTAATTTTGATCACTAACTGATTTCTACGAAGAACTTATAAAAATGCTACATAATTATTGTCTTTATCGTAACATCGGAGAGTTATGAGAGCACAAGGCAAAGATTGAAACAGTAGAAGATAATAATTACTACGGGTCAAAAAATTAGTATGAATGCATGTAATATAAATCGCCCAACGATCACATACATAGATCCTGAACTCTAACTAGGATTCCCTGTGTCTATAGAACTAGGAACTACGAGGACCATAGTTCACAACACCCAGACACAGAACAAGTATTTGCGCTTTTTTTCTGTGTACTAGAACTTGTCCTGTCGCGGGAATCGAACCCGCCACCTGTAGTCACCACAAATGTAATCGGAATCAAAATGTTAGTCTGAAAACACGCAAAAGCATATATATCATATGCTGCCAGAATACGTTTTTTGACGTAAATTAGATAGCAAAGAGCCTGACAATGTGATCAGTAATTTCCTTACTAATATTATAAACGCCAATTTTTGTATGTAGGGATAATAATAATAATACGCTGGATTACGAACCTCTGCTAGATAACATAGGATACTTTTTATCAAAGTGAAAGTCAAAGCATTTATTGCAAACTAGTTACGCCCCGTGGTTTCACCCGCGGATAAAAAGTATTTTAATTATTTGCTCATCCCACGGGAAAATTTCACTTTTCCGGGATAAAATGTAGCCTATATGTCAATCCAGTGTATAAGCTATCTTGGTACCGAATTTCATTCAAATCCATTCAGCCGTTTGAGCGTGAAGGAGTTACAAACATACACACATACACACAAACACACATACAAACTTTCACCTTTATAATATTATTAGTGTGATAAAGTGTGATGTGATAGTGTGATAGGCTGTTTTTAGCACTTTTACAAGTCAAAATTATATTAGGTACTTAAAATTAAGTTATTTTACTAAGCATATACAATCACAAAGTGTTTATTGTCAAACATATGCAAGAGCTCATTACAATATATGAGTTTGAAAAAAAAAAGGAGTTTTCTATCTCACTACTGGTGCAAGCAATCCGGCACAATGCAGAACAGAAAACTCCGATCATGAACATCAGGAAATATATCCACGGGGGTAACACCGTTTGAGCATGAGTATCCTAAAATGCTTTAGATTTAGTATCAGAAGCTCCATCACGTGATAATCCAACATTGGAAGCTGTAAAGATTTCCGTCCCAGTAACCTAGATACATAAGACGATGACATGCGTACTGATACAATACAGTCAGTGCCTATCATATGACGCTATTGAAGTGTAGAGTGGAACTATCATTATTATTGGGATGAGTTAGCTGATTGGACGGTAGGTCGATAACGGCATACAAGTACTGATGAGTGCAGAATAACAGTTTTAGAAGTAAAACTTCTTTACGCACTCTTGACTT
Organism: Ennomos fuscantarius; assembly: GCA_905220475.3. Taxonomy (NCBI): domain Eukaryota; kingdom Metazoa; phylum Arthropoda; class Insecta; order Lepidoptera; family Geometridae; genus Ennomos; species Ennomos fuscantarius. Next base: position 11,154,411 of record HG992046.1, read on the forward strand.
GAGGAGTAGGGCTCGTGAATGCGAGGCGAATGGAAGTTGAAGTTAATTCACGTAGATCTCCATTGTCATCATTACAAAGTAAAAAAAAAAATATTATAAAGTTTTTTTTTGTTTGTTTTTTTTTTTGCTCCACACTTTTGTGTATTTAGCCAGTGTCAAGTAATTATTAATTTTACATGTTAATTTATATTATATAATGTGTCAAGTCACAGTCCAAGTCATCAAGTTAAGTCATAGTCAAGTCAAGTCATACTAGTAAAGTGGTGGCAACTTTACCAGAAGCTTCTATGGAGTTTTGGAACAACACAAAAAGAAACGTTTCACCATCATTATACCACTTTCCCACACTCATGCCTGTAATTCAGCACTTAACGAATAAAATGCCACCAATTTTATGCACAAAAACTGCTTTTTTATAAGCCTATTTCTGAAAGCTCACTTCATAATAAACGCATTTTATTATGCAAAAATAGCGTTCATTAAGTGACAAAAAACCAAGTGTGCTTTAACCACGTGACTGAAGTAAAACTTCTTTAGTTTAGCTCCATCTATCGTCCGGTATAACTTTATTTTTGTTTTGTTTAATGTTAATATCGCCATCTTGACAATTGTAAATTGTCATTTTACCGGACCTACCAAAATAATAATCCAAATTTTAAGTAATTTTTAACTATTTCATGTTGACAATGGAGATCTACGTTAACCAACAACTTTCAACTTCCATTCGCCTCGTCACGCATTCACCACCTTACTCCCCAAGTCAAAGTAAAGAAGTTTTACTTAATATTTCCTTTAAATATTTCCTCGGGACTGTATGCCTCACGAGTGTTATTTATTTTGGTAACAATATAATTGGCCGACACTTTCTACCTCCAATTAGAATCCGATCGGTACTTGACACTTGGGAATTGGCGGCACACTTCACAAGAGTTATTATTAATTATTATAATACCACTTTAGTAGTTGAGCTATAATTATGAAGTGGTGAATGTTAGCCGCTGCGCTTGTACAACAGTCTTGTTTATTAGCAATCTCTAGACTTCATAAAATTTGACAGTTTTTAATTATTGCGCTCTTTATCTGATTTACCTGAAAAGAAAGTATAGAAACAGTAAAGTAGAACTCTGTACCAAATATATTTTTTTTTATGTTAGTGAATGATGTGACAAGCTAGCTGGTCGTTCACCCGATGTTAAGCGACACGACCGCCCATAACAGAACAGTGTCACCCGAAACTCCAAAATATAAAGTCTCAAGCGACACTGCACTGCGCACATCAACCTGAGACATCAGCAGTCTGGTAATACGACTACTCGACTATTATATACGACGATTACTCGACTGTGAGATCAGATCATAAAGTCTCATTTGCCCAGTAATTTCACTAGCCACAGTGTCCTTCAAACCGGAATACAGTAGTGCTTGCACACTACTGCTTGGCGGCAGAATAGCTGGCAAAGCGATGGTACCTACCTAGATGAACTTTGCACCACCTAGTGCTGGTTGCTGGTTCTGGTATAGTATGGATGTTTTCAAGAGGAGTGAGAGAAAAGTGATTAGGTTTCTTATAGACGAGCGAGCTTAACATAGGAAAAATGTGGTCAAACGCAATCCTATCTAGTAAGTATACAAATTTATGTTGAAGAAGATAATGAACATAGTATTAATTAAAATTTGTAAAAAGATGTTTGGCGTCGATAAACTTGCCACAGTATTTAAGCATGAGCGCCATCTACAGTTAAGAGTTGTAATATTTCTCTGTTTCTTTGTTATCTGTGTCTCTGTCTCGATTGTATCTGTAATCATTCACACATCTTCTAAATATATATAACTCAAAGGCGATTGCCTGATTGACTGACTGACATAGTGATCTATCAATGCACAGCCCAAACCACTGGACGGATCGGGCTGAAATTTGGCATGCTGGTAGATGTTATGACGTAGGCATCCGCTAAGAAAGGATTTTTCGAAATTTCACCCTTAAGAGGGTGATATGGGTCGTTTAATTATTATCCCATAGGCCACGCCGCGGGTGAAGCTGTAAAATATTATAGTTAAATTGTTTGTTCATAGTTTGAGATAAAAAAAATTTTAGATCCATGTTCATGTTCTGTGTACGAATAGCTATTGAATATACATCACTGACCTCTAGGTCAGCTTTTTTTAGTTCCGCCCTACCTGTAACCAATGTACCAATGTACCTCAAATTCGACCCTAGCTACAGCCCTGCCCAGCATCCTGCATATAAAATAAGCAGCGAGATTATTTCGAGAATACATTGATAATTGATACTAATACATTTAATACTGCTATATAATTACTTGTAATAACAGGTTATAAAATAGTGAAAGTGTGGGAACAGTGAGGTATCACCGGCGCGGTGGTGGTTGGTGTAATTATGTCTAATAGGTACTATCAATTAGGATCAATGTCATTTCTATTTTGTATCTACGTCGTTAATTCGCTGAATATCTAATAATATTTCTGTCGTTTTTATTTTATTAGGGCAACCAGCAGCTTTCTTACAAAATAATATGAAAACATAAATACTCCTTTTTTATGAGGGGGGAAATACCCTCGGGGTACGTGGGACTCGAACCCACTAAAACCCCCTGTGAACCCTGTCGTCGTACCGGGGGCGAGAAGGGGTCGCGACTGCCGTCCAGCCAACTCGCCCTCCGAATAATAAATACTCCTAAGCGAAATACAGGTCATCACTCTTAGAATTAATAAGTAGGTGTTTACAAAGAAAAACTAGGTACTTAGCTCAACATATTGTTTGTGACATTTAACAAATGGAAAACTATTATCATCGAAGCCATATAAATTGTTAGTAGTATTTTAGTCTGTGTTAGCCGACAATAAATAGGTAACTAATGAGGTGGGATTACTCGGTGGAAGGACTTTTTGCAAAGTTCGTCTAGGTAGGTACCAACCGCTTTGTCAGTCATTCTGCCGCCAAGCTACAGCTGGCATAAAGCTCAAAACTTTCGCATGTTAAGATGGAACGTTTTTCGAAAATTTATTTGTGTTACTGTAGCAATTGGGCCGCGCGCCGCCCTACCGATTAGTATGAAAACTTAACTCGTAGAGACAACAATCGCTTGGATACAATCTGACACTGCTGTAAAAGCCAAGTACACCAAACCGCTATACAAACTGTTGGCTGCTACTTCACACGCCGCAAACGTGTTTGCAGACACTTCACTCATGCCATTTGCATACATTCAACCATCTAGAGCACAGTTAGTCTTATGAGTGCAGTTATTGTAATGTGCAGTTTTATGAGTTATAACTGGTACGAGATAGATGGATATCTTGTTTTTCAAAGTATATAAAATACCGTTTATATTTACGCTGCGTTTTATAATATACTAGCTTCTGCCCGCGGCCTTGCCCGCGTGGCCTATAGGAAACGAAGAAGATTTTTTTTCATAGATAATTTAACCATCCATTGCACCCTGTTAGGGATGGAATTTCGAAAAACCCTTTTTTAGTGGATGCCTACACTACAAAGAACACACTCTCCAAATTCCAAGTCTCTAGGACCAGTAATTTAGGTTGTGAGTTGGTATATAAGCTAGTCAGTCAGGACTTTGAATTTTATATATATAGTTAGAGGTCATTCCCGTTATTTCCTGCGTATAGCTGATGTTTCGGGATTAAAAGTACCCTAGGTAGATCTTGGTAGTTTTATTAATCGGTGTACAAAATTTCACCCAAATTGACTGAGCCCATGTGGCATGAAAGCCATACAAACAAACAATACAGTATATTTGCAAGGATAGTGCGTTTGTCCACGATCCAGCAGCTCACCATGCCACGGAAATATCTTCTTAACATTTGTTTTTTTTATTATTTATTAACGAATGTCGACGAGTATAATAGGTATGCTAAGTGTACTAGGTGGTAGGACTTTTCTGCAAAGTTCGTCTAGGTAGGTACCACCGCTTTGCCAGTTATTCTGCCGCCAAGCAGTAGTGTGCAAGTACTATTGTGTTCCGGTTTGAAGAGCAATGTAGCTAGTGAAATTACTGGGCAAATGAGACTTCATGATCTGATCACACAGTCGAGTAATACTGTAAGCAGACTGTGCTGATGTCTCAAGATGAAGTGCGCAGTGCAGCAGTCATGCGAAACTTTACATGTTAGAATTCTGAGTGACACTGTTCTGTTATGGGCGGCCGTATCGCTTAACATCAGGTGAACGACTAGATCGTCACATCATTCAATTTTGCACAGAAAAAAACACATTTTATTGTTCTGAGTCTGGGTGCTGTAGGACCATGGTGCTCATAGTTCCTGGTTCCTTAGACTCAGGGAATCCTAGTTAGGGTCTAGGATCTATGTATCTGATCGTTGGGCGCTATTATTATTATTTGTTTCTTTATTGGAATTCCAAAGAACTATCCAGGTCAGCCACCTACGCTCTTAAAGTGTGCCGCCGAGCCATTGAAGTAGACCAGCCGCGGAGCATTCCGATAACATTTAAATAATCGCCTCATGCCGGGCATTAGTGAAACTCTATTGATGGTCATGGAAACAGCTTTTATAGGAAATAGTCTAAGTTAAAAAAACGAGTGTGCTTTAGACCACACGACTGGAGTAAAACTTATTTGGTTTAGCTCCATCTATCGGCCGGTATAATTTTGTTTTTGCTTTGTTTCATGTTAATGTTAATCTTGACAATTGTCAATTTACCGGAAATATCAATATAATAATACAAATTTTAAGCTTTGTTATGATGACAATGGAGATATACGTGAACCAACTTCAACTTCCGTTCGCCTCGCATTTACCAGGTTGCTCCCCAAGTTAAGCATGCGTAAAGAAGTATTTGAGTTTTTGAGGTTCTCAATTCGACAAATTTTTATTTTATTTATTTTTTATATTTTTACCTCAATCAGAACTTTTGACTATTTGATTTTATATGATTTAAATGTTTTTTTTTAAAGCTGGTGCTTCCCTTGTGGTCCCAATTCAATTCAATCCAGTTCTGGCATGAGGAAACGATATATTAAATCTGAAGTCGTTTTTTTACGCTTTATAATACAATGATCCCGAATGTGCGAGAAATTTTTTTGCAAATAATCATCCAAGTCGTCATAATCGTTCCAGCGGGAAACAAACGTACGATGACTAAAAACATAAACAAGCTCTGTTGTTGTTGTGTGTGTGTGTTCGCTCAACGAATGGTTTGTAGTAGACTCGCTTTCTCCGCAGACTTGTACCACACGCCTTCCCTTCATATATGGCGGTGTATCTCGTACCGGTGGCACAACTCACAAGGCCATGCTATCACTCAGTCGCAGTTCCATCGACTTTCGCTTTTGTCTTCGAATGCATTCCCCGCGGCGCATGCCGGCTTATTTTGATAAAAGTCTTGCCGGATGAAGGTGAAATTGTCGGTTTCATCTGAAAAAAGGAATGTCTACCAAAACTGACGTAAAGAATATACTTATGTCTTAAGTACACTATGTATTTATACCAACCACAGTATAAGTTAAAAAAACGAGCGTGCTTTAGACACGACTGAAGTAAAACTTATTTAGTTTATCTTCATCTATCGGCCGGTATAAGTTTGTTTTTGATTTGTTTAATGTTGTTATCGCTATCTTGACAATTGAAAATTGTCGTTTTACCGGACATACCCACATAATAATTTTAAAAAATCACTTTGTTATATTGACAATGCAGATCTACGTGAACCCACTCCAACTTCCGTTCGCCTCGCACTCACCAGCTCACTCTTCAAGTCAAGCATGCGTAAAGAATTAAAATCTATATAATTATACAAAACACACACACAGACATACACACACAAACAAACAGAGAAAAACACACACACACAAACAAACACACACACACACACACACACATACACACACACACACACACACACACAAACAAACACACACACACACACCCAGACACGCGTGCATAAATTACCTATTATTAATTAATTAAACGTTAATACTAATAATCATACACCTAACCCTACAACCTTAGCACACCCTCATTATCACTCTTTAAACATGCGTAATGCAGTGCGAGCTGTGTCTCTTTGATTATAAAACTTGTATTACTATCGAGACCTATTATTGGCTACATTAATATTCTGCTTTTATGTAATTACTATCTATATTATCCTAATGCTGTTGGTCTTTTAATAAATAAATAAATAAATAAATAAAAACAGAAAGTATTACTTAAATTGATGGAGGCATTTCTAAATATAAAGATAAATATTTGTTACATAAACAACAACCATAGAAGGTACATAGGCGAACTTAACGCTATAAAGCACTATCTTCCAGTCAACCCCGGTATTATGGAAGGTAATACAATATAATGTAACGGAAACGTTACATAACTTTGACATCTGAATAAATAAAATAAAATAACATGAAATTAATTTTATAAGTATTTGAATAATATTTAATAAAATTGAATATAATAATTGTAATAGTTGATTTTATGAGTATTTCACTAATATTTAATAAAATTGAATAAAATAGTATACAATAATTAATATTATAAATAATTTTGCATGCAGATTAAATTTATTTACAATATTTCTTTTAAAATAATATAAAATACAAACCACAGAATATAAATTTTACATAAAGAAACAAATAAGCGAGTTATGCGGCTACGATTCCGGTCATCTACTACTGGAGATCGGCCGCCACACAAGCCAGCCCGTCAGTCGCCCCTAGACTGGACACCAAGCTAGTTCACGTCACTTTGCACAGCCTCATGCGCTATAGCCGGCCTGCACGATATATTTGTTTTAAAAAGTAAACCTAAAATTTAGTGTGAGAATCATTGTGGTTTCACAATTTGGTGTGCATTTACCAAATAAATAGTTTTTTTGGTGCTGGATACAACCCCGCAGTAGGGTAAGTTTTTGAATAGCACATAAATATAACCGTTACGAATCATTAATATCATTCTTGCTTGAGCCCATTATTTACAAATATTTACATAATCATTTGCCATATTTATTTTCAGCTTTACAACATTATAAATTGTAAAATAGTTTTACTCAAAAGGCTTTTCAAATATCTATTATAAAAATTATAAATTTTAAGATGCCTACCTACTTTTTTGTAAACGTTACTTCGGTGATCTAAATTATTGGTTTATACAATAACTTTATTATTTACTTATGAGCTATTTCTTTCTCTTCTCTTCCTTGTAAACTCCGTTCTGGTAGTTACCACCACGACAAACTCTCTACGAAGTGCTTTTCTAATTTATGCCGCTGGTGGTAGCTCCGGTCGAAGAATACATTATATGTACCAAATGATGACATTTGGACTTATCGCTTCCAGGGTTTCCCGTACCGAACTTACAGTCGTGTACCTAACTACCTGCTTGCTTGCCTACGTACGCTTCCCCCTTCTGACGCTGATCAGCCAGAATAACATCACGGGATCCTGGCACTGCGGCACTCCGAGCACGAAGCCCACCAACATCTCGGCACATTGTACAGGGGAGTGCTTCGCTACAGGGCAGTATCAGATTGGCCGTACACCCACGATCCTAAAAATTTGTGCTCGCCTACTCTGTTTTGTAAAGTACATCTATTGAGACACCGAATTGTTTCATTTCTAATTTCCAAGATAGCAACAGGAACAGGTAGGTCGTCGCAATACAAAATGATTTAAACTCTTCTCCGACAATTTTTGAAGTGAAAACTTCTTTAGGCGCGTTGAGCAATTTTTGGGTTCGAACGTTTTCCATGAGCTATATATATACTGTGTACATAAGTGTACTTTTGGGTGAACAAAAAGCGTGAAACTCGCGTCATCGTCACCGCACGCTTGCCATGAGCTATATGGCACAAGTTGCTTAGTTTTTACTTCTATCGTCAGTCCTAAAACTCCTAAGAGACTGCCGCGCACATCTTTTTAAAAATGTGATTTGTGAATAACAATCATATGGTGCTTTTTGTATCGCGAGAAAAAAATTGCATATCCACCATCCTTAAATCCAAAAATCCAAGTTATCGAAAGAGGTTCCTACTGTAAAGTTATTTAAGTGGTCGTTTTTACAAGTTTGATCCTAAAAGTACCTGCCCCCTAGCCTAGTTCTTTATTCTATTTGTTTTATAACCCGATGAATAGTGTAGTTATTTCGGACGGTAAACATATCTGACTGCGAGCCAAATCTATTACAAGTTTCCCGTAGGTATGTGTTTTCTGTAGATTTCAGCTGCTCCAATAAATTCGTCATCAACTATTGTGTTAGTGCTGAACCATTGCATTACCTAATCCAAGGAATTTTGGACAAACAGACGGATGTAGCATACAGCTTTTCAATTGTTATGCGAAACATCAATGTTATACATTAAAATTGCCTACATATCAGATAATCATAATCAATTTATTGGCAAAAAAAATAAAAGTCTAAAATAATAAATAAATAAATAAAAATCAATTTTTTATTGATTAATGAAAGGAGTGGTTATTAAAAGGTTTACAGGTAGGACCGTTATTTTTCTTATTCTATTATAAAAACCGTTATTAAGTTATTTCACTTTTCTCTTATCTCTTCTCTTTGGAAAACATAAAAAGTTAAAACTTACATTCCAAGAAGGTACATTTTATTCTCAATTAGGTTATAATTTTTATGATACAAAAAAATATTATATTTATTTATTTATTTATTGCATTATGTTATATTATTGCATTTTATTGCATTTAATTTATGTATCCCAGCTTTATTTATATTTTTTGCATTAATTTTTTATACCAACTTTTACTTTCAATACGGACAACTTTGTGTCATCCGCTCCAAATAGCATTGTATCGTAAATATCGCGAAAAGTAAAAGTAGTTTAGAAGAATACAATAATTAAATTATCTTGTTTAGAACTGGCTGGACATTCAGCTGGTTGACGACGTACAGTATAGGAGTTAGCAGTTATTCATCTAAAGCCAATTTTTGGAAATCCATCTTCCTCATTTTATAATGTGTAGCAGGTACATCTAATAGCGCTTAAACTGTTTTTATTTAATTCCAAATTAAAATTTCAAAAACAATGCTATCGTTTGTGACTGCAATGCAATTATATAATAAATCTGAAAGAGATCGCTCTAAGCGATAAGACCGCCTATTGTACTAGTATTAATTAATTATGTAAGTTTTTCTTTTTGTATTTTTTGACAGTTTCTGTGGTGTTGTGTTTGAGCAGGTCGGTTCATAGCCCAAGTGGTAATGAGATTTGGTAAAACCGGTCTATGTATTATCTGAGATTCTGACTTAACGTATATGATCTATAAAGCAGGATTATATACACAGGTATAGAAAGCAACTATGACCCCAGGCCTACATTTGATAGCACACTTACACGGAATGGTGAGTTGTTTGACTTCATCAATATGGAAATTAGATTTTATAGATTGTTACAGAACAATAAACTAAACTGGATATTTGAAAACAATTCTATGTTTTAGCATATTGTTTAAATTAAAACTTTTTACGCACGCTTGACTTGGGGAGTAAGCTGGTGAATGCGTAGCGAGGCGTACGGAAGTTGATTCGCATAGATCACCATGGCCAACATAACAAAGTTAAAAATTAGTATTATTATGTTGGTATATCCTGCAAAAAGATAGCAAAAACAAAGTTATACCGCCCGATAGATGGAGCTAAACTAAAGAAGTTTTACTTCAGTCGCGTGCTCTAAAGCACATTAGTTTTTTTTTTTAATGTGACTTTTTTACAAGTGATTTTTCGAAAATAATACCAAACAGAATTTGATATGTAAATCTTTATTACTTTATCTTTAATCACTTTCGCATAATTTTCTAACATCAAAACATTCTGTAACAAGATGAACAATTACACAGAGATAAACATCTATCTACAGATCTAACATATGTTTAATTAATTTCACAATCAATACTTGGATATATTATAGAAATATAAACACAATATGACGTGCTGATTTCATATAAACTAATGAAAAAATAAATCCAATATGTATTCTTACATTATTTATAGTCCCAGACAAAAATAACATACGAAAACTCACCCGAGTGTATAATATATTTTAACTTACATTACCACCTAACATAGAAACATAAATAAAATCATTTGTAAATGTTGATACAACTGAAGTCACAAATTCAAGACTCTGGCGGAATGTCATTACAAAACGCCCATCTACGAAATCACCATCCAAACAACTACCACGAATCATCAATCATATATTTATCAATCTTCGAACGTACTCCATTGTAGATCAAATCGTCACTTTCGAGGCGAGGCAATGGTTATAAGCAAGCCCTTTGATTTCTAAACCAAAACGTATAGAAGCCCTTTGCCTGAAGGGAATAGATATTAGGATATTTATCTCCATCTATTCATTAACAGTGATGGTAAGCTGCTTGCTGCGGCTGTTCTCGAAACGGTCCATGGTCTTGATGTCAAGGATCATGATGATGGAGATCGAGAGTCCGATCAGCATTATGAACGATACCATCAAACCGGACCTGGAAAAGTGAATAAGGTGCTATTTAAACTTGATGATTTGACACGTAAACCAGGCTACAATTAGTATTTCCGATTTTCCGATTTGAACACAAGCATAGTTGATTGTATATAACAGTAAGTCATTGCACTAAACCTTTAAAACACAATAATAATCATTCATAAATCATTTATTCAATAACAATTTTTACATTGTGTTTGAAATGCCTAAAACCCTAGTCACCTATAACTAAATATAAATCAACACTATTACTCTTATTCCTAAATTCCGTCACTAAGTCCGTAATACAAACACAGTATGTGCCTACTTATAAGAGAAAACATTAATCAAACATTACCGTTCTTGTCAATAAAATCCTGTACGCAGTAAAAACACCCTTCCAGCAAAAGTCTTTTCAGGCTTACTTGAAAGATAGGGAGAATATCCATCGACGTCATGTCCATGGGCGAACAATTAAATAGCTTGACAGCCTGGTAGCTGGCACAGTGTTTAGCAATATTCAATTTTGGCAAAAGAGCACAATTTAAGTGTTTTCTTCGTGTTTCTAATCTAATAATTTTCTGTTCCGCGTATTTAGTTAGTCAGTCTATGTAGGAACACTCACGAAGTCACGACTCTCATTAACATTAAAAGTACACACTTTAACAATTAGTAACTACTAAGTAGTTACTGTTAAGCAAGGGCATAAGCTCTTCGATGTTGACTTGTGTTATGCTTACTACTTACCAGATAGGTACAGAGGTGAAACCAATGCAGTCGAATGAATCCGCAAACCGCTCCGTGCTGTCCATAAAGATTTGCATCTGCAACCGAAAATCCTTACATAATTCCTCTAATATTTATATTTTTTACTTCATATAGGTTAGGGTTTGACTACACATCTCCTAAAATTAAGTAATTTTGACGAGGCATTGCGCTACGCCTGAATTGATGTTTGGTAACATTTGACAATTGGTGCTTGGTGACAGATTCTTTAGTTTAGGAGTTGGTGCACGGCTACTAGAAAAAGCTATGGTTCAATGACAGCCTGTGGTGTGGTGGTTGAGCAGGCCAGCTCATAAAGCGGAGGCGGCGGGTTTGATTTCCACGGCAGCACAAGTATTAAGTAAGACACAGGGAATCCTAGTTAGAGTCCACGATCTTTGTATATGATCGTTGGGTGTTATTATTATTATTATTAATGATATTTTGATGATGAAACCTCAAGCTCATTGAAGAATTGACCGGGGAAATATAGATCACCATCACTAACTAAGATATCATCATTTTTATTAACTGTAATATAAATCATGTTGGTCGCAAGATCACATGTTATCGGGGTGATGAAAATACTCTATATTTAATTTAACTAATTGGCTTTTTACCTGCACATCAGGCAGCGTCAAGGTGGCGTTATCCGAGGAGTACACCAGCGGCAAAGAACACGTGAAAGACTTGCCCAGCACGGCCGCCGGCGCGTCTGGTGGTGCTGGTGCCTGCAGGTTTAGGCCTGGGAGCAATTATATAGAATACTTGAAGGGGTTCATTGGAACAAAAGCCAATAAGAAACACAAATTAAAAAAGTAATTTCTCAAGAATCAACAAATTCAGGTTACAAATAAAAGAGATGTGGAACATTGAAAAACTCTCGGACATTTAACTTATTAAAATGTCCGAAATGAAAAACAGAGGCTTCTGATAAAACTACCTCTTTTCACATTCAATTTCAATAAAGATTCACAGGAAATAAGTTAATGAGAATTCATTGAAAAGTTATATAAAACGGAATACAGTTGATCTGTAAAAATATTACCTGTGGTTTCAAGACCAAACTTAATTTCCACGCCTACTGCCGTCCACCACCCGGCCGACTGCTTGAAGCTGAACTCTAGAGTTATCTGTAAAACAAAACACTCATTCTGATTTCGATTGTTGGCATCACAAACTATATAATACTATAGGTTGGCAATAAAAACTACCATATTTTAATTCACCGAGCGGCCATTTTTTAGAATTCTGGTAATTTCCAGATATAAAATGAGGGTTATGTTGCCTCAATAAGACCGCGCGCCGTCCGACCGATTAATGTCGAAATGCTAAGATAAGACAGATCGTATATTATTTTAATTATGTAGTAACCGCTTTTATTAGTCTGTGATCGCCAGTTACAAATGGTAAAGCTTTCACAAAGATAAAGTCAATTTAATCTGCTCCACCTGTTTGGAGTTTTATTCCAACTTAAAACACCTGAAACTTTGTCGCCATTTAAATAGCAATACTTTTTTTATTTATTTCTACGTCACATGTCTTGACGTCTTTTTTTTTTCTTTAAACTTGTCTAGCATTTGACCACGCTCTCACCTGGGAAGTGATAAATGATTTACGTCGCTGTAATTGTGAAAGCATTTAGGAATAAATAAAGAAATGCAAGATGTACTAAATCAACACCAGTTTCCATTAGTCCTGGACTTGCGTCTGTCTCGAAGCACGCGCGTATATTCCTTCACACTTTATTTACCAAGTGGTAGATGAGATTCAAATTTCGCAAGTGTAACATTAACAATTAAATTTTCTCGACCTTATCCTTCCTGTCCTCGACCGCGAACCGAACCACGAGGATATTGTAAAGCCGCGTGGGCTTCACAGTGGGCTCGCCCACCGGGTTGTTCAGGGTGATTGTAGTCCCGTTGGAGAAGAGTAGGATGGGCCACCCCGAGGAGTACATCAGGGCGCTCCGGCCGGGAGGACCTGGCATGGAGGAAACAATACAACCTGATATATCATTCAATCTTTCTTCCATCTAATCTGGAATGAGATTTCATCACAATGAGCATCAAAAATTAAGATGTCAGAAAATGCCTACATCATCGACAGCTTATGGTAGGTACCTCTACCAGTAGTACAGAAGTTATGGTTAAAATATTGAGTAACATTTTGAAACTGCACTGACTCGCCAGAAGACATTTTGTGTAAGCCAAGATTTTTAAATCCTGATGAAACCTCATGGCAGCCGCTATTTTTTTCTGCTTCTGTCTTAGTTAAACTTCTGAGTAATAATGCAGATGTGGCGCTTACGAGTAACTGAACCACCTTCTTCTACTACTTAAAAAAGTTAATACCAGTAGCATTGTAAAGCGCGTATTTCAGCAGCGCTCGCGTGGGCTTCTCCTCCTCTGGAGGAGAAGATGTGGTTGTAGTCTCCGCGTCTTCAGCCTGCCGCCGCCGACGGACCCATTCCCCGGGATACTCCAGCCGACTCTGGGATACTGAGTTACCTGGGATTTGGAAATATAACATTTATAAATAAAGAACACCTAGTAGTAGCATAAAGTAAGTAGCACATCGCTGGTAGAACTGACATCTGATGGGGAAGAAAAGTTCTCGAGTGGTGACCACGAACCGGAAGACGCGGCGTAGGACCCCAACTCACTGGACTACGCCGATGATGGGATGCAGGAGGCAAGTAGCCGCTAAAAGTGGCGCTCTGTGAAGGCATATGATTAGCAGTGGATGTCTCCAAGCTGTTGATGATAATGACTAGCATAAATATTAATATCTTGGCCCCTATTCAAAACTTGTTGTTTACTAGGGATTCGGTAGCTATGAATAACAGAAATAATAGGTTTCAAAATCACACAGCTAAATGACAAGTTCCTTCAACAGCTAATACACTGCAGGAAACAATGTGGGTTGGCGGTTGACATATTTCAAATATTGTGGTTCTTGAACTTGCCTTTTTTTACGATGTTTTCCTTCACCGTCAAATTACTGCAAATTATTTCGTTTTGTGTATCAATTATACCTATACCTCATTAAATAGTAATAGAACCTTACCAAATATTCCTAACACTCTGCCTGCTCCATATATGTCCTGAAGCCTGGCGAATGTCTCCGTCATCTGAGCATCGCGCTCTGACCATGGACCTTGTAGCGTTAATACCTGAAATAGTACCGAATATATATAAAGTACTTTTTCATTACTTTCTCGTTTAGCAATAAAACATTAGGTATTCTCAAATATATTACTTAATTCATAATTAATTTTATTATCAGAGCGCCTGGTCGATGCTACTTCTGAACAAAATGCTGGCATTTATTTGGCACTACGAATCAGCATTGGAATTCAACGGAGCAATGCTGCCAGCATGTTGAGTACGCTACCTACTGGTAGTGGGCATTTGCAGCACAGCATTTGGACTGTCTATAGGTCATCGTGGCCAGTATATAGCCAAATGTTTTTTTTGTTAGTAGTAGTTGTTATATCATTGCAGTTTTTAGTAAAAAGAATAAAGGCACTCTGCCTTTAAAAAAAATTAATTCATGTTCTTCTAATAATGCTATATTACTAATGCAAATATCTAATTGAGACTACACAATAAATCAGCGAACTAAGTTCTTTGTTCATTACACAACTACATTTTTAATTATTCTGAAAGTATAGAATGTTTAAAATACTGTTGTGTATCCTCAAGTAGATGCGGCTATATACTTCTATACATCTGCCGCCAAGCAGTAGTGCGCAAACACTGTTGTGTTCCAGTTTGAAGGGCAGCTGATATGGGCAGCCGTGTTAACATCAGGAGACCGGTTAGCTCGTCACGTCATTTCTTGACATAAAAAAACTCAATCAACATTGTGTAACATCTCAAGTCTATAAAATATACCTGAGTCTCATTGCTGATATAATCTGGATGCACATCTAAGAAGTCCTGCGGCAAGACCAGCACTGTCATCCCCTCCAGCATCTTCCTCAACCTTGGGAAGTACCCACTGGACAGCGGTACCGAGTCCTGGTTATTAAACACCACTATCGCCGCTTGTTCTCCGTAGATCCTCATCAGGTCATCTTGTTCCAAGTACTTCAACGCGGGCCGTTTGTACTTCTCTAAAGATTTTGGTCCGAAAAATAGGAAGGGACCTTCTAGATTTGCGTTAGTAATGTAAAATACAGAGAAAAGCAGTAACAGATGCATTTTGAAACTCATTTTAGATGCTTGGGATATGTATTGTGGTGATTGAATAGGGGTAAGTATTGATTTTTACGCGCATGCGCGAGTTGCGTGATTCAGGGGTTGGGTTGGTAGGACGTTGGAAACGAAAACGTCATAACTCTTGCAGTTTGATTTTGTAAGCACGTACCGCGCGCTTTTTGAATTATATTTCACTAGCTTCTGCCCGCGGCTTCACCCGCGTGGTTTATAGGAAACGAATAAGACATTTTTTCATAGATAATTCAACCACCCATTTCAAAAACCCTTTCTTAGTGGATACTTGCACTTTACAAACAACACACCCTCCAAATTTCAAGTCTCTAGGACCAGTGGTTTAGGCTGTGCGTTGATATATAAGTCAGTCAGTCAGGAATTTTATATGTATAGATTGAAATTAAACCTAATTTAATTCAAAATATTTATTATAAAGAAATTTTAAAATCTATAATGTAAATAACTCTGAATTCGGAATACGTCGCTACCATTCAAATTATTCCTTAAAATAATTTAAATTTTGGAATTACGATCTACTAAATCATATATTGTTTCAACTAAAACACAGGGAGATGATTGATGTTTTCATACCTTTCCCGTTGTTTTTTATTAATTCATTACCGTTTTTGTCTAATGAATAATAATAATAATGTTGCCTATCGGCATAGCTCTCAACTAATTTATTGTTCCCTGATCGTCAATTTTACTCAATAATACAATAAAAATTCATGAATATGTAACAAATAATTTATTGTACAAAATTATAATTATTTACACCTTACACACTTACATACTTATCAATTGTGGTACAATATAAATCTTATAGCTATCAATAGGAATGTGAGGAATCCCACGCTTGCAGCGGGTCGGACGGAGTGCGCCGATGATGTGTTGGACGAGAAGAAAAATGAATTTTCTGAAAAAAAAACACCATTATTTAAAAACCTAAATGGAATTGCAATGCTGATGATTTTTTAAATATACATGGTAAATTGCAAACGAAACGGATAATAAATGGTGGTTTTTTTGTATTGTGTATTGTAAACTAGAACAAAGCACAATTCAAGACAGCCTTTGTGGTGTGGTGGTTGAGCAAGTCGGCTATTAACCCGGAGGCGGCAGGTTCGATCGGCAAAAAAAAGCATAAGTACTTGTTCTGTACGTATGTCTGGATGTTGTGGGACCATGATCTTCGTAGTTCCTGGGTCGCTAGACATAGGGTATCCTAGTTCCAGGATCTATGTATATGATCGTTGGGCGATATTATTTACTATTGTTATAATTCTATGTTTCTGTTCTAGTTCTGTGTTTATAGCTAGTCTATTTAAATTAGTATCGGAAAGATGAAGCACAGCATCATTATCATCCGCCTACCCTTATCCCATTTAAGTGGGGTCGGTGCAGCATGTTTTTCTCTTCCACTTCTGTCAAACGTCATCTCAACATTCACCACCTTAGCACACATATCATTCTTCACACAGTCTAATCACACTTTCTACCTTTTGCCATCAACTATCATATTCAAATCTCTCGTGGTGACATGGCTTTCATCCCTCCGCAGGACATGGCAATACCACGCTAGCTTATTACTCACTTTCAGATGAAGCACAGCACATAAATTTAATTCTCAAAGTGTTTACTAAGTCCCTTGTTGGTATTTCTTTTATTATGGTCACCTGACAACTTACCCGTCAACCATAGGCCTTAACTGAAAATCAGCGCCAGGTGTGGTACTCCACACCGTTAAGCCCTTTTCGACACTACTGCTTCCGTGTTATATCTATCTACTCTTCGATTTCTCTTTTATTTCTCTTATATATTCTTTAGTACCTAGTTTACATTTAATTGTATTAATATTCGTGTATTTTTTGTTTAGTGTTGAATAAATGTTTTCTTTCTAGAGTCTGTAATAAATACTCACTATTCCGATCGTTAGGGTCAGTGACGCCACAGGTCCGGTAGGAGATGGTGGACTTCCGCTTGGGGTTGATGTACCCGGGGATAGAGATGCTCGGAGAGTCCAGCCGCCCTGACGCCAGTAACCTGGTGCCGAACGGTATTATCATTATAGCTTATTATAAAAAATCGACTTCATTTCAACCAACGTTAGAGGAACTTATCAGTCAGACTTCATATGCATCAGTAACATCATTAAGACGTCAGTCTTTTTCATTTTTAAATCCTTTAAGAATTTAGACAGACTAAATTCACTATCCACCAAAGTGATAACCGCAGCAAACGTTACTTAACTTTTAACGTTAAGTTAAGAACTGATAATCGTTAGATTTAGGGTAAGTAACGCGCTAGTGGCTTGCCTCGTGTTACAGATGCTCATAGCTCCAGTGATCTCTCCCATCAGGAGGACTATACGCTTGTTTGCTACCTACAGAATTAAAACAAAAGCTTTCCTGAACATACGAATATACTTGTTTACATATACTGAAGTCATACTTGTTAAAACTACGTCTGTAATTTTTTTTACGTTAATTCATTCATTAACATAAAAAAAATTACAGACGAGCTAATCGTTCACCTGATATTAAGCGACACGGCCGCCCATAATAGAACAGTGTTACTCGGAACTCCAAAATATAAAGTTTCGCGTGACAGTGCACTGCGTACATCATCCTGAGACATCAGCATAGTCTGGTAATAAGATTACTCGACTGTGAGATCAGATCATAAAGTCTCAATTGCCTAGTAATTTCACTTGCTACAGTGCCCTTCAAACTGGAACACAGTAGTGCTTGCACGCTTGGCGGCAGAATAACTGACGAGGTGGTGGTACCTACACGAACTTTGCAAAAATGTCCTACCAGGTAGTATATTAGTAGTAGTAGACTATTTGCTATATAGTCTAATGTGCCTGCTGAGACATGAGGCTGACGACGAGCTATTAAGAGGACTATTCTCGGGGTTTCCTTGCGGGATAAAAATCGAAATAAAGAGATCCGTAGGAGAACTAAAGTCACCGATATATCTTTTAAAATTAGCAAGTTTATGCAGGTCACATCGCGTGTAAAACCAACAACCGATGGGAATATAGGTTTTTAAGTGGCGACCATGAACTAGAAGACGCAGCGTAGGCCCCCCCTACTAGGTGAGAAGAGATGGACGCAAGAGGCAAACCGCTCAAAGTGAAGAAGATGTGGAGAAGGTCTATGTTCAGCAGTAGACGTGTTCCAGCTGATGATGATGATGGCTGTTGAAGTATAGCCTCCCGGTCCAGTTACCTGGTGAAGTCCAGCTCGAGCTGGTTGGCCTTCGGGCCGGTGAAGTGCAGCAGCAGCTGCAGGCAAGTGGAGCCGTGCAGCGGCCGCGTGCGCCGCGCGTCCACGCTTATCATCCACGGCGGCACGCCCAGCACGCGCCGGATCTCCGCAAGGAACTGGCCACTGCAATAAAAATATACCAGGTATAACTTTTTTACAAGTAGATCTTTTTACACTGCTTTTAGGCTCATAATTCAAGATATTACACACGCATGCTTTATACTTTACATTACTGCACTTGTGTTTCATGATGGTATCCCAATCCAATGAAGTCTGTATATCACTGTAAATTATATGTATGTAGACAAAGCATTCTTAGTTCAACCGGATAATGCAGTTTGAATATTTTAAATCAATACAAAGTTTTTAAGCGGCACATTTTCATGAATACACTTCTATCATAATGTATTGGATTACAAAATCTAATTCATTCATTTATTCGCATGAAAAGATCACAATTAGTTCTTATAATCATTTATAATAATAATCATTTATAAGAACTAATTGTGATCTTTTCATGCGAATAAATGAATGAATTAGATTTTGTAATCCAATAATATCTAATAAAAAGAAAAGAAATAATAATATCTAGTGTAATTCCGCTAAATTCAAGTACTTAGATTATCTATATTGGGGTAAAGGATTATTGTAGGTAAATTAATGAAAAAACCTGAAAAAACCTAAAAATCATGAAATTACTATAACAAATTAAATAAATATTATTATTATTATTATGAATTTTATATGAATTAATTATTACTATAATTATTATAATAAATAAAACTGAAATTTAAAATATTAAATTATATAAATATTATACAATTAATTATTATTATTACAATTAAACTTACGTGCGGCTCGCATTCACCAGATTACTCCACAAGTCAAGCGTGCTTCTGTTAAAATACAAAGCAGTATACTCACAGCACAAACCGCGGCGGTTTCATGATGTTGACGAATTTGATGATGTCCTTGTCGGGCTCGATGTTGGCGCACGCGAACCTCTCGCTGCTGTGGTCGGGCCCGAAGATGACGATGGAGCGCCCCATGGCCGTCACGGTGCCTTCCAGAGGGAAGTTACTGTCCATGAACACTTGCCGCTCTCCTCCTACGGCTGGAATATAATATTATGATATTTATTCAGTTGGTAGTCACCCTGCCTTCTGAACAGTGGGTTGTGGGTTCGATTCCCACCCAGGACAAACATTTGTGTGATGTACATAGGTGTTTCTTCTGTGTCTGGTGTTATATTGTATTATATGTATGTATTTACAAACAAAAAGTATCTAAGTATTGTATCAGTTATCTGGTTCCCATAGTACAAGCTTTGCTTAGTTTGGGGCTAGATGGCGTTGTGTGAGATATCCACACATATTATTATTATTATTTTTGACGATCAAGAAAGTTTTCTTAGTAGATACTTTTACAAGAGTGGAACGCTTTACCAGCATCCGTGTTTCCCGAAAACAAACAAAAACAAAAAAAACCTTGGAGTGAACAGTAAAACGATCACGTAACTTGATTGCATCAAATATAGAAACACAAAATTGAATGAATTTGACAGTTTCAATACGCAGTTTATGTGCATTGTTACTATGAAAATGTTCAAATTAGGAATGAATTTTTTCTTGTTGAATTGCAATCAAAGTTTCGTGATCACTCCACAGGTATCTTTCTAGGCAAGCGTGTTATATCCTAGACCGCATCGTCGCTTACCACCAGGTGAGATAATGGTCAAACGCAACTTATCAAACAATAAAGAAAACAACGAAGTCGTGAACCGTTGCGCAAGTCGAGATTTATAATATGAAAAAATAGATCGATTTGATATCGATTCCATTAGTTATATGTGTATATGTATACAAAAATGTTTTTTAAATAAGCTTCCTAAACTAGTGTCCCTAATAAAACATAAATGGTACTGACTGATAGTCCCCAGTCTGGCAGTGAGGTCGCCGACGTCACACCGCAGCGGGTTGTCGGCGCCACACTCGTCATTGTACAGGTCGTGCTGAAATCAATCACTGACTATAGGACACATGGTCCTAGTTAGGACCATGCTAGGATATGTGGGAGAGCATTTAATAAATAAATAATATAACATAAATAGTGGGTAGTTAGTAATTTAGAATTCTAGGCGAGGGTGGTATTGTAAGTTTTTGAATGGTCATTTGAAATACCCCGTGTTCCCGAACCAAGTCTATCTGTTTGTTTTACCTTCTGAAGGAACTTTACAGAAAAATTCAATCAATTCAATTTCTTTAAAATAAATGAAAATTGGTAACATATGGTAACATATTAACGTATGCTTGTAGATCGTCACTTCCATCTGAAATTGTTGATTTTTCACTTATGATTGTGGATCTTTATCTGATTTTTGCTGGTTACTGAATGGACTGGTAGATCCACACCAGTGATTTATTTATTTATTAATTCATATTTGGAAAACTTACAGCCAAATTCACGTAAAAAGATAAGCTTAAAATAAAAGAAACTAGGCCAGTTACAAATTTCCACCTATAGAAACATTAGTTTATGGTAGGTAACTAATGGAGCTAGCATGAGTCCTATTCAGTAATGCTATTAAATTTAAGAAACAAAAAATTCAGATGCCAATTTTTGCTTTATAAAACACACCCCTCCAAAGAAAATGTCATAAACTTTGTTCCGCTTTAGAAAGTTATTAAGAAATGAAGATGTTCTCCAGAAGAAGGTATTTTCATTTGACTGGCCCGATAGCTCAGTAGGTAGTATCCCTGCCTTCTGAACTGTAGGTTTTGGGTTCGATTCCCACCCAGGACAAATATTTGTGTGATGAACATAGGTGTTTGTTCTGTGTCTGGTTAATATTCTATGTATGTATTTACAAACAAAAAAGATCTAAGTATTGTATCAGTTATCTGGTTCCCATAGTACAAGCTTTGCTTAGTTTGGGGCTAGAGGGCGCTGTGTGAAATGTCCACACGTATATATAATTTTTATTATTTTGCTTGTAGTTTGTCCTCGCCAAATGACATGGACAATGATGGTTCTCTATGTATCCTAACGGCGGTGTATTGTCTTTTAATAGTGGCTCAGTAAACTGTATCAAATTAATGTATGCGTTAGTGGCACACGTACGTTGAGTGGGTCGGCGAGCTGCGTGAAGTAAGGGTTCCACCGGTAGCCGCCGGCCACGCAGCGCGTGTGCGTCACCTTCACCGCCGCGTCCACGCCCACCGGGTTCACGAATATTGACCACTTGTGGTTATGAGTCTGGGGTAATACACAAGCCGTCTTATTACAAAACGCAGACCAAGCGTGGACTAAAGTTAGTACTGGGTCTAAACCTAGACTATTTAAAAACCTTATTACAAAAACGAGTTTATCGCTGATAAGGGGATCGTCCATGGTCTAAAGTTAGTCCTCCGACGACCCTAGTTTAACTATGGTACTAACTCGCTAAAGCAAAGAAACTAGCGCCACGGTGGTGGAAAAATGAAACTTTTAAGATTAAAAACTATTTACGCTCCTAACGCCAATGTTGGGTTATCAACCTTCTTTGTTACACGATTTTGAGGTTGTCTTGGTCTTTGATAAAATATATCTACTCGGTTCAGTTTTTATATTTTGTTGCTTCATTTTTACGATATTTATTATAGTTACAGTTAGTTATAACAACAATAAACAGATATATCAATTTTCGCGCGTTACGCAATGCCATATTTACGTTCTGATTCTCGCAAGCCTCGTTGGTAACTATTAAAACTTAATAGTTTTATTAGTTGAAAATCATTGTAGCAAAGCTGACTTTTATGAATCTGATTATTTATTCATTAAAAAATATGCAAACAATAAGCTTTCCAAGGCCCAATGCACGTATATTATCGACGAAAACAAAAAATCTAAATATATGAAACGTGAAAAAAGGATCGTGTGAATAAATGTGGTCCAAATTAACAAACTTTTTTCGTATTTAGTCTATGGTCAATATTTAAGTCATGGACTATCTCTGGTATCAGCTGATCTTCGGTTAGTCGCTGTTTTGTAATAAAGCCAAAGTCTAACTACTTAGTACCGTAACAAACTAGGACTAGTTGGTCCAGGCTTAAATGTCTATTTAGTCCACGTTTTGTAATAAGACTGAAAAGGTTTAAAGTAGATCGGATTTTAAGCATACTAGAAGTCTTACTCTCAGGGGCTTTCAGAGGTCAGAACTCGTCTAGGTAGGCATCAGGCACCGCTGTATTGTTGTTGTTGTCGTATAACAACAGTTGGTCAGTAGATTCGGATGGCTTGAATATTCTGACACCACGGTTATAGATAAGACAAACGAACGTACTTTAGACCACACAACTGAAGTAAAACTTCTTTAGTTTAGCGCCATCTATCGGCCGGTATAACTTTGTTTCAGCTTTGTTTAATGTTTTTTTTATTTTTTTTAAGTTTTGGCTCCACACTTTTGTGTATTCAGCCAGTATCAAGTAATTAATAATTTATCAAGTTATCGATATTTCACGCAAATATGTATCAAGTCACAGTCGAAGTCATCAAGTCAAGTCATAGTCAAGTCAGTCTAGTTAAAATCATACTCCTAGTAAAGTGGTGGCAACTTTACTTGAAGCTTCTATGGAGTTTTGGAAACAACACGAAAAGAAACGTTTCACCATCATTATACCATTTTCCCACACTCACGCCTGTAATCCAGCACTTAACGAATAGAATGCCACCAATTTTATACACTAACACTGAATATAACACAAGTTTTGGAAAATAATACAATGCGGTGACGCAATCTTCTTCGCTTTCCCGCCAAAACTCCCGTGTTTAATGTTAATGTCGCCATCTTGACAACTGTAAATTGCCATTTTACCGGACGTAGTTACCAACATAATAATACAAATTTTAAGTAACTTTTAACTTTGTTATGTTGACAATGGAGATCTACGTGAACCAACTACAACTTCCCTTCGTCTCGTAATAACCAGCTTACTCCCCAAGTCGAGCGCACGTAGTTTTACTTCAATATCACGACTAATCACTCACCTACACGAAAATAAAGTAGAATTTAAAGGTGACTGACCAGGTTCCGGTCCCTGACCCCGGGGTGGCGCAGGTTGACCTCGAGCACGGTGTCGCTGGCGGCGCCGTCGTTGTGTATCAGCTGCGTGAAGCGGATGTACCCCCACGCGAACCCCGCCGGGTGGTGGAAGGACGCGATGCCGCGGATCTCGCGCGCCTCCGACGGGCTGTAGCCGCGCTCGACGGAGGAGCACGCCCAGCGGCGGGGACCGCTCTGCGGACACGCGTGGAGTCGTCACCACTTGCGACGTTAAACAATTAAACAACTTTCGTTCGCCTCGCACAAACTAGCTTACTCCTCAATACAAGCGTGCGTAAAGAAGTTTTACTTCACAAATCTTAAATATTATGCATATAAACATCTAGTTCTAAGTACTTACCTACACACAGAATCACTAAGAACCACAGAGAATCACACAGTTTATTTTGTACGAGCTTCTGCCCGCAGCTTCGCCCGCGGCATGGCCTATGGGAAAATAAATCAACCACCCATTTCACCCTCTTAAGGGTGGAATGATAGATCACTATGTCAGTCAGTAAGTCACCTTTGAGTTATATATATTTAAAGATAAGTAATAATACATACAAAATAACAATTACAAATTAAGAAAAAAATTAAAGCCAAAGTTAAATAAACCAAGCTACCTTCTTATGCAGCACGACCGACCGCCCCAAGATGCTGTAAGGCCCAAACAGAGACATCTGCGTCTCATTAAACACCGTGCTGTAGCTGCGGCCTTCCACCAGACCGTACTTGTCTCCCAAATCACCCAGCTGGTACTGGTCTGCTGTTCCTGAAACAAACATACATTTTTTGATATCAGACTCACATAATAATGAAGAGATGAGATCAAAAAAGGTTTAAATGATTTTTTTTCACAAAATGACTTAATCGTTGGATTCAGTGTGAAATTATGTAAAATAATAAATTCTCTAAATACCGAAATGAGGCTTAAATGTCGAGATTTTCAATCTAAAAACGGTTTATCTGCCACAGAAATACAGTTCGCTTATCAAAATCAAAAACATTATCATATATAATATATATATTATATTATATTTTATTTCTACAGTAATTGTACGTATTAGTACTATATTTTGTATTTTAAAATAGAATTAATACATTTTCAAGCAACTGAAACTTACATAAACCTTTTCTATTACTTAATTCACACTCTACATTAAAATGAAGCCGTTGAAGTTTAAAGTCAATTTTCTCGAAACTATCAATTTGACAGTTAAACCCTTTTTATTTTCACCCCTTGAAATGTGTAAGCTAGTAGAACACAACCGACTGGGAAAGACTAATTTGCAACTGGTTACTATGAGCATGGACAGACACGCTCTCTAGATGGACAGCACCAGACCTTAAACATTCACATTTATTAAATATTGGGTATTACCAGAAACTCAAAACAAATAAATTACTAAAATCCTACTTCCTATCTTACTAATATTATAAATGCGAAAGTTTGTATAAAATGTTTGTTATTCTTTCACGCTCAAACGGTTACACGAATGTGGATAAAATTTGTAATAAAGATAACCGCGGGGTGCAGCTAGTTATATAAATAAATTACATGGCAAATATCTCATTATAATATTTTTTTTTAATTGTGCCTTCTTTTTATTTCTTCCAAACATTCATAAGATAATGGTGACTCCATTCTGTAACCAACTTTGGGACTGAGCTGATGTAAAGTTTAGCAAAACATTGCACGGCACATTGCAACTTACCTTTCGTCGGAGGGGGGATCGTAGATTTGTTGACGTTGAAGGGGTTGTAAGTGTCATAAAGTGTAGTTCTCTCGCAGGGAAACTCTAGGTCCTTTTCTACCGGTGCCTGCAAAATTAAAATACAAATAATGCCAATTACTCCAAATATCTATGAATAGAATAAAATTTCTATCAATCAGTTTGTGACCAAAACTTATAGGAGAAACGAAAACAAAGATATACTTTTCTTTTCTCTGAGAAGCTCTTTTGTTAACCGTTCGAACGTTAACATTTGCATAACAAAAGATTAACAATTAAAAACTGCACTGCCGTTAGTTATCCTCACATTTTTTGAAAAAATTATAAATTTGTCATAAAGTAGGTACCTAAAAACGACACGACACAGGTCATCCTAGTGGGATCCAGGGATCAACCCTACACTATGTTTCTTTTTTACTGTTTGAATAAATAAATTATTAATTAATAAATTAATTAACGAGTTTTGGCGGGAACGTGGCGTGACGTGAAAGATTGCGTCACCGCATTGTATTATTTTCCAAAACTTGTGTTATTTTCAGTGTTAGTGCATAAAATTGGTGGCATTCTATTTGTTAAGTGCTGGATTACAGGCGTGAGTGTGGGAAAATGGTATAATAATGGTGAAACGTTTCTTTTCGTGTTGTTTCCAAAACTCCATAGAAGCTTCAAGTAAAGTTGCCACCACTTTACTAGGAGTATGACTTCGACTACACTATGACTTGATGACTTCGACTGTGACTTGACACACATTTGCGTGAAATATCATTAACTTGATAAATTATCAATTACTTGACACTGGCTAAATACACAAAAGTGTGGAGCCAAATCATAAAAAAATAAATAATTAACGATATTTTTATCTGACATAACAGAGAAACCCAACAAAGTAAGTAAAATAAAAGGTACAAAGACGAAAATGTAAAAGAAATACGAATCGAGACGTAAAACATGATGGGACGTTACTATTAGAATAGAGTCAAGAAAATCAATAAATACGTATAATATAAAATTTACACCAACAAAGACAAACAGCCAAGTAGATAGTATAACTTACAACATGAATCTTGTAGTTGTTGACGTCAACCATACCGTCGAGAGTGACTTGCGCGTTAGTGACGTCATACTCCGACTGCTGGGTGAACTCCAGGCGTCCCTTCAAGGCGACGTCGGCGCCGTTGCCGAACCAGTCGCGGACCACTGCCTTGCGCCGGTGGAGACCGGATACACTGGAGGTAGAGAGGGAGAGCTAGTAGATCATACAATGAGAATACATAGATCTTAGACCATACTTAATACCTGTTATAGGCAGCCGTGGCGCTTAACATTAGGAATGACTAGCTCGTCAGATCATACATTGACAGCCTCTGTGGTGTGGTGGTTGAGAAGATCGGCTCATTTATTTATTTATTTTATTTTATTTATTTATTATATTATAATAAGAACGGCAATGCCAATTACACTTATTATTAAATTCATTACATGTAATGTCGAGCGCATGCATGATAAAACATAAAATAATAATTTAAATAATCAAACATTAGTATAAGGTCAAGTGTACAAATATAAAAATAAAAATAATTAAACAGTCATAACAATAAAATAAAATAATTACAATTAAGATTATAAATTTTCACAAAATGATAATAATAATTTTAAAATACTCTGCCATTTATCGCAAAAAATATCACATTCAGGATTGGCGCTCAAGAATGCATTCAGACCGCTTATACAACGGCATAAAGGGGCTTCACCTCTAGCCACCGTACGGGAATGAGGAACAGAAAAGAGGCTGTGCTTACGACACGACCTCTGCTGGATATAGTTGTCAGGGACAAACAGCCTACACAGAAGATTATGCAATTCTGAAGAGTCAATATTACCTCTAAGTATTTTACAGGAAGTATTGAGCTGATCGAAAGACCTCCTAGCCTCCAACGAGTTGAAACCAAGATGGCCCAGTAAAAACTTGGTGGGGTATAGATAAGGATAGTAGCCATAAAGCCTTTTATACAAGTACCGCAAGAACTTCTTTTGAATCTTCTCCAGCATCAAGATGTACGTGACGTGATGAGGACTCCAGACAACTGCGGCTGACTCCAGCTTACTCCTGACAAGAGTTGTAAACAGAAGTCTAATGACGAGAGGGTCATGAAAGTCATGGGCATTGCGTAAAACAAAGCCAAGACGCCAAAAAGATTCCTTGGCGGTAATTCTAATGTGATCGTGGAAAGTTAGGGCACGATCAAAATTAACCCCGAGGTCCTTCATAACGAACACTCTTTTAATAACGTCGTCATTAAGTTGATAGGTGTGTTGTATTGGATTTCGCTTACGGTCAAAGGTCATGACGAAGCACTTTTCCGAGTTAAAAAACATTCTGTTAGCTACACTCCAGCGATGAATAGAGTCTATATCACCCTGGAGCAAGATACAATCACTGTTAGACTTTACTTCGAGTGCAAGTTTGAGATCGTCTGCATAAAGAAGACATTTCGCAAAGTTGATTACGCCTGCCAGGTCATTAATCATAATCAAAAAGAGCAAAGGCCCGAGCACAGATCCTTGACTTACTCCGGAAGGGGTGTGGTACGGTTCGGAAACGTAAGTGCCATGTCTGACAAATTGTTTCCGACCACGCATGTAATCGGAAAAGAAACGAAGGAGAAGAGGTGCAAAACCAATGTTATACAACTTCTGCAGCAGGATGTCGTTATCCACCATAACCTGTCGTTCGATTCCCGCGACACCATAAGTATTTGTGCACAGAAGAAAAAGCGGTTAATACTTATTCAGTGTATGGGTGTTGTGGGAGCATGGACCTTGTAGTTCCTGAGTTCCTAGATATAGGCAATCCTAATTAGGGTCCAAGGTTTGTCCATGTATTTGTTGGGTGTGTTTAATATTTATTTATTTATATTAACATAAAAATAAGAAATATCTATATTTATAATTCCTATAGATTTAAATAATGTCTCACACACAACTCATTTTCATAGAACAAATATTAGTACAAACTTTGTCAGATTGTGCCGCTTGTGACTTAAAAGATGAGGTTAATGGGTAGTTAGAAGTAGGAGTAAGAAGATAGAAGCAGATAGATATAAGTAGATAGCTAGAAGTAGGAGTAAGTAGATAGAAGCAGATAGATAGAAGTAGGTAGCTAGAAGTAGGAGTAAGTAGGTAGAAGCAGGTAGATAGAAGTAGGTAGTTAGAAGTAGAAGTAAATAGAAGCAGGTAGATAGAATTATGTAGATAGAAGCAGGTAGATAGAAGTAGATAAATAGAAGTAGGGGTAAGTAGAAGTATGAAAAAAACAGAAGCAACTTACATGGAGCAAGCCATGCGCTCGCCGCGCGCCACGGGTCCGTGGTCGTCATACAGCACCACAGACTTCCGGAAGATGGAGTGCTTCCCCGCGAGCGCGACCACTGTGTCCGTGAACAGGCGGCGGGTGAGGACGTCGCTGTCGCGCTTCTTGCCCGCCACCGAGAGGGTGCCGTGTCTGCAATCATATGACAATAAAACTAATGTGCTTTTTTTTTAAACGGAAAATTGCCTTTTTTTTCAAACTAAATACTACAATGATAAAATATAAAAACTAATACGACTACAAAAAACATTTGGACTATATACTGGTACTGTAGTATCGATATTACGATTTTCATCGATTAATATTTTAAAGCTATGACAACACTAGATATCGATAACATTTACCACATCTCTTAAACTGTCAGTGTCTTTGTATGTAAATGTTGGCAGCCCTTCATAATTTTTGCAATGTTGGTTTTATTATGCTACGTCACTTATAGGTACAGATAATGTTCTATGTGGCGTCTCTTAAAACGTATAGTGATTATATATGCTCTTTGATACTGGCCGCGATGACCTATAGACAGATAACACACACAAAAATATAGACAAAACACGGAAAAAATAAAGGATAAAATTAAATAGACCACACGACTGACGTAAAACTTCTCTAATCGGCCTCCTCCATCTAATCGGCCGGTATAACTTTGTTTTTGCTTTGTTTAATGTTAATTTCGCTATCTTGGCAAATGTAAATTGTTATTTTACCGGACATACCAACATAATCATAATAAAAAATTAGTTTGTTGACAATGGAGATCTACGTGAACCAACTTCAACTTCCGTTTGCTTCGCATTCACCAGCTTACTCCCCTTACTCCTCAAGCGTGCGTTTACTTCAAAAATAAGCATTGAACTATCATCTACTCGTATTTTAGAAGTCTAATAAAAGTATGTACAAATGGGTTTTAAATATGCAAATTATTGTTCCATGTAGGCTGCATGTTAAATTCGCGTCTTTAAAAATTTAAATATAGACAACAATAAATGTTTGAAGAAATTAACAATATAATAAGCTAAAGATGCAAGAGAGTCATCATCCACCCCAACTGAAGACAATTTCAGACAGTTACGCTGCTGCATCGATAATTCAACACATAATCAAAACTCGTTTCTTATTTACGTTTTTAATTTAATTTTATGATTACCTAGTGGTGAAGTCTCCCATTCGACACATTCCTTCGAGCCCGACCCGGCAGTAGTCCTCCGGATGTCGCGAGTCTATGTCCAAGTTGAACGGCTCGAACACCCGCCCGGCCGAGAGGCAGCGCGCCGTCCAGTTGTAGTAGTCGGCGCCGGGCGCTCGCTCGTGGATGGCCCAGCGGTGGGACGCTGTGTTGTTGACGTTAGAGCCGTCCGCATGGACCTAGCGCACAAGATAGAAAGAGATGGAGAAGTTTCGTTTGGTCAGTGTGGGCTTATAGGGACGTCGGTCTACTATGCCTTTAAATATTTTGGTAATGGTTTGAGAGAAGAAAGCTTAATGTTGTCACTGCAGTAATCTTTAATAATGACTAAAGCCCACTTGCGCGTTGGATTGACTGATGCAGGATTAGTTATTTATTTACTTAAGCCGGGATTGAAACGGAACGCGCAAGCCCAAGAGATGATTCGCAAAGTAAAACTAAGACTGATTGTAATGGTAAAACGATGAAACTTAATCTGGATAAAAACAAAAAAGAAGTATCTTACCAAACTCTCAATGATGACGGTGGTGTCCTCCCAAGGCCGCTCCAGAGGCTGCCGGAATATGATCCTACCCACGAGTGGGTACCTGAATATGGCCTGCGCAGAGGTCATCTGCATTTGGTAATTGGTATCAAACTCGTAAGGTAGGATGATGCCACATACGTCGCGCTTCGGAGGCCGTCTGGAAAATTACTTGGAAGTTAATAATAATAATAATAATAACGCCCAACGGTCACATACATAGATCCTGGACCCTAACTAGGATTCCCTGTGTCTAGAAACCCAGGAACTACGAGGACCATGGTCCCACAACACCCAGACTCAGAACAAGTATTTGCAATTTTTTTTTTCTGTGCACAAATACTTGTCCTGCCGCGGGAATCGAACCCGCCACCTCCGGGTTATGAGCCGACCTGCTCAACCACCACACCACAGAGGCTGTCAAAAAATAACACTAAGCAGTCAATAGTTACCACGAAGCAGTCGCTGAACAATACTTGTTGATTTTTCTTCTCTTCCAAGGATTTTATCTATCGTGAAAACAATTGCAGCCAATGAGTGGTACACAAGCATCTACCAATTCACAGAAGCATGTACTGTGTTTCCTGATATAAATCATCCGAAACTGAACTTTAACATCTTACAATGTTTTGCGATAATTAATTAACCCCGCCTATGATGCCTCCGCGATACCCATGGACTAGTATTAAGTAACAGTACTCATTAGACTGACAGGAAAGTACCAATCGGAAATCAGTAGAATCCAGATATTAGTCAAGGTCCTTGAAAGCACCAACTGCTCTCTAGGCAGCAGCATAATGTTGTCCACTTAAGCAGAAACCAGAGTGTCATGATAGGGCGTTAAAAATTACGTTTATATAACTTGCCTCTCCAGCACCAGAGTTCGATGCATCACGCTGTTCACACCCTGCAAGGGAAGGTAAACATCCCAATAGCTCCCACTCAGCTCATTGGCTAGCCCTGGCAGCAAGTACTTGTGGTTGAGGTACTCTGTGCGATCTTTGTACTTGCCAAAAAGATCTCCAACTGGGTACTGGTCTTGTGTGCTTAGACCTGTGAAATAAAAGACAAAACAACGTCGGTATTTTTGATCCCTAATAAGGTTTCTCGTATAAGATTTGTATGGATCGATTCCCTACATTTATTTGAATAGAGAACTTAATAAGTACCATTAGGTATATTTGCGGTATTTGTATAGTGGTAAAAGTAAAAGTTAAATCATTATTATGGTTTGATCACCCTATTAATAAATAACGAACTGTTAAGGTTGAACTAACGGTTTTATGTGCAAACATAATTTCATATGCAACTCGTCATTCATTTTGTGACACGTAGAGCATATCAATATTTACATAGATAATAATGTCCGTCTACGAAAATAACCGTCTTATATTATATTTAAAAAAAAAATTTGTTTCGCCATCTCCTCATTCCCATACTTTTCCTCTATTTTTTATCTCCCCTAGTTCTCTCTTCCCTCTGTGAAGGTAACGCCGTAAAACTATATAACTAAGCCATGGTGCGGATCAGTAAAATATGATAGTTACCAGAAGTAAGCAGAACAAAAGCAAGTCTTAAAAAACCGACATTAAAATAGAACGTCGCCATTAAAAGCATTGCCAATAATCGAAATTCCATCGGAAACCGAAGTATTGTTAGTCTCAACGTAAACAACCGCTGGCGGCGTACCAAGAACCGAGACGATATTAGTAGGTAACCAGAACTTATGAGTAGATTCCGTAGCGAACGGTGTTTTGGATGGTTTAATGCAGTCTAGTAGGACCTAGTAGTATGTCGGTATGGTGTTGCATCCAATACTCTTGCAACTCTCAGCTAAAGATCTGATAAAGCTGCCATGCAATAGCTATTACCATACTAACGTATGATAGTAACGACAGTGTGTGAAATATTTAGGTATAAATAAATTGTACTGACTTTATGCCTTATAATTAGTTTTTATTTTTTTTTACTTACGGCTCCTTTGGTCTTTGTTCTTTGACAGTCATTTATTTTTAGATTTTAGCTGTTCAAAGCTTATTTGTTATTGCAATGATGCTCTTATGATTAGAGATGCCGGTTACCATTATTATGGTTACGGCTATCATTTCACTCATTGTTTTGTAGAGAAGGCGCTATACAACGAGAAAAGTTCAAGCCTGTGCAGAGCCGACACATAACGTTAGATATATTTTAGAAAGTACCTAATAAATTAGATATTATATTAATATCCGCCATACTGATCTCTCACGGTCAAGGAAACTAAAAAAAATATTATAAATCATAAAAAAATATTCCGCTCACAACTCACCAGGTGGCGGGATCTTTATCAAGTCTAACTTCGTGGGGTTATACAGAGCTCCGGTGGTACCACAGACCTTGTCCACATTGTCTGCGAGAGCCATCTTTGGTGGCAGCTCCTTAATGCTATACTGGACCATGGAGCTCACAAACCGGAGGTTAGACTCGTAATCCTGGTCCGCGGTACCCAGCTGGAAATTGGACCATGTAGGATCAAAAGGCGAGCGCTGAGTGAACTCCACTGAGCCCCGGATCCCGTCCATATTGATCAACGCTCTGGGAAATAATAATTTCAAGAATAAGTATATAAACAAGAAAAAGAAGGTTTCAAAAAATGTACGAATTGTATTAAATTAATCTATAAGACTTTTTCTTCTTACTTCATACTTTTCGGTGGAATCAACCTCAACTTGGCGCATGCCAAGAAGCTATCCGCATGTTTGTTATCATAGATCACCACGTACAAACTTCTTTTTGTAACTTCCATGTCGTGTCTGAGACCGTTTATCACGTCATTCTTGTACAGCGTCTTAACTTTCACCTTACTCGCATCTGTTGCCACTTTGATCTGACCTAGGCGGGTGTCCAGGTCTCCTACACTCATTCCATCACCACTATTTTCTGGATCAAAAACTACTTGAAGTACGTTGCAATTGTCTTCGTAGTTTCCTTTATCTGAATCAAAAATATCAGTCACAAAAAGCTTCCAGTTGTGTTGAGTGTATTCAGTCTTTTCTGTAACAGCTTTGGCGTGGTACAAGTCTGCTTGGATGTAGGCATCTGTTTCATCGATCTCTCTCGCTGATAACCATCGGAAGTGCAAAATTCCCGCGACTGGTGCTGAGAATTTTGCAATGGCATGCTTCTCATACATCTGATCTGTAGATAAAATAGATGCACATATCACTCTATCCCTTTCTGCGGTTTCGAAGAGGATGCTTTTCCCCCACAGTCCATTTTTGCCAGTTAAGCTGTTTTGGCTTTCAAATTCGGCATGGTCTTTGCCAGGGATGATCAGAAAGCCCAATTCTTCTGTTAAGTCGATGAGTTCCCGTCCCAAGTTGGCTTCAGAGCATCTGTCATTGGATAAGTCTCTGTAGTCGACCGGGAACTCGTGGATAGTCCATCGGAAGACCCCGTCGGGGTACTGTAGGGTGGTCTGAAGATTGGTCCTAATGCTGATGAGGGACTCATTTTTGCGGGAGAACTCTATTTCACCGTGGAGCCCGTGCTGGGAGATGTAGGCTCGCAGGACGAGGCCGGGACATGTTTCTGTAAACAAAACGAAACTTATCGTACTGGTAAATCGATTATTTCAACAGTTTACTGACAATGATTATGTATTTTATAATAAGAAAAAACACATTAAGAAATAAATAATATGCTTTTATGTAACTAAAAAAATTTAAAGTAAAAGTACAATAAAATCACATTATTTTGTGATAAAAAGAGAAAATTTAGGTATTTATTTCACAGAATGTGAAAATATATTTTCTTCTGAGTAGAGCTGAAGGTAATTTCAGACAAATAATTTAATTTAAAGATAACGCTCATATTCAGGGCTGTTACATACATAAATATGCACGTTGTAGTAGAGTCCGGTAGAGTCGGAAATTTAGCCACTGTTTGAGCTTACATGTTACCAGTTGGCAGAGTCAGTGGATCCTAGTGATTACGTTTACAGTTAGTGCGAATAAAACAAGTATTATACAAAACATTATGCGCAATTAAATCATAAAGTGACAACAAAATAATAAAGGTACAGGTATACGAAAATAGTAGAGGCCTTAGTCATCTTTCATACAATTTTTCGGCTTAGGTAATAGTGATTTACAAAGACATCAAAAAGAACCTTTATAGATAAAGGTACAAGTTTCAAAATTGTCTTGTACCCTTTATTTTAAAGAATATATTTGGGCGTTTGTGTTTGGATTCTAAAATATGCTGGGTACTATAGATTTTCAATTCAATCAGAAACTTCGACCAACGTAACAAGTTTTACGATAACTTACCGCTACATAACAAAACTAAATAAACTATGCACAGTAACTTTGGTATCCGTTGACTAATATTGTTGCACATTGTCAATATATTATTCACATTTTCAAAAACAATCACTTATTTCTTAACTTGGGACATCGCGTTAAGTTCGTTTCTCCTTCGGCGTAGAAGTGAAAGGCGTCTCAAGTGTAACTTGGCGAAGGGGACAGCCTGATGTGTGAGTGAGAGGTACTATAAACGTCATGAAGGCCGGTTTTTACTACAGGTTTCATAGAAATTATTACCTAATCTCTGCCCTCTGTTGTAGGCACGTCTGACGTCGCCTTGATTGATAAACTTGTAAACATTAGCGCGTGGACTAAGACATTCCTCAATTGGATAATTTTTCTTAAATAAGAAGAGTACCAGGATGCACACCCAGTTTTTTTTAATTCTATCGATTCCTGCCTTAACCTTATTTTGTTTGTCACATATTTATTGTTACCCGTAGATTATAAAATATTCTTCTAAGTCATTTCTTAAAGAAAGCTCAAAAATTTCGCTGCTCATTAAAACCCCAGATATTTAGAAACTGTTCTTGACGCCACCCGTGTGCTAGCCACGGTCTTCGCGGAACTCTTCAACAGATGCTTTAAGGGTGGTGGATGCCTAAAAAGTGCCAATTTATAAAAGTAAAGGAGAGAAGTTAGCGATATGACCGCCCATTGGACGTATCTTATTATATGTAAGTATCATTTCTACATGTTTATTTTTGGTGTCAATAAAGCGTTTTGTATTGTACGAGCTTCTGCCCGCAGCTTCGCCCGCGGCGTGGCCTATGAGAAAATAATTCAACTACCCATTTCACCCTCTTAAGGGTAGAATTTCAAAAAATCCTTTTTTAGCGGATGCCTACGTCATAACATCTACCTGCATACCAAATTTCAGCCCGATCCGTCCAGTGGTTTGGGCTGTGCGTTGATAGATCACCATGTCAGTCAGTCAATCAGTCAGTCACCTTGAGTTATATATATTTAATTAAGAAAAGAAGAGAAGAAGATAGAGATAGATAGTGTAAAGGAGAAAAAACTTCATAACTGCTGCTTAATTTTTTTTGCATTCGAAGTCAACGGATTTGCCCTCAACACAGACAAAACCTGTGTAGTCCATTTCAACTACGCAAACAAACCGCAAGAAGCCCTGGCGACCGCAGTTTATGATTTCGTGTTACAGCAGGTTCCATCTGTGATGTTGCTAGGATTATTAGATGTAGATAGCGCGTTGAAATATACTAGGCAGTAGGACTCTTCTGCAAGTTTCGTCTAGATAGGTACCACTGCTATGCCAATTATTTTGCCGCCAAGCAGTAGTACGCAAGTGGTTTGAATGACACTGTAGCTAGTAAAATTACTAGGCAAATCAGACTTTATTGACCTGATTCACATAGTGACCTTATTACCAGACTGTCCTGATGTTTCAGGATGACGTGCGCAGTGCAGTGTCACGCGAAACTTAATATAAGTTTTAGAAAAATTTTAAAATTTTATAAATGTTTGAGTTTCGAGTGTCTCTGCAACTGTTATGTGCAGTCGTGTCGTTTAACATCAGGTGAACGACTAGCTCGTCACGTGATTCATTAACATAAAAAATAATAAAAATGGGACTTGACATAGCCGGCTGTGTGCCGCCTAGGTCAGACTCGCTGTGCCTTGAGCCGCCTCGCGACTCGGCCCCTCGACATGCAGTGCTCAGTTGTTACTACGCCACGGAATTATATACAGATACAGATGTCTATTCCTGGTTGCATGATGTCCTACTGACCATCACAATCGTCATCTGCCAACCCCTATTTTACCAGGTTTCGGAGATCAGTCTCGCTGTAGCATATTATTACGCTGCTTTGGATTTTGATGATTCTATGACTAGTCGTCTGCCTGACTCCAACCCGCCGCGGGATCATTCAATACCGAAATAATGTTGAGGATAGTAAGAAACAGTTGATAGAAGATTGAAAATAATGCATGCGCATATTACTAGCTGCAACGATACGGCTGTCTATGAAACCGGAATTTCATAACGGATACTACCATCGCCAGTCAGCTTTGGCTGCGGAATCTGTCTTATTATCGTGTACTATTAAATTATTGTAATATTATTATGCAGCAGCAGACCGTGAAACGGTTTGACGATGACAGATATTTAGTATTCAGGTCAGGAACCAACCCCAGTGCAGGCGGTGTGGATTACAATCACCGTATTTCTGTTACGTGAATCAGTGGTACGGAAATAGCGCGTGCCGCTGTGCGCGGGAGTCTGTGACGTCACGCGCGTGTTTAGATACAATCTGTGGACGACTGGACGTAGCCTTGAGCAGGTGCATTGATTTAATTACAGTAGATAGGCATATGGATCTTTCCAGAAATTATACTGTCTCAAGGTTAAAGAACGTAAGTCTTCCCTTCCCATCCAATGATTGTGATGGTGCAATATTATACTAAGGGAATTCTCTCTACCATAGTAGAGAAAACTCGACTTCTCTGCAAGAACCGGAGCTGAGATAATATTAATTACTAGCAGAGCCTCGCGTTAATCCAGCGTATAAGCTATCTGCATTCCAAATTTCTGAATTGGTTCGGTAGTAACGGAGATTAATGGTAACAAACATTCACACACACACAAGCTTTCACATTTATAATATTAGTAGAATGTCAAGACTATTGTTTTTATCGTCCGGTTTGTTAGCCTGGTACGCAGATATAACTAATAATTGATGTAAATAAAATACCTGTGATTCGGAATACTTCATCGCCTATACCTACGTCTTAATCCCAAACTTAGAAGCTTACTCTACGCATAGCTCACCCTAGCTCTATGTTTCTTTCACATTTTTACCATTTATATTGTCCTACAATACAATACAATACAAAACGCTTTATTGACACCAAAAATAAACATGTAGAAAATAGAATCACATAATAAGATAGGTACAATGGGCGGTCTTATCGCTAAGAGCGATCTCTTTCAGACAACCTTTGGATGGACAGAGTTTTGTCCCATTGTATGATATCCGCCTCCGATCCTCAATCAGCCTATTTGTATGCCTAAATACTTCCGCAATTACCGCATAATGCAGTCTAAATATTGATTACGTGTTTGTCTCTGAAGTGAACGAAAGAAATTCCAGATAGCACATGTGTTGTAGAAACTGTATTTATATAAGCAGTGCCAAACAACAACGGTTAGAATGCAGTATCATAACATCATGTGACTAAATGCATACCTTCCTGTTGCCAAATGCAGCACCCTGGGAACAGTAGCCGGCGACCAATCGCGCCGACTAAGTAATCTACCTCTACATTCGTTACTGTTTCTTTCCAATCAGCTAATTTCAGGATTCAATTAAGAAATTTTAAAGAGAAATTTAATGTATATGAGACGTTATTTCTGAGATTTTCTTATTCTTATTCTTTAAGCTCTCTAATTAAAGAAAGATGTTGATATATACAGACAAATGATAGGATCAGTTTCAGTGCCTTTGTATTTTAGGAAGTAGGTAACTATGCTGTACGTAAGGACAACATCTGAAACAAAGAAGAACTAATAAGGAGAACAGCCACACTTTTACTTTCACACATAGTTTTATGTCATTGTCCAACAATACTTTACATGACCTGTTCAACATATTTAAAAAACAAGGCTTGCACATTATTTGCTAAGCCCTTTTCGACACCACTGCTTCCGTGCTATATCTACTCTTTTGTTTCTCTGACCAGATGCGCCCCGCGGTTTCACCCGCGGATAAAAAGTGTTTTAATTATTTGCTCATCCCACGGGAACATTTCACTTTTCCGGGATAAAATGTAGCATATGTGTTTATCCAGTGTATAAGCTATCTTGGTACCGAATTTTATCCAAATCCATTCAGCCGTTTGAGCGTGAAGGAGTAACAAACATACACACATACAAACTTTCGCCTTTATAATATTAGTGTGCTTATATGCTCTTACTAGGTACTGTTTATATTTAATTGTATTATCCTATTTTTGTATATTGTAAATTTTATTTTATTTTTGTATGTGAGTGTTGAATAAATGTTTTTCTTTCTTTCTTTCTATTTAGTGATAGGTTTGCGTACGCTTATCTTATAAGTCTTGATGGTAAGCGGGGAGGATGTAACACGCCTAATAGATACCTATTCACTACATAATATTAATATTTTATTTTCTTTTATATTTTATTTACAAAATCTACATTATTCATTTTAACATTTTTGCGCTCAAGTCTAAATTAAACATAAAAGTTTTATAAACAGTAAAATAAATAATAAGCTGACGGAAGACTGGCGTGGATGTACACGAGAATCATGAACTGAAAATACAAACACATGACTAAGATAAGATCGTAAAGCATCTTTCCGATTACATCTGCAGTTGAACGTCCTCGCGACCTTGCTCTAATTAGCTTTAATCGAACATATGATCTTGAAGATCTATATAAATATATAAACTAGAGGCATCATTATAATATTCATGATATTAAACTAACAGCAAATATTAACAATAAATGAAGACGTAATGATGATTTTGAACTGCTCTCATGTTTAAATTGAAGAATCAAACCCGAAGGGACGATAATACGGCACTGGCAGATAATTCAACATCACTCGATTACTTCTGAAAAACATGAAGCTTCCTTGAAAGAAGTTGATCCAAAATACTTGGAGAGCAGTCCGGCCGGCGTGGGAACCCAGAAAACTAAAACAGGTGAGCTGATTATTTTAAAAATAAAACAAAAGGCGAGGCGGGTGAGCCCACAGGAGGACCGGACCGTTGTGATGCCGTATCGACTTCTGCTCGGATTTGTCGAACTAAATATGGAATCAAGCGCAGTAGCCGGGTCATGGTGGGGGGGAGGGAGGAAGCACCGGGATCTGCGAGTGGGAACGAAATCTCGGAGTCAGGGTGGGACTGCCGAGCGAACCAGTCTCTCCTTCGTCGATCGTCCTATACACATCACAAAATGGTAAGTTGGTGAAGTGTAGTGACAGCCATGTGGAATGTGAAGGAAGTGATAGTTCAACTGAAAATAAAGAAGACAAAATAAATAGTGGAATAATCGAAGAAGTATTCAAATAAAAATCCATAATCGACTTCAAAGTATAGTGCCGAAAATTATTAAGTGAAAATAAAAGAAAACTGACCGTGCAAAAAACCCGCATAAACAAAATTTCTATTTGTTTAAATACTAATTCCTATAGCAGTTATGTGTGCGGTATAGAACAAATTAGATTTCAACCTGATCGGAACACCGGGTAGCTATTGAAACTTAGGCACGATAAAATTAAATCAAAAACTGAGACAAATTATACGAACAAATAATAATAAAGCATAGTACTTTCCTAAGTCAACAAAAAAATTTCAAGATTTAGTAATCAGCTGGTTATTGCTGATCTCTCTCATGGAACGTTATCAACGATACAAAATGCATAAAATTTAATTTTTTAAATTAATAATTTATTTATTTAAATTTTGCAGTAATTAAAACATGGACAACCACAGGTTACAACTTTTAAAAAATCGTTAAATCTTTAAAAAAAATACAGCAGCAAGTGAAAATGATCAACCAGAAACTTTTGAGCTTTGAACATAAGGAAGTTTACTTTTCATTATTCGGACCAAAGTAATCCAACCCCATTTGTACAAAACGCAAAAGAAACTCCTTATACTCAAAATTTAACATTGAATCAAATACATAGCAACAGAAATATCTAAACACCGCTGAAACCAAAGAAATTAGAGCGCGAGATAGGTCTATTAATAAAATTTTACGTAACGAAATTGTTGGTTCCGATCCAGCAAAGTAAGAAAACGCCGGTGCTAAATATAGAAGGCGGCGCCGAAGACTGGCCACGCCTAAACAGGACGCTGGTGCTGAAAGATTCTAATTGAACGGTGTTTTAGTAAAAATAAACCGAAGGACGGGACCAAAAACTTAAAACATGAACCTGAACTCAGCTATAAAATGAAAAGGACTTAATCAGTTTGCACAAAATTTGGATTCTATATTTGATGGTTCGACTAAAAGAAGAAAAACTAATCTAGATTAAAGGGATATAGTAAAAACCAAACAGATAAAAATCTATATTACATAAATAAAAACTACAATTTTCATTAAATATTTTTACGGTTTTTAATAGTTTGTGACTAGCTGTAATAACCCGCTTTACTTGGTGAACCATGAACCTGACTATCATTTCTTGGACATTGGACATGGCTAGAAATCGACGTACGAACGAGGAAGAATTGCAACCTGCTAAAATGTGATTTCCAAATTACTTCAATTTTTTCTGCTCAATGCAATTAAATATTTAGAGTCTTCAGTAATTTTATAATTTATCTGGTAGATGGTAATGTAAACTCTTTTTTCAGGCGGATAAGGAAAAGAAGATCAAGAAGAAGAAGGTAAAGGAGGACGCACCCGCGGAGGAAGCCCCCGCAGCAGCCCCCGCCGCTGGCGGTGACAGGCAGTCATCCCGTGGCAGCCGCAAGGCCAAGCGCACCGGCTCCAATGTCTTCTCTATGTTCTCACAGAAGCAGGTTGCTGAGTTCAAAGAGGTAAGCGTCACTACAAGGAATGTAACACAATTGAAAGACCACATAGGTACTATTTTAGCAACGGATGGTATTTTTTAGCGAAAGACATAATATTACATCCAAGTAGAATCTTAGATCAACTATGTATGTGAACATTATAAACCAGACTGGAGCTATACGAAATTGAATTCAGGCGCTCTCTAGCTATTCTCTAAGCAGGTTTGACAGCCATTATACTATTGTGGTTGAGCAGGTCGGGTCATAGCCCGGAATGGCGGATTCGATTCCCACGGCAGGTCAAGTATTTATGAACAGGAAAAAAAGCTCAAATACTGGTTCTGGGTCTGACCCCAACAACACCCAGGTGTTGTGGGACCTCATAGTTCTTCTTGGATCCCTAGATACAGAGAATCCTAGTTAGGTTTCAGTATCCATTTATGTAATCGTTAGGCGTTTTTTTAATTTACGATTAACAACTTTAACTAGGTACTCTACAAAAGTTGTTCATTTATGTGATGCTGGAGCCAGTTAACAGATATTATGTGGTTATCGGAACCGCGGCTGACAAGTGCGTCACTAGTGATTGAATTGTGTCGGACGATTGTTTAACATTTAGCTCGTGCGCGGTGCTTAGTTTGTAAACATTGCGATGTTTTCCTCCTCAAAACCATGTCACTGTGACATCATAATAGCAAACATTACTTGGTCTACTCTTATACAATGAGAAACACCATAATACAAAGATGCTGTGGCAGTATCCAAACAGATTTTCAAGCTATGTTTCCGTCTTTCTCCAGGCATTCCAGCTAATAGACCACGACAAAGACGGCATCATCGGCAAGAACGACCTCCGCGCCACCTTCGACTCGCTCGGCAGGCTGGCGTCAGAGAAGGAGCTCGATGAGATGGTCAACGAAGCGTCTGGCCCCATTAACTTCACGCAGCTGCTGACCCTCTTCGCCAACCGCATGTCCGGTGGCTCCGACGAAGATGACGTCGTCATCAACGCCTTCAAGACCTTCGACGACGAGGGCAGGATCGACTCCGAGAGGTTGAGGCACGCGCTCATGACCTGGGGTGACAAGTTCTCCGCCGACGAGGTCGACGAGGCGTACGACCAGATGGAGATTGACGACAAGGGCTTCATCGACACCACCAAGCTCATCAGCATGCTTACCGCTAGCGCCGAGGAGGAGGAGGGCGGCGAGGCTGCGTAATAAGGACGCGCTCACACCGGCAGTCGCCGCACCACCCGGCCGACAGGGTTCATTAAAACCTCACTGAACCCAACCAACTTTTTTATTTTAACTTCTCTATAATATAATTTATTATTTCCATTTTTTATTTATATAAATATAGTACTATTTCCAAAAAATGTGTAGTACTGTCCCCTACTATTTGTATTGATCGAATAACTGATCGTTAATAATATATTTTGTAAAGGATACTATGTATTCATATTATTTCTGTTACAAAATAAATGATGAAGAAGTCTGACTGAAATGACATGGGCCCAGTGGGTCACGGTTTTATACAAACATGGATTTTGTCATTACAACACATAACACACACCTATAAGTTCACCCCTGATTATTTACAAGTTAGATAGGTAGGGTAAGGAGCGAAATCTAGAAACCATTGTATTCAGTACTTGTTTAGTAGATATTTTAGTAGTACCTATCTAATTTAAGGAATTTGGGGTTCTGATTTCCTATAGACTCCACGCACAGCTTACAGAAACATTTTTTCAAGACATTACGTTAAATAAATATGTAGGTATAAATAGACACGACACTACTCTACACAGTTTACACAAAATCCAATATTCTATTCTTAAAAATTATACAATGCAAAACTGAAGCGCCTGCTCTGAAGTTCACTGCAAATATTGATACTGCGGAATATCGCATTCAATTAGAGCAATGATAACTCAGTTGGTGGTGCCACCGTCATGCTATCTGCGTTTGAATCCTGCAACGATTTCTTGGGCTGGACGAAAACATTGTGATAAACCCATAGCAGATAGGTCTGGTGGTAGGACATTTTCTACCTTCTGACGCTCGCTTGCAAAAGCTCCCCTCTTTTAGCTCCTCTCTCCCGTGGCTAAATTGGCACCGCTCAAGTACTTTCTATGAATTGGTTGTAAGCACGGTGTTTCTTTTGCCAATATCGGTACTTATCACAGACTAAGTAGAGGGTACTTATATTCCTAACACTGACAAAAGAAAAATTTTCTTCGAAAGTCTTGGGGCAGTAGCAGTACCAAATAGTAGGTATTC
The DNA here is from genome assembly GCA_905220475.3 of Ennomos fuscantarius. NCBI lineage: Eukaryota > Metazoa > Arthropoda > Insecta > Lepidoptera > Geometridae > Ennomos > Ennomos fuscantarius. The sequence goes on from HG992046.1 coordinate 11,198,196, forward strand.
TATGGGCAATACGGTGTCACGACCTAGGACCTAGGAGTATAGTATAGGGTCCGTATTACAGAACGACGCTCAGTCATCGGTCGGTGTCGGTGCTCAAACATAGATTTCATTCACCAATTGATCAGTTTATGAATGAAATCTCTGCTTGAGCACCGAACTACGACTGGGCATCGTTCTGTAATACGGACCTAGGAGTGGTCACGTCACGCACGACTCACGACTTCAACTTCAACTTTTTTTACAATATATCAATGTCAATATAGTCTCATGTCAAACTCAAATGCTAAAATCAGCTGACATAGTATGTACGACTTGAGTGTGAGTAAAGAAACATGAAAAAAACAACAAAACAAAGATGACCGCGGAGACGGAAAGTGTAAAAAATATTACAGAAACATTCAAATATTCATTTCCAACATGCACCAACGAAGACGTCCTGTTCAAACTAGAGGTCCCTGTGGAAATACCCCACGACGGATCGACGAGAGAGCTGGTACAGCGAGTCATCAACATGTTTCACATACCCGTCTATTTAGAGGATGGTACGTGAATATCTACTGCTTTATGTATTGAAACGCCCCTTGGCAATAATCTTTCAAACAATGATACTATCTTTATATTTTATTTTATTTAAATGATGTAAATCGTCGATCATCGATCGCAAATAAAGTGAGTTATTATTGTTACTACTTACTATCCAGTGTATTACCAGCTTTGAATAAGGAAATGGCAGTGTAATAGCTATAGTTAATATGATTTTCAAATGCTATTGTAGTATTATATTCATTACAGAACTTAATGAAAAACTAGCACAGTTTGTAGAGGAAAAAACAAAAAACTTTCACGATGATCGCGATGAAAAGCTGATTAACCAGCTCAAGAATAGTGAGCTCAATGTAGAAGGTATTGTAAAGAACTGGGAGAAATCCTTTAAAGACAATGTGATGGAGTTTGCTGAACAGAAAGGCACTTCGGATGAGGAAGTGTTTGCTGCAGCATACCACAAGTTGGTGCATTCTCCTGCATGTGAGACAATATTGTCAGTTGAAAACTCATATGCAAATACATTCACTGAATTGAGGAAAAATAGGAATGAAGATATCAAGCAGCTTACTGCCAAGTGAGTCTCATTATTAATTTTATAAGTTGTTAATTATTTTTACTAGATACTTTAGGGTGGGACTTTATGGTGTCAGTTCATCTAGGTAGGTGCCATCCCTTTGCCAGTTATTCTGCCACCAAACAGTAGTGTGCAAGCACTACTGTGTTCTGGTTTGAAAGTCACTGTAGCTAATAAAATTACTGGGCAAATGAGACTTTATGGCCTGATCTATCAGACTAAAAATCTTATTCCTAGACTTTGCTATTGTCTCAGGATGATGTGTGCACTGCTGTATCACGCGAAGCATTGTAATTTAGAATACCAAGTTACACAAGCTATGGACGGCCATGTCACTTAACATCAGGCTGACAACTGGCTAATTAAGTCATTCATTAATTTAAAAAAAAATTGAGATTTGCTTGATCAGAGAAGTGTCAGAGGAACTCTTACTGTCCAGTAAAAATTAAACAAAAAGCAGTAAACTTCCAACACATCCACTACTGTTACATGGTTTATTTCTTAATAGTCTGTCCACAAGAATAAAACTACCTCCTCAAAGTCAAGTTAGTAATAGGTACCAACATTACAATATTGTAGTCCAAGAATGTGAAACTGGCACTGAGATTTCACCTAAGTTAATTCATATTTAAGACTTTACATAATATTATTGTATATCAATTAAAATATGTCATGTTATAGACAAACAGAAGAAATGGAAGAGAAAGTCCGCCAGCTGAACATAACTACCACAGAGGAAGATATCAATGAGCTGGCAACCCAACACTTTGAGGAGCAAGCGCTGGTGGCAGGTCGTTGGGGCTCGCAGCTGGATGCTTTGTGGCAAACACAGCGAACACAGTTCCGAGCCTGGCTGATGAGTACGCTGGATGAATACCAGACCACTGCAGCCTTGAATACCCCCAGGTGAGTGCAGTTTAATAACTACTGAAAAGCTTACTATAATAATAATTCTACAGCGTGCAATAAAAAACAAGTGTACTTTAGACCACACAACTGAAGTAAAACTTCTTCAGCATTATTAATAAACAAGAACTAGCTTAAGACTAGTTACACCATCTTTTGTCTCTTTCGATCCAGGTAAATATTCCAGTAGCAAAAAAAGGACAAAAGGTGAAGTAACTAATCCGAGACTAATACCTGTTTATTAATAAGGCTGCTTAAGTTTATCTCCATCTATCGGCCGTTATAACTTCGTTTAATGTTAATGTCGCCATCTTGACGATTGTAAATGGTAATTTTACCGGACATACCATCAATACTACAAATTAACTTAGTCATGTTTACAATGGAGATCTACATTAACCAACAACTTTCAATTTCCGTTCGCCTAGCCAGCTTACTCCCCAAGTCAAACGTGCGTAAAGAAGTTTTACTTCAAAAGTAAAATAATTTGTTGTTCCGAAATATCTATTTCACGCTACACGCAGCGCAGGTACCGATTGAGCACTATAGGTACCTAAAGGATTCGTAGGTAACAATCACTTAATAAAGAAACACTATAGCTTGTCCTGTGTATACATTTCAGAAAAACATCTGACTTGATCCCACGGTGTCTAGTAGGATAATCTTCCTCGCCATGTATACCAGAAACAGATATAAGTTCCGTAATAGCTACTGTTGGTACAGCAACTCCCCGCTGGGCACGTTCTCGATGGGGGCCCCCGTGGCGCCGCCCCCGGCGCCGCGGCCCCGGCTCGAGGAATCTTTCACCATCCACCTCGGGAGCCAGCTCAAGCAGACCCACAATATACGCATCGTCGCCGCTGATCTGCTGGACCTTTGCATCGCTGATCACTTGGATAAGTAAGTCCAGTGCAATACAAAGTTGTTCAGGTACTAACAAATTAAATATAATGTGTTCCATTATACATAGTTGGGAATAGTAACTTAGGTATATAATTTGTCATTACTAATTCTACTGCAACATAGACTAAAGAAAAGTAGGAATTTAAGAGTATGGCAATAAGATTTTAAATAGTTTAGTTGCGGCCCCTGTGCTTTTGGCTACCTAGCTACGCCACTGCCTAACCATATATAACCTAATTTCATCGTGCGCAGAAACTTAAAACTTAATATATGGCGGCTAGATAAACAACAAAGATTGTTGTAAAGGTGTAAAGGTTGTTTATATTATACCTAAGGATTCATGATGTACCATATTGGTAATTAAAGATGGTGTTGCGGTACACAAGTGTATTGCTCGGCTTCTACACGATGACTACTCCAACTTAATACTAACTTATATGCTACGTCGGCTTAAATATTTAGGTCGGGCGTGTTCGTACACTACATTGTATCCCTTTTGTTTATGTTAAATTCCACATTGTAAAGTATAGCCACTGGGTCCAACAGTAGCACGGAAGCGTCCCGGCGCCTGCAGACGTCCCTCGCGCTGTACTCGAGCGAGCTGTCGGGCACCGTGCTGGCGGGGGAGTCCCCGCCGTCGCGGCCGGCGCCGCCCACGGCCTCGCTGGCGGACGCGGCGGCCGCGCACACCGACCACCACTTCGACCACGTCGACGCGCAGCTGAGGAATATCGCCGAGAGGGTGAAGGAACCGGTAAGATTTGCTGGTTTAGAATGAAATTGGTAACGCCTTTTGAAGTAAAACTTCTTTACGCACGCTTGACTTGGGGAGTAAGCTGGTGAATGCGAGGCGAACGGAAGTTGAAAGGTTCACCATTGCCAACAGAACAAAGTTAAAACGCACTTAAAAATTGTATTATTATTTTGGTATGTGTTAAAATGACAATTTACAAATTGTCAAGATGGCGACATTAACATTAAACAAAGCAACAACAAAGTTATACCGGCCGATAGATGGAGCTAAATAAATAAATAAATAAAAACTTTATTGTTCACACAGGTAGCAAGGGAGGTACATAAACTTACAGTATATTTGTTTTGCGTAAAGTTATTGTGTATTTACAATGTACCTCAGTCGAAAGCGCTGTCCCTCACACTAGGTAGAACCTGTATAGTGAGGTCACAGGAATCTCCTTTGGAGACAAAATTGTACACACATATAGCAACTGGTGTTGTTTCAAATATCACTTAAGAATAAAATAACAGTTTAACAGTTTAGGGTTAGGTACCTATTACAATTGCTGTCTGTAAAAATATACTTATATTAGCTAAATTTGTTTTGCTATTTTGCATAAATCTGTTTTTGTGTGTACGAGTATGTATAAGACAATTTAGTCGATCCCGTCAATATAGTCTTTAAAGGCAAAAACTGACTCGCTTCTTCACGGCATTGTATTTTGAGCTGTAATGTACCGATCACCATAGTGTATCGGCAGGATCGATCCTAAATTGTCTGTTTGTGTTTGTGCGAGTGTTGTCTGTAAGTAGATTAACAAGAGATGTGGATGTCGTGTTGAACTGTGGTGGTCTTTGTAACTGTAGCTGGCTACGTGTGTACTGTGTGTGTCTGGTAGTATATGGCATTATCGATCTTGTCAGCAATTATAAGTCAGTGATTAATATCAGTCAGTATCGAAGTAAATTTTCTGTCGAAGCATAGTTAAGTTGCAATAAATAATTAGAAATACATTTGTTAAATGCATAACGGTTTAAGTGTATAATAGTCGTATGTTTACTTATTCGATTGTATAGGGCCGGTCCTTGTGCTATAAAAGATTTTCTAGCGTAGTGTGTACGATAGTAAGGCAACTTGAATATGAAATCTTTGCGTCGCTTACTTTTGTTCATTTTTAACTGTTCATTACTGACCAGAGCATGCTGTTTTAGTGTTATTGCTTTTATGAACAGTTGTCTAACCGTGAGAACTTTTGTTTCTTTGTATAGAGTCTCAGTAGAATAACGTCTTGGTTTAAAATACATTACTTTAAGTAGTGCTCTTTGTGCTCTTTCTAAAGGCAAGAAGTGCGTAGCAGCAGCCGCACCCCAGATTGGTATACAATATGTGAGAATTGATTGGGCAAGGGCATAATACACAGTCAATAACGTGTCTGCAGGCAAAACATGACGTAGTTTCTTAAATGTGTAAATCAACTTCCTTGTTCTACCTCCGAGGGCACTGATTTGTTGAGTCCATCTCAAATGTTTGTCAATAAGGACACCCAAATATTTTATATGGTCTGTTGAGTCCAAAGGAGTGCAGGAACACTGACTGAGATCAGTACAGTTCGCGCTGTGGATCTTTAATGAGAGTGAAGATTTTGGTTGAGTTGTAGAGTTCAGCGTGTAAGTCATAAATTTGGTTTTGGTGACGTTAACCGTTAGAAGGTTATTTCTTAGCCAGCTTGCAACACTATTGATACCTTTGCTTGCTGTTTCTTGAACATTGCACCATGTATTCCCGCTAAAGAGCAGAACAGTATCATCGGCGTAGGTAAAAATTGATCCATTTTCAAGCTTGAGGTCGCATAGGTCGTTGATATATATAAGAAACAGGGTAGGACCCAAAATGCTGCCCTGGGGGACCCCAAACTTAATACTGGCTTCGTTGCTTAAGTATTCTCTAATTTTTACCACCTGGGTTCTTTCCGTCAAATAACTGGTGAACCATTTAAGTGGAACCCCCCGAACGCCAATAGCCTCTAGCTTTGCCACAAGGATGGGGACGGAGACCGTATCGAAAGCCTTAGCCAAATCTAAGAATACTCCGACTGACTTTTGGTTACTATCTAGTTGCTGAATTATCCGCTGTACAAGAGTATACACTGCATGTTCAGTGGAAATTTCCGCTCTAAAACCAAATTGATTTTTTGAAAGAAGTGATTTTGTTTCTAGATAGTTACGCAACCGTTTATTTATAACTTTTTCGAGTACTTTCGATAACGTAGGCAGCAGGGATATTGGCCTATAGTTCGACACTTTTGTTCCATCTCCACCGGGCTAATGACAGATTTTTTGAGAACCTTCGGGAAGATGCCACTGTCCATACTGGCTTGACATATAAGTGTAATAGGTTTCAGAACATAAGGTAAAGCATCTTTAATGACCTTAGCTGTAATACCATCCCAACCAGGCGCTGAATCCGATTTTAGTGATAGAATAATAGATCTGATTTCTGTTTCGTCGGTTGGTAGAAGGCAAAAGGAGTAAGGTTGCTTATTCTCGACTCCGACCTCAGAAACCAGGCGTTTTTCAGTGGTACAAGTAATATCTAGAATGTCATTGGCCAAGTTTGATCCTACATTAATAAAATAATCGTTCACTTGATTTAGTGACTTATCAATATCTGACTCCCTCTTTAGCAGTTCTTCGATAGGGTTGGGTTTAGTTGTAAAGTTACAAATTCTTTTTATATTCAGCCAAGTCTTTTTGTAATCTTTTGCGCATTTTTTTATTTCTGCTCTCTCATATATTCTTTTTAACCTTTTTAGTAGATTATTACATGTATTCCTGTATTTATTATATATATTTTTTATCTCAGTATTGTTCGGTTCTTTTCTACATTTTAGGTGAAGTTTGTCTCTTTTACGGATACACTTTATCAAACCAGGTGTTATCCATGGCTTTATACTAGTTTTGGATTTGGATACTTTCTTCGTAGTTGTATGCTTAGCAATAACCGATGATAGAATATGTAAAAATGTCTTAGTAGCAACATTTACGTCAGTGAGATCCAAACAGCTATTCCAGTTGATTTGACTTAGGTCTCTAATGACCGCTTGAAAATCACATTTTTTGTAAGTTTTTTCACAACTCGTTTTTATGTCTTCTTTACTATTTATTTGTACTATAACAGGAGAGTGGTCGGTGATTGTGGCTGGTAGTAGAATTACTGTGGAGCGGAGTGTTGTCTTCAGCATACAATGATCAATACAGCTGTTTTCACCTCTCGTTGGAAGCGTATGCCCAGGCAATAACCCATGGGTCGCTAACATGGTTAGGTACTCCGAGGCATATTTATCGGTCGTATTATTTTTTATATTTATATTGATATCACCAAGCAACGCCAAACAGGGAGTTCCTTTCATCTCAACTAATAGAGTATCTAGAGAGTCCAAAAAGTTAGTGGGGTTATTGTACGAAGGTGATCGGTAAACTGCTATGATGTTGTAATAGTTATCTTGTTTTATAACCATACAGCTTGCATCTTTGATACTAGGTTCATAAACGTAAACATTTTTAAGATTATATTTTATGTATATTACTATGCCATCATTCTGATTTTTAGACACTTGAGTAGAGTGAACTACGTATGCGTCTAGAGTAGGAGGCGTGTTAATTGTTTGGAGCCAACACTCGGTGAGTATGATAACATCAAACTTTATACGTATACGATTTAGGAAGACTTCAAATTCTGTGAAATTTTTATTTATACTTCTGATATTTAGATTTATTACTGACAGGTTGCATGTCTGATTACTTTTCAGGTACACATTGCACTCCTCAGGTTCACTCAATGAAAAAGCGTTAGCGACATTGATGTTATCAATGTCGGACGATATTTCGTTGATCGGATTCATACTAAGTATTGAGATTTTGGCATGTGGGATAGGCATCCACATGAGTAATTATTGAGTGAGTGGTCATTGCGCTTACCTGAGGAGCATCACTGTGTAGTCGAGAAGCACAGACCCGCATACACGCAGGTGGGGTTGTTCTTCGTAATTGTCGTTTGTGTGCATAAGATCGAAATGATAAAATTGTGTATGTGCGTGAGTGTGAGTGTGAGTTTGAGTGATTATAGTGTGGGTGTTCAGTAGAGCATAAGTAACAGAAACCAGTAAAAGATAATTTAACAATGCATGTGGCTAACAACATCAAAAGAAAAATATTAACAATAACATAAATAAACAAAGACTTTAAACAATAACAGCGTCTATCATATAGTCAGTCTTTTTTAAAGTCCGAGTCCTCAATCTCCTTCAACTGCTCTGGCGAGGTGACTTGAATAGCTGGCTGCCCGTCTGCCTTCCTTATAAAAATCTTACCACCGGATATCCAGCAGTATTTGTATTGAGTGCGCTTTATAAGTTCGCGGGCAAGGTAGTGGAGATGTCTGGCCTTTTTAGTCAGGACTTCACTGAGATAGGTCTTCTTTTTATCTCCTTTGATTTCCAAAGTGTGAGAATTCAGTTGGTTACTATTGTTTGAATTATTATAGGCTTTGTATGCTTTCAGCAAGGAAGTTTTTTTCTCTAGAGAGTTAAACTCAACTACTATGGTTTTTGGCAGGCCGCGCTTTGGTGGTAGCTGGTAAAAAGTCTTTATATCTTGTGTGCTAAATTTCAGTTGAAAAATTTCATGCATTTTTTGCAGAACTTCTTGCGTTTGATCAACGTTTTCTATAGGTAAGTTTCGAATTTCAATATATGACTCATTGAATTTTCTTTGTAAGTTTTCCATCAGTGTGCTCAATTCATTTACTTCCTGTTTAGCGGCTCCACTGTTTTTCTCTAAAGCTTCTACTCGGGATTTCAGATGTGTCTGTTCCACTGCTAAAGACGCAACGGTTTCTTTTATTTCACCGTTAGATAATATTATCTGCTCATTTTGACGCTTCAGTAAGTTTATTTCTTGAAATATTTTGTCCGAGCTTTTTTTCTGTTCTGATTTGAAGTCCAAAAATAGATCTTGAATATTTTTATACATTGCCTCCAATTTATTATCAATGTGTTGAGACACACCATGAGACGAGTTATCTCTCTTCCTTTTCTTTTCTCTATTAAAAGTCATTTGTAGCTCCGACTCTGATTCCTCGAACGCCGCCGGGCTGTGGAATACGTCCGGAAACGATACCGCTTCACTAAGCGGCCTCGGCGGTGAGTGTGCCACTTTGCCCGTCAAAGACATTATCACCTTGTAATATGGGCTAAAACCGTTCAAAGAAGATCGGGCGTAGACAACAGCTAAAAGATGCGGCGTAGCAGATGGACTTACTCGTAGGCTCGTAGCTTTCTGCGTAGCAACTTTGTAGCACAGCACTTTACCAACTAATGGCTAATTTAGCGGCGGGCGCTCACCCAACGGTTGGTTCTGTGGCTCTCAGCGACGACTACCGCGCAGACGCTGCTGGTTCAAATCCGCAAAATGTGCAAAAAGTTGGATTTCTCTCACCACCTTTCCAGGCTCCACCTTCCGACACAGATTCACCGTCTCTTTCCAAGACACGCCCAAAAGGAGGAGCTTTGTCGTCAAAACCTTGTAAGAGTAACAAGTAATTGAGAATGCGGAGATCAGCCAATCACAGAAATTCGCAAATAAAACGACTCAGGAGTCTAGTACACGTCCACTCACTTCAGAGGCCCAAAGATCACTCCAAACTAAAGAAAAACTAAACTCTCAAACTAAAGAAGTTTTACTCCAGTCATGTGGTCTAAAGCACACTCTTTTTTTTAAACACGTTAAATCTTTCAGAGTTTTTGCATGTAAATTACCCACACCAGTGTAGTTTTAAGTACACAAAAACTGCACCTGTTTGCAGGTAGAAGCTCGATATACGAAGCGCGCGGAGGAACAAGCGAACGCCGAGGGCGGAGCCCCGGGGGCTCCAGGGGCTCGGGTCCGCAACAAGCGCTCGCTCGCCGCCGGAGACGTGTTCATCACGAGACACGGGAACCTGCCCGACGTACATGTGGTCTTCCACCTTATTGTTGACTCGCAGCGGGCTGGAGGTTAGTTGGAACAAGCCGACTGTTTCATTTCCATTACACTGTTGATGTAATGGTGGAAGTGAGAAAACTACGTTCTCTGGCTTCAGTTTAATTCTATGTATATCAGTAATTGAAGTATGTATATCAGTCTAAAATATCGTATATTAAATTACTCTCATTTTGCAATATATTCAAACTTCAAAATTCTTTTATCATTTTTATGTTTTTTACCGTTTTATAAATGATAAAAAATAAAATATTCCTGCATAAAACTTTTGTTTCCTGCAACCCGCTTTTGGCCGTTTTCTAAAACAAAATATCCTAAATGTTATTCCAAAAAATTTGCTATAAATATAGTTTTATCGAAAGCAGCCCAGTAGCTTCAGCGTGATGCGCGTTCAAATGGACAGAAAGATATACAACAATCGGCAAACAAATATATCTCATTTATTTTCTTAGAAAATATTTTAATTAGATTTAGCCCAATTGCAGTTTTATTATTGTGAAATATACTTGATCGCGCAGTTGGCAGTTAGCTCTGCCTTCTGAACTGTAGGTTGTAGGTTCAATTTCCACCCAGGGTAAACATTTGTGTAAGGAATACAAGTGTTTGTCCTGTCTTGTGTCAATTATCTGGTTCCCATAGCACAAGCTTTGCTTAGTTTGGGGTTAGATGGCGCTGTGTGAAATGTTCACAAATATTTATATATTTATTACTGCAGACATGACGTCCCGCCACCCCGCCATCCTGGGCCTGCGGAACATCCTAAAGGCCGCGTGCTCCAATGACGTCACCAGCATCGCGCTGCCACTGCTACTGCGGCATGAACTCACTGAGGTAATATATGATCCACAATTATGATCCACTCGGTAATTGGGACACTTTATTTTACCAATACAGGGAGTAACAAAAACCCTGTTATATCCGCGAGCTGCGTATCCAGTGTCAACTCAAGGTTGTAGTAATACTAGTTCTATTTCAATACGAGACATACAAAACTTACGTGTGCTTTTTATTAAAACCTTTTATGCCGTTACTAAAAATGTTTACGACCTCAGATATTGACAACATAGGTACTTGCACCACCGACGCAGCCTGCTGCCTGCCCGCACCCCGCACCGCCCGCCATGGTACGCTAAGTCTATTCAACTTGCATACCTACTGCGACGGAACTAGAAGCTATTTATTCCACAGATTACTTTTTAAGCGTTTTTCATACGATTATGTGCCCTATACCACATACCACAACGTTGTAGGATTGCGAGACTGAACTTAATGACGTAAAAGATCTCTTTGACCAATAGTGGTAGGCACACAAGTGCTGCGCGCCTTTCTGCCACACTCTAAACAATCGAATTCACGTGTGATTTTGTATTGTCAAGAAACAAGATAAGTACGTAATTTTTAGCTCTTAAAAGAGCTTTCAAAAACACATCTGTCGGCAGGCGATTTTCATGTTCAGTCAATCAATCAAAATGCTGATTTGGCGGATTGGATTTTCCACAGCCCATACGTGCTCATTATGGCAGTTAAAAACGCCAGATCGGACGATCTGCCACTCGGTCGAGAAGCCACTGACAAAATGCCACTCTGGGCTCATAATCACTGGGCAACAATGATTGCACTCGTTGATAATGAAACGGGTGCTGACCGTCTTCCTTCAATGCCCTCCATACACGCATGTGATTAATTCCAATTTCTCTTGCCATGCTGCGTGTGCTACGTGTTGGGTCTTGCACAAACATATCGAGCACCTGTTCTTCAGCATCATGTAATACTCGTGGTCTTCCAGCATCAAATCTTTGCTGATCACGGCCCGTTACACTACCGGTGTTGTAAACACGTAAGTGCAATCGCTGGAATGCCATTAATGACGGTAACTCAATTCCACGCGAAATAGAAAAATTATGCTCGTATTCTCTACGTGCTGCCGCATAATTATTGTGACTTCTACCAAGGCACATTAACATATTGTAGTATTCGTCGTTAGAATACGACATCACACTCGACACTAAATTCGCGACGGTCAAACTGGAAACGACTAAATTGCATGAGAGAGCACGTGCGACTGAGCGTAAGCCGCGGGCCGCGCCGCGCCTATGCCGCACCGCCCGCGCACCCCATTTCCCCGTAGGCACACAGGTGCAGGAGCGGCATCCTACAAAAGAGCCGACAAAGGCGGCCCCCGTTTGTCGGTTCCGCGTCTACTTTTACCTTAGTTACTTAGCTATTTAAAAATAGGCACGGCTTGTGGCACAAACATTTTTGGGAAATGGTATTATTTTTTTGTATTTAGATACTGCCTGTAACTTCAGATACGTATAACTTAGGTATTGTTAGACATTTTTATATGACTACTTGTAATGATCTGTACACATACTTCATTTATTTAACAGGGTTTTTGTTACTCCCTGTATAATGTTTAAAATGGTATATTATGTCAAAGTCAAAAGATTTATTGCAAATAGTCTAATTTTAGCACTTTTTTCAAGTCATAATTGAAGGGTTGGGAATAAAAAGGGTTTAACTGACAAATTGATAGTTTCGAAAAAAATTGACTTTAAACTTCAACGGCGTCATTTTAATGTAGACTGCTTATAAGGGAATAGAAAAGGTTTATGTAAGTTTCAGTTGCTTGATTTATTTTAAAATACTAAATATAGTACTAATTCATACAAGTACTGTAAAAATATAATATGATAAAATAAATATAATAATGTGTTTATGCTAAGCGAACTGTATTCCTGTGACAGATAAACCGTTTTTAGACTCAAAATCTCGAGATTCAAGCTTCATTTCGGTATTTTGAGAATGTATTATTGTAGATAATTTCACGCTGAATCCAACGATACCCATAAGTTATTTTGTGAAAAAAATCAGTTAAACCCTTTTTGTTCTCACCCCTTCAATTATATAAGGTATATTTTACGAAGGATATAAAATTACAAAGTGCTTAGTGCTTATGGACCAAGTCAGTTAAAGCGATTTGTTTTGAGTTTAATTTGTAGTGATCAAGAATGCGGTTTTTAGTAAGTAATTCTATATATCCTAGTGCAGGCACCCAATTTTGCAAGACTTTAATTTCCCAAGATTTATATTGTAATTCCATTTGTGTAAATTTTTAAATAAATATTAATATTATTATCTGCTGAAAATGCAAATCGTGTAACAGTTAGTGCCACCGTAGTTGCTCACAATCTAACAGTCAGCGGCCGTGACGGTCGTAATGTCCCCGGTGTAACATCCGTCCCCGCCGTAACGAGCCCGGTGTGACATCCGTCCCCGCCGTAACGAGCCCGGTGTAACATCCGTCCCCGCCGTAACGCGCCCGGTGTAACATCCGTCCCCGCCGTAACGAGCCCGGTGTAACATCCGTCCCCGCCGTAACGAGCCCGGTGTGACATCCGTCCCCGCCGTAACGAGCCCGGTGTAACATCCGTCCCCGCCGTAACGAGCCCGGTGTGACATCCGTCCCCGCCGTAACAAGCCCGGTGTAACATCCGTCCCCGCCGTAACGAGCCCGGTGTAACATCCGTCCCCGCCGTAACGAGCCCGGTGTAACATCCGTCCCCGCCGTAACGAGCCCGCCGTAACGCGCCCGGTGTAACATCCGTGCCCGGTGTAACATCCGTGCCCGACGTAATTTCCCCGGTGTAACAACCGTGCCCGCCGTAATGTCCCCGGTGTAACATCCGTGCCCGCCGTAATGTCCCCGGTGTAACATCCGTGCCCGCCGTAACGAGCCCGGTGTAACATCCGTGCCCGCCGTAACGAGCCCGGTGTAACATCCGTCCCCGACGTAACGAGCCCGGTGTAACATCCGTGCCCGCCGTAATGTCCACGGTGTAACATCCGTGCCCGCCGTAATGTCCCCGGTGTAACATCCGTCCCCGCCGTAACGAGCCCGGTGTAACATCCGTCCCCGACGTAACGAGCCCGGTGTAACATCCGTCCTCGCCGTTATGTCCCCTGTGTAACATCCGTGCCCGCCGTAACGCGCCCGGTGTAACATCCGTCCCCGCCGTAACGAGCCCGGTGTAACATCCGTGCCCGCCGTAACGAGCCCGGTGTAACATCGTGCCCGCCGTAACGAGCCCGGTGTAACATCCGTCCCCGCCGTAACGAGCCCGGTGTAACATCCGTGCCCGCCGTAACGAGCCCGGTGTAACATCCGTGCCCGCCGTAACGCGCCCGGTGTAACATCCGTGCCCGCCGTAATTTCCCCGGTGTAACAACCGTGCCCGCCGTAATGTCCCCGGTGTAACATCCGTGGCCGCCGTAACGCGCCCGGTGTAACATCCGTCCCCGCCGTAACGAGCCCGGTGTAACATCCGTGCCCGCCGTAACGAGCCCGGTGTAACATCCGTCCCCGCCGTAACGAGCCCGGTGTAACATCCGTCCCCGCCGTAACGAGCCCGGTGTAACATCCGTGCCCGCCGTAACGAGCCCGGTGTAACATCCGTCCCCGCCGTAACGAGCCCGGTGTAACATCCGTGCCCGCCGTAACGAGCCCGGTGTAACATCGTGCCCGCCGTAACGAGCCCGGTGTAACATCCGTGCCCGCCGTAACGAGCCCGGTGTAACATCCGTGCCCGCCGTAACGCGCCCGGTGTAACATCCGTGCCCGCCGTAATTTCCCCGGTGTAACAACCGTGCCCGCCGTAATGTCCCCGGTGTAACATCCGTGGCCGCCGTAACGCGCCCGGTGTAACATCCGTCCCCGCCGTAACGAGCCCGGTGTAACATCCGTGCCCGCCGTAACGAGCCCGGTGTAACATCCGTCCTCGCCGTTATGTCCCCTGTGTAACATCCGTGCCCGCCGTAACGCGCCCGGTGTAACATCCGTCCCCGCCGTAACGAGCCCGGTGTAACATCCGTCCCCGCCGTAACGAGCCCGGTGTAACATCCGTCCCCGCCGTAACGAGCCCGGTGTAGCATCCGTGCCCGCCGTAACGAGCCCGGTGTAACATCCGTCCCCGCCGTAACGAGCCCGGTGTAACATCCGTGCCCGCCGTAACGAGCCCGGTGTAACATCCGTCCCCGCCGTAACGAGCCCGGTGTAACATCCGTGCCCGCCGTAACGAGCCCGGTGTAACATCCGTGCCCGCCGTAACGAGCCCGGTGTAACATCCGTCCCCGCCGTAACGAGCCCGGTGTAACATCCGTGCCCGCCGTAACGAGCCCGGTGTAACATCCGTGCCCGCCGTAACGAGCCCGGTGTAACATCCGTGCCCGCCGTAACGAGCCCGGTGTAACATCCGTGCCCGCCGTAACGAGCCCGGTGTAACATCCGTGGCCGCCGTAACGAGCCCGGTGTAACATCCGTGCCCGCCGTAACGCGCCCGGTGTAACATCCGTGCCCGCCGTAATTTCCCCGGTGTAACAACCGTGCCCGCCGTAATGTCCCCGGTGTAACATCCGTGGCCGCCGTAACGCGCCCGGTGTAACATCCGTCCCCGCCGTAACGAGCCCGGTGTAACATCCGTGCCCGCCGTAACGAGCCCGGTGTAACATCCGTCCTCGCCGTTATGTCCCCTGTGTAACATCCGTGCCCGCCGTAACGCGCCCGGTGTAACATCCGTCCCCGCCGTAACGAGCCCGGTGTAACATCCGTCCCCGCCGTAACGAGCCCGGTGTAACATCCGTCCCCGCCGTAACGAGCCCGGTGTAACATCCGTGCCCGCCGTAACGAGCCCGGTGTAACATTCGTCCCCGCCGTAACGAGCCCGGTGTAACATCCGTGCCCGCCGTAACGAGCCCGGTGTAACATCCGTCCCCGCCGTAACGAGCCCGGTGTAACATCCGTGCCCGCCGTAACGAGCCCGGTGTAACATCCGTGCCCGCCGTAACGAGCCCGGTGTAACATCCGTGCCCGCCGTAACGAGCCCGGTGTAACATCCGTGCCCGCCGTAACGAGCCCGGTGTAACATCCGTCCCCGCCGTAACGAGCCCGGTGTAACATCCGTGCCCGCCGTAACGAGCCCGGTGTAACATCCGTCCCCGCCGTAACGAGCCCGGTGTAACATCCGTGCCCGCCGTAACGCGGCCGGTGTGTCCAGGAGATGACGCTGGGGTGGTGCATGCGGCGCGCGGAGCTGGTCCTGAAGTGCGTGAAGGGGTTCGTGCTGGAGACGGCGGGCGGCGGCGGCGCGGAGCTGCGCACGCTGACCGTGGCGCTGCCGCCGCGCACGCCGCCCGCGCTGTTCGCCGCGCTCGCCGCGCTGTTGCCGCACGTGTTCCGCGTCGCCAGCCCGCTGCGCATCCACGGCGCGCGTGACGTCACACAGGCGCGGAGCTGCGCACGCTGACCGTTTTTGTAACGTCTCATCATTTGATGGGAAGCAACGATGGAGTTTTGGCGGGAACACGAAAAAGATCGGGTCAGCGCATTGTATTATTTTCCAAAAGTTGTGTTATTTTCAGTATTAGTGCATAAAATTGGTGGCATTTTATTCATTAAGTTCTGAATTACAGTCATGAGTGTGGGAAAGTGGTATAATGATGGTAAAGCGTTTCATTTCGTGTTGTTTCCAAACCGAAATAGAAGCTTCTGGTAAAGTTGCCACCGCTTCACTACTTCACTTGATGACATGGACTTTAACTTGACTTGACACATATATATAATTAACTTGGGAAATTATCAATTACTTGACACAGGCTAAATACACAAAAGTGAGGAGCCAAAACAAAAAAAAAGTAACGATATTATCTGAGGTGGAGCATGTTTGACCATGAGTTGCCCATTCACACTTTATTTCTTTTTTTGGAAGACCAAACTTACTGACTTGAAAATAACCAGATTATACCTTAAAAGAAACACTGCTCCGGTTACGAAGATAAGAAAGTAACTATATGATCATTAGTCATCTGGATTAGTACATGCTTCGCTCAGTGTGAGGCTAGATGGCGCTATGTGAAATGTCCACAAATATTTATTTATATATTTTATTTGATGTTATCCTATTTATTTTGTCTTTTACCAATGTCATGCGATCTTCTACATAATGTTGTAAGATTAACAATGTTTATGTTGGGACAGCACTAGTGGCCTGGCCCCATCCCTAATATAGATAGTCTATGGTACAATTCCATAGCCTCTCTGTGTCAATTCAAATATGGTAGACGTTTCCTTTTACATTTATATTATTAAATTAAACTGTTCTCATGTTAATTAGAAATAAAACATCCAGGATTTATTATTTATTCAACATATGCGAGAAGCTGAATGCTCTCGGCTTCTTCACCAAAAGTTTGCTGCCTTGTTAACTACGGACTGATTTAATATAAATGCTTAATATAAATTATTTTGTTATATGACGCACTTTTAATTGTCCATATAGCAGTATTTTTATTCAGATTTCATAAGTTCGTTAATAAATTATTAATATATGTACTATCTACATCGTTTCTTTTTTTATAGAATTATTTTTTAAATCCCCACAGCATATCCTTCTCACCACACTATTTTAATAGCGTACCCGCTACCAATCCCGCAATGCAACAAAAACTAAGTTACTCCACAGACTATACATTCAATCGAATAACTAAAGAGATTAACCAAAAAAAATCAAGTAGTATCATATAATTTACTTGTGGTCAGGAATAGTGAAAAGATTGTCTTTAGTTGGGAATTAGAAACCCTTTTGGAGCTAACCGATTTATAAGTAGATACTACAGAAATAGAAAGTATGAAGTGAAAGATCAAATTAATGCATAATCACAATTTATTAACGTAATTAATATTAACAATATTTTAAGTAATTAAAATAGCAATTCTAGTCGCAATAGTAGTCGTCGTCGTATTCGTAGGGCTTAAGATAGACGCATTTACATAAGTAATTTCAAACCGATTGAACCAAATGTCAATCAGAGCACCTTTTTTGTACCAATGTAAAATGGGGATTAAACGAAATGGGTAAATAATGACGGGGAGCGATTTGAGCATTGTACGAATTGGAACTATCGCGTGTCGCGTGCGCGGGAGCAGCTGGCGCTGACTAAATAATTGATATTGCCATGTGGATAGTGGTGTCGATTGTGTCGCATTCTCTAAACTTAAAGTATGGCGGTACTCTTCTGATAAAGGGGAAATGAAAAAGACGGAAATGTGTTAATTTCGTTTAGCTTTCGAGTATGCGACAATCGACACCAGTATATATATATGGAAAATTATCCTATTTGTTGAATAACGTCAAGTTCCTTAGAACTATTGGGACATACTGATAAAAAAACAATCATGTAGGGACTTTAGATTCGCACGCCAACATACAGTGACTGAGTAATGTAAATGCGCCGATATAATAATATTTTGATACATCCTATTTATTTCCATAATTCTAAAAAAATGTCATTGTAAAACATTTTGTTCCCGTTTATATTGCTTTCATTAGTGAGTTCAATTTTAGTTTGAAACCAAAACTATCATTAAACTAATATTAAAGTAACCGACGGGGATTCTTCCATTACATATTCGAATAATTTGTAAATAGCAAGTCATAATTATTTTTATATTCTAAATCCGCAAACGTGTTTGTACTTTTACCATGATATCCATGCAGGAAGTAATCGATACCAAGAGGTCGACATTAACATTTAAAAATGCACCGAAACAAGCGAATTTCATTGTTTGTATGCGATATGTACTTAACGTTGTATTGTGCGTGTTTGAGCACCAAATTTAATCATGAACATATCTAAAGTTATAAAAACTGCGTTCCGTCGCGATTCGATAATAAAACAAAATATTACTAACACTAAACGCCGTAAATAAAACAATTAATCCAAATTATAATAGTACATACTAAAAGCTAAAATAAATCTTAAATCGACAAAATTATTTAATAATAGTGCGTATTGTCATTAAAATAAAATGAAAGTGATTAGTCTATGTCAGTAAGACTCGGAGCAATTCGAAATTATGATAGAAACGGATGTGGAGTGGGAGATTAGAGAAAGTTCCTGGTTTTGAGATACTAACAAGGTTTTCTCAAAACTTGTAGACTTTTCATAACATGCTACTGTTGGTCTCTAACGACCTTTACAGCGAGACGGGCGGGTGGAGTAGAAACTACAAAAATGGTCTTTGAGCGAGAATCATTGCTTGTACAATAAAATAAAGTAAATAGTAAAACAATAAGTCAAAAGTACAGTAAGGGTTGAGCCACATTGAACACCACGGAATCATATTTTTTCGTGTTCTATCCTTTTCTATCGCTCAGGATCCTACAATGTCGCACGCGACAGCATCAACGATGCGAAAGTACTCACGCTATCTTTCTCCCTCTGGGAGATCGATCTCGAGCGATAGAAAGAGATAGAGCGTGGGAAATGCGATTCCGTGCTGACAAATATGGCTTAACCCTCAATCCAGAATACAATTTGTTATTATGAATAAAAAGTTACATAAAACTAGTTTTAAAAGATAGTAAAAAAGAAATCGGTTCTTTGCAATACTTGTTGCACAGTTATTATTAGTCTAAAAAGGAGTCACATACGAAGAATACTATTGTACTATCCTGATCATAAATACCGATGTACTACAGAACGTACACAAGCGTACTTTTCATGCGTCCACTCGTCTGGTACTACTTGAATATGTCATATCCGGTATTGTAGTTTTGGAACTTTAGTTTTTTACCTAAAAGTATGCATAATGAGGTACAATCCTTACAACTAGGTACCTTGTATATTTGGCATGAGTGTCACACATCGGATGGTCCGATATACGTTCACATATTATAATAATTCGTGACAAACATATTAAAGAAACGATCTCAGAAGAGCAAATATTTCTATAGCTAAAGATTCCATGAAGAAATCATTAAACTAAACAAGCCCCCAAAAGATAGGGTCCCAATATCTTAACAAATGAAACAAGAAACATTGAATGTTCACCGAGCACCGGCGCCATTTATGCACCTGAAACAATCAAATAAATATATAAATATTGTTTCTACACGTGAATAAAAACGAGAGCGCTTTCGCGTTGTGATCGAAACGTCGAGTAGTTAAAATTATGTTTTAATAATTTTTGTGCGCGAATAGACCCGTTTTATCTTCATACTGTTTAAAAATCCAATAGCTACTCAATTATGGGATTTATTAGTTGTCTAACTTTACGTTGGTAATCTGATATTTACTACAATACATTAATATGTTTTGGATTATTTTAAAGCAAAGATCTAATTCAATTTCTCAATTCAATTGTTTACCTGTTTGTATTCTTTAATATTGTTTACAAAATCAAATATGCGCTTTATTGATTTGGTTTAGTTCACTATGGATCTAAGATGGTAGGTTTTGTCATTTTTGAAAATGTTAGATTCTATAGATACTGTCTGTTTCTATATGTGATGCTACATATTATTGTTTTTAGTGTCAAGTAGATACAATTAGTTTTAAGTATACGATAAATTATAAATTAGTTTCATATCATGTATTTCTCATATAAGTGAATAGTATTCTTTTGAGAAATAAAGTTCTTAAACCAGAATATGAGTTCAAGTCGCAAATTTTAAAAAGTGTTAAGCTATATACTCACCTTAATTACAATAATATTTGTACTGCAGTTATAACGTACCATCCACTTCGTTACCGCCTACGACTTCGTCCGACTGCTTCCATTGCCACTGCAAATACAAGAAATGTTTTTATTTACCGCAACTTTTGCTGACATCTACTTCGGCCAAAGACTGAGCATTGCCATTCAACGTGGCAATGCTGCCTTCATATTACGCACGTTGCCTACTGGTAGTGGTTTGTTAGGTTGTTTTCTTTAAGTAAAACTACGCACGCTTGACTTGGGGAGTAAGCTGGTGAATGCGAGGCGGATGTAAGTTGGTGTTGGTTCACGTAGATCTCCACTGTCGACATAACAGAGTTAAAATTGGTATTATTGTTGGTATGTCCGGCAAAATAACAATTTACTATTGAAGGGGTGAGAACAAAAAGGGTTTATCTGATTTTTTCACAAAATGACTTCTGGGTATCGTTGGATTCAGCGTGAAATTATCTACAATAATACATTCTCAAAATACCGAAATGAGGATTAAATCTCGAGATTTTGAGTCTAAAAAAGGTTTATCTATACAGGAATACAGTTCGCTTAGCATAAAAACATGATTATTTTTATTTTATTATATTTTTACAGTAATTATATGAATTAGTACTATATGTAGTATTTTAAAATAGAATTAATACATTTTCAAGCAACTGAAACTTACATAAATCTTTTCTATTAACTTATAAGCACTCTACATTAAAATGAAGCCATTGAAGTTTAAAGTCAATTTTCTCGAAACTATCAATTAGAAAGTTAAATCCTTTTTATTCTCAACCCTTCAATTTTCAAGGTGGCGACATTAACATTAAACAAAGCAAAAACAAAGTTATACCGGCCGATAGATGGAGCTAATCTAAATAAATTTTACTTCAGTAGTGTGGTCTAAGACACACTCGCGTTTTTTAAAATGTTTTATTTTTTGTTAGATGAGTTCGAGGTCAAACATACGAGAGACCAACCTTCCGGTGGAAGTTTTCCTTTAGCGTGGCGTCCTCTCGTCTCCTTCGGCTCGACGGTCGCCTTAGTGGCTGGCTTCTTTGACGCTGCTGATTATACAAGTGTCCTTACAGTCAAGTAACAGGGATGTTATGAAGCTCCGTAAACGTAACCGAACCTACCGGATGTCCGAAATAAAATTATATCCGTTGTAACGTTCCTAACCGTTTCACAACTTTCGGATAGTTTACTATAAGGGTGGTCTACATTTTTTTAAATAGATAAAACTTAAAATGTAGTAGATAATATAGATAATAATTACTTACCTATATTACCGATTATAATACCAAATGACTAGATAAAACCTACAAATAATCCCAAATTATTGAATAACCAAAACTAATGCATAATAACATACCGAAATAATCACATATCCGAAACCGATATAATTATATTCCTATATCCATATCATACAACACGTCCCAGTGTACGTTCGGTTTTGTTATTCAGAGAGATGCTTTTTTATATAGTGCAACACTACTGGTGGTAGGTGGATAGATAAAAAACTTTATTGCACCAGAAAAAATCGAATCGCACTTAATGATTTATTCCAGTGAACCTTTGTAAACGAGTTGTAAAAGAAAAAAAGGAAAAATTACCCAAATAGGGATATTTTTATATCGGAAAATAGTGAATTTCCTGTGGGGTATATATAGATAGGTCATTATACGCGAGAGAAAAAACGCGACAGTCTAGTAAAAATATAATAGAAATGATCTAAAGAGCAAACTACCTTTAGCTGGGGAAGGTTCCACAATAGCTTTCCTCTTCCCACTGGCTGCCGGCGCCACATTTTCTTTGGATTCTGCAGCCTGAAACATAACGCGTAATGAGACATAATTCATACGAATCACCCGCAAAAATAACATAATATGATTCGCTCATTCGTACCTTTCGTCCTCGAACGGGTTTAGATTCTTTCTCAACAGGTTTAAGTTCCTCAACTTCCTTGGCCCTTCTTCCTCTTGTAGTCTTCGCAGCTTCCTGCTTATTACTTTCAGCCTTAACATCTTTGGTTGCGGCTCTTTTTTGTTTTGCAGTTGTTTCCGTTACAGCGTTTTTGCTGGTTTTAGGTTGACCTTTGGCAACTTTCGAAGGAACATCTTCGTTTGCAATAGCTTTACGTTTTCGGCCCTTGGTTTCTGGTGCGAGCGTGACTTCAACTTTGATTCTGCGAGAGCGGACTGGCGGGTCTGACTGCGTGCTCGTTTGAAGTTCGACCTTTTTACCTCGCGTTTTAGATTGAATTTCCTCAGATTGCGACTTAACTTCTAATTTCATGCGGCGTGTTTTTGTTTGTTTTTCTTCTACAATCGGTTCGGCTCTTCGGCCGTGGCCACGCGTAGTCTCGGGTGGAGCGCTCGCTTGAGTCTCAACCTTTTTCCCACGTGTTTTAGGTACCTTTTCCTCTGGTTTAGATTCAATAACAGCTGCAGGTTTTTTGCCTTTAGTTTTAGTGCTATCTTGAACATTGGAGTCCATTGCATTCGGCTTGCGGCCTCTCTTAGGTTGTACGGACGGTTCAATCTCGATCTCGACGGCCTTGCGTCCTCTCTTAGTTTGAGCCGGTTCCTTAACTTTAGTCTTTCTACCGTCGGTTTGAGGTTCCTTTTCTGTTGCCACCGCACGAGCTCTTCTGTTTTTCTTTGGAGATGCTTTCGGCAATTCCGCTTTTGTGTCGACGGTGGCAGTGTTGCGAGTTCGTTTGGGTTTCTCTTCTTGTACTTTTGTCTCGGCGACCTTTCCTTTGAGTCGAGGTTTTAGCCGCGGAGATGGTTTAGCGACGACGACGGTGGCTTTAGCGGCGCGAACCTTTGTTCTCTTGGGAGTTTCCAATTTTTCGTTCTTTTTGATCCGTGCGGCGCGAGTTTTCTTTGGGCTGAGTTTGGCAGACGTTTCTTTAACCGCGGTAGTTTTCTGTGTCGTGGGACTCATCACCGGTGGTTTCTTAGTAATAACTATCGAGCTCCTGCGTTTTTTCGTATTGGCTCTCGAAGATTCCGTAATCTTTCTGTTTCTGGTCGTGCGTTTCGGCGGACTCTGCTTTTCAGGAGTTCTGTTGGGCGACGCCCTGGAGATGTCAATCTTTTTGGGAGTTTCCTGTTTCCGAGGTGTTCGAGATTTGGCGGGAGTGATATCCGATTTCTCATCGGTAACTGTGCGAGTGCACCTAGAAAAGGCAAATTGGAAACTAAGCCGAATTAAATTAAGCTAATTCATAGTAAAATTGCGTTACTTATTATATTTATAGCACATAGTTGATGTACTACTGTCATGTATGATGTCGATGTGTGAAGCTTAAATTTGTACAACTCATATGAGTTAAAAAAAAGTCAACACCAAGGCGTGCGTGGGCATAAAAATGTTTCTTTCGGGCTTCCAACAAAACTGGGAGTGAAAAATTTAAATGTGATCCATTATCAAAACTGCACCTGATTTCTATTTTAATACATTTTAAGCGGTTTAGGAACCAACAGATATAAACAGCAGGAACATTTTTAAAGAAGTTTTAACTCAGAAACTGCAAATAAGTATGTTAAATTTGTCAGTGTGTTCATCGTCAAATCTAGCTTAAATGTGAACTCACCCGGAGCGGTCTCGGGGCGGCGCGGGCCGCACGGGGGCGATGGGCGACACGCGACCGAGCGCCGTGGCGATGGGCGACACGCGGCCCAGCGCGGCGGCGATGGGCGACACGCGGCCCAGCGCGGCGGCGATGGGCGACACGCGGTCCAGCGCGGCGGCGCCGAGCGCCCGCGGACGCCCGCCCTTCACGGGCGTGGAGTGCACCACCACGCGCTTCTTTATGGGCAGCGCGCGCCTGCTCCGGTCCAGCGAACCGTCCGCTAGCGACCTCTTCTTGATGGGCAGCGTGTGCGCGCTGTACACCTCCGAGGTCTTCCTGTTCCCCGCGCCGTGCCTGGTCCGCGACGCGCGAATCGGGCTCCCGCCGGCCGCAGTGTCCGTGGCCAGCCTCTGTAACTCCCTCTGCGTTACGCTCAGGTTGGGTTTGGTCGTGGAAGGTTCCTCGTGATGCAGCCGCTTCTGCAGCTCCTGCTCCAGCCACTGCTCGACGTTGTTCGTTATGTCGTCGATGGAACTGCGGAGGGATCTCCGCCTCGGAGTCTTCCGCTTCTTGGTTAGCTTGGTCGAGAACGTGTTCGAGTAGACCGCCTTGGCGTGCGGCTTCCCGAAAAGGGCGTCGAATAGAGCCTCTGACCTGTTCGCAGAGTCGTCGAACAGCTCCTCGACGCCGCTGACGTCGTGATAGGCCGCGGTCCTTCTCCGCGGCTTGAACATCTTCCTGACGCCGCGAACGTCGCTCAGGTCGTTCCTTGGCGCGTGATTCCTCAACGTCCGCTTGACGCCGGATACGTTCCTCAGATCGTTTTCGGGAGGTTTCTCGATGAACAGCTTCTTCACGCCCCTCACGTCCGTCAAGTCGTTCTTCGGCGACGCGTTCTGAAATATGGACTTGACGCCGGTGACGCGGCGCAAGTCGTTGGTCGGCGACGGCGCGAACGCCTCCTTGATCCGGACGTCCGTGAGGCGATTCCGAGGAGATCTTGCGAAAACGGCTTTCACTCCGCGCACGTCGCTGAGGTCGCCGCCGGAGTCCCTCGCTCGAGGGCTCCGCAGCAACGCTCTCACGCCCCTAACATTTCGCAAGTCGTTTTCAGGAGTGTTTTTCTTGAATAGCCTCTTGAGTCCGCTCAAATTAGGGCTATTTTGGGGGGTGTCCATGGGACTCACAAACCGCTCGGGACTGATCGCCTCGGGCGATTCCAGAAGCGAATTGGTCGGGGTTCTCCCGGTCAGAGCCACAGTCCTTCGGGTTGGTCTACGAGCTTGCGCTACGTCGTCGTCGTCTTCGAGCAACTGTCTTCTAGAAAATTCAGTCATGCTTTGGGAAAGCTTCCTCTTCACAGGGCTGTTGAAGAGTTGCTTCACGATGTCGGACTGGTTAAGGTCGTCGATGATGGATCGCTTCGATTGCGGCTTCTTGGCCGTGGAGTGCTTGTGTTTCACCGGCTCGGGGGCTATTTTCAACGCACTTTTTGGGGTAATCACCTCCTCATTGTCGGGCCGAGGCGCAGCTTCGTCCGTTTTGTCAGATTCCACTGAATCCCTGCTCAGTCGGAGCAACGTCTTCCTTACGGAACTGTTAAGCGACGCCCTCGAGTTCTGACGTCCGTTCGTCTCCGACAGCACTCCGATGCTTTTCCTATTGATCGTGGATCTGCGACTTCCGCCGGAGTTCCGAGGGGAGCTTCGGCTGGAGTCCAGGAGACTCTTGATGCTGAGAACCGGCGTCCCGGCGGGCTCGGCGCTCCACCTGTTTTCGGGAGGACTGACACCTCGATTTTCCGGACTCGCGGCGTCTGCCAGGGTCGCGTCCTTCAGGATGGACTGGGAGCCGCGGCTACGTCTCGAGGTGCGGGGCGACGAGTCCGCGGCCTCGGTGTCGTCCAGCAGGAGCAGGTCGCTGTCGGTGATCCTGGAGCGGCTGCGGCGCGCCGCGGGGCGCCGGCGCCGCGCGTACGGCGTGCTGCAGCCCAGCGCCGGGCGCCCGCCCGAGGTGGCCGGGGTGCCGAAGTCCGTCGTGTCGATGGACGCCGCCGAATCGTACACCGACTTGGTCGCGTCCGAGTCGAAGGAAACCAAGTCCACGACCGAGTACGACTCCAGGTTCTGCGAGCGGGCCCCGGCCGCGGCCGATCGCCGGCTCCTGCGGCTCGACCGCTCCAGCGATCCTTGGGCGCTAGAAGCTCGAGACTGCGAGCTGCGAGGCGAGACGACCTCGTTCAGGGTTCCGCTGCTCCTGGAATGGATGGGCCTCCTCGGCGAAGGCGATGGGGTAGTCGAATCGGAGTAGTGAAGGGTCAGGTCCTCGTCGGAGGCGCGCGTGCTGCCGTCGGCGGGCGCTTCGCTCGGCCGACTCAGATTACTCAAGTCGAATTTGATCGATTCCGTTTTGCGCGTGTTTTTCTTGGAAAGGTCCTTCATGGCGGACTTCTTGGGGCTCGCGAGCCGCGAGGAGTTTTGCGAACTTATCCTCGAGCGCGTTGATGCGACGCTCGCGCGGCCGCCTGGGGTCTGCGCGGAGTCTGTGATTTCTAGGATTGACACCTGGGGGGAAGTTTTATTATTTTATTTCGTTTTTTTTTTTATTTGGATGACTGACAGCTTTCTTACAAAATTATATGAGAACAGGATAATAAATACTCCTAAGCCAAATACAGGTTATCACTCTTAGAATTACTAAGTAGGTCTATCCAAAAAAAGGTAGGTACTTAGCTCAACATATTGTTTGTGACATTTAACAAAAGAAAAACTATTATCATCGAAGCCATATAAATATAAGGTAAGAGTAACATTTTAAACACAAGTATCATGCTAAGTTGATTAGTTTAGATTATATTTTATGACTATTATTACTAGATTGATCGGTACATTATATCGGTTTTTTCTTATGTTGTAACAGAATGAGTCTGGTAGTGTAATACTAATCAAAACAGTTTGTGTCAGCGAGTTTACAGTTTGTGTGACAACAAACAAATATTCTCAACTTTTGTCCCTATACTAAAATAATCACAACAGTCTTTACATCACAGATTTATGCACCAAAATTTCCATCTCATGCATAACTAACTTTCCTTTGCTTAGCTGAAGCACCAAAATAAAACGCACTAGTCATTCGTAGCACTTACGGAGCGATCCCCGGTGGTTCTCTTACTGCTCCTTCTGCTGGAGGAGTCGCGTACCGAGTAGCCCGCGGCGGGCGCCGGGGCGGCGGGCGGCGGCGCCGTGGGGCCGCGGGACCTGCGCAGCGGGCTCGGGGCGGCGGGCGGCGGCGCCCCGGGGCCGCGGGGCCTGCGCAGCGGGCTCGGCTTCTTCACCACCAACGACGGAGACTTGCACTTGGGCCGCTCGCCTGCGATAGATACCCTCGACTTGGTGTGGCCCGTCATCAACATAATGGCCGCCTGCTTCGTGTGGTCTGCAATGTCAAATGTATCGCATGCTCCAGCTACCGGCTACATAATGCACGTCGGCTTGGTAGAGCGTCGTCCCTGTCACTCAGAGGGAGATGGTCGCCTTCGGAGAGCGTTCTCTCTTTAGTTTTATATGCATTATTAAGCCGATACCTGCACTTGTATCAATGGGACGTTGCGGTGCAACTCCAAGATCACGGGACTTAATAAATTAAAGTATAACTTTGTTTTTTTTTTTTTTTTTTATGTTTTGTTTAATGTTAATTTGTAAATTGTCATTTACCGAACATACCAACATAATAATACAAATTGTTGACTTTATCATGTTGACAATAGAGATTCTACGTGAACCAACTATGTATAGGCTACCATCGAAACTATCGGTGTTTACTCTGGAAGATTACAAGCACTGTTGTAAAAAATTGTTGTCTATAAAGTCGGTTTATGGACTATAATTTTAAGCGATAAGAAAGAAAGCACTTAGGCCGACCAATTCATTGAAATTGACTTAGGCCGACCGTACCAGTATTTAATGTACATGAAAACTGAGGAATTTTTGTATTTTGAATCTTATTATAACGTCTTAAAACCATCACACAAGAATTAGTAGACAGCAGTAGCTTACCAATCTTCAGCGGCGCTTCGATCTTGATAATCTTAAGTTTCCTCGCGCTGTGCGCTTTGTTGAGCACGGCGCGCCGTAGCGGCGTGCGACGCGGCGGCAGTGTCGCGCGCCGGGACGGTGCTGTCGCGCGGCGCGGCGGTGCTGTCGCGCGACGCGGCGGGAGTGTCGCGCGGCGCGGCTTGCGGGACTCGATCCACAGCGTCGCCT
Source organism: Ennomos fuscantarius (assembly GCA_905220475.3). Lineage (NCBI taxonomy): Eukaryota > Metazoa > Arthropoda > Insecta > Lepidoptera > Geometridae > Ennomos > Ennomos fuscantarius. Next base: position 11,226,278 of record HG992046.1, read on the forward strand.
GCGTCGTGTGCGCCGCCCCCCCCGCCCCGCCCGCGCCGCTCTCCGGCTCTGGACACAACCACTTCTATAAGCCCGCGGACCTCCGCACTACAGTTGTGACGACATCATCCTCCTTCATCGTCATTCCAGCTTTCCGCCTGCTTTTGTAGTTTTGTATCAAATATTGGCCATTCACAATCTAGATTCAAATTCAAGTTTAGAACATTATGAGCTGCTGGGAAAAGGTTAGGAAGGACTTCCAGGACACAATACGCTGAACTGCTATTGGATGTTCACAATGTTGGCGCTAATTATTAAGTGACTTGACGAGCGTACTCGGAACTTATTAAACAAACCAACGAACGCGGCGGATCCACAAATTAGTTCTCAGGACATTGGATACGGCGCTTGTATAGCCTGTATAGTCCGGCGTACTGACTTCATGGAGATCCCTTACTGTATATTGTGTAGCGGAAGAATAGTTACTTTCTGTTTTGTTTATTTCGAAGGAATATTAATGAATAATTGTAGGAAAAGGACGTTGTAGGAGTGGACGAAAAGTGGACCACTTTTTAACTTTGTAACTGAACAAACACCTTCGTCGCACAATCGTTTGTCCTGGGCGGGAATCGAACCCACAAGTTACAGTTCAGAAGGCAGAGCAACTACCTACTGAGCTATCAGGCCAGTCAAATACAATATATTTTACAACTAAAAGACAGTTAACAAAAACAAAGAAACTAATTCTAATTGTTTTGGAATTACGAATAATTATAATAATAACGCCCAACGATCACATACATAGATCCTGGACCCTAACTAGTATTCCCTGTGTCTAGGGACCCAGGAACTACGAGGACCATGGTCCCACAACACCCAGACTCAGAACAAGTATTTGCGCTTTTTTTTCTGTGCACAAATACTTGTCCTGCCGCGGGAATCGAACCCGCCGCCTCCGGGTTACGAGCCGACCTGCTCACCCACCACACCACAGAAGCTGTCCATAACTGTGAATATAGGTTTCGATTCTTTGGAACCATGTCTATTGTTGCCTAGTTTATTCCGCATTTATAATCAACGGCACTTCGTAAATTAATTTTTTAGCAGTCGTAGATGGATCAGTCTAACTGCGTCTGCGCGGAATTTTTTTATACGTTAAGAATAAAAATTAATAAAGTCATTCACTATTTGGTATTAATATTTTCTTTTCATCTATGTATTCCTTGGCCAATCTTTAGCCAATACGAGACTGAAGGTATGTATGATTGTTCCATATGATAATAACGGAAAAACACGAAAGAAATCAGGCGCAGACATTTTAACGTAAAGAAGCCCCCAAATGGGATAAAATCTTCGAGCACGGTAATGCTCAAAGGACAAAACAAATGAAATCTTAATATGATGACATCAGTCAATCAATGCGTGAGTAATATTATAGCACCATGACATGACAGAAGTGTTATTATTTAGTCGCTAAATAAATATTGTAATACGCACAGACCTTACTCCAGTCTTCAAACGTCACAAGAAAAAATATGTTTCATTCATTTTATAAACGTTTCAAGTGCACAATTTTAATTAATTGTAATTACCATCCTAGCTGGAAACAGTTTAAAACATTAAAATCAATGTCCAAGTTAACAAGTTGAAACCAAGTAATAACTAGTCTATCTGCAACACAATACCTCGGCAGCGCCAGCCTAGCGGAAGTATGCAATGAATGCGCTACAAAAACCCGTCGTGTCGAATACAAGTTACATAAATAACTGAACTAAACAAGTGTCTGAAACTTCTTAGGTAAAACGCGCGCACTATGATTCACGCCTGTACGAGACGTAGGCAGCGGAGGACAAGGCGGTGTGACGTCACGGAACTTGCTCGTGTACATCTGATATCATGAACGTTTAAAAAGCTAATAAAATTGACGATTTTCGATAATAAATAAGTAGCCGTTAATATATATAATAAAAAGTAGCAGTAATCGTCGGTTTGTTCCGTTTGTATTGACGATGTATCTGACTATTGCAAGTTTTGAAAATGGCGCTGCAGTATCTAGACTGGGAAGTGCCTTGAAGGTTTAAGAAATTATAACAATTTCTTTAGTGGATACATTTTGACAGCCTTTGTGGTGTGGTAGTCGGCTCGTAACCCGGATGCGGCGGGTTCTATTCCCGCGGCAGGACAAATATTTGTGGAAAAAAGAAAAAAAAGTGCAAATACTTGTTCCGAGTCTGGGTGTTGTGGGAGCATGGTCTTCGTAGTTCCTGGGTCCTTATACACAGGGAATCCTAGTTAGGGCCAGGATCTATGTATGTGATCGTTGGGCGTTATTGTTGTTGTTGTAGGTAATTAATAAGTGGGAACGAAGTAATATTACGAGCCCACAACCATAGGTCCCTTAGGCCGCGACTTGCTTCTCTTAAACTGTACAACAAGTGATCTCGAATCCAAATTCATCTTTTACAATCAACTTACTGGTTTAGCAGCGCCATCTATGGAAAGGTATAAGTATAGATAATACGTTCCAAGCAGTTTTGGCGGGAAAACGAAAAGATCACGTTACCGCATTATATTATTTTCCAAAACTTGTGTTATTTTCAGTGTTAGTGCATAAAACTGGTGGCATTTTATTCGGTAAGTGCTGGATTACAGGCATGAGTGTGGGAAAGTGGTATAATGATGGTGAAACGTTTTTTTTCGTGTTGTTTCCAAAACTCCATAGAAGCTTCTGGTATAAAGTTGCCACCACTTTACTAGGAGTATGACTTGACTAGACTAGACTATGACTTGATTTGATGACTTCGACTGTGACCTGACATTATTTACGTGAAATATCATTAACTTGCTAAATTATCAATTACTTGACACTGGCTAAATACACAAAAATGTGGAGCCAAAACACAAAAAAAAAATTCTAAATAATTGGGAAAATCGATGAGTGCTCAAAACCCGCTCCCATATTTTCGTTGATATAAATTGACCTGCTAAATCAGGCCGTACATCAAAAATGTAAAATGTTCCACCCCGAGCTACCGTCACACCGGTGACACTACGGGCAGGACATATATTGTTGTGATTGTTGATATTCACTATATATTAATAATAATCTATCACATACATAGATCCTGGACCCTAACTAGCATTCCGTGTCTAGGGACCCTGGAACTACGAGGACCATGGTCCCACAATACCCAGACCCAGAACAAGTATTTATGCTTTTTTTCTGTGCACAAATACTTGTCATGCCACGGTAATCGAACCCGCCGCCTCCGGGTTATGAGCCGACCTGCTCAACTACCACACCACAGAGGATGTCGATTGACACTGACTTTGGCACTGGTTTTAAAAGGGCCAAAAAATGCCGCCTTCTCAGTATGCCCACAAATCATATAAGGGTATATAGCATGAGTACCGCCGCCCGCACTCACCGCCGGGCACGGCGCGCCGCGGCGGCTGCACCACGGCCCGCTGCTGCGGCTGCACCACGGCCACCTGCTTGCCGCCCGCGCCCGCTGCCGACACACGCGCCGCTTGAACCTCCTCGCGGCGGGGGCCACGACCACTCACTCTCGGGTTATCGTTTCTTTATTCAAATGTCCAAATGGGCAAAAACAACACACAACACTGCGCAGCTACTCTAATGCAGTGTTTATTGGTAAGGGATGTGGTATTATTCGAAATTCGAATATAGTTATAATATACTAGTTGCGCCCCGCGGTTTCACCCGCGAATAAAGAGTATTTCAATTATTTGCTCATCCCATGGGAACATTTCATTTTTCCGGGATTAAATGTAGCCTATATGTTAATTCAGTATATAAGCTATCTTGGTACCGAATTTCATCAGAGTAACAAACATACACACATACAAACTATCGCCTTTATAATATTAGTGTGATATTGGTGTCGATTCTGTGTTGCATTCTCTAAAACTAAAGTAAACTTAAAGTATGGCGGTACTCTTCTGATAAAGGGGAAATGACAAAGACGGTAATATGTTAATTTCGTTTAGCTTTAGAGTATGCGACACAGAATCGACACTATTTATACACTAAATTGTATTATTATATTTAGGCACTATCACATACACACCCTCTTTCTGACACAAATAATATAATGGCTTGTATAGCTGCAATCATTCAATGACAGTTGAACAACACAATTATATGTACTTACTTTAAAATATGTAAAACCGTATTTGGCTGTGATTTTTACAAGTTAAGATATATTTGTTTTATTTCAAAAGCTGTGGTTTTTGTTTCATAAATAAATGCTAGTTTTGCCGGGTGCACCTTGAAACTTGCCCACACATTATTTTTCCCACCGTGTATAGTGAATTTCATCTGATCACACTGCGGAAGTGAATCGTTCTCAGTTCGTATCTAGGGGTATATTGTGGTATACGGTCTGTGGCCCCGGCTTTCCCTTAGACTCACTTTCACTTCTCAAAATGACATTTATTTATTGATTTCAGTGTAACATGCAGTGTAGTGTAGTGTAGTGTAGTGTGGTGTGGTGCGGTAGGCTACCCGGCATGGAGGCACGGTGTCGCAGCTCTAGCGCCAGCTGCAGCGCGCGGTCGGGCGCCGCCCCCGCGCCCGCGCCCGCGCTCCCCCGCCGCCCCCGCGCCCTGCCCCCGCCCCCGCCCCCGCCGCGCGGCGCCAGCACCGGCGCCGGACCTGCCGGGGGAGATGAAAGAAGTTGTAAAAGACGACATGTTTGCTAATAAATTAAAAAGCTACCCTATTAAAAAAATGTTATTATTCGGTCAAAGAGTTTCATAACAATAAATAAACATAAAATTTGTCCAGTTATAAACCGGCCCACCATGTGTTGTGTAGGTACAAACAAGCATAACTGGATAGGTAGGTACCTATCCAGTTATGCTTGTTTGCCTTATCTACGTTGAACCAGTGCGATTTATTTTTGTAGAGTGGGTAGTAGCAGTAAAAGACTAAAATAAATTGATTGATTACATTAATTGCATATTACCTATTGAGTTGCCATCTTCAATAGGTAATTAATTGAATAATTGAATAATCAAATAATTAAATAATGAAATGCTTGAAAATATTATATTATTAAATTTTGACCATATATCTATTATGTAATTGAAATCAATAAATTTATGTTTTTAATCGCACTCAGTTGCAAGCGCCTTTACAGGGTTCATGTACCTACTAAACTAGTTGTTAAGACCTGACATAATATATAAATTGTACATGAATGCAAATAAATGAATATGACCGATAACTAGAATGTAAATAATTGTGTGTACATCCGGAGCATTCACACTCAAAAGCTTCTTCCTGCAGCGCGTCGTGTGTCGGGGCGCCCCCTTCCCTGGAACATGGTCGAGGCGGGCGGTGGGCGGCACACGCGGCAAGCTCGGGAACGGGCGCTGCTAGCGGAAGCCCATTTGCTCGTGGTGTATGCACAATTAGGAATGAATGAATGATTTATTTGTGAAAACAGCCTAATACACTGTGAACGTATATGTATTTCGTTTTACACAATTATTAATATTAAATATTACAAATTTAAAGAACATCTACTTGATAATGATACTTAAAAATACTATTATTTATTCTGTGTTAACGATACTGCCTTGGTACTACATTTAAATTAGTGCGGTATTCATTTATATTCAGTAACTCATTTTATGAAATAAAGATAGTACAACAGTTATACATCCTAATATTTTCGAACATGAGTAGTTACATTCCTATAATTATTGTAATGCGTTAAATACAGAAATATAAACGAGATTAACAAGATCCAAAAAGTACCTCTAAAAACCTAAGACTTTTAATGTTAATCACGGCATTCTGCAAGTACGTAGAGTAATATAAGTACGTATGTTTTTGTTTTGTTATTGTTCGTATTATCCTTCCTATGTTGTATGTATGTTACATTACCAGAATTCTAGAGCCGTGCCGCAGTTACTGCAGAACAAGGCTACATACTGTGCGCGCGCGGCTCCCTGGGCGGCAGGTACTCCCAGCGCAGCGCCCGGCCGCCCAGCTCGATGGTGTCGCCGTGCCGCAGTTACTGCAGAACAAGGCTACATACTGTGCGCGCGCGGCTCCCTGGGCGGCAGGTACTCCCAGCGCAGCGCCCGGCCGCCCAGCTCGATGGTGTCGCCGTGCCGCAGTTACTGCAGAACAAGGCTACATACTGTGCGCGCGCGGCTCCCTGGGCGGCAGGTACTCCCAGCGCAGCGCCCGGCCGCCCAGCTCGATGGTGTCGCCGTGCCGCAGTTACTGCAGAACAAGGCTACATACTGTGCGCGCGCGGCTCCCTGGGCGGCAGGTACTCCCAGCGCAGCGCCCGGCCGCCCAGCTCGATGGTGTCGCCGTGCCGCAGTTACTGCAGAACAAGGCTACATACTGTGCGCGCGCGGCTCCCTGGGCGGCAGGTACTCCCAGCGCAGCGCCCGGCCGCCCAGCTCGATGGTGTCGCCGTGCCGCAGTTACTGCAGAACAAGGCTACATACTGTGCGCGCGCGGCTCCCTGGGCGGCAGGTACTCCCAGCGCAGCGCCCGGCCGCCCAGCTCGATGGTGTCGCCGTGCCGCAGTTACTGCAGAACAAGGCTACATACTGTGCGCGCGCGGCTCCCTGGGCGGCAGGTACTCCCAGCGCAGCGCCCGGCCGCCCAGCTCGATGGTGTCGCCGTGCCGCAGTTACTGCAGAACAAGGCTACATACTGTGCGCGCGCGGCTCCCTGGGCGGCAGGTACTCCCAGCGCAGCGCCCGGCCGCCCAGCTCGATGGTGTCGCCGTGCCGCAGTTACTGCAGAACAAGGCTACATACTGTGCGCGCGCGGCTCCCTGGGCGGCAGGTACTCCCAGCGCAGCGCCCGGCCGCCCAGCTCGATGGTGTCGCCGTGCCGCAGTTACTGCAGAACAAGGCTACATACTGTGCGCGCGCGGCTCCCTGGGCGGCAGGTACTCCCAGCGCAGCGCCCGGCCGCCCAGCTCGATGGTGTCGCCGTGCCGCAGTTACTGCAGAACAAGGCTACATACTGTGCGCGCGCGGCTCCCTGGGCGGCAGGTACTCCCAGCGCAGCGCCCGGCCGCCCAGCTCGATGGTGTCGCCGTGCCGCAGTTACTGCAGAACAAGGCTACATACTGTGCGCGCGCGGCTCCCTGGGCGGCAGGTACTCCCAGCGCAGCGCCCGGCCGCCCAGCTCGATGGTGTCGCCGTGCCGCAGTTACTGCAGAACAAGGCTACATACTGTGCGCGCGCGGCTCCCTGGGCGGCAGGTACTCCCAGCGCAGCGCCCGGCCGCCCAGCTCGATGGTGTCGCCGTGCCGCAGTTACTGCAGAACAAGGCTACATACTGTGCGCGCGCGGCTCCCTGGGCGGCAGGTACTCCCAGCGCAGCGCCCGGCCGCCCAGCTCGATGGTGTCGCCGTGCCGCAGTTACTGCAGAACAAGGCTACATACTGTGCGCGCGCGGCTCCCTGGGCGGCAGGTACTCCCAGCGCAGCGCCCGGCCGCCCAGCTCGATGGTGTCGCCGTGCCGCAGCGCCGCCACGGACACCGCGCGCCCGTTCACGCGCGTCTCGCCCGCGCACACGTTGCGCACCACGGTCTGCGCCAGTATACATCGTGTACTGCCTTTGGTGGATGACGTCTCACTGATCCACATTTGCAGTATTAAAAAAAACTTGGCTATACAACAATTTTCCCATGGTTTTCGTATGTTTGCAAATTAATCAATCATAGACTGTCTTCTACCAATGAATGTACGGTATTTGATTAGTGTTGACTTGCCACGAGTTGCCAAACGTATGAGAAACCGGGGGGCTAGAGGTAAGCGCTAACTTAAGGGCTGTTAAAATGAAAGTGCAACTGGGCGGTTGCCTGAATAAGGACTAGTGACTAGATTACACGGTTATATTACTTGTAAGCGTTGTGTATGTATGGAACAAATGCAGCGGTCGAGCGGGGGCTACCGTACGCACCTGTGCAGCATGCACCACGACGGTGGCGTGGTGCGGCTGCACGGCCGGCAGCATGACGCGGATGTCGCAGGAGGGCGCGCTGCCGAGCGTGGCCAGGCCGGCCGCCAGCTCGTACCGCTTCACGTCCCGCCCCAGCCGGTCCACCACCACGAGGCGCCCGCCAGACATCTGCACAGAGATGTTACGAACATTCGCATCCGCATCCGAAAACGCGGAGGATTCGCATTCATTCAGACATCTTCATCCGCATCAAATTCATGCAGAGCTTTAACGAATGCGGATCCATATCTACGGTAAGTAAAGCGATGACGAACACCAGAATGGTGAGAGCCGCGTACGTTTTTGTTATAACCTAACTATATTCGCTCACTGATCCATAGGAAACATTGGTGACGAGATCCTGGTTTGGTTTATGGACGTGATTCTAACTGCGAATTAATTATTGTTTATTTTCTCTGTTTACCCAAGTTTTTAGAAAACTTGGATGTAAATATTAAGTGTAAAAGTGAATTAAACTGTCGCCACCAATAAAAATCAGTATCTGAACTTATTTTATATAAGACAAAAATGAGCAGAAGTCCGAATGTAATAAAAGCGAGATGTTTTAGACCACACGACTGAAATAAATCTTCTTTAGTTTAGCTCCATCTATCGGCCGGTATAACTTTGTTTTTGCTTTGTTTGATGTTAATGTCGCCATCTTGACAATTTTAAATTGTCATTTTACCGGACATACATAGTAATATAATTCTTTTAACTTATATATATAACTTATATAGTTATATTGATAATGGAAATCTACGTTAACCAAAATCTTTTAAGTTCCGTTCGCCTCGCCAGCTTACTTCCCAAATCAAGCGTGCGTAAAGAAGTTTTACTTCAATTCATGCAATAAAAGTACTCGCAAAAGAGACATACTACTATTTCCTAGAAAAACACCTGAAATCAATGCGGGTGCAGAGAGCAGTTTTGTTGTTCGAAAACGTGATTAATGAAAACAGTTGAAAAAGAAAAATGATGCAGGTATGGTGCGAAATATTGGATATACAATCGTGTGACACCAACTAAGTTATGGTTAGATACGATAAATATCAATTTATTTTATGTTCATTTGTTCATAAATATTTAAATTAAGCCTGAAATCCGCATCCGCATCTGCATCGGCGGATGTGACCCTCTAATAATCCGCATCCGCATCCGCATCGGCGGATGTGGCCCTCTAATAATCCACATTCGCATCCACGGCACACATGACAAAATTTTTGCATCCGCAACAACCCTGATCTGCACATCCACAACTTTCCTATGGACCCAGGCCATTCTATGTTATGTAAAAGAGCTGTGCTCTGGTGGATCCTACATAATTTGACTGAGGCTCAAGAAACGGACTTCTTCATTTGGTGCAATGCAATGTACCAGATTCAACGAAAGGACATCAAATTTCGTGTGGCAGGTGCCTCACTATTTTGTTTTCCACACAATCATTGCCTCTTTATTTTTAAGCCCCAAGTGGCACTGCAACTATTAGGAGCTGCCGCAACGCTAAGCATCAGATGAATGACTAGCTCGCTCATACTATCAGTTATTCAAATTTTTTGAAAGATAGAGCCAGATTGCTCACCAAAAAAGAAACCATGATTTTTTACAACTCGAAAGAATCATATGGACCAGTCTGCACTGAGATTTTCTTCTGGATGCATGTGTAATGTGACATGCAATGACTGCAGAATAAAAAATCATGCAGTGAGATTAAGCAGAATGACTTCAGCTAAAGTTACCACTTAAAAAACAAAAATGTGCTATAAATAAAAAGATATTAAATACAACAATACTTTTTTTGCATAAAATTACTTGTTTAAATATTTAGGTACTTTAGAGTTTTCTTGGTGGTGTGTAGTTTATTCATCAACAAGTGTAATTTTGGATGGACTGAGTTTAATGAAAACAGAAAGAATGGTGTTGATTCTGTCACAAATCTATAAAAAAAAATTATGTACAATAATTTTGCCCTGCCGCCCTGAGTAATAGTATTGTGGTGCCGCCTAATTATTAGTCACATCAAAATCAAAAGTCAAATCATTACCAAGAGCATTTTACCTCGTCAAATTACTGGTATAAATTTCTTAGCTTAGTTAAACTAAGCTGTGTGGCGGCGGCGGGACAATGTTGATGAGGATATTAAAAAGAAAAATATATGATACGGGATATGCGACACAGAATCAAGAATGTTTTAAAAGCTCCTAATTATTAAGAATAGGCACAAACTTTTTGTTCCCATTCCTACTAATAAGAAATCGAATAATAATATAAAAAAACCGGCCATTACATAAATATTTTTCTAAGTGTGTTATCATTTGGAAGTTCTGTTGAGTACATCCCAAATCTGTGTGAACATGTTTCCCGCCAACGCCATTATCGAGTATTATCAATAAAATTAATTACCAAACAACGGAGCAGTGCGACTAACGTGAATTTATATAAAAGCTACCGGTCCCAAGAGCAGCGAGGAGTTGACCGTTGTATTCAATAAACATTTTTAGAATTCACAATCGTTTTGGCTGCCGGGCCGCTGTCGCTACCCGGTAATTGTATCACATCAAAATCAAAATTCAAAAGCATATTACCTTGTCAAATTTCTGGTATAACTTTATTTAGAAATGGATACATAATACAATGTACATCTAGAAATGTCGATTCCTTCTTTAATAAGATAGAATATTCAGGCGATCGGTGATAAAAAAACCAATAACTTCAACAACAAAACAACACGGCAACATACGAAGCAGTAAAATAAATATGGCGGCACGGCAACCACAGGTAATTAAGTACTAGCAAAGAGTATATAATCACAACGCCTATATTACTACTAAAACGCTTTGCAGCATTTAAAATAGATCTCTAAAGAATTTTTCAAGCTAAATAATATTATATATCTAGTTATATACTAGGTGGTAGGACTTTTCTGCTAAGTTCGTCTGGGTAGGTACCACCGCTTTGCCAGTTATTCTGCTGCCAAGCAGTCATGTGCAAGCACTATTGTGTTCTGGTTTGAAGGCCACTGTAGCTAGTGAAATTAATGGGCAAATGAGACTATGATCTGGCTTACCGCTTAATAGGCATGACGACAGTATTAAAATATGGTCGAACTAATGTTTTTAGGGTAAAATATATATTAAGTAAATTTAAAATACTGGTTTAGATTTACTAAAGAAATTAAGATTACTTAGATTTTCAATAAAATATAACATTAAAATACTGCCATCGGCCATTTTGACTGAAACACCAATCAGCGCATGTCACACGTCATGCTTATATACTTGCTGTTGTGAATATGCGTATTTGTGTTATTAAGGCAAATAGCTCAAATTTGCCTGGGATTTATGTATTAACAATGGGCGATTTCCTCGCAACAAATGAGGAATTTTGCTCGTCTGAGTTTAGAAACGTGAAAATTTTCTTGTAAATAAAATTTTGTATTCACCTATCTTTAACCTATATACAACGAACTTAGATATAAACAAGAATTACCTCATGTAAGTTCATTTTATTTTACTTTCATAGGTTATTTTAAAAATAAACATGCCTTTGGAGTTTGGCGGGAAAATGAAAAAGATCTTATCTTTGCGTAGTATCACTATCTGCGTATTTTGCGATCGCGTATTAGTGTAGCCATATATTATATTGTTGGAAATCCTAAGTGGTTTTAGTTTTAAAAAAATAAGTTTACAATCAAGCTAAGAATATTTATTAAGATTTACTAAGAACCGACAATAATTAATAGCGTGATTTTATAAAACGTCCGTCGCCTCTGAGCGCTGCCCGAAAAGTGAGCCCGAGCCTTCTTCGTCACTCGTATATATACTACGCCGCTTGCATCAGCTCCCGAAGTGAAGTATTTTGTAACACGGCCGTTCCTGCTTGCGTGTTGTCCTCAACAGCTGCTTCATCTTCAAGCGGCACATTTTCTTTGACCTCGACCGTTGCGTCTTCTATAACACAACAAAACATGATTTTAGGACCTGATGTACAGGCATAACGTTGGTAACTGAAACCATTTCAAAATTAAAATGAAGTTGTTGCTCAATTCAAAGAAATTTCAATTTAGAGAAATTCAACAGGTACTTGTAATAAACATTGAAAACGGAGACTGCAAAACAACTGTGTTAGAAGCACAAGCGTGCACTCAAGTACAACCAACACAGGTCTCACATAACAATTTTATGAAAATTTGTAAGAACAAGTAAGGTTCCAACCGCATGTAAGAAAGTACTTTAGAACCTTAGCATAGAAAATAAAGAAAAATAAATGTATTTGCGAATTTCAGAATTCCGGACTTCTAAACTTCGCCACACATTGTAATAGAAAACGGCGATAACATTCATAAGCCACATCATACATTGCAAAAACGGCAACCGTATGACGTGACACTCCCAAATCACGTCAAACATTACAAAAACGGCAACTGTATAATGTAATACTCACAAATCACGTCATAAATGGCATAAACGGCAACTGTATGACATGGCACTCACAAACCACGTCATACATTGCAAAAACGGCAACTGTATGATATGATACTCACAAAACACGTCGTACATTGAAAACACGGCAACTGTATGACATAACACTCACAAATAACGTCATACATTTCAAAAACGGCAACTGTATGACATGGCACTCACAAACCACGTCATACATTGCAAAAACGGTAACTGTATAAGATAACATTCATAAATAACGTCATACTTTGCAAAAACGGCAACTGTATGACATGGCACTCACAAACCACGTCACACATTGCAAAAACGGTAACTGTATAAGATAACATTCATAAATAACGTCATACTTTGCAAAAACGGCAACTGTATGACATGGCACTCACAAACCACGTCATACATTGCAAAAACGGCAACTATGTGGAGAGAATAATCTCGTCACATATTGCAAAAGGCAACTGCATGAAGAGGCATAGGCCACCTCACACATTGCAAATAGAGAGAAGGCAACTGTGCGAAATGATCACACATTGCAAACGACGCCACACAAAGTGCAGTCATCGCTGAGTCACATTGGTGAGACAGATATCCGCAGTGGAGAACGCAGAACAAGCCTCCAGCATCCATTCGCCCCGCCAAAACACCATGTGATCGGCGGCCGCTTGCTTTGTCTTGCCATAAGACCCGCCGCGAAGTTTCGAGCTACAGCGGTGGGTGGCAGCACATGCAGGACCTTGTAGGGCCCCCGCATGCCAGAGTTCAGCTTTCCCGTAGATTGTGATGACCTGTTCACGAACACAAAATCGCCAACGGTGAAGGTTTGTGACTGCTGACGACCCTTGTTGACATAAGCGTCTTGGAGTTGCTGGTCAGCGTCAGGTAGTGAGGACGCAGTATTATTCGTCACCGCATCTTAACGGTACACCATTGCGAGTTTTGTTTTGAATGAATAACCGGGGATGTACCGTCTAAAGTAACAAAAACTAACTTAGTAGCATTAAAAATGTCTAACCTCTTTAGGCATTGCTTGGCACTTACGTGTTAACAGAAGCTTTTACCTTATGCTCGCTCGGTCTCACCTGACCATTAGTAATCATTTGACCTATTTCAGTTTTAAGAAATTCACATTTCTTAACGTTGATGGAAAATCCTGCCTCAGTCAAAGTCTTTAGAATCACTATACTCGCGTTTTCGCTTGTTTTGTTGAACATAACCTTTGCGAAAAACACCACGACCTCGAACGGGTGTAATCTGATGAGGTTTCACATAAATGGACAGAAAACTCGCTAAATTCATAGCAGTTGCGCGAATTTGAGGATCAGTAACACCAGCGTGTAACTATCGCTACAATGAACTCGTCACTCAAATCGTTAACCATGCGTAACGTAACAACAAACGTCTAGCGTATTCTGCATACGTAGGGTAGTTATCGGAATTAGTTTTCATAACATCAAATAAAATGTTCGCGATATCTACTCGTATAGGGCACAATGCCTTAAATTCACACTTGAAATTTGGCCAACTACGATCATTACAAACCCAATCGTATAGCCACGACCTCGCGTCACCTTCAGACAATTACCTATACGTGCTAAACACTCACTGTCGTCCCATCTATTTAGTTTGCGCACATGATCAATTTGACCACACAACGAATCAAAATCATGCAAAGACAGATCGAAATTTGACATAAATACATGGTTCGATCTTACCGGCATGGCATCATAGCATTAACGAGCTTTGCGGTTACTTCACTTATAACCATATCCGCGGTGGGCGGAGGCGTGCTTGAACATGGCACGGACAGGTCCAGACTTGCAGGGTACGACTCAGCGCTCGACGGCGCAGTCAGCGGGCAGACGGCTCGCACGACGCGGCTGGCGTGCCGGAGCATCCGGTGCAGGCGCCGACATGGCGCGCGATGTACTCGCAACAACACTTGCACTGCATGTCCTGGAATCTTTCAAAACACCTAAGCGGCTTATGAAAGTTTGAAGCTGGGCTTCTAAACCAGGAATAGACGTTCGCTCTCGCTTACGACTTTTACGTTTACTAGTCTCAGCCGTAATTACCAAAAATTTAAGCGGAAATTCTTTAAAATCACAACAGCAAAAGCAAAGCAATATTTGAAATCAGAATAACCAAGTCAGAATTGAGTTAGATCCCACTTCTGATGTTGGAAATCCTAAGTGGTTTTAGTTTAAAAAAAATAAGTTTACAATCAAGCTAAGAATATTTATTAAGATTTACTAAGAACCGACAATAATTAATAGCGTGATTTTATAAAACGTCCGTCGCCTCTGAGCGCTGCCCGAAAAGTGAGCCCGAGCCTTCTTCGTCACTCGTATATATACTACGCCGCTTGCATCAGCTCCCGAAGTGAAGTATTTTGTAACAATATACATAGTATCCTCTACTTGGTCTGTGAGTGTAGCTATACGTATTCTCTGTGATTGTGCTTATCCGCTACTTGGTCTGTGATTGTGCTAAAAAATTTAATAACCGAGTTTCCGTGCGTAGTCATTTTTTAAAGCTATTCCGTCTTTTAAAAACTATAAAATATAGTAAAACATAAATACTTATTTCGAATAATGAATCTAAATAATTCTCAGAACCAAGGCTACTATTGGTTTGTTCTCAGAGAAGATCAAAATCAAAGCAATGTAATTTTCAGTAACAACAACCTTACCAACCATAATCCACAGAGTAAGTAAAAAATAATAATGTACAAAGAGAATGTAACACGGAAGGGATTATACAGAGAGTAGTAATATATACCTGTAGAGTCATGATCAGCGTAGTCACTTTGAAATAGAAGATAATTTTACAAATACCGATTTATAGAATCCAATAATACCATAAAGGAAGAAGTTACTCAAAAGTAATGGGATATTTAGCGTAGCGTTACATACTCTTTGATTTTAGTGCCATAATGTAATATCTTATACATTCATTTACATACAAAAATCCGAATACAGTTTTACTTGTAGTGTTTTAATACGATTTGATGTATCGCTTTCTTGTTTATTTATTGATTATTAGACCTATTAGACCTAGTTGCTCACATCCCTTCATTAAATACAAGACCTAAGCAGTGGGCTTTCGCCGTTGTTAATTTAAAAAAATCATGATCTTTAATCGGCTGAACTGATTTTCTTGAATGAATCCATAGCTAAAAACACTGATCTGGGGATGATCACGGAACTTTAATTGCAATGCAACAAGTGAAATTTCATTCCTAATTATAAAATTTTCATAGTAACTATGTATAGAAACTACGTATTGAAACTGTCAAATCCATACAAAATGTGTTTCTATTGGTTGCAATCTAGTTCCATGATGGCCTGGCTGCAATATATGTGATTTTTTTTATACATAATATGCATGGCAACACTAAACTTTAGGTTAGAATAGAAACAATCTCTTGTTTCTTCTTTCTATATTTAATTTATATTTAAACTATTCTTAACACGACTTGTTCTCTAACGTTGGGGTGATATGGAAGTTTGATTGTAATGCAACAGGAGAAATTTCATTCATAATTTGGAATTTTTCAAAGTAACTACACACAAGCTGCGTGTCTGGGTGTTGTGGGACCATAGTCCTCGTAGTTGCTGGGTCCCTAGACACAGGGAATCCTAGTTAGGATCCAGGATCTATGTACGTGATCGTTGGGCGTTATTATCATTATTATTGAAACCGTCAAATCCATATACAAATGTTGGTTTCTACTGGTTGCATTCACGCTATGTGATCGCCTAATCAAACCACGCTTAGCACTTAGGGTCGCCTAGGCATATAGTTAAGCTTCAATTACAATCGACAAACCTACCTGTTAAATTGTATTATCAAAACATTAAATAATTATAAATATTGTTTATTGCCTAATAAAGAAAAATAAACTGGGTACGTACAAGTAATATTACACTTAACATAATTACAATTAATTGGCAATAGGAGTAGGCTCAGCACTGTGCTGCATAGAAATGTTCTACGCGGGCTGGGTTTCAGCATATCCCAGTTCTCGAGCAAAGGTCTTAGCCGAGATTTGGCGAGTGTGCGCGGGTCATAAACTTAGTTTTATTATATTATAATACAGTTTACAACATTTTAAAATAAAATTCCTCATAATATACAACAGGCTGGGAGTATTTTTTTAAATTAATGATAATTTAAAAACTGTCTTACGTATCTTAATATTATAGATTCATGTTAATGTAATTAAAAAATTAACACTAACGGGTTCCATCTAAATGCTCATATGTATGTAGGGTGAGGAAGCGTGTATGTGTGTTTTCTGCATGTGTATGTTTGTGATAGTGTGCATGTGTGAATGCTTAGTGTATATGTGGAGAATGCTTTGAATGTATTTGGAGCGGGGATACATATAAATCTATGATTTTTTCTTTCTTTTAAAATGCAAGTTTATATTACTTATTTAACGACCCCATAAATGATGGGATTCCACGAAAAAAATGTTTAAACCCGTCTTTACATATATGTCAGCTACAGTTATGTACAATTAACAAAAAATCTATTTATATTTTTTGGAACTATTGAGCTCTCTACTTAAACTAGCGTTCATGCAAGTACGTGTAATTTCATGTATGAAATATCATAATTCTAATAAGAATGGCACTCAAACATATTAAAAACAACAAGGTGCCAAGCCAAGTGAGGATAGAATTACGACCCAACTTCTGAGAGCGAGTGGCAGACCGAACTTGTGGTCCCACAGAAATTATTTAATTTAGCCTAGAGCCTACGTTCAGCAGTGGACTTCTTCAGGCTGTTGTGTTGTTGATAGTGATGATGAGGTTATATTTTTAATTAACTTCGACTATCTCAGTAAGTGGATGTTTCTTGGAATTATGTAGATTTCTAAGCAAGTAAACTATTATTGACTCAATTGGGCCGCGCGCCATTTACATAATTAAAGTGTCTAAATAGTGTATATTATCTATATCTAATATCTAGTGTGTGTCTAAATAATAAAAAAGTGTATTCCATACCATATTCATCAAGATCGGTAGTAAAAATAAATATTTTTGTTGCAGGTCAAGAAGCAAGATACATTATCGATACAAGTGACAGACAGTTTATACAAATAAATGAAGACCCTCTAGTTGAGCCACAGGAAGCCACAGCGGAAACGATACAAACAGATACCAAACAGAGAGATGAGACCAACTTCTGGGACAGAAGTAACATTAAACTTCTTCTCACATTATGCTTGGAAAGCAATGTTAAAAATGCGGCCAAAGATAAAAGTTTGTTGGAAGACATCGCCGCTCACCTTAAGACTACTGCAGATGAATGCAGCAACAAACTCAAGAACCTGCGACGCACCTTTATACGGCTTCTAAAGAAAGAAAGGCAAGGAAAGGAAATAAAGTGGGTTCATTACAACATTTGTGAGAAAGTTTTCAATGAGTGTAAATCATTGCCCTCTTCGGTGTTAGAGCCCTGGGATGACTACAAAGTTAGAAATCTTCTCAATACCTATATAGAAAACATAAGTAGATTTAGAAGCTCTGATTGTTTACAGAAAGATGTGTGGAAGGACATAGCGACTCAAATTGGGACCACAGAGTACAACTGCTATCATAAGTTTAAAAATTTAAAAAGGGCTTACTTCAACTGGTTGCAACGCAGTAGAGATACAGGAAAACCAGTAAAATGGCCGTATCATCAGTACTTTGAACGTATATTTTACAATTACAGTCCATCCACTAGCTCATGGAACAGAACCAAAACCAGACAATTGATGGATGCATACGTCCAAATGGCAGACAAATTCAAAGATCCTCGTTATCAAAAAAAAGATCTCTGGAAAGAAATTTCAATGATCGTGGAAGAGACCCCTCACAGTTGTGATAAAAAGTTCAGAAACTTAAAACAGACCTATCTAAAGCTGAAAATGAGAGCAGATTCAGGTCGATCTCTAACAAAATGGCGATATTACAAAGACTTTGAAACTATATACAGCCCATACTGGGGGACTGCTACCGGCAAGCCTCAGGGTGAAGACTACATTAAGGAGCTTTTACAGTTCTATGTAGAAAATAAAGAAAAGTTCAGAGACTCTCGGAATAAAAAGAAACATGTGTGGCGATTGTTAGGCCCGAAGATCGGGCTGTCTTCAGAGGGGTGCGACAGGAAATTCCGGAATTTAAAACAGACTTACATAAGACTCGCAGAGAAGAAAAGATTATCCGGTAAAGTGATCAGGTGGCCATACTTCAGTTACTTTGAGACAATTTTCGATGAGCCAGTGGCTCCTCCTGATAGAAGTACTCATAATTGCAATACGGGCGATGTGACGCTATCTGAAATCAACAGAGCTATGCAGCAGCTTCAGGACAAGCGGGACAACGATAAGTTTGAAAGACTCGCGAGTGCTGTGGAGGAGTCAAATAACATACAAAGGGAGAGGAATACTATTTTAAAAGCCCTACTCGACAAAAGGAAATAGTTCAGAAACATTGCTCGCGCCAGCAAATATAAGACGAGAATGGAGTGAAACTGTCGTCCTAAGGGTTCTTTACTTTGTAATAATGCTTTACTTGGTAACAATAATTAAAAAAAAACTAATTTTACATAGAAAGGTTTTATTAGACACGAGCTTCTGCCAGCAGCTTCGCCCGCGGGTGGCTTATGGGAAATAATTCAACCACCCATTTCAAGGGTGAAAAGATTAAGAAGGCTTAAGAGTGGAATTTCAAAAAATCCTTTCTTAACGGATGCCTACGTCATAACATCTACTTGCATGCCAAATTTCAGCCCGACCCGTCCTGTGGTTTGGGCTGTGCGTTGATAGATCACTATTCCAGTCAGTCAGTCAGTCACCTCTGAGTTATATGTGTAGAAGTACAATTTGACAACAGAGTCGTATATAAAGGCGGTTTTCCCTTTGTCCTCCAGATTTGTCATACTAGTGGGGAGAAAAGTAAAAATTACAAAATTTATGGCATATCTCCTCACTATGGAATCCAAAAATATACCATCATAGTAGAATTTCATTCAATTTCATTTTCTAGTGGCGAGAAAGGGAACTTGTTTTTTTGGGACATATCCCACTGGGTATGAAATTAAGCAATGGTAAATTGTTACACTAGGGATGCAAGTAACTTATTTAGTCCCGAAACGAGACTAAATAATAGACTAAATAAATTTTTAAACCGAGGTAGGTATCTGTGCTTTTTACACAAGAAAAAAATAATTAAAACATCAACTAGCTAAAGAAAAAATGATTAGATACAAATCGTTACAATACGGATAAAAAAAAATGAAATAGAAGTATAAATATATAAACAAACAAAACTAAGTATAAACAAAACTAGGACTCGAAAACACGAATTAAAGTCTTTTTACCGCATTCCGCTAATTTAGTTTTTTTTTTGAGACCGGCTAGCTATTATTTTTCATCTTCATAACTGAATTTGAAAATTAAAATATAAATCTTGCCCAAATGTTATTTCAAAGTAATAGTTAAAACTAAATCTATACATATAATAAAGTAGAGAACGTACGCGCTTCGGAACGAATTCATTATGGATAATCTATCTATCTATACATACATTAAAGTAGAGATCGTACGCGCTTTGGAAAGAATTCATTATGGATAACAAGTAGATTTTTGCCATATAGGGCTCAGGGTACGGAAAATATCGTAACCGTGATTCAGAACTTCAGATAAACTACCTCAAATTCCATAGAAACTGCATCATCATTGACAAAACCAAACAGCTCTATCTAGATTTTTTTGGAATATTTCTGTGTTCCTTTGAAACACCGTCACGCAAAAACTACAGGACCGATTTTGATGAAATTTATTATGGTAAATGTTTATTATACCGGTCAACATATAGGCTACGCAAAAAGTACTGGACCGATTTTTATTAAACTTATTATGATAACTGGAAGGAGGAGCAGCGCCACTGTGCCATGGTTAACATCGCCAGTGGTCTCGAACCTACCGATTTTTCGTTATTTCTACCAATGTGAGCTCTACTGCAATACAACTTCACGACAACGCGCGACCCCATACTGCACAACAGACCGTCTCTAAGCTGCATGAGTTGGGTTTGGAAGCTCTCAATCATCCGCCATACTCACCAGATCTTGCGCCTACCGACTATTACTTTTTCCGAAATTTGGACAACTTTTTAGCGGGAAAAAAATTCAATTCCCGAGAGGCAGTACAAAACGCCTTTGAAGAGTTTGTTGTCTCCCGTCCTGCTGATTTTTTCAAGAAGGGCATCCATAAACTTCCACAGCGTGGAAAGCGGCAAAGATGCATTGATTGCAGGGGTGATTACATTGAATAAAAGAAATAAATAAGTTCGAAAAAAAAATACTTTAACTTTTTTCAAACAAAACGGCAATTTCATAGGTAAAGACCTAATATCAAAATTGTTTTGAGTGGTCCACCTGTCCCATCACTATTCGATTAGTGGATTCATGGAAAGCAGTAAATATGACCCCATGATACCGTTGTATGGATTTCAGATTTCAGTGTGGCACCCCACAGGTCCGAACGGCCAGTGGTCCACAAGGCGCCAACATTAGTAATAAGTAGGTCGCTGACGGCCACCACTCGACTTATGCCCGTACTACATACCGAACTTCCAAGTCGTGAATCTCTTCACTTGAATGAAATCTCTGCTGGATCATGGGCATAGTTCTGTAATACGAGGTTTAGATACTAAGGTTTGATGACAAAACCCCAAAACAAGCGATTGGGGCCTATTACTGATCAATGTTCTTTACTATTACTGATCTGTATGGGATAGTAATTTAGCTAACTTTGGGATAAAATCAAACATTATAACATGTTTAGAAATGGTTTAATTTTATTGTTACCGTTCTTATGCTTTTAAACATATATGTACAAAAACAAACTATAATAGATAATCAGTTTGATATCATTCTGAAATGAGAAATCGTTAGCTAATTCAATTATAACGTGTAGACTGGTACAGCTACTCAATATAAAATGATCAATGTTTTACAGTACACTGATTATGCTTAATTTATGTCTTAACTTAAAAATACGTGTGTGAATTTAAGACTTACTTTAACATTAAATTTGACATCAATTACTCTATACCACAGTAAGGAATGGAAAAAATAGTTTAGAAAAAATAAAAATAGTGAAGAGAATCACACTCGATCGTGGGTAACCGCGCGGGAACGGATCGATTTGTTTGCAGATACCTCGACCGGTAAGAACTATCACGTTTACACGCTCACAATCACACTCCAGTCACGCGAATCGATACAACGCTAACCTAGGCTTTACCACACTATGTCGTACAACTAGGGGCTCCGCCGCCACCGGGCGCTCCGCCACCGCTGTGGGTCCGGGCAGGGGCGGGGCGCCCGGCGCTGCGCGCGGGCTCAGGCGGTTCACTTCTTGGCGTTCTTCTTGGGCGACGGAGCCTTGCCTTTGGCATTGTTTGACATTTTCGACTTCTTACCCTTGGGCTCACCCTCTTCATCATCTTCATCCTGAAACAAACCATTCCTTCAAGTTTCCAATACCGCCTAACATAACCAACAACCGAGATTAACTACTTTTCTATCAAGCCAGCCATGCTGTAAATACCGATCATAATATTCAATTAGTTTCTTTAATCCCATCCCTGTTGCTGTATTCCCACATTATATAAAATAAGTGGCCCTGTAGTAGATGACACAAATGAAACAAAGTAGATACATAAAACAAACAGCCACTGAAACAAAATGATTTTGACTTGATTTTTGCGAGCTCAGATTGCATAGACACATTATTTGATTGTCCCTTTTAATAAAATTAATGCAGTTCTGCCCTCGGACGACAACAAACCAAACAGCGAAATTGAAGAAAAACGCGTTTGAAGTTCGTTAATTATTTATTCCTTTCAATTGTGTATTTTCTCAAAATATTAAAGATTTCTAATTAAAGTAATCGTGGATTCATTTACAGATATATATAATAATGAAAAACTCTCGGCGGGCAAACATAGCGAACATGAGGAAAACGTGTTTGTAGTTCATTATCTTTTTTTAAAATCTTTATATTCTGTAATTTTTCAAAATATTAAGGATTTCTGATGTAAGTAATTGTAGGTTTATTTACTTATATATTATAATAATGAAAATATCTCGGCGGGCTTGTGTTACAACAAAAAAACTGGACCAAACATTTTTTTTTAACAAACCATGGGGTAAGGCGACTGCACAATTACCATGGATTGTTAAACGTTTTTAAGCTTACCGATTTGGTATTTACTTAATAAATAAATTTAATTTGTTTTTCTGACCACACATACATTATAGGTCAGAATACAAATTAAGCTGTGTTGCGACAAAAGTGGTAACCAGAGGTGCCGCGTTTTGTCATTCGAGGACAGAATTGTTGTCTACTAATAATATCTACTATCTACAAATTAGAACCTCTAGCCCTTTATTTGGTGGTGGCTGTTAAGGGTAAATTGGAAACACCACTGCTTTCTCTGAAAGCAAAACCTTTTGTTTTTATTAGTTAAAGGTTTTCAGTACCTCATTCGGCTTGCGCTTGCCTGCAGATGCTTTTCTTTTATTCTGATCTTCCTGTAAATGTATGCTCTGCTTTATTTAACACTCATTTATTGAACGTAATAAAAATTAAGTCATGCAAGTTTAAAATTGTTACAGCATAATACATGCCTTGTACCTTTTAAATGTATATTATTATGAGTAACACCTAATATAATTATTTGTTGATTGAAAATAAATTGAGGTAGTCATTATTGTATATTAGTCTTGATACAGCCATTTTAAGCCATATTTAAATAATATTTAATATTATATAATACATATATATATATATATATTCAATCTCAGTCAACACAGCATGAATTGGAAGTGAATCCACTAACCTTGAACTGAGAGTCATCACCTTCCTCCTCATCTAGCATCTCTTCTTCCATTTCCTCCATGTCCTCGAATTCTTCCACCATAGCACCAAGCAAGTGTTGGCCAATCAAATGGACTGGCCCTGAACCCTGAAACATACATTATGTGTTACAAAGTATCATAATAGTTATAAAGTTCAGGAAATTAAAGTAAAATCAGACAAATGCCTCAAAAAAATCATTGTAAGGTAGTACGACTGTCAAAACGACGCCGAGCACCAATCAATATTACACTTGGTAAATATATTATCATCATCTGTAGAATTTATCTGAAGACACTAGTATTATTTACGTTATTTGAAACCTGAAGGCTCTAAAAGGTGTAGCTTCAGAACTATTAGTAAAATGTAGGAAACAGTATTACAAAAACTTACAGCGGTAAGTGCAGCCATAAGTTTTTAAAACCCTGGCATTTTGCCTAGCACTCGCATACCTAATGACACAGGCAAGTGATAGTATACAATGGGAGGGGAGTATGACAGTAATGTAAACATAAAGTGAATAGGGTGACAGACCAATGTCACATCTTTGCCAGTTAATAGTTCACTAGTAATAGGATATTATAAATACCTGAATAAGAGTGAATGTGACTGGAGCATCAGGGAATTCAATGTCAAGACGTGCATGCCGCGTCTCACCCGCTTTCAGAACTGCTACAGGGATTTTGATTGTCTCCTGCAGTGCCATAGCTTCAACCTGTGGAATCACATTATTAAGTACTACATAATACATTATAGTATATTTTAAATGAATATATAAAATATGATGTTGTTTTAAACATTTGTTTTCTTGCTTTCCAGTCACAGCTTAATGTCCACATTCTACAATATCTATACAAATACACAAACACATCTTTTGTATATCTTACCTGAACTACATTGAGTTCATCTGGCTTGGCATCCGGGCCTAACAAGGCCTGACGAATAAGTAGCTTGTTGCTGCGGGGATATTCTGCTTTTGCTTCTGGATCCCATGTTTCTGACTGATGTGAGGCTGACAGGGTAACACCTGTAATTATTCCTCATTTCAAGCCATAAAATAAATGTAGCCCAAGAAGGTTATTTACTTCATAAGTCAGACAAATGCCTCGAAAAATCATTAGCAGGCAGTGTAACCATCAAAACGATAATTTCACACCTGTCAAAATTACATATATGTAACTATTATTACTTTATCATCATCCATAGTTGGTTTATGTGACATATTAGTTAAGTACTACATAATGAAATAACACAATAACAGTTTGTACTATTTGATTTGTATGTAAAGCTAGGTCCATTTTCTTCCTTAAATTGGACATGAAGATACCCCTACTAGATCTCCTAAAGCTAATGATTTATAACTGAAACTACAGCTATTGAGTTCTAAGCATGCGTTCCGGTTTCTACTGGTCTTACACGAGCGGGGATGGAGCCGCGTTGAGTGTATTAACTCGTGTTGTGCCCTCCCTATAATAACCTTCAAATAAGGTATTGCTTAGACTAACACCAACACAAATTAGGGAAACAATGATAGCCTCTAAAACAATAGGACAACATAGCGAATATTTAAAATAACAAACATTTATTTCCTTGTATTTACTGTACCTACCTAAAGACGCTGGTTGATGCCAAACGTTTTAAATATACGCGCCACCGATATTGACTCTGCATTTTCGATTATCACCACATTCAAATATATATTCTAATAGTTAACTCAAGCGTGGAACGATAACTGATTTCGACACTCCACAATGCTATAATAATAGGTGTTTAAGAAATATTTTGCAGGCAAGTATGCCATTTCATCGAGCGCCGAAAATGGCGGCAAGGCGGTTGATTTCACCACAACGTCCGCATTAAGTTATTACGTGGAAATAATACAATAAGTGTATTGTAATACAATTTGTAGTCTCCAAAACACTCGAAAGAGAGATTAACATAGAAATAATAAAGATTGGGATCGTAAAATGGCGAGAGCCGGGGTCTGAGCTGACGCTTTAAGTTGAACGTTAAATATGAAGTACAATATTAACACCGTAAATATCACTGCTATAACTTTATGAATTCTTCAAAGATAATGTCTTACCATAGAAAAATTCGTCCGACATGGTGATTTCACTAATTTATTAGGATTTTAGCGACACGTTCACGTGCGATGCCGGCACTCACAAATGAAAATCTGAGAGAAGTGGAAGGGGAATGAATGTTGCCAAGGCAGAAATAGTACTTCCTTATTCAAATATTAATTTTACAAAATGGATCATCTTGAATTTGTAATTATTTATTTGGATGAATCATTATTCGTAGTTTGTAATAATTAAACGGCCTACAGGGGTAATGTCCTCCAAATTCACAAAGTAACTTTATTTATAATCATACAGGACAGGGCCGTAGTGTTTATATACTCTTTGATAATACTATAATTTACAGGTATTAGATATTCTATTAAACAAGTGTGGGAGGGAGTTTTGGCGGGAAAGCGAAAAAGATTGCGTTACCGCATTGTATTATTTATCAAAGCTTGTGTTATTTTCAGTGTTAGTGCATAAAATTGGTTGCATTTTATTCGTTAAGTGCTGGATTACAAGCGTGAGTGTAGGAAAATGGTATAATGATGGTGAAACGTTTCTTTTCGTGTTGTTTCCAAAACTCCATAGAAGCTTCAAGTTGCCACCACTTTACTAGGAGTATGACTAGACTAGACTAGACTATGACTTGACTTGATGACTTCGACTGTGACCTGACACTATTTACGTGAAATATCATTACTTGCTAAATTATCAATTACTTGACACTGGCTAAATACACAAATGTGTGGAGCCAAAACATAAAAAAAAAACAAGTGTGCTTTAGAGTTTTGGCGGGAAAACGAAAAAGATCGCGTCACCGCATTGTATTATTTATCAAAACTTGTGTTATTTTCAGTGTTAGTGAATAAAATTGCATGTGTAAAAGTGCATTTTATTCGTTAAGTGCTGGATTATAGGCATGAGTGTGGGAAAGTGGTATAATGGTGGTGAAACGTTTCTTTTCGTGTTGTTTCCATAACTACATACCATAGAAGCTTCTGGTAAAGTTGCCACCACTACTAGGAGTGTGACTTGACTTGACTTGACACAATATTTATCATAATAATTAACTTGAGAAATTAATTACTTGACACTGGCTTAATACACAAAAGTGTGCAGTCATAAGCAAAAACAAATAACATTTTACTCCGTCCAACTATAAAACAACAATATTTTAGCATTACCATTGTCAGATGAAGCTCAAAACATATATCGCTTCGCAGACCAGTGTTTGTCTAGAACGTAACTTAGACTTTGTATATTACCGATTGGATGATATGATCACTAAGCGAAAAAGACCAGAAGGGCTTTTGGAAGTGTGTTAGAAAACAGACTTAAACTTTAAAAGGGGGGGAGGTACTATGTGTTTTTTTTTTGTGTATGTTCATCGATATTTTTATTATATATGTAACACTTTATGCACTTAAAAGTAGAAAGGAGGACTTGCAGAGGCGTGCAGAGAAACAATTTGATTAGGCGTGCATATAAGGAAATGAGCATAATTTTGAACATTAATTGAAGGGGTGAGAACAAAAAGGGTTTAACTGACTTTTTTCACAAAATGACTTATCGGGTAGCATTGATTGAGCGTGAAATTATCTACAATAATACATTCTCAAAATACCGAAATGAGGCTTAAATCTCGAGATTTTGAGTCTAAAAACGGTTTATCTGTCACAGGAATACAGTTCGCTTAGCATAAAAACATTATTATAATTATTTTATTATATTATATTTTTACAGTAATTGTATGAGTGAGTACTATATTTTGTATTTTACAATAGAATTAATACATTTTCAAGCAACTGAAACTCACAGAAACCTTTTCTATTACCTTATAAGCACTCTATATTAAAATGAAGCCGTTGAAGTTTAAAGTAAATTTTCTCGAAACTATCAATTTGACAGTTAAACTCTTTTTATTCTCAACCCTTCAATTTTGATCATCATATAAATTAAAATAAAACTATAACTACAATACAACTATAAAGGTATAATTATACATATTTTACAAATTTAATAAAATACAAATATTAATGAATACTACAATACCGATAATATATAAAATAAAAAACAAACTACATAATAATAAATAATTATATGTTCGGCTAGTTAAATTTTAGAAACTTTTAAGCAAATGTTCCTTTACCTGGCGTTTGAAATTGTCCTTGACGTTACACCTCTGGATCTTATCTGGTATCGAGTTCTAGAGATGAACCGCTGTGACTTGGAAAGAGTTGTCCAAGAAAAATGTAGTATGTCGTGGAGTTGCAAGCACAAGTGTGTTTGAAGAGCAGAGTTGTCTTTGGTGTGTGTCAGATAAGTAGGTAAACATGTTTTTAAGGTAAGTCGGAGAATTAGGGTCTTTTAGAACAGAAAAAAGGAGATAGAGAATTCGTAAATATTTCGAGATACCCGCAGGAGTTGAAAGCTCTATTTGCTCAGCAATGTGGTGTCGCTTAGCATTTCAGACCAACAAATTACAGCGATTTTTCATAATTTTGTAATGATACCAATTTTCATCTGACCGATCTTTTTAAAACTTACGGAACGCACGGTCTCCTCTGACTATGGCTTTACGAATGGTGTCATTGAACCATGGGGAGGGACGTTTTATTTTAATAGAACGAACTGGAGCATGTCGATCAAAGAGATTGGTGATGTTAGAATTGAAAACTTCTACTTTATCGTCTATTGATGCTGCGTGTTCAATCTGCGCCCAGTTGACGTTAGAGGCATCATTTACTAGTTCAGGAACATTAAGTGCTGAGAAAAGTCGCTGCTTTAGAATAACTGGCTTTGGTACCTTGAATTTAACTGTGAAGAAAATAAGGTCGTGATGAGAGAAGCCTGGAGCAGAATACTGACCATGATTCTTTACTAAACTTACGTCTGATGTTATAATAAGATCAAGGAGAGTGCTGGTTGTGTGTGTATGGTGGGTTGGATGTAAGTCAAGCAAGTTCAGGTTAAGTGACTCTATGATACTGCGCAGTTTTAGAGATCGCTGGTTCGGGCTTAGTAAGCATGTATTGAAATCACCCATAACAAGGATGTGTGTATGTTCTGACATGATGTTTTCCAAAACGTGCTCAAGTTTTAAAAAATAGTCTATATTTGGTGGGCAATAGACAACACCGAGAATAATTGATGGGTTGAGAATAAAAAGGGTTTAGGAGTTTTGGCGGGAATACGAAAAAGATCGTGTCACCGCATTGTATTATTTTCCAAAACTTGTGTTATTTTCAGTGTTAGTGCATAAAATTGGTGGCATTTTACTCGTTAAGTGCTGAATTACAGGCATGAGTGTGGGAAAGTGGTATAATGATAGTGAAACGTTTCTTTTCGTGTTGTCCAAAACTCCATAGAAGCTTTTGGTAAAGTTGTCACCACTTTACTAGGAGTATGACTGGACTAGACTAGACTATGACTTGACTTGATGGGACTGTGACTTGACTTGACACCTACAACATACATATTATGTATAATATAAATTAACTTGAAAAATTAATTACTTGACACTGGCTAAATACACGAAAGTGTGGAGCCAAAACTAAACAAAAAAAAAAGTTTAACTGTCAAATTGACAGTTTCGAGAAATATGACTTTAAACGTCAACGGCGTCTTTTTAATGTATAGTGCTAATAAGGTTATAGAAAAGGTTAATGTAAGTTTCAGTTGCTTGAAAATGTTTAATTCTATTTTAAAATACTAAATATAGTACTAATTTATACAATTACTGTAAAAATATAATATAATAAAATATATATAATAATGTTTTTATGCTAAGCGAACTGTATTCCTGTGACAGATAAACCGTTTTTAGACTCAAAATCTCGAGTTTTAAGCCTCATTTTGGTATTTTGAGAATGTATTATTGAAGATAATTTCAACGATACCCATAAGTCATTTTGAGAAGAAAATCAGTTAAACCCTTTTTATTTTCAATCCTTCAATTGTTAAACCCACGTCTTCTTCAATAAAAATAAACTCTGGAGAGGCACAGTAAGACGAAGATGACTGTGACACTATTTTGTACGTTAGATGGCTCTTCAGGCCCTTGCCAGTGCGATCATTTCTGATCAACACAAACCCAGGTAGGGGATAAGAGGTGGAGGGAAGGGAAGGTTTAAGCCAACTGACACCAGAATGGCATGTAAGGAATTACTTTTTAAATTAAAAGTATCATGCAAGTTCGAAAAATGCGCAGGGATACTTTGTGCATTAGTGTGACACGCTTTAAAATGGTTTGAGCACACTGAAAATTGAGAATCGAGCAGTTCGTTGAGGGTTAAATCACTGTCGCTTGCACTAACGAAAGAGCTGTCGGAATTTGCTGTTACGAATGAATCTTCGTCATTAGAGAACAAAGATAATGTATAAATAAATAATAATAATAATAAATAGATCAACTACTATACCTAAAAATATCATAGTAAAGTACTTAAATAAAGCTGATCGCTTTAATATAAACAAAACATTTGTATTTTCTCGCACGGGAGTGATGGCTAATAAAAGTATTATAAAAAAATTATAAGGTATAAAAACTAAAATATTTTCACCAATTGTAAACCGATTTAAAAAAAAAACCTGTTTAGCTCGGAAGAGTATACTCCCGTGGTGGCCAGGTTCAGGACCTGATAATGGAACCTCAAGGAAATCGGGAAAAACTAACTATCAATGTAATTAAATTTTAGAAGTCAACTTTGAGCTATTTACCGTTTTCCGATTGAGCTGAAATTTTGCATACTTAAGTATAAGTATGCAAAATTTCAGTTCAATCAGATTATTGCAGTTTAGTAAAAATGCAATAATCTGGTACTATTGAGCTGAGCCGATGATGGAGTCAGGAGGTGGAGATAGTGGAACTAATCAGCGGCGAACAGGAAAGACGAAATTTTGTAAATAGATTTAAGTATAATATAGCCTGTTCTAAGCTCCATTGTTCCTTCCCGATGCCTCCGTAGGAACCGGGAAGAACGGCCGCGATACGCGGCGCTGAATTTCTACAGTTAATAGAAATTATAGTTTGTATTAGGGTACCTGGGCTCCGTTCGTCACCTGTCCGATGATCCCGGTATGCCGGCGCGCGCCTGGCAACTGGCAGGAGATCGCCCTTGACTCCAGTCAAGGGCACGTAGGAACAGAACCCCGGTACCGTATGCACTAATTATACACCAAACACTCGCGGCCGCAGGCCGGCATCAACACTCGCGAGCTACTTTCTATGGTATCTATCGAACAAGACCACCCACTCGCGTTTGTGGGGAAAAAAAACCGTAAAAATGGGCCAATGCACCGTGCGCGGGCGTCCTTCGTGACGTCTGATTCCGAACTGTTTTGCTTGTTGCAACGGGCGTGGTCATGCACCGCTGCTCCGCGAATTCAAAATATAGCCCGCGCTACGATTGACCGTTCCGGACTAAACAATCACCCGCCCCGGACAGGTCTCCCACCTGTCCGCTATACTACGGGGAGGCGTGACAACGTTGCTACCGCTCGCTTGAGAACCGAATCCCCAACCAGGACCTCAGCAGACCGGGGGGTTCCATCCCGACCAGGGAACAAGTTAACAATGCGCCCCCGTCTCCAATGCAATGGTGATAGGTTAGCATCCTTAACCAACACAAGGTCTCCGACACTGGGGGGACTGGTTTTGTCAGTCCACTTAACGCGTTGCTGCAGCAAGTGCAAATACTCAAGTGACCAACGATTCCAAAAATTCTGAGACATTTGCTGCAACATCTGATAACGCGACAACCGAGAGGTATTTACCTCGCGAAACGGAAATTCCGGCAAAGAGTTAAGTGGTCGACCAATCAGGAAATGACCTGGAGTCAATACCTCCAGATCATTTGGATCCGGGCTGAGCGGACACAACGGACGGGAGTTGAGGACCGCCTCAACTTTACAAAACACCGTCGCTAATTCTTCAAACGTTAACAAAGTTTGCCCTACCGTACGAATCAAATGAGTCTTGGCAGACTTAACGAGCGCTTCAAATAAACCACCCCAGTGGGGGCATTCTGGGGGATTAAACACCCATTTAATGCCCCGACGGGAGAGGCTGGTTCCAATGTCATTTTCATTATCCGCTAAAAATTGCACAACATCTTGGAGGTACCGGTCGGCACCCTTGTAATTGGTTCCGCAGTCCGATCGGATCAAAGACGGAAGGCCTCGACGAGATACAAATCTATCCAAAGCGGCTATAAAGGCCTCAGTACTCAAATTGCCCACTACCTCAAGGTGTGCAGCCTTCGTGGCCGTGCAAACAAAGACACACAAATACGCTTTCACAACCCGTGGGTTCCGTAGTCGCGACGTTTTGACCAGAAACGGTCCCGCAAAATCCGTGGCGACCCCAACGAATGGTCTAGTTTCATTGACTCGGTCCGGAGGCAAGTCACCCATCTGCGGTTGCATTGTGGGGGCCCTGAGCCGATAGCAGGGCAAACACCGAAATAAGATGCTTCGGACAGTCCGTCTGCCTGATAGCAACCAAAATTCTCGCTGCAGGATAGCCAACCAGGCGTTACATCCGGCATGTGAGTTCCTAATATGGCGGTCATTCACCAACAATTCCACAAAGTGCCCCTTCTTAGGCAGCAACAATGGGTGGCGCGCCGAATAAGGCAAACTTGCATTGCGAAGTCGGCCTCCAACCCGGAGCAATCCGTGCTCATCAATGAACGGGTTGAGGCGTGCAATAGCTCCCTTTATTTTAGAGCGTCCCCTTTTCAAGGCATTCATCTCGGTCCCAAAATGTTCTTCCTGTACCACCCGAACGCAATAGTGGAGTGCGTCTCTACGCTCCTCCGGGGTGAGAACACGTGTCAGCACCCTGCGGTCAGGGTGGCGACAATTGGTGGTGAACCGTTTAATCCAAGCGATCACTCCGATAAGCTTGTCGAGAGAGCTATACCGATCCAGCAACCAAGCAGGGTCCAAGTCTGGCTGGCTCTTAACAACATGCACCCGCAGTCCAGTGGTGGGGGTTTCGGCCAACAAACGGTGGACTGGCCAGTCCGCTGCCGGCTCCTTCAGCCAGTCTGGGCTCCACCACAGTGGGTGTTCAACTAAGTCCCGAGCCCGGCATCCCCTGGACGCCACGTCCGCCGGATTCATTTCGCCTGGGACGTGTCTCCAAGCCAACGCAGTATCCGACTTCTGGATCTGGGAGACACGATTGGCGACAAAGACCTCCAGATTGTGGACTGATGTCTTCAGCCAACACAACACAATCTGGCTGTCCGTCCACGCAAATACCTGGTCATCGAGATTGATACTGCCCCGCAATGTAGACGCTACGTGATTCAACAAACGCACAAGAAGAGCTGCCCCCGACAACTCCAATTTTGGAATCGTCAAACGAGTTCGAAGAGGGGCCACCTTGCTCTTCGCCATTATCAAGTGCACATCTACCACGCCAGCGTGGCTAACGGTGCGTAAGTACACTGCCGCAGCATATCCGCGCTCAGAGGCGTCACAAAACCCATGCAGGGTTGCCCGACAGCCTGCAGCGGGAAGAAATTTCCGTGGTAAAGCGACTTGATTTATATCTGGGAGCGACGAGACGAAAGAGGTCCAGTCGCTTAACAATTCTCCAGAAAGCGGCTCATCCCAACCCAATGGTACTGTCCAAAGTCGCTGTAGGAAACATTTGGCCATAAATATCGTAGTAATCCATCCCGCCGGATCATACGTTCTGGCCACCGTAGACAGTACAAGCCGCTTGGTCCAGACTTTCGGGGAATCCACTTCAACCCGATAAGTAAACGAGTCTTGGACCGGTCTATACTGCACGCCTAGTATCGACATCATGTGGGGGTTATCATGGTTCTCAAATAAATGCGGGTCTTGCTGGTGGTCCTCTGGCAAGCCAACTAGAAGATCCGATGAGTTGGATAACCATTTCCTCAACTCATATCCACCGCTGTGCAAGATAGCAATCAATTCGTCCCGTAGAACCAGTGCCTCCTCCACGGAGTTGGCCCCCGTGCATATGTCATCGACATATAGGTCCTTCTCCAAAAGGGCAGCCGCCCGTGGGAACCGCAAGCGTTCCCGGTCCGCCAATTCCAACAAGGTTCTGATTGCAATGTATGGACTAGACTTCAGTCCATAAGTGTTGCTGTTCAGTTCATAAACCCTCATCGGCTCGTTAGGGCTTTCGCGCCACAGTACTAACTGATACCGACGGTCATCAGGGTGGATTACTGTCTGCCGAAACATCATCCGGATGTCGGCGACAAACACAACCTGATGTCTCCGAAAATTAGTAAGGATATCCGTAATGTCCTTATGTAACTTGGGGCCCGCATGCAAGCATTGATTTAAAGACACTCCGTTAGAGGTCGCTGCGGAGCCATCAAACACAACACGGATTTTAGAATCCGGGGATTTTAATACCGCATGGTGGGGCAAAAAATAATGCTCCACTGAACGCCACTCAAGGTTTGACACTGACATGTGTCCCAACGCTTCATACTCCCGCATGAATGCAATATATTTTGTACGCAAGACCGCGTCGCGGGCCATGCGCCGTTCCATCGACAATAGCCGTTTCTCTGCCGACGTTCTAGAAGCACCCAAGAGGGGTCGCTGGGCGAGAAAGGGAAGTCGTGTGATAAATCGTCCAGAGCGGAGGCGACCAGTATTATTCTGGTAAAACAATTCGCACTCTTCCTGCACTGGATCCGATCGCGAAGCCAGCGGAGGCTCCTCAATCTCCCAGAAGCGTTGCACTGCTTCGGAGAGAGCCGTCCCAACTAAACATACGCCCGCCATGGAGGGTGTGGCTACTGGCAACACTGGACCCAAAACCGTATGTCCAAACAAGGTGTTCAGTGCCACTAGGCCCCCAGGCTGCAAAATGCGTCTTTCGGTCGACAACAAACTCCCGAGGACGTCCGCACCGAGCAAGACGTCTACCGAACTCGGGGTGTCGAACCTCTTATCCGCCAACTCTAAGCCCTTCGTGAGGCCCCTCACTTGGGGGTCCAATTTCACCGAAGGTAACATGCCCAAAGCCTCCTTCATCACCAAAGCGGAGGTCGTAAGCCTCACGCGCGAAGGTGGGCCCGGCCCAAACATAAGTCCAACTTTACCCAGCACATGAGGCACCACAACATTGCCTACTCCCCGTATCACATCATGGTAGGGCAGCATCTTAATGCCCAGCCTGCTCACCAGCCTTTTCGAAACAATGCAACCCTGTGCGCCCGTGTCCAACAAAGCGCGCACACCTACCGACTCGCCTCCGGGGCCCCAAACATGCACCGAAGCCGTTGGTAATAAAACGGTCTCCGGGTGGGCGGCGGTGGCCGGTGAGTGAGCAGTGAGTCAATAACTGGGGGGTGCCTCGTGGGGGTAATCCTCCGCTTGAAGCGGGCGCTCATACGCATTGAGCGGATCCCACTCGGGCTGATATACCCCTCTCCCTGCCGAAGCAATCGGCACCTGATAGCCCCCAGCACGGCGTCCGTATTGCGGGGGGCGCCGATCCAGACGAGGGCGTTCCATCAATGGAGGCGAATATCGCACGGGTAGCGGAGAGCGCGCGCACCCGCCCGTACTGCCACCCGAGTGTGGCCGGGTCGCCGCCGCGTAACTCGCATGGGGACCCGCAGAGGTCCCCCGGTGGGAACTCTGCTCGGGGTACTCCTCCGTGTGTCCTCGGGACCGTACTCCAGCCGATCTGGAGGCCGAAGACACAACCTGGCCACGGGGCCCCATGGGGGCCCCTTCTTGGGGACCCTCGGGATACCCCTCAATAGGCCCCTGGCACCGATCTCCAGCTGGTCTGGAGGCCGAGGGTCTATTTTCCGAATATTGGCCGCTTCTACCGCCGGGGGAGGATGGGCCTCCACTGCGGTTCATACAAAGGAGAGGATGGTGCTTCCCCCCGCAACTCTCACAGCCACGTTGGCGCGGACAATCACGCACGAAGTGCGGATCTAAACAAATAAAGCACCAATTCCTCCTCTTAACAACGTCGCGCCGGCCCTGAACTCGCTGTGCCAGAAACCTAGGGCAGGACGATACCTTGTGGCCCGGGTCTCGACAAAACAGGCAACAGCTGGGCTTCCCGGTCGCGACATTATACCGCCTCACCAATACCGAGGGGGCCCCCCGCGGGGCCACCCTACCCCTAGGGGCCACCGGCGAAAACACGGTCGGAGGCGCCCCTTCCGGGGTGTCTGCTCGCCGACATTCCGTCTCTAAGAACTCCAGCAGTTCCGAGAATGCCGGCAAATGTTGTGCTGTGTCCCCGCCGTACTGTATCTCAAATCGTGACTGTACGTCCGGGGGCAACCGCTGCAGCATATAATTTAATAGAATATACGACCACTGGTCGACAGGCAACCCCAATTTTTCCAGCGCCTTAGTCGCCGTCAACACCGGGTTTAGTATTAGGACCCGGATATCCGTAACCTTACTGACCTTGGGGATGCCCCATATCCTCCCCAACAAGTTATCCGCAAGGCGGCGCACGTTGTTATACCGGCTAGATAACAACGCACGCGCCGTGTCATAGTTTTTATCGGTGACTGACAAATGCGCAACCAAAGCCCGCGGCTCCCCATCTACGGAAGCCAACAATTGCGCCAACTTGAAGGCTGGGGTCAAGTCCGTCCTACTATGGACCAGGCTGTCGAATAAATCAATGAAACTCGACCACTCGTCGAGACTACCCGAGAACCGAGGTAACTGAATATTGGGCAAGCGTGCCGTCACGCCCACGCAATGTCCAGGCTCCGATTTCGCAACTGTTCTCTCGGTGGACTCCCGGATTTGTGAAACACGCGTCACTATCTTGTCCATTAAGTCCCGGCACTGATCGACATCCAATTCGATAGCCGCAATTTCCTCTTCAGATAACCCGGAATCTAAGAGTTTCTCATAAGCGAGCTGTATGCGGTCCATTCGCATTGCAACTGTCTCAGCCCTGCTCAGCAATGCCGTATTCTGATCCGGCCGGTCGACCAACAATACGCACGATGCCAAATAACGTTTTTCGGCTCGGATCACCGCACGAGCAGAAGCCATAATTATCAGCCTCCAAGATATTGTGCAAAGTCGTTAGAACAAAGTACGCACTTGTACCTAACTAGTGATCGCAATTTAAACAAACGGAAAGACACCGACAAATCAAATAGAAACACAAGTGAAAACACAATATAAAACACAATATAAAAACACAATCAACAACAATAGCCAAAATCAATCACAATTATAATCACAGACCAATTATAATTACCTTAATCGGATTATAATTATCCGGTTCAATTTAATTAAAAGGTTTAATTCCGCAAACAGTTTTTACAAAAAATATTCACTCAGCCGAACAAACAATATTACGTAGGTAGCAGAATTATCAAACTACCTACCCAAGGTAATATGTTTGGAGCGTTTTCAACAATCTATTCGTTTTACAGTGGAAGCAATGGCAATTTATTTCTAACATTTACACATAGAACAACAAAGTATTTAGGTAGTTGACCATTGGAACCGTAAAGTTACCTACCTAATACGGTCTATGAGTGAACGGGTTTTCACAAACAACAACCACGCTCTGCTACCAATGTTCCTTCCCGATGCCTCCGTAGGAACCGGGAAGAACGGCCGCGATACGCGGCGCTGAATTTCTACAGTTAATAGAAATTATAGTTTGTATTAGGGTACCTGGGCTCCGTTCGTCACCTGTCCGATGATCCCGGTATGCCGGCGCGCGCCTGGCAACTGGCAGGAGATCGCCCTTGACTCCAGTCAAGGGCACGTAGGAACAGAACCCCGGTACCGTATGCACTAATTATACACCAAACACTCGCGGCCGCAGGCCGGCATCAACACTCGCGAGCTACTTTCTATGGTATCTATCGAACAAGACCACCCACTCGCGTTTGTGGGGAAAAAAAACCGTAAAAATGGGCCAATGCACCGTGCGCGGGCGTCCTTCGTGACGTCTGATTCCGAACTGTTTTGCTTGTTGCAACGGGCGTGGTCACGCACCGCTGCTCCGCGAATTCAAAATATAGCCCGCGCTACGATTGACCGTTCCGGACTAAACATCCATAATGATACAGCTGCTGAATCCAGGGTTGACTTGCGATGAAGGAACTCCTCTACGAGAAATAGAACAGACTTTTTTTTTTCATGCATTTAATTACGATAGTAAACATTAAACTTCGTCATGACGTGGCTGCTAGATCATAAAGCTTGTCTTAAAATCTTTTTATATTTAACATATTTTGCATTAAATAGTGAAAAATAAATTATTGTAAGCGCTACCCACTCATCTCAACAGATAGGGGATAGATACTACGCAGGTATGTAGTAAGTAGGTAGATACTTGTAAGTAACAAGTTAAAATAAAAATATTTATTAAAAAATAATTGAGGTAGATCCTGAATCTATATTATTCATTGGATCTATTCGTGAAGAACATAAAGATTATTAAACCATTCACATATATACAAGGTGGAATTTAATTCGTTCTTTTCCTTTTAATGTATGTATTCAATCCATGCTATAAAATGCTCCCATATAACTAAATAAAAAAGTAGGTACTTATGAAATAAAACTTAAATGTAGGTATTATCAAATTTGAATTCCAAGAAAAACCTTGCGATATTTAACAAAGCAGGTGTTTTACTGCCTAATAATAATGTGAATAGTAATGTGTACCGTTAAATAGACATTTCGGCTGTCATGCAGTTATTTTAGGAGGCACTTAATAGTAAAACAAAACCTTTTTTTATTGGTGATTGTGCGAACATTTTATAGCATGGTTCGAGTACATACATTTAAGGAAAAGAGTGAATTAAAATCCACCTTGTATATCTAGGAACACAAAAACATCTATGAAATTCTACATCGTAGCAACACGCACACGCGAAATATTCAAAAGCAGTTGTCCACAGACAATAATAATACCTTACGTACCGATAGTTTGGTTTGGATCACACAAGAAGATTTCTATAGAAATTATTACGTACCTACCTAGTTCAACAATGTATCATTTACATATTTACCAAATCTTTCAGTAAACCAAAATGCCTTGTGTCAGGCAATACCAAAACCATAGAAAAAATGCAAAACAATCATGCCCTAGCACTATAGAAACCACAGATAAGAGAAAAACAATTGTGTATCTATGTCTCTTTTGCTTATTTATGGCACTTATACTTGTATCTAAAATATGACAAAACATAGTACTAGATAGTATTAGAACATAGTGCTTAGCACCATACGATCATCTTGTCTTGTACACAGCTTAACAAAAAAAATGTTATATTCTATTCGATTCTAGACTATGACTCATGGTCGTAGGATCCTACGACCTTGCTATGACTTGACTCGATGACTTCGACTGTGACTTGATCACTTGACACATATCTGCGTGAAATATTATTAACTTCAGAAATTATCAACTGGCTAAATACACAAGAGTGTAAAGCCAAAACAAACACAAAAAAAAAACACATTTCTTTTGTCAAAATAAAATTAGTACATACAATTGTTCTAATATATTTTCTAAAATCCTCGGAGTTGTTCGGAGTTCTAAACACATTTTCATTCTCACCGTCGTTATTTCTTTTATTATTCTTTTTTCGGGTTTGTTTTGTTTTGTCTGTTATTCTAGTCAAGTGGTTAAAATATATGTACCAAAGAAAAGACCAACGAAACCTTCGGAATCGAGTGAATTCGTGAATCGTGTCGCTCGAGCAGTTTTGACCTTATGGCATCGACATAGCCGTTGCCAGTGTTTTATGTTGTGTAACGACGCCAAAATTCTACCTCGAGCCTTGCCAAGTTTCGTATCGTCAACCTCGTGATCGTGATCGTTGGTTAAGTGGCCGCTAGAATCGAATTGGAAACTCAGAACTACTAACAAATAGAAATCGTCACAGTGAAATTATTGTTCTAATTTCGACGAAGATATCACGGCGCCACGATAGGAACTTGCGGCAGCTGTGTAAACAGAAAATACAACTCTAGGCTATAGTGAAGTGTGTAATGTGTGAATGAGTCGCGTTGGCGGTGGCCGTCGATGGTGTAGCTGGGAGGATGAGCGAGGAAGGCCAAGGCGCCGCGAGCCATGCGAAGCAAGGCGAGGGCGCCGAGCTCCTTGCGGCGCAGGACGCCTCCACTGCACCCTCGCAGGCCAGCCTCAGCCAGGTACATCGCAGGATCACTGTATCCATTAAAGATAATTAATTAAAAATATATTTATTTTATGATAAAGGCATATAAGGTAACATAACATTAAGTTAGAAAAACCTGGATCCTCACACTAAGCTCATGGCCTGTATTATGAGGTTCAAGTCTCTATTGGTGGAAATAATTAAAGAAATGCCTAAACTAGGTTACAAAAATTTATCCTATATATATTTTGCACTCAACATGAGTTTCCTCATCTTAGTTTTACTGAGAACTAAATTAATGTTATTACTGAAATTGACAAGTAGGTAGTTAGATATCAAACATACTGGCCGCTCACTGATATTAATAATAGCATTGTCCCATTATCATTGCGTTGGTTAAACTTAACAGTACAAATCAACCAAAAATTAAAAAGTGGAATGTACTTAATCAATATTAATATAGTTCTTTAG
Source organism: Ennomos fuscantarius (assembly GCA_905220475.3). Taxonomy (NCBI): domain Eukaryota; kingdom Metazoa; phylum Arthropoda; class Insecta; order Lepidoptera; family Geometridae; genus Ennomos; species Ennomos fuscantarius. The sequence goes on from HG992046.1 coordinate 11,266,334, forward strand.
TAAGTACTTATAATATTCATTAAGTACATCCCGTAAAGTAATCCCCAAGTACATAAAGGAGAATGTCACACAGTTCTAGAGAACTGTGTGACATTCTCCTTTTATAAATCTCTTAAATAATTTATTGAACAGAAAACTAGCAAAATATTATTTTTCAGGGGCTAACTAATGTCATATATTAAGTTATTGCAATAATAAATAAATAAACAACACCTATTGGTCACATGTGAGATTGGTAGACATTATATATTTGTTGACAAGGCAGAAGAAGAAGAAGAAAATGATATAGGGAATCCTAGTTATGGTCCAGGAACTATATCCTAGGTCTAGGGACCCAGAAACTATGAGGACCTTCCCACATCCCACTACAAATACTTTTTAATTGAACTCACAGCTTCCACACCACAGAGTTGCTCAATGCTATCATTATAACATTTGTTATTGACCTCATAAAAGTGGATAGAGCAGTGTGTGCAGTGATTGATAAGGTTGCAAATAGGCCAATCCGGTTTGGATGCACTCTGATTATCCTCTAATATGTTGAAATTTTGTGACTTCAATTAAGTTCCATGGAAGTTCTCTAAAATTTATTATAAGCCTTGTCTAATTATTTTTAAAATTATTTTGAGCAGAATGTATTAATAACTTCTTGAGAAAAGTGGAGAATACTCTAAAGGACTTATGACATCCCATTTCGAAGGTTATTGATCTTTTCTCAAATACCTGAGTATATGAGTATAATGGTAGTAAGCTATTAAACAAGCAGGGGCCTTACCACATAAATCTGGTGGAGATCGTAATCATGTTCTCTCTTGCTCCCACTTGTGGACTTGTTAATTGGAGTGTGCAGGATGGCAAGTGAAGCCGATTCCCAGAATGGTTATGCAGTAGGAGTGCTGGTCTGGCTTCATGTGAACAGAACTTTACAGAACTAGCTTGATTTCTAGTCATAGTCATTTTATTTATTAATATTAAAAATACATGTCAAATATATACAAAGGTACACCAGGTACATAGTATGTAAACACTTTTTAATTCTATGACTATACATATGATATATTATTATTATTATCATTAAGTATTATTACACATTACTAAATTAAGTAGTATAATAATAATTAAAAAGTGAAAATAAAATAAAATTGTAAGCTAGTGAGAATGTTAGTAAGCTAGTGTCTTAAGCTATGATAGTTTAATAGGATCAGCTTCTATTTCTTAAACTAGTTACTACTAGGCTACTGCCTCCCAACACTGATTTTACTATCTTGTTGTGTAGCTTCAAGTGGTTGGTGAAACTAGTATTGAATTGCGTAGTGCAGTTCATTCTACTTAATGGTACTGGCTGAAAATTATCTGGCATCATGTGAACAGCACAAGCATGTGCTCAGTTAAGACAACTAGCCAGGATAGTATACTGTAGTTCTAACTTACTATCTAGAAAAACTGGCTTGTGAAAACTTGTGTATCTCAGGCATAAGGGCAATTTTCTAAATCTTTAATTCAAATATTGGATACAAATGCATACCAAGCTCTCATGAAGCCACTGAGGTACTGCTGCGCGTCGAGCTTGTTTGTTGTGACGGGGGGCCCAACTATTCTCCATTACACTGACTTTTTCGATCATGCATATTGTCTTTTTGGAACTGTCTAAGCCACTCCAGCAACAAAATACTGAATGCAGTCTATGATGATGTTCATCACAGTCCAATCAGTGTCATTATTCTTTTTTTTAATTTTTAATTTCCCAAAATAAATGACTTATTTACTTATTTATATTTTTAATATATAATCAAAGTATGTTACATATGTTTGTGATTTAACTTAAACACCTGTGTACTGGCTGCACCAAGCATTGAATACGATCAGAACTTCTTGTTTTGCTGTAGTCATGAAAAAATTATATTCATTCCCTGGAAACCTCAAAGGTGTTCAACAGAGTGTGGTATGACAGCCTTGTTAGCAAGCTTCGTCATTTTGGCTTACCTTCTTGCTTGATTATATGGATATCAGATGTTCTGAGGAATCAAGGAGGTTTATGAGTAGTGATAGACGGGTGCTCATCCGATCAATTGGCAATCAATGCTAGGGTTCCTTGGGGGGATTGGTTCTTTCTTCAACACTTTTATTCTTCTGCATATTATCCCGATTCACCAAATCCCGGAATTTTTGGGTACGCAGACGACAGCAATATTACAGAAAGATACATATCTTATGCTCAAGCCGGACGTACGGGTCGTACTTCTGCAGGTGTCATCGATTGTCATTTGGTCTTAATTAAAATTGTTTTTGGTATCTATAAATATTAACTAAAAAAAAAAGGAGAGGCCATGGTAGAACGCGTAAAATTAACCTTACAGGCAGTCTCCGATTGGGGCGATGCCAATCTGGTTAAGTTTAATACTAGATCAACTGTCTCTACAGCTTGAGCTGTTGCGCGAACTGCTAATGAATGGAACAGCTTGCCGGCGCTCTTGTTTCCAGTTAATTATAACCTGGGAGCTTTCAAGTCAAGAGTAAACAGTATCATCTAGGCAAGCATGCCCCATCTTAGACCGCGGCAAACATCAGGCGAGGCAGTGGTTAAATTCCTAGCCTATAACCAATTTTAAAAAAAGTCATCTTGGATTCGTAGATTGTGAAATATGTGAGAAAAAGGTATTAAAAGCTATTTATGTGATGGAAATATTGGTTGGTTCAGTGTAGTTATTGCTGTGTTCCAGATGCCGTGTGCGCAGGCCCCGGGCTCCGAGCCCGGCAAGTGGTGCTGCGAGACTTGCACATATGAGAACTACCCTCAGTCTCGAAAGGTATCGCCCAGCTTAGTCGTGGTAATTGCTCCCATTGTCTTGCTATTCTCAGCTTCGCACCCAATGACTCTTTGTTTATTTGAAGGCTGTGAGATTGATCGTTGGTGGCGGGTCATGCTTGAGACATTTATTACAGTCTTTTACTTTGATGTTTCTGTAAAATCGCTTCATGCTTTGTTTAATCCAATCATTACTGGCCTGATAGCTCAGTTGGTAGTAACCCTGCCTTGTGAACTGTGGGTTGTGGGTTCGATTCCCACCCTGGACAAACATTTGTGTGATTAACATAGGTGTTTGTTCTGTGTCTGGGTGTTATATAGTATTCTATGTATGTATTTACAAACAAAACGTATCTAAGTATTGTATCAGTTATCTGGTTTCCATAGTACAAGCTTTGCTTAGTTTGGGGCTAGATGACGTAGCGAGATGTCCACACATATTATATTATTATTATTACATAGCTAGTCAGTTAATGTTTTTAATTTATGGTTAAAGAGTTACTAACTATTAACATTTATTCTGCAATTGCAAATTACCCTTTGGCGTTTTGGAACAAGGATCGTTAATAAGTAGCATATGTATTCAACACCCGTTTGCTTGCGTCGGAAGATATCAGTAGGGTGTTGATGTGAGTGTGAACCTGGTTTGGTGAAACCCACAGTATCGCTGAGATCATGGCTCCATTTGCATTAGCGTCGAGGCTTTATTTTACATCGCGCGTATCACGAGTCACTAAGCTGTTCTAGCTTCAGAACTTCGGTGTTAGCTATTAATGCATGCAATGTGAAATTATATCTTCCCCTCCAAAGTTGATGATGACATGAATTTCGTGAATTCGGACGAGATGTCGTAGTTACTACTCGCGTCATTAAAGATGCAGTTTTGACGGAAGAGATTTATTTAACTCCCTTTACTGCCGAAAGTGAAGTGATTGGTGTTGCCGTGTGTTGCAGTGCACGATGTGCCGCACTCCGAAGCCGGTGCTGGGCGAGGACATCTTCCGCCTGCAGGACGGCGCCAGCGCGCTGCCGCACCACGACCTCGCAGGTCCGCACCTGCCCACTACGCACTTGTATAACACAAACAAACTTCTTGACACAGCTTCAAACTTAAAAACTACTTTTTTTAAGTTTTCAACCCTCCTTTATTTGAAAAATATTCCGAAAACGGCTACGACAAAAAGCAAACTATATAGTTTTAGGTCCTGCTCTCAAAATATCACGAGAATCAGTTGAGAAATGCGACCTATAGAGGGAACTGCTGGACATCCGCCGAACACGCAAATTTGAAAACTCGCAGAATTCAAATTAACCAATGCAAATAATATTACAAGTATATTTTACCACCGCTAAGCGTAAAGTCGATAATATTAGCTAAAGAACCAATAACCGGTAGGGGGTGCTCTTGAGCGGAGACCGCAACGTGGCAAACCATAATGTAAAATGATGGTAACTGTAAAGTGTTTGGCAGCGGCTGGATGAGAAGAAACGTAAATCGGTACTTCTGGCAGTGTAGGTACTAATACAGGCTGATAATTATAAAGATGGATAAGAAGTGTTCGCGAGGGGCTCTCCTCAGGCTCGAGTGGTCGTGTTGCAGGCGCGGAGGCGGTGACGGAGCGCCTGAAGCCGCTGCGGATATCCTCGCCGCAGGGGCACTCCAGCTCGTGCGCCGTGGTCAAGTGGCCCTGCTCTGTGAGTACTTCACGTCAACTTGATGACTTTGACGACTTTCTGGTACTCACTTGACCCATCTCTATCCACCCCCATACTTGGTTTTTACCCACCACGCCTGACGGCCGAGAATAATAATTATGTCAATATCTATCTATATGGGTGGGCCTTTAGCTTTATATAAGTAAAAGGATGGATGGAAAAACATGGATATATTTTACTATAGCTACCTACATAGGACCCACACAACTTACGGAGCTTTATTTCTGTCGCATATGCTATCATTTCTAGGTGGTAGGACTTTGTTGCAAAGTTCGTCTAGGTAGGTACCACCGCTTTGCCAGTTATTCTGCCGCCAAGCAGTAGTGTGCAAGCACTACTGTGTTCCGGTTTGAAGGGCACTGTAGCTAGCGAAATTACTGGGCAAATGAGACTATGATCTGATCTCACAGTCGAGTAATCTTATTACCAGACTGTGCTGATGTCTCAGGATGATGTGCGCATGAAACTCTATCTTTTGGGGTTCCGAGTGACACTGTTCTGTTATGGGCGGCCGTGTTGTAACATCAGGTCTTGCCTGTAACATCAGGTTAACGACTAGCTCGTCACATCATTCACTCATATAAAAAAAAATATACATATATTAAACTTCACAGAGATACACATCAGGACTCCCATTGTCAGAAAAAGATAAACATGCTACGTAAATCACGCAAATATATCCGTTTGCGTTGACACAGGTTAAACGTATGTACCGCAGCGAATATATTGTAATAATGGATGGTTGCAGACGTGCACGTTCGAGAACTGGCCGAAGGCCCAGAGGTGCGCCATGTGCGGCGCGCCCGCCGCGCCCGCCGCGCCCTCCACCGGTACGGACCCGTCCCTCTCGCGGCCGACTACTGAAACCTACATTGTAATGGTCCTAGAGTGCAGTCTTGAGGAACACCTAGCGTCAAATTATTTTCATCACATCTGTCACCCACTATTAATTTCAGTTAATTGTAATTGATTACTGAAATAATATATTTAATAAGATATTTAGTGTTTTTATTTTTTACTCCATAAATGGGTAGTTATGGAGTAAAAAATACAAAATTCTTTATCAAGTTTCGTGAGACGCAATTAAATATGCATTTAATTGCGTCTCACGAAACTTGAGACTTCAAATGCTTGAGACATCACGAAGTACCTATCCCATAAGTTTTAGGTGATAACCCCAAGCTTTTAAGTAGAGAGCAAGAAATAATAATAGGTCTTTACCTATGAAATTGCCGTATTGCAGTACAGACTTTTTCAAACAAAAAAAAGTTTTGATTGGCTATGAATTCTAAATTAAAATTAATTTTGTTTTAAAAATATGACATTCTATTTACAATATAAGGCTTTTCTTTATTGATTAGCGTTGTATTTTCATTACATTTCAACATTTTTCCTCATAATGAATACTTTGAAATTTCGTGTAATTATGGAATATGAGTTCCGTCGTGGCACCAACGCGGCACAAACGACACGTAACATCAACGACGTTTACGGAGAGAACTGTACAAACGAACGTACAACCCGTTATTGGTTTGCTCGGTTCCGTTCTGGGAATTTTGACTTGAAAAATGAACCTCGTGGTCGTTGGAAACTTTGGTCAACAATGATGAATTAAAGGCGATTGTGGAAGCTGATGAATCTCAATCTACAGCTGAGCTGGCAGCAGCTCTTGATGTTAGCATCAAAACAATATTGGTCCATTTGCGACAGATTGGCACGAGAAAAAAAGCTTGATAGATGGGTGCCCCACGAACTTAACGATCGCCAGCGCAACGTACGCGTCGAGACTTGCCTTGCGCTGCTTAACAGGCACAGAAATGAAGGAATTTTGAACCAAATTGTTACGTGCGACGAAAAATGGATTCTTTTTGACAATCGAAAGCGCTCAGCAAGTTGATTAGATCCTGGTTCGGTACCAAAGCAATGTGCAAAACGAAAAATGACCCCTAGAAAGGTGATGGTCACAGTTTGGTGGTCTAGTGCTGGTGTGATACATCATAGCTTTTTACAAAACGGCGAGAGCATTACTGCAGATGTGTACATTGAAGAACTGACCACAATGATGGCGAAACTCGCACGTCTGCAACCAGCTTTGGTCAATCGGTCGTCTCCACTGCTACTTCACGACAACGCGCGACCCCATACTGCACAACAGACCGTCTCTAAGCTGCATGAGTTGGGTTTGGAAGCTCTCCCTCATCCGCCATACTCACCAGATCTTGCGCCTACCGACTATTACTTTTTCCAAAATTTGGACAACTTGTTAGCGGGAAAAAAATTCAATTCCCGAGAGGCAGTACAAAACGCCTTTGAAGAGTTTGTTGTCTCCCGTCCTGCTGATTTTTTGAAGAAGGGCATCCATAAACTGCCACAGCGTTGGCAAAGATGCATTGATTGCAGGGGTGATTACTTTGAATAAAAGAAATAAATAAGTTCGAAAAAAAAAAACTTTAACTTTTTTCAAACAAAACGGCAATTTCATAGGTAAAGACCTAATATTTACATTAAGTGTCATTATTGCATGTATGTATTACAAAAAAATTGGCTTTGTCTAGGCGATATAGATATTTTTTACGTAGTGAACCTTTTGCAAATTGCGACTCATTTCGATGGAGAAGTTCTCGAACATTTAACTATAATCTGTCCAAACGCAGAGAAAAACAGTCCACGATGTACATAACGTTACAATTATAATATGTAGATGTATCCCTTTGAATACATTTTGTATCTCATAGCCATAGTAAATGATTACATTGTGCGCGCGTGTTTCAGTGTGCGTGGCGAGCGGCAGCGAGGGGGCGGGGGCGGGGCCGCCGGGGGAGGGCTCGGGGCGCCGGCCGCGCCGCGGCTCGCCCGCCCCCGACTGGGTGTGGCTGAACGCTTGCCTCGGTAGGGCCCGGCCGACGCCGGCGAGGGCGCCCGCCGGACGCCGCTACAGCCCGCTTGCCCGCAGGTGTGCTGGACAACGCGCCGGCCGGCGTGGAGGCCTACCTGGCGGCGGGCGGCGACCCCGCGCGGGCGCTCACGCAGCAGGAGGTGGCGCTCCTCAACCGCGCCTCGGCCTTCGACGCGGGACACACGCTCGTGCACCTCGCCATCAGGTGAACGCGCCCGCCCGTAGGCTCGCCTCCGCCTCGGACCTCTAGCGTCGGGACTTACCGACTGGTCGTAACAACGGCTCGTTCCCCGAGTGACATTAACTGCACTCTTTATGTGTATGCTTTATTTGTAAAATATTATAAAAATAGGATTTACCTGTACAGACGACATGGTGCCGTTGAGTCGCTTTATGCTTACCGGCCAGTTTCGCGTAATAATAAAAATACAATTCAATGCAATAAACTTCTCTCTAACGATCATTAAAGTCAATGCAAATAATAAACAACCAGGACTTTTTTCTAGGTTTCAGCGGCAGGAGATCCTGTCAACGTTGCTGTCCCGGATATCGGGCGGCGGCTCGGGGCTCAAGCGATCGCCTTCGTACATCGGTGAGCCGGATATTCTTTATGATTCACTCCAAGCGTTGACAGTTGTTATAATTTCACGAATTCAATGTTTTTAAACATATTGTGAATTCTGTTGAGAAAAAAATTTTAACTGTAAGACCAATTTAGTTAAGGATTTGATGCCAGAATCGACCAGTTTATTATTATTTTACGTTTGTGTTTGCACTCATGCCGCTTATGACACTACAACTGTTATGATATTACAAGCGTGAACTTAGTCAAACTTTAGTACAGACGGGCATAAGGCTTCTATAATTGTTAAGATATATATTGTACGTGTATCCCCCCCCCCAGCCCCGGACCTGGCGAACGCGATCCGGCGGCAGCTGGCGAGCAGCGTGCGGTACAAGAAGGGGGCCTTCCCGTGCCGGTACATACACGACTGCTGCACCTTCATGCTGCCCGCAGGTCCGTACTGTACACATCCTTCCCGTGCCGGTACATACACGACTGCTGCACCTTCATGCTGCCCGCAGGTCCGTACTGTACACATCCTTCCCGTGCCGGTACATACACGACTGCTGCACCTTCATGCTGCCCGCAGGTCCGTACTGTACACATCCTTCCCGTGCCGGTACATACACGACTGCTGCACCTTCATGCTGCCCGCAGGTCCGTACTGTACCCGCGCATACACTGTCCACATCCTTCCCGTGCCGGTACATACACGACTGCTGCACCTTCATGCTGCCCGCAGGTCCGTACTGTACCCGCGCATACACTGTACACATCCTTCCCGTGCCGGTACATACACGACTGCTGCACCTTCATGCTGCCCGCAGGTCCGTACTGTACCCGCGCATACACTGTCCACATCCTTCCCGTGCCGGTACATACACGACTGCTGCACCTTCATGCTGCCCGCAGGTCCGTACTGTACCCGCGCATACACTGTCCACATCCTTCCCGTGCCGGTACATACACGACTGCTGCACCTTCATGCTGCCCGCAGGTCCGTACTGTACCCGCGCATACACTGTACACATCCTTCCCGTGCCGGTACATACACGACTGCTGCACCTTCATGCTGCCCGCAGGTCCGTACTGTACCCGCGCATACACTGTCCACATCCTTCCCGTGCCGGTACATACACGACTGCTGCACCTTCATGCTGCCCGCAGGTCCGTACTGTACCCGCGCATACACTGTACACATCCTTCCCGTGCCGGTACATACACGACTGCTGCACCTTCATGCTGCCCGCAGGTCCGTACTGTACCCGCGCATACACTGTCCACATCCTTCCCGTGCCGGTACATACACGACTGCTGCACCTTCATGCTGCCCGCAGGTCCGTACTGTACCCGCGCATACACTGTCCACATCCTTCCCGTGCCGGTACATACACGACTGCTGCACCTTCATGCTGCCCGCAGGTCCGTACTGTACCCGCGCATACACTGTCCACATCCTTCCCGTGCCGGTACATACACGACTGCTGCACCTTCATGCTGCCCGCAGGTCCGTACTGTACCCGCGCATACACTGTCCACATCCTTCCCGTGCCGGTACATACACGACTGCTGCACCTTCATGCTGCCCGCAGGTCCGTACTGTACCCGCGCATACACTGTCCACATCCTTCCCGTGCCGGTACATACACGACTGCTGCACCTTCATGCTGCCCGCAGGTCCGTACTGTACCCGCGCATACACTGTCCACATCCTTCCCGTGCCGGTACATACACGACTGCTGCACCTTCATGCTGCCCGCAGGTCCGTACTGTACCCGCGCATACACTGTACACATCCTTCCCGTGCTCTAACTATAGCCTGCTGCATGATATTATGGCAACATAATATCACAAGAGAATTGAAGAGGTGAGAACAAAAAGGGTTTAACTGTCAAATTGATAGTTTCGAGAAAATTGACTTTAAACTTCAATGGCTTCATTTTAATGTAGAGTGCTTATAAGATAATAGAAAAGGTTTATGTAAGTTTCAGTTGCTTGAAAATGTATTAATTCTATTTTAAAATACAAAATATAATATAATAAATATAATAATGTTTTTATGCTAAGCGAACTGTATTCCTGTGTTAGATGAACCGTTTTTAGACTGAAAATTTCGAGATTTAAGCCTCATTTCGGTATTTTGAGAATGTACTGTTGTAGATAATTTTGAATCCAACGATACCCATAAGTCATATTGTGAAAAAAATAAACCCTTTTTGATCTCTTATAAAATAGCGACTCTCGACTCAGCACCCCTATATCGGGCTCATAGGCAACACGAGCCTCCGAGCCGCGCCATGCGCCGCCCTAAACACGTGCTCTGCTTCTAGCGGCATAGTTCTGGTATTTGGTCGCGTCTCGGATCGTAACGAAGTCCCGTTGCAGAGATCTCGGCGCTGCCGGCCGCCACGCAGGAGCAGCTGTTCTCGGAGCTGCTGGACGGCGACGCGCAGCGCACGCTGGAGGCCGAGCCGCTCATCAACTGGGGCCTGGACCTCGGGGACCCGCTCGGTGCGTGCAGCTCTTGTCGACGATCAGATCAGATCACTCGACCGCCAGATTAGATCATAAACAGTCTTATTACAAAACGTGGACTAAGTAGTCCCAGTAGTTAGACCTTGACTTTATTACAAAATGCCGACTAATCGAAGAGCAGCTGATACCAGAGATAGTCCATGGTTTAAATATTGACCATAGACTAAATACGAAAAAAGTTTGTTCATTTGGACCACATTTATTCACACAATTCCGTTTTTCACATTTCATATAGGTATTTAGAATTTTTGTTTTCGTCTATAATACACGAGCGTTGGCCTTAGAAAGCGTATTGTTTGCTTATTTTTTTAATGAACAAATAATCAGATTCATGAAAGTGCTACAATGATTGTCAATTAATAAAACTATTAAGTTTTAATAGTTACCAACGAGGCTTGCGAGAATCAGAAAGTAAACATGGCATTGCTTAACGCGCGAGAATTGATATTTCTGTTTATTGTTGTTATGAATAACTCGGATTCGGAGTTTTCTGTTCTGCATTGTGCCGGATTGCTTGCACCAGTAGTGAGAAAGAGAACTGCTTTCTTTTTTAAACTCATATACTGTAATGGGCTTGCTATATATTATTTGACAATAAGCACTTTGTAATTTTATATGCTTAGTGAAATAACTTAATTTAAGTATCTAATATAATTTTGACTTGTAAAAGTGCTAAAATTAGCCCTACTTGCAATAAATCTTTTGACTTTCACTTTGACCTTAACTGCACCACAATAAACATAAATATCATAAAAATGGAGCAACAAAATATAAAAACTGAACCGAGTAGATATATTTTATCATAGACCAAGGCAACCTCAAAATCGTGTAACAAAGAAGTTTGATAAATTATAATCCAACATTGACGAATAGTATAGAATAGAAATAATTTTTAAGTCAAAGTCAAAAGATTTATTGCAAATAGGCTAATTTTAGCACATTTACAAGTCAAAATTATATTAGGTACTTAAAATCAAGTTATTTCACTAAGCATATAAAATTACAAAGTGCTTATTGTCAAATAATATATAGCAAGCCCATTACAATATATGAGTTTGAAAAAAAAGCAGTTCTCTATCTCACTACTGGTGCAAGCAATCCGGCACAATGCAGAATTGAAAACTTTGATCCGAAGCTTCGATTACAACTGTAAAGAAGAAGCTACAAGAAACTTTACAGTGATGTATTTTTTTTTTCTTCTTTCTACTGTCTTTTACAATGTATATAATTCATTACAGTTGAGATAATGAATATGTTACAAAAGTAACCACCACGTCACATCGGTGCAAGAAAAATGGAGTCGTCACTTAACCACCGCGCGCTAATGTGTCCATTCTAACGAGTGCGGCTCCGGCACCGAATAGCGCGTACACTTCCTTTACAACTAATATAACTGTTAGAACAGTGCAGTGGTTTGGATTTACAACTACCACCGGGCCGCAATCTACGACGAAAGGCCCGAACATCCTTTAATAAGTCTATTAACAAAAGGAAAATAACTTTTAATGCTTTAACACTCTGTAAAACGTAAAGTAAACTAGAAATTAATTCAATGTTCCTTATATTGCATTTTGTATGTCCCCTTTGAAACAGAGCATTTCAGCACATTTACTACAATTGGACACATATTAATTTGTTAATTAACTTTAAAATATAAGCTACACTTAACATTAACGTTTAGATAGTTTGTTAAATAACAGAACGTAAAACATCAAGCAAAATAAAAAAATAAAACTAGGATGGCGCACGCAAAAGTACCCTAATTGAAAGGTTTTCAACTAGTCTAGGTTTAAACTTAGTACTAACTTTGGTCCACGCTTAGTCTACGTTTTGTAATAAGACGGAATGTGTCATTTACTATAATAGGGCGGGACAAGAGCATCCCAGGGTTGACTTATTGAGTATCGAATACAAAATGGAATAAGAATGAAGTGTGAAGGATCGCGGGTGCGGGGTGCTTGCAGCGGGGTGCCGCCTGCACGCGCTCTGGAACCGGTCGCTGGGCGACTGCCTGCCGGACGCGGCGTGCCAGGCCGCCTTCGGCGTGTGCGACCGGGACGGCACGCTGCGCGCCGCCATCGCCGACTCGCTCGCGCACGCGGCGCGGCCCTTCTACGCGCGCTGGCAGGCCTGGGAGCGGCAGCAGGCCGCGCTGGCGGGCTACAGCCCCACGGAGGGCCAGCTGCGCGCCGAGTGGGCGCGCCTGCTGGCCGCCGCCGGCCGCAAGGGCGCCGCGCTGCACCAGCTGCACGTGTTCGTGCTGGCGCACGTGCTGCGCCGCCCGCTGCTGGTCTACGGCGTGGACCTCGTGCGCTCGCACCGCGGGGACCCGCTCGGCTACGCGCGCTTCCAAGGTACCGTACCGTCACACGGACACGGATGTCGCGAGCGTTTCGAGTTGGATGCCCAATGTTTCTGCCAAATTTGGTGCCGCAACAAATTTCCCCCTCTGGCGAAAATACAGCTGACGGACGGACGTCCTGATAAGTCGTACGTCCGGATAGATGAGAACCAAAAGTCACGAAGAAGCAGAGACTTCGTTCGGTTCGTTCGGTCAAAAATTGAAGTAGTAACATCTTTTTACAACGATCCAATTGAACCAATCTCTGTCCATCAAGCCAACACGCGCGGTAATCATGGAACTCCTGCGATAGGCGTCTAAAGTAACATTGTATACCTTCCACTGCTGAACAGGCAGCTATCCCGTAGGACGAGAATCGGTAAAACCGTGTTCCAACCTAAAGTAGAGTCGGCGCTCCGGTTGCAGGCATCTACCTGCCGCTGCTGTGGGAGAGCAGCTTCTGCTCGAAGTACCCGCTGTGCATCGGCTACACGCGCGGCCACTTCTCCGCGCTCGTGCCGCTGGAGCCCGGCGCGCCGCACGCCTACATCTGCCGGTGCGTACGTTACCTCCTCCCTTCTCCGCGCTCGTGCCGCTGGAGCCCGGCGCGCCGCACGCCTACATCTGCCGGTGCGTACGTTACCTCCTCCCTTCTCCGCGCTCGTGCCGCTGGAGCCCGGCGCGCCGCACGCCTACATCTGCCGGTGCGTACGTTACCTCCTCCCTTCTCCGCGCTCGTGCCGCTGGAGCCCGGCGCGCCGCACGCCTACATCTGCCGGTGCGTACGTTACCTCCTCCCTTCTCCGCGCTCGTGCCGCTGGAGCCCGGCGCGCCGCACGCCTACATCTGCCGGTGCGTACGTTACCTCCTCCCTTCTCCGCGCTCGTGCCGCTGGAGCCCGGCGCGCCGCACGCCTACATCTGCCGGTGCGTACGTTACCTCCTCCCTTCTCCGCGCTCGTGCCGCTGGAGCCCGGCGCGCCGCACGCCTACATCTGCCGGTGCGTACGTTACCTCCTCCCTTCTCCGCGCTCGTGCCGCTGGAGCCCGGCGCGCCGCACGCCTACATCTGCCGGTGCGTACGTTACCTCCTCCCTTCTCCGCGCTCGTGCCGCTGGAGCCCGGCGCGCCGCACGCCTACATCTGCCGGTGCGTACGTTACCTCCTCCCTTCTCCGCGCTCGTGCCGCTGGAGCCCGGCGCGCCGCACGCCTACATCTGCCGGTGCGTACGTTACCTCCTCCCTTCTCCGCGCTCGTGCCGCTGGAGCCCGGCGCGCCGCACGCCTACATCTGCCGGTGCGTACGTTACCTCCTCCCTTCTCCGCGCTCGTGCCGCTGGAGCCCGGCGCGCCGCACGCCTACATCTGCCGGTGCGTACGTTACCTCCTCCCTTCTCCGCGCTCGTGCCGCTGGAGCCCGGCGCGCCGCACGCCTACATCTGCCGGTGCGTACTGTTATACCCCATCCATGTAGGGGATGGTGCAGACTTGCAGCCCTTACGGGCTTTATCAGCATCTTATAGTCGAGAAGTAGGGAGGAGGTTGAGAGCGGTGCCAGTCTACGACGGACCGTTCACCTGAACACTTGTAATTTTTATTCCATATATTAATTCAAACATTAAATTCAGTGCGTTTTATAAAATAGTTTTTTTTAAAAAGGCTTCCTATCGGGATCCTTTAACATTTTGGTGGCAGCGGTGGGATCGGAAATCCCCAGTGTCTAGCGAGTTAAACCGCTCAGCCAACTCGCGTGTAAAAGTGAATAAAATCTGTGAATAAAATCTGTGAATAAAACCTGTGAATAAAATCTGTGAATAAAATCTGTGAATAAAATCTGTGAATAAAATCTGTGAATGAAATAACTTACCTGTTGTGTCCAATATCCGGAATTGCCCCGGAAGGAAGTTATAAGTGGTATTCCCACTTACCGCCAGTTCCCGAACGGCCGTCGTCAAGGCTCATCCATAATTTTCCTGTAAAGGAAAATATCCACCATCCAGAGAAGATTGCATCCTGAACCGCAATCACCTACCTTCAACTTCGCGAAGTATCCTGCATCCTGCAAGAAGTCCTACACCTACCTCCAGCTCCAGTTATCCTGGGAGTGCTGCAAACTGCCGGAAGTCAGTACATGAAGCGTCCATCATCACACATCATCATCCAGGGATTCGATAATCCGAAGCCCATCTACATCGTCGTTCCACCTGTGACCCGCCTTATCAGCCGGTACTCGGAATGTCCCCGCTCGTCGTGTTTACATTAGCCGCCTACTCGTCGTTCATACTGTGAGTCTTGGTCATTGTTTTGTCTAGAGCTGAAAGTTCAGGGGTCCTAAACCTTTTTTGTATAACCAGTAATAATTTTATTTTGTTGCAAATCCAGTTGTTTTTGATTTTTTAATTGTTTTATCATGCCAATAGCGGCTAAATCGGAAGAAGGCTTATCCGTCGATATCACAGCAGCACAGAGAAGTACTAGTGACTTAATTAAATCAGCTCCTAGTTCCCCAAGGGTTACGAGGGCCACTGCCGCAGCTGCTGCAGCCGCAATGTCTGAGATGGATTTAAATACCTTATTTAAGTTTATTAAGGCCTATGATGGCAGCCGGGAAACTGTAAATTCATTTGTAATCAATTGCAACAATGCCTATGAGCTCGCATCAGAATCTCAAAAACCAATACTCTTCAAATATATTCTTAGCCAACTTCAGGGTAAAGCGGAAGTTGCTTGCTCTATCAAAGAGTTTAAGGAATGGGAACAACTTAAGGATTTCCTTAAGACGCAGTTCAGTGAGCGCAAACACTACACGCACTTATTAACTGAGCTGCAAGAGAGCAAGCAACAACCGAACGACAATGTTAGCCAATTTGCTCTCCGCGTGGAGACCTGCCTCTCACAATTACTGACCGAGGTTTCATTATCTAACACTAAAGCCAAAGAGCTACCTGGTCGCGCCGCAGCCATGGGAGATCTTGCTCTCCACCATTTCCTCATGGGGCTGCATCCTCGTATCTCTAACATTGTGAGATGTCGGTCACCAAAATCCTTAAATGAAGCCATTAATTTAGCCATATCCGAGGAACGCATACAACAGAGTCTATACAGGCGACCTCAACCCGAGCCTAAGTTCAGCAGTGATAAATCGAAGGTGAATTCTTTTAAAGGTAACAGTAACTATAAAACAACTTCGTCGCAGTATAATCAAAGCCCTACGTCGCAGGGCTCATCTAATCCGTTTTGCCGGTACTGTAAGACGGCAGGACATGATATCCAAGCGTGTAAAAAACGTGAATTCAACAATAATCGTTTCAAATTTCATCAAAATCCAACAACTAGCCAAGGCCCATTCAGGCCGAATCCGCGAATAAATTTTGTTGACCAATCAGAGGTTGAAACAGGCCGAGATGAAGTAGACTTTTCACCAGCTGATAACTTAGATTTAAACGAGTAGGAGTCTCGCCGTGTCGCATGAGACCATATGCAAAAGCCGACACCAGTCTTTCATTCACTGTATCCAAGGACCACAAGGGTAACCAGCCCCAAGCAAGTGTCCACACCACTGTATCCAAGGACCACAAGGGTAACCAGCCCCAAGCAAGTGTCCACACCACTGTATCTAAGGACCACAAGGGTAACCAGCCCCAAGCAAGTGTCCACACCACCGTATCCAAGGACCACAAGGGTAACCAGCCCCAAATAAGTGTCCGCACCTTTTCATCCAATAGTCGCTCGGGTAATCAGCCCCAAATAAGTATTCAGCCTTCAAATCCTAGGGACCACTCGGGTAACCAGCCCCAAATAAGCGCCCAACCTTTGAAATCTACCAAAACTACTAAACCGATTTCTCGTGACTCTAAAAGTCTGAAAGCCTCTTTTGTTTCCAATGAAACAAGGAAGGAAATCTATGAAGTAAATATAGATACGACAAAAAGGTTGTTACCACACGTATTGCTAGATTCACAAGCCTCAGATATCCCGTTATCCTTACTAGTCGACTCAGGCTCAGCCATATGCTTATTAAAAGAATGTAGTATCCAGAAAAATCTGAAATTAACTAAAGAATCGATCAAACTT
Source organism: Ennomos fuscantarius (assembly GCA_905220475.3). Taxonomy (NCBI): domain Eukaryota; kingdom Metazoa; phylum Arthropoda; class Insecta; order Lepidoptera; family Geometridae; genus Ennomos; species Ennomos fuscantarius. The sequence continues at coordinate 11,283,266 of HG992046.1, forward strand.
AAGGGCATAGACCCCAATGACGAAACAACTCAGACCGAGGGTCATTTCCAGCTTAAACTAAAAGTAAATGAAAATAAAGCCATACCATTCAAATTCCATGTTGTTAGAAATATCAACTTGCCCTATGACGGCATTATAGGCACCGATTTTTTGACAGCTTTTGGTTGTAACATTGATTACACTCATGATACACTGAGAATAGGAAAACACGATATCAAACTACACTTTTCTGAACCATTCTACGTCATTCCGCCTCGTACCGAAGCCGTCATAGAATGTTCAATAAAAGGAACTAACCTGAAGGAAGGTATTGTTGTAGACCAACATCTCTCAGACAACGTGCTAATATCCAACTGTATCGTAAAAATTAAAGATAATAGCCGCATTAACCTGACTATTGCCAATATCTCAGAAAACTTTGTAAATGTCAAGACAAATTTGAATCTAAATATTGAACCTATGCATTCTAGTGCATATCCTATTAATACAAATATCCAAGAAGCATCTAAACGAACTGATGAAGTAATCACCTCATTAAGAACCGACCATTTGAATCAGGAAGAAAGGGATGCCCTTACAGAACTCTGCTCCCAATACTCGGACATCTTCCATTTACCTGATGATCAGTTGACTTTTACCTCTGCCCTTGAGCATCAAATTAAAACCAGCAGTGACGTACCAGTTCACACCAAATCGTACAGATTCCCTGAATGCCACAAAAAGGAAGTTGAAACCCAAATTACTAAAATGCTAGATCAAGGCATCATAGAGTCTTCATCTTCACCTTGGAGTTCGCCAATCTGGATCGTGCCCAAAAAGGTAGATTCACAAGGTCAACGCAAATGGCGAATAGTAATAGACTACCGAAAGCTTAATGATATTACCATCGGGGAAACTTACCCCATTCCGCAGATAACCGAGATTCTTGACCAGCTAGGAAATAGTAAATATTTTTCAACCTTAGATCTCACTTCCGGCTTTCATCAGATCCTTATTTCTCCTGGCGATGCACCCAAAACGGCATTCACGGTACCTCAAGGTCAATTCCAATTTAACCGAATGCCTTTCGGATTAAAGAACGCACCGTCGACATTTCAAAAGTTGATGAACAACTGCCTCACAGGCCTACAAGGCACGAGATGCTTTGTTTATTTGGATGATATTGTCACTTACTCATATGACCTTCCATCCCATATCGACAACCTCAAGGCCGTCTTTGACAGACTCCGTAACTTTAACTTAAAACTACAACCTGAAAAATGTGAATTTCTACGAAAAGAAGTTGCCTACCTAGGGCACGTTATTGGCGAAAATGGCGTCAAACCAAATCCTGAAAAAACAAAGGCTGTTACTGATTTCCCAGTTCCTCAATCTCCAAAGGATATTAAGTCATTTTTGGGCTTGGTATCATACTACAGGAGATTCATCCCAGACTTCGCCAAATTGGCTAAACCTTTGACATCACTTCTGAAGAAAGATGTTCCTTTTGTGTGGCAGAATGAACAGCAACTCTCCTTTGAATCTCTGAAAACCAAACTTGTATCAGCACCGATCCTGGCATACCCCGATTTTACACAACCTTTTCTATTAACTTGTGATGCCTCGAACTACGCAATATCAGCCATCTTGTCCCAAGGTCCTGTAGGCCAGGACCGACCTATCGCATATGCTTCTCGCACTTTAAATAAAGCCGAGTGTAACTACAGTGTAACTGAGAAAGAATGCCTTGCCATCATCTTTGGCACTAAGACATTCAGACCGTACATTTACGGACATCGTTTTAAAATCATAACAGATCACAAACCATTGCAATGGCTATTCAATTGTAAAGATCCGGGGTCACGACTTGTACGTTGGCGTCTCAAACTGGAAGAGTTTGAGTACGACATCCAATACAAAAAGGGCAAAATCAATTCTAATGCCGACGCCTTATCCAGATTCCCGGTGAATCCAGTCCAGCCAACAGATATTCCAACGTCTAACCCTTCTCCCGAAGGTATTCCTACCCGACATCTAGACGAAGATCTTATGGACTTACTAATATCACCACCATCATTTAATCCGGACGAACTTGTCCCAACACCGTCGAATCCCTTAGATTCCCTAGACCCTTTGTATGAAGAAATCCTTCCTTTACCTGATATTGACTTACCTTCTAATGTGCCTGACCCCCTGAGAGAGGAAATCCAAAATGAAACCGTCAACTTACGTGAATCCGAACCTTTGACCGAACAAACAACAACGACAACAAATGTTGACGTTCCGACCCAGGAAAGTCCTTTGATACCAACCCAGCCAAGCACCAGTCCAAACGTGTCCTCAGACGACTACCCGACTTTCCTAAAATCCTTGTCGAATAAAGACAATATATTCAATACCCAAATTGAGGAACTCAATGAAAGCTTAATGAAATGCACCTCTAAAATTATACTGGTTCCGACCTCTATCGATCTAGACGAATCTAACCCATACATCCAAGAAATATTGGGTGACCCAGCATTAGCCACTGACATTCTTGAAGCCGAAAAAGAAATCTTCTCATTTAAAAGAATAGAAAAAGATAACAAGACCTATTATTTGTTATTTACAAAAGTTCACCACTTTGACGAAGCTTCTTATCCTGAAATATTTAGGACACTGAAAGTTGCCAGAGACGATATAATTGTTTTCAAGGATGCATGCGAAATTGGTATTTCTGACATGAAAAATCCTTTTGAAAAGCACTCATTCATCAGAATTTACAATATGATATGTTATTTGTTTCACAACACCGGAATTAAAATAAAAATTTATCATAATAATATTATATATCCAGCTCCGACCGAAATTAAGAAAATCCTGTTTGATAACCACGATATCCCGATAGCAGGACATTTAGGGTCAACACGCATGTACAGTAGAATAAAACAAACGTATTATTGGAAGGGAATGCGTGGCGACATAGAATCTTACGTAAGGCAATGTAAATCTTGTCAAGAAAATAAAGCACTGAGGAAAATCAATCGCGCCCCCATGCAAATAACCAGTACATCAACTGAACCAAATCAGCGAATAGCCCTAGACATCGTTGGCCCACTTCCAGATGCTGGCCCCGCAAAACTAAGATTTATTTTGACCATCCAAGACGACCTGACTAAGTTCTCTACTGCATACCCTATCCGTAGCACAACGGCTGAAGAAACTAGCGAATGCCTTCTCCATTACATATCCATTTTCGGTATCCCTAGAATGATCCTCACTGATCAGGGTACCAACTTCACGTCCGACCTTTTCAAGAAGACCTGTGAATTCCTTAAAATAAAAAACTTATGGTCTTCTCCGTACCACCCTCAAACCCAAGGCGCTTTGGAGCGTAGCCACTCAACCCTCAAGGAATATCTTAAATCCTATGTGGACAATGAACAGTCGAATTGGCCCCGCTATGTCTACACAGCCATGCTCGCCTACAATACATCCGTTCATACTACGACGCATTACACTCCCTATGAACTGATGTTTGGGAGTAAACCAATCATTCCAAATTCCATCTTTGATGAATCCCCAGGAATCACATACCCTGACTATGTCCGCATGCTTCAGAACCGTCTGAAGTACTCGAGAGAGAAGGCTCTAGATTTTATAAGGAAATCCAAAGAATCCTCAAAGACGTACTATGATACCCGTACCCGACCAATTAAATACAAGGCTGGCGATTATGTCTACCTGAAAAATCACTTAAGATTACGGAAGGCGCTCTCTCCTATTTGGAAGGGTCCCTACAAAATAGTAAAAATAAATGGTAATAATACACTTACCTTACTTATCAACCGACGTCACGTCACGCATCACTTCGACCAAGTGAAGCCAGCTGACGTTCAGGCTAACCTGTAAATATAGAAATAATTATTAGATTAGGACAGTAATTAATCCGTGAATAAGTATAGCATACTTACTTACCCGTAGAGTAAAATAGTGGTTACGCCACCTGGAAGAGGAATTTCGTAATGCGTCATTAAAATTTATCGGTAGAATAATATGTTAATAATTAAGTTGCATTAAATACATACTTTGTTTTAGTTTTGATAGGTACTATTTGTTATTTGCAGAACTCCGGGTTGGGGTCAATCTCTCCAGAATTTCACCCAGCCTATTGCTTCGAGTGCAGGCATCTATTTCGACTACTTAGGCACTTTAAAAATTAATAATGCCCATTTGAAAATATTAATACCATTAGATATTTCACATATCAGCCCGCACATTAAAAATATTAAGCATGCGCTAGAAACAACTAGGCGTTTATGTACCGAAACCCATATTATAGAAATTGGTGCAGAATGTTACAACATGTTACAACCCCTGACAGCTCGGTACCAAGATATGACTAAGGAATTTGAATCCATCTCACATTTGCTTGACAACAGAGTTAAACGTAGCGCCTGGATAGGAGGTATAGGTAGTCTACTTAAACAGATTTTTGGTACACTAGATGAGGACGATGCCCTACGGTATGATGAGGCCATAGAGTCTGTGCAAAGTGATCAGAAACAACTGGCCTCTTTAATGAAACAGAACATATTGGTCACTGGGTCTGTGATAGCGTCATACAACAATACCCTTTATAAGATTAGAGATAATGAAATTAGTTTAAACAATGCCATCGACAAACTCTCGATCAGTTTAAGAAATATTTCTAAGATAACTAACGGCTTAGTCATACTTTCCAATATAAACGAAATTTTTGATAGTTTGGAAACGTCAATACTAACGTTGTCGTTTCAGCTAGAGGACATAACTAACGCGATTTTGTTCAGTGGTCATAATACTTTACACCCATCCATAATAACACCCCAACAATTACATCGAGAGCTTGCCGACAACTATAGACACCTGCCCAGCGACCTAGAACTTCCTGTTGCTCTAGATATAAATTCTATGTACTTAATTTTAAGGCTTTGTAGAGTAGTGTGTTATTACATAAACAACAAAATTGTATTCTTGTTAGAAGTGCCGCTGGTGAACATTGTTAAATACATGCTATTTCACAGCATTGCCTTGCCTACACCTTATGACTCAAAAGAACCACGCTCATTTAGTCTGATCATTCCAAACAGCAAATACATAGCAATGACCAAGGATAAATCACACTACTGTAACGTCAATGACCTGCAACACTGTAAGACCATAATACCAGGAACCTATATATGTGACGTAGCAAATGTGTATGCGGTGGACGCCAAGCCCACCTGTGAAAGTGAACTCTTATCCAAGGTTATCAGTGAATTACCAGTGCAGTGCGAACCGAAATTTATTTCCGGTAAACTTGACATATGGAAATCTTTAGCAAACAATAAGTGGATATACATTCAGTCCGAACCAAATAAAATATCTATTGATTGTACAAACTCTGGAATTTATGAAACAAATATTTTAGGTACAGGTATTCTCTCCATACCCGATGGCTGCATCGGATTTTGTAAAAGCACCACATTGATACCAACCTACAATGCAATCAATATCAGTTCACCTATCAACCATATGCCTGATTTTAACCTAATGAATGACAGTTGTTGTAATATTATAAGATTTAATGATGTAACAGATAACGTGTCCCCGGTTCACCTACAGAACATTGACTTGGACGAATTTAATTCCAAAAATAAAATCATTTCAGAATCTTTGCTAAACAATTTAAAAACAATAGAAAATAAACCACACATAGTGAAATACGGGACACATTATACTTCCCTTATTTTTATTGTAGTAGCTGTAGTTTTAACATATTTTGCATACTTAGCTTGTAAGAAAATAATTTGTAAACCGTTCTATCGACCTGGTAATGACAAACCTTTAGATTTTAAGTTAAGACTTTGTAAGAAACCACCGGTTCAACCTACTCCTGAAATAATAGACGGGCAAGACTCAGACGCCGAAATTGGTCATATCGCACCCCTTAGAACCCGAGTCTAATCACAGAGACTTTTTTAGAACAACCCTAAAGTCTCTTCTTAAAGGGGGAGGTGTTATACCCCATCCATGTAGGGGATGGTGCAGACTTGCAGCCCTTACGGGCTTTATCAGCATCTTATAGTCGAGAAGTAGGGAGGAGGTTGAGAGCGGTGCCAGTCTACGACGGACCGTTCACCTGAACACTTGTAATTTTTATTCCATATATTAATTCAAACATTAAATTCAGTGCGTTTTATAAAATAGTTTTTTTTAAAAAGGCTTCCTATCGGGATCCTTTAACAGTACGTTACCTCCTCCCTTACCTGCGGTGCCGGAGGGGTACAAGGCCGCGCTGAACACCTGTCAAACTTTGGTGCAGACGGGCACGACACGCTTTGCTCCACACGCATTCGTTCGCGACTTTCTACTTCACACACGTATTACACTGGCCTGATAGCTCAGTTGGTAGTGGCTCTGCCTTCTGAACTGTAGGTTGTGGGGGTCGATTCCGACCCAGTTATATTGTATTCTATGTATGTATTTACAAACAAAAAGTATCTACATATCTGTATTCTACAGTTACCTGGTTTCCATAGTACATACAGGTTTTGCTTAGTTTGGGACTAGATGGCGCTATGTGAAATGTCCTTCGTAATACTCTACTAATATTCTTACACACTTATTTATTCCTGGCGGGTTCGATTCCCACAACAGGACAAGTACACGTGCACAGAATAATAAAGCGCAAATACTCGTTCTGTATCTGGGTGTTGTGGGACATGGGTCCTAGTTAGGGTCCAGGGTGTATGTACTCGATCGTTGGACGTTATTTATCTATATAACAGAACGTGAATAGTTTTGGGGGGAAAACGAAAAAGATCGCGTCACTGCATTGTATTATTTTCCAAACCTTGTTTTATTTTCAGTGATAGTGTATAAAATTAGTGGCATTTTATTCGTTAAGTGCTGGATTACAGGCATAAGTGTGGGAAAGTGGTATAATGATGGTGAAACGTTTCTTTTCGTGTTGTTTCCAAAACTCCATAGAAGCTTCTGGTAAAGTTGAGTAGACCAGACTAGATTAGAACTTGACTTGATGACTTGGACTGTGACTTGACTTGACACATATACATATTAATTAAATTGAAAAAAAAAACGTGAGTAGAGATAGCGCCGGCGCCGGCGCCGGCGCAGTGACCGTGTAGAGCGTGGTGTCGGCAGGGAGCGCGCGGAGGAGCGCTGGGTGCCGCTGACGGACCGCGCGGGCGCGCTGCTGCCGCTGCAGTTCGCCTCGCGCGCCGAGCAGGCGCAGGGCGCCGCGCTCGTGCGCCGCTGGGTGCGCCCCGCGCCCCGCGCCGCGCCCGCCGCGCGCCTGCCGCCGCCCGCGCCGCCGCTGCTGCAGGCGCAGATGGTGCAGGAGTGGCTCAACCACTACCGCCGCCTCGCGTGAGTGTCCCCCCCCCGCCCGCGCCCGCCGCGCGCCTGCCGCCGCCCGCGCCGCCGCTGCTGCAGGCGCAGATGGTGCAGGAGTGGCTCAACCACTACCGCCGCCTCGCGTGAGTGTCCCCCCCCCGCCCGCGCCCGCCGCGCGCCTGCCGCCGCCCGCGCCGCCGCTGCTGCAGGCGCAGATGGTGCAGGAGTGGCTCAACCACTACCGCCGCCTCGCGTGAGTGTCCCCCCCCCGCCCGCGCCCGCCGCGCGCCTGCCGCCGCCCGCGCCGCCGCTGCTGCAGGCGCAGATGGTGCAGGAGTGGCTCAACCACTACCGCCGCCTCGCGTGAGTGTCCCCCCCCCGCCCGCGCCCGCCGCGCGCCTGCCGCCGCCCGCGCCGCCGCTGCTGCAGGCGCAGATGGTGCAGGAGTGGCTCAACCACTACCGCCGCCTCGCGTGAGTGTCCCCCCCCCCGCCCGCGCCCGCCGCGCGCCTGCCGCCGCCCGCGCCGCCGCTGCTGCAGGCGCAGATGGTGCAGGAGTGGCTCAACCACTACCGCCGCCTCGCGTGAGTGTCCCCCCCCCGCCCGCGCCCGCCGCGCGCCTGCCGCCGCCCGCGCCGCCGCTGCTGCAGGCGCAGATGGTGCAGGAGTGGCTCAACCACTACCGCCGCCTCGCGTGAGTGTCCCCCCCCCGCCCGCGCCCGCCGCGCGCCTGCCGCCGCCCGCGCCGCCGCTGCTGCAGGCGCAGATGGTGCAGGAGTGGCTCAACCACTACCGCCGCCTCGCGTGAGTGTCCCCCCCCCGCCCGCGCCCGCCGCGCGCCTGCCGCCGCCCGCGCCGCCGCTGCTGCAGGCGCAGATGGTGCAGGAGTGGCTCAACCACTACCGCCGCCTCGCGTGAGTGTCCCCCCCCCGCCCGCGCCCGCCGCGCGCCTGCCGCCGCCCGCGCCGCCGCTGCTGCAGGCGCAGATGGTGCAGGAGTGGCTCAACCACTACCGCCGCCTCGCGTGAGTGTCCCCCCCCCCGCCCGCGCCCGCCGCGCGCCTGCCGCCGCCCGCGCCGCCGCTGCTGCAGGCGCAGATGGTGCAGGAGTGGCTCAACCACTACCGCCGCCTCGCGTGAGTGTTTATGATGATAGAACACAGTATTTATTTGGAGTGCTGTAATAAACGTGTTCGCATTGGGTGTCGTCATCGTCTTAACGTGCCCTCCGAAGCACGTTAGCGTTTGTTGTAGCGGTCACCCATCCAAGTAGTGACCGCAGCGAACGTTAACGGCTAAGAGCAGCTAGTCGAGCTTCGCTACGAGCGAATACTCATATTGACTTGACTTCTTGGTTTATGGCCTCCGTGGCTAGGTGTCACAATTCTGCCTAGTTCAAGCTAATTAGTGAGTTATGGTGTTGAATGAATAGAGTCCACGATGATCTGTAATTCTAGTGTGATGTATAAGAAGGTCCCCCGCAGGCAGCAGGCGCGCGGGCCGCTGCCCCCGCGGCTCGGGGCGCCCGACGACACGCAGTAGCGGGGGCCAGGAGGGGGCGGGGGCTCCGTGGCTGCGCCTCGACGCTCGCCCTGCGATGTACACTAGTACAATAAAAATACTATAAGGACCGCAAAGAATCACAAACTAGTATCGATCCTTGCGCCGAACGGCGAGCGATGGTAATTGTCAATTTAAAATAAATGAAATCGTACCAATGCTTGAAAGTGATTATATGTCCTCGTCGTTAGTTCCGTCTAAAGATTAAAATACGCTTTAGATAACGTAAACGCTACGATACGCCAATAAATTGCAGTCGCCGATGTAAGCGCTTGTGGTTATATTGTTTATACTACCTCACCCGCGACCTCGCAACACTCCGGTGCTCCGATTGAAGGTTTCAATTCCTCGGTGAAACGATGGCGTTGCGCGCTAGGCCTTAACTAAATAGTAATAATGATTGGTAGCTACAACAAGAAACATATTTTTGTATGATCACAGATACAACGTTTATCGAATAGTAATAATGTTTGATGGTATAAGTGATGATTTATTATATTGGAAACGATACGAGACTTGCGGTGTGTGTTGAGCGGCTGCCCTGCTGCCTGCTCCCGTCGGTCGAATCCGGTTACTGAGCGGTAACGTTCTGTAATATATAGCCTTATCCGAAACTAAATAGGTAACTCGCTAGATCGAACACAAATATAACTGAATATGAAGAGTCTATTAAAATTAATGTACAGAGAGTATAATGTTCTAATATTTATATTATTGTTAGTTTCTTGAGGTGTAAATATGAAGCAGTTCGGGTCGCGTCGCGAGCGTCCTTTATATACATTGAGCGGCTTTGTGCATGTCGTGCTGTTTTATCGTAATGCCTTCTCATAGATTTAATGGTAATGTTGAGGTGTACGCCTATTTATTTATATGCGAGGGTTGGTTCCGATCATAGCTGTTATTGGGATTGTAGGAACGGTTTTAAATTCTTTTGACGTAGTGGAGATCAAATAAAGCTTAGACGGAGTGAGCGACATGTATTCCTCAAAAGTCAAAATGCGAAACGAGTTCGTACGCACTTTCTTACAATTGAAAACCGCGATGAGTACAATCTTCACCATTGAATTTCGGTTTGTAAAGTTTTGGAGATGAGCGTGTAACTTTCAGCCAGCGAAGCTGACCGGACCCAACTAGGCTCGTACGAATGAGACTGGGTGGTTCGGCCGTCTGCCGGGATCGGAACGTCACCACTGATCTAATCATCCGCTTAAATAAGCGCTATTATTAAATTGTACCTGAAAGCCAGATTACATTTCGGTTTCTTTTTAAAGCGTGTAAGGAAGGGCGCGGTCACACCGGGCAAACAGTTTGCGTTGCACTTAGATTATTCTCAATGTCTCATATTTGTATTTTAGATAAATCGGTCGCGTAGAAGTTCACTCATCAAGCAGCGGTGGGCTTGTGCTGAAGGAAAGATATAGCTTATTCAAAGACCCCTTTGAACGCCCTCAGGTTGCAGGTCTAGATTCGCAAACTGTTCGTTTCGTGGCTCCGTCTATATGCATACGATATGAACTTGACTGTGGACCTGCGGCTGCCGGTAGACGCGGCCGAGGTCCCGCAACAACTGTCATGCATTCTGTGCCAGTGCTGCTCTGATCCCGATAGATGCAACCGAGATAACCAAATAGATTGTTTAGATGGTATATTACGTTATTTGTATAGAAATAATTTGTGTTGTTTATTTTTATTCTTTGTAAATATGTAACTCGTTGGTAAACCCCTACCATTCTTCCAATCTCGTAGTGAACACTATAAGCTAGATTTTTGTTTGATGATCACCTAACGTTTTCTTCTGATTATGTATCAGTAGCAATACCTACTAATGTAAATCAATAAAGCACTTATTTTATGAAGCTGTTGATATGTTATCGTTTCATTTGCCCGGCTATAATGTACACACCGCCATGGCTCCTCGAGCTCGGGATCGACAGACTCGCGGCGACTACACGTCCACGCGAAACCCAGAATGAGTAAGTAATACGTACCTATTATTCTATACTTGATTTTCCCGTATCATGAACACTATCAGCCTTATTAATAAACGGGTATTAGTCTTGGATGGGAGGGGAGGGCAGAGTAGAATACTATCTTCGAGATAAAATTGGGCGGGCTCGGCTTTTTGCAGGAGTGAAATATCACAGGTTTATATTAGGTCTTTACCTATGAAATTGCCGTTTTGTTTGAAAAAAGTTAAAGTATTTTTTTTTCGAACTTATTTATTTCTTTTATTCAAAGTAATCACCCCTGCAATCAATGCATCTTTGCCAACGCTGTGGTAGTTTATGGATGCCCTTCTTTGATAAATCAGCAGGACGGGAGACAACAAACTCTTCAAAGGCGTTTTGTACTGCCTCTCGGGAATTGAATTTTTTTCCCGCTTAAAAGTTGTCCAAATTTTGGAAAAAGTAATAGTCGGTAGGCGCAAGATCTGGTGAGTATGGCGGATGAGGGAGAGCTTCCAAACCCAACTCATGCAGCTTAGAGACGGTCTGTTGTGCAGTATGGGGTCGCGCGTTGTCGTGAAGTAGCAGTGGAGACGACCGATTGACCAAAGCTGGTTGCAGACGTGCGAGTTTCGCCATCATTGTGGTCAGTTCTTCAATGTACACATCTGCAGTAATGCTCTCGCCGTTTTGTAAAAAGCTATGATGAATCACACCAGCACTAGACCACCAAACTGTGACCATCACCTTTCTAGGGATCATTTTTCGTTTTGCACATTGCTTTGGTACCGAACCAGGATCTAACCAACTTGCTGAGCGCTTTCGATTGTCAAAAAGAATCCACTTTTCGTCGCACGTAACAATTCGGTTCAAAATTCCTTCATTTCTGTGCCTGTTAAGCAGCGCAAGGCAAGTCTCGACGCGTACGTTGCGCTGGCGATCGTTAAGTTCGTGGGGCACCCATCTATCAAGCTTTTTTATCTTGCCAATCTGTCGCAAATGGACCAATATTGTTTTGATGCTAACATCAAAAGCTGCTACCAGCTCAGCTGTAGATTGAGATTCATCAGCTTCCACAATCGCCTTTAATTCATCATTGTTGACCAAAGTTTCCGGACGACCACGAGGTTCATTTTTCAAGTCAAAATTCCCAGAACGGAACCGAGCAAACCAATAACGGGTTGTACGTTCGTTTGTACAGTTCTCTCCGTAAACGTCGTTGATGTTACGTGTCGTTTGTGCCGCGTTGGTGCCACGACGGAACTCATATTCCATAATTACACGAAATTTCAAAGTATCCATTATGAGGAAAAATGTTGAAATGTAATGAAAATACAACGCTAATCAATAAACAAAAGACTTATATTGTAAATAGAATGTCATATTTTTAAAACAAAATTAATTTGAATTTAGAATTCATAGCCAATCAAAACTTTTTTTTGTTTGAAAATGTCTGTACTGCAATACGGCAATTTCATAGGTAAAGACCTATTATAATGATATAACAGTGGATACGTTACTTGAATTTCGAATGAATACGTAAACACACGTTACACAAATATATATATATTATGTAAATGTATTTCACTATCAGTTAAACGCAGGCGTCGTGTTTGCTAACCGAGCAGCGCCCACTGAAATTTTTCGTTTCCCGCCATTATTAGTTTGTCTATGATCACTGTATATTATGCCAATAGGCTACTTGACAACATTGAAAATATACTACAAATTGTGGTCATCCTATCAGATAATAGCTTTAAAATATATATTTCACTTTATTTTAAACTAAAATATGTATATTAATTGCAAATTACATGATTAAAAATATAATAATTTTTGAATTTTTTTTCCGTATTGTGAACGCCCTGTGATTGGTTGAAACTCTGGTGACGACACATGCAGGTAAACATGGCTGCTTCGACTCATTGTAGTAACAAATTACGAAGATTGTAGTTCGCATTTTGTGTATTTGTATGTTATTTTCAATCTTTGAGCTATTTCTGTAACAGTTTTTGTTAAATCTTATAACTAGTGGCATAAATATTCATTTTATCTCAAAATGGAGTCTAATTTTGTGCGAGCCGATAACAGCAACCTACCTAAAATAGACGCATTTATGGTTGCACTTTTCTTTAATAATAACGCTGATTACTATTCTGCGGAACTTAAGAATGTAAAAACAGCAGTGTAAGTACCACGTAGGGATTATTGATTTGCAAAACTATGTATGATCAGTCAGATATTTTGAAACATTTCATTGTAGGTTATGATATTAAATACTTAGAAATTTCATGTACATATTCTCCTGTAATGGTCTTTGCTGTTGTTTCACAGGTCTGCAAGGGAATCCTATGGTGATGATGCGATTGGCTATGTCCAACTACATAGGGAGCGTGGGGTTTGCACAGTTAAGTGCAAAATGTGCCCAGAACATAAAGTAAGAACAAAAGCTTACAATGTGACGATGGTAATTAATGAAAATGACAGTGAAATTATGAGCTGTCAGTGCCACGACTGTGCTGCTTCAGCTGGAGGGTGCAAGCATGCAGTTGCTTTTTTGATGTGGGTCCATCGCCGCACTGAGGAACCTGCATGTACTTCTATAGAGTGCTATTGGAAAAAGCCTACTTTATCCAAAGTAGGAACTACTCTGAAATATATCACCGTGCAGCAGATGTCTAAAAAAGAAGTACCTCACAGACCAAGTACATTAGCACTTTATAATGAATTTATTTCAGAAGCCAAACGAAGAAAAATTCACAACTGTGAATTGCTAAAATATCAGCATGATTTTAAACATGCAAATATAATGCAGTATTCATTGCACCATTTTACAATGGATCAATCTACAGAAATTAGAACAGATGTAGATATGTTTGTATATGTGATGAAAACAACATTCACTGAAGCTGTAATAAGAACCATTGAAGAAGCAACAAGGAGGCAGAACAAAAGCAGCTTGTGGTATGAGATGCGATATGGCCGTATCACAGCTTCAAAGGCACACGAAGTAAGTGTTTGTCATACACCAGATGGTTCATTGGTGGCTACTATAATGGGTGCAAAAATACCGGATACAGCTGCAATGAAAAGAGGTAGAAATTTGGAATTATCTGTCTGAAAGATGGTAGCTAATAAAATGAAAAAAAAAATCACTTCATGTGGGCTTTATGTATGCCAAGAGAATCCCATGATTGCAGCATCACCTGATGGTTTAATTAATGATGCTGTTATTGAAATAAAATGCCCTACTAAAGCAAAAGCCAAAGAAAGTTATTTGAAAAATGGTGTTATCACAGAGAAATGTAAGGCACAGGTACAACTGCAAATGTATGCAACTGGTGTAAAAAAGTGTTATTTTTGTGTTGCCGATGTCAACTTTGAAGAAACAAAGAATGTAGACATCATATTAGTGACATATGATAGTAATTATGTTAATAATTTAGTACAAAAGCTAACTCTTTTCTGGAAAGCAAATATATATCCGATTTTGTATTGTAATACCAGTCAGGGATAATGATTAAATAAAAAATAATTCTACATTTCTTGTTTTATTAAAATCATAATCAATCGTTTATTTGCTAGGATACACACAAAACAAATTACATTTTAGATTTCAGGAAATGTCAGTCACTATCCAGCTTGCAAGCAGCTTTATATGTTCCCCTGGAGTATTTTAACATCATCTGGTTATTTATTATAAGTTAATACATTCATATTTTACAGTACATTCTTTTTATAAATATCTTTATGACATGGACAGATTGAAACATTTATTTATGATTTTTTTATTCTTTATTTAATAAGAGAATCCTGCAAATTTATTAGAGCACATGCTATAATAATGACATGATCAAGGACTCTAAGTATGTTAGTATTTATCACTGAATGTTGCTTTAGCATGTGAAATTCTCTTGATCGCCTAATTACCCTTTCAATATGAATTCGCAAGCTAGCAATTATTTTAGTTTGTCGAACTTCAGTTTTTGATAACTTTGCACCAGCATTTACACTGGGTGGTCTTAATAGTTTCATGCCCTTCTCATGAAGTATCTGTTCAAGGTGCTTAAAGCCTCTGTCAGCTAAAATGCAAGTTCCCTGTTGCAATCCATCGAGAAAGTTACAGTTCTCTACTATGGTAACATCAGTTGTTCTACCCCCGAACCCTTGAGAAACATAATTAACCAAACCATTAGGTGTGCATGATATGAGATACTTCACAGTATTCCCTTTCTTGTATTCTGACCAAGTCAGTGCCTGATAAAGAGCCTTTGATGGTTTTTGTATGTCAATTTCTAAACAATCAATTATGCAGCTAACATTATGGTAGTTATGTCTAAATGCAATAGGAAGATTCTTTTTTGTTAAATTTTTGTCTAAGTTTACAATGAATGGTCTTAAAAAACTACTTATTATAGGTATATTTCTTAAAAATAATTTACTGGCGTAAGATAATGATACACCAAAATTATCTTCCAATTCAGAAAATGTACTATTCAATCTAATTTTTTTCAAGCATAGCAAAATGTGTTCTGTTTTTATATTTGTATGTTTATGCAACAACTGAATTAAAAAATAACATTATTTGGGAACACCAACATACATCAAAGGTTTCTTATTAATTAAATGCATAGTACTTTTGAGGCAGTGCAATTTTTCAATATCCTCATTGGTATCTGTAACATTACTATCAGAATCAGTAAACTTTGATGATGATGATGCTACAAAATGTGATGAATTTTGACCACTTTCACACCAAGAAATATCACTATCTGATTTTTCTTCACGGGCAATATTTTTCTTAACTACTTTAACAACTCCTGACTGTGATGGTTCAAGATGGCATGGTTTAATTTTAAATGGTGAAGTGGAACAAGATGTTGTAGAAACTTGCAATGGTGAAGTAGATACACTTTTATTTTGCCATCTTGTTTGCACAGCTTTGCTTCTATAATGCTTATTCACTTTTGTTGTTACTTGAACAGATTTTTCTACAGTTATGATAGGGTTAGTGATTGTTTCTTTGTCTTGATTTTTTGGTGATTCTGGAAACACAAAAATATAAAATGAATTACTTTATTTAAATGTGCATAACATGAACTTGATTATTTAAAACAATAACTATTATGATATTTTATAACAAATAGATAACATACCTTTAGGCTCAATAACTTCTGGTATTGTATTATCATCATTTTGTAAGCTTTCACTGTGGCTTTCAGTAGTACTTTGACTTTGAAGACATTCATTAATAAGATCAAATCTTTGCCTTTTCAAAAAGACTTCCCGAGAAAATCCAGCATCAGATATCCGCCTTTTGCGATCCTCTTGACAGTGAAATTTAGTTGGAGTAGCCTTATCTGCCAAAAGTATCTTTTGACTGAAGCCCATTTTGTACTTCATGTAGTTAATTGTGTCTTTCTCCATCTATAATTCAAAATTATTGCTGATATAAAAAGTGAAGTATATATATATTATGATTGACAAGACATACATTATAGTTTTCTGTGCTAGACAGACAATAAATATATCCGAAGAACATGACAGAAAACATTTTTAACCCTCAAAGTGGAGCGTTGTGCTGCAACGTAGGGTTGAAAAGTACCATATTACATAGGAGGTTAGGGTGTCAAAGATGTTGTTTTTTTTTATATAAAAACCTCTAGTTTTTGTGCATTATCTAGGTAGAATAATTACATTAAATATTACTTACATCAAAGTGATCTTCACACATAAAAACATTTGAATGGGACATAATGCTCTTTGGGTCTCTTCGAGCTAATTGTAACCATAATTTTCGTCTTTTGGGATTCGTTGGAACAGAAACAAAGTCTTTCTGTGGACTATTTATAGTCGTATTTGTACATTGTGGCACTACACACCATTTATACACCATATTATCCAAAAAAATCGAAGAATAAGGATAAAATTCACTTCAGCTGCACTGTTTTCTAAGGATATTGATACAAAATTGACATGGGCACATGTGTGTGACGTCACACGTGTCACGTGATCAGCGCCATTACAGAAACAGCGTTTTTGGCGCGGCTATGTAAATTTAAACTTTAACATTAATTTTTAATGCTAAATACAGTAAATATTCTGGAAATATCAATGTGCTGTACATATAATGTAGCAAAGAATAGATTTAAACGATTTTCCAAAATTAGTCAAATAGCCTATTGTTTTTTTCCCTTATCTTTTTTTTAATGTTTTGGCTCCACACTTTTGTGTATTTAGCCAGTGTCAAGTAATTGATAATTCATGAAGTTAATGATATTTCACGCAAATATGTGTCGAGTCACAGTCGAAGTCATCAAGTTAAGTCAAAGTCATACTCCTAGTAAAGTGGCGGCAACTTTACTTGAAGCTTCTATGGAGTTTTGGAAACAACACGAAAAGAAACGTTTCACCATCATTATACCACTTTTTCAAACTCGTGCCTGTAATCCAGCTCTTAACAAATAAAATGCCACCAATTTTATGCACTAACACTGAAAATAACACAAGTTTAGGAAAATAATACAATGCGGTGACGCAATCTTTTTCGCTTTCCCGCCAAAACTCCTTCCCTTATCTTTAGCAGTCTGTAAACAGTTTTGTGAACCTAGGTACAATAATAAAACAAATCCTACTATTATTATATATATATATATATATATATATATATATATATAATAATAGTAGGATTTGTTTTATTATATATATATATATATTTATACGTACGTGTACTTGTTTTCTCTGTCTAAGGACAGACGGCTGACAACTATCGTATCGTCATCTCTAGAACTTCTGGGCTAGGATACCCGATATAGTATACATATCGCAAAGTATCGATATTGTTAATACCAAATCGTAATAGGCTGAAGTAAAAAAAACGAGTGTGCTTTAGTCAACACGACACGACACACGACTGAAGTAAAACTTTTTAGTTTAGCTCCATCTATCAGCCGGTATAACTTTGTTTTTGGTTTGTTTAATGTTACCGTCGCCATCTTGACAATTGTAAATTGTCATTTTACAGGACATACTAACATAATAATACATATCTTTAACTTTTTTATGTTGACAATGGAGATCTACGTGAACCAACTGTAACTTCCGTTCGCCTTGCGTACACCAGCCTACTCCTCAAGTCAAGCGTGCGTAAAGATATTTTACTTCAAAAGTTAATACGAAATTCCACAATAATTAATATGAAACGTCTTTTTTACTTCAAAAGTTGATACGAAACGTCTCTGTTCGGCTATGGCAATAATGATTTAGTATGTCCGCATATTTTTCGTGATATAGTTTTTATAAAACTTATATCGAAATGGCGAATCCATGTGGGTTAAAATGTAAAAAAAGATATCAGTTAAAAGTCTCGACTTCTAAGGTCTACAGCTCAGCAAGTTATGTTTGTAAATACGAAAAAGAGCTAATAAATTTATGTGAATAACTATAGATAAACCTACACATACTGATAATATCAACAGATATTTTTAGATTTTTTACCAAAGCAGCAAATAACTATTTTTAAAACGAGAGTGTTTCTTTACTATGGAGTACTACTTTTGATTTTGAGTCGTGCGACTCGTGCGTGACCTCAATAAGTGAAACTTATTCGCATGAAATTTTTTTTTGTTTTGGTATGGCTCCACACTTTCGTGTATTTAGCCAGTGTCAAGTAATTGATAATTTCTCGAGTAAAGTAATAATATATATATATATATATATATATATATATATATATATATATATATATACATATATATATATATATATGTCAAGTCAAGTCATAGTCTAGTCTAGTCAAGTCATACTCCTAGTAAAGTGGTGGCAACTTTACCAGAAGCTTCTATGGAGTTTTGGAAACAACACGAAATGAAACGTTTCACCATCATTATACCACTTTCCCACACTCATGCCTGTATTCCAGCACTTAACGAATAAAATGCCACCAATTTTATGCACCAACACTGAAAATAACACAAGTTTTGGAAAATGATACAATACGGCGACGCGATCTTTTTCGTTTTCCCGCCAAAACTCCGCATCACATTTTTAGCATCCGAGCAAATATCAGCACATTTTTGTTTTTTGGAGTTAATGTCATTGACGCTGATATAGGAAGACACATAAGGGAAGGGTTGAGAATAAAAAGGGTTTAACTGTCAAATTGATGGTTTCGAGAAAATTGACTTTAAACTTCAACGGCTTCATTTGAATGTAGAGTGCTTATAAGGTAATAGAAAAGGTTTATGTAAGTTTCAGTTGCTTGAAAATGTTTTAATTCCATTTTCCATTTTTGAATACTATATATTATAGTACTAATTCATACAATTACTGTAAAAATATAATATAATAAAATAAATATAATAATGTTTAATTATGCTTGTATTAACGTGTACTAGGGGAAGTCCGTAATCCGTCATTCACCACCCACCACTATCGTTCTGTACTTAGTCTGTGAGCTCAGTTCAAGCTTAGCCTTGCTAACTGTCAGACTCCGTCAACCAACAGTCAATAGTTAGACTATTCCTCATTGAAGGAGAAAATAAAAATAAATGCAGTTCTTATGATTTCTATATCATTCTAAGATAAGGATATTATTGTGTGTTTTGTTACAAGTGTGAGTGTAATAATGGCTAGGAGATAAGTTGGAAAATCCATCCTGTTTCATCAGCGGAGCACCTCCAGTTGAAACAAAATGGGTGAGTGGAGTATGCCGGTTATTCGTTTTGTTTTGAATTTCCGTCCTGCAGGAGATAAATGGCTTTATTGCATTTTTCAATTATTCCTTCAATGAAGTGCGATGGCTTATATAAACAAAAACTGTGAAGTCGTGACCTCAATCTTGTTTAATGGCAAGATTATCGATTTTTCTCATGCGTCCCTGTCCCGAGTTATAGCAGTTCTGGGGTTATATTTACGATTTCAAAAACGTTTTACTTAAATTTCAGAAGAAAGGTGAATGTCATTATTCATTACTACCATTATGCAATTAAGTAGGTACCTACATAAATAAAATTCAGGATTTGATCAAGGTTTTGAGTAAAAATTTAGCATGGAACAGTTGAGCGGTTTTCAATAACCTGCTAATTAGAGTATGAAAATAAATCCTTGAATAATATTGTATATCCTAAATGCAGCCTGTTAGTAATGGCTATGTGAAATAGTTAGCAGAGGCTTGCAGCTGCTTATATCACCTGTAGCCTGGAGGCACTAATTACTGTCTCCTTGACTACTGCTTGTTATAGAAGCAGTAGTCAAGAGATACAAATATTCTATACTGTAAGTACATCCTTACCTATTGGAAAACTGGAATGGATAGGGATTATTCAATTCATTGTTCTGTATTTTCCTTCTGATATTTCTTTCAAGCTAGTATCTTATTCCCACTCTACAGTGGGAACATTAGATGCTCTGTACAAGATTGATGAACTGCCATAAAATATGGCTACTTAATTGTCCTTATATGCTGACAAACTGAACTTTAATTTATAAATTTTGTAAGTATGAGTTCATTATTATTTTTAATTATTATGCCCATAGTACAGAACAATGCTCGGTTGATGTTCAGGACTCAGATTAGATTGACCCGAGTGTACAGCACCATTTATAAAGTCTTAGATACTATTATGAAACTGAAACTGATTTAAAAATAATTCTAATAACTAAACTGGGATTTAACTACTGAGAGGTTATGGAGCTCATTTATTTACATTTGTACATTTGGGATTTCCTTAACAGCTCTAGGTTGGATTTTATCAGTTCCAATGGAAGATAGTATACTTCGGTGGGATCTACCTACATTCACCAGATTTCCAGCAAAAGTCAGCCACTAGTTTTTCCTGTAATTCTGTAGATTTATAAGAATTCATATTCAATTTGTGATATTTACCAATTGGGCCCGCACCATCCAACCAGCTTAATAATATAAAACTTGATAATTTCTGTTTGAATTAATATGGTCATAGTGATGCAGAAGGCATATGTAATCTGGGCTAGCTGGGTCATTATCGTTAGTGTGTTTTTGTTTAATATTGCTACTCATAGTACTATGGCATAGTTGTAAATACTTTTAAATTTATTTGATTGTTCTCTAGTATGATCAATGATCTGGTATGGTATGTATTAATTATCAACAACAGTTCACTATTATACCTCAATAAATAAATAATTCAATAAAATGCAATCTATCAAATCTTGGGACCCCAGAGGCACTTTTCATCAAGTTTAGTGCACCTCATCTTATTAAAATAATCAAGGTTTATGTATTTTAAGTACATATTCTGAGTTTTGACTTGTAAAAGTGCTAAAATTACCCTCATCATCAGCCTGAGGATGTCTACTGGTGAACATAGTCCTTCCCCACATAGAGGCTGTGAGCCTCCTCCACTCATCTGTTCCCGGCGGCTTAGAGTAAGGTATTGGTCCACCTAGTGGATAGCCAGCTTCTATGCCACCTCCCCAGTTTGCAGTTGCCACTCAAAAACTTTCCCTATCAATTGTTAGTTCTATGAGACATGTGGCCTGCCTGCCATTTCAACTTGCTAATTCTAAGCTATATTGGTAACTTTAGTTCTCCTGCAGATCTCATTAAAATTAATCTATTTGCAATAAATTATTTGATTTTAGTTTTCTACTATTATACTATATATTGTTTATGTAAGCAATAGTTGTGTAAGTATATCGTATGTCAGGTGTAGAGTTGCATAGCATAGGTACTGGCATGGGATCAGGAGTGTGCACTAGTGCTATGGGTGCGTGCGGCTGCCAGTGAAGGCGGCCGGTGGAGCGGCGCCGCGCGGTGTCGGGTGGCGGCGTGTGGTGGTGTCGATGCCGTCGGCCGGTGTCGCATGCTCCGCCGGCTGCTGAGCTTGCCCTCTCCGGTTACATGCAGCTGATAGCGAGGGAAACGATTGCTTTTCCTTTTAAAAATTTCAGTATAAAATATTAAATTAGTTCCATATTTATATTATATTTATATAATGTATATAACATGTTTGTATTAAGAAAGTAGGTACACAATATTTTATGTTATTTACCATTCTGTGATTTAATATTCTTTGGGTATTCCTTTCGGTTTCGCCTCTTTAAAGCGCTGATAAAGTGGTCACGTCAGCTAATGCCTGGGTCGAGTTACTCCTGCCACAGAATTAATAATGTATAAAAATGTACAAAATCAAATGAAACTTGCGTTTATTGACCGACATAATATCTGCTTCCAAAGTTCCTCGGAGCTGCTTCACGCACAAATCGCATCTTCCTCAGGAGGATCGCGCGGCCTCTGCACAGAATAAGTAATAGTAGAAGTTCCTGCGAGTAAAACCCGAACGCGGCACTGCGGAGCGACGCGCCCTTTTCTTTTACGAATTACAAATTATCTAAATTGAAGATTCCGGTTTTTATCGACAAAGGGATCCGTATTCGGTATTCCTTAGCTTTCTATTGAAACCGAAAGCACAGATTAGCTAATTAACTTGTGTATGCCGTATGTGTATTGAAGGCCGGTCTTCATGATTTTGAAAGAATGTTGAAACTTCACGTGGATAGCAACCTTTCCAGAAAGCCAAGAAAGTGTCTTCTTGGATACAGTAATTAAATAAGTAACGTCCAACGATCACATACATAGATCCTGAACCCTAACTAGGATTTCCTTTAACTGGGGACTCGTAATTCCTGGGTTATGGGTATTTTTTTTTACTTCAATCTTTTCTAGCATTTGACCACGCTCTCACCTGATGGGAAGTGACGATGCGATCGAAGGTGTAGCAGGCTAGCCAAGTAAAACCATTCCCATTTATGCACAAATACTTGTCCTGTCGCGGGAATCGAACCCGACCGACCTGCTCAACAACCACACCACAGAAGCTGTCAAAAATTATTGCTACTTGGAAATGTCAACATCAGATTATGTTTGTATGTAGATATATTCTTTTTAATGGAGTGTTCAGTCCACGGAGCGCATACTGTACGCAGTGTTGCGGCCAATTCGACGCGCACAATTTTTTTTAGTCAGTATCGAAGTATTTAATTAACAAATAAGTTCCATCCCATCTTTATCACAACATCTTTGCGAGTAGTTCACTAGCGCTTCGCGGTTAATTTACTATACAGTTCGCCGATCACTTGACATTGAGTTCCTCACAGAGTCAGGCAGGGGACAGCCAGCCGCTTACTATTCGCCTATTGAGGACACATACTTTACTTATTGTTTTGCCGCGGTTTATTGCCGAGGCTTCTCGGTAGTGCGGTTGCTGACGACACGACTAGGTACCTACACCCACTGTAATTTTGTTAGCGATGGCTTTTATTACGATCATGTAAAGTGAGAATGTTATAGCATAGCCTATTCCCAGTTTTAATCACCGTCCAATTCTAATATTACGTCAGTCGCTGCTGTACTTTTACAGCACCCGAGATATGATGCAATCGCTATTACTTGTCTATCTATCTGTTTAGCAATGACTCTAATCATGGACCAGCAGTATAATGATGTAACTTGTAATGTACCCTAATGTCTATCTGTGGATGATAGTTTCACGTCCAAATTATAGGAAACTATTGTTGCATAACTCGGTGATGGCTCCGGCTCCCACTCCGACAATATTCAGTACAAAGCCACAAAATCAGGGTCGCTGTCCCAGATCAAAGTTAATTAGCGTGTCGGTCCACAGGGAAATAATGAAAAGTTACTATGTAGGTAGGTACTACATGTGATCTAAAACCGTGCGCCGGCTCTTCGCTTGGTGAACCTTCGCTAATAAGGTTCCTGTATTTCAGAATGGGCGCAAGCGGCGAAGAGGGCATGTATTGTTAGTAGGAATCCTCCACATTATTTGCATGAATTAAATAAATAGTCTAGAAATAAATAGTTTATTCTAGTTGTGCCGGCCGGCAGTACCCGGACCTTGATGAGTCGCGCTCAGATATTATATTCTTTCATTGATTATCGTTTGTTATTGTTATAACTTACTAGTTGCGCCCCGCGGTGTCACCCGCGGATAAAAAGAATTTTAATTATTTACTCATCCCACGGGAAAATTTCACTTTTACGGGATAAAATGTAGCCTATATGTTAATCTGGTGTATTAGCTATCTTGGTGCTGAATTTCATCTAAATCCATTCAGCTTTTTGAGCGTGAAGGAGGAAGAAACATACACACATACAAACTTTCGCCTTTATAATATTAGTGTGATACAGCGTCTGTAGTGTGGTGGTTGAGCAGGTCGGCTCATAACCCAGAGGCGGCGGGTTCGATTCTCGCGGCAGGACAAGTATTTGTTTGTGCACAGAAAAAAGCGCAAATACTTGTACTGAGTCTAGGTGTTGTGTGACAATGGTTCTCGTAGTTCCTGGGTCCCTAGAGACGGAAGCCTAGTTAGGGTCCAGGATCTATATGTATGTAATCGTTGGGCGTTATTATTTATTTATTAAATTATTATTTAACTTATAATTTTATTATAATGCATATAAAATTCAAAGTTCTGACCGACTGACTTATATATCAACGCAGAACCTAAACCGCTGGTCCTAGAGACTTGAAATTTGGAGGGTGTGTTCGTTGTAAAGTGCAGGTATCCTTACTAAGAAAGGGTTTTTCGAATTTCCACCCCTAAGAGGGTGAAATGGGTGGTTGAATTATCTATGAAATTATTTCTTTTTCGTTCCCTATAAGCCACGCGGGCGGAAGCTAGTTTTATTATGTACTCCCTGCTTAGAGATTGTAAAGCCTATTGCCGGTGCTCTTGCAAAACTACGTAATTAATAGTTGCATTGATTTGAATACTCAATATAATCACAATGTCATTACTTATTAGATGAGTAAAGCCTCGCAGGTGTGGAGCAACTCGTTGCAGAACGTCATTAATAAATAATGTATCTCGTTATTTATTTAATGGCTGTTCCGATTGCTTGTGAACGGAGTAGCTGGTCGACATCACGTTGTTTTTATATATTTTGTATTTGAACGCATACAGTCCAACTTCTAATGTTGTCTTCGCCGAAGACATGAGTAATGAGCCTTATCACATCAATGATGAGTCAGCGGCGGGTGATTACTAATTTGTAGAAGTGGGTGAAGGCGACCGGCCCGCGAGCGCCTGCAGCGAACCCGTTTGTGATATAATTTATAACTTAAATGTTCGTATTTAACGATGCCTATATTCCAAACAAGACTCAAGACCATAATCCTACAATCCTACATGTACAAGTGCGACATACTGCTGTACTAGTTAGTATCTTAAAGATAATTTGGAAACTAGTAGATATAGCAGTAAGTAGCGTTTTTTGTTCCTTGTTAGTGTGAGACATTTTACGACACTACTTTTTATCATTAATCTTCAACTTGGTCAAGTAGTTTTATATTTGACAATGCCGGCAACCATCCATTTA
This sequence comes from Ennomos fuscantarius, assembly GCA_905220475.3. Lineage (NCBI taxonomy): Eukaryota > Metazoa > Arthropoda > Insecta > Lepidoptera > Geometridae > Ennomos > Ennomos fuscantarius. The sequence goes on from HG992046.1 coordinate 11,308,492, forward strand.
ATTTCTGGAGACATCGATAGCGAAGAATTATAAATTAAAAAAAAGGAATGTGCTTTAGACCACACCACTGAAGTAAAACTTCTTTGCTCCATCTATCGGCTGGTATAACTTTGTTTTTGCTTCGTTTAATGTAACTTCGCCATCTTGACAATTGTAAATTGTCATTTTACCGGACATATCAAAATAATATGTAATACAAATTTATAACTTTGTTATGTTGACAATGGAGATTACGTTAACCAACGACTTTTAACTTCCGTTCGCCTCGTAATGCATTCACCACGCTCACTACTCCTCAAGTCAAGCGTGCAAGGAGTTTTACTTCAAAAAGTGGTTTGATACCTATTTCAGAACATACATGCTGCAGCGATAAACAACGCAAATGCAATGTTCCAGCAAATCGCGCCGTGACCGCCTGCACCATTCACGGATCAAACTACACATGACATGGCCGCTGATAAGATGGCCTGCTGCCACAGATACGACGAATTCCACAACGGATAATCTAATCCACGCTTTGCAGTAATATGCCAGCGCGGCCACATTAGACCGCCAGCGGTGTACGCCGAAGCTCGCCGAATGTTTTAATTAGGCTCGTGACCCGACCCGGTCGCGGGTTCACGTTCGACCATTACAATTAATTTATCGCATCGAGTTACAATTATTCGTTTTGCGAGCAGAAAATTGGTCTGTTCGGATTTTTATGATCAATTTGAACTGAAATCAAAACCAAATTAATTCACGATCCACGCACGTAATAACTTTTTTCTGGCTTTTAATTTTTGTAGCCTTGGTAGGATACAACTCGTTTTGGCTTTGCTTTGAGAAATTATTGTAATTTCAATTCAGATTTATTTCCTCTTTAGATTGATTTGCTGTCTGTATACTTACGCTGTCGTGTTTCTTTGTTTGTTAAGAAGCAATTTTATTAATAGGTATACTATCTCAAGTTGTAAAATATATATATATATATATATCTAAAATGCATGCTCGGTGTGTGTCCGGAGTTCGGCGAAATGTCATCGGCAGTGGTATGCAGGTCGCCGATCCCGGAAACCCGTATATAGAACGCGGACGACACTGTCCTTATGTAGCGCATTACAAAATTAAAAACGGCACGGGAGTAATACGTAATCTGTGCTATAACAATCTGGGAAACTACAGACATACAGGATAGATCGTAATCATCGCCTTTTGGATTAACGAGCAGCTCGAAATGGCACATGAAAGCTTACATGAAGTGTCTTCGATACATCATCTGAATATCGTCTATATTCTGGCAAAGCGTAACGCTATACACATTTTCCGGGTTCGCATTGTCGTGACCCAGTAATATTTTCAAGTTTACGTATTTGCTGCTTAAATATTGGAAATCGTGTCTGTTGCTCACGACTCTGATGAAGGACTTAAGGCCTGAGGTACCGGAGCACGGAGTACTAGCGCGGTGGCTTCACAGTAGTAATATGCTGCTACTCGGCCTGCCCGGTTCTTAACAGTAGTATGAACGAGGTATCATTTTTGAAATGCTTTTTATGTTATTGCTTCCTGCTATCTCAGTTTAAACTGATACAAGATTTTTTATTGCTAATTTGATGAAGATGAAGAAATTACTGCAACAATTACTTGTGGTTCATTTCGTGATAGGTTGAGTCTCGTCAGGTTAATGAGAGAGAAATCGCATAATTAACAACGCCTTGGTTTGCCGCCTCGTAGATTAACATTAATCAAGTTTCATCTCAGCTTTCAGTTAATTTGCTGTGCGTGAAATGAACCGCGTCTACTTTCCTTGGCTCTATCTAGTATAATATTATACGCGCCAGCGGAGTTCCTGCAGCCGCGGTGGTTCGGTCGCGAGCTTTCTCCGGCCGCTTCCTGCCGCGCCGGGAACTCGCCGCAGACCTTGTGAAGGGCGAACTTATGCCTCCAAATGGTATCAGTTTTCAGTTGGTATTAGATTGATTAGCTTTGAAAAGGGCTTCATGTTTATAGGTACCTACCGATGTCATGCCTGCAGCTCTCAGACGGAAATCCGTCTGAGAGCAAAATAAAGCAAATGAAAGATAAATGAAGCAGAATAAATATTCTCTTTGCTTTATTTATTTATTAATTTATTAGTATACACTGAAGTGAGCACTCATCCTAGGTCCAAAACAATATAAATTATTCACAGAACTGAAAAATAAAAATATACATCGAAAACAACTAAAAATATCTTAAATAATCAAAACAAATCATTTAAAATAGCTATTGTGAATGGTTTGGACTTTGACTAAATACTGTTGGACTTTCCAACCATAATTACTATATAGTAATCCATCAGAGAAACTGCACGTCTCACTCATAGATAGTTATAACCGACCATTCCAAGCAGGAAATAACTATGATACAAGTACGGATTCCCCACGTAATAGCCATATTCTTTGAAATAGCAACTTTATGGATGAAAACAGCAGGTCGAATTGAGTTTCTAGTTCTACTAATTCAAACTTTCATAATGTAGGGGCATAGTTTAGAAACGTATACCAGACCACGGTAGAGGCATGTGGAGTTGTTTTTATCAGCCAACAGTTTATACGGTGTTTTTCAACCTTTCTGTAGTGTCTGGACGAGCTTTACACCCAATAGTGTCTGTGTCAGCCTCTGTGCACCAGGGTTATTTTATCAGGCTGGTCGTAGCTCCATGCAGCCGACAGAAGCAGGCGCGCCGTGTCAACTCGACCGTGGCCGCTGTCACGCTTCGCTAGCTCCGGGGAACATTACTTACTTACAGTTAGCACTCTTGCCTTGCTCATCAGTTGTCGCAGATTTTCCCACAAGGCTTTACAATGTACGTTTGACCATTGTTTCATTTGATGATCACCTACTTACATTGCCTTAGTTTAATACTCCGTCATCATTGTTTCTTTAAATATCTCAATCTATCAAACAACAACTTGCAGAGTTGTACGAAACCGATGAGGCCAATAAAATCTTTTATGGAACTTCTATTTAAGACAGCAGAATCGACGGCTGCTGGCTCTTCCTGTGTGCGTGGCGAACCTGTGAATGTCGCGTATTGAAAACGATCGCTATCACCAATATGAGAAATTGACCAGCTATTTTACGAAGGAAATCAAATTATCGATAAAGATATGGATGCTCTTATCGTATAAGTCCTTACATACTAACGTTGTTAACGCGCGACGAATGACATTAACTTGCTCAATTTGCGAAATACGTGTTACCCCAATAAGTTGCACGTACTTTCTCACGGTACTTGTCTTCTCTTGTACATTGTAGTTTGGGTCCGCGTCCGGGCGAGCTTTCGAAAGCTGATTTTCGTCTTTCATTGACCGCTGCGCGCGGCTTCCAACACCATTTTTGGACATGGATTGTCGCATTTCTCGACGGTATTTATGCTCGTCCCTACCACGCCGGACGGTGTGGAGAGTTTATATCTCTCTCAGAATCCATTGAAAAACTTAATGGCAAGTTGAATACTGCTCATTTCCGTTGAATTGCCGCTTTGGTTTTGGTGCGGCACTACCGCACTATCAAGGCTACCAACCAATAAAGAGCCTTTTTATAAAATTATATTTGCCCAGCTCCGCGCCACATTCACTAGTAACCGGTACTAAATCGAGACCTTGGCATCGAAACCGAGCGCATGTAAACAAGGCGACCCGCGCTGGACCAGTTTGGATCACATTATAATCGATCACAACTAGGCTTAGTCATAAAACGCGAAAAGCTTTCATGGGTTCAACGGCCATAAATCGTTTTCTAATTTCATAGGAAGTGAGCCTTTATTTATAAAGCGTAAAGCGTCCGAGCCGTCGCCGCCGCCGTCGCCCGAGCGGGAGCCGAAGGCGGAGGCGCGCGCGCCTCGACTGGCAGGGCGGTGGCGCAGTACTCTCCGAGACGCGGTCACGTTCAGTGCTCGGTTGCGTCGCGCTCCTATCGGTCCCCGTATCATCGTGCTCTTTACCGTTCGCATTGACAAGAGTGCTAGTGATAACGTCGATACCGTTTCGCCAATAGCGAGCCCCGCGTGTAGCTACGTGTGCGATAAACAGTCGTCGGCTCGTCCACCGGCCGCCGCCGTCGCAGCCGCGGCCGCACCGACCTGTGCCGAATCGAAATTCTTCACGGCGAAGAAACGTCGAGATTAAAACTTCGCGAGTGAATTTTAGGGCGTTCTGGTTCCGTAATTACATTATTGTTGTGTGGTTAATAGTGAGAAAGGAACGATGAGGCCTAAGGAAGAAGAGACGAAGGTCCAGACGGGAACCTTCATACTCTCTGAGAAGATCGACGACACCAAGTCCAAGAGAAACGAGAAGGACATGAAAAAGGAGATGAAGAGACTAGAAAAAGAGAAACAAGAGCGGGAGAAAAAAGAGAAAAAGGCAAGAGAGAAGGAAAAGGAACGCGAAAAACAAGCAAAGAAAGGTCAGCTTTACATTATCTTAGATATATGATCGCACAACTATTATCATGAATGGCGGCGTGATGTCATCTCGCGGGCAAGGGTTACGCTGGAAACAGCACTTGACGTCGGTGTAGGCAGAGCTATAGTCTGCTTGTTGCTCGGCGACTAAAGGCGCGAATCTTGCAGGAATTAGAATCTATTGTTGTTGCGGTTACATCATTAGTCTGACCTTGATGATACGTCATTTATTCAATATTTCCCGCTGATTAGGTAGCGATTACACTCGGACAACAGTGGATACAATTACCTACCTACTGACAGTCGTGTCAGGTTTTATCAATACTAGAGAATACGTAACTGTCGAAACAGCTAAAATGTACTCAACAAATGTACACGCTGCTAACAATATTATTTAAACAATATTTCAGCCACAGGTATTTTGCGCTTTATACGAAATCCGCATAGGACCAAGACGCGGAATTATTGAAGCGGGCTTTATGGTAGAGAAAAAAAAGCACGACGATACAAATAATGTGATGTTTCCTTTGAATGAAATTGACTATCATCAAAATTTAAGCCTTGATGAACATGAAAGTGATGGTCCTTACATGATGATACATCTCATGCAAGGAATATCACTTTCAATTAGTATTATCTTTCTTTTATAAACATTCTTATCGGTTCAAAATTCATGCAGGGCACGTCTCGACGCATACTTCGTGCTGGCGATCATTTGGTTCGTGGGGCTTGCTTGTCAAGTTTTTTACTTTGCCATTTCGACGCAAATGGACCAATATTGTTTTGATGCTAACGTCGACAGCAGCTGCTAATTCAACCATAGATGGAGAGAGCTTCCACAATCGCCTTTAATTCGTCATCATCGGACTACCGCGAGGTTCATTTATCAGGTCGAAATTTCCAGAACAGAAGCGAGCAAACCGAGAACCAGGTGATGGTTCGTTTGTAGTGTTCTCTCCGCTAACCTACTCGTGTAGTTGAAGTTGCGTGCCGCGTTGTTGCCACGACGGGGCTGATATTCCATAGTTACTCGATTTTTTTAAGTATCCATGATGGCGATAAATATTTAAATACGATGAAAACATAATATATATATATTGTTTGGCAAGAAATTCTAGTTTCAAATAAATTATATATTTTATTATTATTAGTTTTTTTTAGCCAAACTAAAAACATTTTGATTTGAAATTGCCAGTACTGCAGAACGCCAATTTCATAGTTAAGGACCTGTTAGTCTCTGAGATCTGATGCTGTATATAGCATACGACGAAACAAACCGCGTGTCGTTTACCTTTATTATTCTTGGAAATTTCAGTTTCTTCAAATATCGCACACGCTTGTACTAGATGCGTTCACATCTTGGCACACACTGCTGCCGTATTTCTCGGAATGTTTTTAATCATTCTATCTATTTAATGAGAGTTGTAGTATAGGTAACTGTTCGTGTACTGTGAGGTTTGAGACTTCAATATGATAGAGATGGATCTGCGATATATGTTACGTTGCTTTGCAATGTACAACGTGGAGGCTGTGTTTGAGCCAGAGAGGGCACGGGGCCGAGAGCGCCCTCCGCATTACCGATTCGATGGGCATTACGACACACGCATATTTCAATGTAAAGCTTGTTACGAATGCACTACCGCAGCCTATTACGATTTATTTCTGCCGAGCACGCAACGCCGTGTTATTGTAATGCGCGGTTTCTCTTTCAATCAATCGCTCCAACATTTATGGACGTTTACAAGTTCTCTCATGTTTCGTACGAACTGCGCGTGACCAAGCGGTGCACTAAACCTTAGGAACACGTCAACTCTAGATTTACGATTTTCGAACTGCTTAACAATACAAAGCTTGCATTAATTTTAATAAAGTTTGCTGAGATTTTTGCGTCCTGCTTAAAATTTTTGATGTGTTCATGTCGCTACAATCGTAAGGTGCCTTTCATCGGATTGACCCCAGAAAGTGAGTCTGCACAGTTCGGTTTTCTCAGTTTATTATTGCGCCCGATCTGTAGCATCTATACCTGTTACATTTTTGCTAACTTTATTTTTCTCTGCGTGTACAGGCCGACTGTGTCATCGTCAATATGTTTATATATTGTTTGCTATCATATACATTAGAATGTTAAAGTGTCGAATGGAGTTTATAGTCTAAGATACGCTAATAATTTAAAAACCATGACATTAATTAATTGGTTAAAGGGATGTACCTACAGGGCTAGTAATCGATGATTTGTAAAGCGTCGGAGTTTGCGAGTATTTGAAGTAGTTGAAGTATTTGTGGAAATCTGAGCTGTTCGAACCACACCCAAAACATGCCTGAAAATGGTTACAGGTTACTGATATACCTATATGAATCTGTCTGTCCGAGTTGTTGGATCGTGTGTCGGATTGTGTTTGTTTGCTATAATATTGCTATTTAGATAATGTTCGTGCTGCGCGCTGGCAGTGGTGCGTCTTGCGTGTTGCGTGGAGTCGCGGGAGGCTTCGTTGCGCTTGAAATTGAGAGAGAATGCTTCTCAGCAGAATTGACATTAGATCGATCTTATAAGTAACGGAGATTTGCAATGGAATATAGTAAGCATTTGCAAATGTTCTCTCAGAATAAGTATCATGACAAACTTGACAAAATTATATAAGTCCACGATAGAATACACATATCTATGAGCGAATGATTTCCAATGATTTCACAATACCTCGTAAATGTTTCTGGTTTGCCGTTCTTGATTGGACCATCAATCTCTTCATACTAGCGACTGTAATTAATTAAGTTGGATGTGACGCGCACCGCCAGCAACCTTGTCATCAAACTTCAAACGACTTATTCGAACTTGCTTTGTAGTCCCACATATTATATTTCATTCGAAAAGCTGCTATTGATCATATTCGTAAATAACTTCGGTTCGTTGTTGCGTGCAGAGAGCTTGCCCGGCCGGATTAACAGCTGTTTCTATATACATTTTATTACGTCTGTGCTGTGCACGTCCACGCCGCCACCGGTTCGAGGCGCTGATAATGCGCGTATCTGTTACCCAGCAACTATCGATTAATGTGCTCTGCCTGGCGGGATTGCAAAACCTTACTTTTTGTTACGCTTATGAAGGACAACGAACTCTATTTTTTCTGTGACAGACAAATTGAATTTTCCAAGAAACGTTTCATGTAAATTAGCTAATTTGCATCAACAATTTCCTGAGCTAAGTAGAGTTTTTCGGCGCAGGTATTCTTATAGTTGTTGAATCGGTAATGTGAGCAATCAGCATTGAATGGCAGATGGCAGGCGCGGCCGTAAGGAGTTCAAATACATTATAGAAGCAGGCAGGTTATTAGTACGAAAGCGAGGTCAAAACTATTAAAGTAGGTAATTAGCATATTGTTTATCCAATTGTTGCAAACGTTAGCACGACCTTTGTGTTGCAACATCAGTGGACGCCAGCGTCCTTGATGCTGCCATCGATGATTCCATGTGCACGCGAGGGCAGCACCTACCTAGTCTAAAGTCATCACCAAAGTTTTCGTGGTGGAACACGACGTGTGTCATAATTTTTCGGGAAAGTGCTCTAAGTTGTTTTCTCATTGCTGGCTAATTTTTTCAGTTATAAATTCTTGGTGATTGAAATACCATTGAAATACACAAGATATTCATCCGAATACACAATTCTCTACAATATACATACAAACTCATCAAAATCTCTCAAATAAAGTGCAGATTCAATATTTATTCAAGTAAATAAATTCTACTTATATTTCATTTCTTGACCTTCGTTAAGTAATCTTAAGGCCTCATCAAAATTATAAAAATGATTTTTAAAAGATACACTACTCGTACAAGCTCTTGTCATTGATTTGAATCCAACCGGTTTATTTTAAAGACGTCATGTCCTAGAAGTTGTATTATTTCAAAATGTAGATTCTATATTCACAACTAATGTCAATAAACGCTTCTGATACCGTCTTGTATTTTCTAATTAGGTACTTAAATTTGATTGTATGTAGAACATTATCATCGACACATCTCGGCTTGTGTCACTGTCACTGTCACTCGATGCTATCACCTGGCCCGGGTTCTGTGCTAGTCAAGACCACACATTTAGTTTCGTCTTTAATTGTTGTATCAAACTTTATTTAGAGTTTGTAAACTATCGCAAACGTCATCCGTATTGATATAACACGACAAGCACATTGAATTACATTTGACCGGCTTAGTATTTATACAAATAAAATAAATTTAGTTTAGTATTATGATAAAGGTCATCCTTTGATTGGCAACGTTGGCTTCATTTATATTAGGTCTTTACCTATGAAATTGCCGTTTTGTTTGAAAAAAGTTAAAGTATTTTTTTTTTTCGAACTTATTTATTTCTTTTATTCAAAGTAATCACCCCTGCAATCAATGCATCTTTGCCAACGCTGTGGCAGTTTATGGATGCCCTTCTTGAAAAAATCAGCAGGACGGGAGACAACAAACTCTTCAAAGGCGTTTTGTACTGCCTCTCAGAATTTAATTTTTTTCCCGCTGAAAAGTTGTCCAAATTTTGGAAAAAGTAATAGTCGGTAGGCGCAAGATCTGGTGAGTATGGCGGATGAGGGAAAGCTTCCAAACCCAACTCATGCAGCTTAGAGACGGTCTGTTGTGCAGTATGGGGTCGCGCGTTGTCGTGATGTAGCAGTGGAGACGACCGATTGACCAAAGCTGGTTGCAGACGTGCGAGTTTCGCCATCATTGTGGTCAGTTCTTCAATGTACACATCTGCAGTAATGCTCTCGCCGTTTTGTAAAAAGCTATGATTAATCACACCAGCACTAGACCACCAAACTGTGACCATCACCTTTCTAGGGGTCATTTTTCATTTTGCACATTGCTTTGGTACCGAACCAGGATCTAACCAACTTGCTGAGCGCTTTCGGTTGTCAAAAAGAATCCGTTTTTCGTCGCACGTAACAATTCGGTTCAAAATTCCTTCATTTCTGTGCCTGTTAAGCAGCGCAAGGCAAGTCTCGACGCGTACGTTGCGCTGGCGATCGTTAAGTTCGTGGGGCACCCATCTATCAAGCTTTTTTATCTTGCCAATCTGTCGCAAATAGACCAATATTGTTTTGATGCTAACATCAAAAGCTGCTGCCAGCTCAGCTGTAGATTGAGATTCATCAGCTTCCACAATCGCCTTTAATTCATCATTGTTGACCAAAGTTTCCGGACGACCACGAGGTTCATTTTTCAAGTCAAAATTCCCAGAACGGAACCGAGCAAACCAATAACGGGTTGTACGTTCGTTTGTACAGTTCTCTCCGTAAACGTCGTTGATGTTACGTGTCGTTTGTGCCGCGTTGGTGCCACGACGGAACTCATATTCCATAATTACACGAAATTTCAAAGTATCCATTATGAGGAAAAATGTTGAAATGTAATGAAAATACAACGCTAATCAATAAACAAAAGACTTATATTGTAAATAGAATGTCATATTTTTAAAACAAAATTAATTTGAATTTAGAATTCACAGCCAATCAAAACTTTTTTTTGTTTGAAAAAGTCTGTACTGCAATACGGCAATTTCATAGGTAAAGACCTATTATTATAGTATGTGAGATCTACTGCTTAGATATTTACCTATAGACAACCAGCAATATGTAAACGGGTTTTGGCGGGAACACGAAAAAGATTGCGTCACCGCATCGTATTATTTTCCAAAACTTGTGTTATTTTCAGTGTTAGTGCATAAAATTGGTGGCATTCTATTCGTTAAGTGCTGGATTACAGGCGTGAGTGTGGGAAAATGGTATAATGATGGTGAAACGTTTCTTTTCGTGTTGTTTCCAAAACTCCTTAGAAGCTTCAAGTAAAGTTGCCACCACTTTACTAGGAGTACGACTTTGACTAGACCATGACTTGACTATGGCTTGACTTAATGACTTCGACTGTGACTTGACACATATTTGCGAAATATCATTAACTTGATAATTATCAATTACTTGACACTGGCTAAATACACGGAAGTGTGAAGCCAAAACATTTAAAAAAAAAAAAAAAAAAAATATGTAAACGAGTACATAGACTATACATACAGAGTGTGTCAAAGTTGGCTTGACAGGAGTAAAAAAAGGCAAGGCAGGACAGGAGTAAGATCAATTAGTATAGCATTCCTCATTAGGCGTCAATTTGGCGAGCGGCGCGAGGGCGCGGTGCGCGCCGCCGGATGTGTTGTAATTAGGCCTCGCGTGTACACGAATAGATGGGACGGGATCGATCCCTCTCGGTCGTCGGGGCCATGGGCCACGTGACCTGATAGGATTTACTTTGCGGCTCTACAACTGCCTAACTCATCATAGCTTCCGTCATTATAGATTACTAGTTGCGCCTCGCAGTTTCACTCGCGGGTAAAAAGTATCATATGTGTTAATCCGGCGTATATGCTATTTGCATTCCAAGTTTCATTAAAATCCATTCAGTAGGTTTTGCGTAAAAGAGTAACAAACATCCATACATACAAATTTTCGCGTTTATAATATTAGTAAGGAAAGCATAGCTTAAAGGCGCCCCGCGGTTCTGCGCTTCACGCAAATTCCCGCGGTAGGTCTTCACTTTACAGAACAAAAGTAGTCCTATTTTGGTCTCACAAACAAATCAACGTTTTCCTTTTATATATTAGTTATGGTTAGGCAAGTAAATGAAAAGTCCTAGATGAAATATATTCGTCCATCAACACCGGTATCCCGAACGTTCCCACTGGAAGAACCCCTTTCTCTCGGAGTGAGAGCCGGCCATGCACGTTGCCTCTATGCGTATTTGTATTTGGTAGATGTCATTATGCTCTAGCTTATTAGTGTTGTTTTGTGTTTACTAGTTGACACTGTATCAGTTTGTTCACTATGATTTTGTTCACTAACATTATTTACCGCCTTTATCGGTCTTTATATACCCTACTCCGGTGTAATCTATTTTAAACATGTCTGTCGCTCCTCCGCTACTCGAACACCACGTAAATGTATTAGTGGTGTGATGCAATCTGTCCATTGACTTGTTTTCTTTGCCCGCTATGGCGAGCCGCGGCCGCGGATTTATAGCCCGTTTGCGTGATCATCGAGCCCGTGCTCCATTCGCCAACAGAGAGCTCATGTTTCATTTATTCAGACATTTTACATTGAGGACCTCACCTAGCTTTGACTTTCGATGACGTTACCTCGTAGGTAGTGTGCTCGCAGAACGCACCCTATTCAGTGTCTAATATTACTTTTTGTTGGATTGTTTTTATTGTATTATATTTGCATCTGATCTTAAATAATCAGTTCTGAATGGTTTCTAGTCTTTACCTTTCCATTCATTGAACCCGTTTCAACCGGCTAAGCTCCTCCAAACTTTGAGTCATAAGAACTGTACAGCCCATAAAATATTACACTACGTGAATCGTAAAGTTGTTTAGACACCCAAAATAGACTGAACACGTTCCATTGAGTGCGCGTATATTTATAACCTGGGGTAAAAAGGACGCGGGCGCGAGAGATCAGCAGCTGGCAGCGTGGCAGCGGCGACCCGAGGGGATGCTCCGCGGTTGGAATTAAACATAAGTACTCAATTCTTTATTAATAACTCAACAATAAGGAGTGCGTTGACTTGGCTCACGCCTTGGTCGACTCTACGATCGTTGCCACTACGACGATGAGGAACGACCATCTTAATGAAGTATAGGCCGTGGTGGACGGTAGGATCAAGGATTCTTGACATGGCGGGTATTAAAACTTGAAGAAATGTATCAGGAGGAAATCTCTCCTTCCGCACTGTGGCGTGTTGTTGCGTTCCTATGCCCTGCCTCGCTGCAAAGTTAGCATCTCTTGAATGTACGTACATTATATCTTTATGGAATTTGATCATTGATGTGGCTTACATAGCGCTACCATTCTGTGGCGGGTACGTTAAGTATTTGGTTCCGGGTGTTGTTGTAAGACAACTGTGGATATTATTCTGTACTCCTAGCCACTCTAACAAATGGTAGTACCGTGCCACTCGCGCTGATAACTCATTGCTAAAGTGTAGAGGCACACTTGTGTGCTACAGAGATAACGGCCGGCCGGTGACATTGACACGCCAATCATTCATTCCATTGCACAATAAATTACTTACGAAATGGATATTGGAACGCCGACAACTTGCTACAAATGTGAATCAGTTGATTTCTTCGAATGTTTTGAATGCAAACTCGCTTCCAGTGTGCAACTGTTACCAGCAGCAGTAGGACGTTCTGGGGATTGGAGTTTAGAAATCGGACACGACCACCTGGCGGTTGACGTGCAGCGAAGGCCTTCTACTTGTTGCGCAAAAATCAGAGTAAACATTCAAAATATCCTTTCAAGAACATGCTGACCTTACGTATGTTTGGTGCACCTTCTCTCTCGAGTCGGAGATAAGATCAGTTCCCGCGCCAAGGTGAAGGTTACTCGTGGGGCGGCGCTCTCGGCGGATCTCTAGCGCGCGCCGGATAGGACTCACCTTGTATCCAATGCATGTTTGTTGTCATCTTGTGCTCGCCGCTATGTGCCTCACTGTTTGTTTGTGTGTGTGCGTGCGTGCGGGTCTGACTCACTGCTATTTTGGTAACATGATAATATTTATTTTGGTCAATGTTACTTCTGCAGTCTCAAATAAAACGTAGTGATTACTTAATCCGTGCTCTTACTGGCTTTATCTATAGTCTCAACCATTTCCTTTTGTTATGCATAACAGCTTGTTAAGTTTCAATCACTTGGAAGACTAGTTTTTTAAACACATCACCAGCTTTTTTTATATATAGATATGACTATTTCACTTAATCCACAATAAACCCGCAAAATTAACACAGTTTTAGCTCAGTTTTAAGCTCAGACCCAGATTAACTAAATATGATCTGCTATTTTCGACGATGACGTTTATTTCAATAACGGTGCTTAGTAATAATACAGTAGAGACTTGGCAATTCATAATTCCTTAGCATCTAAACTATGACATATTGCGTGCACAAGAACTGCCCATTGCATACTAATTAGTGCTAAAAACTTACTTGCATGCACAGCGTTGCGCCATTACAAGAGACCTCTGCATTACAACAGACGTAAATTCGTCCGATAAATGCGCAAACATGCACCGTCTGCCTCACACAACATGCTTGTCATTCGAATGCACCGAATGTTCGGTAATTTTCACTATTCGATATTGATTGACTTACTGCTGAATTCATTAGTGGGCTCAAAATCTCGCAACGAGCCATGAACAGCTATTCTCGGGGTTCCCTGCGAGATAGGATCCGAAATGAGGAGATCCGCAGGACAACTCACGACACGATGTGGGAAATCACGGCATCCGTATATCCGGTGGGCATTCACTGTTTGGTTATTTGTGATGAGCTTTTCTTCTTTTACTTTCAACTGCTTGTAATAGCTGAACATCTACTGTAGGTACATGTCAAAAGTGGTATCGGCTTGGATGTACTTACGTAGGCATTTCAAGAGCGTTTGAATTATACGGCTCTAATGTAGAAACGGCTGTATAAATTATGATAAAGGTGTTATCGGTATGTGCCAATATATGCATGTATGCGCCTACATCGCCGGGGACGTCAAATATTTCTGTTGCCAACTTACTGAAGCGTCACGAGCCATTACACGCTAAACAAAATTCTGCATGGAGATAGTTGATATGATAGTATAATCCGACGCATCCCATGTTCTTAATGGTATCAGAAACCAACTAATATATTTTTGTTCATGATGAAATTCCTCTAGTGAATGCTATTAATTGCTACACACTTGTTTAAAAGTGAATTAAAACATGTATTTAGAGCAAGCAAATAGAGTACGGTCTGGCTTCCGTTCCGCGCTCAGCTGGAGGAAGTAAGTGAAATATACGACAAATAAATTAAAAATAGCGATGTGATGTTATTCTGAAATTAGTTTCCAGTTTGTTTTCGCTAGAATTTATTGTTACTATACTATAAAGACTGAGTCAGACTTACATGTTTGTAATTCATCTAGCTTCATGTCAGTAATTATTTCTACATAAGAATCTCACTGGTAATGAAAGATTCAATCAAAATTCAGTTCCAGGCAATTTGCTTGGCCTTGCTCTGGAGCAGTCTTGTCTCGCAAAAAGGATGCTGCCGTCCCGTCCGCCGTCCGCCCGCGCCGGTCCTGGCTCCCGGCTGAAGGCCAGCTCTATTGTTTCTATTCCTGCACTTCCTTTCATGTGACATTTGTCAATCATTTTATGAATGCTACTGCCAGTTTGCTTATGATTTATTTAAAAGCACACTATCAAAATTAGAAGGGATTCTAAGAATGAGAAGCATAATTTAGACTACAGACATGATAATTGAGCACGCTATGTTTTGAATTGGGATGCCTTCGCTACATTTTCATGTGTGTGATAGGCACATTATGCCTGACGTTGCAAGTTAGAAAGTTTCTTCATTGAAAATATCACTTCCATAATGCTTGCTACACATCAAGTGCTTCAAAAATAAATAAAAACGTGACAGTTCGTGATTCGTGAGAGTAAATGTAACATGTTTGGGTGTGCATGGAGGTAGCAACTGTATGGTATGTACCGGCCGCATCAGTCTGCCGCGGCGGTGCCTCCTCACACTGCACTCCCGGCAGGTATACATAGGTTGGTTCGGTGCAGCGTGATCTGATTACTGTGGTGTGTGGTCCCCCGCGTCCGCGCAGACAGCCACGCGCTGGCTCTCGGTGGTTTACTAACAATTAACGTTTTATTGTGGGAACGCCGCTAAAAAACTGCCAACATGTTTTCATTCCGTAACTTCAATTGTATTGTTTCTTAGAGACCTGTTTCTATACCAATGTTTAGCTGGTTCCACGCGATCTGATTGTTAGCTTGATTAAAACCTTTTGTTACGTTTTCAATGTAAACAAGGCCATCTGCGGTAAAGGAAGTTGCTAAATTTATCGTTTGTCCGAGGTTGCGCGCAGCCATATTTTATTAAATTTAATCGTTTCTCACGTTTACATATTCATACGTTTCGTAGGTAGCTTTATCTTCTTCATTTAATTTAGATATGAATTGAATTCGTACAAACAATGCCCAAACACTCGTCTGCTTCCATGGAAACAAGACGTTCCAGACTCTGATAACGGTTCAACGGATAATGATGACGCTGGTGTTTATTTTGACACCGCCAGTTATTTTTACCGCATTCCCTCCCTCTGGTGGGCGACCTGTCGCGTGTCTGTCGGCGCCGCGTCTGCTGCCTGTTGTTCCGTTCTTCACTCGAACATGATTCCTTTTTAATTTGACTCCATTATACAGTTAATTTGTCATCGTAATGGTCGCCAGCCCGCTTGTTTTGCGCCGTGAATGGTGAATCGCTGGCTGTTGAAAGTGATATCGAAGCTGATGTTATGATGAGATTAACATTCTTGAGGATATCACTAATATTGGCACGGCGATGTTGAGGATTCCTCCTCTTTGTTGGTTGAGCTCTGTTTACAGAATACAGCTTAAAAGTATTTGTAACCAAAATTTTGCTTACGAGTAAATCTGTAATCGTTTTCCCAACCAGCAGTAATGTTGCAGGTGCAATGATCTCTACAGGTACGTCGTTGGACACTTGTGACTGTGACGCTGCCTAGATTCGTTTCAAAGATGTGGGAGAGCGAGTTGAATTAGCTCATTTAATTATTTCTCGTTCACATATGCATGAATCTCTATTTAAATCTGTTATCTTCGAAGCAGTAAAATTGCACAAAAATTCGTACACGCGGCTATTTCACATTGAACACGTTAATTGTACGTGTAGTCGTAATGAATAAAGGGGCAGTTCCCCCGGGGCGGCGACTGTGGCGCGATAGTTGCGCAACTCTCGCCGGATTGATACGGATGAGGTGTTGTGATGACGTGCTGCGCTATTTATTGCTTCTGTTACGCTTGCGCCCGAGGGAGTTCTATGCCAATGTTAGTAAGATAGTACACAAATCATGAAAATTGCTAAATGGGTAAAGTAAAATTACAATATGTAGTGAACTCGTGGGCAAAATCACAATTTTACAGCTAGCAAATGTTAGGAAGAGTTATTATAGCTGTAAGACGGAATCAATAGTAGTTATATCTCAACGGTTTTTCACCTGCGGCAGTCGCACGCAGTGTCAGATGCATGCACTTCTGACGTCTGAACTGAGTTTGAAGTGCAGTTATACTGTTATAGAGCCATGCTGCGCCCGCCCTCACATAGCCCCTGTATCTAGTTTAATATACCTAGGATGTCCTCTTAATATTTATTTTTAATTCGTCTTAAATTATTTCAATTTACTCATTTATTTTATGAATTCTAAATCAAGAAAAATGTTTATTTCAATGAAAGCAACTATCAGAGAGTTTATTAGACAAAAATTTGCAATAAATTTGGATTGCAAATAACCCCCATTTCTGTACATCGTGTTCTGAGCATTAGCATAATATATTGGGTTGACTGACTACAGCGGGATGTTGGACAGAATCTCTAAAAACATACGTGAGTTGGTTCACAATTCACAAGCCGCCCCCTCCCCGCCCCGCCCCGCCCCGCCGAACCGGTGACTCAACTTGCGATATTATTTTGCTGAGACACTCTTATAACCGTTATGTATGCGTACCGTCCGAGCATCACTAATAGCTGGTAGATGTTCCGTTCCGATCATATTGGCACATCACACGCGCCTCCCCCTTCAGCTCAGGTTTTCCAGTCCTGACCAGCCACCGCACCTGATTATGCCAACACCTGCTCGAGTCGCATGCCGCCCTATGTAAAACCACAATAACCACCACTGGCGTGTTATCAGTTATAAATCTGACTAGTAGTTTTATGTTTCAAAAACTGGTTGGTTACATACGTGAGTATTTCCCGACCGCGGCCGCTCCCGTGTGTACGCCGGTACGTCATCTGGGTCAATTGTGGGAATTATGTAATTGCCGCCGTCACTTGTCCACTTGTGTGCGCGCTGACGTTATGTATTTGCCGGTACATAGAAAGTTCAACGTTCTGACATGACAACAAGAGAAACTTTGTTTCCAAACTTCCTTACAAGGACTGTAAGTTTAAGTTAGAAATTTTGATTGTTTAGCTATAGTTTTAGCGGCTGCTTATAGTTGAGGCATGATATAGGCGTGCGTCTGTATTGTGTAATGAGCATGTGTGTGTACGATCGCGGGGAAACGAGCCATTATGTAGCAGACCAGGAACGTGATGTATGCTTCCTTCGATCGCGTTGTATATATGTCGGAGACCTAGTTCTGAACGCCTACGCCCAATTAGGGCTTGGAAATGTAGCTAGGAGGTACATGTTTGTTTGAATTACTCCTTCACAGGTTTTTCAACAATTTGGTTCTTATTAGAGAGCTTTCTTAACTTGATGGGTAGCATTTATTTTAACACATCACTCTGATTTCTTTTTAATAGGTTCTGTTTGAAATGAAACATACATTTCATAAGTTTATTTTCATCCTCGTGCGAAGTGCCGGAACTATATCTCGGTAGCACAATGCCCCGTAACACTAGGAGCGTGTGAACCGGCCGACCTACTGCACGGCATGCGGCACCGCGGTGTCTTCATTTCATGGGCTACTGTTTATTGTTTCTTAGTGGCTAAACAACTTTTGTTCATTTAGTTGCTAGTTTGAAATTCATATTCAAATCATTTATTTTGTGATACAAAGGTCATAAAACAGATGTTACAATAAAAATATGAAGTCCATACTGCGATCAGCCGCAACGGCATACAAAATTACAAATAAGCTGAAGCTTTTAATATAAAAGTGTCACTTATAGCATTATTAAATACTTAAATTAATCAAATAACATCACAGATAAAATTCAATAGGTAATAAAAAGGTCCATTTAATTGTATTATATTAAAGTCAATTACTTATCAAAAAATTCAGCAAGCGAGTAAAATGTTTGGTCGATTAAATATTGAAATAATTTACGTTTGAATGTGTGAAGGTCATTGCACTCTTTTATATGGCTTGGAATTTTGTTATATATTTTTGGCCCCATTGTAAATAAATCGTAAAACATTTAATTTCTCATGAATGAAGTAGTTTTAGAATTTGAATATAATGATACTTACATAGCGGTCACATCGTATATGTGGAAATGTATGCCCTCGGTGCCCGGCCCGTTTGTCCCTCGGCTCTCGCGACACCCGAGCCGCGCCGCAGCGACCACCACAGATTACGATTTAATTGTTTCTCCAGCTTCTATGTCGTAAGCCGCATGTTTGAAGTGGCTTCCTGCTTCTAATTGGTATTTTATTGTTGTTCTGGGAATTTGGCCATTGTGTGTGACTGCTCATCTATGATTTGTATGTATGATTATTAGACAGACGATGGGTCAATTAACATAAATAACATAGCAAGTAATTATTTAATTCGAAACATTATCGTCTTGGTGCTTTAAATATTTGATAATTCATTTTCGGACAATGGAGGTCATTATATATGCTTACATTGGAACATTTTAAATCAACCTTGGAATAATTTTGTGTCTAATCTTGGGAAAGAGGCCGCTAGGACATAATTATCTATTATATAATTAAAATCTTTAAATTTATTTTTAGACGCACTCAGTTGCAAGCGCCCTTACAGGGTTCATGTACCTACTAAACTAGTTGTTAAGACCTAACATAATATGTAAATTGTATATGAATGCAAATAAATGAATATGCGAATGTGAATAGGAATAATGTGTTAAATTCAAAACTACCTAATTCCATCATTTAAAATGAATTAATGATTAGGAGCTTGGTGCAAGATACCATTAATTAGTCAACATCGCACAATCTCAAGAGTAGGAACTAGCCCGCGCTAGCGGTACGCAAGAGAATGGATACTTCATTGCGTTAATGCCATCGTAGATAACATAGGATACTGATTGTACAGAAACCGATTTATCTAAGAGATAAATGAGCCCGACTGTCAATTATACGTCCGACCGACCTACCTCGTGCCACGTGTACAATTTGCGTAGGAAACGGGGAAACGAACCGCAATGAGTTGAGTCTCCAACTTTCCATGGAGCTTGCAAAGCAGCTGAGGGCCACGTGATGCGTATCTAGGA
Source organism: Ennomos fuscantarius (assembly GCA_905220475.3). Classification (NCBI taxonomy): domain Eukaryota; kingdom Metazoa; phylum Arthropoda; class Insecta; order Lepidoptera; family Geometridae; genus Ennomos; species Ennomos fuscantarius. The sequence goes on from HG992046.1 coordinate 11,328,000, forward strand.
TCGGTGCCGGGGATTCGTGTTGTGATCGGTCACGTGTTCTGCGTGTGATTATAATACGAATGGCAGCGCCCCGCCCGTCTGTCGTCTGTAAACACTTGTATTTAAGTAAACGTTATTTAAACTGGTTCTATTAAAGGGCGAGAATTGTAAATTTTCCGCGAAGTAAAAAAGTTAATTTCAGGTGACATTTACAATTTTGTGGAATGAGAAGTATACAACCACCGCTTTGATTTTACAAATCATCATCCTCGCCCCACTATGAGGAGGATTACATGATTCATTTTACCATAATGTTATTGTATCAGCGAGGAACACAATGAATACCAATTAACCGTGATGTTGTTTTGTATGATGCTCTGCGATGTTACGCAATCTATGATCGTGTGCACGCTCTTATAATTTTCATTTGTGTGGTATGTCACCAGTTCGTTTGGATCTTGGATCATCGTTCCGTGTGACTTTGTCATTATGGTTCCACGGTGTCTTCGCATGTTTCCTACCCGCTCGAGGCACTGTCAGGTTCACTGTTAATGTTGTTTTTATCAGAAGTATATTCAGTTGACAGTACTAACTAATAATAATTGTATTACCATTTATGAAATCTGTAAGTACCAATATTGTATTGCCTAAGCCGAAAATGTAACTTCTGCTACGTCGTCCCCACACGTTTCGGTCGAGGAAGCGGTGAATAGCGTTGTATTAGTAATACGTCCGCGCTTGCGGCCTGCGGAAACGCACTTTATACATCCGTTGCCGCGCGGCTGTTTGCTGCACTACTGTTAGGAGCTTCGAGGGACTCTGACATAATATATGCCCTTGGAATATTATGGAGTCACTAATTTCATAACGCAAACACTCAAAACGATCCATTAATAAATTTATGAATTAAGTCGAGATCAAGCGAAATTACGATAGTTCATCATAATCAGCATCTCGTCAAGATTCCGACGCAAGTAGTAAGTTTATTATGGTCAACTAAACATGTTTCAAAGTAACAGTATCGAGCGGTCATAGGATTGGACTGTGGCGTATCTTTACTAAGGAGGATGAGGTATCTATCGTTTTATCTCCAGGCGTCCTCATACTGTACCCATACCATACCAATTTCATCCAACACTTTGTTGCCGCCATCACAGGATCTAATTATAGTCCTGCAGCGCCAAGCAGTATTCTCCGTAGCGTGCAGCCTCGTCTGCAACGCCCCTCGTCTGTGTTGTGGTTGTGGGTCCGGGCGTTGACCCGTGACGTGACTCGGTGTTGTTGGCTCCATCGACTTTTGCTTTTGTTCTAATAGATGAACATAAACTTGCTACGGTCATGAGTCACGGCTCGGACAGATCGAACTTCGTAAGGCCTTTGTGTCGCAACCGTCTGGTGTGGGCGCCACGCCGGTAAGTCACTGGAGCCGTCAGCCATGAACCAAACAACATCACGCCGTATTGTTGTCTTTAATATTAAACAATTATATGAATAATAACATAACAGGCAACAAATGCCATGTTACGGCTAACGACCGACTTCAGGTAGGTGTCAGCGTAACTTCACATGAGATAAGCATCTTAGTCATCGTTTATATGACCTCCACTTTAATGAAAACAATTTAAAATATTGGCCGCACCCGCTACAAACTGAGTTGCATTCCGCGACATCTCGACCGGTGGTTCCCATATGTTCTCAATTTTCGTACGTCTTGATGTTGTTCTGTTGACGCCGCTGTTGTCTCGCGGGAATGTCTCAACTCTTCGCTCATTCATTAACCAGCCGGATCTCTCTAGATTACATTAACTTGTTTGGACATTAAAATGTACTTTAGCTCCAAGAATACACGCATGACGACGACTATTAAAGTTCGAGGCCTAATTGGTTGTTATATCTTTTTTGTCGTTTCTGTAATTTACATCGGAATTAATCTGTAGTGCCAAGTATTTTGATGAGGCCATAGCGTCGCCTGTCTTCTCGATCACGTTTGTTTTGTAGTGGTTCATTCGCACGATTAAAACGCAGTTCTCACTGCTGAGTATGTAAACACATAATATATGTACTGTTGAAGTAGTCTTCATCAAGTAGATTTTTACTCATTATTTTGTTGAAGCATGGAGCGCCATGACCCGCGCGGGCGTCACTAGGCAAGGCCTCTTATATCACGAAACACAATGCAACCCGTCGTCAATGTCGACATCGAGCGCGGGGACATTCCATCATATCAAATAGCGAAATATTCAAACATATATTCCCAATTGTAGTTGGTATCACGATGTGTGTTCACTGCGCCGTGATGGCTTGGTTGTTTTGGCTAGATGGTTGTCGTTGGAGCTATTGTTGTCGGCTCCAGCCCGGTTCTGATTAGTCTCGCTACTTCTTGAAGCATCATTGGACATCTTGCGGAGTGACGCGCCGCGCGTGACACTGACACGTAAACACGTCTAAGTATAGAAATAATTTTACTTATAAATAATTTTACTACAGTTTTAAGCCAAATCATACTTCATGATTTATTTTTTGTCTCCATATAACCTGTTCGTATGTTTAATGAAAACGAACTGCTAAATTCCATTACATTATAAAATAATATCACCTTTGCAAATAAAGTTGCAGGCCCTTTAAGTCGGTATCAGCGGGTCGTACGGCACGATGGGCGTAGCTCGTAAAGTAAACGCGTTTCGACAGCGGCTCTCCCGACCACTCTCGATTTCCGCTGACGTATCAGTGTGTAGAGCTCGTGAACCGGGGATGTGCCCCATCCGACCGGAGACCGTGCCACCGCCCAGCCTCCGCGCTCACGGTCTGATGCTCGCCTCATACAATACTCGAACATTGTGCTTCAGTTGAGATGAGAATGCGTTATGATTTGCTAGAATAGTGTTTGTTGTTAAAAAAATAATTTTTGAAGGGACCCTGTAGCGCTCAATTCGATAATCGCACATCATTATTTGATATCAAATTGAATCTGCGAATGTAAATGTGTTAATTCTGCGGGTTTTTTTTTGATTTCGTGAAATGGGAATATCAATATATTTGTTCATTCCTTTAGAACATCAGTTTGGTTATTTAATTTGTAAAAAATGAGTTTTTTTTGTCACTGAGCATTTGGAGAACTACGTTCATAAAGTGTTTTTTGAGGTCATCGGTACGATTTTGTTTTAGAAAAATGAAAGTACTTGATAAAGTTTTGTTCGGTAATTCCTGTCTTTTCATATGATTATTTTGACATGTTACGTCAAATTATTGACGTCAAAAAAGTGCTTGATGTTAATTTTGGGCTGACAGCGCACCTTAATCATTCCTCAGCTTCTTGAATATGCCCTTGCATGGCCCGTATTACAGGACTACGCTCAGCCGTCGATTGATGCTCAAGTAGAGCTTTCATTCGCTATTTGTCGTTTTGTAAATGAAATCTCGTCTTGAGCAGAAATTCACGACTAAGCGTAGTTCTGTAATACGGGCATAAGAGTTTATTTGACTTAATTCTGTATTATCTGTATTTTACACCGGTTTATGTTTTGATTTGAACAACTCGAAGGTTTAGAAAGAGGCTTTGTTTAAGATAATAATGATTGAATTAGATGTCCTTATAAATATTTATTCTGAAGTATCCGTTTCGTAAATAATTCCGATCGAATAATAATGTAGGTACTCTCAAAAGTTGAAGGCGCGCAAGATGCGGCGCATGACGCGGTTGCCCTTGGCATTATTAACGCGCGCAGTCGCGGTGACGTCACGCGCACGTGGCGGCCGGCGCCGCACCGGCCTGTACGGGTACCTCGTGAGGCTGGGGTCTGTTGCTATTGCTGTGGACCGCATGGCTCACCAACCATCTGCATTGCTTCGTATGTTCGAGTCCTCGTTGAGGTGAAATTCATTGTAACAACATCAGGTGAACGACTAGCTCGTCAAGTCATTCATCAAAATAAAAAATAAACATAAAGCAATCAGCAGCTTGTCTAGCGATCAGTCCCGCGCGCTCCCTCCCGGCCGCTATCTGTACTCTCGGTTCTGGCTCCTCTCTATCGCACATAATGATTTCTCGCCGTATTTTTAACATTTTATTTATGTTTTGTTACGTTATCTACTTCGAGTGTTGATGTAACCGCGAATTTTAATAACAATGTGTTTGTGGGTATTGTATAGTAATATTTTCAAGTACACGTATTCATTACGTTATTATTTGGCTGCGAAAGCTTCAACAAAGTGTATGTATTCAAAGAGCGTTCAACTTTTGTAAATCGTGACTTGCGAGAATACCGCCCCAAGTTGGGACTGCATCGCCGACTGACGTCATTGTTTACGAGATTGTTCCCCCGACCCCGAGTTGAGCAGCGAGTGTGTTCCGAATTGCAATTATCGCTCGTTTATTGGTTCTTTTATATTGGAATCGACAATTTGCTCTGCTCTATGACCAACTCTCCACATAGTTGGGCGCACGCGCTCCGCCGCCGCCGCCGCACCTCCCGCTGCACGAGTCGTATTTCACGTGCGAATTGTCTCGTATGCGTCGATCATTTGATCATTTGCTCCGTTACAATCGATTGACTTCGCTCTATTTATGTGGAAGATCAATTTGCGCCCTACACATGACATTTGATTGTTAACATTGGTATCATCAAATTATCAGAAAATTATCCTAAATTTGAAGTATGCATAATATTGTCAGTCATATTAGGTACTCTTTTTATAGACAAGATATAACACCTTGTATTGAAACTGTCTCTAAAGTGGAGCTGCTGGAATCGCCGGACAATCACTAGAAAATACTCTACCATCACGAAGCTATGATTTTATTATGATTATGATGTTCTCCTTCACCGAAACTTCACTATTTCTACACATAATACCGTAGAGCTGCGTTTTCTTTTCCCGCGTGTGAAATGTTTCCTTCCTGTCTGCCGCATTCATATTGTTTGTTTACATTCGATATCATTGTTACGTGTATGGATCCAGCCGACGCATGTGTCGGCCGGCAGGCGATTGTGTAATGTGGTTCCGGTCCCTCACCGACTCCGCCGCCAGCGAGCCGACACTAGAATGCGGCGGCGGCTGACGGTCCCCGGGTTGTGGTCACCACGGCTTTACCGGCTTTTACATATTCATTACTTACTATTTTATTGTCGATAATTGCACTTGTACAAATTATTTACGGTTCATTAGAGGTTCGGTAGGGTTCCGCTATCATCGAGTACTACATTACTTTTAGTTTTCTTACTTTGTTCTATGTGTATAAGAAAAATGATTGTTGATGTTCTGCATGGCTCGATTATTATGGAATAACCGGATAAAACTGAAACAATGAGCGCAAGTAGGTGGATTCGTTTTTCACTTGTATACGATACGAGCTTCTGCCCGCAGCTTCGCCCGCGTGGCCTATAGGAAAATGATTCAACCACCCATTTTACTTCTTAGGCGTGGAATTTCGAAAAACCCTTTCTTAGTGGATACCTAAACTTTACAAAGAACACACCCTCAAATTTCAAGTCTCTAGGACCAGCGGTTTAACCTGTGCGTTGATATATTAGTCAGTCATTCAGTCAGTCAGGATTTTCAATTTTATATGTATAGATTTTCACACATTACACGTTAGTTATACTTTTTAGCCAGTTGTATGTAGCAATGTGTCATGTTGTGGCGAATTTTATCTAGTTGACGGTTGTTTGGCAAGCAGCGCGCCGCCGAACTGAACTGCCACATGCACTGTGTTACCTGTCGCACAGATGAATGACTCCGCTACAGTGTTGATATAATCAGGTTCACGCACCAAACCAAACTACGCATACTGGGCGAGGCTGAAGTTCAATAACATCACGTTGTTCATGACAAACTGAGAAACAGAGTTGGATTGTCGGTTTGTTTATTACTTTGTTTTGACGTACGCCCGTCGGTTAATGAAATTAACCGCTTAAAGCTGCCAAATTTATTAATAACGCATTACGTGTTGGCAGCTTGCAGTAAAGTGTTTGTGGTTTCCATGGACGGAGGATGACGCGTCCACGATGGTCGCATGGTGGTTCGTAACGGTTGTGTTGTAAACATTAGAATAGTACCTTACAGTAAACCTGCCATAGAACACAAATCATAACACATGCAGTATTCACTCAACTCTCAGTTCAATTATTTTAAAACGGAGTGTGTAGCTACATTCATTAATACTAAACATCATTAAAGTTTACTACGACTTGGCTTTCCTTTTCTAAAAGTGCCTGATCCGGTTGTAGGAGTTAGAAGTTGACCATTAAAGTTAGTACAAACCTACTGTTTATAATCAATGTCGCGTAAGAATAACACGTCCCCGATATTTGATGTAATCTGATGCCAGATTATCGGCCCGATAGGTTGACGACCTTCGCCACATTCTTGTGGCTAATCAATCGGCGCTCCCGCAGTAAAGAGCCACGAACTACGATATTACTAACAAACTGTAACTGTATCATCAATATAATGATCATTAACAAAACAGTTTGCATGCTCCCACCATCCCCCCCATCTACTGCTTCTTTTAAAACGTAGGCTTATTCGGGGAAGATTTTTAATTCATTGAAACATAAGCTCGACACTACTGTGGGCGGCACAGGGCACGGAATACATCGCGTGAAGTCACATAGTAGATACACATAAATAGAGGTAAATATCTATACATAACCTTGAGCACTGAAAGTTATCGTAATGATACTTTCCAGATCCGTCATTATAAAGAACATAAAGCACGAGAGGGCCGCCCGCGGCGAGCGGCGGAGTTTATAGCAGGATGCGCTGATGATGCAACATCCACCCGCCGGGAAGTGGCGGTTATCGTTTAATTAGTGACGTCCACTTTAGGAAGGGCAAGGTCACGAGCTGACCGTGGCGCCGGCTCTGACTCATGTACCCACAACACAAACGACGGCACTGATCAAACGTTGATCGACATGTTACCTACGACTGAATAGCTCCAAAGTATCTGACTCGCGATAAACTGCTAATACAAGAGTTAAACGGAAGTCATTCAAATTATATTGATACGAGTTTAATCCTTGTAACCAATCACTCGTCCAGGGACCCGCGCTGGTTGGTTTATTATAATTTATTGATCCTGTATTTTATTTTACGTATTTAATTTTATCTGTTCTCTACTCAACCTGTATGTTCATGATAATTATAATTTAAATTAAAGAGGATGGCGCTGACGCTCTCGAGGCGTATTTAAGCATAATGTAACAATAACGTTCAATGAATGTACGTAATATAGTCTTGAGCTTTGTCCACGTCTAATTCTCTTGGAGTGGTGAATGAATACAGAGTGGAACAGAATCACGGCCGCCGATCGAGACGCGACCAAATAATTGCAGTGATCAAGCCGCGGTGCGGCGCCGCATTCACTGGCGGTCCTTCTGACACAATTCAGTCCGAATGCCCCCACGATGACAACTAACAAAGGAACCAGCGAACCGTCTCTATCTCAATATGTCATCGCTATTTACTACCGCTCAACTATATTCAAATTAAAATGTGCACAAAATATTGAGTTGCATCATAACTGTTCCGTTTTGTTCACAATGGCTTTAAAAACTATGTATGATGTCAAGGTGTCAGCCTATTGTGTAGTCTGCGCGCTTGAATTTTAACCGTTTAACCATCTGCATAACATTGAATTCATTTGTTTGTGTTCAATTCGTTTTCGCCACTCGCCATTCGCCAGAGAACTAAAGTTACCGACATAGCTCAGCGAATTAGTAAGCTGAAGTGGCAGCGGGATGGTCATATCTGCCGAAGAACCGATAACCGTTGGGGCAGACGTAGTGTAGGATGACTTGAAGCAAGGTGGAGCGATGACATACGCAAGGTAGCTGGCAGTAACTGGAAAAATGAGGCGAAGACCGGGCTCAGTGGCGTGCCTTGCGAGAGGCTTATCTGCAGCGGTGGACTAGTGTAGGCTGATGATGATGATGATCGAATTAGTTTTCTTTCACAACTTGTTTCCCAACAAACTATTCTAACTGCAAGTTATGAAAAATAGCATTATGTTTTTGTGTTGTAACGTGAAGGGCCGCATTCCGCGGGGCACCGTGTGCTCGCTGCACAACCGCGCGTGTTGCAGTGTTGTGTACCGAGGCTTGTGTCATCTGTTTACGTTTTCCTTATTCAATATTGATCTTGCCCAGATTGTGCCGCTCCGTGTAATTTGTAGGTATCTCTGCGTGACTAGAATCATATTTTCCTCAAGAGAGCGCTCGCTAGTCTCGCAACGAAAGTCGTGAAATATTTATGTGAATTTTAATTTGTTTAATTTTTCTTTTCAGGTAAGCCATTGGTGCAACTACTGAGAGTAAGAGCTGTTAAAGAGGGTATAGTAATACAATAGAATAATAGTTATCTACCTAGTTGTATGAGATAAATATTTAACTTTTGACTTGATGTTGAAGGTGCTGCGTCATTGTTGCGTTCACTTTGAATATTGTTAATTTTGCTTTCTTTCATTCTTGTTTTAATTTAAATTGTATCTATATTATTACAAGATTTTTTATAAATAGTTCGATATGAAATTGTCCGTTCTGCTTCATAATAAGAATGGGGCCGGTACCGCTCGCGACCAAGTCGTTAATCTAACATTACAAATAGCTACACGTAAAGCAATTTGTCTCAATCATAACGCCGCCGCCGAGAAAGGCTAATGTAGGGTCGCACTCGCATCTCGGGATCGCAGATTGCATCTCCCTCCGCGCGTACGCATTTCGCTTTCTACTTTTTGCATAGATCGCGTTTTCATTTCTAACATCTATATTTGAAATTGGTACAGTGCAGCAATGTTAATGGTATGATTAGAAAGTACAATAATTACTTCGTGTCAGAATGAGACGCCACGTTATTGATTGTGTCGAGTTGATAAGCTGTCGAGTCCGCGATCTCTGCTCGAGGAATGGCATTCGTTTTATGTTCAATTGCAAAATTAAATGTACACCTATAAATATCTTGTACTTTCTCTGCTTGATCGATTTAGCTTTTAACATATTCTTCGAAGTCATTTTGTGTGTTGATTGACGTGGTGCGTGATATCTAGACTCATTTCAGATAAGTACCTATGTTTAAAACTGTATTTATATTATACCTTCTATCGTACTAGTAACGAGCCGTATCTTTACCATTCTCAAATACTACACAGTATAATACTCTATAAACTCTACGAGCAATGGCGGCCTTTTGCGGTACACCTATTTCAACTAATAATTTAAATATTAAAACAGGAGGTGCCTTATTAAGATAATCAACCGTGCTTAACAAAGCATGTGGGAAAGGAAACATAATGTTTATTGCGACTACCGACGTCGCGAACGGTCCAATCACTACAAGCGCGTATACTTTCATGTCCAGCCTCGATTAGCGTGGTACACAGCTTTCGAGTAATTTCCTGGAGCTAATGGTTACAGACTCGAGGGCATCGAGACACTGACGGTACAAACAACGCCGCCAGTTCTCTAATGTGATTAGTACCACGCCACCAGTACACGCAGGAACTGCACTCATCGAAACTGTTTACACGGAATGTCTTCTATGGAAAATGCATTAACTAGGAGCTTTGATTGAATGATGTTTGACACGCACATTGGATTCATAACTATTGCACTACTTTAGTGATTGTTACTCTCCGCGATTGCCCTTTCTCATCCACAAACAGTCATAATAAATGTTTACTCTCTTTGATCTCGTCACTATTGTCCTCGAAAAATTACAAGTTTCTATGGATAAAGCCACAAGGCGCTGCTATGCTGACTTACGTAATTATAATAACAAAATCCTTAACAACTCAAAACATGCACCGCCCGCGCCACAAGCAGCCATTGTTTGCCTAACAGAGTTTCTCTATACACTGACCACTTCCTACTGCTAATTCAATACTGACCCACCTCCGTCCGGTGTACTGACTGCTTTAGATTCTGTACTTATGTACTCGGCAATAGCTGTGATCTTTGCCGTCACAAGTTCACTGCGGTTGACTGTTTTCATAATAGGTTGATATTAAGTTACGTAATCGCCTGATTCTGTTTATTTGATTGCATTCGTTATGTTCAGGAAATAAGCCACAATAACATTAGCGTCCGCGATGGAAGGCGTATAATCGAATTTCTTGGAGTGCTTGTTACAGCAGCAAAGCTTTTATTCGTGTCATTTGAGAGGAATACTAGTATTGAGTTCTGTTACAAATTGATTTCCTGGAAACTGGCATGAATGCATTAGGCCATAGATATCCTGCCTCAAATCACCATCAAAAATCAAGTTACGCTGGAGCTGGGCCCGAGTTGGAAGCACGCCTTAGCCCGATCTCGCTACACCTAGCAGGACGGTCTCCTGACCTACACTTTTTGGTAAATCGCGAGATACACCGCTATTACAGTTCTGCGGAGTGTGACACCACCTAGCCGCCGCCACTTCCATCGGCGTCGGTGATGTTGGTCATCTTCCTTCTCCAAGCGCAAGCGCAAGCGCAAGGTATGGTAAAGACATACCTTGACCGACTTTGAACTGCCAACCAGCTGTACTGACAAAATTACCGACCCTCATAAAGGATTCTTTATATGTGAGAAAAAGAACTCTTTTTTTTCAATCTCATATATTTTAATGGGCTTGTTATATAATATTTGACAATAAGCACTTTGTGATTCTATAAAAGCATTTAGTATAATAACTTGATTTTAAGTACCTAATACAATTTTGACTTGTAAAAATGCTAAAAATAGCCTATTTGCAATCAATTCTTTTGACTTTGACTTTGACATCTTTCGTAAATGCGTAAACTGGACTCCAAATAATTTACTCTCGAAAGTACTAGACAGTGGGTTATTGTTTTTTCATATCGCTACTTTTAATGAAGAATACTTTATATTTAGGCGTGAGTCGTGATCGTGACACACAATAGGCGAGTGTTCAATGCTCGTGCTCATTACTGCTAATAAATGTGGGAGCGAGGTCGCTGGAAGCATGCGCCCGCACCGCGCCGCTTGGAATCTCACTCATCCTGCGGTAGGGGCCACTAGGGTACGCGGGCGCTAGCTCCCCGACCGCAGTGCTCTGTGTGATCATTGCGGTTAGGGACTTTGTTTTCTTTTCATTCACCAACAGTGAAGTTCCCTTTCTTATACTAAATGAAACTTCTTTATCTTCACTCTATCCCGTCAAAGTTGGTCTTCACAATATATATACTGCATACATTTATCTAATGTCCTCAACTTCTTTCCATTCATATCTACAACACAACCAACGTGTGATGATAATGAATCTCGAGTAATTTGTAAGTCTTCTCAGGGCCCTGTACTTGGGACTTGAACAACGGTGCACTGTGCAATTAGACTAATTACTGTACACGCCATTAAATTTTTGGACATTATCATCTAGGAAGCACGGGTAAGTTGTTATTTAGCCGTAAAACTATCGTGTTTAAGTTCAAATTACCTCTCTCCTAAAAGCTGCTTTCAGTAATTAGAAAAAAAAAATTTGCGGGGTCAACGTCCCGAGCAAACCTCGTCAAGATAGAGGCTTGGTTGATGCAGCAATTTGCCTTCCCTCTCTAGGAAAAAATAACTCGGACGTGGTTATTCTATAAACATTATAGGGTTCATAGGTATGGTAGGCTTGGTGCATGATGCTGTTAGATACGTTAGAGAAACCGAAACATGATCCGCCGACCTGCAGGATAATAAAGATTTGCTGTCGGAACTGGTTGCTGTGGGAAGCAGACGATTTATTTGTGTTTGTTCCTGAATAAATAATATCAAATTAAATTCTAGCTTTTTATTAATTCGAGCCGAGTTCATTTAACGCGTACTTTCCTGATTGGCTACCTACATTCCCTTTGCAGTACAGATACTACGGAAGTAATAAAATTGGAAACCTTAGATAACGTAACCTCTCTCCGTGAAAGGCGCACTTGCGGAGTAAATTCCTTGGACAAAAGCTTTTAACTGATGTTAATTGCTCTGCCGATGGTATAATGGGCACCTCACGATTCGGATGTTTTGATAATGTTGAATGAAATTACATATGAAAGTAACACTCCGACATAACGTGGTTGTTAGTTTGTTTGCATAAAGGGTTTCTGAGGAATTTTTGGGTTTATTGATATCCTATTACTTATGTACGGTACTGTGTTTAACAAACTTTGTTACATCATTATCCTAGTGCTACCCAACTACTTGACTAAACTTTCTTGACCTTGTATGGATACATATTGGTTTGTCCACGCTCCAGATTCACCTACATGTATACGCTTCAACAGGCGCATTCTGGTTGCACTGCCCCCGGCTCGTGTGACATGACACCTGGTGAATACTTGATTAGTCTGGTTTCCATACCAGCATAAACCTCGTATCCCACAGGTGTAAGCTCAAACAAGTTATTCAAATCCTTTTAATTTAATTTGAACAGTTTTCTACATTCGCATGTTCGCCAACTGATGTGTTTTTTATCTTCGTCTGTTTTCCCATTGAACAGGTTTAGGTATTTAATCGCGTGACAAATCGGTTTCACAATGTATTAGGCGTTATTGCATAAATCCACTATCTATATGTGGTAGAGAAAATTCCTCGTCCAGTGGTCGGTGGAGGCGGCTGCGTGGCGGCTTCATCTCCGCTCCCTCGGCCTTGCGAGACTAGACTAGTCAATTATGATGCCGCGTCTGATTCCGATTATTATTACTTATTACATTCCCAAAAAGAAAATGGTCAATCAATCAATATTGCTACGCTATCGTTAATTCAATTTAAAAATACATACACCAGACAGTATTTTTCACGGTGCGCACTCGCATCCAGTGTTTCATGAAGACACTGCGCCCCCATCACATCCATCCTCACGGCAATCAGTGGCAGGCACGCAGTGCTGGTGGAGCCGCGCATCCGGCTCGATTACAATTTTCGAATTTCGGTCCCAAGTAGCGGACTCTGCATCTCGGATGGAATTCTTTTGTTTCTCTGTAATTTGGGGCACTATACTTAATTCTAATTTCATCATCAAATTTGAAACAGTATCGTGGTAATTACAGCCTCAGGAACTCAGGATGTAGGTATCTCGCAATCTCGGTGTTCTGATTATATGTCACAAAAACATAGACCGATGTAATGGTTCATATAATTATCTCATTCGAGTAGTTGCTGACAGCTGATGATGCTAGTTTTTTTGATAGGCAGACGTTATTGCAGCATTTGCCACCGCACGAGTTTAGTGTAACATGTACACTTCTGTAGAAGTCCCATCTCGGCTAGATGACGTGCGCAGCGGGCCCGTCAGTGGATGCGTGACGAACTTCGCATCTGTCAGGGACCGGGACATATCACCGTGTAATACCACCGTGTATAACCATATAATAGTGTATTTATAAGATGATCATCATTGGCATAGAGAAAGCAAATCTTGTAATGACTTCTTAAATAAGTAGATTCAAGAATAGTGTAGGAACCATGCGCCCTCGAAGGCTAGAAACATTTCTACGTACGATCACACATTAAAGATCAAACATCAATCTAAAATGATGTAAAAAATACAGACATTCTCGGTTTCTAAAAAAAGTGTGGTAATGAGCACTTGTCATGTCGGACGGAACTTTAGCAAACCAACATCATTCTAATAAAAACTAATAACGATGATATAGTACAGTCAACTGTAAAAAGTGATTCATCAACTGCAATTATGTAACAACCAATATCGGGCTAGTTGTTATTTGCCCGATGAAAGGAGCGATTGTTGCAAGATGTTGCGAAACCGGGGAGCGTGGGCGAGGTTGGTTGGCCAATCGCTTCTTCCTACAGCCTACCGTGTGTTGCATGCCGCGATGCATGGCTTATTGATTTTCCAGAAACATCCTTTCACTAACATGAAGTTGTTCAAACTGCACACAATATTCATCAAGTAACTACTTGTTTCTCAATTCAACAAACTGCGTATATTTTGCAGCGTGTGTAGATACGAAATGTTACGCCGTGAAACATTCTCCAGCGGAGGCGCTCCGCCAGCCGCACCTGACCGCCAGCCGACGAATTAACTGTAATGGCTTTAATGTTACACCTCGCCCGCGCCTGTGTCATAACTATTTTTTGCTTCTCTGTATCCGTGACTCACGCGCGTTGTATGATAGACTATTATTTGCAGTATTATTTAATATTTCCGCATCAATTGTTTCAAGATAGATTATTGCTTTTGATATTGTAATCATTTTTATTGGAGTTTCGTATCACAATGACCTGTCACTATGACGACGTCCACTCCAGCTGCCCGTGTGTCCCGTCCCGGCCTTAATAAATAACGCCCAACGATCACATACATAGATCCTGGACCCTAACTAAGGTTCCCTGTATATCTAAGGACCCAGAAACTACGATTTTGCGAGTTGAAGCTCACTTCGTCTATTCGCCAATTATTCCAAATACTTATATATTTTTCTTACTTTCTTTCCATACGAGACGCGACGCTTGTAGAATGCATCATTATAAGAGTACAATAATAGAATCATGTCTGATCGTTGGCTCAATTTGTAACTGTCAACAGGTTTTTAATGACTGGCGTAGGATCCACGCATTAACATTCATCATCTCTAAATAAGCGATCAATAAATCTTTCCACGTTCCAGCGAGCGAACATTCATTTTCATATTTTTCTAGGTACAGAATAATGTCCATTCCCCGGTGTGCCGCGGCGGTCTCCCGTCTTGTTTATTGCGATCTTTACCACTGATAACATTTTCTATTCATCCCGTCCATAAACATTATGTGCCTGCGCTGCAAGTACACCAAGTTGGGGCGCGCATTGCTCGCCACAATGTTTTCACGTTTTGCTATATTGAGTGAGGCTACGCATTCCTGACCAATTTGGCAGCCCCGTAGTCCGCGCCGCGAGGTGAGCAGGACGCGGCTCCAGCTCCAGGCTGGCGCGGCGCCAGCGCGCGGTATTTCTGTACCGCATTCCCGCGGGTGCCGCCCTCGGGGGCTACTAGCAAATTGAACATTTTTATTCAAATCCTGACATGACACGTAATTTTGCTTGTTGTCGTTTTACTGCTGAATTTTGTTTTCTTGTAATTATTTTGATGCTGTATGTCTGCAAGGTACATGTGTGGTCTTCAAATCATAATAGGTCTTTACCTATGAAATTGCCGTATTGCAGTACAGACTTTTTCAAACAAAAAAAAGTTTTGATTGGCTATGAATTCTAAATTCAAATTAATTTTGTTTTAAAAATATGACATTCTATTTACAATATAAGTCTTTTGTTTATTGATTAGCGTTGTATTTTCATTACATTTCAACATTTTTCCTCATAATGGATACTTTGAAATTTCGTGTAATTATGGAATATGAGTTCCGTCGTGGCACCAACGCGGCACAAACGACACGTAACATCAACGACGTTTACGGAGAGAACTGTACAAACGAACGTACAACCCGTTATTGGTTTGCTCGGTTCCGTTCTGGGAATTTTGACTTGAAAAATGAACCTCGTGGTCGTCCGGAAACTTTGGTCAACAATGATGAATTAAAGGCGATTGTGGAAGCTGATGAATCTCAATCTACAGCTGAGCTGGCAGCAGCTTTTGATGTTAGCATCAAAACAATATTGGTCCATTTGCGACAGATTGGCAAGATAAAAAAGCCATCTATCAAGATGGGTGCCCCACGAACTTAACGATCGCCAGCGCAACGTACGCGTCGAGACTTGCCTTGCGCTGCTTAACAGGCACAGAAATGAAGGAATTTTGAACCGAATTGTTACTTTCGCTCAGCAAGCTGGTTAGATCCTGTTTCGGTACCAAAGCAATGTGCAAAACAAAAAATGACCCCTAGAAAGGTGATGGTCACAGTTTGGTGGTCTAGTGCTGGTGTGATTCATCATAGCTTTTTACAAAACGGCGAGAGCATTACTGCAGATGTGTACATTGAAGAACTGACCACAATTATGGCGAAACTCGCACGTCTGCAACCAGCTTTGGTCAATCGGTCATCTCCACTGCTACTTCACGACAACGCGCGACCCTATACTGCACAACAGACCGTCTCTAAGCTGCATGAGTTGGGTTTGGAAGCTCTCCCTCATCCGCCATACTCACCAGATCTTGCCCCTACCGACTATTACTTTTTCCAAAATTTGGACAACTTTTTAGCGGGAAAAAAATTCAATTCCCGAGAGGCAGTACAAAACGCCTTTGAAGAGTTTGTTGTCTCCCGTCCTGCTGATTTTTTCAAGAAGGGCATCCATAAACTGCCACAGCGTTGGCAAAGATGCATTGATTGCAGGGGTGATTACTTTGAATAAAAGAAATAAATAAGTTCGAAAAAAAAAATACTTTAACTTTTTTCAAACAAAACGGCAATTTCATAGGTAAAGATCTAATATAAATACTTAGAAGCTTACAAATTAGATTTAGGGTGAATTACTAAGAATTTGTAAGAAGGTGAGAATTCCTAATTCTGAGCTTATTTACTCACTCCCAGGATTCACAGACGGTGTGTGCTCTGCGCTGATTTTATTAGATTCGATTCCTGCGGCTGCGGGCGCCACTGGCCAAGTGTTATTAACGTCTAATCAGCGTTCACCTAAAGCGGCAGTTAAAATTTATGCTGAGTGGTATCTGTTTAGTCTTTCATAAACTTTCTGTTAGCCGGAGTCCTCGTTTCGTCGCCGCTCGAGGGTGCTCCTCTGCTCCAGGCTGTGTACGAGTCTACAACATTGACGAGTGCACTCGAGACATGGTCTCGATAGATCAAGAGCAAGTGGCACCTCGATGTGGTTCATAAATTTATCGAAGCTACAGAGCTGCGACGCGGATGATGTCTCGCGCTTGTCTGAATTTATTGCTCAATGAAATTCGTATAAGTGTCCCGACTCCGGCCGGCGCCGACCGTAAATCACTGATGCCCATCGATTCGGATCAGAGATGACATACTGGTGTTGTGGTTTAAGCGTTCTCTCTCATCAAGCCATATTTACTTTTTCTTGTAGCAATTGTGTTTAGAATTATTATTGTTAGTTCAAGTAACATCAAATTAGTGGTTTTGATTACATATCGTGATTTAAAATTGTATGCTATACCGTCCAGTAGCACAGATGTTCGGGGTCGGTAGTGCAACTCGTGCAGAGCGCACGCTCCGAGCCCTAATTGGATCAACTGGTACCTACGTCAGATCAGATGCGGCGGTCCGCGCGAGCGCACCCAATGCGTTCCACATGCATGTGGCGCGGGGTGACTATTTGTAAACACGGCGACTGCTATGGGACTATATACTGTTATTTATTCTTTAACTGTAAAATGTTAAAATTCTACTGACACTATAGGCAATATGGTGTAGTCATGTTCCCCGATGCTGCGCGTCGTGTTTGAACTACTAACTAGCTAGCTTGAGCTAGAAACGACTTTTCCATTGAGCAGATGGTTAGTACATAAAATATCCCCGAGATACTCGTACATATCGGTACTAATTAATGTTCTACAAAAACTATCACAATTTGTGCAACTAACTGAATATAAAAAGTTTTGGGAAAGCTCTCCATAAATGGAAAAGTGACTTCTTCATGCAGGTTGGTACCGTCACCGTCCGTCATTAGCAACATCCACTGTCGCCGTCGGTCGGCCTGCCGCCCCCGGCCCGACCGGCGCGCGGCTCGTGCATCACACTGACATTGGAAACGTAACAGCTCTCGGTGACAGACTTTTTGTTTTACTTCAAACTTGTCTAGCCTTTGACCACGCTCTCACCTGATGGGAAGTGACGATGCGATCGAAGGTGTAGCATGCTAGCCAAGTAAATACCTATGCACTCTTCTGTTGAACACGCCCGGGTCATATTTCGCCGCAAACACAGACGCTGGCAGGGCATTCCATTCCTTAGCCGTTCTAATTAAGAACGTGGAATCAAATCGCTTGGTACGAATGGGTGGTATTTCGACCACGAAAGGATGGCGCTTAGCCGAGCGTCTAGTAGTCCGGTAGTGGAATGGTGACGTGCTGAAAATGTAACTGTTACTGGGTATCCCGATGTGTACTATAGAAAGCAATGAAGATCAGAATTCATTTTCATAAATAGGGCTCTTACACTACTTATATTATATTCTGTTCTCTATGATTACCCGTGTGGGTAATCATAGAGAACAGACGATTTACGGGTTAGATACACGGGTAATCATAGCCTGTTCTGATCTGATTGTTCTAATTCAAGCAACTGCTTGTAGAAGATAGATTCATCCTTGTGACACTTATTCGAATGGCGTCATTTGCATAGGCTGCGGCGGTAGACACCTTCCTCACCAACCCACCTAGTAGGTGTTTAGATGGTTTAAGTAGGTAGACAACTAGACATTGGTTAGTGAGGTGATGCATTGTACAAACTGTGACCTTATCGTAGGTTTTCCTTATTTAAAGACTAATTTGATCGCTAGAATTGAAGCCGGACATTTTTGGTGTGTTGCCAATACATCATTTTTTATTTTCCTTCCATTGTACTCATACGTTTAACATCAGATCGTAAATAATGATGTCACTGTACGCTAGGATCCTTGAGAAGTGTGACGAAGGAACAACTGACACCACCTTTTTGATACTTTGTATGCTGGAGTCCGCGCCGTGAGTATTCTAACGCCGCCGAGCGTATATAGTACACTCTACTTAGTTCGATTTGCATCATTTCTTCATGGTCTTTATTTGTTTTAAGGACGGACAACCAACAGCAAAGATTGCTTGCTTTTGCTAATTCCCAGGATCGCGCCAGTCCTGCAGTAATTAGATCAGGACGGCTGAGTCACCGCGACGACACATTAACAGTGCACGCGCGACCTGCACACTGCACACTGCTGCACACTGCAGGGGACCGCCCGCCTCACTCGTCTCGTACTCGTCCACCGCGCCTTACAAGAACATGTTGATATTTTTAAAAGTTTCGTATCTTGAACTCGTATATTAAATATTTGGTTGCTGTGCACGATTTAACTTTAAACAATTTTAACTTTATAACAGTGTTAAGGTAACTTTTGTATTTCATTTATGATTAAGAGACAGAGCTCACGCGCGTGTCGGGGGATCGGTACTAGAGTGTTTGTTTTATTTTGCATTAAGTTGAACTAGATGGCGCCCATATTTTCAGATAATAATTGTTTCGCGGTGACATTCTCATGGAAACTTGTTCCTATTACCGAATTGGAATAGAATTCTTTCCGGCCGGTGACGCTGTAAAGATCAGTAGACAACAACAGCATTTGCCCGTACAAAAAAAAAAGAATAGAATGCTCCAGTAGCAAATGGAGTTTTATTACCTATTCTACGACTTCACCTTCACTTTTTAAACATGTTTATAATTTGTAAGCCCCTCCGCATTACTCAGAACTACGTATCCGTATCGGAGCGGTGCGCTACGTGACACCATCTGTGCGTGGCGGCCGATGTTATTGATTCTATGACGGCGGGAGAGTGGCGGCGCACCCGCCGGACTCGCGGGACCTCGCGACCCCCTCGCACTACAAGTATTCTGTGCCCGCGGCCCCCCGCAGTTGACCCCTGTAATCATTCAAATGTATTACAATCGTCGTTATTGCCCATTAGTTTAGGCATCGCACGGGCTCGGACCCGCAGGAAGGGCGGCTGGCTGTTGACTCCTTAGTTCCACACCATCAACATAAAGCTGGAGATATGACCAGTCTGCATACACTGCAATGTACGTCATTCTAGAGCGGCACATATGGTAACGATATCACAGTATACGGACGGAACAGCGTACTCCCAACAGGGCTTTTGTTTTCTGCGATGAAGTCAAAAGATTTTATTGCATGACTATTTTTTTAGCACTCTTCAAGTCAAAATGGGATTAGGTACTTAAAACGAAGATATTATAAGTTCAAGTAGGTTAGATATAAGTGATATCCTGACTTAGATCCTAAGATATAAGTGATCCACGAGGCTCTGCAGCGAGTGGTCCCATTTGACCCCACGGCCCCACCCGCAGGCAAGGTGGCGTGCGGCGCGTGCGGCGGCAAGTGCAGCGGCGAGGTGCTGCGCGTGTCCGACAAGTACTTCCACACGGCCTGCTTCACCTGCCGCACCTGCGCCGCCTCGCTCGCCAGCGGCGGCTTCTTCTGCAAGGACGGCTACTACTACTGCCCGCAGGTACCTACTACCCACGCCGGGACAGCTATGCACTGGCTTCTCTTTTTATCTTTGCCTATTTCAAGTTTGTTCGAGAGTAACAATACACAACATAACCATTCCCCTGTTATACGATATATTGAAGTAAGGGGTACCTAAGTGAAGACGTAGACGACATGGTTGCGTGCTTGCCTAACGTGTGTGTTGTGTGGGCGGCAGGACTACCAGCGCGCGTTCGGCACGCGCTGCGCCGCCTGCAGCCAGTACGTGGAGGGCGAGGTGGTCTCCGCGCTCGGGAACACCTACCACCAGAAGTGCTTCACCTGCGCCAGGTGCAAGTGAGTACATCCACAACGTAACTTCGGTTGTTAACCAATTAACAAACAAAAAGTATCTAAGTGTTGTATCAGTTATCTGGTTTCCATAGTACAAGCTTTGCTTAGTTTGGGGCTAGATGGCGCTGTATGAAATGTCCACACATATTTATTATTTTATTTTACTTATCATGTATCAGACAGGCAAGAGTTTGAGCACATTAGCATACCGCCACCTCTTGGTGCGATCAATTGAAGACCTAAAGTGAATGACATTACGTTCGTGCTGCGTTCCAGGCGCGCCTTCCCGTCGGGCGAGAAGGTGACGTACACGGGGGCGGAGGTCGTGTGCTCCGCGTGCGTGGCGGGCCCACAGCGGCAGACCGCGCGCGCCGCCCCCTCCCCCGCGCCCTCGCCCGCGCCCCTCCCCCTCACCAACCACCACAACGGGGACCACTCGCATCTGCCCGAACAGAACGGTACTTCACCAGACGTATCAGCCAACGGTGAGTGCGCTATACGATACATTCGTTTTCACCGTTAATTCTTCCGACCGGCGCCGAAAATGTTTTGGATGACGAAATAACAATGGACGATTCTTCATATGAGTTGGTGCCACAAATGCAACACATGCTTTTCAATCAAAAAAATGCCTAAGTCCCAATTATAACTAATTGTATTTTCTAATAAGATGGCTTTTCAAATGCCGTGCGCCGCGATCCCTCGTACCTGATGGCTAGCAGCCCCAGTGCAAGGGTCTGACCGCTGGCATTGGTCACGTTCCAGAATGCGCGGGATGCGGGCAGGAGCTCTCGGAGGGCCAGGCGCTGGTGGCGCTGGACCGGTGAGCTCGCGGCGCCGGCGGCGGCGGGAGGGTGAGGGCGGGAGCGTGACGCGCGCCGTGTTGCAGGCAGTGGCACACGTGGTGCTTCGCGTGCGGCGCGTGCGGCTGCGTGCTGGCGGGCGAGTACATGGGGCGCGGCGGGGCGCCGTACTGCGAGCGCGACTACCAGCGCCTGTTCGGCGTGCGCTGCGCCTACTGCCAGCGGTACATCTCGGGCAAGGTGCTGCAGGCGGGCGACGCGCACCACTTCCACCCCACGTGCGCGCGCTGCAGCAAGTGCGGGGACCCCTTCGGCGACGGCGAGGAGATGTTCCTGCAGGGCGCCGCCATCTGGCACCCGCGCTGCGGGCCCGCCCCCGCGCCCGCCGCCACGCCCCCCGGGCCCGACGCCGCCGACCGCGCCTCCTCCGAGCTGCAGGTACCGGCAGGCACCCTCTATGTCCGCTTGTATGTATCCTATTGCACTTGTTTGTTGTGTTCGCATCGGCAGTGTTTAACGCTCTGACGATGCGAACGTAGCGTTGCCCAAACGGTTATTCCGATATTTACATTTTAAAAATTGTAAAATAGATTCTAATGTACTAAATCTTGAGTTCAACTCAGTTCGACAGTACTGAAAATATCGCGATCTTCGTCATTTCAATCTTCGTGAATGGTACGACACAAGTTAATTGGCAGGTATACACGGTGGAATTTAATTCATTCTTTTCATTAAATGTCACAAGGTCCAATTTAAAAAAGTTTAGTGCCTCCTAAAATAACTGCATGACAGCCGAATTGTCTATTTAACGGTACACACAGTGCGGGCACCAGCTGAGTGCTTTGTAAATGTTTCGTAGGCAATAAAACACCTGCTTTGCTCAATGTCACAATGTTCAATTTTTTTTTAAATTTAAATTTGCAGTAATTTGATAATACCCAGATTTCAGTTTTATTTCATAAGTACTTTTTATTTAGTTATATGGGAGCGTTCTATAGCATGAACTGAATACATACATTAAAGGAAAAGAACGAATTAAATTCCACCTTGTATACTATTGATTTTTCATTGCACAAATACGATCGGCGCTATTGTTACTCGTATTACTCCTCATTATTTTTCGTATTGCTTCAGTTATCCGTTGACAGTTCAGTTTGACAAGCGGCGTGATGTTTGCCACATTTCATTAAAAAATTAAAATGTTACACAAGAAGTAATGCCAAACAAATTAAGTCTGTATAAAGTTGCGGACAAACCAGTAACTAAACTCGTATGTTAACAAAGTCATTACCGCCACATATGCCGCATGTGAAAATGAACTCTGTACCTCATAGCGTAGAGCCGATGATGACGAAAGCAAGTGCATGTCGTTGTGTTGCGCAGTTCTCGCTGGCGTCGCGAACGCCGAGCGCCAACGGCTCCTACTGCAGCCCCTACAGTAGCCTCACTAGGAAGGTGACACCGCTTTTACTTTCTTTTTACTTTTATTTAGTTTGTTGTGACCCTGGACGACCTTTTGCAAACCCAATGGAGTAATATACTAAGGATGTATGAAATTAATTTACGACACTTTAATATTACACCATGATCAAAAACCATTAATAAGGTTACTAGAGATGAACGGACCTTTAGTCGGAACGGAGTCTTTAGTCTCAATGCCTGTCAGTGAATATTATTTTCTTGAAGTGTTATCACAGGCTGTTGCCAGTGGCTGTTCGCTCCCCGTTCGTTCTCGACACATTATACTTTACAGTTGACGTACATGAGCGTGACTCGTCAGAAAATAAATTGCATTTTGACCATCACGTTTCATTATGAAAGTAATTGCTCATTTACTAATAATTACAAACTCAAAATATTTCACATATTATTAGACGCAACAGTCAATAATTTGGTCGCTTCGAGGGTACAACTTGTTATTTGTAGTTGACACATTACATTTTTTTTCGTAATGTATGTTGTTTATGTTGTCGTTGTTTTGATGTATTCCTGTTGCGCGCACACGCAAGAATGTAGATATGTTAACTAGCTGTTATACTTTACTATAATTAACTGTAAGTTTTATATAATTTACCGTTTAGTAATTATATGAAGTAAAACTTCTTTACGCACGCTTGACTTGGAGATTAAGCTGGCGAGGCGAATGGAAATCTAAAGTTGTTGGTTAACACAGATCTCCATCGTCAAGTTATCAAAGTTTTAACCGAAGCATCAAAATTAAGCGTCGATTAAAAAGACGCGGTCATCATAGAAACAAGTTTTGTCCTCCCGTTGTGTTGCGGCCCGAGTTCGCTCCGAGGTCGATAGAGCCCTTATCGCTGGCACCGCTCTGGCCGCAGTACGGGTACCGCTGCACGTCGCCGGGGCTGGTGCTGCGCGAGTACCACTCGGGGCCCGTGTCGCCGCACCGCATCACCACCTACAGCTACCTGACCGGCGAGCTGGGCTACCTGCGGCGGCCGCTGCAGCCGCACGACCGCCCGCCCGCCTCCCCGCACTTCCACCGGCCCGCGAGCGCGGCGAGCGGCGAGCGGTCGGCGACCCCGCGCGCGGCGAGCGGCGAGCGGTCGTCGACCCCGCGCGCGCCGCGCGCCGCCTCCGCCATGCGCGCGCTCGTCGACTCCATCCGCAGCGAGACGCCGCGCCCCAAGTCGCCGCACATGAACAACGAGGTCGGTAGCTCCTTCGGTCTCATTACTTCAATTATAATATACACTTTATTTATTGTATTTCAACATGGAAGATTTAAAAAATTTCTCATCGATCTTTATCCGTTGATTGTATATTTTTCAATGTTGATCGCTGCACTAATGATCGCCCAAGACCCGTAGTACGGCACGGTGGGCCCTAGCGCAGCCCCCGCGACCTCACCTGGTTCAAGCAGGAGCCGATCGAGCTGTCGACGTACCCGTCGGCCTACAAGCCGCCGCCGGGCGCCATGCCGCCGCTGGAGCGGGACGACTTCCCGGCGCCGCCCTACCCGTACTCGGACCCCCTGCGGCGCCGGCGCTGGTCCGAGTCGTACGCCGGCGTGCCCGACTCGGACGACGAGCCCGACGCCAGCCGCCAGCAGCAGGAGCTCGCCAAGATACACTCCGGGATCGCGCAGGTACGCCCGGCCCCACTCCCGCGGCGGAGGGCGGACTGGGACCGCGCGGTTCCTGTGTTCGCCACTGTATACTCTCACTGTACACATCGTTTACTATCTGACTGTAACTCTTTTTCGAAATAATGCAGATTTATCTATTAACATTCAAATTTCGATGTTGAAATACAGCTCGGTTGAAACAAGTGACGCCCGCCGCAACATTGCAACAGATATATTACTGGCTCGATAGGTCAGTTGCTTGGCTCAGTACCCCTACCTTCTGAATTGAGAATTGTGGATTCGATTCCCACCTAGGACAAACATTTGTGTGATGAACATATGTTCGTTTTATGTCTGGGTGTTATATTATATTCTATGTATGTATTTGCAAACAAAAAGTATCTAAGTATTGTATCAGTTATCTGGTTCCCCATAGTACAAGTTTTGCTTAGTTTGGGACTAGATGGCGCTGGGTGAAATGTTCACAAATATTATTACTATAGTTCAGGCAACTGGATACAGATGTCACCGTATTTCGGAATAATTGTATTCAAATTTTAAGCGAAAGCGATCTCGCGCAGTGTAGCTGAGGTTTACAATGAACGTTACGATATCAGTAATTTTAATCCAATTTCATTATGTTTCCAGGTTTTCCTGAAAGATGTAAAAGAAAAAGAGAAGCTACAACAGTGGAAGAAACAGAACCTCGACCCCAGGAATGCGAGCCGGTACGTCGTGGACCTCGTTACATTATACATTCTATTTTTATTGGTCATTTTTGGACTTTAGTTTAGCATCACATGAATAGCTGGAAACGTCCACACTGGCCTCCCCGTAAAATGTTACTTTGGACACTTAACATTAACCATAGGTCGCTGGTTCAGATCCGGCTCGAAGGACCAAAAGGATGTTCGGGCCTTTCGTCGTAGATTGCGGCCCGTTGGTCCAAACCACTGCACTGTTCTAACAGTTATATTAGTTGTAAAGGAAGTGTACGCGCTATTCGGTGCCGGAGCCGCACTCGTTAGAATGGACACATTAGCGCGCGGTGGTTAAGTGACGACTCGCTGAAGTAAAGAATGTACGGACTTTTGCAGTTTACCTAAGCGTATATAAAACTGCTGTACGTGCTGTATTGGCTCCTACAAACATATCCCCCCCCCCCCCGCAGCACGCCGAGCGCGGCCCGCGAGGCGGGCGCGCGCCTGCGCTACCCCTCCCCGCTGGCCGCCTCCCCCTCGCGCCACCTGCCGCGCGCCGACCGCGCGCCGCCCTACAGCGGTACGTGCCCCGCCCCGCCCCGCCCCGCCCCGCGCCCCACCGGAGGCGGCGGGTTCGATGCCCGCGACTACACAAGTGTTTGTGCACAGAAAGCTCAAATACTTGTTCTGAGTCTGAGTGGTGTGGGACCATGGTCCTCGTAGTCCTGGGTCCCTAAACACAGGGAATCATGGTTAGGGTCCAGGATCTATGTATGTGATCGTTGGGCGTTATTATTATTATTATTAAAGATTCTGTCTCTATGTTCATACTTTTGTAATTACATTTTTGATTACTCATTACCATAACTAATAACATAACTTACCGCCGCCCCAAGCCCCCCGCCCCCCGCCCCCCGCCCCCCGCCCCCCGCCGCCCCACTAGTATACAACACCAGAGGTACACATTATCTCGTACTGATACTGATCGCTGATGCCTGCATTGTAGGGGACGGGGGCGGGGGCGGGGGCGGGGGCGGGGGCGGGCACTAATTATAAATGAAGGACAAACTGTAGGCGACAGATAATATGATCCTGTTTTTACATGAACATTGTAATATATTGTGAGTTTTTGAATAACATAAGATCCGTTTTCGGCAATAAGAAGTTTCAAAATATAATGTTTGTATCCATAATGATTAGGTTGCATTCTCCTTGTGGTCAGTCGACGCCGCACACGCTTTGTCCTTCGTAAAATGTCCTTAACAATAATATTTATCCCGAACTAATGTAAGGCATCGTCCGAGCGAACGAGACGGCACCACGCACGTTCGTTTCTTGCTACTTGTTTCGCGAAATAGGATTTTCTTCTAAAATTACACTTTTATATAATTAAATTGGTATTTATTTTTGTTATCGCGATATTTCCACCCGTAAATATGTTTTACGGAAGAGAAACAGTAGTGCGATGCGACCTTGCGTGGTCTGTTAGTGCGAGAGAGAGAGCTATAGCGGGAGAGCGAGACAGCTGGGCCGGCTGTAGCGCGGGGGCGGCAGGAGGAGGACAGGTGATTAGCTTTCATGCACTTCTTACTTATTTTAAAAACTACAAATATTGAGTACAGTTATGTAATTTTTCAAAAGGATGTTAAGTTGAAACATTACTTGGATAAAATGAAATATAACAACGATCCTTGTTGCGATAGTTGTTAGTTCTCCGCCTGCCACCCCTTGCCGCCCCCTGCCACCCCCTACCGCCCCACGCCGCATGGGGTCGCTTCACGCTTGTTATTGTTGTACCGTAGACGTGTATAGTGATCACGTGACACCACACAAGCCCCCCCCCCCCCCTCCCTCATTTGGAATCGTTATCTTTTCATCTTCATTAGTAACCTATTCATGTAATATTACCGTCGCGGCGTGAACGAGTAGCACCTCATTATTTCCTTGTTTTTTGTTTTAGTTTAAGGTCCGTATTACAGAACGATCCTCAGTCATCGATCGCTACTCAAGCAGAGATTTCATTCCATAATTGATCACTTTATTAATGAAATCTCTTCTTGAGCACCGATCGATGACTGAGCATCGTTCTGTAATACGGACCTTAGTGTACCGAAATGAATGGTATTTGAAGATGAAAGGTATCGAGGGAAAATTTGAAAAATATTACAATAAAATAAATGTCAAATATTGAATATCAAAGTTTTTGGCGAAATTGTGGTGAAATTGCCGCAGAAGCCACCAACACAGATTCAATTCGATTCTATATTATTGTTTTCCAATCAAACAAATAAAACCCGAGTTAAAAATATAACAGGATAATTGGATATGTTTTTTTCGTGCAAGATAAATTAGAGAAGTAACCTTCGGCCAGTTGGTCATTGAGCTGACCCCGGGGTCCGCGGGGCGCGCGGCGGCCTGCAATTACAAGATATGAAATACAGCAGTGGACTTTTGAAGGAGGGTTAAGACTTGACGCCCTTCTGGCACACTAGTGTGTCAGGTGCCCGTCGGCCCCCGCGGGCAAGAGGCACCTTTCGACATAAGATAAAACGTTGCATATATTTCCATCTGTTTCATTTATTTTGTAATAGTATTTTTCTCTATTAAAATAGATAAATAAATCAGTTAATACATAAATGATTGAAGTAAAGACTTTCAACCCTTTTCAAAAGTTCAGCGCGCGGTCGGCCAGTGCGGCAGGCGCGCGGCGCCCTCTCGCCCGCCGCGGGTACTTCCATTATTTGTTATTATATATTATGTTGCATTGCTGTTGTTGTTGTTAGTGTCGTCACGCGACTGGCGGGAGTGGGAACAAAACACGCATTTGAGCTATTTACAGCGTTCTAAAACTTCACTGTAGATAAATTTTGTAAAACGGTCTCGTGAAATTTAAAAAGGGAATGCGTTCAAACGAACGCTGCTCCTGCGTCTGACGGAACAATGTCTGGTCAAGTTCATAACAGTGGAGGAAAATGTAGTGACCAAGTAAATAAATCCAGCTAGTAAAAAAGCTCAGTAGTGCAGCGTCGTGTCCCTCTCCCGGCGGCGCGGGGCGGCCTGTGACGGTGCCTGTGTGCAGCGGGGCGGCCGGGCGGCGCCACGCTGCCCGCGGGCGGCTGGCCCCGGGGCGGCTGGCCCGCGGGGGGCGGCTGGCCCGCGGGGGGCGGCTGGCGAGAGGTACGTACGGGTGCCGCGAGCCGCCGGACGATGCTAGCGTTAAGGACTTAGTCGTAAGAGTCTCGGGGACGCGCTTCGGAACGGAACGAACGAAGTCGAGGAGTACGTTTCAAATACAACGCGTTTTTGTACAATTTGCGCGATTTGTTCTCCTCGGCTCCCCCTACCCGCTCCCCCCCCCCCGAGTGTACCGCGCGCGTGTTGCAGTGGTGTCGTCGCTCCGCGCGGCGCCGCGCCCCGGGTACGGCCTCGCGCCCCGCTCGCACACCTTCTCCTCCAGCACCGCCGTGAGTACCCCCCTCCCCCCCCGAGTGTACCGCGCGCGTGTTGCAGTGGTGTCGTCGCTCCGCGCGGCGCCGCGCCCCGGGTACGGCCTCGCGCCCCGCTCGCACACCTTCTCCTCCAGCACCGCCGTGAGTACCCCCCTCCCCCCCCGAGTGTACCGCGCGCGTGTTGCAGTGGTGTCGTCGCTCCGTAACGGCATGAAGCTTGACGTGAGTGCAATACATGCACCCAATACGGACAAGACTCCAATCATGGTAAACACGTCAGTTCCGGAAGTAATGATTATAAAATGACAACAATATGTACCGGAAGGGGGGGGGGGGAGTGGTAGTAGTCGCGTGAACATTCGATAACGGCAAGGAGAAATAGCTGATGATGATTTCTTTGTTCTTGTCTTGCGATAAGATAACCCTTGTTGTATCATGGCCGCCACTTTAGTTTTCTCGTTATTCAATAATGAAGTAACTGCACAAGTCCATCTCTGAAATGACTCGAGACCGGGAACAGTTGCAGTAAACACCTAGCAATCACTTTGATTGGGCCCAGTTCCCTCCCCCCCCCCCCCCCCTCCACCTGGGGACCGCTGGTCTCCGGAGACACAAAGTGTCAGGCTGATTTAAAATGTAGTCTAGAAAACATTGCCGGGATACAAGCAGCATAACAAAGGGACAAGTACAAAACGGTTCAATAAAGGAAAGATCATGACAAAATCGATAATTTCTGTCTCATTTCCACTTCACTTGTCTTGCATTGTGGTTGACTGGCCCGATAGCTAAGTTGGTGATATTCCTGTCTTCTGAACTGCAGGTTGTGGGTTCGATTCCCACCCAGGAAAACCATTTGTGTGATGATCACCGATGTTTGTTCTGTGTCTGGGTGTTACATAGTATTCTATGTATGTATTTACAAACAAAAAGTATCTAAGTATTGTATCAGTTATCTGGTTCCCATAGTACAAGATTTGCTTAGTTTGGGGCTAGATGGCGTTGTGTGAGATGTCCACACGTATTTATTTATTAATTTATTCGTCAGAATCATTTATAAAGTTGTATCGGCGGCAAACTGATGTTCCATTTGAAACAAAGAGAGAGAGAGAGACTTGTACATAGTATGTCGCGTGTTGCGCACTAGTGTGCGTGTGAGTAACGTGCGTGTGTGCGTGCGCAGGGGGACTTCTCGTTCAGCGGGATGGGGGACAAGACGCATAGCACCGACTTCAGCAGCGGCAAGTCCGACAGTGAGTACACCGCGCACTACTACACACCACCACACACCACAACACACCACCACACACCACAACACACCACCACACACCACAACACACCACTACACACCACAACACACCACCACACACCACAACACACCACTACACACCACCACACACCACAACACACCACCACACACCACAACACACCACTACACACCACCACACACCACAACACACCACCACACACCACAACACACCACTACACACCACCACACACCACAACACACCACCACACACCACAACACACCACCACACACCACAACACACCACTACACACCACCACACACCACAACACACCACCACACACCACCACACACCACAACACACCACCACACACCACAACACACCACCACACACCACAACACACCACTACACACCACCACACACCACAATACACCACTACACACCACTACACACCACCACACACCACAACACACCACTACACACCACCACACAACACAACACACCACAACACACCACCACACACCACAACACACCACTACACACCACCACACACCACAACACACCACTACACACCACCACACACCACAACACACCACTACACACCACCACACACCACCACACACCACAACACACCACTACACACCACCACACACCACCACACACCACACGCACACACAATACCTATCGTTTGTTAAGATTTACTATCTTCCTTTATATATATAAAAACTTCGTGTCACAGCGTTTGTTACCATACTCTTTCGAAACGGCTGAACCGATTTTGATGAAATTTAATATTCGCATTTAGTAGGTCTGAAAACACGATGTTATCTATTTTGATAAGGATGGCCCACCCCAATTTTATTTGTTTCAATGTAAGTTTTTAAAAATGATGTGGTATAAAAAATATATGTACAATCCTAAATTTTCTACCATTTTGCAGCATCCCCTATTTTTTTAATAGCGATATTAGTAATTGAAATAATCTTTAAAAATAATTTATCATAACGTTTGTCGAGTCACGTGGCACTACTACATAATTATGTGTTTAAGCTATTGATTGTGATCGCTACATGATATAAGAATACTCGGCGATAGTTAGTCGCGGACGGACCGTGTGTAGTGCCGCGTGTAACGTTACTGACGGTTTGTTTGCGGCCGCCAGTGCGGACGGACCTGTGCGGTGAGTGCGCCCCCCCCCCTCCTCCCCCCGGCTGGACGGTATCCTCCATCACCACCTCCATCTTTAGTTATATATTTATGTTCAGCTTTCACTTGCGATACGAAAACATGAGCTCGCTTCAGTTTCGCTGAACGATTTAGTGGGAACACAAGCAACGCCAGGATGTAGCCGTACCGTACGGGCCGTCCTACATTCTTGTACTTTAAACATTTACTTCCTCCTGTAGCGCCACGCTGATTCGGATGCACCCACACTCCATGGACACTAGTCTCGCGCCGCGCCCGTGTAGATGTTGGAGTCGAGTACATGGACACTAGTCTCGCGCCGCGCCCGTGTAGATGTAGGAGTCGAGTACATGGACACTAGTCTCGCGCCGCGCCCGTGTAGATGTTGGAGTCGAGTACATGGACACTAGTCTCGCGCCGCGCCCGTGTAGATGTTGGAGTCGAGTACATGGACACTAGTCTCGCGCCGCGCCCGTGTAGATGTAGGAGTCGAGTACATGGACACTAGTCTCGCGCCGCGCCCGTGTAGATGTAGGAGTCGAGTACATGGACACTAGTCTCGCGCCGCGCCCGTGTAGATGTAGGAGTCGAGTACATGGACACTAGTCTCGCGCCGCGCCCGTGTAGATGTTGGAGTCGAGTACATGGACACTAGTCTCGCGCCGCGCCCGTGTAGATGTTGGAGTCGAGTACATGGACACTAGTCTCGCGCCGCGCCCGTGTAGATGTAGGAGTCGAGTACATGGACACTAGTCTCGCGCCGCGCCCGTGTAGATGTAGGAGTCGAGTACATGGACACTAGTCTCGCGCCGCGCCCGTGTAGATGTAGGAGTCGAGTACATGGACACTAGTCTCGCGCCGCGCCCGTGTAGATGTAGGAGTCGAGTACATGGACACTAGTCTCGCGCCGCGCCCGTGTAGATGTAGGAGTCGAGTACATGGACACTAGTCTCGCGCCGCGCCCGTGTAGATGTTGGAGTCGAGTACATGGACACTAGTCTCGCGCCGCGCCCGTGTAGATGTAGGAGTCGAGTACATGGACACTAGTCTCGCGCCGCGCCCGTGTAGATGTTGGAGTCGAGTACATGGACACTAGTCTCGCGCCGCGCCCGTGTAGATGTTGGAGTCGAGTACATGGACACTAGTCTCGCGCCGCGCCCGTGTAGATGTTGGAGTCGAGTACATGGACACTAGTCTCGCGCCGCGCCCGTGTAGATGTTGGAGTCGAGTACATATTCCGTGCAAGTCGACTCGTCACGCAACTTTAGTTCACGAGCTTTGCTTAAACAGTAGACGTGTAGTCCGTACGTTCCGTCTCGCTCGCCCCGCTGACCTCTCGCTCTGTGTTGCAGTATCTGCCGGCTCCATCACAGACGTGGATAGGAGTGCTATGGTGAGTCCTACTGGCTTGGTTTTTATTATTTTATAATAACAACCTGAAAATACTATCACGTGGGCCCTAAACGGCCCATGCCAACAATTTTACCAATCATTAAATGCTAGCATTGATGATTGGTAAAATTGACTTTAACCAATAGCATTGGTTACAGGTAGGGCGGAAGTTAAAAATGTATCATATTTGAAGGGGTGAGAACAAAAAGGGTTTAACTGATTTTTTTCACAAAATTACTTATGGGTATCGTTGTTTGATTCAGCGTGAAATTATCTTCAATAATACACCTTCAAAATACCGAAATGAGTCTTAAAATCTAAAGATTTTGAGTCTAAAAACGTTTTATCTGTCACAGAAATACAGTTCGCTTAGCATAAAACATTATTATATTTATTTTATTATATTATATTTTTACAGTAATTGTATGAATTAGTACTATATTTAATAATTTTAAATAGAATTAAAACATTTTCAAGCAACTGAAACTAAGATAAACTTTTTCTATTATCTTATAAGTACTCTACATTAAAATGACGCCGTTGACGTTTAAAGTCAATTTTCTCGACAGTATCAATTTGACAGTTAAACCCTTTTTATTCTCAACCCTTCAATTGATCTGCCCTCGAAGCGCGGCCTCCTAAATCATTCCCCACGTATGTCACGTGGTACATTCCATAGCTATTCGTAGACAGGTAATGAACATGAGCATGGATTTAGATCTAAGATTTGTTATCTCAAACTATAAACAAACAATTTAATTCTAATAATATATCTAAGTTTTTTGCTCCACAATGCCCCCCCCCCCCCCCCCCCCCCCCCTTAGCTACGGCCGTGCCATCGTGTTCCTTCACGTGTGAAAGGAAGTTGTTCCTATAACTTGTCAATACGTCAGGGATGGCGCCGGCCGGCCTTACGTCTTCACATTACCTCGCGCTGAGACGTCACATTTCTACTACATTTGACGTTTCAAGGCAAGGGGACAGACGCTTCATGTGCACCCTCTCCCTCCCGCAGACCACGGACGGCTGTAGCCGCGCCACGCTGGGGGGCGTGGGGGCGGGGCCGGGCGCGGGGGCGGGGGTGGGGCCGCGCGGCGGCGGCACGCGGCGCTCGCTGCCCAACATGGCCACCTCGCACCTGCTGCACGAGCCCGCCAAGCTGTACCCGTACCACCTGCTGCTCATCTCCAACTACCGCCTGCCGCCCGACGTGGACCGCCTCAACCTGGAGGTACACACGCACACCCCCCCCTCCCCCCTCCCCCACCCCCACGCACCGAGTGACCCACGCCTCCCGTTGCAGCGCCACCTGGCGGACGCGGAGTTCGAGGCGATCCTGCAAGTGACCCGCGCCGACTTCTACCGCCTGCCGCAGTGGCGCCGGAACGAGCTCAAGCGCCGCGCCAGGCTCTTCTAGTGCGCACTACTACAGCGGCGGTACTACTACTGTGCGGTTCGAGGTTCTGTAATATATGCGCGATGTTGTGGGTGGCGAACTAGGGAGTGGCGCAGTGGGCTCGTGCCCGTCTCCACTAAACTTTGGGGGCTCTTAAGTTCGTATTCCTCGAGTGTGGACCTAACAGCTGGCAAACTTTAGTGCAGACGGACATCAGAATAACATTTTAATGTTTTCCTAAATAGCACTCGCGGGCGGTCGGCACTACTATGATTATTATCGCGTTGTTGTGTATTTCTGTCCTCCTCGGGAGGTGCGAGGGCTGGAGTCCGACCTCCTGTGAGGGCGCCTTACATCGAACGTTTAGTATCTGCTCCGCCCCGGCCCCGCCCCGGGTCCGGGTCCTGCCGCCACCCCGGCCCGGGGTCCGGGTCCGGTCGCCGCCCCCGGCCCGGGTCCGGGTCCGGCCGCCGCCCCCGGCCCGGGTCCGGGTCCGGTCCCCGCCCCGGGTCCGGGTCCGGGTCCGGCCGCCGCCCCCGGCCCGGGGTCCGGGTCCGGTCGCCGCCCGCTGCAGACGCCCTTCGGTATAATTAAGCGTCATTTACATAAAAGAAACTAAAGTTGTATAATTATAATTATATTTGAATTGTATATGATATGCTTGAACCCGCCGGGTTCCAGCTGCGGAGCCCGTGCCCTCGTTGTAATGTGATGAGCGATCGATATTGTAATAATAATAATTCACATAATAATATATTTATGCTAGAGAGTAAGTTCACGTGTGTGTGCCGGGGTTCATGCAACATGCAGCCAGGCGCTGCCCGGCCCGCACCGACCGCGTGACGTCACGCTTCCTGCTGTACCCGCCCGCCCGACACCAGTGCCACTGCACTGGCACTGGTGTCGGGGGTGCGCGCTTGTGTCTACTTACCCAACGTTGACGGTACAACTCGCAGAGTAATCTATTGTAGATTGTGAAGGTGCCTAATTGTAATGTTTATTTGATACATCATTCGGTTGCTGAGGTAACGGTACCTATTATAGACTATACAGAAGCTAATCCTAGCTTGCCGCGTGTGTGTGTGCGTGTGTACACCCACACTGGCAGGTGTGGGTGTGTCCGCTAGTGTGCGTGTCGCGGGCGTGCGTGTGTGAGTGAGCGAGGGTGTGTGCGTGTATTGAAGCCGCCGCGTTTGTTCCTTGTTTTTAATATTATTGTAGGCAGATATTATTTCGGTTGCAGTAAGTGTCGATGATTGAATCAATGAGGCAGGCACCCACCTAGGTACCGCTCGGTGCAGCCGGCGCGAGTCGCCGCTAGGTGGGACCTAGGAGGGAGCCGCGTCGCGTGGGATTGAATTCTGATCGACTACATACCTAATGTAGAAGTCGAAGTTAGTCACAAAATGTTACTTTTACGTAGTAAGGACGCCCGGCGGACCGGCGGACCGGCGGACCGGCGCTACGTCGCGTGTGTACAGTACGCGTACTTACATATTGGGAAAATTACATTCTATGTATCTATTGACTTTTTGACAGAGTGACAGAATACTTGCCTCAACCGTGGCGCCGCGCCGCCGCCGTGGGGGTCCCGTGGAATAACTTTAAACTATTCACGAAGTATGTACGGAACCCTAACATCATTTTCGCATTATAGTCGAAATTTTTTACATCTATTCTAGCAACACGGAACTTTATGATATTAACTAGAAAATATTCCGTACTCTAAAAAAATTGAAACAAAATAAAGATCATTTTAAAAATAAAAGGTTAATAATAAAGTTTTGCATCAAAATGAGAATGCGATGTTATCTGCATTGTTCGGGTTCACCGGTCGGGAGCGGCTGCTTCCATGTTTCTTGTGTATTTTAAATGTATAGTTAGATACAATAATACATTTGTATGTATACCGCGGATACCTTAGTAAAGTACCAACTGCCAGGTGCAAGGGACTCATGGCACTGCTTTTAATGTGATACGGCCGAGTGTTGCCTGCGCCTGCGCCGCGGGGCGACTGTTCTATCTAACTATTTGTGTAGGAGCCCCCCCCCCTAACTAATTGATCACTTTGTGAATGAAATCTCTGCTTGAGCACCGATCGATGACTGAGCATCGTTCTGTAATACGGACCTGAGTCTGGGCGGTGAGGCTCATCGCAAATGTGCGCTACAAATATATAGCAGCTGTTTCTTGTATTTTGATACTTATGTAAGTATACTTATTTATTTAAAATAGTTCTTTTCTTTCAATGTCGTGTCACCGACCGCGACAGTGGAACCACGTACTTGGTACCTGCGCTATGTAATGTCGAGCAGGAGGCTTGCTGACCAGGATTAGAAGTAACCTATCTGTGGTGGAGGCGGTACCAGCGATCTTTTGACGATTTTGTCTTAATCGGTTGCACCGTAGCGCCGCGCAAGAAAGTAGCGTTCAATCTAAAATAATCAAATGAGACGTAATGGCGTACGGACCGAGTCATCGGAGCACATACCTATTATATACCTTTGTATACATTTATTTCCTTAATAATTAAATCTCCGTTCGTTTTACAAGACAGTATTTTTTATAACGAAACTTCCCAATGGGCTCTTTTCCTTTTAAAAACAGCTAAATTAGAATTACTTATCCTATATCTATATAATATATATGTAAATATATTTTATGCTGAGGAATGACTTGAGCTAGTCGTTCCTCTGATGTTAAGCGACACGACTGCCCACATCAGTTGCAGTGTCACTTGAAACTTGATATAATACCATTATGTCATAATCTTGTCCTTCGACAATATGTACCTACTGTATGTATTTTGTAGGTACACAACTGAACGTTGGCAGGGAAGGAACGAAACGTTATCACTATGTATAAACAGCTATGAGAGTGCACCACGGCTGCAGTGGGCGCAGCTGCAGTGACGTACTAACTACCTACAGCAAGTCAAGGAAAAAAGTCCCTCGAATATTATTTAATGATGCTTCTCTACACGTCAGTAGGTGCTTGCTTGTGGGCAACTGTACACGTCACACGTGTGTTAAAAAATGAACGACATTCGAATCTTAATGAAAACATAAGGCGATAATGATAAGGATTCCATTTAATGAAGTAGCGTCGGTGGCATGGTGGCGCGACTACACGGGTTCTAGGTATAGGTGGGTGTAGGTACTTGGTCATTTCTGATAGTGAAATATCAATTTACATCGCTGATTGTAGCCGTGATCTTGCATCGCAAACTAAATTGTTCTTATTGAAACCTAGGAACCTAAAAATGGTCGGTGCGGAGCATCCTCCCGCGAGCCTGCATCCTCCCGCGAGCCTGCATCCTCCCGCGAGCCTGCATCCTCCCGCGAGCCTGCATCCTCCCGCGAGCCTGCATCCTCCCGCGAGCCTGCATCCTCCCGCGAGCCTGCATCCTCCCGCGAGCCTGCATCCTCCCGCGAGCCTGCATCCTCCCGCGAGCCTGCATCCTCCCGCGAGCCTGCATCCTCCCGCGAGCCTGCATCCTCCCGCGAGCCTGCATCCTCCCGCGAGCCTGCATCCTCCCGCGAGCCTGCATCCTCCCGCGAGCCTGCATCCTCCCGCGAGCCTGCATCCTCCCGACGCGGCTGCAACCGTCACTAAGTATAATTGTACCAGTAATCATCCTCGCATTCGTATTCTATCGCCACGAATCCCCTGTACCAGTCGTTGTATACTGGGAACAAAACAAAAGCAAGGTAAGTAGAGTACCAGCTGAAGCGCAGCAGGGGGGCGGCGGGCGGCGGGCCGCGGGCGGCGGGCCGCGGGCGGCGGGCCGCGGGCCGCGGCCCGCGGGCGGCACTCACCGCTGTGCGGCCCCACCAGGTCTTGGCAATATCTCTTCAGAGTAGTGCAGTAGGAGTCGTGGTATGCTACGTTTGCGTCGCAAAACACTTCGGGACTGGAAAACATAATTAACTTGTTTATTATATACAAGCTGCGCCCCGGGGTTCACCCGCGGACAAGCGGAAAAGTAGCCTACTAATTCACCATATCTTCTCAAAGGTGACTGATTGACTGACTGACATAGTGATCTATCAACGCACAGCCCAACCACTGGACGGATCGGGCTGAAATTTGGCATGCAGGTAGATGTTATGACGTAGGCATCCGCTAAGAAAGGATTTTTCGAAATTCCACCCTTAAGAGGTTGAAATGGGTGGTTGAATTATTTTCCCATAGGCCACGCCGCGGGCGAAGCTGCGGGCAGAAGCTCGTCTATTATATAAGAGGCTTTGTCCTGACTGACTGACAGACAACGCACAGCCCAAACCGCTGAACGTATGTATAAATAAATAAATATATATCTGTGGACATTTCATACAGTATAGACTTGAAATTTGGAGGGTGGCTACCTTTTATGACGTAACCGCATGCTAAGAAACGTTTTTTGAAAATTCAACCCCTAAGTGGGTGATAAGGGTAAAAAATGTTTGTATGAAAAACCTACATTTCGTGACGTATCGTTTTGAAACAACAAGTATAAAAATAAAAGAAATGGTACTTTTTAGTTTTTAAAAATTTAATATTTAGGGGGGTAAAAATTTAGAATAAAATTATCGTATCAATTATTATGATACGGTTATTTTATTTCGAAATTTCCATAAACACCTTAACATTTTTTTTCAAATTTCAGTAGTAGTTTGGAATCTGTAAAGAACATACGAAATAAATAGATACGGATCACGGTGTGTTTCGAATTACATCCTCTAGGGTTTTTTTGGCTAGCTTTAATTTAAGAGGTGAAAATGGGAACGAAGGTTTTTATGAACTTAACTAGTTATGCCCCGCGGTTTGACTCGTGGATAAAAAGTATTATAATTATTTGTTCATCCCACAAGAAAATTTCACTTTTCCGGGATAAAATGTAGCCTATATGTTTAACCAGTGTATTAGCTATCGTGGTACCGAATTTCATCCAAATCCTTTCAGCCTTTTGAGCGTGAAGGAGTAACAAACATACACACATACAAACTTTCGTCTTTATAATATTGGTGTGATTAATTTAAATTGCCTTTGACCTGCCAATTAAAATATCTCGGTCATTAATTTCCCCTTCATCAGAAAAGTACCACCATACTTTAGTTGAGCTGTAGATTAAGACATATACTTACAGCCTTATTAATAAACACGAACTAGCTTTAGACTAGTTACAGTAGTAGCAAAAAAAGGACAAAAGCTGAAGTAATTAATCCGAGACTAATACCCGTTTATTAAAAAGGCTGATAGTCTACATCATTAGGTACCTGTCGTTTTGGAATATTACATAGGTACCTCTTGTATTAGGGTTCACTTTGTATTGTATCCATAAGGGGTAGGTACACTGTTTAAAACATGTACGTAATATATTATATCTGTGACGGAACTAAAGTACTTATTCATTTCAGTCAGTCAGGGACATAACGACACATGCTATGGTCGGACAGGGCTTCGTGTAGGAGCCCCGAAGAATAGACAAGATTGTTATCTTTAAACTATGTTTTGATAAATTTCTGCACGCGAATAGACCGGTTTTAACTTTTATAATATGAATATAAAAGATTGTAAGCAGACGCACGTGACAAGCTCCCAGCAGTTGAGCACCTCCTGTATGCACTGGCTCACGTTGTACGAGCCGCGCAGCTTCGACTCCAGCTTGAAGGGCTTGAAGAATAGCGCAGGGTCCTCGTAATACTGCCCACTCGTCGGAGTCCACAGCACTGGAAACAATTCAGTGCACGACAGAACACGGATCTAGCGGGATGCCACGATTATTGACTAAATATGAATTACGTACAGTATGTGAAGTATATTCCGCTGAGAAAGTTGACAATTATGAAGAACTTCATTTTCCTGGATAATATCGAGTCTCCGCCCTGCAGGCCGAGTGAGTGACGCGGCTCCGTGCGGCTGCAGCTCCGTTATCTCGCACTCCACATGTTGCCGGGTCATGCTCATTATCGCTGGTTAAACGATACTAACTACAATCGAGTCATCAGTGGCGTAGCTAGCTAACCGACGCCCGGGGCAGAAAGTAAACTATTAGGGCCCCAACTAAACTATTTAAAATCGATTGTTTCCATAATAAAATATCTACCTGTTACTGTTTAAAAAATACAGTCCTGTGACAGACACAGACAGCGGAGGCACGTTAATAGGGTCCCGTTAAGGCGTTGGGTACGGAATCCTAATTACTTAAGTAGAAATATTTAAACCAATAACACTACTTTCTTGACCAACTATTACGTTTTACGACGAATCTGACAATAACGGTACTTGCACTGCTGGGTCAGGGTCAGAACTAAACTGGAGTACGTCGAATTCGGAACACATTTTTAACAACATTTACGGAGTGTGGGCGAAACTTTCATAAATTTTCATTTATAGTTTACAAGTCAATAGTCCGAGGGGCCCCCTGAGCTTGGGGCCCCCCTGCACTGCTAGGTCTAGCCCTCCGATACCTACGTCACTGCGAGCTATCAATCTCAGGAGTAGTTTATTTTGAAGACAGATTGACTGTAGGGAAGTAGGTAGGTACCTAGACTTACGCCACTTGGAACACCTAATCTAATACTCAGAACGTCACGTGGTGGAGGGGGTTACTACTGTACCATTGAGTAAGCAGGGGCAGGGCAAGGGCCGGCGGCGGCACTTCGGAACGTTTGCGTCTTGTGTTGTTAGCTGCAGGGCTCACGCCATGGACCTGTATCAGAATCAGTTCTGTTTCTGTCTGATACTAGGCCCATTGGTTCACGCAAAGGTTGGACGGTTGGGTCCTTATTGCTCCTTATGAGTAATGAGGCCAACGCTATAAATCTCACGAGTAGATCTACATACAATGTAAACACTGGAACATAATGAGGTAAGATAAATGTTACGCAAATTCAAAGTAGTGGAAATTTTCAAAAGTGATAATTACAAAGTAAGTATGTTGGTACTTACCTACTTAAAACTGAATCAACAATCAACTGTCGTTAAACGCTCGCTAAAACTAATTTAAATAAGAGGTAACTATTGTTGTTTGCTAGGTAATCCGTCGTAATGACGCATATTCTGTAAAGTTGAAGCCGCTTACCTGT
This sequence comes from Ennomos fuscantarius, assembly GCA_905220475.3. Classification (NCBI taxonomy): domain Eukaryota; kingdom Metazoa; phylum Arthropoda; class Insecta; order Lepidoptera; family Geometridae; genus Ennomos; species Ennomos fuscantarius. The sequence goes on from HG992046.1 coordinate 11,368,740, forward strand.
TGCGGTTACAGTTTGCACACATCGGAGGCCTGCCAGTAATAGGAACCCATTTTTACCCTGTATATGGAAACCGTATAATTTTAAAGTACAGTGTCTTCATACTACTCTACAAAAACATCTGCACCAATAGTAACTCAATTATCTGAGCTACGCGGCGTAAATGTTTGGTAGGTAAATATGTTTACGATGGTAAGTATAGATAACTAAGCCCAGTGGGGGCCCAATCCGACCCGACATGGATCAAACCGGACCCGACCCGGCACATTATGGCCTTGGACGGATTAAATGGTATGATTATGTAATGCTTAGTTTTATTTACCTACTTGAAGAACGAAACAATTGAAATTGCTTTATTTTATTTAAATAAAATAAAAAAAGCGGTGACGACAGTGACACTACGTCACACTTAAGTGTGACACTTAAGTGTGACGTAGTGTCACTGTCGTCACCGCTGGCTGCGATGTGTGGTCCCGGGTCGCAGGCTCTGTAACATTCTCTCGACTTCACCACTGCACCCGGTATATGTAATGTGCCCTGTGGCACCCGCAGCCAACGGCAGATTATAAAACTTTTAAATAAAGCAATTGAAATGGTTTTATTGGGTCATTGTTTCGTTCTTCAAGTCCTACCTACCTAATATAATAATAGTATATTCCGTGGACAATGAATTTTTTACTTACTTCAAACTTAATGTCTAGCATTTGACCACGCTCTCACTCACCTGATGGGAGGTGACGACGCGATCGAATGTTTAGCTAAGTAAAATAACCATTCGTTCTTCTCTTGAGCACGCCCGGGTCATATTTCGCCGGAAACACAGACGCTGGCAGGACATTCCATTCCTTAGCCGTTCTAAATTGTGAACGTGGAATCAAATCGCTTAGTACGAATGGATGGTATTTCAACCACGAACGGATGTCGCTAGGCCGAGCGTCTAGTAGTCCGGTAGTGGAATGGTGATAGGGAATGCAGTTCTTGAGCGCATTCACCGTGGTGTAATCTGTAAAAGACCGACTGACTTGCCACTTTGCGTTGATGTGCTAGGCTCTGGATGTAGTCTAGTTGAGAATGTTGGATATCCTAGCAGGGGCTTGTGCCCAGGGCTGCCAACGGTCGAAATATTACGCAAGGACGTTTGTTAGTTACCTAGTTAAAAAGGATGAACGAAGGTTTAGTTAGAGCCTATACAACTTTTAGTAGGTATCTATTCTATTGTTAACATGGACCTTATGAGGTTCTCAAACTTATTATTCATCATCGTCATCAGCGCCCCATTAATGTTACCATTACCTAAACGAGCCTTTTTATCGGTGAGAGCTATTAAAACGCAATTTTATATGGTGCGATTTTTCAATGGCTGCATGTTATTCAACTAACAAGTTATAATCTGACTAAAATAAAGTGCCATTATTTCTGCAGTGTTCAGTATACTAAATATTCTTATATTGAAAACTACCGCAAGCCACGAGTTCTAGTAAGCAGCGGCGCAGGACCAACTCCACGTTCACACGATATGGCGATGGGAATCCTGTCAAAAACCACTCACCGATCGACCACAATCCAGGGTACAATTGCGTGATTTGATTTTGGAGCCAAAACATAATTAGATTTTTAAAGGAAAAGGAACTATGTACTATGCTTTCCAATAAGGAGGAGGTACTATGTGCGAAAAGTTTGTAACAAGTTGGATGTTTGTGGTTTTACATGATATTTAGTTTTTATCGAGTACCGCGCGGTGTCCCCGTGGGCCCGCTCTCTCGGCCACTTCGGTGCACGAAACAATAAGGAAGTAAATTCTATGTAAATTTATTTATAAAACGGACCAAAAGAATTAAATGGTAAAAGAATAATTTCAATACTTATTTTGAAAAAGGTGAAGTTACTTAATGTAATCGTCGCGGGGAGTCCCCGGCCGCGCCGCAGGCACTCTCGGGTCGGAGGGGAACTGTAACTGCACCAGTAATGAAACATCGACCGTATTGTCCAACTTTTTATTTTCTATTTTCAATTCAATTTGCATTTTTTTTCCAAACGTTGCACGCGCCATCACTATACAAGTAACTTTAAAACACTTAATTTACCGCGTCTTTAATCATCCTATACAGTACAACTCATAAATATAACAAAATACAATAATAATAATAATGTACAGAAACAATAACATAATATTAATTTGATGCAATCCTCCCAGCTTCCGCACTCCCGAGCGCGGCGCGGCCCGCATGGACACGCACGGGCACGCACGGACACGCACGAACACGCACGGGCACGCACGGACACGCACGCGAGCCACGCCGCGCACATCACACGTTATACATAGCACCGGCAACATATTTTCCATCCGTCAGGATGTAATCGATCGCGTCTGCTTTACATCACATAAAGCGCGGCGTCACTACGCGCGGCGCAAATATAAAATATACAATAAAACAAACAAACGCTCGTACGCTCCGACATAACAGGGCTCAAATGATTTAAGGACAATTTTACGTAAAATTTAATGGGTCGAATCTCTCGGCCGCGGGCCCGCTCGCTCCGTCCCTCTTGCTCTCGCAGCCAGCGCCGACTCTATAATGACTAGTCGCAGACGCTCGGTGTCATCGGAACTACGCATGTGTGAGTGAGATACCATAACCTACATTAAATAGTACGTATACCTAAAGTGTATGTGTAATCGCACGGGCTCGGCCTGACTACCCTAATCTCACTAGTCGCGGGTTGCGGCACCCCTCCCCCCTCCCCACCGCGGCACATCGCACCCTCCCCTTCGAACCTATGTGCACTCGCCGAGTCCGCAACGTCTTGGTTTGACCGTTTGACGCAACGCTATCCAACTCCCGTGCGAATGAGGCCTTACTTCATAACATAAAAGTACTAATACTAATCTAAAATTAATGAAGTTTAATGTTTCTTTTTTTAATAATAACGTATAGCGCAGTAGACGAACCTACACGGCATTGCAAGGGACTTGTAAGTTTACTATTATTACTATCTGGATAAAACACTGACCATATGTATAAGGTACCTCTGTGGCCAATTCGTAATTAGATTACTAATGAGCAGTACGAAACCAATCACCGGTCGCCGGACGCCGCCGGGAGCAACGCGGGCACACGCTCCCGGCGGACCGGGACCGCTCCCGGCGGACCGGGACCGCTCCCGGACCGGGAGGCGGGCCGGGAGCGGTCCCGGCGCGAGCGACGAGCGAGAACTTTTTTAAAAGGAATATTATTATTAATTAATTATTTGTTGCGGTGTGCACCACGACGATTGTTTTACAGCATATTATACACAAAAAATATTTTTTTCACAAACCGTTACGTTTACGTTACGTTCATAATGAATATACCATTAGATGGCGGGTGAAGGTGAACGACCGCGGCGCGGCGCGTAGCGCGGGGTCAGCGACCTCGCGGCCGTTGACCCGCGGTGCTCACGGGTAGCTGCTAACTTTATTGCCAACTTTAGAAAGTAGCACAAATAGTTTTCGGTCGAATGTCGATTTTGAATCGAATCCCAACAGCGAAAAGTAAATTTATAAATATCAAAACAAAAATATTTTTTTGTGCGTCATTAAACGAGGAGCCCGCCGCGTTCGTTTTCTTACCAAGTAAGAGTAGCATGACGCACGGACGCGGCCACCTGCGCCCGCCTGCGACCGCGGACCGAAGGCCGGCGCAGGTGGCGCCCCTACTCGCGGAGACGCAACGATTCAATTTAGCAAAACGTTATCTCCTCGCACGGGGGACGCTCGGTGGTCGGTCGCGCCGGCTACGTGGTGGACACGTGCGGCGCGGGGGGCCCCTCCGCGGCCGCCAGGCGCAGCGCCGCGCACGCCAGCGGGGGCCCCGCGCCGGCCGGCGGCTCCTCCAGCGCCTCCACCTGCAACACGCGTCCGTGAGCGGGGCCCACGGGGCGGCGCGGGGCGGGGCGCGGGGCGGCACGCACCGTGCGCAGGGCGTGCTTCAGCGACTCGTAGGTGAGCCAGCAGATGGCGGCGGCGGGCATCTGGTACAGCACGCGCGCGGTGGCCCCGCGCAGGAAGCCGGCGGGGCCCGACGCCAGCAGCACGCGCCGCGCCGCCGCCGCCAGCGAGTCGGCGCGCCCGCCCGCCTCCTGCGGACACGGACCGTTAGCGGCGCCCCGGGGGCTCCGGCAGCGCCTGGCGGCCGCCGTACCTGCGTGTTGAGCACGGTCTTGCAGACGTCGAGCGGCGTGGTGGCGGCGGCGGCCAGCGCGCCCGCGGCGGCGCCGGCGGCGGCGTGCGCGGGCGGGCAGTAGCGCCGCTCGGGGTTGAGCGCGCGCTGGCACCACTCGTACGTCACGAGGTGCACGGCCTGGAAGGGCACGTTCATGCACACCTGCGTGCCGTACGAGCGGTAGAAGGCGCGCCAGCCCTCCGCGCGCCACACGCCGCGCGCGCACTCCCACACGCCGCGGTACGGCGAGTGCAGCATCTGCAGCCGCTGCTTCACCACTGCGGACCATCCCACCCGATACGTTAGTCACGTGCTTGTCGTTGATGGGCATGTTTGATAAGGAGAAGGCCAGACCGGGAACCCTCGACGATAGCCTTAATGTTTCTCTTAGAGAGAAAACCGGCGACCCGTGTGCATAGCCCTACGGGAAAGATTAATGGTAGTTTCGTAAGAAGCACTCCGTGCCAAACCCGGTCAAAAGCCTTTGCAATAGCAAAATGTCTACCGCGCCACATACCGACGACCCTTTCCACAAGAAAAGCAAAGGTACCCGACAAGGACACTTGTTCGCGTCGATCTATATAGCACCGTACGAATAATGAGTTTTCATGCGAGTTGTTCATTTTTATATTTAATTAAAACGGAATTTGAATTTTAAAACTTCTAGATTGAAGCAGTACGTAAACCAAGTAATAACGGCGGTCGACAGATGGCGCCAGTGGAGGGAATACTGCTTCACTCTAGAAGTCGATACGTCATAGTCGAGTCTACCCTATGTTTAACAATCAGTCATTGTTGACCTAACCACCGAGCGATAAACAAGTCGTGTCCGCTCCTTGGTCCGTGTTGATAAAGAGTGTTTAGTATAAAGTTGTGAATGTACAAGTGATTTGGACGTCCAGTTTGTTTTCTCGGTCCGTGAGGGCTGACACAACTGAGTATAACAATGATTGAGATAACGATCAAACAATATTATCATTTTACGATTTGCATCCTTGACAAGTACACCTCCACCTGACGGACATAAACTAAGAACTTACTTAAACAACGTTGTTTCCTACCAGTGTTTCAGTACCTACTTCAAAAAATAAATAACATCTAGGATATAATATATGTTGAAATTTCCTAAACAATAATATTCATAAACGCTCGATAGCGCTAAAATGTTCGATAACTGTTCCATAGTCTCTCAAAGTTAGACAACTCTAAAGTTAGATATCGCTGAAAAATTACGAAGTTATCCATACATATAAAACTCACTCACTGACTGACTTATATGTCAACGCACAGCCCAAGCCGATGGTCCTAGAGACTTGAAATTTGGAGGGTGTGTTCTTTGTAAAGTGTAGGTATCCGCTAAGAAAGGGTTTTCCAAAATTCTACCCCTAAGAGGGTTATATGGGTGGTTGAGTTATCTATGAAAAAAATCATCTTACAGGTCACGCGGGCGAAACCGCAGGCAGAAGCTAGTTGAATTTAATCGTCGCGGCAATTTTATGGCGTAAGCGAACGGAGGCCGTGCAGGTGTACCAGGAGTCGTCGGGCGCGCGGTCGCTGCTCCGTTATACCTTGTCTTTATTCGCGGAAGGAAACTTGCGCTCTTACTGTCCAGTATACGAAGTAGGCATATTTATTTATCGAACACGCGGAGGGAGCGGCGACACATCATCAAACGATGATATTATTGTTATCTGCCTCCGATAAGACGCTATCTCACCCCCCGTATTATAAAATGATGGTGACAATAAAACATCGAGTCGCCCGCGCCGAGGCGAGGGTGCGGCCGTGGAGCGAGCCCTACGGAAGCTATCTCTCACGCGCACGCTCGGGGCGCAGCGCCATCTAGTCGCCGCCCGGGAACCGCCTGCCACTCGCCACTCGGCGGCTACCGCGCTCACGTAACGGTAGACAACATTTCTTGTACCCACTACCCCGCGGGGACAGTTGCCGGCAGGCTCGCTCCGCACGCCGCGATCGTGCCCAACGGGGTCGTTCGCACTAACTCTATAAACATTAAAGCAACATCGACGGATTGATTTACTATGGAAGTTTATTAAAATTTCAGTGATTCCACAAACTTGTATCAGTTCGAGAAAGCCATACTCCGTGAGATATGTATGAGAGATATGTACTCCGTGAGATGTGTACGGGGGTCCCCCGTCCCCCGCGCCCCGCGTCCCCCGCGCGGTAGTGTAGCAGGCGCGCGAGTGATATCGTTTATTGATGGTCGTGTTTGCGCATAAATCATAATATATTGAGAACCGACCGGCGACCAACTGCAGCAAGCCATTCAGATACAGATATAGAACAAGGAAAACCGCGAAATGCGCGCGCCGTGTCGTCTTGCCCTCTCGGGGCGGGGCGGGGCGGGGCGGGGCGGGGCGCGGGTCGGTGGGTGTTTGTTACTCGTTTACTACAAACAACATACTAAACAGGATTTAATAAAACTTTGTATGGCTTTTACCTTTTTTTGTGAAAGTCTGCAAATGCCAAAATCTATAAACCTGCCAACCGTGCCGTTCGCTGCACCTGCGCCCGGCGGCACTCGCGGCACTCACTGCACTCGCGGCACTCGCTACAATGATTCTACTAAGACTTGAAAGAGCCCAAAGGTGTCCTCTAAAGATAATGTACTGCCGATTTAGATTTTCTACAGAGGATGTACTCAGAATGTGAGGTGTTCTTCAAAAATTGTACCTAGCTAAGGTTGTCGCGAAGTCAGGGTTAGTTGGTGAACTGGCTTTTAAAGTCGATAATATTTGAAGAATACAGCATCAGCGGGAGTGGGCGCGGAGCGCGAGAGCACCCTCGCCCGTGGGGTCGTTTGTGGTCATTCTCCTCTTGTGCTGATGTGAACAATGTTGCAACCGTTTAACGTTTCCATTGGTTTGGGCTTCTTTTTATCGGTGCTCAATTATTATTAAAAAATAATATTTTTATTTTTACCCCAGACATGTTTTCCGTAAGTACGCGAGTGAAACCACGAAGCGCAGCCAGTACCTATATAATTTATACGTCGCGTATAGTCCCTGATAACGGCCAATCCGCGGAGAGCTCCGCAAACAAAGTGAATTAGCGTTGTCCGAGGCCAACGCAGTTGCATCCACGATACGGAGGCGCCGGTTCGTCGTGCGGCGAGCACCGCGGGTCGGGACGACCGCGGGCGACGCTGTCCAACAACGGAAGCTGTACGATGGAAGTACCTCGCGATCGAGCACTCGGAGATGTAGATACCAATCGGTGATAGTATCGTGTCGCCGAGCACATATTTGTCGGAATTTAATATGTATTTAGCGCGGAGCCGACGTGCATCGAAAGATAAGCAGTTTATTTAGAATCGCGTTTGTCGGATCCCTTCCACTCGGAGCCGCACAAAGTGTGTCATACTTCGTTTATCAGCGGGTGCGAGTGAGCGAGGAGGCAAATGGGTCCTGCGCACTCGCGCCCGATGCCGGGCCGGGCCGGCGCCGGACCGGGCCGGCGGGCCAAGCCGGGTGTACCATTAGTGCCGCTTGTTAAATATTGGTCTTTACCTCTGAAATTGCCGTTTTGTTTGAAAAAAGTTAAAGTATTTTTTTTTCGAACTTATTTATTTCTTTTATTCAAAGTAATCACCCCTGCAATCAATGCATCTTTGCCAACGCTGTGGCAGTTTATGGATGCCCTTCTTGAAAAAATCAGCAGGACGGGAGACAACAAACTCTTCAAAGGCGTTTTGTACTGCCTCTCGGGAATTGAATTTTTTTCCCGCTAAAAAGTTGTCCAAATTTTGGAAAAAGTAATAGTCGGTAGGCGCAAGATCTGGTGAGTATGGCGGATGAGGGAGAGCTTCCAAACCCAACTCATGCAGCTTAGAGACGGTCTGTTGTGCAGTATGGGGTCGCGCGTTGTCGTGAAGTAGCAGTGGAGACGACCGATTGACCAAAGCTGGTTGCAGACGTGCGAGTTTCGCCATCATTGTGGTCAGTTCTTCAATGTACACATCTGCAGTAATGCTCTCGCCGTTTTGTAAAAAGCTATGATGAATCACACCAGCACTAGACCACCAAACTGTGACCATCACCTTTCTATGGGTCATTTTTCGTTTTGCACATTGCTTTGGTACCGAACCAGGATCTAACCAACTTGCTGAGCGCTTTCGATTGTCAAAAAGAATCCATTTTTCGTCGCACGTAACAATTCGGTTCAAAATACCTTCATTTCTGTGCCTGTTAAGCAGCGCAAGGCAAGTCTCGACGCGTACCTTGCGCTGGCGATCGTTAAGTTCGTGGGGCACCCATCTATCAAGCTTTTTTATCTTGCCAATCTGACGCAAATGGACCAATATTGTTTTGATGCTAACATCAAAAGCTGCTGCCAGCTCAGCTGTAGATTGAGATTCATCAGCTTCCACAATCGCCTTTAATTCATCATTGTTGACCAAAGTTTCCGGACGACCACGAGGTTCATTTTTCAAGTCAAAATTCCCAGAACGGAACTGAGCAAACCAATAACGGGTTGTACGTTCGTTTGTACAGTTCTCTCCGTAAACGTCGTTGATGTTACGTGTCGTTTGTGCCGCGTTGGTGCCACGACGGAACTCATATTCCATAATTACACGAAATTTCAAAGTATCCATTATGAGGAAAAATGTTGAAATGTAATGAAAATACAACGCTAATCAATAAACAAAAGACTTATATTGTAAATAGAATGTCATATTTTTAAAACAAAATTAATTTGAATTTAGAATTCATAGCCAATAAAAACTTTTTTTTGTTTGAAAAAGTCTGTACTGCAATACGGCAATTTCATAGGTAAAGACCTATTATACATTGACCTGGACATTCATCACTGTCACCTCTGCTCTAAAACTCTAGATAAGCTCAATTTTTTACCGGACACAAACTCAAACTTCTTGATAAAGAATACGTGCGTGGAACTAGCAAAAAAAAACGCAGATAATGATAGCACATCGGCTCGACACAAAAACAACGACAAAAACTGGACATGCCAACATGTTACATCAGAAAGGAGAATGTTCACGATCGTTGCGGATGGACCCGCTTCGAAATAACCATTAAATATTATGATAATAGGTACATCATGCAAGTGTGTGCGCACCTGGCACGCGACACTGTCATGTGTCCGGGGCTGCCGGAGCATGCCCGTCCGGGTAGCCAGCTTGTCAGCTTGCTACACTGTTTTAATTTAAACGGGATATATGATGATGTTGTATCAATATTTGCAGCGCAGAGTATTTACACGTATCTACTGAACGGAAGTGTACAAGTTTCCCCGTAAGTAAGACCGCCACTTTCATTTAAATAAGGAACGTATGAGCGGAAGCGATTGTTTAGACGCAGAGCGGTGCCGCGCACTCTGCATTGCTTGCGCAGTTTGGTGCAACCCGAGAGGCGCTGGTACACGCGCAGGTGTCGATGCTAGCGTCGTCCGAGGCGCCGCGTGTCGATGTTGCCGTTTGGTGCCGTGGGACGCGCGCGGTGCTCGCACGTTGTGAAATGCGTGTACATACTCGCTAGTGCGGCGTTCATCGTTAGATATATACGAAGTTACATTTTTGTACGTGTGATTTGGACGAGGAAGCATGACAAGGTTATTCATAGATAGTGAACAAGTGAATTGGCTTCTATTACAATATAACAGCGGTATACGAGTAACGATTAGCACGTACACGTACTGGCGATAGCAGCCGACAGCTGGCCTGCGTGTGCACATCGGCGGGGGAGTGCCCCTGGTGTATGCGTGTCTCCTGGTACCCCTGGCTAGTATCACTACCAGGAGCGAGTTTTGCTACTCTAGCAACACTATAGCACGTATGCAACATTTGATACTAATCACTTAGTAAGAAAGTAAAAGTGTAACTAATAAATGCATCACAAAACGTGTAGGTAAACCCTGTATAATGATGGCTCGCAGTCGGCGACCTACCTTCGGCCGGGTTGGAGACCGCGTCGTGCACCAGCGACGCCAGGCACCCCGACAGGCCTGCAACAGACAGGGTCAGGGTCAGTGCGTGCGGCGCGGGGCGCGTGCGCAGGCGCGGCGTGTACCCACCGTGCGCCAGGTGGTCGTGGCGGTGGCGCGTGAGGTGCGACAGCGCGTGCTTGCTCTGCTCGTAGGTGGCGAAGAAGCAGGCGTGCGCCGGGCCCGCGCCCGCCACCACGGCGCCCATGCCGCGCACCGGCCTGCGGCAACGTTCCTTCGTCCTAATATGCCTATACTCAATACAAATTAAAAGTAAGCCGCGGACCTCCGAGATGCACGACCCGGAGCATGTGGTGTGCTCGCCTACCGAGGTCCGTGTTGGGAGCTGCCATTGTGGTTTATAATTGAAGGGATGAGAATAAAAAGGGTTTAACTGACTTTTTTCACCAAATGACTAATGGGTATCGTTGGATTCAGCGTGAAATTATCTACATTAATACAATCTCAAAATACCGATATGAGGCTTAAATCTCGAGATTGTCAGTCTAAAAACGGTTTATCTGTCACAGGAATACAGTCCGCTTAGCATGAAAACATTATTATATTTATTTTATTCTATTATATTTTTACAGTAATTGTATGGATTAGTACTATATTTAGTATTTTAAAATAGAATTAATACATTTTCAAGCAACTGAAACTAACATAAACCTTTACCTTATAAGCACTCTACATTAAAATGAAACCGTTGAAGCTTAAAGTCAATTTTCTCGAAACTGTCAATTTGACAGTTAAACCGTTTTTATTCTCAACCCTTCAATTGTTTGCTCCTCCGGACACCGACCTGACCCATTCTAATGTTGCCAGTCGCTAGATAAGTACGACAGGCCACTATCTTATCGGTCGCCACGCATGCGCATATAATGTAATACGATTTCTGAAACTGCACTATTAAATTGATAAACTAGTGAAGGCCGTTGGCTTGCCCCTAAGGCCAGGTTCAAACACATCAATCATCTACAAAAGTATGTCACTCGGTAGAGTAAATATTACGCAATGAATTCCGTCGGCAGCGCGCGGTAGCCTAGCATCGCCGGAATGTTCAAAAAGGAGTATTTCTATGAATCAGGGTAATTTCTGTCGGATAGGGTGTGCCGTGATATCGTTTGTACTATGTTGCCGCCGCAGACGGTATCTCCTGTCGACTGTCGACTGTCGACAACACATGTAGACATGTATGCTGTACCTGCACTGCAGCACATATGGTTCCTACACCTAAAATCACAAAGGCATGGGGAGCAGAATACATTGGCAAAATAATCTTCATCTTCCGAATCTTCTTATTTTGGTTGCAATACGCATTTATTATATTTACTGGGCGACGCTCCCGGCCCCGGGGCGTGTCGTCCGGAATATAATGAAGACGATCGGTAGAAGTGAACAACCAATATTGTAACCGCTGGGACATGGTGCGGGCGGTCACATCCATAGCTCCTGGGCTCTTGTTGCACTGGCGTGAAGGCGTCCAGCGTGCGTAGGGTCGGGGTCCGGCGCCGACGGCGTGACGCACGCCGCGACCTTGCGGGTCGAGGCCGCCGCGGGCTGCGATCGATACGGCCGCGCGATAGGTGCCCACGCATTTTAATGTTATACCAACCACCAACCTACTAGCATTATTTATGTTACTTATCTTAAAGCACGTGAAGGCCACACCACCGGTATCGAAGGCGGCCACACGCGCCGTGAGGCAGCCACAGGGCGGTGGCACTCGGCTGCAGGCCGTGTCTTCCACCTCGACCCGAGCCGCCCCAACATTGCCCCCTACACCCAGAAGCGACGCGGCGCACTCACGCGCCGTCCAACGCACGGACACTGGATGGCTTGTGTTGGGATCTAACAGCTTCCACTACAAAGTATCGTGGATCATCGAGGTACCTCCACGAAGGACCACAGACCCCAGTGAAACTAAAGCAGACACCACGCTTGTCTAGGTAATACCTTTATTCAAAAAATTCACTAATGTTCTGAGCACTCTCTAGAGTCAAGAGAATGTTAGCGTTGCGTGTGTCTGGGACCCGACCGCGCGCCGCCACCGTCCGAGCTGCTGTATGGCTTTGGTTCATTCAAAGAGAATTTAGAATAGACGTTCATTCCACATCACAAATTTAAGATACTCCACGAAAAGAGGAAAAATCCGTATCCTTTGTGGAAATGATACGCAGTATTGATGACCGAGGAGCGGAGTCGCTCGGCCGCCGACAAACGTTCGTTATTTTATTATATTGCTTGGCGTTGTCTCACGTACGCTGATAGCGATAGGTGCACCGTAACTATTGATAGCGTTATCGCTGATAGGTGACACGAGCGCGGAGTGACGGCGACCTGCAGCGAGCGGGTGCTACAACGACAAGTGATGCGGCCAAGCCGGGAACCAGAGGCCAGCACGATGCGGACCTCAACAACATTACATGCACAAGTCGTGTGTACCTGCCGGGCTGTACTACGAGCACCGAGCGATTTATTCAGCGTTTGAGTACAAAATGTACTTATGTATTGGCGGCCACGTACGTGTACAAGGTACAGCGGATATTGGCATTAATAAATCACAAGCGCTACATCGTAACACCGGGGTATTGATGATTTGCACAACTTGTATAAACGATTGGCCAAACTAAACCAGCTCGTCGGTATCACCGAACGGGTGGGATAGTACTTGTTCTGTTAGGTAAGCATGGACTATAGACCTCTCTTTGGTTGCGCCACTCCAGATGTCGCCGCTGCGGTGTCTCCGCTATACTCGGTTGAGTTAAACATGGAACTATTTATTTTGGGGATTTACGGCTCGTGCCTTCTATTTCTATTTTACACATTAAACGAAGATCCGATTTAGTTTCGGCTACCACCGCGGGAGCGAGCAGGCGGTACCTGAGCAGCCCCTCGCGCTGCACCATGTGGCGGAAGGTCTCGACGATGGTGCGGTTGTGCGCCGTGCGCAGCGACTGCATCCGCGTCTGCAACAACAACACCGTACAGGTCATACAGCGCACTACTACTCCCGGACGAGGCGCAGTGGGTCAGTGACGCAAGGGTGTTCGCCACGAGCGATGAGCGACCCTCGCAGCATCCTGGAGGCATGCTCTCAGTGCGGACAACGTTAACCTTTACAAATGTTCCGCAGTCACTGGCCAATAATACTACAATTTATTTTATTTTTAACTAGCTGCACCCCGCGGTTTCACCCGCAGATAATATGTGTTAACCTACTGTATAAGCTATGTATATTCCAAACATCCAAATCCCTTCAACCGTTTGAGGAGGTCTGTGCAACAGTATTCCAGCGTTCCCATTGTCAGATATAGCGCTAAACATATGTCACTTCGCAGACCAGTGTTTGTCTAGAACGTAACTAAAGACTTTGTTCTTATAATATATTACGGATGATTGAGCGATATGGTCACTAAGCGATTTTTTTTATTTTAGAAACAATAAACGCTTTTCTGCGTAATCTATGACCTGATGATTTTGTTAAAATGTGTCAAAATAAAATGTAATTAAAACCAAAAGCACTAAGGAGTATTCATTTCAACTTCGAAGCAAACCACCGCCAAAATAGCTTTCTACCCCTTTTTAACCCCGTTAGGGGATGAATTTCAATAAAATATCAAACAAGTTTTCCATCAATTCTGTTCAAATAGGATTATGCAAAATTTGAAATAAGTAAATTGGACCAAGGAATTACGTTGTCCCATACAAACTTTGCCCCCGTTTTTCACCCTCTTAGGGTTAGAAGTTCTGAAAATTCTTTCTTATCGGATGCCTACACCATACAAAGAACACATCCTCCAGGTTTCAGGCCTCTACAATACGGTTTAGGATGTGCGTTGATCCGTCAGTCAGTCAGTCATTCAGGGCAACTCCTTTTATATGTATATAGATATTTACCGAACGACTTAAGAATAAAACTTTGGTTTAAAATCATTAACGAGGCAAGAAGACCATTACTTAGCGCTTGTTACTGCGAGTTGTTTGAGATGAATGTTCCTGATGAAGGAGGCAGCTTCCAGCGACTACTAAGTATAGAGGTGCACCTCGAGCGACACCTTGATGACTTACCGTGTTCGGAACAGGAAACTAAGACCTGTCATTTTGGTTTTTGCGTGTAAAAAACACGACAACGTTGTCGTTAACAGGCGGTCATCAACGTTCGGCCGGCGCGTAATTACAGCGGGTGGCCGAACAGAACGTAAGGAAAATTACAGGTTTACATAACAAACAATGCATTCAACGTTCAGCAAACAAGAGTTCCTAATCACAGGAGTTTGCAAAACGCCATGTGATTAGAGCGCAGGGGAGCGTCTCGCGGTCGGGTATATCAGCGGCGGCGGCGGCCGGCGCGCCACTCTCGCACGATGATGGCGGTGGCGGCGATGGCGGCGATGGTGGCGATGGCGGCGATGGCGGCGGCGGCGCCCCCCGCGATGGACGAGGACATGGCGGAGCTGGCGCGCACGGTGCGCGCGGCGTGCCACGCGGAGAGCGGCGTGGACCTGGCGCTGGTGGAGCGCGTCAACGCGGGGCTCGCGCTGCCGGACGACGCGGCGCTCAAGTGCTACGCGCGCTGCGTGATGGAGACGGCTGGCATGCTGGCCGACGGCGAGGTGGACGTGGAGATGGTGCTGGCGCTGCTGGATGAGGCCACGCGGGCGCGCAGCGAGCGCGCGCTGCGGGCGTGCGGCACGCAGCGCGGCGCCGACGCCTGCGACACGGCGTGGCGCACGCAGCGCTGCTGGCAGGCCGCCAGCCCCGCCGACTACTACCTCATCTAGCGGGCGCGCGCTGGCACTTCGCTCATTGTTCATTCCTTTATTTCAATACATTTGGTTTTCCTTACGACCTTACTTTTTTTTACCAATCTCGAGTTCTAATCTAACTTTTATCGTGCCCGACTTCTACCGTTCAGAACTGTAATGACTCTTTAGTTACTTCGTTTTACGGGTTTACAAAACGATCACCCGTGTGATTGCTGCATCGATATATTCAATAATATCCATCTAACTAACCCACGAGCGGGCGGTCCCCGGGCAACATCTTGCTTGCATTTTAGAGACGTCTACTGAGCTGAACCAAACGTTGACAGTTGTTGAACTGGGCGGTGTTCACGGAACTTTGTAATGCAACAGGAGAAATTTCATTACAAATTTTAATTTTTTTATAGTAACTATGCACATAAACTGCGTATTAAAACTGTTAAATTCATAGATTGAATCGTTTCTATTGGTTGCAACCAAGCTTAATGATCGCCTAGCTCAAAACAGCAAAAGGTTATCAATCCAAGGGATGTCGGATACACAACATTTGTACAAATTTCAATTGTTTATCTATTGCTCTGCAAAATGTCAGCATCGAAATGGTTTATTACAGTTTCAAGCTGTATGTTTGGACTTGCTAGCTCTAAATTCTATAAAAAAAAGAAAATATTTAAATATTTAAAAATATTTTTCTAGGTAAGATTCTAGGTACAAATCAGAGGTTTGACTAAGTGACTAAAATGGCCCTAGCTCCTAAACTATAAATATTGTGATATATAAATGTGGATAGCCCCCCTACATTTAATTCCCTGGACTTCCCGTAGATACCAAGTCCTGGGACATTCTACATAATAATTGTTACTTGTAGCAATAGTGCTACAAGTAATAGCTATAGAGGACTCTAGATAAACATCATGAATCCCAAGACAGTTCTCATGTAT
The DNA here is from genome assembly GCA_905220475.3 of Ennomos fuscantarius. Lineage (NCBI taxonomy): Eukaryota > Metazoa > Arthropoda > Insecta > Lepidoptera > Geometridae > Ennomos > Ennomos fuscantarius. The sequence goes on from HG992046.1 coordinate 11,384,616, forward strand.
CTCGCAATGGATCTGGATTTCCCTACACTGTTCCAATAAAAAAACCACTAATATATATTGTCCACCTTTGCATTGCTATACATAAATTTTGTCCCGGGAATGAATGTGAATTGGAAGTCCAGAGGTAAAGCACCCCATCATTAGCCCAATCACCACTATTGTATCATTTTGAATTAAGAAGGATAAAGTCAACCTTAATTTGCTCAATAATACACATGAATACTTCAAAATGTATAGAATTCCAGGAACCAGCAACTTGATTTAGTTAAGTAAGGTAATTTTCAGTCATGTGTATGTATTGTATGTATGTATGTATGGTGGGAACAGTGCTACTATTACTTGAATCTAAATTAACAGAAGCTTAGGATAACTGAAGTGGCAAAGTAAGCTTTTTTGAGTACCATGTGTAATGACACATGGTACTCAAAAAATGGCAAATGTTTGCAATGGCAAACAACTGCCTGCGCGGGCACAGCAGCCGCACAGGGCTTCTTGAAAATTGAAAACAAACCTAAGTTAACTAGTTACCCACAGTGAAATAATATTCACATTGGCAATTATTTTTTAAATTTCTTCAAGCCAATTCCGTATCATTGTTAAATGTATGTAACTGTAATAATATTCAATACTCGCAAATTTTACATTTGAAAATAAAATAAATTTGCTTTTAAACAAAATATATCATAAAATTGTGTTCAATAATGTAAAACCAATACATAAGGAAAATAATAACTATTTATACCAAAATAAACAATTTATATACTTATGGTGCAATTTGCACTTGCACATCTAGAAAATCATTGAAACTACTTGACCATTTGCAAAAAATACTTAATGATGCTAATTACATAGGTAGGTATCTAGATTTTTCCAATCAGGTATGTTGAACATTATAAAAGACATCATGAGAGGAACCCTATACAGAAAGTAGTTGTTTAAAAGGAACCTCGACGTAAAGACAAGGAACAAGCTGAAGCCATGTTGAGCTAACTGATCAGGTACTGTATTTTAGGCGCAAAGTTGTGCGAACGAAGAGCCGGTAGCAGGCGGCTAGGTAATTGGTGATTGAGAACTCTTTACATAACCCCAAGTGGAAAATTGGTGGCGTAATAGGCCAGCAACGGAGCTGTCACACGACTAGGTTAGGTTCGGGACAGGTTGAGGCGCCAAGGACTCGCGCCGGCGCTTACCTTCACGGAGTCCAGCGGGTACATGATGCAGTGCTCCATCACGCCCGCAATCGCCCCGGCGGTCATGTGTGTGACGAAGTTTTGGGTCGGAAGAGTTTCATAGTCCTCAAAGTTCATAATACTCACTAAATACTGACACTTAGCACAAAATAAACACGGATTTAGGTCAAATAATATAGATGTTATTTTGGTTTTACCGAATTAGAAGTATCATTTTCACCAACTATTTTCGTTACAAGTCATCCAAAATTTAGAACAATCAAATTCCGATTCCATCAATGCGCCTTGTACAAGTTGTACAACTAGCACTAGCACATCATGAAATCACGAAACGGAATCATGTTCATGACAGAAAGAAAAGTCAAAACTTCAAAAGAAACCTACTTGACAATTCTGATGTCAATTTATAAAAATATTTGACAGTGATAATTACAAAATCACAGATGAGAAAAAAGTTTTTTTTTTATTGTTTAGCTCCACACTATTGTGTATTAAGCCAGTGTCAAGTAATTAATAATTTATCAAATTAATGATATTTTACGCAAATATGTGTCAAGTCACAGTCGAAGTCATCAAGTCAAGTCATAGTCAAGTCATAGTCTAGGCAAAGTCATACTCCTAGTAAAGCGGTGGCAACTTTACTTGAAGCTTCTATGGAGTTTTGGAAACAACACGAAAATAAACATTTCACCATCATTATACCACTTTACCACACTTATGCCTGTAATCCAGCACTTAACAAATAAAATGCCACCTATTTTATGCACTAACACTGAAAATAACACAAGTTTTGGAAAATAATACAATGCGGTGACGCAATCTTTTTCGCATTCCCGCCAAAACCCTCAAAAAATGAGGGTATGGATTTTTTTACTTATCTCGTTAAGCGTATTTAGCCAGAGACAATTTTATTTTGACTGGCCCGTTACCTCGTACCGTTAAGTAGGTAGTATCCCTGCCTTCTGAACTGCAGATTGTGCGTTCGATTCCCACACAGGACAAACATTTTAGTGATGAACATCGATGTTTGTTCTGTGTTTGAGTGTTATATTGTATTATATGTATGTAGATAGATACAGGGGGAGTCAGCTTCTTTAACATCAAATGCCTACAGTGGGCACTGGGCACAGGAAAGGAAACCAGAACGAGATAATGCTATACTAAAACAGAGACCACAAAGTCTATGCTCTGAATCTTTAAAATTTACACTGGAACAAAACAGAGAAAGAAAGTAATTAAGTAATGTTTTTTTTTGTTTTGGCTCCACACTTTTGTGTATTTAGCCAGTGTCAAGTAATTGATAATTTATCAAGTTAATGATATTTCACGTAAATATGTGTCAAGTCACAGTCGAAGTCATCAAGTCAAGTCATGGTCTAGTCAAAGTCATACTCCTAGTAAAGTGGTGACAACTTTACTTGAAGCTTTTATGGAGTTTTGGAAACAACACGAAAATAAACGTTTCACCATCATTATACCATTTTTTCATATAATGAGATCATATATTTCAGATATGTGGTTTTTATTTATTATGCTACCTTACCTTACGATTATTATAAGTAAGCCCATATTACAGAACAATGCTCAGTCACTGATTGGTTCTCAGGTTGAGATTTCATTTATAATAATACCAAATTGTTGAATGAAATCTCGTCTTGAGCGCCGATTCACGACTGAGCATAGTTCTGTAATAAAGATTTTAAAGTGAATATACATTTAAATTACATGCACATAAATTTTAAAGTTCGCATCATAAAATTTAAAAGTTCGCGCCAATATCTAGTTCGCCCGTCAAAAACTCGAGCGCTACTGTGCTCTCGTGTTGGCATTTTTTGTGTATGACGTTGTACTTCTTTCCGTAAGGATAATAGTGTTTTGTGGATAGATAGATCAACACTTTATTGTACACGGTAAAAAAAATCAATTTTACAAAAATAAAATTATTTAGTACAATAGGCGATCTTATCGCTTAGAGCGATCTCTTCCAAACAAACTCTGCCTAACCTTTTTTAACTTTTATTACTTAACCTTTTTTTAAATGTACTTACCAACAAAACGTAGGTATATACGTATTGTAACAGTTATCTGGTTCCCATAGTACAAACTTTGCCTAGTTTGGGGCTAGATGGCGCTGTGTGAAATGTCCACACATCAAATATTTATTATTGTTATTATTTTAAAATTTTCATTATTTAAATTCTCATTATTGAGGAGTGCTTCTGAGTAGCCGAGGATTGTTTTATAAAAACTGTAGTGACAGAACAACTATTTTTTTTTGTAATTTTATGTACAAACGAGCTTCTGCCCGCAGCTTCGCCCGCGGCGTGGCCTATGGGAAAATAATTCAACCACCCATTTCACCCTCTTAAGGGTGGAATTTCTAAAATACGAAACCCTTTTATGGGACCACCGGTTACACCGGTTACATATTTGTTTCAGATATGTAACAAATATGTAACCGGGATTTGGCGGGACCGCGCAAAAGATTGTGTCACCGCATTGTATTATTTTCCAAAACTTATGTTATTTTCAGTGTTAGTGCATAAAATTGGTGGTATTATATTCGTTAAGTGCTGGATTACAGGCGTAAGTGTGGGAAAATGGTATAATGACGGTGAAATGTTTCTTTTCGTGTTGTTTCCCAAACTCCATAGAAGCTTCAAGTAAAGTTGCCACCACATTACTAGGAGTATGACTTTGACTGGACTATGACTTGATGACTTCGACTGTGACTTGACAAATATTTGCGTGAAATATCATTAACTTGATATATTATTAATTACTTGACACTGGCTAAATACACGGAGGTGTGGAGCCAAAACAAAAAAAAAATGTAACCGCTACCGAGATTACAACACACCTATTATTCTATATTTGCGCCGTTTTAGTTGCACGTAGCCGGCCCTGACGTGTGTCAGGGAACCAGAGTCATTCGTTTACAGTAGTCACGTATGAGACCATTCGGTTCGAGAATATGTTAAATATATACCTACTCCTACTAATACATATTACATAGTAGAGTTAGCAGATAATCATCGTTCATAGTGAAGTGAGTCTCATCTACATTCAACTACGTGTTTTGTTTTAATCTATAGTGAATGAACACAATAACTACTATTTCCCTGAGATGGCCCATAATAATTGGGAATGAAACGCTTGCGTGTTTTAAGGGTTGAGAACGCCATCTAGTTCATTTGGTGGAAGCTCTTGATCGAGGTGTTCCAACATATATTACTGTAATTATTATTTATTAATTCATATTATTGATTTCTGGCCTCTACTTCGGCCAAAATTGAGCATTGCCATTCAACGTGGCAATGCTGCCAGCATAATGGGCTCGCTGCCTACTGGTAGTGGTTTGTTTGAATAAGTTCCCTTTTTATTGTTTTATGTTTATTAAATAATATTATGTTGTCTGTAATAAAAATAATTAGTTGATATTATATAAGATTTATTATTATTTTATATTATAATATGAAATAAAGTCATGTATATTGGACTCGTTAATAAATGACCGTATACAAGCAGTTTCAGTATAATTTATTTGTGTAATAATTATTATTTTGATCGCTTGTGTTTTTTTAAGCTAGGAAATATATTTTATTTTATAATTTTAAATCGAGACTTTTATTAATATTCAATTTATAGATACGCAGTTAGGCCTGGTTTTTCATATATAACATACTTGTGTATTATCTCATGCACGAAAATGGCACCAAGTGCGTTTGAAGAAAATAAGGCACATAACGATATGATTCCATCATATAAATCCCAGAACGAAAACGGGCCAAAATTACGAGATATCCATACTTATGCTTTCCATACATTAATATGTACTCGTACATAACAAACAAAAAATAAGTAACGAATGGGCGTCCCGTCGGTCCAGCATATCGCGTGACGTACACATTATCGTACTATTCTTGAATAACGTGTATCCGGCGCAAGGACTTTAATTATTACTATAATTATGCCAATTATATTATACTAATTATTATAGGTCATTCAGGAAGTCAATGAACAAATCGCAAGTTGAAAAATAGTCACACTACGACGCGCAATACGTTTAAAGATCCGTCACCAGCTGCGCTGCTCGGATCTGAAAAAAAAAATTGGAACATTAATCAGAAAATTTGGAAAAAAAATGAGAAAAACCCGTAATTTTGTGTAATTTGTAGCATTTTGCTTTCAAACAGGTATAACTTTTGTATTTATAGGCCGATCGACACGAAAAAACGTTTTTCGTGATCAGCAAAACCCCCCGCATCCGATGACATTAAACACGGGGCCCTAGCTCGCAAAAAAAATTAATTAATTAAAAAATTATCTATTTTATTAGGTTATAGTGATTTGGTCATTCAGTATCTCAATGAACAAATTGCAAGTTGAAAAATTGTCACACTGCAACGTGCGATACGTCAAAAGATCTGCCTCTAGCTGCGCTGCTCGAATCTGAAAATATATAAATAAAATTTAGTGCAATAATTTGAAAAAAATTAGGAATACAGAAAAATTTGTGTACTTTGTAGCTTCTTTTGATTTTCAAACACCTGTAACTTTTGTGTTTGTAAGTCGATCGTCGTAAAAAAACATTTTTCGTGATCGCCTGGACCTCCCGCATCAAACGACTCCAAGCACGGGGTCCTAGCTCGCAAAAAAATTGTCCGCCCACCCACCCGTCCTTGATCACTTAGGTAAAATTTCAGTGCAGTGGGAGTGACCAATTTATTATTTTTTTTTTTTTTTTCAATGATTCCTTTTACTTTGTTTTAAAGTCGTATATAACTATACTATACTACTATACTAACTAACTATACTAACGTTCTATACTATTTAATACAACATTTGACTGGATTATTATTATATTATTATTATATTCTAAAAAGTTTGTGTAGGAATCCTCATGGATGAGTTAGGTTATGATGATGAGTGAGGTAAGGTTTAGGTTTAGGTTAGGTTAGGTTAGGTTAGGTTAGGTTAGGTTAGGTTAGGTTAGGTTAGGTTAGGTTAGGTTAGGTTAGGTTAGGTTAGGTTAGGTTAGGTTAGGTTAGGTTAGGTTAGGTTAGGTTAGGTTAGGTTAGGTTAGGTTAGGTTAGGTTAGGTTAGGTTAGGTTAGGTTAGGTTAGGTTAGGTTAGGTTAGGTTAGGTTAGGTTAGGTTAGGTTAGGTTAGGTTAGGTTAGGTTAGGTTAGGTTAGGTTAGGTTAGGTTAGGTTAGGTTAGGTTAGGTTAGGTTAGGTTAGGTTAGGTTAGGTTAGGTTAGGTTAGGTTAGGTTAGGTTAGGTTAGGTTAGGTTAGGTTAGGTTAGGTTAGGTTAGGTTAGGTTAGGTTAGGTTAGGTTAGGTTAGGTTAGGTTAGGTTAGGTTAGGTTAGGTTAGGTTAGGTTAGGTTAGGTTAGGTTAGGTTAGGTTAGGTTAGGTTAGGTTAGGTTAGGTTAGGTTAGGTTAGGTTAGGTTAGGTTAGGTTAGGTTAGGTTAGGTTAGGTTAGGTTAGGTTAGGTTAGGTTAGGTTAGGTTAGGTTAGGTTAGGTTAGGTTAGGTTAGGTTAGGTTAGGTTAGGTTAGGTTAGGTTAGGTTAGGTTAGGTTAGGTTAGGTTAGGTTAGGTTAGGTTAGGTTAGGTTAGGTTAGGTTAGGTTAGGTTAGGTTAGGTTAGGTTAGGTTAGGTTAGGTTAGGTTAGGTTAGGTTAGGTTTTTTTTTTTTTTTTTTTTTTTTTAAACCTATCCGGGCGCGTGGTCCGGCCTGCGAGCTAAACACCTCTGACGTTTATCAGAGCCCTTATCTACTATTCTATTTTTATTCATATTAGGATTAGGAAGGGGTGGGTTCTTAGTGCTATGGTTTATTTTAATTCTTAGTTATTTATGACGAACGTACATTTCCTCGACTTGCATGGTATTGTAGTTCCATTTCATTCTTACGTGCTACTATTTTAAATTTAATACATATTTGATGACATGGCTTATACATTTTCGTGTTTTGTGCATTATTCTGCTTTGTTTTCTTATACTTCTATTTTCTTGTCATACTATGTTACAGCAATTCTTACTTACTAGTTTTATCTAAGTTTATTTTGTTTACATCTCTTATACTATTTATTCTTATAGTCTACATTGTTTACATACTATATATTTTATACATTTATTTATTTCTAGGTTACAACTATTTTTGTATGCTATTCAACTACTATGCTACATTGATATATACTTATTATATATTGTGAGCATATTTGTGTATCACTTTACATATATACCTTACAATTTTATAATCTAGAATATTAATTTTCTGTATGGTATTTTGAGATTCATATTTTTCTGGGCCACGACAAACAAAGGTTTTAATCCTACCTATTTTTGTTCTATAGATTGTCACGCGTTTCTCGGTCTGTATCAATTTTGGCCTGGCTAGTTTTTTAAGACACACTGGTAAGTTTTCCAACTTATGCGTTTCCCTATGAAACAGACTTCGGTTGCCTTCCTGGTGTCTTAGGTTCATCGCGCCAGTTCTATGTTCCAATCTGTTGATCGGACCTTGCTCTACCAATATGCGGACAGTGATTATTGGGGAACTGGTGCACCTAGTTTCCCATGTTGTACCAATTTCCGTTTTATTACCCGGGTTAACCTTATGAACGCCTTCAGCAGTATGCTATGGAGGCTCTAGCTAGAGCCTCCCATTTCCTTCTTATTATGCATTCATCGCTGAAGGCGTTATGTTCCACGTGGTCTTGTTTACCGTGAATACAATTGCAGCATGTGGGGGTCCCGCCTGCCAGCCATACTTCACACTGCTGCTTCATGTGGGGCCCCCCACAATGACTACATTTTTCCTTCGTTTCTCTACAGAAACGACGGCCATGTCCATAGCCGAGGCAGAGCGAACACTGAACAAGCGGCGATTGATCCATCGCCCTTACTCGCTGCAGGTCAATGTGCACTGCCTCGGCTTCCACCATGCGTCGATAGAGTTTTGGAGAGACCCTTAGAACAACATGACCACAGAGCGGGTTTCTTGTTCTCTTTCTGTATGCTACCTCAACTCTGTTGTCTGTCTTTTCGAGGCCGAGGAATAATGACCCGTTTTGGTTTTTTAGTGCCCTCAGGACGTCCTCGTCTGTGTTATAACTGAGGACTTCCCTGAGGATCACTAATGGGTCTTTGTTCTTAATGTCCTCGATCTTTAGATCCTTTGCTCCACTGAGCCTCTCCTTCAATTTTGTTCGGTCTTCTACCGATCCACATCCCATGATAACTTTACCGTCCTTAGCCTTCCTTATTTTTTCCACTTTTACCCCCCCTTCCTTAGCATTCACAGCACTTCTGACCTTGTTCAACACTTCCTCACCTGTTTCTAATTCATCTTTTGATGTTACTATTATCGAGTGAAGTGTTGACTGCTGTATAAGTGGCTTTTTTGGAGTAGTGGCCACGACGCTTGCGTATGATTGTTTTATGACTACTTCTTTAATTGTTTCTACTATTTCTGTGTTATTTTTTATCTGTTCTGTGTGCTCTTCTAGCTTTTTCATTATTTCTTCCTTCATGCTGTCTACTTTCATTGTCAGTTCGTCCGGCTCTTCTTCTCCTGCATCTTTCTTAAGGGTTGCTTCTAAGAGGTCGGTCAAATCGTCTACTTCCTTCCTAAACATTTCTTTTTGATCCGTCATTTCCTTCAGCTGCTGTCTGAGTTCTTCGGCATCGGGTGTTATATGCGCCTTCTCCGCTTCCGACTCTTTCAGCAGCTGAAGAATGCGCGTAGCCTCCGAGATTACCGCATTTTTAATGCTAGTCTTAGTGTTCCTGGAGCTATTTATATTAAACTCTAGCCTTTCTAAACACTCCTTGCCTTCTGCGTTCCGACTAGCATAACTTTTATTTTTTGGTTCTGGAGAAATCCCGGTTTTTGCCTCTGACACTTTGTCTGGGTATCTTAGCTCCTGATTTGGTGGGCTCGCTAGCACTTCGATTGATGTTCTTCGAGCTATGGCCGGTTTAAGCGTCGAGGGGTTTGGCGGAACCCTCTGCGGTTGGCATATGCTATCGCTCTTACTGGAGGGTCCCGCCCTTTCAGTCGTACCCTCGGCCATAGTTGGGCGAGTCTCTTCTTCCCTGCTCGCAGGTTTACCCACGGTCTTTTTCGGGGTATGAAAACCAAACATTTTGGGAAAAAGACCTTAGTGTAATATAGGTTAGTCAATGAAATTAAGTTTAAAAAGAAGTTTGTAAAAGTTGTAAAAGTTGTAAAATGTCAGTATTCTAAACTATATATATATGTATATATATATTATTTATTTATTTATATCTATAAATTTTTTTTTATTTAATTTAATAATAATATATATATTTTGTTACAGGTACCACCGGAGTGCAGCGGTCTCAGTTTGTTCCAGTGCAGGTAAGTACACACGTACACACACTACACGCGAAAAATGTTAATCAGTAATAATTTTAACTATTATTATGGTAGTCCAATACAAGAACGATATTAATTCCTGATAATATTAACTCTAGGTAGAGTATGTCTATTAAAGTAGATGAATAGAATAAAATAATAAAATAAGTAAAATCTTGTCGCGTTCAACTTTTGTCGTGGCCCGAAAATAGAATTCCAAAATTTTACAGAAAAATTACGGAAGGGGAGAGGGGGTGAGGTAATTTAGGGGGATATACAATATTACACTTCAATTTAGCCTAAAACGAATTTACAAAAATATTTATTTTGAGGGGTAGGGGGGGTAGGGGGGGGGGTTTATTAGGGGGGAAGGGACTACACTAATATGACACTTCAATATTACCTTATAATATTTTTACAATAAAATTATTTTTTAAATAGCCAAATAAATTCCAAAACTTTTACAATTTGTATGGAGAATTTATTTTTGATGGTAGAGGAAAGGGAAAAATTTTGAAAAATTTAGAATTTAATTCGGACCGCACGAGATATCTAACCTTTGGTTAGATATCGCAGGTCGGTGCCAAAATCTGCCTATCTCTCACCGTTTTTGAGATATTAACAAAACAAAGTTATTTAAATACATGTGCGGTTGGAAAAAAGTAGGTCAGCTTAATTAATTCGAGCGCTTAAGTCTTAAAAATCTAATTCTTTCACCAAAATGTACCTACCTATAGGGCCTACCCTTGGACAAAAAATAAGGGTAGGTTGTCGCTGATAAACTTAAACTACTAATTTATTTACAAAATTACCAACCGCACTAAACTTTAGAAGGTTGCCTCCGAGTCAAAAATCCACTTTTTCCAGATCTGCAAACGCCTTCCGCTTCCTCTTCCGGTCTTCTACGAGGCTGCGTACTCCACTTCTTGCCAGCTGGCCTGGATGGGTGACCTCGTGACCACGTGGGACTTGTTTTTTTGCCGATTACTCCGCGATGGGGACCGGCAAAAAATTTGATTCGACCACGTGATCAAAGGTCTCCCGCAGGGCTTCCAGGTAGCACTTAAAAAAGTGGGGGTTACAGATCTGGTTTGCCCAGCGTTAATTTTTGAAGTTTGTAAAAATGCACAAAAATCACTTTTTCACTAATAACTCTGCGGAAAATCGTCGCAGGTTAAAACCAAAAACACTGCCGTGTAGGCCGCACTCTTCCGCAACTTTTGATGTATCGCAACCGTTTCCCAGGCAAAATTTACCTATTTTTCGGGATTTTTAACCGCGGAGCACTTTGTTTTCTTGGCGTCTCTGGCCGTGGTTGGGACGCGACTGGGTTAGGTTAGGTTAGGTTAGGTTAGGTTAGGTTAGGTTAGGTTAGGTTAGGTTAGGTTAGGTTAGGTTAGGTTAGGTTAGGTTAGGTTAGGTTAGGTTAGGTTAGGTTAGGTTAGGTTAGGTTAGGTTAGGTTAGGTTAGGTTAGGTTAGGTTAGGTTAGGTTAGGTTAGGTTAGGTTAGGTTAGGTTAGGTTAGGTTAGGTTAGGTTAGGTTAGGTTAGGTTAGGTTAGGTTAGGTTAGGTTAGGTTAGGTTAGGTTAGGTTAGGTTAGGTTAGGTTAGGTTAGGTTAGGTTAGGTTAGGTTAGGTTAGGTTAGGTTAGGTTAGGTTAGGTTAGGTTAGGTTAGGTTAGGTTAGGTTAGGTTAGGTTAGGTTAGGTTAGGTTAGGTTAGGTTAGGTTAGGTTAGGTTAGGTTAGGTTAGGTTAGGTTAGGTTAGGTTAGGTTAGGTTAGGTTAGGTTAGGTTAGGTTAGGTTAGGTTAGGTTAGGTTAGGTTAGGTTAGGTTAGGTTAGGTTAGGTTAGGTTAGGTTAGGTTAGGTTAGGTTAGGTTAGGTTAGGTTAGGTTAGGTTAGGTTAGGTTAGGTTAGGTTAGGTTAGGTTAGGTTAGGTTAGGTTAGGTTAGGTTAGGTTAGGTTAGGTTAGGTTAGGTTAGGATAGGTTAGGTTAGGTTAGGTTAGGTTAGGTTAGGTTAGGTTAGGTTAGGTTAGGTTAGGTTAGGTTAGGTTAGGTTAGGTTAGGTTAGGTTAGGTTAGGTTAGGTTAGGTTAGGTTAGGTTAGGTTAGGTTAGGTTAGGTTAGGTTAGGTTAGGTTAGGTTAGGTTAGGTTAGGTTAGGTTAGGTTAGATTAGGTTAGGTTAGGTTAGGTTAGGTTAGGTTAGGTTAGGTTAGGTTAGGTTAGGTTAGGTTAGGTTAGGTTAGGTTAGGTTAGGTTAGGTTAGGTTAGGTTAGGTTAGGTTAGGTTAGGTTAGGTTAGGTTAGGTTAGGTTAGGTTAGGTTAGGTTAGGTTAGGTTAGGTTAGGTTAGGTTAGGTTAGGTTAGGTTAGGTTAGGTTAGGTTAGGTTAGGTTAGGTTAGGTTAGGTTAGGTTAGGTTAGGTTAGGTTAGGTTAGGTTAGGTTAGGTTAGGTTAGGTTAGGTTAGGTTAGGTTAGGTTAGGTTAGGTTAGGTTAGGTTAGGTTAGGTTAGGTTAGGTTAGGTTAGGTTAGGTTAGGTTAGGTTAGGTTAGGTTAGGTTAGGTTAGGTTAGGTTAGGTTAGGTTAGGTTAGGTTAGGTTAGGTTAGGTTAGGTTAGGTTAGGTTAGGTTAGGTTAGGTTAGGTTAGGTTAGGTTAGGTTAGGTTAGGTTAGGTTAGGTTAGGTTAGGTTAGGTTAGGTTAGGTTAGGTTAGGTTAGGTTAGGTTAGGTTAGGTTAGGTTAGGTTAGGTTAGGTTAGGTTAGGTTAGGTTAGGTTAGGTTAGGTTAGGTTAGGTTAGGTTAGGTTAGGTTAGGTTAGGTTAGGTTAGGTTAGGTTAGGTTAGGTTAGGTTAGGTTAGGTTAGGTTAGGTTAGGTTAGGTTAGGTTAGGTTAGGTTAGGTTAGGTTAGGTTAGGTTAGGTTAGGTTAGGTTAGGTTAGGTTAGGTTAGGTTAGGTTAGGTTAGGTTAGGTTAGGTTAGGTTAGGTTAGGTTAGGTTAGGTTAGGTTAGGTTAGGTTAGGTTAGGTTAGGTTAGGTTAGGTTAGGTTAGGTTAGGTTAGGTTAGGTTAGGTTAGGTTAGGTTAGGTTAGGTTAGGTTAGGTTAGGTTAGGTTAGGTTAGGTTAGGTTAGGTTAGGTTAGGTTAGGTTAGGTTAGGTTAGGTTAGGTTAGGTTAGGTTAGGTTAGGTTAGGTTAGGTTAGGTTAGGTTAGGTTAGGTTAGGTTAGGTTAGGTTAGGTTAGGTTAGGTTAGGTTAGGTTAGGTTAGGTTAGGTTAGGTTAGGTTAGGTTAGGTTAGGTTAGGTTAGGTTAGGTTAGGTTAGGTTAGGTTAGGTTAGGTTAGGTTAGGTTAGGTTAGGTTAGGTTAGGTTAGGTTAGGTTAGGTTAGGTTAGGTTAGGTTAGGTTAGGTTAGGTTAGGTTAGGTTAGGTTAGGTTAGGTTAGGTTAGGTTAGGTTAGGTTAGGTTAGGTTAGGTTAGGTTAGGTTAGGTTAGGTTAGGTTAGGTTAGGTTAGGTTAGGTTAGGTTAGGTTAGGTTAGGTTAGGTTAGGTTAGGTTAGGTTAGGTTAGGTTAGGTTAGGTTAGGTTAGGTTAGGTTAGGTTAGGTTAGGTTAGGTTAGGTTAGGTTAGGTTAGGTTAGGTTAGGTTAGGTTAGGTTAGGTTAGGTTAGGTTAGGTTAGGTTAGGTTAGGTTAGGTTAGGTTAGGTTAGGTTAGGTTAGGTTAGGTTAGGTTAGGTTAGGTTAGGTTAGGTTAGGTTAGGTTAGGTTAGGTTAGGTTAGGTTAGGTTAGGTTAGGTTAGGTTAGATTAGGTTAGGTTAGGTTAGGTTAGGTTAGGTTAGGTTAGGTTAGGTTAGGTTAGGTTAGGTTAGGTTAGGTTAGGTTAGGTTAGGTTAGGTTAGGTTAGGTTAGGTTAGGTTAGGTTAGGTTAGGTTAGGTTAGGTTAGGTTAGGTTAGGTTAGGTTAGGTTAGGTTAGGTTAGGTTAGGTTAGGTTAGGTTAGGATAGGTTAGGTTAGGTTAGGTTAGGTTAGGTTAGGTTAGGTTAGGTTAGGTTAGGTTAGGTTAGGTTAGGTTAGGTTAGGTTAGGTTAGGTTAGGTTAGGTTAGGTTAGGTTAGGTTAGGTTAGGTTAGGTTAGGATAGGTTAGGTTAGGTTAGGTTAGGTTAGGTTAGGTTAGGTTAGGTTAGGTTAGGTTAGGTTAGGTTAGGTTAGGTTAGGTTAGGTTAGGTTAGGTTAGGTTAGGTTAGGTTAGGTTAGGTTAGGTTAGGTTAGGTTAGGTTAGGTTAGGTTAGGTTAGGTTAGGTTAGGTTAGGTTAGGTTAGGTTAGGTTAGGTTAGGTTAGGTTAGGTTAGGTTAGGTTAGGTTAGGTTAGGTTAGGTTAGGTTAGGTTAGGTTAGGTTAGGTTAGGTTAGGTTAGGTTAGGTTAGGTTAGGTTAGGTTAGGTTAGGTTAGGTTAGGTTAGGTTAGGTTAGGTTAGGTTAGGTTAGGTTAGGTTAGGTTAGGTTAGGTTAGGTTAGGTTAGGTTAGGTTAGGTTAGGTTAGGTTAGGTTAGGTTAGGTTAGGTTAGGTTAGGTTAGGTTAGGTTAGGTTAGGTTAGGTTAGGTTAGGTTAGGTTAGGTTAGGTTAGGTTAGGTTAGGTTAGGTTAGGTTAGGTTAGGTTAGGTTAGGTTAGGTTAGGTTAGGTTAGGTTAGGTTAGGTTAGGTTAGGTTAGGTTAGGTTAGGTTAGGTTAGGTTAGGTTAGGTTAGGTTAGGTTAGGTTAGGTTAGGTTAGGTTAGGTTAGGTTAGGTTAGGTTAGGTTAGGTTAGGTTAGGTTAGGTTAGGTTAGGTTAGGTTAGGTTAGGTTAGGTTAGGTTAGGTTAGGTTAGGTTAGGTTAGGTTAGGTTAGGTTAGGTTAGGTTAGGTTAGGTTAGGTTAGGTTAGGTTAGGTTAGGTTAGGTTAGGTTAGGTTAGGTTAGGTTAGGTTAGGTTAGGTTAGGTTAGGTTAGGTTAGGTTAGGTTAGGTTAGGTTAGGTTAGGTTAGGTTAGGTTAGGTTAGGTTAGGTTAGGTTAGGTTAGGTTAGGTTAGGTTAGGTTAGGTTAGGTTAGGTTAGGTTAGGTTAGGTTAGGTTAGGTTAGGTTAGGTTAGGTTAGGTTAGGTTAGGTTAGGTTAGGTTAGGTTAGGTTAGGTTAGGTTAGGTTAGGTTAGGTTAGGTTAGGTTAGGTTAGGTTAGGTTAGGTTAGGTTAGGTTAGGTTAGGTTAGGTTAGGTTAGGTTAGGTTAGGTTAGGTTAGGTTAGGTTAGGTTAGGTTAGGTTAGGTTAGGTTAGGTTAGGTTAGGTTAGGTTAGGTTAGGTTAGGTTAGGTTAGGTTAGGTTAGGTTAGGTTAGGTTAGGTTAGGTTAGGTTAGGTTAGGTTAGGTTAGGTTAGGTTAGGTTAGGTTAGGTTAGGTTAGGTTAGGTTAGGTTAGGTTAGGTTAGGTTAGGTTAGGTTAGGTTAGGTTAGGTTAGGTTAGGTTAGGTTAGGTTAGGTTAGGTTAGGTTAGGTTAGGTTAGGTTAGGTTAGGTTAGGTTAGGTTAGGTTAGGTTAGGTTAGGTTAGGTTAGGTTAGGTTAGGTTAGGTTAGGTTAGGTTAGGTTAGGTTAGGTTAGGTTAGGTTAGGTTAGGTTAGGTTAGGTTAGGTTAGGTTAGGTTAGGTTAGGTTAGGTTAGGTTAGGTTAGGTTAGGTTAGGTTAGGTTAGGTTAGGTTAGGTTAGGTTAGGTTAGGTTAGGTTAGGTTAGGTTAGGTTAGGTTAGCTTAGGTTAGGTTAGGTTAGGTTAGGTTAGGTTAGGTTAGGTTAGGTTAGGTTAGGTTAGGTTAGGTTAGGTTAGGTTAGGTTAGGTTAGGTTAGGTTAGGTTAGGTTAGGTTAGGTTAGGTTAGGTTAGGTTAGGTTAGGTTAGGTTAGGTTAGGTTAGGTTAGGTTAGGTTAGGTTAGGTTAGGTTAGGTTAGGTTAGGTTAGGTTAGGTTAGGTTAGGTTAGGTTAGGTTAGGTTAGGTTAGGTTAGGTTAGGTTAGGTTAGGTTAGGTTAGGTTAGGTTAGGTTAGGTTAGGTTAGGTTAGGTTAGGTTAGGTTAGGTTAGGTTAGGTTAGGTTAGGTTAGGTTAGGTTAGGTTAGGTTAGGTTAGGTTAGGTTAGGTTAGGTTAGGTTAGGTTAGGTTAGGTTAGGTTAGGTTAGGTTAGGTTAGGTTAGGTTAGGTTAGGTTAGGTTAGGTTAGGTTAGGTTAGGTTAGGTTAGGTTAGGTTAGGTTAGGTTAGGTTAGGTTAGGTTAGGTTAGGTTAGGTTAGGTTAGGTTAGGTTAGGTTAGGTTAGGTTAGGTTAGGTTAGGTTAGGTTAGGTTAGGTTAGGTTAGGTTAGGTTAGGTTAGGTTAGGTTAGGTTAGGTTAGGTTAGGTTAGGTTAGGTTAGGTTAGGTTAGGTTAGGTTAGGTTAGGTTAGGTTAGGTTAGGTTAGGTTAGGTTAGGTTAGGTTAGGTTAGGTTAGGTTAGGTTAGGTTAGGTTAGGTTAGGTTAGGTTAGGTTAGGTTAGGTTAGGTTAGGTTAGGTTAGGTTAGGTTAGGTTAGGTTAGGTTAGGTTAGGTTAGGTTAGGTTAGGTTAGGTTAGGTTAGGTTAGGTTAGGTTAGGTTAGGTTAGGTTAGGTTAGGTTAGGTTAGGTTAGGTTAGGTTAGGTTAGGTTAGGTTAGGTTAGGTTAGGTTAGGTTAGGTTATGTTAGGTTAGGTTAGGTTAGGTTAGGTTAGGTTAGGTTAGGTTAGGTTAGGTTAGGTTAGGTTAGGTTAGGTTAGGTTAGGTTAGGTTAGGTTAGGTTAGGTTAGGTTAGGTTAGGTTAGGTTAGGTTAGGTTAGGTTAGGTTAGGTTAGGTTAGGTTAGGTTAGGTTAGGTTAGGTTAGGTTAGGTTAGGTTAGGTTAGGTTAGGTTAGGTTAGGTTAGGTTAGGTTAGGTTAGGTTAGGTTAGGTTAGGTTAGGTTAGGTTAGGTTAGGTTAGGTTAGGTTAGGTTAGGTTAGGTTAGGTTAGGTTAGGTTAGGTTAGGTTAGGTTAGGTTAGGTTAGGTTAGGTTAGGTTAGGTTAGGTTAGGTTAGGTTAGGTTAGGTTAGGTTAGGTTAGGTTAGGTTAGGTTAGGTTAGGTTAGGTTAGGTTAGGTTAGGTTAGGTTAGGTTAGGTTAGGTTAGGTTAGGTTAGGTTAGGTTAGGTTAGGTTAGGTTAGGTTAGGTTAGGTTAGGTTAGGTTAGGTTAGGTTAGGTTAGGTTAGGTTAGGTTAGGTTAGGTTAGGTTAGGTTAGGTTAGGTTAGGTTAGGTTAGGTTAGGTTAGGTTAGGTTAGGTTAGGTTAGGTTAGGTTAGGTTAGGTTAGGTTAGGTTAGGTTAGGTTAGGTTAGGTTAGGTTAGGTTAGGTTAGGTTAGGTTAGGTTAGGTTAGGTTAGGTTAGGTTAGGTTAGGTTAGGTTAGGTTAGGTTAGGTTAGGTTAGGTTAGGTTAGGTTAGGTTAGGTTAGGTTAGGTTAGGTTAGGTTAGGTTAGGTTAGGATAGGTTAGGTTAGGTTAGGTTAGGTTAGGTTAGGTTAGGTTAGGTTAGGTTAGGTTAGGTTAGGTTAGGTTAGGTTAGGTTAGGTTAGGTTAGGTTAGGTTAGGTTAGGTTAGGTTAGGTTAGGTTAGGTTAGGTTAGGTTAGGTTAGGTTAGGTTAGGTTAGGTTAGGTTAGGTTAGGTTAGGTTAGGTTAGGTTAGGTTAGGTTAGGTTAGGTTAGGTTAGGTTAGGTTAGGTTAGGTTAGGTTAGGTTAGGTTAGGTTAGGTTAGGTTAGGTTAGGTTAGGTTAGGTTAGGTTAGGTTAGGTTAGGTTAGGTTAGGTTAGGTTAGGTTAGGTTAGGTTAGGTTAGGTTAGGTTAGGTTAGGTTAGGTTAGGTTAGGTTAGGTTAGGTTAGGTTAGGTTAGGTTAGGTTAGGTTAGGTTAGGTTAGGTTAGGTTAGGTTAGGTTAGGTTAGGTTAGGTTAGGTTAGGTTAGGTTAGGTTAGGTTAGGTTAGGTTAGGTTAGGTTAGGTTAGGTTAGGCTAGGTTAGGTTAGGTTAGGTTAGGTTAGGTTAGGTTAGGTTAGGTTAGGTTAGGTTAGGTTAGGTTAGGTTAGGTTAGGTTAGGTTAGGTTAGGTTAGGTTAGGTTAGGTTAGGTTAGGTTAGGTTAGGTTAGGTTAGGTTAGGTTAGGTTAGGTTAGGTTAGGTTAGGTTAGGTTAGGTTAGGTTAGGTTAGGTTAGGTTAGGTTAGGTTAGGTTAGGTTAGGTTAGGTTAGGTTAGGTTAGGTTAGGTTAGGTTAGGTTAGGTTAGGTTAGGTTAGGTTAGGTTAGGTTAGGTTAGGTTAGGTTAGGTTAGGTTAGGTTAGGTTAGGTTAGGTTAGGTTAGGTTAGGTTAGGTTAGGTTAGGTTAGGTTAGGTTAGGTTAGGTTAGGTTAGGTTAGGTTAGGTTAGGTTAGGTTAGGTTAGGTTAGGTTAGGTTAGGTTAGGTTAGGTTAGGTTAGGTTAGGTTAGGTTAGGTTAGGTTAGGTTAGGTTAGGTTAGGTTAGGTTAGGTTAGGTTAGGTTAGGTTAGGTTAGGTTAGGTTAGGTTAGGTTAGGTTAGGTTAGGTTAGGTTAGGTTAGGTTAGGTTAGGTTAGGTTAGGTTAGGTTAGGTTAGGTTAGGTTAGGTTAGGTTAGGTTAGGTTAGGTTAGGTTAGGTTAGGTTAGGTTAGGTTAGGTTAGGTTAGGTTAGGTTAGGTTAGGTTAGGTTAGGTTAGGTTAGGTTAGGTTAGGTTAGGTTAGGTTAGGTTAGGTTAGGTTAGGTTAGGTTAGGTTAGGTTAGGTTAGGTTAGGTTAGGTTAGGTTAGGTTAGGTTAGGTTAGGTTAGGTTAGGTTAGGTTAGGTTAGGTTAGGTTAGGTTAGGTTAGGTTAGGTTAGGTTAGGTTAGGTTAGGTTAGGTTAGGTTAGGTTAGGTTAGGTTAGGTTAGGTTAGGTTAGGTTAGGTTAGGTTAGGTTAGGTTAGGTTAGGTTAGGTTAGGTTAGGTTAGGTTAGGTTAGGTTAGGTTAGGTTAGGTTAGGTTAGGTTAGGTTAGGTTAGGTTAGGTTAGGTTAGGTTAGGTTAGGTTAGGTTAGGTTAGGTTAGGTTAGGTTAGGTTAGGTTAGGTTAGGTTAGGTTAGGTTAGGTTAGGTTAGGTTAGGTTAGGTTAGGTTAGGTTAGGTTAGGTTAGGTTAGGTTAGGTTAGGTTAGGTTAGGTTAGGTTAGGTTAGGTTAGGTTAGGTTAGGTTAGGTTAGGTTAGGTTAGGTTAGGTTAGGTTAGGTTAGGTTAGGTTAGGTTAGGTTAGGTTAGGTTAGGTTAGGTTAGGTTAGGTTAGGTTAGGTTAGGTTAGGTTAGGTTAGGTTAGGTTAGGTTAGGTTAGGTTAGGTTAGGTTAGGTTAGGTTAGGTTAGGTTAGGTTAGGTTAGGTTAGGTTAGGTTAGGTTAGGTTAGGTTAGGTTAGGTTAGGTTAGGTTAGGTTAGGTTAGGTTAGGTTAGGTTAGGTTAGGTTAGGTTAGGTTAGGTTAGGTTAGGTTAGGTTAGGTTAGGTTAGGTTAGGTTAGGTTAGGTTAGGTTAGGTTAGGTTAGGTTAGGTTAGGTTAGGTTAGGTTAGGTTAGGTTAGGTTAGGTTAGGTTAGGTTAGGTTAGGTTAGGTTAGGTTAGGTTAGGTTAGGTTAGGTTAGGTTAGGTTAGGTTAGGTTAGGTTAGGTTAGGTTAGGTTAGGTTAGGTTAGGTTAGGTTAGGTCAGGTTAGGTTAGGTTAGGTTAGGTTAGGTTAGGTTAGGTTAGGTTAGGTTAGGTTAGGTTAGGTTAGGTTAGGTTAGGTTAGGTTAGGTTAGGTTAGGTTAGGTTAGGTTAGGTTAGGTTAGGTTAGGTTAGGTTAGGTTAGGTTAGGTTAGGTTAGGTTAGGTTAGGTTAGGTTAGGTTAGGTTAGGTTAGGTTAGGTTAGGTTAGGTTAGGTTAGGTTAGGTTAGGTTAGGTTAGGTTAGGTTAGGTTAGGTTAGGTTAGGTTAGGTTAGGTTAGGTTAGGTTAGGTTAGGTTAGGTTAGGTTAGGTTAGGTTAGGTTAGGTTAGGTTAGGTTAGGTTAGGTTAGGTTAGGTTAGGTTAGGTTAGGATAGGTTAGGTTAGGTTAGGTTAGGTTAGGTTAGGTTAGGTTAGGTTAGGTTAGGTTAGGTTAGGTTAGGTTAGGTTAGGTTAGGTTAGGTTAGGTTAGGTTAGGTTAGGTTAGGTTAGGTTAGGTTAGGTTAGGTTAGGTTAGGTTAGGTTAGGTTAGGTTAGGTTAGGTTAGGTTAGGTTAGGTTAGGTTAGGTTAGGTTAGGTTAGGTTAGGTTAGGTTAGGTTAGGTTAGGTTAGGTTAGGTTAGGTTAGGTTAGGTTAGGTTAGGTTAGGTTAGGTTAGGTTAGGTTAGGTTAGGTTAGGTTAGGTTAGGTTAGGTTAGGTTAGGTTAGGTTAGGTTAGGTTAGGTTAGGTTAGGTTAGGTTAGGTTAGGTTAGGTTAGGTTAGGTTAGGTTAGGTTAGGTTAGGTTAGGTTAGGTTAGGTTAGGTTAGGTTAGGTTAGGTTAGGTTAGGTTAGGTTAGGTTAGGTTAGGTTAGGTTAGGTTAGGTTAGGTTAGGTTAGGTTAGGTTAGGTTAGGTTAGGTTAGGTTAGGTTAGGTTAGGTTAGGTTAGGTTAGCTTAGGTTAGGTTAGGTTAGGTTAGGTTAGGTTAGGTTAGGTTAGGTTAGGTTAGGTTAGGTTAGGTTAGGTTAGGTTAGGTTAGGTTAGGTTAGGTTAGGTTAGGTTAGGTTAGGTTAGGTTAGGTTAGGTTAGGTTAGGTTAGGTTAGGTTAGGTTAGGTTAGGTTAGGTTAGGTTAGGTTAGGTTAGGTTAGGTTAGGTTAGGTTAGGTTAGGTTAGGTTAGGTTAGGTTAGGTTAGGTTAGGTTAGGTTAGGTTAGGTTAGGTTAGGTTAGGTTAGGTTAGGTTAGGTTAGGTTAGGTTAGGTTAGGTTAGGTTAGGTTAGGTTAGGTTAGGTTAGGTTAGGTTAGGTTAGGTTAGGTTAGGTTAGGTTAGGTTAGGTTAGGTTAGGTTAGGTTAGGTTAGGTTAGGTTAGGTTAGGTTAGGTTAGGTTAGGTTAGGTTAGGTTAGGTTAGGTTAGGTTAGGTTAGGTTAGGTTAGGTTAGGTTAGGTTAGGTTAGGTTAGGTTAGGTTAGGTTAGGTTAGGTTAGGTTAGGTTAGGTTAGGTTAGGTTAGGTTAGGTTAGGTTAGGTTAGGTTAGGTTAGGTTAGGTTAGGTTAGGTTAGGTTAGGTTAGGTTAGGTTAGGTTAGGTTAGGTTAGGTTAGGTTAGGTTAGGTTAGGTTAGGTTAGGTTAGGTTAGGTTAGGTTAGGTTAGGTTAGGTTAGGTTAGGTTAGGTTAGGTTAGGTTAGGTTAGGTTAGGTTAGGTTAGGTTAGGTTAGGTTAGGTTAGGTTAGGTTAGGTTAGGTTAGGTTAGGTTAGGTTAGGTTAGGTTAGGTTAGGTTAGGTTAGGTTAGGTTAGGTTAGGTTAGGTTAGGTTAGGTTAGGTTAGGTTAGGTTAGGTTAGGTTAGGTTAGGTTAGGTTAGGTTAGGTTAGGTTAGGTTAGGTTAGGTTAGGTTAGGTTAGGTTAGGTTAGGTTAGGTTAGGTTAGGTTAGGTTAGGTTAGGTTAGGTTAGGTTAGGTTAGGTTAGGTTAGGTTAGGTTAGGTTAGGTTAGGTTAGGTTAGGTTAGGTTAGGTTAGGTTAGGTTAGGTTAGGTTAGGTTAGGTTAGGTTAGGTTAGGTTAGGTTAGGTTAGGTTAGGTTAGGTTAGGTTAGGTTAGGTTAGGTTAGGTTAGGTTAGGTTAGGTTAGGTTAGGTTAGGTTAGGTTAGGTTAGGTTAGGTTAGGTTAGGTTAGGTTAGGTTAGGTTAGGTTAGGTTAGGTTAGGTTAGGTTAGGTTAGGTTAGGTTAGGTTAGGTTAGGTTAGGTTAGGTTAGGTTAGGTTAGGTTAGGTTAGGTTAGGTTAGGTTAGGTTAGGTTAGGTTAGGTTAGGTTAGGTTAGGTTAGGTTAGGTTAGGTTAGGTTAGGTTAGGTTAGGTTAGGTTAGGTTAGGTTAGGTTAGGTTAGGTTAGGTTAGGTTAGGTTAGGTTAGGTTAGGTTAGGTTAGGTTAGGTTAGGTTAGGTTAGGTTAGGTTAGGTTAGGTTAGGTTAGGTTAGGTTAGGTTAGGTTAGGTTAGGTTAGGTTAGGTTAGGTTAGGTTAGGTTAGGTTAGGTTAGGTTAGGTTAGGTTAGGTTAGGTTAGGTTAGGTTAGGTTAGGTTAGGTTAGGTTAGGTTAGGTTAGGTTAGGTTAGGTTAGGTTAGGTTAGGTTAGGTTAGGTTAGGTTAGGTTAGGTTAGGTTAGGTTAGGTTAGGTTAGGTTAGGTTAGGTTAGGTTAGGTTAGGTTAGGTTAGGTTAGGTTAGGTTAGGTTAGGTTAGGTTAGGTTAGGTTAGGTTAGGTTAGGTTAGGTTAGGTTAGGTTAGGTTAGGTTAGGTTAGGTTAGGTTAGGTTAGGTTAGGTTAGGTTAGGTTAGGTTAGGTTAGGTTAGGTTAGGTTAGGTTAGGTTAGGTTAGGTTAGGTTAGGTTAGGTTAGGTTAGGTTAGGTTAGGTTAGGTTAGGTTAGGTTAGGTTAGGTTAGGTTAGGTTAGGTTAGGTTAGGTTAGGTTAGGTTAGGTTAGGTTAGGTTAGGTTAGGTTAGGTTAGGTTAGGTTAGGTTAGGTTAGGTTAGGTTAGGTTAGGTTAGGTTAGGTTAGGTTAGGTTAGGTTAGGTTAGGTTAGGTTAGGTTAGGTTAGGTTAGGTTAGGTTAGGTTAGGTTAGGTTAGGTTAGGTTAGGTTAGGTTAGGTTAGGTTAGGTTAGGTTAGGTTAGGTTAGGTTAGGTTAGGTTAGGTTAGGTTAGGTTAGGTTAGGTTAGGTTAGGTTAGGTTAGGTTAGGTTAGGTTAGGTTAGGTTAGGTTAGGTTAGGTTAGGTTAGGTTAGGATAGGTTAGGTTAGGTTAGGTTAGGTTAGGTTAGGTTAGGTTAGGTTAGGTTAGGTTAGGTTAGGTTAGGTTAGGTTAGGTTAGGTTAGGTTAGGTTAGGTTAGGTTAGGTTAGGTTAGGTTAGGTTAGGTTAGGTTAGGTTAGGTTAGGTTAGGTTAGGTTAGGTTAGGTTAGGTTAGGTTAGGTTAGGTTAGGTTAGGTTAGGTTAGGTTAGGTTAGGTTAGGTTAGGTTAGGTTAGGTTAGGTTAGGTTAGGTTAGGTTAGGTTAGGTTAGGTTAGGTTAGGTTAGGTTAGGTTAGGTTAGGTTAGGTTAGGTTAGGTTAGGTTAGGTTAGGTTAGGTTAGGTTAGGTTAGGTTAGGTTAGGTTAGGTTAGGTTAGGTTAGGTTAGGTTAGGTTAGGTTAGGTTAGGTTAGGTTAGGTTAGGTTAGGTTAGGTTAGGTTAGGTTAGGTTAGGTTAGGTTAGGTTAGGTTAGGTTAGGTTAGGTTAGGTTAGGTTAGGTTAGGTTAGGTTAGGTTAGGTTAGGTTAGGTTAGGTTAGGTTAGGTTAGGTTAGGTTAGGTTAGGTTAGGTTAGGTTAGGTTAGGTTAGGTTAGGTTAGGTTAGGTTAGGTTAGGTTAGGTTAGGTTAGGTTAGGTTAGGTTAGGTTAGGTTAGGTTAGGTTAGGTTAGGTTAGGTTAGGTTAGGTTAGGTTAGGTTAGGTTAGGTTAGGTTAGGTTAGGTTAGGTTAGGTTAGGTTAGGTTAGGTTAGGTTAGGTTAGGTTAGGTTAGGTTAGGTTAGGTTAGGTTAGGTTAGGTTAGGTTAGGTTAGGTTAGGTTAGGTTAGGTTAGGTTAGGTTAGGTTAGGTTAGGTTAGGTTAGGCTAGGTTAGGTTAGGTTAGGTTAGGTTAGGTTAGGTTAGGTTAGGTTAGGTTAGGTTAGGTTAGGTTAGGTTAGGTTAGGTTAGGTTAGGTTAGGTTAGGTTAGGTTAGGTTAGGTTAGGTTAGGTTAGGTTAGGTTAGGTTAGGTTAGGTTAGGTTAGGTTAGGTTAGGTTAGGTTAGGTTAGGTTAGGTTAGGTTAGGTTAGGTTAGGTTAGGTTAGGTTAGGTTAGGTTAGGTTAGGTTAGGTTAGGTTAGGTTAGGTTAGGTTAGGTTAGGTTAGGTTAGGTTAGGTTAGGTTAGGTTAGGTTAGGTTAGGTTAGGTTAGGTTAGGTTAGGTTAGGTTAGGTTAGGTTAGGTTAGGTTAGGTTAGGTTAGGTTAGGTTAGGTTAGGTTAGGTTAGGTTAGGTTAGGTTAGGTTAGGTTAGGTTAGGTTAGGTTAGGTTAGGTTAGGTTAGGTTAGGTTAGGTTAGGTTAGGTTAGGTTAGGTTAGGTTAGGTTAGGTTAGGTTAGGTTAGGTTAGGTTAGGTTAGGTTAGGTTAGGTTAGGTTAGGTTAGGTTAGGTTAGGTTAGGTTAGGTTAGGTTAGGTTAGGTTAGGTTAGGTTAGGTTAGGTTAGGTTAGGTTAGGTTAGGTTAGGTTAGGTTAGGTTAGGTTAGGTTAGGTTAGGTTAGGTTAGGTTAGGTTAGGTTAGGTTAGGTTAGGTTAGGTTAGGTTAGGTTAGGTTAGGTTAGGTTAGGTTAGGTTAGGTTAGGTTAGGTTAGGTTAGGTTAGGTTAGGTTAGGTTAGGTTAGGTTAGGTTAGGTTAGGTTAGGTTAGGTTAGGTTAGGTTAGGTTAGGTTAGGTTAGGTTAGGTTAGGTTAGGTTAGGTTAGGTTAGGTTAGGTTAGGTTAGGTTAGGTTAGGTTAGGTTAGGTTAGGTTAGGTTAGGTTAGGTTAGGTTAGGTTAGGTTAGGTTAGGTTAGGTTAGGTTAGGTTAGGTTAGGTTAGGTTAGGTTAGGTTAGGTTAGGTTAGGTTAGGTTAGGTTAGGTTAGGTTAGGTTAGGTTAGGTTAGGTTAGGTTAGGTTAGGTTAGGTTAGGTTAGGTTAGGTTAGGTTAGGTTAGGTTAGGTTAGGTTAGGTTAGGTTAGGTTAGGTTAGGTTAGGTTAGGTTAGGTTAGGTTAGGTTAGGTTAGGTTAGGTTAGGTTAGGTTAGGTTAGGTTAGGTTAGGTTAGGTTAGGTTAGGTTAGGTTAGGTTAGGTTAGGTTAGGTTAGGTTAGGTTAGGTTAGGTTAGGTTAGGTTAGGTTAGGTTAGGTTAGGTTAGGTTAGGTTAGGTTAGGTTAGGTTAGGTTAGGTTAGGTTAGGTTAGGTTAGGTTAGGTTAGGTTAGGTTAGGTTAGGTTAGGTTAGGTTAGGTTAGGTTAGGTTAGGTTAGGTTAGGTTAGGTTAGGTTAGGTTAGGTTAGGTTAGGTTAGGTTAGGTTAGGTTAGGTTAGGTTAGGTTAGGTTAGGTTAGGTTAGGTTAGGTTAGGTTAGGTTAGGTTAGTTTTTTTTTTTTTTTTTTTATAAACCTGTCCGGGCGCTATGGCCCGGCCTGCGAGCTAGGGTCCTCTAACGTAATCAGAGACTGTGTCTGCTTTTTATTCTTATTTACTATGGGAGTTGGGAGATGGGATAATTTTATTTTATTCTTATATTCTAAACCTGCTACAGCTTTATTCGGTTCTAAAGTGCATATGCATGTACTTTTATTACAAAAATGCATTTTTGCAACTTGTAGGATTCATAATTTTACATTTTCTTATTTAACTTATGTTCTATCTTGTCTATACTATTTTATATCTTGATTTTAGTTTACATTTTACTATACATTTTATAAATTTACTGCTTACAACATTTGTTTCACTTATTATACTTTACATTTTTTACTTATTTTACCTATCTTACATGTTTGATTAGTTACACTTTGCTTACATTTTTTTTTTTTGGTTACTTCATAATTTATTTGCTATTGATTTATGCTGTTAAACATATGCCCAGTATATATTATCCAGCATATTTAGGGTGCAATTTCGTTTTTATATCTATTGTTTTCATGGTAAACAGTTTTACTAACACTAACAAAAATTTTACCATTTTTACATTATTTCTGACCATACTGTAGTTTATGCTTTCCTGAACCATAACGATTTTTGCGATCATTTTATTCGAGTGAATTTGTTCTAAATCTTTAATATTTAGTGACATAGCAATTATAAATTTTTTATGAATGCAATTTCTTGTTTTCTTTCGCACCATACTGTTTCTGGCTTTCAGTACAAGCTCTTCGCATTGTTTGCTGTATTCGGTTCTGACTGTTTCGGGAATTTCAAGCTCTATGGAAAAACGTAGTGCGTCTATCAACCTGCCCATTTTCTTAAGAAAATGGACATTGTTGTCTTCTTCATTTTTTCTGCTATATTCCGAGCTTTCAATTCCTTCGACAGTCTCCCGGTTACATTTCGGACTTGCGTGGTTAGTTGGAGTAGGGAGACCGGTGCACGGGGTCTCCCTCTTCCTTCCACCTGTTACTTGCTTGTACCGTAATATAAAACGCGCGAGGACCATCCTTGTTTTGCCGACATCTACTTTTGCTGGTTCCTGTCTGCGCAATTTTGTGGGGGCTACAGAGTGTGGCCTCGCATCGTTTAAGCCTAGAGTTACTTTGGGGACGCCCTTAGCAGTACGCTATTGTTGATCGGGCCAGCGCCTCCCATTTTTTCCTAATTGGACAATCCTGACTAAAGGTGTTGTGGTCAGTCTTGTCCAATTTTGCACGTACGCAGTTAGTGCATGACGGGGGGGCATCTGCGAGCCAATCCGCGCACTGTGATCTCATATGAGGGCCTCCACAGTGGCTACACTTCTCCAGCGTTTCTTTACAGAAACGCCGGCTGTGTCCATAACCGAGGCACATCGAGCATTGGACCAGTGGTGACTGATCCGCCACCCTTATACGTTGCAGATCTACGTGCACCGTCTGTGCCTCGGTCATGCGTTGCCAAATATTGGGGGAGACCCTCAATATTATGTGATCGCAGTGCGGGTTGCGCGTCTTCTTTCTATACGCTATCCGTATCCTTTCTTCACTCACGTCTAGATTTGAAAACAAGGACCCATTTTGATTTTTCAACGCTCTAAGGACGTCCTCATCTGTGTTAAACCCGAGAACGTCCTTGAGTATCACCAATGGGTCCTTGTTTTTCATCTCTTCGACGTTGAATTCTTTCGCCTCAGTTAACCTTTCTGTCAACCTTTTCCTTTCTTCCTTACTTTTACAACTTAGTATGATTTTCCTGTCTTTTGCCTTTCTTACTCTGTCTATTTCTATTCCTCCTTCATCTCGTCTCCCGTCTCTATTTCGTCCTTCGCCGTCACCACAACTGAGTGTAGCGCTGTTTGTTCCGTGCCTTGTCTCTTAGGGGGAGCTGCTGCCACACTTGCGTACGTTTGTTTTATTACTATATCTTTTAGTTCGTCCACTTTCTCCATATTTACTCTTATCATTTCAGTGTGTTCTTCTATCTTATTTGTTATATACTTTTTAAAATCATCAACTTTAACATTTAATCCTTCCTTTTCGTCTAGCGCTTGTTCTTTCCGAATATCTAGCTGTTCGTTATAGAGATCATAAAATCTTTCCCTATCTTCGGTTACTTCTTTAATTTTTTGAGTGGCTTCTTCTATTTCCAAGGACTGGGTGGCATTTTCAATCTCTAGCTCCTCCAACAGTAGGTAAATGCGTTCAGCTTCCTGGAGCACTACATTTCTTATGCTGTTTTTAGTATTCCTGGAGCTGTTTATGCTGAACTCCAGTCTGTTGTAGCATTCTTTGGCCTCTGCACTTCGTTTGTACTGGTCTCTTTTCGTTCTAGGCGTAACTACCAATCTCGAGTCAAATGTTTTATCAATTTGGCTGTCCCTCTGAATTGGTGAGCTAGTGGTCGTCTCTGTAGATTCCCTACGTCCTTGGGATGGTCCGGCCCTTTCAAATGAGTCTTCCGCCATAGCTTGCCGGGTCGGTTTTGCCTGGCTCGCAGGTCTTTCCGCGATTTTCTTTGGGCTATGAAACATATTCGTGGTAATTTTTATCGCGGTGGACAGGTAGTCAAAGTTGTAAAATGTAAAATTGAATATATTTAAAATTTAAAAAAAATTTTTATTTACTAGGTAATGTGTACTAATGTTTATTTTTATTTGTTTCAGGTACAGCTGCGGAGCTGCGGTCCGGTGTCTTCGATACAAATGTACATAGGTAAGTTCAATAAATGCTATGGTTAGTATTATAATGTCAACAATAGTTTTCTAAAATAAAAATTTTCTCTACCTAGAGTAAGTCTTAACTAGTTCTAAATCTAAGTCCTAAAATTAAGTCGCGTTTAGCTAAAGTTATGGGCCAGAAAAGCAAAACCACAGTATTTACAAAATACCAAATTAAAAATATTAAAAATGAAAAAATAAAAAAAAAAAAAAAAAATAATTATCAAGGGGGGATTGGTTTTATGGGGGGGGATACAACTTATTTACACTTCTACAATACACAAAGGAATATTCTATAACAATTTTTTAATTTTTAACAAAATAATTTTCTAAAGTTTTACTATTTGTATGTAAAAAATTTTTTAAAGGTAAGGAAAAATAAAAAATTTCAAAAATTTAAGAATCAACGGGGGAGTTTTTCTCAATATCTAATCCTTCGGATAGATATTGAGGTTGATGCCAGAATTTGGCTATCTCCTCCCGTTTTTGAGATACGGCGATTACAAAGTTAAATTTCGGTTTTGCGATTGGTAAACTTACAATAATTTTAATAAATCCGAGCGCTTTCAGTCTAAAAATCTAATTTTTTCACAACTATTTACTACTAATAGGAGCCTACCCTTGAGCAAAAATTCAGGGTAGGTTATCGCTGAAAATTTGGAAATAAAGAATTTTAAAAATAAACTGAAACCGCACGAATTTTCAAAATGCTGCAGTTGGCCCAAAAATTAACCTTTTTCAAATCCGAAAACGGCTTCCGTGTCCTGAGTTAGTCTTCTTTCTGATGGCGTACTCCAATTTTGTCTGCCGGCCCTAGATGGGTGACCGCGTGGCCACGTGGTAGTTGTTTTTTGGCGATCACTCCTTAACGGGGGCCGGCAAAAATCCCGTTCCAGCTCAGGATTGTAGGCCTTCACGAGGCCTTCCGATGCACACTTTAAAAAGTGTGGGTCACCGCTTTGAATTCGTCAGCGTTTCACTTTGAAGTTTCAAAATTTTGAACTTTAGCACTTTTTTGCACTTTTCTCACCAACCACTGATCGTAGCACGAAACGGTTTTCACAGGCGTGTCGGCCTCCGCTGCCCGCAACTTTTAACGTATCGCACACCTTTGTGCGATGAAAAAATACTATTTTTCGGGTTTTTTGAACGCGGAGCAACTTATTTCCTTGGCGTCTCCGGCCGTGGTTGGGACGCGACTGGTTAGGTTAGGTTAGGTTAGGTTAGGTTAGGTTAGGTTAGGTTAGGTTAGGTTAGGTTAGGTTAGGTTAGGTTAGGTTAGGTTAGGTTAGGTTAGGTTAGGTTAGGTTAGGTTAGGTTAGGTTAGGTTAGGTTAGGTTAGGTTAGGTTAGGTTAGGTTAGGTTAGGTTAGGTTAGGTTAGGTTAGGTTAGGTTAGGTTAGGTTAGGTTAGGTTAGGTTAGGTTAGGTTAGGTTAGGTTAGGTTAGGTTAGGTTAGGTTAGGTTAGGTTAGGTTAGGTTAGGTTAGGTTAGGTTAGGTTAGGTTAGGTTAGGTTAGGTTAGGTTAGGTTAGGTTAGGTTAGGTTAGGTTAGGTTAGGTTAGGTTAGGTTAGGTTAGGTTAGGTTAGGTTAGGTTAGGTTAGGTTAGGTTAGGTTAGGTTAGGTTAGGTTAGGTTAGGTTAGGTTAGGTTAGGTTAGGTTAGGTTAGGTTAGGTTAGGTTAGGTTAGGTTAGGTTAGGTTAGGTTAGGTTAGGTTAGGTTAGGTTAGGTTAGGTTAGGTTAGGTTAGGTTAGGTTAGGTTAGGTTAGGTTAGGTTAGGTTAGGTTAGGTTAGGTTAGGTTAGGTTAGGTTAGGTTAGGTTAGGTTAGGTTAGGTTAGGTTAGGTTAGGTTAGGTTAGGTTAGGTTAGGTTAGGTTAGGTTAGGTTAGGTTAGGTTAGGTTAGGTTAGGTTAGGTTAGGTTAGGTTAGGTTAGGTTAGGTTAGGTTAGGTTAGGTTAGGTTAGGTTAGGTTAGGTTAGGTTAGGTTAGGTTAGGTTAGGTTAGGTTAGGTTAGGTTAGGTTAGGTTAGGTTAGGTTAGGTTAGGTTAGGTTAGGTTAGGTTAGGTTAGGTTAGGTTAGGTTAGGTTAGGTTAGGTTAGGTTAGGTTAGGTTAGGTTAGGTTAGGTTAGGTTAGGTTAGGTTAGGTTAGGTTAGGTTAGGTTAGGTTAGGTTAGGTTAGGTTAGGTTAGGTTAGGTTAGGTTAGGTTAGGTTAGGTTAGGTTAGGTTAGGTTAGGTTAGGTTAGGTTAGGTTAGGTTAGGTTAGGTTAGGTTAGGTTAGGTTAGGTTAGGTTAGGTTAGGTTAGGTTAGGTTAGGTTAGGTTAGGTTAGGTTAGGTTAGGTTAGGTTAGGTTAGGTTAGGTTAGGTTAGGTTAGGTTAGGTTAGGTTAGGTTAGGTTAGGTTAGGTTAGGTTAGGTTAGGTTAGGTTAGGTTAGGTTAGGTTAGGTTAGGTT
The DNA here is from genome assembly GCA_905220475.3 of Ennomos fuscantarius. Taxonomy (NCBI): domain Eukaryota; kingdom Metazoa; phylum Arthropoda; class Insecta; order Lepidoptera; family Geometridae; genus Ennomos; species Ennomos fuscantarius. Next base: position 11,414,776 of record HG992046.1, read on the forward strand.
AGGTTAGGTTAGGTTAGGTTAGGTTAGGTTAGGTTAGGTTAGGTTAGGTTAGGTTAGGTTAGGTTAGGTTAGGTTAGGTTAGGTTAGGTTAGGTTAGGTTAGGTTAGGTTAGGTTAGGTTAGGTTAGGTTAGGTTAGGTTAGGTTAGGTTAGGTTAGGTTAGGTTAGGTTAGGTTAGGTTAGGTTAGGTTAGGTTAGGTTAGGTTAGGTTAGGTTAGGTTAGGTTAGGTTAGGTTAGGTTAGGTTAGGTTAGGTTAGGTTAGGTTAGGTTAGGTTAGGTTAGGTTAGGTTAGGTTAGGTTAGGTTAGGTTAGGTTAGGTTAGGTTAGGTTAGGTTAGGTTAGGTTAGGTTAGGTTAGGTTAGGTTAGGTTAGGTTAGGTTAGGTTAGGTTAGGTTAGGTTAGGTTAGGTTAGGTTAGGTTAGGTTAGGTTAGGTTATGTTAGGTTAGGTTAGGTTAGGTTAGGTTAGGTTAGGTTAGGTTAGGTTAGGTTAGGTTAGGTTAGGTTAGGTTAGGTTAGGTTAGGTTAGGTTAGGTTAGGTTAGGTTAGGTTAGGTTAGGTTAGGTTAGGTTAGGTTAGGTTAGGTTAGGTTAGGTTAGGTTAGGTTAGGTTAGGTTAGGTTAGGTTAGGTTAGGTTAGGTTAGGTTAGGTTAGGTTAGGTTAGGTTAGGTTAGGTTAGGTTAGGTTAGGTTAGGTTAGGTTAGGTTAGGTTAGGTTAGGTTAGGTTAGGTTAGGTTAGGTTAGGTTAGGTTAGGTTAGGTTAGGTTAGGTTAGGTTAGGTTAGGTTAGGTTAGGTTAGGTTAGGTTAGGTTAGGTTAGGTTAGGTTAGGTTAGGTTAGGTTAGGTTAGGTTAGGTTAGGTTAGGTTAGGTTAGGTTAGGTTAGGTTAGGTTAGGTTAGGTTAGGTTAGGTTAGGTTAGGTTAGGTTAGGTTAGGTTAGGTTAGGTTAGGTTAGGTTAGGTTAGGTTAGGTTAGGTTAGGTTAGGTTAGGTTAGGTTAGGTTAGGTTAGGTTAGGTTAGGTTAGGTTAGGTTAGGTTAGGTTAGGTTAGGTTAGGTTAGGTTAGGTTAGGTTAGGTTAGGTTAGGTTAGGTTAGGTTAGGTTAGGTTAGGTTAGGTTAGGTTAGGTTAGGTTAGGTTAGGTTAGGTTAGGTTAGGTTAGGTTAGGTTAGGTTAGGTTAGGTTAGGTTAGGTTAGGTTAGGTTAGGTTAGGTTAGGTTAGGTTAGGTTAGGTTAGGTTAGGTTAGGTTAGGTTAGGTTAGGTTAGGTTAGGTTAGGTTAGGTTAGGTTAGGTTAGGTTAGGTTAGGTTAGGTTAGGTTAGGTTAGGTTAGGTTAGGTTAGGTTAGGTTAGGTTAGGTTAGGTTAGGTTAGGTTAGTTAGGTTAGGTTAGGTTAGGTTAGGTTAGGTTAGGTTAGGTTAGGTTAGGTTAGGTTAGGTTAGGTTAGGTTAGGTTAGGTTAGGTTAGGTTAGGTTAGGTTAGGTTAGGTTAGGTTAGGTTAGGTTAGGTTAGGTTAGGTTAGGTTAGGTTAGGTTAGGTTAGGTTAGGTTAGGTTAGGTTAGGTTAGGTTAGGTTAGGTTAGGTTAGGTTAGGTTAGGTTAGGTTAGGTTAGGTTAGGTTAGGTTAGGTTAGGTTAGGTTAGGTTAGGTTAGGTTAGGTTAGGTTAGGTTAGGTTAGGTTAGGTTAGGTTAGGTTAGGTTAGGTTAGGTTAGGTTAGGTTAGGTTAGGTTAGGTTAGGTTAGGTTAGGTTAGGTTAGGTTAGGTTAGGTTAGGTTAGGTTAGGTTAGGTTAGGTTAGGTTAGGTTAGGTTAGGTTAGGTTAGGTTAGGTTAGGTTAGGTTAGGTTAGGTTAGGTTAGGTTAGGTTAGGTTAGGTTAGGTTAGGTTAGGTTAGGTTAGGTTAGGTTAGGTTAGGTTAGGTTAGGTTAGGTTAGGTTAGGTTAGGTTAGGTTAGGTTAGGTTAGGTTAGGTTAGGTTAGGTTAGGTTAGGTTAGGTTAGGTTAGGTTAGGTTAGGTTAGGTTAGGTTAGGTTAGGTTAGGTTAGGTTAGGTTAGGTTAGGTTAGGTTAGGTTAGGTTAGGTTAGGTTAGGTTAGGTTAGGTTAGGTTAGGTTAGGTTAGGTTAGGTTAGGTTAGGTTAGGTTAGGTTAGGTTAGGTTAGGTTAGGTTAGGTTAGGTTAGGTTAGGTTAGGTTAGGTTAGGTTAGGTTAGGTTAGGTTAGGTTAGGTTAGGTTAGGTTAGGTTAGGTTAGGTTAGGTTAGGTTAGGTTAGGTTAGGTTAGGTTAGGTTAGGTTAGGTTAGGTTAGGTTAGGTTAGGTTAGGTTAGGTTAGGTTAGGTTAGGTTAGGTTAGGTTAGGTTAGGTTAGGTTAGGTTAGGTTAGGTTAGGTTAGGTTAGGTTAGGTTAGGTTAGGTTAGGTTAGGTTAGGTTAGGTTAGGTTAGGTTAGGTTAGGTTAGGTTAGGTTAGGTTAGGTTAGGTTAGGTTAGGTTAGGTTAGGTTAGGTTAGGTTAGGTTAGGTTAGGTTAGGTTAGGTTAGGTTAGGTTAGGTTAGGTTAGGTTAGGTTAGGTTAGGTTAGGTTAGGTTAGGTTAGGTTAGGTTAGGTTAGGTTAGGTTAGGTTAGGTTAGGTTAGGTTAGGTTAGGTTAGGTTAGGTTAGGTTAGGTTAGGTTAGGTTAGGTTAGGTTAGGTTAGGTTAGGTTAGGTTAGGTTAGGTTAGGTTAGGTTAGGTTAGGTTA